>OY997266.1:57333229-58680729 GCA_963921465.1 Triticum timopheevii
TCCCCCTCCTCCTTCCTTCTACATCTTCTTCTGACTTCTTCTCTTCTTCTTCATCTTCTCTTCTTCTTCTTCTCTTCTTCTTCTTCTTCCTCTTCTTCTCTCTCCTCCTCCTCCTCCTCCTCCTCCTCCTCCCTCTCCTCAGTCTCTTCTTCTTCTTCTTCTTCTTCTTCTTCTTCCTTCTTCTTCTTCTTCTTCTTCTTTCTTCTTCTTCTTCTTCTTCTTCTTCTTCTTCTTCTTCTTCTTCTTCTTCTTCTTCTTCTTCTTCTTCTTCTTCTTCTTCTTCTCCTCATCCTCCTCCTCCTTCTTCTTCTTCTCCTCATCCTCCTCCTCCTCCTCCTCCTCCTCCTTCTTCTTCTTCTTCTTTTTCTTCTTCTTCCTTCTTCTTCTTCTTCTTTTCTTCTCTTCTTCTTCTTCTTCTTCTTCTTCTTCTTCTTCTTCTTCTTCTTCTTCTTCTTCTCCTCCTCTTCTGCTTCTTCTTCTTCCTCCTCCTCTTCTCCTTCTTCTTCTTTCTTCTTCTTCTTCTTCTTCTTCTTCTTCTTCTTTTTCTTCTTCTTCTTCTCCTCCTCCTCCTCCTCCTCCTCCTCCTCCTCCTCCTTCTTCTTCTTCTTCTTTCATCTTCTTCTTCTTCTTCTTCTCCTTCTTCTCCCTCTTCTTCTTCCTCCTCCTCCTCTTCTTCTTCTTCTTCTTCTTCTTCTTCTTCTTCCTTCTCCTTCTTCTTCCTCTTCTTCTACTTATTATTATTATTATTATTATTATTATTATTATTATTATTATTATTATTATTATTATTATTATTATTATTATTATTATTATTATTATTAATTATTATTACTATTATTATTATTATTATTATTATTATTATTATTATCATTATTATTATTATTATTATTATTATTATTATTATTATTCTTCCTTCTCTTCTTCTTCTTCTTCTTCTTCTTCTCTTCTCCTTCTTCTCCTTCTTCTTCCTCTTCTTCTTCTTCCTCCTCCTCCTCCTCTTCTTCTTCTTCTTCTTCTCCTTCTTCCTTCCTCTTCTTCTTCTTCTCTTCTTCTGCTTCTTCTTCTTCTCTTTCAGAGTTCAATTTTGTGAGTAGTTTTTCATCTAGTTTGCCAAAATTCAACATTTTCTGAGTTCATTTTGTAGTGATTTTAATTTCATGGTCATTTTGTAAACGATTGAAAAATAGCAAATATAATTTTTTTTTCCTTTTCTGCTTTATTTTTTCTTCTATCTATTTCTGAGTAGTTTTTTCTTTTCTGCTATATTTATTTTCTTCTATTTTTTTCTGAGTAGTTTTTTTTATTTGTTTTTTTCTTTTCTGCTATAGTTTTTCTTCTTTCTGCTATTTTTTCTTTTCTGCAAAACTTGATGGTCAAAGTCTGGAGTTTATAACTTAAAAAAAAAACGAAATGTCACCGTGCAATTAGTTTTTTGCCATAACAGAAGAAGTCCGGAGTTGTAATAAGTTATTAAAAATAAAAAAGAGGTGCAATGCTCGTTAATTTGCTTCAAGCCTTTCGGAATAGTGTAAACTGCACTGCGCGTAGCTCCGTGCAATCTACCATATTCCTAAAGGCTTGAAGCTAAGCAACGTGAGCATTGAGCCTCTCTTCATCGTCTCTGCACTCAGGGCTTATAAACCGCTCCTAGTCCCTCTCTCTTGGCGAGGTGGGACTAAAAAACAGCTTACTAAGAAACTGTAGTACTGGTCACCTTTAGTACCGGTTGGAGCCACCACCCAGTACTAAAGGTGGTGCGCTGCCTGCACAAAATTTAATTAGTGTCATTTAGCTCAAAACAAATCATTAAATGCATGAAAAATATCAAATGAAGGCAGAAATGGTTGAAAGTTGATGGCGTCACTTTGAATGATGCATAGTGAATGCACAAAAAGTCTGGAGTTGTAATAAGTTTAAAAAATGAAATGCCTTTGTAACAGATGAGTTTAATTTCGTCAGAAACCTGAATACTTCGAAAGAGATTGTCCAGTTTGTAAACGAAGTGCATCCAGTTTTTGCCGTAACCCTCTCTACTTTTTTGAACAATCTATGTGGGTGAAATGATGATACCATGCCAAGTTCCAACTTTTTCAGAGTTCATTTGTAGTGCTTTTCAATTTCCAGGTCATTTAGTTCTCAAAACAAATCATTGAATGCATGAAAAATAGCAAATGAAGGCAGAAATGGTTGAAAGTTGATGGCGTCGCTTTGAATGGTGCATACTGAACGCAAAAAATATAAGAGCATTTACATCATGATCTTATATTTCTTTACAGTCTAAACTGTCAATATGATCTTATAACATCAAAAATACTTTGATCATCAATGATCTTTGTGTGTACAATCTGAATTGTCAATATGAGTCATCAACGATTTATAAACCGATGAAGACTCATATTGCGGCCACAAATTCTACACATAGAGTTCAATGAAGACCAAGTGCTTGTGATAGTTTGAGAAATAACATATTTAAGGTGGTAAAAGGCTTGTTAGGGGAGCGAGGTGGGACTAAAAACAGCTTGCCATAACCTCATTAGTACCAGTTCGTGGTACGAACCGGCACTAAATGGTGATGGTGGGGCCATAGCCTGACCGCAGGCTGACACAGCCCCTTTAGTATCGGTTCGTGGCATGAACCGGTACTAAAGGTTCGCCACGAACCGGTGCTATTGTACACATTAGTGCCGGCTGAAATTCAAACCGGCACTATTGTGCTTCACGTTTGACCATTTTTCTACTAGTGATGAAGGTACATTTTCTATAATCACATCATTTGCTGATGCATATAGCCAAGATACATGTCACACATTGCTTACTCTGTCATGCTTATGCATTCACATGCTCCTATATTCCATATTTACATGATTGCATACATGTAGGGGGAGCCTATGCATGTTACATGTCTTTCCAAAGCTTTACTTGTTATTCTATATGTCTTTTGTGAGATACTTGGATGATCATGTGTTTGATCATATGCTACCTTTATTGCTTGTTGGATGATATTATCTCTTATATACTCATATGATCATTCACTTTGCTTGGTGATGAGTGCATATGTTCAATCCTTATCATTTTGAGTGCTCCACCAAGATGTATGTGACATGAAAGAGTAACCCATGGTCCTAACACATTGTGCATTTGCAGTCCAAAGCAAATTTTAAATAATGCACAAATTTAGGAGGAGCTCTTACTTATCACATACTTCTCAAAGCGACGATGTTTTTCAATCTTATTATCATTTGTCGAAGCTTTGATCTATATGTTGTCATCACTTACCAAAAAGGGGGAGATTGAAAGTGCAACTATCCCTGGGAGGTTTTGGTAATTCCTAACAACATATAGCTCATTGAGCTAATGCATGCTATTTCAAGATAAATATTTCAGGAAAAGCTCAATGATTGGCATGGCATGGATGAGAAAGTGGACCCTCAAAATGCTAAGGACAAAAGGATGGCTCAAGCTCAAAGCACAAGACTCTACATTTTTCATTTTAGTGATCCAAGATCACATTGAGTCTATAGGAAAAGCCAATACTATCAAGAGGGGATGAGGTGTTGCTTAATGAGTTTCTTGCTCAAAGTGCTTAGTGATATGCTCCAAAAACCCTCAATTACTTTATCACATCCACATATGTCCCAAACCAAAAGTCATACTCGGCCCCACCGAAACTGTCTCACCGAGTTCAGTTGACATAGCCACTCCCATAAACCCTAGTCTTTTCGGTCTCACCGATAGGGATCTCGGTCTCATCGAGATGGGATTGTAATCTTTATGTTTCCCTTCGTAATGTTTCAGTCAAACCGAGATGAGCGATCGGTCCCATCGAGATTGCAATGCAAACTCACTGTTTCCCTTTCGTAACGTTTTGGTCCAACTGAGATGAGCGAATCGGTCCCACCGAGTTTGCCTGACCAACTCTCTGTGTGTCTATTACCAAAATCGGTCTCACCTAGTTTGTGTAATCGGTCTCACCGAGATTACGTTATGCCCTAACGATATCGGTCCCACCGAGTTGACATGTCGGTCCCACCGAAATTCCTAACGGTCACATTATTTACTAAATCGGTCTAACCGAGTTTGATAAGTTGTGTGTAACGGTTAGATTTTGTGTGGAGGCTATATATACCCCTCCACTGTGACACCCGGATACTTAAGCTACAGTAATCCCCTACTAATGATGCCATGTCATCATATTATTGTTGCTAATTCTCGCTTGATCCAAATCTTAGTTCAAACTGAGATTCAAATTAAAGCTTCAAATTCAAATTCTCGAACATGCAAACTAAAATGTTCAAAGTGTTGAAAATATTCCATAACTAATCATGGTGGTGACCGCACACTTTTGTAAAGTATTAAAATGCTCTTTTGTGAATATAACAGTGGCTTTAACAATTAATTAAATGCCTTTTCTAATTTATAAAATATTGAACTATTTTATTTGAGCCCAATCTTTTTTCTACCATCTAAGGACTTTGTCTAGTATTTATATGACATGATTCATATTTTACAAAAATTGTTTGGTTGGTCAATTAAATGCAAAATAGGAGCTCAAAAACAAACAGACAAGAAATTGAAAAACAAAGGTAATAAGAAAAGTAAAAGGAAACAGCCCACCCCCTTGTCCCCCCCGGGCCTTGCCCACTACACTGGCGAGCCCACCTCCCCAGCTTCTTCCCGTTCACTGAAGCCTCGTGGACAGAGGGGGCGCGTCCGTGGCCGGGATGGCCACGCGCCGGCCATCCGGCGACGCCCCGACGCCCCTCCCAGAACCCTAGCTCCCACCACTTCTGCCCTCGCGCCGCTCCTTCTCTCTCACACTCTGGATCGAGCTAGCCGACGCACACCGGAGCGCGCCACCGCGAACCACCGCAGCCACTGCCAACCTCTCGCTGTGCTGATTCGACCAGGAGACTTGTCGTCGTCCGCTTCGTCTTCCTCGCCCACGAGCTCAAGCCCGAAGCCATCGCATCGACCGGGTGGAGGCCATCTTCTTCCTCGGTCGTCGTCGTTGTTCTTCGTCGATCCGTCGCCTCTGCAGCTCCTAAGCCACCAACGGGCCTTCGTGTGCCTCCGCGGTGAGCACCGCACCATCCCCCCCTAGTTTCCCCCTCGAATCCGTGCTCCATGCTGCCGTCGCCATCGTTGCCGTAGCTCGGCGCCTTAGCTAGGGCCATTCCTGTGCCCCTCCGAGCACAACATCGTGCTCGGGGCATCGCGAGGACGCCTTAGAACCCTCCCGCTCGCCCCCGGACCTCGCTTGCCGCCCCCTGGCTGCGAACCCCCCCTGCCTCACCCGGCGCTCACCCGTGACAGCGCCAGCCGCTGCTGCTTTCTCCTTGCCGCTGCGCTGCTGCTTTGCGTTCAACACTTCTGTTTGTGCTGTTGCTCTTTTGCCTGCTGCGGCCGACGTTGCCCCTGTTCGCCGCAGCAGTTCGCGCCCAACGGCGCCGGCGGCGCCCGCTGGGACCGCCTGCCTTCGCCACCGGCCCCGCAGCACGCGCACGCCGTGCAGCGCGTGCCCCGCGCCCAGCTCGTGTGCATGCAGTTGCCGCTGTACTGAAAGTGCTTTTGCTGCTGAATGTTACTGTAGCTATATGGCTAGCTTTAGGATTTTTACGCTGAGTAACCCCCTAAACAGCCCCTAATCAGCGGTTAAACAGTTGTTATTATGTCTAAAAAATATATGGGATGGTTGTACACTTGACAAGGCTCAAATGTGTTCCTTGGACCAAATCCATTTGATGCATGGTTTAAATCATATGAAAATCACAAATTGCTATCTTCTGCTAAGAGAGAACTCTCCCTGTGTTGTGTGTTGTGTGTGTGCCGTGCGTGTGGCCGGCTGGGTTCTACCAAGTAGTGGCCGGCCCTTGTTAGTACTAGGTTTAGCAAGTAGTATTAATTAATACTAAATTAGTCTAGTAGTAGATGACATGTAGGCCCCATTAAATAAGTTAGGTTTATTTATTTGTTTAGGTAAAGGATATCTGACATGTGGGCCACACCTGCCCTTTTGACTAGTCAAATTGACTTGGTCAACTCGAATTAAAAGTAAATTAGAAAATCTTTTAAATCTTTGAAAAATCTTAGAAAACAATCCGTAGCTCGGATGAAGAAGTTTTATACATGAAAGTTGCTCAGAATTCCGAGACGAATCTGAATACGCGGTCTGTTCGCCCGCCACACATCCATAGCATAGCAAACCTGTAAACTTTCCCCTCCGGTTCATCTGTCTGACAGACGTCCGGCACCGAGAAAACTTTTCCGGATGTTTCCCCCTTCGCCAGTATGACCTAGCGCTGCGTTAGAACACGTCTAGCTCTGTTTGTTGTCCTGTTATGCACTTGCCTGCTATGTATTTACTGTTTCTTCCCCCTCTTCTCCCCGGTAGACCCCGAGACCGATGCTGATGTCCTTGTGATCGACTACGTCGACGACGACCCTCCTTCTTATCTGAGCAACCAGGCAAGCCCCCCCCCCCTTGATCATCCTGATATCACCCATTCTATACTCTCATGCTTGCATTAGATTTTTGCTACTGTTTTTGTTTGCTCCTTTTCTGATGCATAGCCTGCTTTTGTACCTGCTATTGTTACCTACATGTTTATCCTAAACTGCTTAGTATAGGTTGGCTAGTGATCCATCAGTGACCTCCACTTATCCTTGTTGCCCCTGCTTCATCATTGACGCCTCGATCGACGTGATCGACGACCAGAGCCCGACACCTCACCTCACATCACGCCCCTTTAGTTGCTCGACTCTGTAGAGCTACTATCGAGTGCCGAGGGTGATCCCTCATAACGCACTCCTGATGATAATTCTGTAGTGTAGCCATTTCGGTCGTGGTCATCGAGGGTGATTTCCTCTTTCACCATTCCCGATACGGCTCTGTCGTTCAACACCTCAAGTGTGAACCTCGAGGGTGGTCCCTCTTACGTTCACCTTGATGATTACATTGAGTGGAATCCACCGGGGGTGATTCCTCGGGTTTTCCCCTTGATGTCTGGACACACATTTACCTTGACTTTGACTTGAGACCTTGGTGGAAGTCGGGCGGGCTCGGAGAGCACCCGCAAGATAATGACGTGGCACGGCCGGGCATTCTAGGCCCTTGTCGTAAGTCCACGAGACGGGGCGACGGGGTCACTTTCGATCGTGAGTCTCTGCTCGTCTCCGCAAGCTAATAATACACTATGGTTTGGGTATTTGTTTTGAGTTGGCCTCTGGCCTTTACGCACCAACCACCACGTGAGAATAGTTATGGGCCTTGACGTCGCGTTATCAGCCGAAGCTTTGTCAGACGTCCAGTTCAGCAGTGCGGCACGGCTGTGCCAGCACCATCCTGTAGTGGTGGAGCCTGGACCCGCCTTGTACGCAACGATCCGGAGTGCAACGGGCGACGGGCCCAGACCCCGGAGTGCTTAGGATGTAGACCGGCGGGGACCTCTGTGCTGAGCCTAGGTAGGGCTGCGACATGTTGATCTTCCGAGGCTGGGCATTGACCCCAGAAAGGTGTGTCCGGCCAACGTGATCGAGCGTGTTGGCAAACGTGATGCACCCTTGCAGGGAAGATTATCTATTAATATCCGTGTCCACGGTAACGGACATTCAGACTTATATCCTGATCTTATACAACTACAAATGGATACTTGAGATATGTGGCTCCGGGATTGCTTTCTCGCAGGCAGTCGAGGAAGGATCTCTGGGCATTAATGTACAACATGCTTGTTAATTATAAACTGCTATTCTTTACTCTTCTACATGCTGCAAGATGCTCGGAGCTGCGTGAAGATGCTAGTCTTCGATAGGCTAGGCTTTCCCCCTCTATTTTGGCATTCTGCAGTTCAGTCCACAGATACAACCCTTCCATTTGATACAAATGCATACTTAGTATAGGTCTGATGCTTGCGAGTACTTTGGATGAGTACTCACGGTTGCTTTGCTACCTCTTTTCCCCCTTCTTTCTTCTTTCCGGTTGATGCAACCAGATGGTGGATCCTTGGAGCCAGATGCAACCGTCGACGGATATTACTACATGGAGGCCGCCGAAGACCGGGAGTAGTTAGGAGGTCCCAGGCAGTAGGCCTTGCCTTTTCGATCGTGTTGCTTTTGTGCTAGCCTTCTTACGGCAAAACTTGTTTAACTTATTGAAAGGATCGATATGGTTGACTAGAGGGGGGGTGAATAGGCAACTAACAATTTTTAAGCTTTTCTTTACCAAATTAAACTTTGCAACAAAATAGGTTGTCTAGAGGTGCAACTAAGTGAGCAACCTATATGATGCAATAGCAACTAGCACACAAGCAAGCAAAGGATGTAAAACAAGTAGGCTTGCAAAAGTAAAGGCACGCAATAACCAAGAGTGGAGCCGGTGGAGACGAGGATGTGTTACCGGAGTTCCTTCCTGTCGGTGTCAAAACTGGCGGATCTCGGGTAGGGGGTCCCGAACTGTGCGTCTAGGCGGATGGTAACAGGAGACAAGGGACACGATGTTTTTACCCAGGTTCGGGCCCTCTCGATGGAGGTAAAACCCTACTCCTGCTTGATTGATATTGATGATATGGGTAGTACAAGAGTGGATCTACCACAAGATCAAGGAGGCTAAACCCTAGAAGCTAGCCTATGGATGATTGTTGTAATG
This sequence comes from Triticum timopheevii, assembly GCA_963921465.1. NCBI lineage: Eukaryota > Viridiplantae > Streptophyta > Magnoliopsida > Poales > Poaceae > Triticum > Triticum timopheevii. The sequence goes on from OY997266.1 coordinate 57,341,871, forward strand.
GTTGTTCATCCTACGGACTAAAACCCTCCGGTTTATATAGACACCGGAGAGGGCTAGGGTTACACAGAGTCGGTTACAATGGTAGGAGATCTATATATCCGTATCGCCAAGCTTGCCTTCCACGCCAAGGAAAGTCCCATCCGGACACGGGACGAAGTCTTCAATCTTGTATCTTCATAGTCTTGGAGTCCGGCCGATGATGATAGTCCGGCTATCCGGACACCCCCTAGTCCAGGACTTCCTCAGTAGCCCCCGAACCAGGCTTCAATGACGACGAGTCCAGCGCATATATTGTCTTCGGCGTTGCAAGGCGAGTTCTTCTTCAAATTCCATGTGCTTGCCGAATAGTGTCCGGCTCCCTTACAGATGTTGCGCTCCTTGGATTCCACGCCCAGTAATGGCCCTCTTCCACGCGTCGCATGAATGCGAAACGCCAGGGTATCTTTTACATTTTACCCCCTAGCTGCGCAAATAATCTGCCTATAAGAGAGGCAAGAATCCAGATCCAAATCACACCATCCTCCTTCCGCGAGTACACATCGGAGCGCTTCTGACCAAAAACCCATTCCATCATGGACCATCGACGCGGCTCCTCCTCTCGCGCTCCCAGCCCTCCGCCAGGAGATTGGAGGAGATGTTCAGTTCTGCACAACGAGGTGGTGACGCTTCAAGCGGAGGGATATCTTCCTCCGGCCTTTATGGTCCCGGTTCGAGCCGGGCTGGCCACCTACAAAGGTGGGAAGCAAGCGGAGGCCACCCCTAGCCCCTCTAAAGGAGAGTGGGTGTGCTTCGTCCCCTATCTAATAAGGGGGCTTGGATTCCCGTACATCCGTTCCTCCGCGGGCTTCTGGAGTTCTACGGACTCCAGCTCCATCACCTCACGCCCGCCTCTATTCTGCACATCGCGGGTTTCGTAGCTCTTTGCGAGCTATTCCTGGGCATCGAGCCCCATTTTGCGCTGTGGAAGAGGCTATTCTGCCTCGTACCCCGTTCTCACGAGGGGTCAATATATCAAGTGGGCGGTGCCGAAATATGGCGCATCGCCGGGACCGGATATCCATCCGGAACCCCAAAGAAGGCGTCTGAAGACTGGCCTTCGGAATGGTTTTATGTAGAAGACGCTCCACTGCCGGACCCAGTTCGGATCGGCCTCCCGGAGTTCAGCAAGGCTCCTTTGAAGAAACGCCTAAGTTGGCGCCCGCGGAGCCCTCAACTGGAGGAAGACACGAGCGTCCATTATTTGATGGGCTAGATAAGGTTGCTGGCCCATTCCGGATTGACCATGATTGGAGTCATGGCCACGTGCATCATGCGGGGGGTGCAGCCGCTGCAATACAGGGGCCACCCCATGTGGGATTTCAACGGGGAGAATCATGCCACCCGTCATGGCTGCAAAGGGCCGGGATCGGCCGAAGATCTGGTGAAGATTCTGTCCGGCCTGTACAAGGGGGAGAAGGAGGACTTCCTCCAGACGTGCCCATTGAATGGGTTCTCCATGAGTAACCCTCGGAGCTGGGTAAGCGGACGTTCATTTATCCGACTCATGCTTTCAAAGTTAAGTACCTTACTTTAGGGTTTTGATGTAGGGACTGCGCCTGGATGTGGGGAGCATCCATAGTCCGGCCCCACAACCCGAGGATCCGGGAAGATCCCTTGATCCGGCCTCTGAAGAAGACCCGGACATAAAGGTGGAGCTAATCGATGGGGTGTTCCACCAACTCAGCATGGACAATGCCCTGGTCGCCATTACGGTCGACTACCCCGGCTTATCACCGGCTTCCCAGGTAATCATGACCGAAGTCCTGACACCATTACTCCATCCTTGCGTATTTCTGACCACCGTATACAACGGTGTCTTGCAGGAGGTGCCTTCAAGGCGGGATGCCGAACCCGCGGCGGCTGACCAACAAGGGTCAGTCCGGCCCTGCAGGCGGAAGAGGGGTGCCATGCGAATCGAAACGTCACCGCAGCGGTATAGCTGACGATCGTTATTTAGGAAAAGATTCCTAGGAGGTGTATTAATGCTCATGACTTTTTCAGGAGAAAGAGCGCTTGCCGGACTGTGCCCGGAGAGATCGCCTATCAAGCCTCCACCAGCCAGGCTCCAACACCTGGTCCGGAGGGGGAGGCGAGCGCAAGGCGCGAGCCGGATACTCCTCCAACGGAGGATGCCGACAGGCTGTCCGCTACCAGGTCCGAGGTGGAGAGCGCCATGAACCATAGGCGCCGCCGGACAGTTCTTCGTGACTCGTGTTTCTCCCCCGAGGCGTTAAATGCCTATAACACGGGAGACGCGCACCTCCGTGCTGCTCAAGATGGTTTAACCAGAGCCACGGAGCAGTATGTAAAGGACATACGGGTAAGAGTTTTTAATAGTTGTATATGCTAGTAGCCCCCGAGACATAAAATAGTTAAAGTAACTGATTTGAGGCTCGTTTAATATGTAGGATCTTACAGAGAAGAATACCCAATTGTCCCAGGAGTTACAAGAGTGCAAGGACCAACTTGAGGCCGCGCTGGCTGCCGCAGGAGGAGACACAGAGACCCCCCCCGGTAACACATTATTTCAAAAAGATAAGCGGTGTGCGGCGTGTGTATAAGTCTGACAATGATATTGCAGATGTTGCCGGACTGGAACCGGACAAGCAACACCTACTGCGCCAGCTGAAGGCCGGCGAGAGGGTGCTTATGAAGGTGCAGCAGGAGAGGAACAAACTCCAGGATGCCCACACCCAGCTTGGGGAAGAGCTGAAAGGTGTTCGGGCCGAGCTATCTGGCTCCGTGAAGGAGAATCAGCGGCTTCGTCGTGGCATCTATGGTAAGTGCTTGAGCGAATTCTTTTGAAAAGAAGAGTTCGGCGAGGAAGCCAATTGACAGAAATATGTCTATAGGTGTGCTCACAGGTCGCCCTGCAGAGGAAATGCCCGGCTCTACGGGTGACCAACTTCCCGAGCTGGTGCAACTGCTCGAACGTGTTTGGAAGGCGATGAGTGGCATCATCCAGGCCCTATGGCCGTCCGTCTCCCTACCCGAGGGCCTTGGAGAGCTTGCGGAGAAGCTTCAGGGAGCGCGGCAGCGCTTCCATTTATGGAAGATATCGTCTTGCCGTCAAGGTGCCAGGGAGGCCTGGGCCATGGTGAAGACACGGTACAAGAAGGCGGATCCAAACCACATGGCTGAGGTCGGACCTGTGGGGCCCGATGGGAAGGAGATCCCTGTGAGCTTAGTGTACGGCCAAGTAGAGTTGGCCGCTAAGTATTCCCAACGGGACTGTAAATTAGACAGCCTGTTAGACGGGATTGAGGAGGAGTACAATCAGTCAATTTGACGATGTATTTAAAATGACATGTAAAATGCCTTCTAGCCGGATTGTAGATCGTTTGTCTTTGCCGACCTTTTCGCTTCGACCTCGGGACCCTAGAGTCCGGAGTGTGTCCGAATACCTTCTCGGTTATGAAAAAACCGGGGCATGCATGGAGACCAGGCGTAGGGGTCATTAGTGCTTTATCAGACAAGTGCCCAACTAGTTATGTTATATTACATGGTTAGTAAGAAACATCTTCCAGGGAGAATAGTTCCGTTAAGGGTCCCTTTCCCTGGGAGGCATGCCCTAAAGCGCATGTCCGGACTGCGAAAAGAGCAGGAAAACATCTGGGGGCAGATAAATAAATAGGTAAAAAATCATCTTTCAAGTCACTGACCGAATATTCTCTTAAGAATGCTAGCTTTCGGCTTCACCCAGTCTGAGGTACATATCCGGCTGACCCGGCAGTAACAATCGCAGAGGTGCTCCCTTTACCTCCTAGCCGAACAATCGGGAACGTAGGGGTAAGCACAGGAGCCAGGCAACCCAGCTTGGCCAAAACTTAAGTCATATCGATGCATATAATGGTGAGTAAAAGGTACATGCGGAAGTTTGACACATGTTTTGGGCATGAAGCCCGTATAAGTAAGCTTCTGTTAAAGAAGCCCCCATGTATAATGAGTGCGGGTAGCACATCAAGTGTGTGCGAACAATGCGCGAATCGGCCCTCTAGGGCTTTATATATATACATACATATATATATATATATATATATATATATATATATATATATATATATATAAAGGTTGGATAAAAGAGAGACAAAAGGCAACTGAAGTATAAAATGTGGACAGGGGAAGGAGACGAACTCTGAGTCCGGCGCTAGGCGTAGAATCTTCGGAGGCGGGCTGCGTTCCACGGGTTCGGCTCGAGTCGGTTGTCCGATGCGTTTCGCAGACGGTATGCTCCGTCGGTCAGGACTTGGTCGATGATGAAGGGACCTTCCCATTTGGGCTTGAGTTTGTCCTTTTTCTTGTCCGTCAGGCGTAGAAGTAGTTCGCCAATATTGTAAGATTTGGCCCGTACTTCTCTGCTTTGGTATCTTCGAGCCTGCTGCTGATAGAATGCGGAACGAGCCTTTGCCACGTCGCGCTCCTCCTCTAATGCGTCCAAGCTGTCCTGCCGATCCAACTCGGCCTCTCTTTCATCGTACATGCGCACTCGAGGTGAGTCATGAATTATATCGCAGGGCAAAACTGCCTCTGCGCCGTATACCATAAAGAATGGTGTGAATCCGGTAGTACGGTTTGGCGTGGTCCGCAGGCCCCAGAGTACGAAGTCAAGCTCCTCTACCCAGTGCATGTTAGATTCCGTGAGGGACCGCACTAGTCTGGGCTTGATGCCGCTCATTATTAGACCATTTGCTCATTCAACTTGTCCGTTGGTTTGAGGATGATAGACTGAAGCGTAGTCGAGCTTAATGCCCATATTTTTGCACCAGAGTTTAACCTCGTCGGCCGTGAAGTTCGTGCCGTTATCGGTGATGATGCTGTGGGGGACGCCATAACGGTGTACTACCCCGGATATGAAGTCTATCACTGGTCCGGATTCAGTCGTTTTAACTGGCTTGGCCTCTATCCATTTGGTGAATTTGTCCACCATGACCAATAGGTACTTTTGCTTGTGGGTTCCCCCTTTAAGGGGTCCAACCATGTCAAGCCCCCAGACCGCGAACGACCAGGTGATGGGTATAGTTTTGAGGGCGGTGGGTGGCATGTGGCTCTGATTAGCAAAGAGCTGACAACCGACGCATCGTTGGGCTAAGTCCTGAGCATCTGCCCGGGCTGTTGGCCAATAGAATCCTGTATGGAAGGCCTTGCCTACGAGGGCCCGGGCTGCAGCGTGGTGTCCGCCTAGTCCGGCGTGAATTTCAGCCAGAAGGTTTTGCCCTTCCTCTTCGGAGATGCACCTTTGAAGGACTCCGGTTGTGCTTTTCTTATAAAGTTCTCCCTCGTGGACCTTGTAGGCTTTAGATCGCCGAACTATGCAGCGGGCCTCATTTTGGTCTTCAGGAAGTTCCTGCATAATTAAGTAGGCTAGGAATGGTTCTATCCACGGGGCAATTACTACCATTATTTCGTAGGCTAAAGGTGTTATTTCGTCGGCTGGACCGCCGATTATGTCAGACTATTTTGTGTTGGGTGGTGCGGTTGATTCCGGGTTATTATTTCCGGACTCCTCTTCCCATAGTACGGATGGCTTAAAGAGCCGTTCCAGGAAGATGTTTGGAGAGACAGCGTCGCGTTTCGTGTCGATGCGTGCCAACACGTCGGCTGCTTGGTTATTATCCCGGGCTACGTGGTGGAATTCGAGTCCTTCGAACCGAGCTGACATTTTTAGGATAGCATTACGATAGGCTGCCATTTTCGGATCCTTGGCGTCAAAGTCTCCATTTACTTGGGATATTGCAAGGTTTGAATCCCCGCGCACCTCTAAGCGCTGAATGCCCATGGAGATTGCCATCCGGAGACCATGTAGGAGGGCCTCATATTCGGCTGCATTGTTGGAGTCTGTGTACATTATCTGAAGTACGTATTGGACTGTGTCTCCAGTTGGGGACGTCAATACGACGCCAGCTTCCAAGCCGGCCAACATTTTGGAGCCGTCGAAGTGCATAATCCAATTGGAGTATGCGCCGTACTCTTTAGGGAGTTCGGCTTCAGTCCATTCGGCGACGAAGTCAGCCAAGACTTGTGACTTTATAGCTCGCCGAGGTTTATAAGTTATGTCGAATGGTAAGAGCTCAATGGCGCATTTTGCAATCCTGCCCGTCGCGTCGCGGTTGTTTATAATGTCGTTGAGGGGTACCTCGGAGGCTACTGTTATCGAACACTCTTGAAAGTAGTGTCACAGCTTCCGGGATGCCATAAACACTGCGTACGCTATCTTTTGATAATGCGGGTATCGAGACTTGCATGGAGTTAAGACAGTGGATACGTAGTACACTGGCTTTTGAAGAGGGAATTTGTGTCCTTCTGTTTTTTGTTCGACGACGAGGACCGCGCTGACAACTTGATGTGTTGCCGCGATATATAATAACATGGGTTCGCCCAGGTTAGGCGCGGCCAGGACGGGATTTGTTGCCAGTATGGCCTTTATTTCTTCGAGTCCAGCCGTGGCGGCATCCGTCCACTCGAAGTGTTCAGTGTGCCTGTGGAGGCGATAGAGGGGCAAAGCCTTTTCTCCTAAATGGGAGATAAAGCGGCTTAGAGCTGCCACGCATCCAGTCAATTTTTGTATTTGTTTGAGGTCTTTTGGAATATCCAGTTGTGACAGAGCTCGGATCTTGGCTAGGTTTGCTTCAATTCCTCTACCGGATACAATGAAGCCCAGGAGCTTTCCGGCTGGTACGCCGAAAACGCATTTTTCCGGGTTCAGCTTTATGTCATATGCTCGGAGGTTATCGAATGTGAGCCTCAAGTCGTCTACTAGAGTTTCGACGTGTTTGGTCTTCACGACCACATCGTCTACATATGCCTCTACTGTTTTGCTGATCTAGGTAGCCAGACATGTCTGAATCATGCGCTGATATGTTGCGCCGGCGTTTTTGAGTCCGAAGGGCATCATGTTGAAGCAGAATGGTCCATATGGAGTAATGAATGCCGTTGCGGCTTGGTCCGCCTCCGCCATCTTGATTTGATGGTAGCCGGAGTATGCGTCGAGGAAGCACAATGAATCGTGCCCTGCAGTAGCATCGATTATTCGATTGATGCGGGGAAGGGGGAAAGGATCCTTTGGACAAGCCTTGTTGAGGTCTTTAAAATCGACACATAGGCGCCAAGATTTGTCCTTCTTTGGTACCATTACCAGGCTTGCTAGCCAGTCCGGATGTTTGATATCTCTGATGAATCCGACTTCCAATAGTTTGGCTAGCTCCTCTCCCATTGCCTGTCTTTTGGGTTCGGAAAATCGCCGAAGAGCCTGTTTGACTGGCTTGAATCCTTTTAGGATGTTTAGGCTGTGTTCTACCAATCTGCGTGGGATTCCTGGCATATCTGAAGGGTGCCAGGCGAAGATGTCCCAATTCTCCCGAAGGAATTCTCGCAGTGCGGCGTCTACATCAGGGTTTAACTGTGCCCCAATGGAGGCCGTCTTTGTTGGGTCTGTTGGATGGACTTGGAATTTGACTATTTCGTCCGCTGGTTTAAAAGAGGTGGACTTGGACCTCTTATCGAGTATCACATCGTCCCTGTTCACCGCGAAGCGCAGCGCCGTGAGCTCCTCTGCCGCTAAGGCTTCGGATAGTGCCTCTAGGGCTAGTGTGGCTGTCTTATTTTTGGCGCGGAGTGCTGTGTCCGGATCACTGACAAGAGTGATTATTCCGCTGGGCCGGGGCATCTTAAGCTTCATGTACCCGTAATGGGGTATGGCTTGAAAAATTGTGAATGCCTCTCGTCCTAATATAGCGTGATATCCGCTGCTGAACGGGGCCACTTGGAACGTGACTTCCTCAGACCTGTAATTGTCCGGCGAGCCGAACACCACATCAAGTGTGATTTTTCCTGTGTAGCGTGCTTCCCGGCTAGGGATTATTCCTCTAAAGGTTGTGCTACTTTGCTCAATGCGGCTCCAGTCTATTTCCATTTTTTGAAGAGTTTCCTCATAGATGAGGTTTAATCCGCTGCCGCCATCCATGAGTACCTTGGTAAGACGAAAGCCGTCCACTATTGGACTGAGGACTAATGCGGCTGGTGCTCGGGCTGTTCGGAATTTAGGTTCGTCGCTGGCGTTGAAGGTGATGGCCGTGTCGCTCCATGGATTTGTTGTTGCTACTTGGTAGACTTCGGCGAGGCTGCGGATTGTTCGTTTCCGCATATTATTTGATGCGAAAGTCTCGAAGACTGTTGACACCGTACTGGTACTGTTGGAGTGGTTCTCCGGGGCTAGAAGCTCTTCGCCACTTTTGGCCACCTGCCGCAGTATCCAACATGCTTGAAGGCTATGTGCTGGAGTGGCGCCTTCTGTACTGTGAATTTTACAGGGTCCGTTGAGCCATCCCTCCAGTACGGTTCCGTGCCCTTTATGGGGGTTTTGCTTTTTGGTTTTTGTACCTGGTGCCTGGGTGTGATGCACCCTTTTGTTTCGGACTAGGGTTGTATTCGGGGCCGAATTGTCCCAAAACTTAGTTTCGGTTTTCCGGAAACTCTCCATCGCACAGTACTTTCGTACTATGGACGCCAGGTCGGTGAAGCGTGTAATTTCATGACGACTGACGGCGTTCAAGATTCCCTCGTCCGTGCAATTATTGCAGAAACTTGAAATTGCGTTTTCCTCACGGCAGTCTTTTATCCTGTCCATAACCAGGAGGAATCTGGCCCAGTAATGATGTACTGTTTCAGCGGGCTCTTGCCGGATTTGAGATAGATCGCATATGTCTGGGTGGGTGGGTGGAATTGAGTCCGGAACCCTACCCATCTCGAGGCTCAAGGGCCGGAAAGTTTCCGAATTTGGAAGCTTGGATTGCTGGACGTTGTCAAACGAGTCTGGTCCGACGCCTGACTTCAAGTTCAGCGCTTGATCGACGTCCGTCCCTCCGTGGGAATCCGGCATGGAGGGTTCGGGAGTCCGGACATAACTAGTTTTTAGTACAAAAGAAGAGTCGCCGCTTTGTTCCTCTACCACCGCAATGTGGTGGGTAACCTGGGGAGAGTTAATCTCTCTCAGATCGGTTTTAAGCCCAATCTGATTGTAGTCTGTGGCGACTCCCAGGGCGGCAATGCGATCCAAGAGCTCGTTTACAGAAGAGAGCTCCATTGGATCCAACTGCTCGGCGAATTCCGAGCTGACGTGAAGGTTGCTTTCGACGACCCGAGAGGTCATCGTCGATGTGGCGACCGAACAGGCGGTCATGAGAAAACCACCTAGCCGAATAGTTTGGCCGGCGGCCAAAGCTCCTTCGGTGATGGTTCCGTCTTTAAAGACAGGAAGAGGCATCCTTCCTGATTGCGACGGCACAGAGGAACTCTCAATGAAAGAACCAATGTCGGTGTCAAAACCGGCGGATCTCGGGTAGGGGGTCCCGAACTGTGCGTCTAGGCAGATGGTAACAGGAGACAAGGGACACGATGTTTTTACCCAGGTTCGGGCCCTCTCGATGGAGGTAAAACCCTACTCCTGATTGATTGATATTGATGATATGGGTAGTACAAGAGTGGATCTACCACGAGATCAAGGAGGCTAAACCCTAGAAGCTAGCCTATGGTATGATTGTTGTAATGGTTGTTCGTCCTACGGACTAAAACCCTCTGGTTTATATAGACACTGGAGAGGGCTAGGGTTACATAGAGTCGGTTACAATGGTAGGAGATCTATATATCCGTATCGCCAAGCTTGCCTTCCACGCCAAGGAAAGTCCCATCCGGACACGGGACGAAGTCTTCAATCTTGTATCTTCATAGTCTTGGAGTCCGGCCGATGATGATAGTCCGGCTATCCGGACACCCCCTAGTCCAGGACTCCCTCACTTCCTTTTAAGGGGAAGTACGTCTCCGTTAGAGCGGTGTGGAGGCACAATGCTCCCATAGAAGCCACTAGGGCCACCGTATTCTCCTCACGCCCTCACACAATGCGAGATGCCGTGATTCCACTATTGGTGCCCTTGAAGGCGGCGACCGAACCTTTACAAACAAGGTTGGGGCAATCTCCACAACAATCGGAGGCTCCCAACAACAATGCCACGAAGCTTCACCACAATGGAGTATGGCTTCGAGGTGACCTCAACCGTCTAGGGTGCTCAACACCCAAGAGTAACAAGATCCGCAAGGGATAAGTGGGGGGAATCAAATTTCTCTTGGTGGAAGTGTAGATCTGGGCCTTCTCAACCAATCCCGAGCAAATCAACAAGTTTGATTGGCTAGGGAGAGAGATCGGGCGAAAATGGAGCTTTGAGCAACAATGGAGCTTTTGGGGGAAAGAGGTAGTTAACTAGAGGTAGAAGACACCCCTTATATAGTCGTCGGAAAAATCCAACCGTTATCCACATGTTCAGCCCGCAACGCACGGTACTACCGCTCCAGGGGCGCGGTACTACCGCGAGGCTGCGTGGTACTACCATGGAGGACCACGGTACTACCGCGACGGCAGCACAGGCCGGAACTTGCCTGACTAGGGGGCAGTACTACCGCTTGCGTGGTACTACCGCTCCCCCTTGCGGTACTACCGCAAGGCAGGAAAGTCACGGCCTGGGAAGGGAGCGGATGAAATAAATTACATCCATGCCTACTTCCGCTAAAACTGGGGTGGTACAAAAACCCGACGCGGTACTACCGCACGCAAGGCGCGGTACTACCGTTGCGGGAGAGGATGTCAAAAATTACATCCGCGCCTACTACCGTGACACTACGGTACTAGGTAGGAGGGCCACGGTGCTACGACTCCTAGGGAGCGGTACTACCATGGGCCCCCGTGGTACTACCGCGCTGGACGAGCGGTACTACCGTGGTAGGTGCGGATGTAAAAAATTGCATCCGCCCCTACTACCGCACCGGAGCGGCACAAGGCCTGGGTGCCGCGGTACTACCGCTTGTACTTGCGGTACTACCGCAAGTACAGCAGTAGTCGTCAGATTTCCGCACAACCAAGATAACGAAGGGCAGCTCCAAAGTGCAGGGAAAGGAGGGACAAGTGTACGTGTTGATTCCACCCAAACCTTTCCGACGCGGACCCCCTCTTAATAGTACGGCTCTCCTACGACTCAAATCCACCAAAGAGAAACGTAGAACAACGCCGACTTCAATAGTCTCCGAGGGGCACTGAATCGTCTCGTGCCTAGTGATGAAGTATCTGAGAAACTCAAGGCACACGATTAGTCCGCAAAAGCATTGTCATCAATCACCAAAACACCTAAGGGATAAATATGCCCTTACAATCTCCCCCTTTTTGGTGGATTGATGACAACACGGGATTTGCACATAGATAAGATAATTTAGAGCAGGGGCAAACCCCACCTCTCTAAAATATAGACGGGCTCCCCCTAGATGTGTGCACATTAGATGAATGCTTTGGACTACATAGCACACAGACTAGGATCAACACTCCCCCTATATTTTAGAGACCAAGGCATGATAATAAGCATGGCAGAGCATAAAGATAGCACAATATAACACAAGATCGCTAGGATAGATAGAGTGCATATGTCTTACACCATACGACTAAGTAAAGTGACCAAGGTTCGAACGAGAAAGCAACAAATAGTTCAACCAAGAAAGTAGCAAGCACACAAAGCACACGACACACACGACTCGCAAATCCCTACACTCTCTCCCCTTTTGGCATCGAGACGCCAAAAAGGTAGAGAGGACACCTACACACACGAGGTGGCTCAAGCAGAGAACTCGTCCCAGCCCTCTCCGTCGGTCTCCTCGGCAGCTGGGGTGGTATCCTCGACATCCTCCTCAGACTCAGTCCACTTGTAACCTTGCTTCTCCATCCACTCGGCCTCAGGAGTGATGCGCTCCTCAGACCCGCCAGACACTTCCTCACCATAGAGCTGCAAGATCTTGTTTTGCCGACGACGACTCTCCTTGGACTCCACGTGAGTCCTGTACTGCCCCTTGGCTTGCATGCAGAACAGTGTCTTCATCTTGTCCTTCAGCTTCTTGGCCCATGATGGCATAGGGGCACTCTAGGAAGGCCTAGCAGCACGGCCCTCAGCAACATCCTCGGCGCCAGCATCCTCCTCATCAACAGCAGCCCTAGCAGCAATCGCATCGGCATGAGTAGCGGTGTTGGCCCGGTTGGATTTGATACACAGACATATGGGCTCATGGCGAATCCAGTTTGGAGCAAGGAACTCCTCATCAGGGTACATCTTCTCCCAAGTCTTCGAGATCAGCCGAAACAGATAGGGCCCATAGATAGGTACCTTGCGGTTGAACACTGCAAACCGAAGCTCACACCACATGATGTGTGAGACATCAAGTGGCTGAGACTGAGTCGAACGAGCCTCCTGGCAAATGAGCATCATATCCACCATATAGGCATGAACCTTGTCTTTGTCACCGATGCGTGGGAACAAGGAGTTGCGGAAGATGCGATACATGATATCCAGAAAGGAGTTGAGTACCAAAGTTGTCTTGCCATTGGCGAGCGCCTTCTCAACCATGAACGGGGTAAGCTTGTCCTTGTTGGCAGAATCAGCATTGGCATGGGGGCGAACACCCACTGGAGTGTTAAGCCCATCATCAGGAACCTGAAGCAGATCCATGAACTCCTTCCAGGTAGCAGACAGTTGGCGGCCATTGGTCATCCAGGTCATCCTCCTCTCTTCATTAGGGTGAAAGTACACTGAGGCAAAGAACTGACAGATAATCTCAGGGTCATAGTCCAGGTGAAAGGAGATCACATGCTCAATGCCAAACTGCTCCACCAAGTCTAGAGCCTCTCCAAAGTAGTCACGGAACTTGTCCTTCCTCATGTGGTGCATATCAATCCACTTCACCTCCACATAGGTATTCTGCTTGTTCTTGATGACATCCAAATAGATGTTGGTCTGTGTCTTGTTCCAGAACAGCTCACAGCCTCTGACAGTGGAACGCGGATGCACATAAGGGTGAAGCTGCCTGAGACGGACATACTCAGTGGGGGCTATCTCATCCATGCCCTTAGCGGGCTCCTTGTGCTTGCTAGCTGAGGTCTTGACATTGTGCTTGGAGGCAGATGATCCCTCTGGTACTTCACCTGGGTTGCGCAGACGCTTGGAGCCAGTGTCACGACTGGGATTGGACCGGCAAGAGCCACCACCTGAGACACACACGCAAAGCACCAAAGACGCGAAGAAGATCAATGCAAAGGCCACGATAAAGCACAAGAAACACATAGAAGGCATACGAGAAAGTTGGCATGCGATAGATGTGAGCCACGGTAGAACTGCCACTGTCTGTGGTACTACAAAGTTAGTACCGCTCCAAACGCGGTAGTACCGTGCGAGGTCACGGTAGTACCGTGGCTGGAGCGGAAGTAAACTTTTAGTACCGCACAGAGCGCGGTAGTACCGCTCCCGAAGGGCGGTAGTACCGTGCGAGCGGTAGTACCGCGCCAGACGGGCGGTAGTACCGCGTCGCGTCAGATCCAACGGGCGGTTTGAATCTGAAAAGAACCGCGAAACAACAGCGGTGCTACGGTGATCAGATCTAGCGCAAGACAACAATGCAAGTACAATTCCTATGCAATACCATGCTCCTTCATCCTATTCTTGCAGAGATTAAGCCTATGAATCTCAAGAACACACAAGCCTCCCCCAAAACCTAGAAACACCAAAGACAAACAACACGGAGAGGGAGTTGGGGGAAAACCTTGGTCCATAGCAAGAGCACGTGGTGGGAAACGATCCCACCGGTCGGAATCACGGGAGGGCAGCCGGTGGAGGAGATCCGGCGACGAACGCTGGCTCCGTTCTTGAGCGAGGGAGAGAAGGAGACGACGTGGAGAGAGAGGACAACGAATGGGTATGGGGAGTTAGAACTCCCCCTGCCCGTCCTTATCCCCACGCGCTCGGACCGGCGCGGTAGTACCGCGTATCATCGCGGTAGTACCGCTCGGGCGGAAGTACCGCGCCGAGGCGGTAGTACCGCTCAACCAGGCGGCAGTAAAAAATTACTGCCGCGTGGTGACGGTAGTACCGTGCTCCCGCCAGCGGTAGTACCGTGGCTTGCTGCGGTAGTACCGTAGCTGGCCGCGGTAGTACCGTGAGCTCAAGTCACCGCAAGTTTCAACATGAGAGGAAAAAGCCTTTGCACAGGAACTTTTCACACACAAGAAACCACAAGAACACGCACAGACTAGAGGTAAAAAGACAACAAGAAACCACCAAGCGACAAAGCCTCTCGAGGAGAGAGGGCGGTGGCCGAAGCCACCTATGTTTGAGTTGGATGGTATGGCACCGCGAAGAATTATCCTTGGGCCCATGACCAGAACTCGTCTTTGAAGCACAAGTACCATAAAAAATGGCTAATGTGAAGGAGGTGATCGATTTATGCATAATGGGGGGAGGGAGAGTTCATTGAGAGAACAACACTCCCCCTATGTCCATGCCTACACCTAAACTAGACAACAAGTTGAGTGTGGTGGGCGGTGCACGGTTTCAAGTCACATTGCTCAAATCAATGATATTTAGCTCATGCCTTAACTCGCGAAATCTTGCTTCATCCAAGGGCTTCATGAAAATATCTGCAAGGTTATCATGAGTGTTGACATACTTGAGCTCGATCTCCCCTCGCCTAATGTGATCCCGGATGAAGTGATACCGAATCTCAATGTGCTTCGTCTTGAAGTGTTGCACCGGGTTGAGAGAAATCTTGGTGGCACTTTCATTATCACACCAAAGAGGCACTTTGTCACAAATGACACCATACTCCTTTAAAGTTTGCCTCATCCATAGGAGTTGAGCACAACAACTACCGGCCGCCACATACTCCGCTTCGGTGGACGAGAGAGACACACAACTTTGCTTCTTGGAAGACCAACTTACCAAAGAGCAACCAAGAAATTGGCACCCTCCAGAAGTGGACTTCCTATCCACTTTGTCTCCCGCCCAATCGGAATCCGTGAAACCTTCAAGCTTGAAGTTTGCTCCTCTTGGGTACCATAGGCCAAAGTTTGGGGTATGAGCCAAATATCGAAAGATTCGCTTGACCGCCACATAGTGACTTTCCTTTGGTGCGGCTTGGAAACGTGCACACATCCCCACACTCAACATGATATCCGGTCTAGATGCACAAAGGTAAAGTAAGGAGCCAATCATGGAGCGATATACCTTTTGATCCACCGCTTTACCATTGGGATCAATGTCAAGTCGGCAGTTGGTAGGCATTGGTGTAGTAGCCGGCTTGACATCACTTAGCTTGAATCTTTTAAGCATGTCTTGAGTGTATTTGGCTTGGTTGATGAAGGTTCCTTCTCTTCTTTGTTTGATGTCAAAACCAAGGAAGAACTTCAACTCTCCCATCGAAGACATCTTGAACTTGGAGGTCATGAGAGCGGCAAATTCCTCATTGAAAGCTTTGTTAGGAGAACCAAAGATAATATCATCAACATATAGTTGGCATACAAACAACTCCCTGTTGACCTTCTTAGTAAAAAGAGTGGGGTCGATTAGCCCCACCTCAAATCCACGATCTTGTAACAACTCGGTAAGGTGGTCATACCATGCATGTGGGGCTTGTTTAAGGCCATAGAGTGCCTTATCGAGTTGATACACATGATCCGGAAAGTAGGGATCCTCGAACCCGGGGGGTTGCTTGACATAGACCAACTCATTAATAGGACCATTAATAAAAGCACTTTTCACATCCATTTGTTGCAACTTAAAGTTGTGATGGGAAGCATAAGCAATCAACAAACAAATGGATTCAAGACGAGCGACGGGAGCAAAGGTTTCACCATAGTTGATACCCTCGACTTGGGAGTAGCCTTGTGCTACCAATCTTGCCTTGTTGCGAACAATGTTCCCATGAGCATCTTGCTTGTTCTTGAAGATCCATTTGGTCCCAATGACGTTGTGGTCTCCCGATGGCCTTGGCACCAATCTCCATACTTTGTTGTA
Source organism: Triticum timopheevii (assembly GCA_963921465.1). Classification (NCBI taxonomy): domain Eukaryota; kingdom Viridiplantae; phylum Streptophyta; class Magnoliopsida; order Poales; family Poaceae; genus Triticum; species Triticum timopheevii. The sequence goes on from OY997266.1 coordinate 57,357,776, forward strand.
CTCGAAGTTGTTGAGTTCTTCATGCATGGCATTGAGCCAATCCGAGTCTTCGAGCGCCTCATAGACCTTTTGGGGTTCAACACAAGAGACAAACGCGTGATGTTCACAATAGTTTGCTAATTGTCTACGAGTGCTTACCCCCTTTCTTAGGCTTCCAACCACATTTTCCATGAGATGGCCTTGGGTGGTGAGCTTGGAAGCAAACTTCGCGGCACGACGCTCTAATTCCTCCTCAGTTGTGGAAGGAGGAGGGTTGACTTGATCATCTTGAGCGCCGTCTTGAGCTTGTTCTTGATCTTGAGCTTGCTCTTGATCTTGAACTTGCTCGAGGGGAAGAACTTGACCTTGGGCATCATTTAGAGATTCACCACCATCGTGAGGTTGATCTTGCCCTTGGTCTTTTTCACGAGGTTGAGGGCCTTCACTTTGTTCTTCGGAAGCGTGTGGGTCTTGATGAGGTGATGGCTCTACTTGAGTAGAGCATTGTCCTTCTCCTTCGGCCACAAGGGGTTCCTCAATGGGTAGAATTTGACCAATACCCATTCTTATTATGGCTTGGGGAGGAATTTCATCACCTACATCACAAGTACCACTTTGCTCCACTTGGGAGTCGTTATTTTCGTCAAACTCCACGTTACACGTCTCCTCAATAAGTCCGGTGGACTTGTTGAGGACACGGTAAGCATGAGAGTTTGTAGCATAACCAACAAATATGCCCTCATGAGCTCTAGCCTCAAATTTAGACAAACGAACACCTTTCTCGAGAATGAAACACTTACAACCAAACACCCGGAAGTACTTGAGGTTGGGCTTGTTGCCGGTGAGTATCTCATAAGGAGTCTTGTTCAAGCCTTTGCAAAGATAGAGCCGATTGGATGCATGACATGCGGTGTTGATGGCTTCGGCCCAAAAGTTGTATGGAGACTTGAACTCCGCCATCATGGTCCTAGCCACATCCATCAACGTCCGGTTCTTCCTCTCCGCAACACCATTTTGTTGAGGGGTGTATGGAGCAGCATATTGGTGCTTGATCCCCTCATCACTAAGAAACTCATCCAAGGTGTAGTTCTTGAACTCGGTGCCGTTGTCACTTCTTATCGTCAGGATCTTTGCATTGTGTTGACGTTGAGCTTCATTTGCAAAGTCGATGATGGTTTGTTGAGTCTCACTCTTCCTCTTGAAGAAGTATACCCAAGTGTATCTTGAATAGTCATCCACAATCACCAAGCAATACTTTCTTCCTCCAAGACTATCAAAGGATGGAGGCCCAAAGAGATCCATGTGAAGGAGCTCCAAGGGTCTCTTCGAGTAGATGATGGTTGATGGTGGGTGAGCCTTTTCATGAAGCTTTCCTTCGATACAAGCACTGCAAGCACGATCTTTGGCAAAACTAACATTTGTTAGTCCACGGACATGGTCCCCCTTGAGAAGACTTTGCAAAGATCTCATATTGACGTGGGCTAAACGGCAATGCCAAAGCCATCCCACGTCAATTTTAGCCATTAGGCATGTCGCGGTCTTAGTGGGTCGCTCCGAAAAGTTAATCACATAGAGACCGTTCTCGACATGCCCAACAAAGGCTACTTTAAGAGTCTTGCTCCACAAGAGGGCCACGGTATCAATGTCAAAGAATGTAGCAAAACCCATGAGTGCAAGTTGACAAACGGAAAGCAAACTGTATGCAAGGGACTCAACAAGCATGACTTTCTCGATCGTTAGATCATGAGAAATGACAACCTTGCCGAGACCCAATACCTTAGAATGTGATGCATCACCCCACTCGACATTGGTGGGCATAGATGGAATCTCTTGCACGTCCACCACCAAGTCCTTGCTCCCGATCATATGATTTGTTGCTCCACTATCGAGCAACCATGATCCCCCACCGGAAGCAAACACCTACAAGAGATCAATGCTTGGTTTTAGGTACCCATTTAGTAATGGGTCCTTTGATGTTAGTAACAAGGGTCTTTGGAACCCAAATAGACCATTCAATGTACTCATAAGGAGAACCAACAAATTTAGCAAAGACATGTCCATCGCTAGCACGGCACAACACGTATGACGGGTTAAAGTCGCCGGCTTTGTTTGAGGAAATGCTTTTGCCCTTTTTGACATCAACTCCCTTCACTTTTTCCTTCTTCTCCTTAGGAGCACCCTCTCCCTCTTTCACAAACGTTTGTTTGAGAGGAGGAGGATGTTTGGTCTTGTTGTTCTTCTTCTTCTTGCTCTTGGACTTGGGTGCAAACCCAATTACTTCTTTGGCCACAACTTCCTTTTGATTACTCAAAAGGTCGTTGAGATTCTTCTCACCTTGAATGCAAGTCACAAGGCCTTTCTCAAGTTGATCCTTCAACTTGGCATTCTCCTCCACAAGATGCACATGCTCACAACACGGGTTAGTAGCACATGCATTATCAATTAATACCATATGAGGAAAGGTGGACTTTTCCTTGATTAGCTTAACTTGGAGTTGAGCATGAGACTCTTTGAGGTTAGCATGAGTACCCTTCAAGACCTTGTGGGCCTTGTCAAGTATCTCAAACTCCTCTTTGAGTCTAGCATGATCAACCCCAAGTTTAGCCTTCTCGGAGGCTAGCACACGAGACATGACAAGAGCATGATCAAGATCTTTCTTTAACTTAGCATGGTCATCATTGTGTGACTCCTCAAGAGTCAAACGATGCACACGCTCTTCCTCAAGAGCATTAGAGAGATCTGATATTTCATCGGCATAGTCACAACTATGACCTTCCATCTTGGAGATGGTTTCTTCATGAGCCTCGATCATGTCATTGGCCTCACCAAGTTGTTCCAAGAGAGCAACAAAGTGCTTGTTGGACTTACCCTTGAGCTTGTTCATAAAAGACTCAAGTTCATTCACTCCCTCATTAGACTCAACATGTTCATCAATGCAATCCTCCAAGGAGGGATTAGTAGTGATGGTGGTTGTGATGTTGGGGGTTACCTTGTTTGAAGCTTTAGCCATGAGGCATTTGGCGGTGATGTTTTCGTTGGGTGAATCAAAGAGAGACACCCGGGAAGGAGTAGCAATGGCAACGGATGCCATGGCCATAGCTTCTTCATTTTCATCATCATCGTCATCCTCTTGGTATTCTTCTTGAACCACCAACCCACGAGTGGGAGTCTTCTTGGCGAAGTTGTTCTTGCTGGGGAAGGACTTGGCTTTGTCTTTTCGGATGAACTTGCCACCATTGTCTTCCCGCTTCTCATAAGGACAATCCGCAACGAAATGGCTCACATTGCCACAGTTGAAGCAAGTTCTAACTCGTTGCTTGCCCTTGACGCCACTTGAGTTGTTCTTGTTGAAGTTGGGTCTTGAACTCTTCTTGCTCCAAAATTGTCTTGAAGCAAGGGCCATGTGCTCATGGTAATCAAATTTGGTGTCTTCGGGGTTGCTCTCCTCATCTTCCACTTCTTCCTCTTCTTCCAGAATGACCTTGGCCTTCAAAGCAAGGTTGGGCTTCCTTGCCCTTTGAGAACGGAGCACCGCATTGTCGGCGGTCTTGTCCAAGATGCTCATTGCAACGAACTCATCCAACACTTCACTTGAGGTCATGGAGTGGAAGTCCGGTCGTTGACGAATGACGGAGGACATGGCCTTGTTGTAGGGCATCATGGCCTTGAGGAACTTCCGCTTGATCCAATTGTCATCCGTGTCCTTGCTTCCATGATCTTGAAGTGCGACCGCGAGTTTGGTCACTCTTCGAAAGAGCTCACGAGGTTCTTCATCTTCTTTCATTGCAAACTCATCGGCTTCATCTTGCACCACTTCATAGTTGGAGCGTTGAATACTAGCACTTCCTCGATAGAGACCCTCGACACATTTCCATGCTTCTTTAGCCATGACATGGGGTCGAAGATGAGGGAGATCTTCGGGAAGGATTGCATCTTGGATGATGAAGAGAGCACTCTCATTGAATTGATTGCCCACGGCTTCTCGAGGGGTGAAGTTGCTTGGGTCATGAGGATAAAAACCTTCTTCAATGATTCTCCAAAGGTTAGTGTTCACATGTTTCAAATGACGCTTAAAGTGATAGACCCAAGAATCAAAATCTTCATGTTTCTCATATTTAGGAGGAGGACCGGCATGATTCAAATGAGTGGAGGGGATTGGCCCTCCATAAATTGGAGGTTCCACATGGGAAAAGATGCTGGTACCATTTCTACCACTAATAGAAGGACTCTTATCAATGTTAGCTTCCCCCTTGTCAGAGGGAGCATCCGTCACCTTGTTGGTGGGATCACCCACTTTCATCGGCGAGGTAGATTGTTTAAGTCCTTCTAGGAATTCCTTAAACATGTCCTTGACCTCGGTCGTCATGGAGGTTTTCAATGTTTCCAAAGCCACATTGAATTCCTCACGTGAGATCGAGTTACCCCCATCTCCCGTAGATGAGATCGGATTCGAACCGGAGTGCTCTCCCACCTCATCTATGACATCAACCATACTCTTTGGATGGTAAAGTCCTTAAAAGAGACGAGGCTCTGATACCAATTGAAAGGATCGATATGGTTGACTAGAGGGGGGTGAATAGGCAACTAACAATTTTTAAGCTTTTCTTTACCAAATTAAACTTTGCAACAAAATAGGTTGTCTAGATGTGCAACTAAGTGAGCAACCTATATGATGCAATAGCAACTAGCACACAAGCAAGCAAAGGATGTAAAACAAGTAGGCTTGCAAAAGTAAAGGCACGAAATAACCAAGAGTGGAGCCGGTGGAGACGAGGATGTGTTACCGGAGTTCCTTCCTTTTAAGGGGAAGTATGTCTCCGTTAGAGCGGTGTGGAGGCACAATGCTCCCCAAGAAGCCACTAGGGCCACCGTATTCTCCTCACGCCCTCACACAATGCGAGATGCCATGATCCCACTATTGGTGCCCTTGAAGGCGGCGACCGAACCTTTACAAACAAGGTTGGGGCAATCTCCACAACAATCGGAGGCTCCCAACAACAACGCCACGAAGCTTCACCACAATGGAGTATGGATTCGAGGTGAACTCAACCATCTAGGGTGCTCAACACCCAAGAGTAACAAGATCCGCAAGGGATAAGTGGGGGGAATCAAATTTCTCTTGGTGGAAGTGTAGATCTGGGCCTTCTCAACCAATCCCGAGCAAATCAACAAGTTTGATTGGCTAGGGAGAGAGATCGGGCGAAAATGGAGCTTTGAGCAACAATGGAGCTTTTGGGGGAAAGAGGTAGTCAACTAGAGGTAGAAGACACCCCTTATATAGTCGTGGGAAAAATCCAACCGTTATCCACATGTTCAGCCCGCGACGCACGGTACTACCGCTCCAGGGGCGCGGTACTACCGCGAGGCTGCGCGGTACTACCTGGAGGACCACGGTACTACCGCGACGGCAGCACAGGCCGGAACTTGCCGGACTAGGGGGCAGTACTACCGCTTGCGCGATACTACCGCTCCCCCTTCCGGTACTACCGCAAGGCAGAAAAGTCACGGCCTGGGAAGGGTGCGGATGAAATAAATTACATCCGTGCCTACTTCCGCTGAAACTGGGGTGGTACAAAAACCCGACGCGGTACTACCGCACGCAAGGCGCGGTACTACCGTTGCGGGCATGGATGTAAAAAATTACATCCGCGCCTACTACCGTGACACTGCGGTACTAGGTAGGAGGGCCACGGTGCTACGACTCCTAGGGAGCGGTACTACCGTGGGCCCCCGCGGTACTACCGCGCTGGACGAGCGGTACTACCGTGGTGGGCGCGGATGTAAAAAATTACATCCTACCCTACTACCGCACCGGAGCGGCACAAGGCCTGGGTGCCGCGGTACTACCGCTCCAGAGGGGCGGTACTACCGTGACGCACAGCGGTACTACCGCTTGTACTTGCGGTACTACTGCAAGTACAGCAGTAGTCGTCAGATTTCCGCACAACCAAGATAACGAAGGGCAGCTCCAAAGTGCAGGGAAAGGAGGGACAAGTGTACGTGTTGATTCCACCCAAACCTTTCCGACGCGGACCCCCTCTTAATAGTACGGCTCTCCTACGACTCAAATCCACCAAAGAGAAACGTAGAACAACGCCAACTTCAATAGTCTCCGAGGGGCACCGAATCGTCTCGTGCCTAGTGATGAAGTATCTGAGAAACTCAAGGCACACGATTAGTCCGCAAAAGCATTGTCATCAATCACCAAAACACCTAAGGGATAAATATGCCCTTACACTTATGTCTGTACTCAGATATTGTTGCTTCCGTTGACTCTTGTGTATCGAGCTTGTATTCGAGCCCTCGAGGCCCCTGGCTTGTAATATAAAGCTTGTATTATTTTATTTGTGTCTAGAGTTGTGTTGTGATATCTTCCCGTGTGTCCCTGATCTTGATCGTACACATTTGCGTGTATGATTAGTGTACGATTGAATCGGGGGTGTCACAAGTTGGTATCAGAGCCGACTGCCTGTAGGATCCCCCTTTCCAACTCCTTGGCCGAAGTTGAGTCTAGTCTTTAAAAAAATTGTTTTACTAACATGGCTTATGGGCCCACGTCGCCAATTGGGTGGTATTAGGATCTTTTATTCCTTGTCCATACTCTCGGAATCTGATCTCTTCTCCATTCTTGTTAAATGGTTTTGCAAACTATAACTCTAGGTTCTCGTAAATACTTCTCCCAGAGAGTCCCTTCATTCCAGATGATGGCCCGCTTCACCAAAAGATTCTGAAAATACTCTTCGATGTTCCGAGGATCCTTTATGCTTGCTGCCCTGCAGTCCTTGCCGCATGAATACCCCTTCGGATAATTACTCGCTCTTATCAAGTATCCATTCACCCCAGTTATTCTTATGCTTCATAAGATACTTGGTAATACAATCCGAGCTTTCGATGACCTCTGTTGCCTATTGCTCTAGAAAGTCTTACCTGCCTACACTCTGGTTAATTCCATATGCCTAGGAGTATCCATTTGACGTCCTTTGTCATTATCATCTTGGGTCTTTCGATTTGATATGTCTGTGTCGCAATCATCAGTTGATCCTTATAGATTATCTTTCCGGCTCAGACGTCTTCCCGAACATGAGCTGGTTCTCGGCCAATCAGATTGCCATCGATTGTGCCCTAAGTCTATTCAACTTAATCATCCTTGGTCAGAGCGTTTGCTTCTGATCCCTTGATTTTGGAAATCGTAATTCCTTTGCATTTCAACTCTGGATTAGTCAGTTGCTTCTATAATCTGATATCCTTGCATTCTTTCTACTTCTGGTTGAGTACTGATACTCACATCAGATCCCTTGTGAACCACTAGATCCTATGTGGGGTTCTATCCGACAACGTCCGTCAAATTCAATCACCTTGTGAGCCTTTCCTCGGATACATAATGCCTTTGGTAAATTGTATCCTCTGCTTCCTCAACCATGCTCTACTTTCGAGCTTGAGTTACTTATTCCTAAAGTTGCGGTATATGTTCCTAAGATTTCCCGATGGATTGAACCTACGCCTTCCCTAATTTGTGTGAACCCGAAGATTATGCGAGTTATATCTACTCACATTTCTTCAGATAAAATTTTCAATTCTACAACTTCGTCGAAAACGAGAAGTAAATGGAAAGTTGTGCATTAGAGAAGTGGGAGTCGACCTTGAGCCTTTGTGTTCATGCCCATGGACCCGATGTGGAACTTATCATGGAAGCTTCTTGTTATAATAATAATCCTCTTGTGATAAGTTCATCTTGTATCTATGCTTGGTCCTTCGCAACCGTTGTTCCGACCATATTGTTCTCCTTTGATTCCATTTCTCGGACAAGTTAAAGTACTTGTCTTCTGTAGAGCTTTTCATCTGTCCAACCTCTATCCTGTTCTACCTTCGAGTATTACCCTCTGGTATCTCGAGAATATCACAGAACTACATAACTTCTTATGAGTTCTTCATCAACTATTATTTCTCGCCGATTCAAATTTTCCACGGGTTCTGAGTATTTAGACACTCGAGAACACCAATAACTGATTCGAGTCTACACTTTCCTTTCCATTGTTTTGTTCAACCTTTCTTGTAACCTATCATAGATGAGCAGTGATAATTCCCTGCTTATGTAAACACCTCGGTGTACATTCTCTGTCAGTAAGACCTTGTTACTATTGTTGATGACATTCTGGTAGCCACCGATGGACTAGAACTTTGCCTATTGGTCTGCCTCGTCTTAACGAGCAGGAAAATGGTTCTCTTTGTCCCTCTCCCTTGGTACCAACGTTGTTGCCAACATAACCGACAGGCTATCCTCTGACCTGCCTTGTTATCATGATCGTACAAAATGTTAGCATCATTTTCTACTTTTGACTCGCATGGTGGGCCCATAACCCACAGTTCCATAGGATCGAAACCTGACTCTCCTATACATCCCTGTTTTCCAAAATTGTTCCTCGCACTTGGCTTCGTATGTAAATCACGAGCCACATTCGTAGTGATCTATTTTGGTATCAAGCGCAATACTTATTCCTATTGCTCTGAACCCTCTGTTTCAGGCAACGAACGATTGCCTACCCAGTTGAAGCTTCCTGTTACACCTTTTTACCTTGCCCTCGAGGACTTCTTGAATTTCAATTCGAGAGATGCCTCTATGCCACACTCAATGAGATAGCCCCCAGGTACCTATCTTGTGTTGAGTTCCGTCCTTCCCGAGTCTTTCCCCCATATTACACCCCTTAAATCTCGGGGCAAGATTTCTTGTAGTGGAGGAGAATTGTGACGCCCGGATACTTAAGCTACAGTAATCCCCTACTAATGATGCCATGTCATCATATTATTGTTGCTAATTCTCGCTTGATCCAAATCTTAGTTCAAACTCATATTCAAATTAAAGCTTCAAATTCAAAATTATCGAACATGCAAACTAAAATGTTCAAAGTGTGGCAAATATTCCATAAATAATCATGGTGGTGACCGCACACTTTTGTAAAGTATTAAAATGCCCTTTTGTGAATATAACAGTGGCTTTAACAATTAATTAAATGCCTTTTCTAATTTATAAAATATTGAACTATTTTATTTGAGCCCAAACTTTTTTCTGCCATCTAAGGACTTTGTCTAGTATTTATATGACATGATTCATATTTTACAAAAATTGTTTGGTTGGTCAATTAAATGCAAAATAGGAGCTCAAAAACAAACAGACAAGAAATTGAAAAACAAAGGTAATAAAAAAAGTAAAAGGAAACAGCCCACCCCCTTGTCCCCCCTGGGCCTTGCCCACTACACTGGCGAGCCCACCTCCCCAGCTTCTTCCTGTTCACTGAAGCCTCGTGGACAGAGGGGGCGCGTCCGTGGCCGGGATGGCCACGCGCCGGCCATCCGGCGACGCCCCGACGCCCTATAGGTCCCCCGACGCCCCTCCCCGAACCCTAGCTCCCACCACTTCTGCCCTCGCGCCGCTCCTTCTCTCTCACACTCTGGATCGAGCTAGCCGACGCACACCGGAGCGCGCCACCGCGAACCACCGCAGCCACCGCCCACCTCTCGCTGTGCTGATTCGACCAGGAGACTTGTCGTCGTCCGCTTCGTCTTCCTCGCCCACGAGCTCAAGCCCGAAGCCATCGCATCGACCGGGTGGAGGCCATCTTCTTCCTCGGTCGTCGTCGTTGTTCTTCGTCGATCCGTCGCCTCTGCAGCTCCTAAGCCACCAACGGGCCTTCGTGTGCCTCCGCGGTGAGCACCGCACCATCCCCCCCTAGTTTCCCCCTCGAATCCGTGCTCCATGCTGCCGTCGCCATCGTTGCCGTAGCTCGGCGCCTTAGCTAGGGCCATTCCTGTGCCCCTCCGAGCACAACATCGTGCTCGGGGCATCGCGAGGACGCCTTAGAACCCTCCCGCTCGCCCCCGGACCTCGCTTGCCGCCCCCTGGCTGCGAACCCCCCCTGCCTCACCCGGCGCTCACCCGTGACAGCGCCAGCCGCTGCTGCTTTCTCCTTGCCGCTGCGCTGCTGCTTTGCGTTCAACACTTCTGTTTGTGCTGTTGCTCTTTTGCCTGCTGCGGCCGACGTTGCCCCTGTTCGCCGCAGCAGTTCGCGCCCAACGGCGCCGGCGGCGCCCGCTGGGACCGCCTGCCTTCGCCACCGGCCCCGCAGCACGCGCACGCCGTGCAGCGCCGCGCCCCGCGCCCAGCTCGTGTGCATGCAGTTGCCGCTCTACTGAAAGTGCTGTTGCTGCTGAATGTTACTGTAGCTATATGGCTAGCTTTAGGATTTTTACGCTGAGTAACCCCCTAAACAGCCCCTAATCAGCCGTTAAACAGTTGTTATTATGTCTAAAAAATATATGGGATGGTTGTACACTTGACAAGGCTCAAATGTGTTCATTGGACCAAATCCATTTGATGCATGGTTTAAATCATATGAAAATCACAAATTGCTATCTTCTGCTAAGAGAGAACTCTCCCTGTGTTGTGTGTTGTGTGTGTGCCGTGCGTGTGGCCGGCTGGGTTCTACCAAGTAGTGGCCGGCCCTTGTTAGTACTAGGTTTAGCTAGTAGTATTAATTAATACTAAGTTAGTCTAGTAGTAGATGACATGTAGGCCCCATTAAATAAGTTAGGTTTATTTATTTGTTTAGGTAAAGGATATCTGACATGTGGGCCACACCTGCCCTTTTGACTATTCAAATTGACTTGGTCAACTCGAATTAAAAGTAAATTAGAAAATCTTTTAAATCTTTGAAAAAACTTAGAAAACAATCCGTAGCTCGGATGAAGAAGTTTTATACATGAAAGTTGCTCAGAATTCCGAGACGAATCCGAATACGCGGTCTGTTCGCCCGCCACATATCCCTAGCATAGCAAACCTGTAAACTTTCCCCTCCGGTTCATCTGTCTGACAGACGTCCGGCACCGAGAAAACTTTCCCGGATGTTTCCCCCTTCGCCAGTATGACCTTGCGCTGCGTTAGAACACGTCTAGCTCTGTCTGTTGTCCTGTTATGCACTTGTCTGCTATGTATTTACTGTTTCTTTCCCCTCTTCTCCCCGGTAGACCCCGAGACCGATGCTGATGTCCTTGTGATCGACTACGTCGACGACGACCCTCCTTCTTGTCTGAGCAACCAGGCAAGCCCCCCTCCCCTTGATCATCCCGATATCGCCCATTCTATACTCTCATGCTTGCATTAGATTTTTGCTACTGTTTTTGTTTGCTCCTATTCTGATGCATAGCCTGCTTTTGTACCTGTTATTGTTACCTACATGTTTATCCTAAACTGCTTAGTATAGGTTGGCTAGTGATCCATCAGTGACCCCCATTTGTCCTTGTTGCCCCTGCTTCATCATTGACGCCTCGATCGACGTGATCGACGACCAGAGCCCGACACCTCACCTCACATCACGCCCCTTTAGTTGCTAGACTCTGCAGAGCTATTATCGAGTGCCGAGGGTGATCCCTCATAACGCACTCCTGATGATAATTCTGTAGTGTAGCTATTTCGGTCGTGGTCATCGAGGGTGATTTCCTCTTTCACCATTCCCGATACGGCTCTGTCGTTCAACACCTCAAGTGTGAACCTCGAGGGTGGTCCCTCTTACGTTCACCTTGATGATTACATTGAGTGGAATCCACCGGGGGTGATTCCTCGGGTTTTCCCCTTGATGTCTCGACACACAGTTACCTTGACTTTGACTTGAGACCTTGGTGGAAGTCGGGCGGGCCCGGAGAGCACCCGCAAGATAATGACGTGGCACGGCCGGGCATTCTAGGCCCTTGTCGTAAGTCCACGAGACGGGGCGACGGGGTCACTTTCGATCGTGAGTCTCTGCTCGTCTCCGCAAGCTAATAATACACTATGGTTTGGGTATTTGTTCTGAGTTGGCCTCTGGCCTCGACGTCGCGTTATCAGCCGAAGCGTTGTCAGACGTCCAGTTCAGTAGTGCGGCACGGCTAGGCCGGCACCATCCTTTAGTGGTGGAGCCCGGACCCGCCCTGTACGCAATGATCCGGAGTGCAATGGGCGACGGGCCCAGACCCCGGAGTGCTTAGGATGTAGACCGGCGGGGACCTCTCTGCTGAGCCTAGGTAGGGCTGCGACGTGTTGATCTTCCGAGGCGGGGCATTGACCCCAGAAAGGTGTGTCCGGCCAACGTGATCGAGCGTGTTGGCAAACGTGGTGCACCCCTGCAGGGAAGATTATCTATTAATAGCCGTGTCCACGGTAACGGACGTTCAGACTTATATCCTGATCTTATACAACTACAAATGGATACTTGAGATATGTGGCTCTGGGATTGCTTTCTCGCAGGGAGTCGAGGAAGGATCTCTGGGCATTAATGTACAACATGCTTGTTAATTATAAACTGCTATTCTTTACTCTTCTACATGCTGCAAGATGCTCGGAGCTGCGTGAAGATGCTAGTCTTCGATAGGCTAGGCTTTCCCCCTCTATTCTGGCATTCTGCAGTTCAGTCCACAGATACAACCCTTCCATTTGATACAAATGCATACTTAGTATAGGTCTGATGCTTGCGAGTACTTTGGATGTGTACTCACGGTTGCTTTGCTACCCCTTTTCCCCCTTCTTTCTTCTTTCCGGTTGATGCAACCAGATGGTGGATCCTTGGAGCCAGATGCCACTGCCGCCGGATACTACTACATGGAGGCCGCCGAAGACCAGGAGTAGTTAGGAGGTCCCAGGCAGGAGGCCTTGCCTTTTCGATCGTGTTGCTTTTGTGCTAGCCTTCTTAAGGCAAAACTTGTTTAACTTATGTCTGTACTCAGATATTGTTTCTTCCGCTGACTCTTGTGTATCGAGCTTGTATTCGAGCCCTCGAGGCCCCTGGCTTGTAATATAAAGCTTGTATTATTTTATTTGTGTCTAGAGTTGTGTTGTGATATCTTCCCGTGAGTCCCTGATCTTGATCGTACACATTTGCGTGTATGATTAGTGTACGATTGAATCGGGGGCGTCACATCCACCCACTCTTCATTCGTGGAGAGAGCCATCAGAACATGCCTACACTTCCAACATACATTTTCTGAGAGAGAACCACCTACACTTGTGTTGAGGTCAAGATATTCCATTCCTACCACATAAATCTTGATCTCTAGCCTTCTCCAAGTTGCTTTCCACTCAAATCTTTTTTCCACCAAATCCAAATCCTGTGAGAGAGAGTTGAGTGTTGGGGAGACTATCATTTGAAGCACAAGAGCAAGGAGTTCATCATTAACACAAGTTGAATCTTGGAGAGTGGTGTCTCCTAGATTGGCTATGTGTCACTTGGGAGCCTCCGACAAGATTGTGGAGTTGAACCAAGGAGTTTGTAAGGGCAAGGAGATCGCCTACTTCGTGAAGATCTACCCTAGTGAGGCAAGTCCTTCGTAGGCGACGGCCATGGTGGGATAGACAAGGTTGCTTCTTCGTGGACCCTTCGTGGGTGGAGCCCTCCGTGGACTCGCGCAACCATTACCCTTCGTGGGTTGAAGTCTCCATCAACGTGGATGTACGATAGCACCACCTATCGGAACCACGGATAAAAAATCTCCGTCTCTCCAAATTGCATTTGCACACTGCAATCCCATCCCTTTACATTCTTGCAAATTGCATGCTTTACTTTCCGTTGCTCATATACTCTTGTCATGCTTGCTTGATATGTATTGTGAATGTTAAACTTGTGCCAAAACACCACTCCAACATAAAGAAATTAAAAACTGCAACTTTTCTTGCTTAGAGTCTATTCACCCCCCTCTAGACACCTCTTCTCGATTCTTTCAATTGGTATCAGAGCATTGGTCACCATTGCTTTGGTTTAAACACCACTACAACAAGAACCCCCATATAGCAACACATGTTTAGCAACGCTCTAAAGATGTGATGCAAAGGATCTCTCTAGCTACGCATATATGCGTTGGAACCATGTACGTTGCTAGGGATGGTGGATAGCAACATTTGTATTGTGATGCAGTTTATGCGTTGGCACTGTAGTACCCATGTGACGTGCATGAATAACATTTTGAGGTATATTCCATACGTGTGCAAATTGCTAAAACATCGTTGTAAAAAGAAAGGGCAACCAGACACTCGAACCAACGACCTCACACTAATTGGAAAAAAAGTAGACCAACCAACACAGGCGCACCTACTTGCAAATTCTCAGATTCAGCGCTATATCTATAGACCAACCAACACACGCGCACCCGTTGCCAGCAATAAGTCTCCTTCAGCTGGGCCTTATCCTTTTTTAGCGGGAGCTGGGCCTTAGCTAGTCAGGGCCCAGGGAGGTGCACACGGGGTCTAGCAAATCGGGCCGGCGCTGATTGGAATGACGACGAGTCGCTACTTGTAAACTTTATACTATTTTCTCAAAAAAAATGTAAACTTTATACTAGTATAAGAAAAGGTCCTACTTGTACAAATTCTCAACAAAAAAACTTGCTACTTGTAGGCTACACTCAAAAAAGGATATCAACTTGTACGTGTATGTTCATTTGAAATCCAACATTGTAGAAAATTAAGAAACTATTTGTAAAACATTTCAATTTTAATAATTTTGTATAACTAGGTAAAATAAGAAGCGGAATTTTGGTCATGTAATTTTAAAAGTGTTTGAATTTTAGAAAAGAGTGTTTGCGCTTCTTGAAAATACATGATTTTAAAAAGTGTTTACAGATATAAAAAAGAGAATAATCCGTTCAGAAAAATATTTCATCTTGTATTTCAATGATGTTCATCGTATTTAAAAGAAAACTTTATCATGTACTTAAAAAAATGTTCCTCGTTTATTTCAAAACCATTTATTGTGTATTTAGCAATAGTTCATTGTGTACTAAAAAATGGTCTTGGCTATTTTCAAGACATTCATATTGAATTTAACTGAATTTTAAAAACAATGTATTTAAAAACATATTTATTGTGTATTTCAAAATTGATCATCGTTTATTTAATGAAGTGTTCACATATTATAGGGAAAAAAATGCTATCATGACTTTAAAAGTGTTCACATATTATAGGAATACATTTTCATCATATATTTAGACGTGTTGACTGTGTATTTCAAAATACTATCATGACTTTAAAAATGTTCATTATATACATGTTTGTATTTAAAAAATGTATATTGTCTTAGTGCAATGTATAATTGAATAATGTTCATATATGGCGGCAAGGTCCGGTTTTCTTTGTTGTCGGTTTAGGGCATCTCCACAGCCATCCCCAGAAACGGACATAGTATCTGCTCACGGGCGGTTATACGGGAGCCGGCCATCCAACCCTAACCATCAAACATCTGAATACATTTCTAACAGAATTTCAAAAATCATAAAAATTCAAATCGTACTATTTTCATTTAAACCGGACCAAGTTAATGACTTTTTTTACATATTTGATTAAACAAAAGCAGACATGATATTTTTTAACATAACAAAATCTTCGTCGGCATGAACCACGAGAAGTGAAGTTGTGGGTCGCCAGCGGAGGGGAACGGACGTACTCACATGGGACACGGACTATCGTCTCCCATGTCCTACTCCTCCCCACCTGAGCGTGTCGCCTGACTATGGACATCACGGTTGAGTTGAGGTCCATGATGGATGTGGATGAGTCGGCGTCGTGGTCGTCGCGGCATGGCGCGAACGACCCAGAGCCGCTGACGTAGGCAATAGCTTTCCCGTCTGCGATTGCATGCTCCGCCTCTACGTCTGCCTTTGTGTAGATCTCCACGGTTAGGGTGTCATGCTCCTTCGCCATGATGCGTCCATGCCATCGCTCGTGGCGTATGTCGCGGGTGCTAGGCATGGACTCTGCAACGCCCATTGTTCATCCACGAAGGCCGGGTTCTTCGCGGCCGGGCCGCGACGACCTCATTGTTTGCCTGCTCGCCGTGGATCTAACCTTTGCGAGCCGATGTTGCTTGAGGAGCCGCGGATTGTAATGTTGCTCCTCATGTAGCATCCGGAACGCATGGCGGCGCAAGCTGCGATGGCTGCTCCTCCTCTGCCATGACAACCTCGCAGTGCGCCTGCGCCTGCGTCATGGTGAAGCCTGCAACATGCACGCGCGCGGGTACTAGCTGGTCGTCGGACGCCTCTTTCATATTTGGGTCATTGTTGCTCACTTTCGGCAAGCTAGTTGGCAGTCTGGCCTCTATCTGTCCTGAGGGGGGGTTGGTAGCCGGCCGCAAGGCCATCCAACTTGTGCCTTTGCTCCCTCGAGAGGGTCTCCCACAACGCGCTATAGCTCGCTGTCATGGTGGAGTCGTGCACGGAGGAGGAACAGAAGCGGGTGAGGTTGCCGGTTCGGTTTTTCTCGGTTCTAACGCCGGTCCGGTCCGCTTTTTTAAACTATGCGTGCAATACACGTGGTGGGATCAGCGGATTTTTGTTTCACCAACAAAAAAGAGCGCTCGGGCCTGAAAAGTTTTGGATACGCGTGGCGGGATCAGCGAAAAATTCAGCCACCATATTAATCAAGCTTTAAAATCCCCAACTTTCATCTCCCTCAAACCCACGACCGCAACGCCGGTTCTCTCCCGCTGCCGCACCCTGTACTAGCACCGCCGCTCCGATCTGACCCGCCACCGCTCGCACCTCTACGGCCCGTCTCCCCGCCGGATCTAGCCTCTCAGGTGCTGTTCCTCCCCTGCGGAGTACCGACTACCCCCTCCCCGTTGTTTTCTCGCCGCTCTCTACCCGCCGCCGCCGGAGACAAAGAGGAGCACGGTAGGGAAGCTGGTCGCCACCTTTTCCCTCACTGCCTTCGTCGTTTCCATCCACCTTCCGTTTTCCTCGATCCTGCGGCAGCAACAAGGTCAATGGCGGTGGGTCACCTCCAGTGTGGGATGGTGTCAGATTTGGCCTCTCTCCGCATCGCCTCCTCAATGGTCCTCGGCGAGCAGCCCCGCTCGTTGCACGTCCGTTCGCCACAGGTATCTCCCGTATCTGATTCCTCGTCCACACCTAGCCTCCTCAGATTTCTGCTAGCTTTATGATCTGCTTAATTGCCAACTCAACTACTGTACAAACAAGCATCCCTTCCGACCCTGTTGTCTTCTACTCATATGTCAACTCATTAGTACCAATTCCAATCAAGCTTGCTGTTCAACTTCTCCCCAATTTAATCATCTAAACACAACAATTTCGTATGTACAATTAACCATTGTTGGTGCGGTTGCAATTAGGACAAATATAAAGTATCTAACCATTGCTGGCCGTCCAAAATTACCAGTAAACCAACTTCTAATCAAATTTTCTAACATGGCAACTTGCTAATTAGTGTCAGTTTTGTTTAGCATTTACCGTCGGACCGTTTATGTGCACCATACATGGTAGATGAGGCACACACTCAGTTAGATCAGTACAGAATGGTTTAATTTGAAAGCTTTTGCCAGCCCGGAGCGGTGGTAGCTGAGCTTTTAACACAGCAAAGAGCTGGAGTAGAGCTTTGTGCATAAATGTCAGCTTTTGGTTGCCAAAGTCCCCTGGTGGGCTCGGCCCTGCACCGTGTCCATGTGCGCACCTGGTGGTCGCAAAAGTCTTTCTCTGTCCTACCTGCTAAATACTACTGACACACAGGTTATACGGCGTGGACAAATGTTTTTGCTGTTTCGATACCGAGAGTGTTGTTGTCTTGAACGTGAATCTCGGTGACAGCCCGTTCGTGATAGCAAGGGCTAGCTGCCAACGTGTGCAGCGTGACATTTTCTCTTCAACTTCAACCATGTTATGTTATCTAATCCCCTGTGTTATCCTTTGCAGGGTATAGGAGGTGGGAGATCCATAAATCATAATGCCATTTTGATCTATGATCCTCCAAGTCTGGCCGAAGGAACCACTCAGGTTATTTTACGAATTACTGTCCAAGCAGCCCCCCTCTAGTGAGATTGCTGAATTTGTAGGTGCACCACCTGTTATCCTTAAATACCCACCAATTACGGACCAGGTTCTAGTAAGTATGCTCCACAAGTTTATGTTGTAGTCCCCAGCTAGTCTGTCTTATTGACTTCTATGTGTCAAATCGTAGATATTTACAGGGGGCAAGTATATTTGATTTATTTCTCTATAGTAGATGTAATATATCAAAATAGGTACGATTCTCCCAACTATGCTAGCAGTACTAGCCATGAGGGAATCCCCGCCTAGTCTGATTGATTCCTAAATGTATTCCAGTCCAGTTTAGCATATTTGTAAGTAGTAGCTTTGTATCATCATTCAGAGCTGATGGGTTACAAAACTACCTAGTTTACTATTGTAATAGCACTGCATTATACATGACAAACACACCATTGATACAAGTGCAGGTTAATGGAGCATGGGCTATTATCTCCATAGACAACAAAGAAAGCTTACGATAAGATAGCATAATAATCACCAAATGTGGAGTATAGTGCAAAAGCCAAGAGAAGAGTGCATTACAGTGAAGGTGCCGATGATGACTTCATCGTAAAACTCAATCACCAATGATCTCAGATATCTAACTGAGCTTTAATTTCAGCCCACTTGCAACAACAATGAATCTGTTGTCCTGACTATATATGTGTGCTAGAGTTCAGACAAAAAACAGACAATACCTCTTATGATGACCATTCTTTCCATATACGACTTGATAAATCTCTTGGTTGGTCTTTAGGGTCCCAAGCTATGGTTATCGAGGCAGAGTGATGCTTCCTTTTGAAGAAAATGGACCGTTCACAAATTGGGGTCCTATTTGACAAGCAGATCTTTGATGGCAAATTGGTAATGATCTTGGTGGTTTGTGTGAGAAAGATAATGGCTTTTTTTGTTCTGGTTAGATATCTCGAGCCACTAAATTTATTTGTCATTTTCATTTGGATATAGTTCACTTATCAGCATAGATAAAATGTCATGACGGATATTATGAAAAGTAGTGTATTGTAAAATGTACTCCCCCCGTTCCTAAATATAAGTTTTTGTAGAGATTCCAGTACAAACTACATACGGATGTATATAGACATATTTTAGAGTGTAGATTCACCATTTTGCTCTGTATGTGGTCCATAATGGAATCTTAAAAAGACTTATATTTAGGATCGGAGGGAGTAGAATTTTAGGTAATATTTGCATAAGCTACAGTCAGGAGAACATGGTTAGTAATAAACTGTGGAATTTTATTGCAATGATAGATGTTTTTTTGTAACTCCTGCTTACCAGCTTGCTTATGTCTTTGTTGCAAATTCTAGCCTTATTCTTGTGATGGATGATATGCAAGTCATCTTTCAAAAAGTTGGGATGGACAAGTAAGGACCAGAGCAACTCTAGCCACCTACAAAAAGTCAGGAGAAAGCGTTCAGCAAATGTGCCTTTGATGAAGAGGAGAGCTGTACAATTATGTTTGGGAGTCAAGACCACTCATTTGTTAATCTGTTTCTTAGTGTGTATTGATGCTACATGTTGTATCAGGTGGTGATGTAGCTTGTGTTATTTTAGCTTATGGGAATGTGAACTATGAACCGTGATGTGGAAGTGTGGCATAGATGTTTATAGACTAATTAATTGTGATGTGATGTGAAAATGCCTTGTGTTGGACGGTTGACTTGGTCAACCAAAAATTAGCCTCCATGGAATCGGGCCAACTAATAACCGTAGAGAAAAATAATTTCAAAAAAGAAAAAGGAAAAATGGTCAGGGCCTTTGGGTCAACCAGTATTGGGCTGGATCAACCAATATTGGGTGGCCTCATAGAGATTTGGGTTGGATCAATCAATATTGGGCGACCTTATAGAAATTTGGGCTGGATCAACCAATAATGGGCTGGATGGCAATCCTCTTGTGCAGGGTACCAACAACGCATATCATGTGTTGTTACGCTCTAACTCAATATGTTGTTATCCAGCAACGATTCTTGACATTGTTTACCAACGGATGTATATACCCTTGCAACGCCACTAACGGCAACACATATTAATCCGTTGGTGTAGACCTTTCCAACACTTATACGAACATACAACAACGCGTCCATGCGTTGCAGAAGGGGGGTTCCTGTTGTAGTGACACCATTGGAGGAAGATGGACGAGTCTCATTTGGGGAGTCTTAGATGTAGATTGCCTATACTTGATAGAGAGTATTTTCATGAGTGGAAAAATAAGATGCTTGTGATTTTCAATGAATATCATTTGAACAAGTACATTAATAGCCCTTGTGCACCTCATGTTGATCCTATGCATACCACCCTTGATGAGTCAATTGACATGATTCGCAATCTTAGAACTGTTGATCCTATCACTAGAGGTTTGCCTAGAAACTTGTTAGTTTGCTTGCCTACTCTTAAGTGTGCCTACACCATATGGAAATTTCTTGAGGAACATTTTCCAAACTATTCCTTGAAAAATCTAGATGAAATTCTCCATAAGTCTATTGCCTTGAGTAAGATGAATTCCAATGATCCTAAGTTTGGTGATTGTCTATTTGAGCTTACAAATCTTATGCGTGCCAAAGGAGATGTTGGAATTATATGCGTCCGCCTCGTTTCAACGACCAGGAAAATGGTTCTCTTCGCCCCTCGCCCTTGGTACCGATGTTGTTGCCGGCATAACTGACAGTCTATTCTCCGACATGCCTTGCTATCATGATCATGCAAGATGACGTCGCCCTTCCTATTTTTCCCACATGGTGGGCCCATAACCCACAAGTCCACAGGATCGAAACCTGATTCTCCTGTACACCCCCTGTTTCCAAAGTTATTCCTCATGCGTTGCTTGGTATGTAATTCACGAGCCACCTTCCGAGAGATCATCTATTATGGTATCAGACGCTATACTTAATCTCGTTGCTCTGGTCCCCTTACACGCTTTGCTTCAGACATCGAACGATTGTCTATCCACTTGAAACTTCTTACTGTACCTTCTTGCTTGGCTCTCGATATTTTCATTTGATCAACTCAAGAGATACTCATGAGTTCATCCATGGGATAACCCCTCGATGATTACCCCTTATAGCCTTCTATCGTTGTCGAGCTGCCCCTTTCCTATTCGTAAGTACGATGGAGATTCTGAAGAAGGGGTGCCGACTTCATCATGATGACCTAAAGCAGAAAAATTAAGACATCAACGTAATGGATCGACCTCTTCGAGAAGAGCAACCAAGACTGAGTAGATCTGTTAGAATTTTGTAATCAGGACTTCCCCCTTACTCCACCTCTTAAATCTCGGGACGAGATTTCTTGTAGTGGAGAAGATTTGTGACACCCCGATAGTTAAACTACAGTAGACCCATGTTAATGATGCTAGGTCATCATAATTAAAATTTTGCTAATCCTAACTTGCTTCAAGCTAAGTTCAAATTCAAATCCCCAAAACAAGTCAAATATTTATTTCTACAAAATATCAAGTAAAAATGTTTGATGGGTTCCAAATATTCACTAACCAATTGTCATGTGAGAATTCACATCTTTCATAATATAAAAATGCCCCTGGATATTAAAACAGTGGACCAACAACACTTTTTTTATCCAACTTAAGAATAAACTCAAACTTAATAAGTTATTTTTGGGCCCGGACTTTTGTGGCAGTGCAAAGTAATGCATAGTATTTATATGGCAAGGTTTCACATTTTACAAAAGTAATTGGATGCAAAAAGAAAATACAAAACAGTAGCTAGATAAGAAAACAGAAAAGAATACAAAAAATGAAACAAAGATAAAAGACCTAATCTACTGGGCCACTAGGTCCATCTAGCAAAACCGGCCCAGCCACCCCCGCATCCCCTTCCACAGTGCGGGAGGGGGGCCGTGGCGGCCATCCGCCGGCCATGGATGTGCGTGGCAGCCATCCCGCCACCCCCCTCCCTGACGCCTACAAGACCCACCTTGCCCCCTCTCGAACCCTAGTTCCCCCCTGCCCTCTCCCGCTATTTCCCGCTCTCGCCCCTCTTCTCGATCTGGAGGGAACCGAGCACACCGTTGTCGTGGCCGACGACCTCCCCGGAGCTTGAGTATACGTCCAGGGGCTCCATCGTCATCGTTTTCTTCACCCTTGACAAAGGGATCGAGCTAGGAGGCCCCGTTCGCCCGCCATCGCCGTCGTCTTCCTCGCGTACACCGACGTCCGTCGGCAGATGCCGCTGCTCCGGGCCATCTCCGACCTCGCCCACGGCCTCAACGTGAGCTCCTCTGCCGATTCCCCCACTTTTCCGGCTCAATCCATCACCTAATCGCGTGCAATCACTGTGACCGCCATGGCCGGAGCGTTGCGTTCGTGAGCGCGCTTGCCTGCTTCTGATCGCGGCCACACGAGCACCATGCGCCTCCTGTGGTTACCTGCGGATCCGCGCACGCCTGCCCCGCGCCCTCGCGCCCACGCGCTGCCCGTGCCCGCCTCGTCGTCCGCTTGTACGCTGCTGCTGCTGCTGCTCGCTGCTACTGCGCTGCTTGCTGACCGCTGCTTCCCCCCGCCTACGCCTCTACCGCTGCCACCAGCGGCCGCCTCCGCCCGTGACTGCGTGCTCTACACCGCCCCTTCCTGCGCCTGTGCTGCTTGCTTCCGCCGTTGGTCGCTGGGGCTCCCGCCCACCTCTGCTCGTCGCGCATGTCGTCTCTGCTCGCCCCGCCGCCTAGCGCCGCTTCCCGTCCTGCTCGCCTGCCACACGCGTGTCGCCCTCCGCCGGCGCCGCCGGCTGCTGGCCCCTCGCACCGCCTGCTCACCCACCATCGCCAGCGGCACACCCGGAATGGCCTCTGTCGCGTGAGCCGGCTGGCCTCCTGTCGATTAGTGGGGATAACCCCCCACTAAGCTAACCCCACCAAACCCCCTCTGCCATTGACCCCTGGGCCCGATGCCATTAAGTTTAGTTTGATTAGGTAATAGTTTAATTACCCCCTATGACATTTACATGTGGACCGCCCATCTAAATTATCTTTACTAGCTAATTAAAACTCCTATTAATAAAGCACCCTATGACACCTGGGTCCCACCCCCTTTTGACTGGTCAACTTTGACCTTTGACTTGCTGAGTGTGCATGCTGACTCAGCCTCTGGACCCCACCTATCATACTCAATGGTTAGCTGCTGTTAGGTATAAATATTCCACGGTTGAAATTCTAATTAATTTAATTATTAATAGTTAGAAAATATTTTAAACTTCAAAAATTCATCAAAAATTAACCATAAGTCAGATGAAAATACTTTGTACATGAAAGTTGCTCAGAACGTCGAGACGAACCCACAAACGCGGTCCGTTTGTTAGCCACACATCCCTATCATAGCGAACTTGCAACATTTCACCTTCGGTTCATCTATCCGAAAACGCGAAACACCGGGGATACTTTCCCGGATGCTTCCCCCCTTCGCCGGTATCACCTACTACCGTGTTAGGACACACCTAGCACCGCTTATTGTCATGTCATGCATCGTCATGCTTATGTTTACATTATATGTATTGTTTCTTCCCCCTCTTCTCTCCAGTAGACTACGAGACTGCCGTCGGTGCTGCCCCGGTTGACTACGGTGTTGACGAACCCTCCTTCTTGCCAGAGCAACCAAGCAAGCCCCCCCTTGATCACCAGATATCGCCTATTCATTCCCTCTACTACTTGCATTAGAGTAGTGTAGCATGTTACTATTTCGGTTAATCATATTCTGTTGCATAGCCTGTCATTGTTGCTACAGTGTTGATACCTTACCCGCAATCCTAAATGCTTAGTATAGGATGCTAGTTTATCATCTGTGGCCCTACATTCTTGTCTGGCTGCCATGCTATACTATCAGGCCGTGATCACTCGGGAGGTGATCACGGGTATATACATACATACATATCAGACATAATATTCAAATGGTGACTAAAGTCGGGTCGGCTCGTAGAGTACCCGCAAGTCATTTGGAGATGGGGGCTGAAGGGGCAGGTGGTTCCATCCAGGTAGTGATGGGCCTGGGTTCCTGACAGCCCCCTGATGTTTACTTTATGGCGGAGCGACAGGGCAGGTTGAGACCACCTAGGCGAGAGGTGGGCCTGGCCCTGGTCGGCGCTCGTAGTTACTTCATAATAACACGCTTAACGAGATCTTGGTATTTGATCTGAGTCTGGCCACTAGCCTATACGCACTAACCAACAACGCAGGAACAATTATGGGCACTCGATGTTGTGGTATCAGCCGAAGCCTTCTTGACGTCAGCGACTGAGCGGCGCGCGCCGGGTTGGACTGGAATGCCTGCCCTTATATAAGGGAGGCTAGGTCTACTCACCAGCCGCGTACGCAATGTGCAGGTGTGCAATGGGCGATGGCCCATACCCCTGCGCGCATAGGATTTAGACCGGCGTGCTGACCTCTCTGTTGTGCCTAGGTAGGGCGGCGACGTGTTGATCTTCCGAGGTCGGGCATGACCCAGGAAAGTGTGTCCGGCCAGAGGGATCGAGCGTGTTGGGAAATGTGGTGCACCCCTGCAGGGAAGTTCATCTATTCGAATAGCCGTGTCCCTCGGTAAAAGGACGACCCGGAGTTGTACCTTGACCTTATGACAACTAGAACAGGATACTTAATAAAACACACTCAGACAAGTTCTAGAGACAACCCGGTGATCGTTTTCCCACAGGGCGATGAGGGGAGGATCGCTGGGTAGGATTATGCTATGCGATGATACTTGGTGAACTTCAATCAACTCTCTTCTGCATGCTGCAAGACGGAGGCTGCCAGAAGCGTAGTCTTCGATAGGACTAGCGATCACCCTCTTATTCTGGCATTCTGCAGTTCAGTCCATCGATATTGCCTCTTTACAGATATACCCCTGCATATGTAGTGTAGATCCTTACTTGCGAGTACTTTGGATGAGTACTCACGGTTATTTTGCTCCCTCTTTTCCCCCCTTTTCCCTCTTCTTCTCGGATGCCGCAGCCAGACGTTGGAGCCCAGGAGCCAGACGCCACTGTTGACGATGACCCCTACTACACCGAGGGTGCCTACTACTACGTTCAGGCCGCCGACGACCAGGAGTAGTTTAGGAGGATCCTGGGCAGGAGGCCTGCGCATCTTTTGATCTGTATCCTAGTTTGTGCTAGCCATCTTATGGCAACTTGTTTAACTTATGTATGTACTCAGATATTGTTGCTTCCGCTGACTCGTTTATGTTCGAGCACTTGTATTCGAGCCCTCGAGACCCTTGGCTTGTAATATGATGCTTGTATGATTTATTTTACTTTTAGAGTTGTGTTGTGATATCTTCTCGTGAGTCCCTGATCTTGATCGTACACATTTGCGTGCATGATTAGTGTACGATCAAATCAGGGGCGTCACAACTGCATGTGGCAATGTCAATGTGAATTATAGTGATGATGATGTCATATTTGTGATTGCAATGTCAATTATTGTATACTGGATTTTTTAAAATTTCAAACTTAATTTTTGCCAACAGAGACTGAATTTTTGTACATGGGCCATACTTTTATATTCAAATGTTGTATACACAAATTTCAATATAATTTTTTTATTAAATTAACCTTGTGTTTTTCTCTGAATTAACCAAAATTCAGTTTCAGTCACTGGCAAACACCACTCAGTTTCACTGAATTCAGTCAGATTCAATTGATTTAGTTTCAGTCGGTTTCACTGGATCCAGTTTCAGTCACACGAATTGCATTGAACCGGTTTCAATCACATAGAACATACAACAACGAGCGAAGTTTGGATGTGAAATGTGTGAATCTTAAGGCCAAAGAGTGCTTCGCCGCTAGGCAATGAGGAAGGAGCCAGGAAGCACCATGTTTCAATCAAATGACCACTGGCAATCACCACTCTCCTCAACCCTCTCGCATTCATCACTCTTGCATCCATCACACAGTTGCAAACATGGATGGAAGCGAGCAGTGTTGGAGTTTGCGAGAGGCAATGTTGTCATTTTGGCGAAGTGCAAGGATATCTGATCCTGGTTTCCGAGCATGAAGTATTTAATCAAGGCGGCGGTGGGCGTGACATTGGATGCAACCAAGGTTGTCATAATCGCAACTCTGTTATACGATTCTACGAATTTATGATCCAAACTAACCCCAGTGATTCTACAATTTCGGTCTATAAAATCTATGTTTCTACGATCCTGATAGTGAAGATTTTATGATTTCCGATCCTATCATCGGAGTTCCGATCCTATTCAGAATCACGATTCTGGCAACCTTGAATGTTTCAAAGGCGGAGCTGCAACAAATGATTCCTAAGGAGGGGGCGATTCAAATGGAGATAATTCTTCGGGCGATGGACGAGTGCACGAGGCAGAGTAGGACGATCCCGGATAGCGAGCTCGCTAGGCCTAGTACCTCTCTCGCGTTCGGGCCTCGCTGGATTTAGATGACGCGGCGGGGGTGATGAAGGTGATGCTTGGACCTAGAAGCAGCCAACCACCAATTCATCTGTACGACAAGAGGTTGGAGTAGATGGAGGCCGATGCTATGGAGACAAAAAGTGATGCAGCGGTGATTGTGCACCTGATACCTACGTCGGGCTACAGAGGATGGTACATGGTGTGTGTGCTGCCATGCTCGCCCACGTGGATTACGACCTCCATGGTGTGGCGCTCCTTCCATTTGCAACGGCCCTGCAATAGCCCCCGATCGGTGCCGGCGCGCGTGTGGATCGATTGTGGATGCTCCGTGTAGTTTATACCGATCAAGAGAACACACTGAGAGAAATATACGTGTTTGCACCGTTCACATTATAGGAATTTGAGTCGTATGACAGAACCGGGTGAGAGGCGTAAACTTACGTGGTGCGTAGTGTGTAGATCTACGTTTAAATCTTAGCCATGAGAATCAATGGACATAAAGGGGTGGTGGAAGAAGAACCAAGAGATCAACGGATACATAGGGGTGACATATGGAGAACTAAGAAATCTCCCTTCTTTTAGTATTATTATAAAAAAATTAAAAAAATAAAGGATTTGAAAATATAAACAAAAAAAATTAAAAAAATAGAAAACAAAAACAAAAACTGATGTATGTATATCTACAGGATTATGGGCTGGCCCATTTAGAACCTCTTCGAGGTGAGACGTGCTTGAGTTCCTAAGCGAAATCATTAATTGAGGAGTACTCCTTGGAAAGATCACCCCCACCTTTCCAGATTGTGACAAGTGGCGTGCTACTTGTGCATCATTTGTCGCAACCTACCCGTAAGTTTTTCCTTTTTCCGTAGATTCGTATATTCAAAACATTTTTCTCTTAAACTGTGCATCCAAATTTTTACCGTTGGATTTCTCGTGTCGATTCTTCAAAACTATATACCATGTTGATAGGTTTTGACGAACTTTTTTTTCACGAAAAAAACCAGACGAGAAAACCGGATGAAAAAACGGAACCGAGAGCAGGTATTTTTCCTTTCCGAAACAGGCACGGCCATGCCTCTCGCAAAAAGCACAACCATGCCTCTTGTGGAAGAAAAGGCAGAAAACACGTTTCTTTTTCATTTCTGAGAGGCACGACCGTGCCTCTCGTGAAAGCACAACCGTGCCTCTTGCTGGAGCAAAACCGTGTCTCTCGTGGAAGGAAAAAAAATCCTTTTTTCCGTTTTCGAGAGGCATGGTTGTGCCCCTCGCGGAAGCAAAAAAAAATCACGCAAAATTTTTTTGGTCCAAAAGCTACGAAAGACCAGTGAAAAAAGAAAAAAGAAAAAAAAGGAAAATCCGTTTAAAAAGCCGAAAACGCGTGTGAAAAAATAAAAAAAATAAAATTCAGAGATAGCGCTCAAAGCGCGTCACATGGCGGCGGCTGAGAGCGCGCTACGAGGCTCCTGAAGGAGCGCTCGCTAACTAGTTGTTCTCGTCCTTGAGTACTTCGATAAAAAACAAAGACTAGTTGGGTTGAGATCTCACTCTTAGGTGAGATCATGAGATCAGACCCCAAAAGAATCATATTCTGACATTTCGAAAAAAATTGAAATTATTTGACAACATTCATGTGAGATATGTCTACAGCTCCAAAAAAATAAGCTCAAAATTCGATGCACATTTAGAGATTGAAAAAAGTCGAATTCGGATGTGAATAGTATCAATTATGGGTGAATAGTACTTTGACACTATTCACATTTGATTTTGTCTTTTTTCTTTCTATTAATGTAAGTTGAATTAGAAGCTTGGACTTTTCGAGGTTGCATATCAAATATTGATATGTGTCTGAAAAAATTGAGAATGTTTGAATATGTAATATTTTTTTAAAAAAAGTCGATTTTATAGTTCACACCTAACGTGAGATCTCACACAAATCTTCCCCAAGTAGTTGGAGAGGGAGGTTAATTATCTCAAAAAAAAAAGTAGGAGAGGGGGGAGGGGGAGAGGGGTTGGAGGTGCGGGTGGTGTTGGGGGTGGGGTGGGTGAGATTTAATGATTGACCGGATTGGGATAATTAACCTCCCTCTCCAACTACTCCCTCTGTTCCTAAATATAGGTCTTTCTAGAGATTTCAACAAATGACTACATATAGAGCAAAATGAGTGAATCTACACTCTAAAATATGTCTATATACATTCTTATGTGGTAGTCCATTTGAAATATCTAAAAAGACTTATATTTAGGAACGGAGGGAGTATTTCTCATGCGTGTTTCTAGACATTATGTAACCTAGAATTTTTTCTGTGTTTCTTGCCTTACCTCTTCTGTTCTTCCCACCGCACGCACGCACGCGAATCACACAGTGACACCGCCCTGCGGAGAGATCAAGTCTGCGAACGTAACCTAGTCACTAGTTCAAGCATGTCTTCCGCCGTCGCCCCTGCCCCTGCCCATGCCGCCGCCGCGGCCTCGCCCGCACCGACCATGAAGCTGCTCATCGACGTGAAGGCCAAGCGCGTGCTGTACGCGGAGGCCGGCAAGGACGCCGTCGACTTCCTCTTCGGCATCCTCGCGACGCCAGTTGGCACCGTCGCCAAGCTGCTTAGGGCCGCCGGCGATGGTGCCGGCGCCGCCAATATCTACGCCAGCGCCGAAGGGATGAATCCCGTGTACATGCAGAGCAGCGCCGTGCGGAACGCGCTCCTCAATTCGCACCGGTACACACTCCTGCAAAACCCTGCCATCCGAGGCCCCCTTTCACCCGCCACCACGGCCCCGGCAGCACCCTCGACGGCCGTGCCACGGAGCATGGCGCTGCCATCGTTATCGTACCGACCCCAATACCCGGCTGTCGCTGCGCCTGCGTTCGCGACGACAGTTTCACGGGGCTGCCATAGCTGCGGCTCCGTCGTGGCCGGTGGGTTCGTGCAGGGCTTGGTGACGTACACCGTCATGGACGACCTCACCATCACACCCATGTCCAACGTCTCTGTCATGGCGCTGCTCAGCAAGCTCAACGGAGAAGAGAAGGGTCTTATACTCGAGGAGAAGTCTGTCAAGATCGGTCAACAAGAGGTGCGTGATAGCGATGCTCAATTTGTTTTTGTTAATAATATCGATCCGCTCAACTAATTTGCTTGCAGGGATTGGATATTCTCAAGGCTTCGCTACACTCCAGCACCGTCCTCACCGATGTATTCATGTCGAACAAAAGTGGCGTTGCCTCCCTGTCCAAGAATAAAAGGGCTCGTACATCCGGTGGCGAAATGAGTGTTCAGGAGAAAAATGATAAAACCCTGGACTATTTTTTATGAATTAATTAAGTAGGATGTCGCCTCCGCTCCTCGAAGTTTCTTTCCACATGCAAACATAATGCATCTCAAAGTTCATGTATACTCCAAAAACACTACTCCAAACAAGACACCAATCGTTTGGATTTTGGAGTAACCAATATGTTAAGAAAATATGAAGTGTTAAAGATACAGTAATTTGCATCGAAGCCCTGGCTCATCTGCACCCAATGAAGAATTCAAAATAAATAGCAAAAAATCTAAAAGTAGTAGCAGCGAAGATGCTAAGGTGTGCAAGGAGCACAAAAAATTTCGTGGTGTTTGACCATTCGAGGAGCTGTAGGTAAACAAATAAAATCAGGTCCCAACAATGTTCTTTTTCAATGGTTTTTTCACAACCAAATTTCGTTTTTTACAACGACCTTCTCGAATTTCCAAACACCATGGACTTTTACGCGCACATTGCACATTGATTCGAGCATCTTCGATGCCAAAAAGAACTAGATTTTTCAGAATTGTTTACTGTTTTATTTGAATTTATTGTTCACGCCCAGGTGCATTCGAATCGCCGCACTTGTTAAGATGCATAACTAACTATTTATAACAATTATCTATGGAAAGGAATAGGAGCTAATCTCCAAATCTCATCCTATAGGCTGAAGCCATAAAAAACATCATGGCACACTTCTGAATCCCTCTGACCTCGCCTGCGCGCCTGCGCGTCCAATTCAACCGCCTGCTCTGCTCCAGGTAACACCTGTCGCTCACTGAGAGCAAGTTCGAGTAGTAGTTGTAGCTTTGGCACTCTGAATCCCCTTGATCTTGCCTGCAGCATCCAATTCGCTCCATGTAACACCTGTCCGTCACTCTTTTTAATCTAATATTCAAATAGTGACATGGGTTAGATAACACGTTATGTGTTTGAGCTATCTTTCGTGTTCAAACAAAGCGATATCTGCCGAGAGAGCGGCGATAGAGAGCACGGGCTCGCCTGCTCCTGGAATGTGTACCAATAAGATAGCGCCGCGTCCAGGTACGAAATCAATGCGATCTTGTGGAGAAAAGTATAATACGCGGACGCCGTCGTGTGGAATGAGGCTGCCGTGACGGCGCACTGCTGTCTGTTCCGTTGGTACGGGATGCAACCTGACCGGTCCGTTAAATGTTGAAAGTGACAACCGTGTTTTTAGCCGATACACAAACGTGACACCGTTGGCAGACCGCTCCCCATCTTTAGCATTTACTCGGCCCTTGGAGAGAAAAAAAAACTTGTCCCTCGGGGCGCCGCACAAGCTCCAGAGCTATGGCGATGGCGGAGGCGGAAGACGGTGGACTCAAGTTCATATCAGATCCGCTTGATAGGTACCCACTCCGTCCGAAAAAGGATGTCTCTACTGACATTTTACGACCCTCCCCTTTCCTCCGACAAACCACGCGAGCCCATCGCGCCTGCTCCGTCGCCTCGCCACGCACCGGCCGCCTGTTCCGTCGCCTCGCCGCCTGCTCTGTCTCCATGCCACGCGCCAGCCGCCTTATCCCCCTCGGCTCGCCATTTCTCTTCGTCCGCACCAGGAGATCAAGAGGGAAGGGATCCCATTTTCTGCAAAGCCCGTGCTTGCCGGCTCCGGCGGCGGTGCTCATGTCCTGGAGGGGGTTGGGGCTCGATCTGGAAGCATGGCAGGTCCTCGAGCTCCTCCTCAAGACCCCGAGCTGCCGCT
This sequence comes from Triticum timopheevii, assembly GCA_963921465.1. Taxonomy (NCBI): domain Eukaryota; kingdom Viridiplantae; phylum Streptophyta; class Magnoliopsida; order Poales; family Poaceae; genus Triticum; species Triticum timopheevii. Next base: position 57,388,986 of record OY997266.1, read on the forward strand.
GCGGAAGTCAACGGCGTGGGGAAGAGACCGCCACGGCATGGGGAAGACGAAGACTTGCTCTAGCCACATGCCACTGTCCCGTGCTCGTCTTACCGCTGCATTCCCCACCTCGAACTGGCGGACTGATGATGGAGGACCCGCCCTCTTCGCTCCACCGGCGCCGCCACCGCCGCTTCTGCTTCTGCTGCCTGCTCGCCCACGACAGCGCAGGTCCTCTGCTTCTGAGGCTTCTTCTGCTTCTGCTTCTAGCTACTGATTTCAGTCTGGTGAAGCAAGCAGGTGAGTTGATCCTTTTGTTTTTGTCCTCTTCGTTTGTGCAGCGATTGGTGGAGGACTTGATGCAGAGGAATGGATTCTGCTTCCATTGATCTCCGGTGAGCTTGCGAATCTGCAGCGCCCTTTGTGATTTTAAAACTACTGTTAGGCATGGATGGGAGAGAGCAACCACGCTACTTGAGATGAACATACGTTATGCTTGACTGTATAACTGTATATTTGCACGAACATACTCCATTCAAAAGTGTTTCTATGCTTGAGATGAACATACAGTACGCTTGAGATGAACATGGAATCTTTGCTGTTTACGATGGTGCAACTGGGATAGCCTAGACTCTATTTCAACTTGATATGTTCTGAATAACACTGACATAGTGCAACTGGACACTGTCATTTTTACAAGATGAACAGAATGCTTACTTTTTGTTTAGAGCAGAATGTTTCAAGCAGAACATGAATCAAGATGCAAGAAGCTTCAGACTGATAGCAGTCAATGCAAGATTGTTCACTTAAACTTCACTGTACAATAACTGAAATTTTGTGCATCTCCAGTTTACTCCACTGTACAAACTTGAATTTGTGTGACATGATCTTCTGTTAGTTACTACTCCACTGAATATTGACTGAATAGACTAAACTGTAGGATAGTTTGGAGTAATTAATTTGGTATTCCATTTGACAAAAACACATGGTCTTTTTAACAGTTTTTAGTTTGTAGCAAATTTAATGGAAATAATCTTAAGCAAATCTTGAGCTTTTGGTCATTTCCACTTGCTAGCCATTTTTGTCAATTAAAATCCATGGAATGAGCAATAATGAACATGTATATGAAATATTTTGGATGGCCGAAATGAAGACTCTGTCATTATGCTTCATGTCCATTTTGCTAGTATCTTTGATAGTCCAAATTTCATTCACTGGCGACACTATTGTCTATTAGTACAAAAGCAGAGTGTAGTTACTCTGTTTCAACAACTACTGAAGTCAAAATTCAGTAATCTTGGTTAATGTCAAAACTGTCAGTTGTGCTAGTTAGGTCTAAAACCATGAAAAAATTGGGCCAGTTGTGCTGCTACCTAACTGAAACCTGTAGCATGTTCAAGTTCTCAGCAATATTATCCCCATATTTTATGTACTGAAAACCTCAGAGGAGCATCCTCAAGCCCTTGTTCTTATTCTGTAAATTCAGAAAATTCAGTAAATGCTTAAGTGGAGGACTCAAATTAAGAAAATTAGTTGCTTACATATTGATGTTGTGTACACTGTTATTGCTCGTGATTGCTCGTTTTTAACCATGCAAGAAGTTAAACTAATTTCTGCAACTTTTCATCCCACTTGTTAGTCAATTCAGAGTCCTTGCTACCGTGAAAGTTGATGTTGTGTACACTGTTACCTTAGCATAATATTTCTTTTGCGGGAATTAGCTTAGCATAATATGAGGAATAATGTTCATCCTACAATACATCTCGCATGTACCGTCCAGCTCAACCGCCTGTTTTGCTCCATATAACACCTGTCGCTCACTCTATTAATCTAATATTCCAATAATGACATGGGTTGCATAAACACTTTGTGTGTTTGAGCTATCTGTCGTGTTCACACAAAGTACAAAGAGATATCTGACGATAAGTAAGGCCTTATTCGGTTTAAAGGATTTTCACTAGGAATATATCTGGAGCAATCCATCCTCACAAATTTCCTATTTTAATTATAATTTTCCCGTATCTCTTCAGACTGTTAATACCACATTAGTGGTTCAGGTTGGTCTCTATTTTTGCGTTCTTTTTTGCATAGCATCGAACCGAAACGGTCGCACCTGACCTGGTCCGCACCGCAACCGACCGACATGGTTAAGCCACACTCACACCTGACCCACCGTGCCACACTCGCACCTCGAGTCACTCTCTCGCGTACCAGCAAGTAGGGCTGCAAATGAATCTATTTCGAGCGAGTTGGACTTGGCTCAGGTTGACTCATATTAAAATTCGAGCGAGCTCATACTGAGTGAAGCTCAAGGTCGAGTTGTAGAACATGAGTCCCTCCGCAATGCGCTAAACAATGGTTTTCGCATGCGAAAACGACGACGAAACCATGGACCTTCTGGGAAAGTAGGTGTGGGAGCAAAGTAGTCATTGTGCAGTAGCTTTGCTCCGGACACCCTGTTCCGGTTGATCACCCTTCTCCCTTTGATTGATCCCTTGAAGTTGAGAATATGCTCCACTTTCCGGTCCATTTCCTCTTGCATGCTCACGAGCATGATCATATCCACTTCTTCGTCTGAATCCGACGAATCGAAGAACTCATCTTGAATCAATTGGTCAAGTTCTGTCGGTCCATACTCCTCGTCCGACGAAGCATCGGAATCCATCATTTACCTAACAAAATCACAATATTTCCGGTCGGTCAATGTGTCGAACACATCAAGCGCAAGGCAGAGCCGGAGAGTTGCCGGACGTACCATGGTGGCGTCCGGGCCGGCAATGACGTCCCCCACGACGACGACGGGAGTGCTCTTCCAGAGCTTGCGGCGGAGAGCCTCGTAACGGCTGCGAAGTGGGCGCGGCGGCGGAGCGCGAGACGGACGGCGCGACGGAGGAAAAAGAGAGAAGATAGAAAATGGATCCGACTGGTCTTCGGGGTGGATATGGTGCAATTTGGGGTGAGGTTGGCTGTCGGGTCCGACGTGGTGGGCGTGCCCGAGCGCCCCATTTTCTGCCCCATATTTGGACTGGATATGGGGGGTGCCGGTCAGCCCGGGCGTTTGAGGGCCGTTTGAGAGGACCGCCTAGGTCAAAAAATCGCGAACGGCGGCCCGCCGGGGCGTATGCGTCGGATTTGAGAGGTCTGGTTGCAGATGCCCTAAAAGCTATGGACATCGGCCTTTTTTTGGTTGTCATGGGTGCTATATATTTGAATTTTCTCCCCGACTCAACATCGAACACGACATTCTTCGCATGGCTATCTGGATCACGTCTACACCACCTACACTCTCGACTACATCGACATCGATACAAAGGACTATCACCTCACTTGAGCAACTTGTTAGTTTGCTCTCCAGTGCACGCGTCCGCGTGACACGACACTGTCCACGACCCTCCCGCTGTAACTATGGTGGTGGGGGGGGGGGGGGGGGGAGGGTTAGCCCGTCGGCTACTATTCCCTTGAGACTGACCATCCGCAACACTCATGTTGTCTCAACGCTACCGCTACGTCTGCGGTGATGTTAGAGATATATTTGGTATTTAGAGATTGTCCTGGATTAGATAGGAATTGTTCTCATCTTATCTCTTGGAGATGTTTTATCCTCAAGTCTCGCCCTCAAGGCTTAATAATACATCCATTATATTCCACCAATCAACATCGCTTCTAACGGATCAGACCTTGTTAGAGTTATATTTGGGTTACATGTATTTGGTAGTTTAGGATTCCTACCTTATCTCTAGGAGAGGCGTCTTGCCCTCCAAGTCTCGTACTCAATATATACTTGCCCTCGAGGCTCAATAATACATCCATCATATTCCGCAACAATCCCTCTCTCTCCCTTCTAACATGGTATCAGCCTAATCACGATCCAAACCCTAGCCGCCGCCGTTTTCGCACCCACGCGCCGCCCCCGGGGCGGTCGGCCTTCATGACCGCCGCCGGGGGCCGCGCTGCCCGTACCTAGGGTTCGTCCGTCGGTCGTGTCGACCGGCTGCCCTAGAGAGTCTTTTTCCCGATCCTTTGATCCGGGTTTTCTCTCTCTCGCCGGTCACTTTGATCGGTGTCTACTTTTTGGTTTTCCGGTCTATGTGATCCGGTTTGTGTCGCCCGCCGCCGCCGTCGACCCCCGCGCCTCTACTCCGACATCGGCGTCGATTTCACCGGCTGCTTCGTCATCAACCGCGCGGCAAGGCTGGACGCGTGCGTCGCTGCCAGCCGCTCGTCCGCGCGGTCTCCATCGCCGGTCTATCTTCGTCGTCATCGCCCGGGACATCACCGACAACGTCGCCATTGCCTCCGATCTGCGCGTCGTCCCCGCCATGGCGCATACAGCGGCGCCGTCGGTCTGTTCAACCGATCACGCGGCTGTCTTCGCCAAGCACGTCCCCGAGCACGCGCCTACCGCCGATCGAGCCACAGGTTGCCATCGCGTCGTCCCTACGGACCGCTGCGTTGCCGTCCGAGGTCTTCCCGTCGGCTGCCCCGACTCACGCGCCGCTACCGTCGACGCCCCTACGGGCGGTCGTGTCGCGGAACGTGGTCCACGCTGCCGCCCCGAGATCTTCCCACCGGCTACCCCTGTAGCCGCCGCCGCCGCCTCCGTGTCACCCCTTAGGGTTATCACGTCGCGGCACGCGGTCCACGCCGCCTCCCGACGGGCCATCGCCCTCGGCTAGTGGTTCTCCGCGCGGCTGCCCCGACGTGCGAGCCTCCGCTACACCGCCTCTTCGGGCTGTAAAGCTGCGGCATGCGGTCACCGCCGCCGCCCGAGGCCGTCCCCGTGGTTGCACCGACCTGCGAGCCGCCGCTACACAACCTCTACGAGCTGTAGCACTGCGGAACGCGGTCCCCGCCGCCGCCCCGAGGTCTTCCCGCCGTCACCCCGGCCCGCCTGCCGCCGCTGCGTCGCCCCTTCGAGCCGTAGCGCCGCGGCCCGCGGTCCACGTCGCCGTCATCGCGCGTCGACCTCCCGTGGTATGCGCCACGCCGTCTCCCTTGGCGCGGGAACGCCACCGTCCGTGCCGGTCTTCGTCACTGTCAGGGTTCTTCGCCTACTTCGAGCACCGCCGCCGCACTCCTAACCTAGCCGCCGCCGCCGCCGTCAGGCCGCCGCGGTTGCTCTTCTTTGGCCGCCGCCGCCGCTACCTTCGTAGCCGCTGCCGCCGCCCGTCCACCCCCTTCGTCTTCGTCCAGCACCAGCTCGTCGCCAGGGTCACCGTCATCTACCCCGACCGCTTCATCTACTTCGACAACCGCGGGCGACATTGGCCCCGCGCCGATTGGCGCCGCAACCGTCGTCGACTCCTTCTCTGCTGGCCTCTCCGACTTCTCCGACATGACGTACAGCTCGTGCAGGTTCCTCGTCTACGCATGCCCGGTGCTGGCAACACCGATGCGTGCCTTCATCCATGACATGTCCCCGGGCCTGGCAAGCCTGGTCGGCGCTTCGTCAACTTCGTCTTCGTCTGTCTACGCATGCCCGGTGCTGGCAACACCGGTGACTGCCTTCGTCTACGATGTGTCCCCGGGCTTGGCAAACCCGTCGCGACGCGTCGTCAACACCATCTTCTTCCCGGCGCACCACTACTTCGACACCCTTGCGCCCATGCTAACTCGGCGCCCCCTTGCGCCTGCGACTCCACGGCGACTTCTTCGACACCGGCCACCTCGATATCGACATCGACCACGGCATTCTTCGCACGGCTACCTCGACCACGGCTACACCATCCTACGCTCTCGGCTACATCGACATCGGCACAAAGGGCTATCATCCGCTTGAGCAACTCGTCGGCTTCCTCTACAGTCCACGCGTCCGCGACGCGACACCGTCCACGACGCTCCCGCTACGACTGCGGGGGGATGTCAGCCCGTCGGCTGCTACTCTCTCCAGTCTGACCGTCTGCGACGCTCCTGTTGTTCGCCACGCTACCGCTACGACTGCGGGGGAATGTTAGAGTTATATTTGGGTTACATGTATTTGGTAGTTTAGGATTCCTACCTTATCTCTAGGAGAGGTGTCTTGCCCTCCAAGTCTTGTACTCAATATATACTCGCCCTCGAGGCTCAATAATACATCCATCATATTCCGCAACAATCCCTCTCTCTCCCTTCTAACAGACCTGAACGAACGCTTAGGAATTTTGATTGGACGGCCGGCCCGTACGTCACTTTGGAAGATTGTCCAAAGCAAAAGGAAATACAGCTGGAAATTTCGAGGAAACGAGGGCATCTTCTCCTTACCTACCCGGCACTCCACCAGTGCTCGCGCTGCGGGCTGACTCGTGGGTGGACCATCTGCCTGGGCTGATTTCTAGAACGCGTCCTCCAGATGGTACTCCCTCTGTTTCTTTCTTTACGGAGGGAGTACTCTGCACTCTGCAGCCACTAATTTCACTTGGATATAAGAACTGGTTGGTGATTAGGATTAGGATCAACACTTGGTCTATGGTAATAGTAGTACTGTAGTGGTATGGTTGTTGGAGGTGATCGGCCAACTACTAATGAAAAATTTAAAAATAAAACGGACTTTGAAGACTTTGAATGGGCCAACCACTGCTCAGAACTCTTGTAGTTATCAGTAATTATTGCACTGCACGGCTGGCTCTGCCTCTGGCTCGCTGTCTGCCTCCTCTAGCTGCCATAGTTTTTTCTCCGTGAACACGAAGGGGAGGGGAATAATTAAGCGAGGCAGGCATGGCGGCGAAGAAGCCGGGTAGTGCCATCGACATGGCGGAGCTGGACCCGGTGCTGCACGGGGTGGGCTTCGAGATGCAGGAGGTGTCGCCGTCGCTGCTCTCCGGCCGGCTCCCGGTCACGGAGCGCTGCTGCCAGCCGTTCAAGGTGCTGCACGGCGGCGTGTCGGCGCTGGTGTCGGAGGGCCTGGCCAGCATGGGCGCGCACATGGCGTCCGGCTACCGCCGCGTCGCCGGCGTGCACCTCGCCATCAACCACTTCCGCAGCGCCGCCCTCGGCGAAGTCGTCCTCGCGCGCGCCGTCCCCGTCCACCTCGGACGCTCCACCCAGGTCTGCGCCCTCGTCGGTCGGCTGCCAACCTTGCTCTAACTTGCTTGCTTGCTCAATCGGACATGGAACTGGATTTGGATAGGTGTGGGAGGTGAAGCTGTGGAAGATGGACCCGTCGGAGGAGGGGAAGAAGGGCCCGCAGATCTCCGAGTCCAGGGTCACGCTGCTCTGCAACCTGCCCGTGCCGGACAACCTGCACCACGCCGGCGACGCCCTCAAGAAGTACGCTGCCGCAGCAACGACAACCACCCCCACCAGCAAACTGTAACAAGCAGTACCATCTCTATGTGTATATTTACTGCTCCAGATAATTTTTTCCTCTTCTTGTCTGGTCGCCTATCGAGCGATTAAAAATCTACTAAGAGCAAACAAAACCCTATCAATTACTCCTTTTTTCTTTTGACATCACCCTATCCGGTACTCCTTTTTCTTTGACATTATCCTGTTTACTTCTACTAGTACAATGTATCTGATCTATGCAAGTGTGCATTGCGTGTTGTTCTGTCCTCTCAATGTAGCAATCAAAGAGTGGGAAGATGTATTGGAGCACCCGGATGCCACACACCCCTATATGAAAATAGCATTAAAAAAATTCAGGAAATTTCTAAAAATTCTGAAATTTTGGGATATGAAACGTGAGTGCCCATTGTACACCCGTGTTCATGTTCGTGGGGAATGGGTGCCCATGCTATCCGTGGCGTAGGAATTACGGCCCGACATATGCACATTCAGTTTTTTCTACACATACAATTTTTTTGTCTTTTTTATTGAAATTATCAAGGGCACCCATTTCCCACGAAACTGAATACGTGTGTACAACGGGCATCCAGGTTTCTATCCCAAAATTTCAGATTTTTTGGAAATTTTCTAATATTTTTTTTGATGTTATATTCATATAGGGGTCTGTGGCACGAGAGCCACAAATCCTCATCCTCAAAGAGTGCCTTAATGTTCTTCAGTGGGTTTAGTTCATCTGTCCATTTCTCCAACGTACATAGTACATATCTTTGATTGATCAATCAGTTGGATCAGTTACACCTTAGAAAGATCAATAGCATGAGCAAACAAAGCAATGTTAAATAGAAGTACTACTAGCGAGTATCGACCGCGCGACTAACAAATGGACCTAGCACTTCTCTCTCTGCATTTGCACGTAGTGTTTTTTTTTTTTGATTCTTGAAACAAGACAAAAGTCTCATGATTTTTATTAATTAAGAAGAAAAAAGTTGTTCAATTAATTAGAAAAAAAGTCAGGCAAAAAGCAAAGCTAAATAACTGGCTATAGCTTCTGAAGAGTCCACCATTAAAGATATGCACTTTAATGCTGAAATGAAAACGGCGCTAAGAGCATGGTTAATAATAGAGCCAACAATCAGCTATAAGGAGTTGCCATGTCATCTACAGCCAACCTAATAGCCGGCATGTACAATAGTACTCCATCCGGAAACTAATATAAGAGCATCTTATATTAGTTTACACAGGGAGTACATTTTAAATGTGTACTACTTTATGAATAGTTGGTCCACCTTACAACCTCACAAACTATCTTGGGGATCGTGCTGTAGTTGACTACTAATTCAAGAGTCTCTTTCTCTTCTCTCTCCTCCAACTAAGCAAACATATAATACTTTAGTCCTTAATTCCTTATAGCCTGCTTATGTCATCTTATTGTACATGCTGCTGGCTATATGGTGTTACCATGTCATACAATAAGGTTATCTATAAGATTGGCTATAGGAGTGTTACTTTTTTTCACCTTCTTCCTGTATCTTTCTTCATATTTATTGCACTTGTCCAGGAGTACGCATAAAGCTATAAGCCCATTATTGTACTTCCTCTGATAGTTCGCTAGTTTTTATTATAGCGCTACATTTAGCGTCGTTAAGCTGCTCTTGGTCAAATTTCTCCCGACTTTTCATAATCATGTTGTGTCAGCCCAAAATTCTGCGTCATTCTTTCTTCTTATTTTTCATATATATAATGCATTGATGCAAAGCTTGGTTATTGAATTAGTATGCATGATCAGTGCTTGGTTTTTTTATGCCTAAAGCCCTAAACATGTATGTGCCAAGTATATGTGATATGTCATGTGTGATGCCTGATTATATGCTTCTTTTCCCATTTGTTTGATTCAAGTAAAAAACTATATTGGGCTTGACTTCACTATAGCTTTTCATAGCTTCTGGCCGAGCCGTCACTAAAAGGCATATCCTGCTATTTAAAGCTCACAACCCGTTGATCTGGCACACAAAAGACACATCGTGCAAACTTCTACAATAAAGCGGCTCCTATTGACGTAGAAGCACGAGATGGCGCCCATTGCGAACGGCTGGCAGGCTCGACATGCGCGATGCATACATGCCGGTTTGCCGCCGAGTTTGCTGGAGGAGAGCTTGGAGAATAATGACCGTACGATGGAGGAGGTGTCCGACAATGAGCACGCTCCCGCTACAATTCTCAGCTTCGCGATGGCGCTGGTGCAAGCGAACTTCGAGGCCGTCATAGCGAGGAGCAGCAACCAGCGCCGTCGACCTCCAGGTTTCAGATGTTGCAAGAGGAGCAAGGGTACAACCTGCAGCTCCTCGAGCAGCACCGGCTTGCGGAGGGATAGATTGCTGGCGAGTAGGTGAATGAGAAATGCCATTGTAGCCATGGTTCTGGAGAATCCAAACATCATGGATGAGCAGCGGGCGATGTTCTTGTCCATGAGCAGCGTCCGTGCCATCTGCCATGAGCGGTGGCAGCTGCACGTCATGGAGGCGGAGTGTGACATGTTGTTCGACAAAATTTTGGTGGAGGTGGATACAGAGATGGCGTAGGCGATCGTAGATGGAAACGACCACGAGGCCAGCTCGTCCACATCTATCGTGGACCTCACCTCGACCGACGACGTGCATGGCCACACGGCAGACTTCGGCTAACAGTAGGACATGGGTGACAGAACCGTCCATGTTTGAAGTAGAGTAGGACGTGGGAGACAAAACCGTCCACATCTGGAGAAGAGTAGGACGGAAAACATGGCCGGCGAAGATCTAGACTAGGATAACTTTTGCTACGTTAAAAAATGCCATGTCTGCTTTTTGTTTAATGAAATATGTCGAACTTTTCATGAATTTGGTCCGTTTAAATGAAGTTCATTTGGTTTGTTCAATTCACGCTTGAAATGTGCGTCGACGTTTCAGGCACGGTGTCGGATGGGCGGCTCCCATATACTGTCTATCGATTCCTGGATGAAAGTGCAACTAATCCCTGGATGGTTTTGGTAATTCTTAACAACATATAGCTCATTGAACTAATGCTCTTTCAAGATGATCATTTCAGAAAGTTCAATGATTGGCATGACATGGACTAGAGATGTGGACCCCTCAAAACAGCAGGACACATATTGGAAACAAGCTCAAGACTCTACATTTTTATTTAAGTGATCCAAGATCACATTGAGTCCATAGGAAAGCCAATACTATTAAAAGGGGATGAGGTGTTGCTTAATGTCTTACTTGCTTAAAATGCTTAGTGATATGCTCCAAAATCCTCAGCCACTTTCTCATTTCCACATATGTCCTAAACCAAAAAGTCAAACTCGGCCCCACCAATTTGATATATCTGGCGCCACCGAGTTTACTTGACATAGCCACTGCCACAAACCTAATCAGTTCGGTTTCACTGATAGGGATCTCGGTCTCATCGAGATGGGATTGCAAACTCCCAGTTTCCTTTTCGTAACATTTCGGTCCCACCAAAATGAGCAAATCGGTCCCACCGAGTTCGCAATGCAAACTCCAAGTTTCCTTTTCGTAATGTTTTGGTCTCACCGAGATGAGCGAATCGGTCCCACCGAGTTTGCTTGACCAACTCTCTATGTGCCTATTACTGAAATCGGTCCCATCGAGTTCATGTGATCGGTCACACCGAGATTACGTTATGCCCTAACCCTAGCGAATCAGTCCCACCGTGTTGATCGTATCGGTCCCACCGAAAAGCCTAACGTTCATATTTTAACCTAAATCGGTCTGACCGAGTTTTACCATTCGGTCTCACCGAGTTTGGGAATCTGTGTGTAACGGTTAGATTTTGTGTGGAGGCTATATATACCCCTCCACCCATTCTTCATTCGTGGAAAGAGCTATCAGAACATACCTACACTTTCACCATTCATTTTATGAGAGAGAACCGCCTACTCATGTGTTGATACCAAGACATTCCATTCCAACCACAAGAATCTTGATCTCTAGCCTTCTCCAAGTTGCTTTCCACTCAAATCATCTTTCCACCATAGCCAAATATGTGAGAGAGAGTTGAGTGTTGAGGAGACTATCATTTGAAGCACAAGAGCCAGGAGTTCATCATCAACACACCATCTATTACCTTTTGAAGAGTGGTGTCTCCTAGATTGGTTAGGTGTCACTTGGGAGTTGAACCAAGGAGTTTGTAAGGGCAAGGAGATCGCCTACTTCATGAAGATCTACCCAAGTGAGGCAAGTCCTTCGTGGGTGATGGCCATGGTGGGATAGACAAGATTGCTTCTTTGTGGACCCTTCGTGGGTGGAGCCCTCCGTGGACTCGCACAACAGTTAACCTTCGTGGGTTGAACTCTCCATCAACGTGGATGTACGATAGCACCACCTATCGAAACCACGCAAAAAATCTCCGTGTCAACATTGCGTTTGCTCCCTCCAAACTCCTCCTATTTACTTTCTTGCAAGTTGCATGCTTTACTTTCCGCTGCTCATATACTATTTGCATGCTTGCTTGAATTGTATTATGATTGCTTGACTTGTGCTAAGTTGCTAAAATCTGCCAAGAATTAGAATTGGGAAAAGGTTAGGTTTTTATTTGGTCAAGTAGTCTAATCACCCCCCTCTAGACATACTTTCGATCCTACACCGGATTCGTCGCCAGCGACCTCCCGCCGCTGGTCTCCGCCGCTGTCAACGGAAGTCTACACCTCCGTTGCCGCCGTAGCGAGCTCATCGCCAAGTTAGGGTATGAGTTCTACACTTTGTGCAATTCTTTACCTCCGATTCTTAGCACAAAGACAATGCCATGTTTCTTACAAAGTATGAGATCAATCTATCCAGAGAAAACTTCCATTAGATTAGTTTTCATTTGAAAAGTTAGGGTTAGGTTTCCGTCGAACTCATCTCGGACTGACCGAATTGTAGAAATCGGTCTCACCGATTTGGCTTAGGCCATTGCACTTGTGATTTTTGGTCTGACCGAAAATTGCAAATCGGTGTGACCGAGTTTAGGACTTTTTGAAACCCTGGCAAACTCCGAGTCACCGAACTGTGTCTCGGTCTGACCGATTCCACTAGTTTAGACTCCAAAGTTGCTTCGGTGTCACCAAGTTTAACAAATCGGTAGCTCCAAAATGCCTTCTGTGGAGAACTAAAACGAATTTTTTGACATTCATTTTGCAAATTCTGCACTTTGTGATGCTCATCTACTCTATCTCATCTACAACTATTGATAGGGTCAGCTCTTAGTTTGCGGTGTTAGTATGTCTGATCAGAGTGACAGCCAGAACAAGTCTGAGGAGCAGATGGACCTAAGTGAGGGTACTAATCCCTCTGGCAGTTTTGATGAGGGTAGCAGGAGCACACCAAGCAACTTGCCTAAGGCACAAACTAGGCAGAGAAAGAAGAAAACCTCAGATTCATAGGATGAAGATTTGAAGTTGAGGAAGTGACTTCAAAGAATAAGGTGCTCAAGAAAGAGTATGTTGCTGCTGCTTCCACCAAGTCAGGTCAGCACAAGAAAGCACTTGCAAAGAGAGTGCCAATGTCAAAGGCCAGGGCATCAACATAAGAGATAATGGAATTCACTCTTGAGGCCAGAGAAGATGGAGATGGCAAGAAGAGAAAAGAAAGGGTCAGGAAAACAGTTTCAAGAGTGCTTGGAAATCCATCTATGAGGAGAGATTCTACAGGAGAGGAGGAATAAGAGGATGCTGCACCTCCTCCCAAGTCACAAAAGCTGATGGGGGATGCCATCAAGTCTGGGGCTGCTCCTTCAAAGCCCAAGACTGCCCCCAAAGCTCCAGCTCAAGCTTCCAAGACTGCACCCAAGAGAAGCACTAGGAACATTCCTGCTGCAGAGAAGACCAAGGCCCCAGTGCCTGAGGTTGAAGAAGAAGATGATGAAACCCAAGTGCTCAGGAAACTCAAGCCAAAGATACCAGTCCATGATGACAATCATCCAGTGGCAGAGAACAATGAAGGAAAGAAAAGATGCAGGTCTCAGACTGTGGAGACAAGCAGATCCATATGCTTTTAGGAGAAGGACTGTTGTGGACTATAGATTTCACACCAAAGAACAACAAGATTTCTATGAGACAGTGCTACTTGACAAGAAGCCCATTGTCTGTGATATGAAGTGGGTTGATTGGGAATATATTAATGAAAATGAAGATCACTTTCCAGGAGTGCATGAAAGCTTCAAGCTCAATGGAGTTGACAAGTTTGTGGGTCAGAGGTTGACCAAGTGGAATGATGAGCTCATTATGCAGTTTTATTCAACAACTCATTTCTATCGAGATGGCAAGATAGTCTGGATGTCTGAAGGTACAAGGTACCAATCTTCTGTTGATGAGTGGTCCAAGCTCATAAAAGCCCCCAAAGAAGCTGAGAAAGACATTGATGTCAATGCTGAGAAGAAGAAGGATCACAACTCCATGGCCAACATGTACAAGGAGATACCTGACAAAGCCTTGGAGACACACAAACTAGGATTAGTGCACTACTTGATGTCTGGATTGGCCACAATGAACACCATTTTGAGGCACACCTTGTTACCCAAATCAGGAGATCACAGGATGATCAGAGGCCATTCCATCAATTTGCTTCAACTCTTTGATTTGCCCTAGAAGTTCAAGGGCATGAGCTTGATTGTTGAGACCATCAAGAGAACATCTGCTGACCAGAAGAGGTCATGTGGATATGCTCCACACATACAGATGTTGATAAACTCCAAGATGCCCAAAGGAGTATACTTGTTGGAAAAAGAGCATCTTCCCTTGAGACCTGATTTTGAGGACAACATTGTTGTCATGAATGCTGAAGATCCCACATCTTTGGAAGCTCAAGAGAAGAGGCACAAAGCTAAAGGCAACAAAGATGCCAAGTGCTAAAGAAGCTTCACAAGTGTTCCTCAAGTCAAAGAAAGACCAACTTGGATATCTTATTCAAGCTACCTTGAGGATTGAGAAAGGATTGGCCGCCCTGACTCAGAACCAGGAGAGCTTGAAGAGGATCATTGAAACAAAATTCTATGATCTTGACTTGAAGGTGACTGAAATTCAAACAATAGTTGAGCAGCTCCAGGAAGAAGCAGAAGAGAGGAAGGGGAAAGGAACCATAGAAGTGTTTCAGAGAGTGCCTAGGGAATAGAGGTCTGCAACAGTACCAGTGCCAGACACTAGAACTACAACATCAGCACCTCCAGCCACAATTCCAGTTGCCCCTCCAGTGGCAACTCCACCAGCTCCATCCACTTCAACAGATGCTTTCATCCTTGGAGTCCTCTCAACACCACCTGAAGATCAAGCCTAGAGTGTCGCATAGCACTATGCATTTTCAAGCTTTTTGGTAACTTGTTGCCAAAGGGGGAGAAAGTGTATAGATCATAGGCTTCGAGGGAGAGAGAGCTTTGCTTCTTTTTGCTACTTATTTGCTTGTTTGCTTGGTTGATACTTTATGTCTATGTGTGTGAGATACTTTGTATAGTCACATGTTTGATCATATCATGCTTACTGCTTATGCTTGGATGATGATATTATCTATCTTTTATGTATGATCATTCACTTTATCTTGGTGATGAGTGCTTGTTCCTATTTCTATCATTTTGAGCGCTCCACCAAGATGTATGTGACATGGAAGAGTAACCCATGATCCTAATTGGTTGTGCATTTGCATTCAAAAGCAAATCCTAAATAATGCACAAATTTAGGGGGAGCTCTTGCTTATCACATACTTCTCAAAGCGACGATGTTTTTCATTCTTATTATCATTTGTCGAAGCTTTGATCCATATGTTGTCATCAATTACCAAAATGGGGGAGATTGAAAGTGCAACTAATCCCTGGGTGGTTTTGGTAATTCTTAACAACATATAGCTCATTGAAGTAATGCTCTTTCAAGATGATAATTTCAGAAAGTTCAATGATTGGCATGGCATGGACTAGAGATGTGGACCCCTGAAAATAGCTATGGACACATATTAGCAACAAGCTCAAGATTCTACATTTTTATTTAAGTGATCCAAGATCACATTGAGTCCATAGAAAAGCCAATGCTATTAAAAGGGGATGAGGTGTTGCTTAATCGCTTACTTGCTCAAAATGCTTAGTGATATGCTCCAAAATCCTCAGCCACTTTCTCATTTCCACATATGTCCTAAACCTAAAAGTCAAACTCAGCCCCACCAATTTGATATATCCGGCGCCACCGAGTTTACTTGACATAGCCACTGCCACGAACCCTAATCAGTTCGGTTTCATCGATAGGGATCTCGATCTCACCGAGATGGGCTTGCAAACTCCCTGTTTCCTTTTTGTAATGTTTCGGTCACACCGAAATGAGCGAATCGGTCCCACCAAGTTCGCAATGCAAGCTCCCTGTTTCCTTTTCGTAACGTTTCGGTCTCACCGAGATGAGAGAATTGGTCAAACCGAGTTTGCCTGACCACCTCTCTATGTGCCTATTACTGAAATTGGTCCCACCGAGTTCATGTGACCGGTCACACCGAGATTACATTATGCCCTAACCCTAGCGAACCGGTCCCACCGAGTTGATCATATTGGTCCCACCGAAAAGCCTAACGTTCATATTTTGGCCTGAATCGGTCTGACCGAGTTTTACCATTCGGTCTCACCGAGTTTGGCAATCTGTGTGTAACGGTTAGATTTTGTGTGGAGGCTATATATACCCCTCCACCCATTCTTCATTCGTGGAGAGAGCCATCAGAATGTACCTACAATTCAACCATTCATTTTCTAAGAGAGAACCACCTACTCATGTGTCGAGACCAAGACATTCCATTCCAACCACAAGAATCTTGATATATAGCCTTCCCCAAGTTGCCTTCCATTCAAATCATCTATCCACCATAGCCAAATCTGTGAGAGAGAGAGTTGAGTGTTCGGGAGACTATCATTTGAAGCATAAGAGCAAGGAGTTCATCATCAACACACCATCTATTACCTTTTGGAGAGTGGTGTCTCCTAGATTTGTTAGGTGTCACTTGGGATCCTCCGTCAACATTGTGCAGTTGAATCAAGGAGTTTATAAGGGTAAGGAGATTGCCTACTTCGTGAAGATCTACGCAAGTGAGGCAAGTCCTTCGTGGGCGATGGCCATGGTGGGATATACAAGGTTGCTTCTTCCTGGACCCTTCGTGGGTGGAGCCCTACGTGGACTCGCGCAACCGTTACCCTTCGTGGGTTGAAGTCTCATCAATGTGGATGTACGATAGCACCACCTATCGGAACCATGCCAAAAATCTCCGTGTTAACATTTCGTTTGCTCCCTCCAAACTCCTCCCATTTAGTTTCTTGCAAGTTGCATGCTTTACTTTCCGCTGCTCATATACTCTTTGCATGCTTGCTTGAATTGTAGTGTGATTGCTTGACTTGTGCTAAGTTGCTAAAATCTGCAAAGAATTAAAATTAGGAAAAGGTTGTGTTTTTATTTGGTCAAGTAGTCTAATCACCCCCCTCTAGACATACTTTCGATCCTACACCGGACGCGTCCATGCATGAGTACTAAATCCAATTTCGATTGATCCTTGGTCTCCATGGAGATGGCGGCGCTGCTAGCCACTTCGCCCAAGTCCCATTAGTAGTAAGTACTGGGGGCGCGTCCTACTTGAGACGATCCGAGCTGTTTTTCACCGTTTTTTTTGTTTTTTTATTTTTTTATTTTTCTCTCTCAATTTTTTATTCATTTTTATTCCTTTTTGCATTTTGTTTTTTCAGTTTTATTTTTCATTTTCTTTTTTATTTGGTTTATTTTGTTTATTTTTCGGTTTTCTTTGTTCTTTTGGTTTTCATTATATATTTTTTGGTATATGCCAACAACATTTTCCTAATACAGGTCTAAAATTTTTCCAATACAAATTTAGCATTTTTGTGATACATGGTCAAAAAAAATGTCCATATAGATTTTAATCATTTTAGAAATGTTTGACTAACATTTTTCCATTACAAGATTAACGTCTTTTTAATACATGGTCAACATTTTTTTCTATACACGCATTTAAGCTTTTTGAAATACTTGATTAATATTTTTCAAATACAAGTTTCACATTTTTTAAATACATGGACAACATTTTTGAAATGACTAAAATGTTTCAAATAAAAAGATTAACTTTTTTTACTACATGGTCAATATTTTTCTATACACATTTAACATTACCCAAATGCTTGATTAATATTTTCCAAATGCTTGATTAAAACTTTTAGATACATGATCAAATTTTTCATCATTTTTTAATACATGGTCAACATTTTTTCTATACATATTTATGATTTCCCAAATGCCTTATTGACATTTTTCAAATACTTTTTCAAAATTGTTTCAAATGCTTGATTAACATTTTTTATATACATGATAAAAAAAATTCATCATTTTTTAATACGTGATCAATATTTTTTCTATACATGCTCACATTTTCTGAATGCTTGATTAACATTTTTTATACTTGTTCAATATTTTTCAAATGCTTACTCAATATTTTTCGAATGTTGCTTGTAGAGTGTCTTCTGTAAATAATTAGATTATTTTAAAGTATAAACAAAAGTATAAAATAATGCAAAAAAACAAAAACAGAAAACATAAAAAAATAGCAAAAGAGGCAGTGGCCTCCCGCGCGTGTTGGTTGGCCCATCTCGCTCGCCCTTTCGGTGAGATACAGGGGCACCCATTCTTGGACCTCCTATTTAACCCGCGCGTGTCAAACTGGCGCCGTTCCACACAGGGCCCCCTTGACTGGGCCGGCCCATGTTGCTATGCTATGTATTGCAGTAAAATGACTATAGCAATACTGTAGTAGACCGGGTACTGTAGAATTTTTCCATTCAGGTTTGTATATCACTATTTATTATAAAAAAGTTGAATATTATTTGGGAACTTATTTTGGAAAAGGAAACACCTTTTTGAAATTTCGAATATTATTGAAATTATGAAGAATTTTTTGAAAATGAACTTTTTTAATTCTGAAATTACGAAAAAGTGGGCAATTTTTGAAAACACAAACATTTTTGAAATTCCAAACATGTTTTGTAACATGCGAAAAGAATTTGAAAAGGAAATATTCCTAGAAACTTACAATTAATTGAAAGAGGAATATCTTGTAAAAATAGAATTTTTTTTCGAAAATAGCAGAAAAAATAAAAAAAAGAACCCAGTAAAACAGAAGTGAAACCTTCCCGAACATTCCCAAAAACGGGAGCAACTAGTCAAGGGATACCCCTTGTGGGAGCCCTCAAGTGTCACTTGTGGGCTGAGAGCGCGCCACCGCCGCCACATGTTGCATGATGGGCACTCCGTCAGGATTTTGTGTTTTCTAATTTTTCTGTACGTGTTTTCAGGTTTCGGATGGTCATTTAAGGTTTTTATAGCCTTTTGTTTTTCATCTGGTTTTCGCTAGGTTTTAAACCCAAAAAAATAAAAATAAAATTGCGGGAAATAACATGTTTTTTTAACAGGAGGCACATATTTGCTTCTCGTGGAGACACATATTTGCTTCTGTGAGAGTCACAAGAAATGGAAAAACGTGCTTTTTTTACTTCCATGGGTGGCCAATATTTGCTTCTCGTTGAGGCACAAATTTGTTTCTATGGGAGGCACAATTGTGCCTCTTGGAAAAGAAAAAAAACGCATTTTCTTTTGCTTCCCACTTCCTTAGGGGGGTTGGCTGCCTTAGGGCGCCTCCCACTTCCTTCCCTCCCTTCCTTTTGCGTGTGGGCAGAGGTGGAGGGGCGAACCAGCCCCCTTGTAGGCTGGCGTGCTTCCCCCTTTTGGCCCATAAGGCCCACCATTTGCCGGTGGCCTCCCGGAACCCCTTCCGGCACTCCCATAAAATACCCGGTACTTCCGAAACCTTTCGAAAAAACGCATTTTCTTTTGCTTCCCACTTCCTTAGGGGGGCTGGCTGCCTTAGGGCGCCTTCCCTCTCCCTCTAGTTCGTCCTCAGTCATATTTTCGTAGTGATCGACGAAGCCCTGTGGAGATAGTTGCATGACCACTGTCACCACGCCGTCGTTCTGCCGGAACTCATCTACTACTTCGCCCGTCTTGCTGGATCAAGAAGGCGAGGACATCAACGAGATGAATGTGTGCTGAACGCGAAGGTGTCGTACATTCGATAATCGATCGGTTGGATCGTGAAGAAGTTCGACTACATCAACCGCGTTACTAAACGCTTCCGCTTATGGTCTACGAGGGTATGTAGACACACTCTCCCCTCTCGTTGCTATGCATCTCCATGGATAGATCTTGCGTGTGCATAAATTCTTTTGTTTTCCATGCAACATTCCCCAACAAGGGCATCATGAGCCATGTCTCTGCGTAGATATGCACAAGTAGAACACAAAGAGTTGTGGGCGGTTATGGTCATACTTGTTACCACCAACATCTTATTTTGATTCGACAGTATTGTAAGATGAAGCGGCCCGGACCAACCTTATATGCCCACGCACATGAGACTCCTACTTTAGTTGAATCGAATTTGACTATGACCAGTCCTTGAAGAAGGTTAGAACAGCAAACTTGATATAAATCACCGTTGTGGGTTTTTGGTTTTTGCTAGAAGCCTGTAGCAGACACGTAAAACTTGCAACAAGAAAGTAGAGGACGTCTAACTTGTTTTTGCAGGGCATGTTGTGATGTGATATGGTCAAGATATGATGTGATATATGTTGATGTATGAGATGGTCATGTTTTGTAATATCGACAACCGACAGGAGCCTTAGGGTTGTCTCTTTATTGTATGAAATGCAAGCGCCATGTAATTGCTTTACTTTATCGCTATGCGTTAGCAATAGTTGTAGAAGCAATAGTTGGCGAGACGACCCTGACGCAACGATGGAGATCAAGGTGTCGAGCCGGTGACGATGGAAATCATGATGATGCTTTGGAGATGGAGATCAAAAGTACAAGATGATGATGACCATATCATGTCACATAATTTGATTGCATGTGATGTTTATCCTTTATGCATCTTATTTTTCTTAGAACAGCGGTGGCATTATAAGATGATCCCTTCACTGAATTTCAAGAAAAAAGTGTTCTCCCCGAGTATGCACTGTTGCCATAGTTCATCGTTTTGAAGCACCTCGTGATGATCGGGTGTGATAGACTCTACGTTCACATACAACAGGTGTAAGATAGTTTTGCACATGCAGAATACTTGGGTCAAACTTGACGAGCCTAGCATGTACATACATGGTCTCGGAACACTGGAGACCGAAAGGTCGAACGTGAGTCATATAGTAGATATGATCAACATAGATATGTTCACCATCGATGACTACCCCATCTCATGTGATGATCGGACATGGGTTAGTTGATTTGGATCATGTATCACTTAGATAACTTGAGGGATGTTAATTTAAGTGTGAGTTCATTAGTAATTTGATTAATTGTACTTAATTTATCATGAACTTAGTTTTAGTAGTTTTTGCATATCTATGTTGTAGATCAATAGCTCACGATATAGCTCCCCTATTTTTGACATGTTCCTAGAGAAAACTAAGTTGAAAGATGATGGTAGCAATAATGCGGACTGGGTCCGTGATCTGAGAATTATCCTCGTTGCTGCACAGAAGAATTATGTCCTTGATGCACCACTAGGTGACAGACCTCTTGCAGGAGCAGATGTAGACGTTATGAATGTTTGGCAAGATTGATAGGATAACTAATTAATAGTTTAGTGCGCCATGCTTTACGGCTTAGAACCGGGACTTCAAAAATGTTTTGAATGCCACAGAGCATATGAGATGTTCCAAGAGCTAAAATTGGTATTTCAGACTCATGTCCATGTCGGGAGCCTCTGACGTACTTTTCCTACAAGATGGAGGAGAATAGCTCATCCAGTCAGCATGTGCTCCGAATGTCTGGGTACTACAATCGCTTGAATCAAGTGGGAGTTAATCTTCCAGATAAGATAGTGATAGACAAAGTTCTCTAGTCACCATCACCAAGCTAATAGAACTACGTGATGAACTATAATATGCAAAGGATGACGAAAACGATTCCCGAGCTCTTCGCGAGGCTGAAATCAGCAAAGGTAGAAATCAAGAAAGAGCAACAAGTGTTGGTGGCTAACAAGACCACTAGTTTCAAGAAAAAGGGCAAGGAAAAGAAAGGGAACTTCAAGAAGAATGGCAAGAAAGTTGCCACTCCCGTGAAGAAGCCTAAAGTTGGACCTAAGCATGAAACTGAGTGCTTCTACTGTGAAGGGAATGGCCACTAGAAGCGGAACTATCCCAAATACTTGGCGGATAAGAAGGATGGCAAAGTGAACAAAGGTATATTTGATATACATGTTATTGATGTGTACCTTACTAGTATTCGTAGTAGCCCCTAGGTATTTGATACTGGTTTTGTTGCTAAGATTACTAACTCAAAATAGGAGTTGCAGAATAAATAAAGACTAGTTAAGGGTGAGGTGACGATGTGTGTGATAACCCACAAGTATAGGGGATCGCAACAATTTTCGAGGGTAGAGTATTCAACCCAAATTTATTGATTCGACACAAGGGGAGCCAAAGAATATTCTCAAGTATTAGCAGTTGAGTTGTCAATTCAACCACCCCTGGATAACTTAGTATTTGCAGCAAAGTATTTAGTAGCAAAGTAGTATGGAAGTAACGGTAACAGTAGAAAAAGTAACAATAGCAGTTTTGTAGTAATTGTAACAGTGGCAACGATAAAGTAAATAAGCGAAAAGCAATATGTGAAAAGCTCGTAGGCATTGGATCAGTGATGGATAATTATTTTGGATGCGATTCCGCATGCAATAGTTATAACATAGGGTGACACAGAACTAGCTCCAGTTCATCAATGTAATGTAGGCATGTATTCCGAATATAGTCATACATGCTTATGGAAAAGAACTTGCATGACATCTTTTGTCCTACCCTCCCGTGGCAGCGGGGTCCTATTGGAAACTAAGGGATACTAAGGCCTCCTTGAGGGAGTCCTGGATTAGGGGGTGTCCGGATGGCCGGACTATCACCGTTGGCCGGACTCCTAGACTATGAAGATACAAGATTGAAGACTCCGTCCCGTGTCCGGATGGGACTTTCCTTGGCGTGGAAGGCAAGCTTGGCGATACGGATATGTAGATCTCCTACCATTGTAACCGACTCTGTGTAACCCTAACCCTCTTCGGTGTCTATATAAACCGGAGGGTTTTAGTCTGTAGGACGAACAACAATCATACCATAGGCTAGCTTCTAGGGTTTAGCCTCTTTGATCTCATGGTAGATCTACTCTTGTACTACCCATATCATCAATATTAATCAAGCAGGAGTAGGGTTTTATGTAACACCCCGGATGCAACTTTCCATATTCGTAACTCCAACTCTTGCCTTTTCCGGAGATGCGATATATTATTTTCCTCCGTGGTTGGGTTTTGTCTTTTGTTTTGCATGTTGTTCATGTCTTGCATCTCATCTCATAGCATCATGCGCATTGCATCTGCATGTTTTTCATAAAACTTGCACCCGTTCGTAGTTGCCGTGTCCCCCCTTGCCTTCTTTGACCGTTCCGAGACCAACCGGGTCTTTCGAGTCCCTCTTGTCTGGCCGCCTAACCCCTCTTTGCGCAATGCATAGACCCCTCTCATGCGTCCAACAGCTGCCCCGAACCCGAACCGAGCTGTCGTGACCGATGAGTCCGGATCATCCCCAAACATCTCTAAATCATCATTGGTTTCTCTTTTGGACTCCCTAGCTATTTTATTCGTGACCGTCCGATTATGATCGGAGGGACCTAACCGCCCTAAACTGTTTTCATCTGTTATAAATATAAGGTCCAACCCTAGATCCTAGGGAAGATGTCCCATCCATCCTCCTGCCCGCCGCCACTCTCTCCAAATCCCCCTCGGGATCCATCCCTCCCCAACCATCGCTCGTCACCTACAGCCTGCCAAATCCCCTCGCAGTCAGGCTCCTCCCCTCGATCCACCCGGCCAACCGGAGGAGCTCCTCCTCTCCCGCTCCTTCCTGCGCCGTGCTCCTTCCCCGAGCCCCGCGCCTCTCCTCCACCCAAGCCGCAGCAGCGCAGCCGCCTTCGTCCACGACCACATCAGCTCCTCCCGAGCGGGAACGCTTGTGCCCGGGATCCCAGCCGACCCAAGCTCCTCCTCCAATGAGGACCCTGAGGACGCCAGCCGCCCTCCTTGTCCGCCTCGTCGCCGTCCGACCAAACCAGCAGGTGAGCCCCCGCGTCGCTCCTTCCTTCCCCTCCCCTGCTTTCCAGTCCCTCCTCTCACATCTCTCTCTGAACCAGGACCCCGCCTCGTCTCCGCCCGCGGGCTACCTCAGAACGGAGCTCCACCGTCGCCCTGGCCTCGGATCCGGCCGATTCCCATCGCCTGGAGCCGCCATGCCAAGTCCCCTGCCTCGTCGCCGGAGACTGTTGCAGCTCCGTCCCGCCGCCGTTTTCCTCGCCGCCGGCCTGCTACCTCGCCGCCCGGATCCGCTTCCTCCGACCGCCTCCGCCCGGCCCTCATCGCCCCGCCGAGTCCCGCCGCTCCTCTGCTTCCCCTGCATCACCCCTGCCTTCTGCCTCGTCCTCCTCCGAGCAGAGAACGAGCACACAAGCACCCCCCTGCGTTGACCCGTTCCAGTGCCAACTTGGACCAGATCCAGCCAGCTCCAAGGCCCAGCTTGCTTCCCCTCCAGATCCGGCCTGCTCCAGATCTGCCCAGCCACCACCACCGACCTGGGCCTCAGTCCATGGTGAGCGCCCAGAGCCCAGCCAGTTTCAGCCCGTTGTATTTTTTTCCTGATGCTGCGATTTTCGCATTTATCCAGAAAACTGCATATTTACAGTTTGGACCCCGAGCTTCATGCATATGATAACTCATTAACCGTGCATCGGATTAAAATGATTCTAACATGTAAAATGCTTAGAATTTTGTGTAGATTAATATTATGCCACTTTCATCCATGTTTAAAATGTTTAAACTTGCTGTTTGTTTAAATTTGCTCAAATGCCATGTTAAAATGATTTATTTCATAACTAAATAACCGTAGCTCCATTTTAAATGTACTTTATATGTAAATGGGGTGGAAAAATGCCTAGTTTAACATGGTTCACTTTATTTTCCTGTTTAACAACTATAAAATATGGTTTAGGGCAGAACAGTACCAAATCTAAAAGATGGACATGAGGATTTTCCGGAATTGTTGTTTGTTGTTCCGACCTCATTTAAACTTGCCTAAATAGTTAGTTTACTTTTATTACACCCCTTGCCATGTTTAACAACATTTAACATTGTTGTGTACCTAAACGAGAGCGAACTAAATAACTCGGATGTGGTGTTTTGTCAATATGCAACTCGTTGCATATTGAGCTCCACTTAACTTGTAGTATTGTTTGTTGCACTTTGCCATGCCATGCCTTATTAAACCGGACATGCATCATACTTGTTTGTGCATCATGACATGTTTATGCTTGTGCATTTACCATGTTGTTTGTTTCTTTCTGGTGTTGCGTCTTAGTTCCGGTATTATTGCGATTGTGAGGATTCGTTCGACTACTCCCGTTCGTCTTCTTCATGGACTCGTTCTTCTTCCTAGCGGGATTTCAAGCAAGATGACCGTCACCTTGGATCTCACTACTATCATTGCTATGCTAGTTGTTTCGTTCCATCGCTATGCTCCGCTACCTATCACTTGTTGATCAAGCCTCCCAATTGCCATGTCAGCCTCTAACCTTTGACACCCTTCCTAGCAAACCGTTGTTTGGCTATGTTACCGCTTTGCTCAGCCCCTCTTATAGCGTTGTTAGTTGCAGGTGAAGTTGAAGATTGCCCCATGATGGACAAGATTATGTTGGGATATCACAATATCTCTTATATTATTAATGCATCTATATATTTGGTAAAGGGTGGAAGGCTCGGCCTTATGCCTGGTGTTTTGTTCCACTCTTGCCGCCCTAGTTTCCGTCATACCGGTGTTATGTTCCCGGATTTTGCGTTCCTTACGCGGTCGGGTGATTTATGGGACCCCCTTGACAGTTCGCTTTGAATAAAACTCCTCCAGCAAGGCCCAACCTTGGTTTTACCATTTGCCTCACCTAGCCCTTTTTCCCTTGGGTTTCCGGAGCCCGAGGGTCATCTTTATTTTTAACCCCCCCGGGCCAGTGCTTCTCCAAGTGCTGGTCCAAACCGAGCGATGTCCGGCGCCCCCTGGGCAATCAGGGTCTATGCCAACCCGACGTCTGGCTCATCCGGTGTGCCCTGAGAACGAGATATGTGCAGCTCCTATCGGGATTTGTCGGCACATCCGGGCGGCTTTGCTGGTCTTGTTTTACCATTGTCGAAATGTCTTATAAACCGGGATTCCGAGACTGATCGGGTCTTCCTGGGAGAAGGAATATCCTTCGTTGATCGCGAGAGCTTATCATGGGCTAAGTTGGGACACCCCTGCAGGGTATTATCTTTCGAAAGCCATGCCCGCGGTTATGTGGCAGATGGGAATTTGTTAATGTCCGGTTGTAGATAACTTGACACCAGATCCGAATTAAAACGCATCAACCGCACGTGTAGCCGTGATGGTCTCTTCTCGGCGGAGTCCGGGAAGTGAACACGGTCTTTGGGTTATGTTTGACGTAAGTAGGTGTTCAGGATCACCTCTTGATCATTACTAGTTGATGACCGTTCCTTTGTTTCTCTTTTCGCTCTCATTTGCGTATGTTAGCCACCATATATGCTTAGTCGCTGCTGCAACCTCACCACTTTACCCCTTCCTTTCCCATTAAGCTTTGCTAGTCTTGATACCCATGGTAATGGGATTGCTGAGTCCTCGTGGCTCACAGATTACTACAACAACAGTTGCAGGTACAGGTTATGCGATGGTCATGACGCGAGAACGATGTTTGCTTGTTTTGGAGTTCTTCTTCTGCTTCTTTTTTGATCAGGGGAGAGGTTCCAGGTCAGCAGCCTGGGCTAGCAGGGTGGATGTCGTTTGAGTTTCTGTTTGTGTTTCATCCGTAGTCGGATGTTGCTCTTATGTATTGTGATGTTGTATTCATGTGGCATTGTATGCCTTTTGTATGTATCCCCAACTATTATGAAATGTTGATGTAATGATATCCACCTTGCAACAGCGTCTCCAATATGCGCTTCTATCCTTAGTGGGACCTTCGAGTTCCTTTAGGATAGGGTCGCATATTGGGCGTGACAAGTTGGTATCAGAGCCTCGACCGACCATAGGAGCCCCCTTGATTATTGGCCGTTGTTGAGTCTAGAAGAAAAACTATTTTGAGTCTTAGGATTATATATATCGGAGAGTAGGATTCTTTTTACTCCTCAGTCCCTTCGTCGCTCTGGTGAGGCCTCCTGACGTAGATGTCTTGTCTTTCCTCTCCTCAAATTTCACTAATTTTTTTTAGGTTCACGCGGGTATCTTGGGATCGTTCCGATATTCTTATGACGAGAACATTGTTCTTGGTGCCTCCTGTCATTTAGGGGTTGTGGCAGTGTCCCGGGGAGTTGAGCTCCGAGGTGTTGTCGTCATAATTTTATCATTGCAGTTCTGGAATACCTGAGTTTTGCCGACATCGAAAATCTCTTTTATGCAGTTGTTGGTGAGATAACGTCGACGCCACCCAGTACTGGGGAGTTCGGGAGTATTGCCATAGCTCGTATAACGGATGCTTTTCGAAGGTTGAGGTACACGATTTCGAAGTTTTCCTGGTTATGTGTTGACGGATGGATACAGCTTGGATGTAGGTATTGTTAGTTTGGGTGAGATATATTGCTTCCCGTGTATCCCAAACACCAGATTGCATAACCAGAAAGTTTCGGGAGTTTATAGGTGGGAATTCAAGTAGCTCCTAGAATATCTTTCCGACAGATGCATGATATGGGATTGGGTAAATCTCTATCATATGTATTTGTTCCGGCTTATTCTGCAAGCCAATCCTTTGTTTTGTTTTATTTGTGGTATTCGAGTTGCTTCAATGTCAAGTGTTGATTCCATACCGTTCAAGCGGTGTTCTCATATTTCTATGGGAGTACTAATCCTTCTTGATCATTGAGGTTGTCATGTCAACTCTTTTTCAACCGGTGTGCTTCTCTTCAAGTGGATCCGATCATTTTCAACATCCGCAAGATCAATTCTAAGTTTTCTCAACGGTGTTTGTGCCATCTTCCCCAAGTTGCCTTTGTTTTCCCACCCTCCCACCCTTTTTCTTCAAGGACTCAGATTTCTTAATCATGTATCCTTTTATTTGTGAGAATTCTCTTCATCCTTTTCTTTCAATGTTCTTATCCGGTGATTTCTCGTGAAGATGCTCACGAGCTTCAAGTTCATCATCCTCCGTTCTTTTTTTGCTTCTACGGTGGATCTAATTCAAGCTTTCAGTGTTGATCATATTCCTTTCCTCGTATCAAATGCTTTCTCATGTCGATGCACCTCTTAATCATTCACTTCTTCCTATTTATTTGTTCTGGAGTGCTGAAGATATCTCACAAGATTTGTGTTTCCATTCTTAATCCGTTCAAGCCATTTGGAGATTGTTATCTCATTCAAGCCATTTAATTCAACCGGTGCAATCTCTCTTTAAAATCATTTTCAACGGTGTTTTCTTTTGAGTGGGCCCTAACCCACAGGTCTTTTCCCAGGATCTTACTTGACTCTTCTAATTATTCCGGAGCCATTCCAAATTCTTTTCAGAGTTTGATGTAAGAATGAATTTCATCAGTCAGATGTTTTCCAAGATCGATTTCAAATTAATTTTCGTTGTCAACCTCTTTGTTTTTCATTCTCCCGGAGTATCTCAACAATTCATGGTGGCTCCCATCTTCATTCTCAACATTTGAAGACCGACGAAGGATTTCTCTTAAATCTTGGTCCATTCTCTTGAATATTCATGGTTCTAGCTTCATGCTATCCTCATAATTGTTTTGATTGTGACAATTCTTTTCTTACCATCCGGAGCATTTCGTGAGTTCTTTCCATTTTATTCCTACGAAGGCCATCATGTCATAATTCTTCATTCTTAGCGTGTAGCTATCGTTCTCCGAATCTTACCGGTGAATCGTTCAAATAAACTCTAATCAGTTCATGTTCTCTTCGTTCTCATGCATCTAAATCCCTTCAAGTATCTTCATTCGTTTTCAAATTCTTCCCGGTGAATTGTGCCTTTGCTACTTTCATTTTCAATTCTTACGGTGGTTCGTTCAAGATTTCTCTTCCTTCGTCATCGTATCAATTCATTCATTCATTCATTGTTTCCAAATCCCACCGGTGATTCCATCAATACCTTCTCAAGTTTGCGCTATATCTCTATCTGTAATCATTTTTCAATGAGAATAAGTAGTATGCCAAATCCGTTGCTTGTCATCAATTTATATTGGTGAAGGATAGGCATAACATAATTCTTATTATTGTTTCATCCAAGTTATTAATTGTTTCCTTTGGAGTTTGTTCTTCAGGAATAAATTCTCGGTTCTAAGATCATCTTTTCTTTTCGGAGTTCCAAGCTCTCTCAATTATCTCGTCGCGAAGCTCCATCTAAATCATTGCAAGGATTCACCTTGTGTTTTCAAGTTCTCTTTTTTTATCATCCTTTTATTACCGGAGTTCTTCATTGAGGCTCTACATGGTGGTTCGTCAAGGATTCCTTTCTTCCTTCAATTGTTCTTCAAGTTTTCTCTCGAAGTTATGATCCACCAAGCTATACTTAAAATTAAACATGGTGCTCAACACATGTTTTGTTTTGAGGCGTTCAAGTATTCTTGTTCTTGCATTTCGAAGTGCAATTCTTTCTACCTTATCTTTTGAGGTGGTGTTATATCATTCTTGGCAATTTCCATTCAGGTTTCGCAATTCACATGTTGTCAAGAATGAGATATTTTAAATCCACCAATCTCTTCGTTGGAGTTATCTTGTGTCATGTTTCACCTAAAGCCTTCCCTAAGGAATGTTTCTATTTGTGGTGCTTATCAATGATCCGAGTTTTCTCCTATCCTCTCGGCGAAAGAAGTTTTCATCTCTTCTTTGATCTCAAACAAGCAAGTGTTTTTCGTTAGTGGCAGGATTTCACCTCAAGTGTTGAGATGTTTCAATAAGCCCACTACAAGCTTATTCGTTTCGTTGTGGATTTTCCAACAACTCCGTTCTAACCTTCTTGCAAGGAGGCCTTCTTAGCTCATTTGTGGCAGAAGTTGGCATTTTCTTCTCCATTCTTTTATTTCAACGATCTATCTTCTATTCTTTCTTCCGGAGGCATTGTGATGTTGTGCTCTTCACCCATCACCTCGTTTTGTGAGGATCATGTTCTTTTCATGCTTATCCATTTAACCGGAGTGTTGTATCATCTCTTCAATATCTTGTCATCTCATCAAGTTTTCTTCTCTTTTCTACCGGAGTGCTGTCCAAATTCTGTCATTCTTGTTCCTTGGCTATCTCATTATACCGAGGTGGTCATATTCTTTTCGTTCGTGAAGCTCTTATTTCCATGTCTTTCAACCTCTTGGTTCTCGTCGTATCCCTTGTTCCTCGTTTCTAACGGAGTGTTTTCAACTTTGTTCATCTTCGTTGTTTTCTTTCTTTCATTTTGCTCAACCTCCCAAAGTTCATGGTTTCACTTGTTTGTCGAAGAACAACTTAGTTTTACCTCTTCTCTTCCTCTTCCGTTTCTCTCCGGTGCCATCCTAGATCTCGGGACGAGATCCTCTCGTAGTGGTGGAGTGTTGTAACACCCCGGATGCAACTTTCCATATTCGTAACTCCAACTCTTGCCTTTTCCGGAGATGCGATATATTATTTTCCTCCGTGGTTGGGTTTTGTCTTTTGTTTTGCATGTTGTTCATGTCTTGCATCTCATCTCATAGCATCATGCGCATTGCATCTGCATGTTTTTCATAAAACTTGCACCCGTTCGTAGTTGCCGCGTCCCCCCTTGCCTTCTTTGACCGTTCCGATACCAACCAGGTCTTTCGAGTCCCTCTTGTTTGGCCGCCTAACCCCTCTTTGCGCAGTGCATAGACCCCTCTCGTGCATCCAACAGCTGCCCCGAACCCGAACCTAGCTGTCATGACCGATGAGTCCGGATCATCCCCAAACATCTCTAAATCATCATAGGTTTCTCTTTTGGACTCCCTAGCTATTTTATTCGTGACCATCCGATTACGATCGGAGGGACCAAACCGCCCTAAACTGTTTTCATCTGTTATAAATATAAGGTCCAACCCTAGATCCTAGGGAAGATGTCCCATCCATCCTCCTGCCCGCCGCCACTCTCTCCAAATCCCCCTCGGGATCCATCCCTCCCCAACCATCGCTCGTCACCTACAGCCTGCCAAATCCCCTCGCAGTCAGGCTCCTCCCCTCGATCCACCCGGCCAACCGGAGGAGCTCCTCCTCTCCCGCTCCTCCCTGCGCCGTGCTCCTTCCCCGAGCCCCACGCCTCTCCTCCACCCAAGCCGCAGCAGCGCAGCCGCCTTCGTCCACGACCACATCAACTCCTCCCGAGCGGGAACGCTTGTGCCCGGGATCCCAGCCGACCCAAGCCTCCTCCAACGAGGACCCTGAGGACGCCAGCCGTCCTCCTTGTCCGCCTCGTCGCCGTCCGACCAAACCAGCAGATGAGCCCCCGCGTCGCTCCTTCCTTCCCCTGCCCTGCTTTCCAGTCCCTCCTCTCACATCTCTCTCTGAACCAGGACCCCGCCTCGTCTCCGCCCGCGGGCTACCTCAGAACGGAGCTCCACCGTCGCCCTGGCCTCGGATCCGGCCGATTCCCATCGCCTGGAGCCGCCATGCCAAGTCCCCTGCCTCGTCGCCGGAGACTGCTGTAGCTCCGTCCCCACCGCCGTTTGCCTCGCCGCCGGCCTGCTACCTCGCCGCCCGGATCCGCTTCCTCCGACCGCCTCCGCCCGGCCCTCATCGTCCCGCCGAGTCCCGCCGCGCCTCTGCTTCCCCTGCATCGCCCCCTGCCTTCTGCCTCATCCTCCTCCAAGCAGAGAACGAGCGCACGAGCACCCCCCTGCGTTGACCCGTTCCAGTGCCAACATGGACCAGATCCAGCCAGCTCCAAGGCCCAGCCTGCTTCCCCTCCAGATCCGGCCTGCTCCAGATCTGCCCAGCCACCACCACCGACCTGGGCCTCAGTCCATGGTGAGCGCCCTGAGCCCAGCCAGTTTTAGCCCGTTGTATTTTTTTCCTGATGCTGCGATTTTCGCATTTATCCAGAAAACTGCAGATTTACAGTTTGGACCCCGAGCTTCATGCATATGATAACTCATTAACCGTGCATCGGATTAAGATGATTCTAACATGTAAAATGCTTAGAATTTTGTGTAGATTAATATTATGCCACTTTCATCCATGTTTAAAATGTTTAAACTTGCTGTTTGTTTAAATTTGCTCAAATGCCATGTTAAAATGATTTATTTCATAACTAAATAACCGTAGCTCCATTTTAAATGTACTTTATATGTAAATGGGGTGGAAAAATGCCTAGTTTAACATGGTGCACTTTATTTTCCTGTTTAACAACTATAAAATATGGTTTAGGGCAGAACAGTAACAAATCTAAAATATGGACATGAGGATTTTCCGGAATTGTTGTTTGTTGTTCCGACCTCATTTAAACTTGCCTAAATAGTTAGTTTACTTTTGTTACACCCCTTGCCATGTTTAACAACATTTAACATTGTTGTGTACCTAAACGAGAGCGAACTAAATAACTCGGATGTGGTGTTTTGTCAATATGCAACTCGTTGCATATTGAGCTCCACTTAACTTGTAGTATTGTTTGTTGCACTTTGCCATGCCATGCCTTATTAAACCGGACATGCATCATACTTGTTTGTGCATCATGACATGTTTATGCTTGTGCATTTACCATGTTGTTTGTTTCTTTCTGGTGTTGCATCTTAGTTCCGGTATTGTTGCGATTGTGAGGATTCGTTCGACTACTCTCGTTTGTCTTCTTCATGGACTCGTTCTTCTTCCTAGCGGGATTTCTGGCAAGATGACCGTCACCTTGGATCTCACTACTATCATTGCTATGCTAGTTGTTTCGTTCCATCGCTATGCTGCGCTACCTATCACTTGTTGATCAAGCCTCCCAATTGCCATGTCAGCCTCTAACCTTTGACACCCTTCCTAGCAAACCGTTGTTTGGCTATGTTACCGCTTTGCTCAGCCCCTCTTATAGCGTTGTTAGTTGCAGGTGAAGTTGAAGATTGCCCCATGATGGACATGATTATGTTGGGATATCACAATATCTCTTATATTATTAATGCATCTATATATTTGGTAAAGGGTGGAAGGCTCGGACTTATGCCTGGTGTTTTGTTCCACTCTTGCCGCCCTAGTTTCCGTCATACCGGTGTTATGTTCCCGGATTTTGCGTTCCTTACGCGGTCGGGTGATTTATGGGACCCCCTTGACAGTTCGCTTTGAATAAAACTCCTCCAGCAAGGCCCAACCTTGGTTTTACCATTTGCCTCACCTAGCCCTTTTTCCCTTGGGTTTCCGGAGCCCGAGGGTCATCTTTATTTTTAGCCCCCCCGTGCCAGTGCTTCTCCAAGTGCTGGTCCAAACCGAGCGATGTCCGGCGCCCCCTGGGCAATCAGGGTCTATGCCAACCCGACGTCTGGCTCATCCGGTGTGCCCTGAGAACGAGATATGTGCAGCTCCTATCGGGATTTGTCGGCACATCCGGGCGGCTTTGCTGGTCTTGTTTTACCATTGTCGAAATGTCTTGTAAACCGGGATTCCGAGACTGATCGGGTCTTCCTGGGAGAAGGAATATCCTTCGTTGATCGCGAGAGCTTATCATGGGCTAAGTTGGGACACCCCTACAGGGTATTATCTTTCGAAAGCCGTGCCCGCGGTTATGTGGCAGATGGGAATTTGTTAATATCCGGTTGTAGATAACTTGACACCAGATCCGAATTAAAATGCATCAACCGCGTGTGTAGCCGTGATGGTCTCTTCTCGGCGGAGTCCGGGAAGTGAACACGGTCTTTGGGTTATGTTTGACGTAAGTAGGTGTTCAGTATCACCTCTTGATCATTACTAGTTGACGACCGTTCCTTTGTTTCTCTTCTCGCTCTCATTTGCGTATGTTAGCCACCATATATGCTTAGTCGCTGCTGCAACCTCACCACTTTACCCCTTCCTTTCCCATTAAGCTTTGCTAGTCTTGATACCCATGGTAATGGGATTGCTGAGTCCTCGTGGCTCACAGATTACTACAACAACAGTTGCAGGTACAGGTTATGCAATGGTCATGACGCGAGAACAATGTTTGCTTGTTTTGGAGTTCTTCTTCTGCTTCTTCTTTGATCAGGGGATAGGTTCCAGGTCGGCAGCCTGGGCTAGCAGGGTGGATGTCGTTTGAGTTTCTGTTTGTGTTTCATCCGTAGTCAGACGTTGCTCTTATGTATTGTGATGTTGTATTCATGTGGCATTGTATGCCTTTTGTATGTATCCCCAACTATTATGAAGTGTTGATGTAATGATATCCACCTTGCAAAAGCGTCTCCAATATGCGCTTCTATCCTTAGTGGGACCTTCGAGTTCCTTTAGCATAGGGTCGCATATTGGGCGTGACATTTTACCTCCATCGAGAGGGCCCGAACCTGGGTAAAAACATCGTGTCCCTTGTCTCCTGTTACCATCCGCCTAGACACACAGTTCGGGACCCCCTACCCGAGATCCACCGGTTTTGACACCGACATCTGTGTCGTCACCTTTAGGCCCGATGGCTCCTTTGATCATCAACAATGACGCGGTCCAGGGTGAGATTATTCTCCCCGGACAGATCTTCGTATTCAGCGGCTTTGCACTGCGGGCCAACTCGCTTGGCCATCTGGAGCATATTAAAAGCTATGCCCCTGGCCATCAGGTCAGATTTGGAAGTTTGAACTATACGGCTGACGTCCGCGGAGACTTGATCTTCGACGGGTTCTAGCCACAGCCAAGCGTGCCGCACTGTCACGATGGGCATGATCTAGCTCTGCTGCCGGACAGTGCCCTGGAGGTCGCACAAGTGCCCGCTCCGACCCTTAGCTTGGAGCCGACCGCGCCGATCAAGGACGGGTGGCTGGACACCGCCTCGGGGGCTGCTACCTCTACGGCGATAGAGCCGAATACTAACCCAGTCCTTTGTGAAGCTCGTGGCTCCAAGGTGCCGGACTCCTCTCCGGACTCCGAACCTTCCGCGCCCCTGCCAATCGAATCCGATTGGGCACCGATCATGGAGTTCACCGCTGCGGACATCTTTCAGCACTCGCCCTTTAGCGACATCCTGAATTCACTAAAGTGTCTCTCTTTATCAGGAGAGCCCTGGCCGGATTATGGTCAGGACGGTTGGGATGCAGACGACGAAGAAATTCAAAGCCCACCCACCACCCACTTCGTAGCCACTGTCGATGACTTAACTGACATGCTAGATTTCGACTCCGAAGACATCGATGGTATGGACGACGATGCAGGAGACGACCAAGAACCAGCGCCTACAGGGCACTCGAAGGCCACCTCGTCATACGAAATTTACATGGTGGACATCCCAAAGGATGGGAATGGCGATGGAACAACGGAGGACGACCCCTCCAAGAAACAGCCTAAGCGCCGGCGTCAGCGGCGCCGCTCTAAATCCCGCCACAGCAAAAATGGAGATTCCGGCACCGGAGACAATAACACCCCGGGCAGTGCCGAAGACAACCCCCTCCAGCAGGATTTAGCGCAGGAGGATGAAGAAGCCAGCCCTCATGAGAGAGCGGCAGACAGAGAGGTAGAGGACGATAATTATATGCCTCCCTCCGAAGACGAGGCAAGCGTCGACGACGACGAATTTGTCGTGCCTGAGGATCCCGTTAAACAAGAGCATTTCGAGCGCAGGCTTATGGCCACGGCAAGAAGCCTCAAGAAAAAGCAGCAGCGGCTTAGAGCTAACCAAGACTTGCTAGCTGACAGATGGACCGAAGTCCTTACAGCCGAAGTGTACAAACTCGATCACCTCTCCAAGAGCTACCCAAAACGCAGGCTGCTACCCCAATTAGAGGAGGAAGCACCCAAACCTACATCACCAGCGCATGACGCGGCCGACCGGCCACCCCGTGGCCGCGACAGAGAGACCTCTAGGCCCTCTGCTAAAGCCGCACCTCGGCGTCGCTCGAAAAGTACAAAGCCACGGGGGAATGCGCCAGACTTGCGAGACATGTTGGAGGATGAGGCAAGGCAAACAAGATCGATCTACGGATCGCGTGGGCGCCCCATGATACATGATGATAACCGTCACGCCGGATATGGCAATTCCAACCGGGCCGAACATAGTAGACAAAGCTCATTTGAGCTGCGTCGTGATATAGCCCAATACAGAGGCGCCGCACACCCACTATGCTTCACAGACGAAGTGATGGATCATCAAATCCCTGAGGGTTTCAAACCCGTAAACATTGAATCATACGATAGCACAACAGATCCGGCGGTCTGGATCGAGGACTATCTCCTCCATATCCACATGGCCCGCGGTGATGATCTACACGCCATCAAATACCTCCCACTCAAGCTTAAAGGACCAGCGCGGCATTGGCTTAACAGCTTGCCAGCAGAGTCAATCAGTTGTTGGGAAGACCTGGAAGCCGCATTCCTCGACAACTTCCAGGGCACTTATGTGCGACCACCAGACGTCGATGACCTAAGCCACATAATTCAGCAGCCAGAAGAATCAGCCAGACAATTCTGGACACGGTTCCTAACCAAGAAAAATCAAATCGTCGACTGTCTGGATGCAGAGGCCCTTGCAGCCTTCAAACACAACATCCGCGACGAGTGGCTTGCCCGGCACCTAGGACAGGAAAAGCCGAAATCCATGGCAGCCCTCACAACACTCATGACCCGCTTCTGCGCGGGAGAGGATAGCTGGCTAGCTCGTAGTAACAACATGACCAAGATCCCTGGTAATTCGGATACCAAGGACACCAACGGCAGGTCGCGTCGCAACAAGCACAAGCGCCGCATTAATGGCGACAATACTGAGGATACGGCAGTCAATGCCGGATTCAGAGGCTCTAAACCCGGTCAGCGGAAAAAGCCATTCAAAAGAAATACTCCGGGCCCGTCTAATTTGGACCGAATACTCGATCGCTCGTGCCAGATACACGGCACCCCCGAAAAGCCAGCCAATCACACCAACAGGGATTGTTGGGTGCTCAAGCAGGCAGGCAAGTTAACTGCTGAAAACAATGACAAGGGGCTGCATAGCAATGACGAGGAGGAGACCCGGCCGCCGAACAATAGAGGACAGAAGGGTTTCCCCCCACAAGTGCGGACGGTGAACATGATATACGCAACCCACATACCCAAAAGGGAGCGGAAGCGTGCACTCAGGGACATATATGCGATGGAGCCAGTCGCCCCAAAGTTCAATCCGTGGTCCTCCTGTCCGATCACTTTTGATCGAAGGGACCACCCCACTAGCATCCGCCATGGCGGATTCGCCGCATTGGTTCTAGACCCAATCGTCGATGGATTTCAACTCACTAGAGTCCTGATGGACGGCGGCAGCAGCCTGAACCTGCTTTATCAGGATATAGTGCGCAAGATGGGCATAGACCCCTCAAGGATTAAACCCACAAAGACGACCTTCAAAGGCGTCATACCAGGCGTAGAGGCCAACTGTACAGGCTCAGTTACACTTGAAGTGGTCTTCGGATCCCCGGATAACTTCCGAAGCGGGGAGTTAATCTTCGACATAGTCCCGTTCCGCAGCGGCTATCATGCACTACTCGGACGAATTGCATTTGCAAAGTTCAATGCGGTGCCGCACTATGCATACCTCAAGCTCAAGATGCCAGGCCCTCGAGGAGTCATTATGGTCAACGGAAACACCGAACGCTCTCTCTGAACGGAGGAGCATACAGCGGCTCTCGTGGCGGAAGTACAAAGCAGCCTCTTAAGGCAATTCTCGAGTCCGGCTGTTAAGCGACCGGACACCGTCAAGCGCGCCCGGAGTAACCTACAACAAGACAGCCTAGCACGTTCCGAGCACGCGTAGCAATGCGGCCCCAACCCCAGCCCTCGCGAAATCGCAAGACCAGTACCACGCGTACATAACTACGCTCTGGAGATATCATGGGCATAGGGGTAGGGGCACGACCACGGCATGCCCGGAGAGCGGCTCAACCGCACCAGGGGCTCCCAATTGTGTCATTTTTTTCTCTTATTCGCAGGACTACATTTTCCAGAAGCCCTATCCGGCAGTAGAATTGCCGAACTCACGATGCAATAGCTAGGGAAGCAGAAAAGCTACGTCGAGTGTCCAGGTGTTCTCTATTACGAGCAGTATACCTGTTTTACATACCATCCCGCAACCTACCCCTGGAGGGGGACATGTTAAATAGTCCCATCCCTTGCTTATCACACTATTTGTATCGTTCTGCTTTCATTGCAGTATTTTTTTTGAATAAGCAATGCATCACTTTTTGCCTATTATTGCATTCCTTTTTCTATCTATATATGTTCACTTATGACATGTTGCATCCGTACGCTTTGGTACGGCCAAATACACCAAGGGCTTAAGTTCCCCAAAATATGGTGTGATAAGTCCGAACACTTTCACAAGTGCGGCACCCCGAACTTATAGCATTATATGTGTCGGCTCCGAATCATGTCTTGTGTCAATAGTTGGGTTTGCCCGGCTCCCATGTTTTGGTACCTTACGTTCCGTTCTATCGGCTAAGGTAGCGCTGGGAGAACCACTGCGATTGTGCCCCTGTTGAGCTGGGTTGAGCACCTCAGTGGAGAAAGATAAAACTAACCGTCATGATAGGGCGAGAGCCGGTCACTGTTCGAGAGGTTTTTCGAGTCCCTAAAGACTTATGTCGCTTAGAGCGAGGAGCCGGCTTTGTCCGGCCCAGGCATGGATAGCGCCCCGAATTCGGTCTTCCGAACACTAGGGGCTTCGCCGAAATTTAAAATTATAGAATTCTATGGCTAAGTGGGAGTGTTCAAGCATTATAAGTCTGGTTGCCTCGTTCGTTGTGTTGAGCGCCTCCCTCGAAGGACCCAAAAATGGGAACAAGAGCGCTCAAGTTTATCCCGAACACCCCAGCACTCGTGGCATGGGGGCTGAAGCCAACGACTTGCCATCTCTCAAATTTGATAAACGGCCGCACAGAAGGTAATATTTTAAATTAACAAGCGTTGCTTAGCGCATATGAACAAAGTTTTCAACGTACAGGATAACAAATGCGAGTCTACTAAAAAATTACATCTTTGGAGCACTCACCCGCTATAAGGCGGGCACCCTTCAGGACACCCTTATAGTACGTCTCGGGCGTGCGATACTCCTTGCCCGGCGGTGGCGCGTCCGTCACAAGCTTCTCGGCGTCCATCTTGCCCCAGTGCACTTTAGCGCGGGCAAGGGCCCGACGGGCACCTTCAATGCAGACGGAATGCTTGATGACTTCAATCCATGGACAAGCGTCCACCAGCCGCCGCACCAGACCAAAGTAGCTTCCAGACATGGCTTCTTTAGGCCACAGCCGAACTATGAGGCCTTTCATGGCCTGTTCGGCCACCTTGTGGAGCTCAACCAGCTACTTCAGCTAGTCGCTCAGGGGCACCAGATGTCCGGCCTCAGCATATTGAGACTAGAACACCTTTTCTGTCGAGCTCCCCTCCTCGGCTCGGTAGAACGCGGCAGCATCGGACACACTACGGGACAGATCTGTGAACGCTCCTGGAGAGCTCCGAATTCGGGTAAGTAACAGATAATTCACTTTTACATTCTTGCTTTGCATGAAGAATGCCCTACCCGCCGCTATCTCTTTTATTGCCTCAATCTCCTGGAGGGCCTTCTGGGCTTCGGCCTTAGCGGCTTTGGCACTCTCAAGAGCCAAGGCGAGCTCGGACTCTCGAGTCTTCGAGTCATTCTCCAAACTCTCGTGCTTTTCCACAAAATCCTGGAGCTCTTGCCGCACCTCTGCCACCCGCGCCTCCTGCTTTTCTCGCTCGGTGCGCTCCGTGGCCACACTTTTTTAGGCCTTGGACACCGCCTCCTTCAAGGTCGCCACCTCGTTCGTGGCCCCTGCAATACTCACGTTATTCCTGTCATTTTTTGCAACCAAATCCTTTCTATAAGGTATTACTTTAATAAGGTATTACTTACCTTCCTTGTCCTCGAGCTGCTTCTTGGCACGGCCGAGCTCATTCTCGGACCGCTCGAGGCTCTCCTTCAATACATTGACCTCCGCAGTCAGTGCGGCAGAGGTCAGCAGCGCAACCTGCATTCCCATATTGACATGCTTATGTTAGACTCCTGCGTATATCTTTTTAGATCCTCAGTTCGGCTTTTCTTTCCGAACACCAAACTGAGCATCAAGGGCTACTGTCTATGCGGTACTATTTTTACATATCTTAATTACATACCTCAAAGCCTGTTAGAAGGCCGGTACAGGCTTCAGTCAGCCCGCTCTTGGCGGACTGAACTTTTTGGATCACCGCACTCATAACAGTGCGGTGCTCCTCGTCGATGGAGGCGCTGTTAAGCGCCTCCAGCAAGTTATCTGGTGCCTCCGGTTGGATGGAGGCCACCGGTGTCGTAGTCTTGCCCTTCTTACGAAGGGCCCGCCCTCCGTACGGAGTCCGGCATAGGGCCGGACTTAGAGCCCTATGGGGTTTTGCCCTCTTTGCGCCCGGAGTCTGGGAGGTCGCCTTGCGGCGCCTCCAGGACCACCTCCTCCTGGTTGGGCCCCTTTTGGGACTCCACCGCAGCATCGTCTGCGTCACGGGGGGAGGAGGCGGTCGGAAGTGAAGTGCTATCCACATCCGACGAATCCAGGGAGCCGCTCGATGAAGCGGGGAGCTCATCCTTGGGCGGGCTACATGGTTGTATTCGGCGTTAGAAGACACTACGCGACAAAGGAAAAATCATGAGTTATTCTGGAATCCGGACACTTACGATCTCGCCAGGGGCTTGGCCCTCGAGGGCCAATCCTCTTCGCCGTCATCGGTGTTGGTGGAAAAGTCCGGAGGAAGGGTCCTTCCCTTCTTGGACCCTCCGGCCTCCCCAGTCGGGGAGGCCTTCCTTTTCTTCTCTCCTCCCGCTGGGGGAGAAGCCTCTTTTTCCTCCTCCCCGTCTTCGCGGGAGGAGTCTGCCTTGGAGTCGTCGGACGATGAGTCCGACAACACCTGGCGCCGGGAACTACTTCGAGTTCCCGTGGCCTTCTTCTTGGCCTTCTTCTTCGGCACCACGTCAATCGGGCGTCCGCTGGGTCTTCTGGTAAGGGAGCCAGACAGTTAACCTGCCCGGACTTCTTTTGCCAGGCCTGTCAAAGGTAGGGGAGTTTAGATCCCGCATAGAATCAAACTATGAACAACAAGCGTCCCGTAAAGGGTAAAATAGCTTACCTCGCCGGCTTGACGCTGCGAGCTGAATCCGCGATCTTCGGTAGCGGATGCGGGAGCCTCGGCGCCCTTGAACAGCACCTTCCAGGCGTCTTCGTACGTAGTGTCGAAGAACCTACTCAAGGTCTGGTGCCGTGCCGGATCAAACTCCCACAAGTTGAAAGCCCGTTGTTGGCATGGGGGGATCCGGCGGATGAGCATGACCTAGACTGCGTTGACGAGCTTGATCTTATTGTTCACAAGGTTTTGGACGCAGGCTTGGAGTCCGGTCAGCTCTTCCAAATCACCCCATGTCTAGCCCTTCTCTTTCCAGGAGGTGAGCCATGTGGGGATGCCAGATCTGAATTCGGGGGCCATTGCCCATTCAGGGTCACGCGGCTCGGTGATGTAGAACCACCCTGATTGCCACCCTTTGATGGTTTCCACGAAGGCGCCCTCGAGCCATATGACGTTGGGCATCTTGCCCACCATGGCGCCTCCGCACTCCGCTTGCTGGCCACCCACTATCTTCGGCTTGACATTGAAGGTCTTCAGCCATAAGCCGAAGTGGGGTTTGATGTGGAGGAAGGCCTCGCACACAACGATAAACGCTGAGATGTTGAGGATGAAATTCGGGGCCAGATCGTGGAAATCCAGGCCGTAATAGAACATGAGCCCCCGGACAAATGGGTGGAGTGGGAAGCCCAGTCCGTGGAGGAAATGGGGAAGGAACACCACCCTCTCATGGGGCCTGGGGGTGGGGACGAGCTGCCCCTCATCTGGAAGCCGGTGCGCAATGTCGTTGTGCAGGTATCCGGCTTTCCTCAACTTTTTGATGTGCCCCTCCGTGACGGAGGAGGCCATCCACTTGCCTCCCGCTCCGGACATGGCTGGGGAAGGTTGAGGCGAGATGTGCGGACTTGGGCGCTGGAGCTCGAGTACGCGGAAATGGATAAGCAAAGGAGGAAGAAGGCGTAGGTAAAAAGGTGGATCCTTATCCCCTTATATGGACAGATGAAACTATGCGTCCCCACCGGCCTGGTAAAACTTGCTTGTCTCCCAAGCGCCGTAATCAATGGTGCGGTTGGGCTACCCACGCCCGTATTGATGAGAATCCCGGAATAAGGGGACACGATCTCTGCTTTGACAAGACGTGCCAAGGAAACCGCCTCGCTAAACGCGCTGAGGTGGAACAGTAAAAACGATTCGAATAAAGGCTTGGTCGTGGTGTGATGTCACGCCATGGAATACGTCAGCGGATTGAACTTGTGTAAACATTATTCTCTCTACGGTGGTATGTGGAACTTATTTTGCAGAGCCGGACACTATCCTTGTGTTCAAAATCTTCTATGAAGTATTCAGAGGAGGAACCCGCCTTGCAATGCCGAAGACAATATGCGCGCCGGACTCATCGTCGTTGAAGCCTGGTTCAGGGGCTATGAGGGAGTCCTGGATTAGGGGGTGTCCAGATGGCCGGACTATCACCGTTGGCCGGATTCCTAGACTATGAAGATACAAGATTGAAGACTCCGTCCTGTGTCTGGATGGGACTTTCCTTGGTGTGGAAGGCAAGCTTGGCGATACGGATATGTAGATCTCGTACCATTGTAACTGACTCTGTGTAACCCTAACCCTCTTCGGTGTCTATATAAACCGGAGGGTTTTAGTCCGTAGGACGAACAACAATCATACCATAGGCTAGCTTCTAGGGTTTAGCCTCTTTGATCTCGTGGTAGATCTACTCTTGTACTACCCATATCATCAATATTAATCAAGCAGGAGTAGGGTTTTACCTCCATTGAGAGGGACCGAACCTGGGTAAAAACATCGTGTCCCTTGTCTCCTGTTACCATCTGCCTAGACGCACAGTTCGGGACCCCTACCCGAGATCCGCCGGTTTTGACATCGACACTCCTTTTAATAGAGTACCGGACCAAAGCATTAACACTTAGTGAATACATGAACTCCTCAAACTACGGTCATCACCGGTAAGTATCCCGATTATTGTCACTTCGGGGTTAACGGATCATAACACATTAGGTGACTATAGACTTGCAAGATAGGATCAAGAATCACATATATTCATGAAAACATAATAGGTTCAGATCTGAAATCATGGAACTCGGGCCGTAGTGACAAGCATTAAGCATAGCAAAGTCATAGCAACATCAATCTCAGAACATAATGCATACTAGGGATCAAACCCTAACAAAACTAACTCGATTACATGGTAAATCTCATCCAACCCATCACCGTCCAGCAAGCCTACGATAGAATTACTCATGCACGATGGTGAGCATCATAAAATTGGTGATGGAGGATGGTTGATGATGGCGACGGCGACGTATTCCCCTCTCCGGAGCCCCAAACAGACTCTAGATCAGCCCTCCCGAGAGAGATTAGGGCTTGGCGGCGGCTGCGTATCGTAAAATGCAATGAAACTTTCTCTCTGATTTTTTTCCTCCCCGAACGTGAATATGTGGCGTTGGAGTTGAGGTCGGTGGAACTTTAGGGGGCCCACGAGGCAGGGGGCGCGCCCTAGGGGGGCGCCCCCACCCTCGTGGACAGGGTGTGGCCCCCTGGTGCTGATTCTTTCACCAGTATTTTTTATTAATTCCAAAAAGTTGCTCCATGGATTTCCAGGTCATTCCGAGAACTTTTATTTCTGCACAAAAATAACACCATGGCAGTTCTGCTGAAAACAACGTTAGTCGGGTTAGTTCCATTCAAATCATGCAAGTTAGAGTCCAAAACAAGGGCAAAAGTGTTTGGAAAAGTAGATACGACGGAGACGTATCAGTGTGTTGGAAATGATTCCAAGGTTGATATGATCACCATCGCATAGTCCCTCTACCTTCGGGATTAGTCTTGAACCTAAATAGATGTTATTTGGTGTTTGCGTTGAGCATGAATATGATTTGATCATGTTTATTGCAATACAGTTATTTATTTAAGTCAGAGAATAATTGTTGTTCTGTTTACATGAATAAAACCTTCTATGGTCATACACCCAATGTAAATGGTTTATTGAATCTCGATCATAGTGATACACATGTTCATAATATTGATGCAAAAAGATACAAAGTTGATAATGATAGTGCAACATACTTGTGGCACTGCCGTTTACGTCATATTGGTGTAAAGCGCATGCAGAAACTCCATGCGGATGGACTTTTGGGATCAATTGATTATGAATCATTTGATACTTGCGAACCATGCCTCATGGGCAAGACGACTAAAATTCCGTTCTCCGAAACAATGGAGCGAGCTGATGACTTATTGGAAATAATATATACCGATGTATGTGGTTCGATGAGTGTTCAAGCATGTGGCGGGTATCATTATTTTCTCACCTTCATAGATGATTTGAGTAGGTATGGGTATATTTACTTAATGAAAGACAAATCTGAAACATTTGAAAAGTTCAAAGAATTTTCGAGTGAAGTAGAGAATCATCTTTACAAGAAAATAAAGTATCTACAATCTGATCACGGAGGCGAATATTTGAGTTACAAGTTTGGCCTTCATTCAAACAATGTGGTATTGTTTCACAACTCATGCCACCTGGAACACCACAGTATAATGGTGTGTCTGAAATCGTAACCATACTTTATTAGATATGGTGCATTCTATGATGTCTCTTACCGATTTTCCACTATCATTTAGGGGTTATGCATTAGAGACAACCGCATTCACGTTAAATATGGCACCATCTAAATCCATGGAGATGACACCGTATGAACTATGGTTAGAAACCTAAGCTGTCATTTCTTAAAAGTTTCACTACAAAAAAAAGACACATCCGTGACATTTTCGGCCGAACGATTTTATTTTGTCATGTTATGACACTTCTATGACGATAATTGTGACAAAACCCGGTATCATCATAGATGTGGTGGGCTCCTACTTCTATGACAAAAAATCATGACAGAAAATGGGCTTTTTGTCCTGGGCAGGCCGAAGACGCAGCTGCATGACATTCTTTGAGCCGTCCATGACGGAAAAACCATGGTAGAAGCAAGGGCGAAGAAAATTTCGGGGAGTTCCCGGTTACGGTGGGTAGTTGGGGCCGAGCGATGCACGTTTCTCTCATACACGTACGCGTGTGTGTGCGAGGCGTTGGGCTCTAACTGAACCCGGGCAAGGCGTTGGGCTCTAACTGAACCCGCGCGATTGCACTAGCTACGTTACTGAACCCGAGCGATCGATCCCTTACTGTTAACTGAACTCGAGTAATTCCTTCGCTACTGCTGCTAACTAAAGCCGATCGAACCCTGCTACCTCCTTCCCTTGATGAACAGTGAGCGTTGTTGGGGGGTTTGGATG
Organism: Triticum timopheevii; assembly: GCA_963921465.1. NCBI lineage: Eukaryota > Viridiplantae > Streptophyta > Magnoliopsida > Poales > Poaceae > Triticum > Triticum timopheevii. The sequence continues at coordinate 57,433,896 of OY997266.1, forward strand.
AATAGTTCCTGATGGGGGTGGATGAACAGGACCCCGTGGTGTTGCCTCTGGATGAACAGGACCCCGATCGAGCTGGTTGGGGTGGATGAACAGGGTGGAGGGCTGGATGAACAAGACGACCCCGTGGAGGGCTGGTTGAACAGTAGCTGGTGGAGGGCTAGATGAACAGTAGCCCGCGGAGGAGTGGTTGAATAGGACCCCGTGGAGACGGCTGATTGAACAGTAGCCGGTGGAGGAGCGGTGAAGGATGGATGAACAGGAGCCCATGGATGAACAGTCGCATGTGGAGGCTGGAGGAGGTCGACGGTGGATGAACAGTAGCCCGTGGAGGCTGGAGGAGGTCGACGGTGGAGATGAACAGTATCCCATGGAGTCCCGTTTTGTGGTACGCCACACCGCTCCCGATGAATAGGGCCCCCGTTTCGACCGGAGGAGGTCCAATAGAAATCCGTTTCCTCCGTTTGGCGGTACGCCAGACCCCTCCCAACGAACAGGATCCCGTTTCGACCGTGGTCGGTCGAACACAAGGCTGTTTCCTCCGTTTGCGTACGCCAGGCCTCGTTTCCATCGGCTGTTCCATCCAAGATGGTTGGCTCTCGATGAACAGCATGTGTTCTATTGCCTCCCGATGAACACGACACATTCCGTTGCCTCCCCATGAACACGATGACGATGCAGTTTCTCCGTTCCGACCCAGCCATGTACACAAGCCATGGCCGTACGTATGTGCAAGTAGGCATTCGAGACCCCGCACGTATGTACGTACGTGGCCGTATTTTTTCTTTCTTGCACCCTGGCTGCTGTACGTACGTGTACATGCTACGTGTGCGCCTCTACTACGACACATGCGCGCCTCTACATCGACCAGTATGTACGTACATGTTCGCGACCAGAATGACAACGCTACGTACGCTTCGACCAAGTGGGTCCCAATTGTTAGGCACTTCCTTGCATGCGAAGATGTAGCTGGTGGGTCCCTGTAGTTAGGGGGCGAATCAGTTTTTTTTCCCGTAATATGGACACACTTCCTTGCATGCAAAGATGTAGCTAGTATGTCCCAGCAGTTAGGGGGGAAACGTTTTTTCGTGAAATATGATGGCCTGTCCGATGGGTCCCTGCTGTCAGGTGGAGGAATCATTATTTTCCATGTAATAAGGAGGCACTTCCTTGCTGCGGCCGTGGACCCAGCTATCAGCCTCTCCACGTACAGTACTCTTTCGATGGAAATCGGTCGTTGACCACATTGACCACGCCGCGCCGAGAGCACCAAGGCGGTGCACGACGGTGAGGCCTAGGAAGGGGACGATGCGGAAAGGATTATGATGGTTCACTGGTTTGGCTGCGGTGTGAGGTTGCCGTCGCCGCAGAATAACATGGGGTGTGGGTGAGTGGAGGGATGGCCTGGTCAGCGGTGGGAGTAGTAGGGGGCAGTGAGGCCTCCGCGGGAGCATAGCCGGCCACGGGAGGCAGGAGCAGGCGGCAAGACCGGCGCTGCTTTGGGCGGCTGGAGCAAGAAGACCAGAGGTTGAAGAAGCACTACGACCGTTGGATGGACATCGTACGGTCACTGGAGCTAGAATTGTTCATATTGACTAAGTTGACAAAGCCCTCCATCCCCGTCAACTTATTAGGCCCACAAGTCAGCCTCCCACTATGCTGGGTCCCAGCTAGCAGGGGGAGTATTCATTTTTTTGTGCGTAATAAGGAGGCACTACCTTGCGTGCGAAGATATAGTTGGTGGGTCCGAGCTGCAGCGGCAGGAACGTTTTTTTCACAAAATACAGAGGCCCTTTCGATGGGTCCCAGATGTCAGGTGGAGGAATCATTATTTTGCGCGTAATAAGGAGGCATTTCCTTGTGTGCGGCCGTGGACCCAGCTGTCAGCCTCTCCACGTACAGTCCACTTCAGATGCATGTCGGTCGTTGACCACATTGACCACGCCGCGCCGAGAGCACCAGGGCGGTGGACGACGGCGAGGTCTAGGAAGGGAACGACACGGAGCCAGGGAAGACTAGACAGTTGTTTCCCACATGGAGGGGAGTACGACTGTACGAGAGTTTACTGGTTCGTCTGCCGTCGCCGGAGAATAACAGCAGGTGTGGGTGAGTAGAGGGATGGCTAGGCCAGCGATGGGAGTACGGTGGGGCGGTGAGGCTTGTGCAGCAGCACAACCGGTTGTGGGAGGAGGGAGCAGGCAGTCCCGCCGGCGCTTGTTTGAGCGGGTGGAGCAGGAAGAGCAGAGATTGAAGAAGCACGACGGCCGTTGGATGGACATCCAACAGTGAGTGCTTGTGCGTCAACCTTTTTTAGGAAAGCCTCAAATCCGTGGAAAACATCATACAACCCATCTGCCATTATCTCTAATAATTTACAACCCATTTTCTAATTCTTAAGGTTTTTTTGAGCCCATATTCTTTTTGTTAGCATTACAACCCATATTGTGGCCACGGTTAAAAAATTATACGAAATTTTGCATATTTCGGTGCGGTCCGAACTGTTTTTAATCCCGAAATTTCTAGTCATATTCAAACTGATTTTAAAAATAAATGTATATCAATATAAAATCCAACAAATTGTCCATGCATAAAAATCAATGCAATTTAAAATCTCGAAATGAAAAAAAATAAATTTGAAACTAATTGCCGGTTTAATGTGTTTTAAAAATGTACAACCCATTTCTCATTACTGATAGGCCATTTTCTCGGCCAGCCGAATGAAGCTCTCCTCGTCTTGAAAGATTTGTAGTCCAACAGGCCTGACAAAGTGACTTACTTGACAAATCACAAAAAAACTGGGCTAGCCATTTTCAGAAAGAAAAAAAACTACTGGGCTGGTCTGCGGTAAACATAAAAGAAAAGGCTGACTAGACAGGCCAGAGTGCCCCGCACAACACAGCTGACACCCTGTTTCCGTCTCAAAAACAAATTAGATAAATGTCACTCCAATTATGGCGATTCATAAAAATGCCACTGCAATTTTTGCAAACTTTGAAAAACGCCACTGCAATATTTGGACTTTGAAAAATGCCACTCCAGACTTTGAAAAATGCCACTGGAAATGGCATTTTTCAAAGTTTGGAAATTGCAGTGGCATTACTCGGAATCACCAGATTTGGAGTGGCATTTATCAAATTAACCCAAAACAAAAATAATTGGGTGAGCTGCTGGGTCATTGGTGTCAGCCGCTCGTTGTGCAATTCTCTCGTTTATTGACTATGTTGACAATGGCATGGGTCCCATATGTCAGAAATCCATTAGGAGGAATCATTTTTTTATTGGCTTCAAATAAGGAGGCACTTGCTTGCGTACTGCCATGACCTTGGTGGGTCCCTGCTGTCATCCTCTCCACGTACAATCATATCCTAATTGTGTACGCGTCAACCTGGTAGGCCCACAAGTTAGTCTCTAAAACGTGACGGAAAAATACAACCAATTTAAAAAAATAACAACCCATTCCATACGTTAAAATGGAAAGTTCAACATTCAGAGAAAAGTAACAGGTTTGATCCAGATATAGAGTACTGAACTTCCACGTTGACAACCATCATAGCCAAGTTAACTATCTACTCCCACTAATACTCTAGTAGTGTACAAGTACTAACTTACTCTTAGCTAACTAGACGATGTCGGCCGCCATCTGCGATACACGCTAAACACCGGCACCAGTGTCCTCCGCCTCGCCTTGTACTTGCCAAAGGTGCGATAGGGCGCGTTGGTCGCGTGCGTTGGCCCTTTCCGTGCCGGCGTGGTCCACTGAAGCTTCGGCTTCTAAGCGGGAAACCCACTTGACGAGCTGGTAGTAAAATTTGGCGTCGCGGACGCGTGCCTTCCCGACAGCCTCCAGGGCTATTTGCCGAGCGCCGGCCTCCACGTAGTCGGCCCAGTTGCGGGCGCTCTGCTCGTGACACAGAGCGTCAGTGCGCTGCTGCTCCATGTCCCACTAGCGGCACTAATCGGCGATACGCTGCTCCTCCGCCAGGCGGTCGCACTCCAACAACTCCTCATACTCCGCATTGCCATCTAAAGACTGATAGAATGCCTCCTACCTCCGTCTGCCTTCCGGTGAAAAATCGAACACTAGTTCTGGCGGTGACCACCTCCCGCATCGCCTATCGATGGACGGGCAGAGGCATAGCGGACGTGGCGAGAGCGAGGATAAGTGGCGAGCAACGTCGGGCTGGTGGGGGCTTATGAGGATAGGGCGAGTTGGGTGATGGTGCCACCGGAGAAGGCCGGGAAATAGTAATTATAGGCGGAAGGTAGGCAAACCAATGTGTCGCATGAAACACGACGGTCATCGCGGTCAACAGAATTAAATGCATAAGCAGGTTGGTGAGATTTTTGAATTAAGCCCTGCAAACTGGAAGGGAGGTAGTACGTGCGTGATCTGCTATTTATTCGTGTAGGCTCGAGTAGGTCATTTTTTGAATTGAGCCCTGTAAACCGGAAAGGAGGTAGTACGTGCGTGATCCGCTATTTAGCCGTGTAGGATCGAGTAGGTCGGATAGTGTATGTGTAGGATCGAGTAGGTCGGATGGTGTACGTGTACGATCGCATTAGCTGATGAACGTTCGCTGGGAGATACGACATTTGCGAATGTAGTTTCTTCAGATACACATGGCATTTTCTTCAGAGCAGCTTGTCGGTTTCTTCAGAGGTAGGCATTTTTATTCAAAAAACTGCCACTTCGGATCTTGTGTCGCAACTAAAACAGCCAGGAGCGCATTAGTAGGCTAGCTACTGATTGATCGGTAACTTGTAAACACTAAGCGAACAGAAATAAGGAACTGTTAGTAACTTGTAAACACTGAGAACACAGAAATAAGGATCATGCTGTGCACAGCAGTAAGAGCCAATTCATTCGAAATGTTCACACGAGACTGACAGGCCTGGCATTGTAATATGTTCACATTAGTAGCCCAAATTCAAAACCAACTAGTACTATTCCCATACATAAGATCAACATGTTAATGCATCTCAATGATTCACAGATCATATGCAAATATGTAGCTCCAAAAGCAAAGATCTAGAAAAAACATTTGTTCTTCCTACTAACATGGATGCTTATCTTGGCCAACATTCTGTACAAAGTGAAAGACAAATTTGTTTGTGAAGTCTACAATTCCTCTTGCAAACGTAAGTGGTTTCACCCACAGCTGGAACCATGAGAAGGAACCACACATGATGGAGGAACATCCACTGCAATATGATTTGGTCTTCTCTCGATCACATGGTGAGACGATTTTCGGAATACAAACTTTAACTTAGGCAAAATGATGCCCATTGTATAATCAGACCAAAGCAATGAAGCACCGTGCTGGCCAATAAATAGTACAGTACTACTTTTCTGCAGTCCATGAAGTGACTATCCAATCTTTCCGTGTCTGTTTTCAAATGGCACTGCATGCAGTGACTATACTATTCTCTTGTGCAGTTCAACCAAAAATGCGGTCACTTTGTTTGTTTGCCAAATAGCAATGGCTAGACATCTTTGTCTGCACAAATATCAAGCAGCTAGTAAACATATACCCCACCTTGTATTTTCGGTATAAACACGTCTCTTCCGCTTAGCATCTGTCATGCTTTGTACTGGACAATTTGGTACAGTCATGTTTTGCCCTCGGGAATTTCATACTGAATTGATTTGCCGGTTCACAGCAGAAATATAGCGCCTATTCTTCATCAGACCAAGGATATCCATGTTCGCTATTAGGGAAGAGGTGAAATCAACACAACCGAAATTGAGCATCCAATCATTGAATCATGTCCTGCACCTCCAATGTAGGTCCACCCTGCCAATAAATTCACATGCAAACCACTAGTATTACTATCTAATGATAGTACAAAAAGAGTAGCAATATAGTAGCAAACCATGTACCTTCGTAATGAACAGCTCATAGTGCCACCAATTGGATATAAAGGTGTGGAAGAAAACATGCTCCTAATGTTGAACCATTTGGACTTTTTGTGCAGTTCCACTAAAATCGAGCATCCCTGTTTGCATAGATATTGAAAGTGTGATTACTATAAAAGTGGCACTAGTTGATGCATAGACTCAAAAATATAAGCATTCCAATTTCTTAATGGGAAAAGGTAGCAAGACTATTTCTAACCACCTGTTTGAAGGAACAAATAAGGCAACAACGACTGATGTCAGGAAGGCATACATAGTTTTTTCTGAAAAATTGAGCCATTCCTGACCTTTCCTCTTCTTTTAAGCATATTTTGTGCAATTCAACAAAAATAAAATGCCATCACTGCCTTGAGAATTCAATGACACTGTACAAAAGGAAATGACTTAACATTACATCATGATGTCAGGTATGTAGTCGACAGGCATTAGAGACAAACATACGGACCTCCTCCGATAGCATAATGAACATTACTTTTAAGAAAGGTGTGACTAGCTTTACCGGGATAATTTGAGTGAACTCTACACCCTCTGTTCCTTAATATAAGACATTTTTGCAGTTCAATTTAAAGTACCCAAACGTCTTGTATTTAGAAAAACAGGTAGTAGTTTTCTTGAGCACATATCAGGGAAAGCTTGCCACACTTTATATATGTCCATACGCTAATGCAACACCATTCAAATAGTACAAATATACACTAATCCAGTGGCTAGTGCGACAGTAGAGTAGTTATTTTATTACAGGGTACAATACAATGGTTTTACTAAACAGATTTCCATAAGCTCTAGCACTAGAAGATTTCTATAAGAATTAACAATACAAAATGCAAAGGTAACAAGTTTCAGCATTGGTATACTAGCTGTGCAAGAGCATTAAACTAAATACAAAAGTCTAAAGGTAACAAGCATTATTAACTAATGACAGTATAAAAAAATTGCAAACCATGTACCTTCAAGGTAAATATCATTTCGAACTCAAGGGGACCTAAAAATTGCTATCCCAATCTTGATAATCGGTCAAACATAAAAACCTGATCGAACGAATCAAGAGAACAGCAGAAGGAGGAGGTGCCCGCTCTTGACCTTTCCTCTTGACACTATACAAAAAAAATTTGACTTATCTCATGAAAGTGAGCTATGTAAACTATAAGCATTAACAAATCTAAAGGTAGTAACAAGATTCATCGTTGGTATACTGACTGTTGCTACCTCTTGAGCACTACATTGGTTTTGCCTTGAAGAGGAAAGGGTGATGCAGCAAAGTAGCGTAAGTATTTCCCTCATTTTTTGAGAACCAAGGTATCAATCCAATAGGAGGCTCCATGCAAGTCCCTCGTACCTACACAAACAGACAAGAACCTCGCAACCAACGCGATAAAGGGGTTGTCAATCCCTTCAAGGCCACTTGCGAAAGTGAGATATGATAGAGATAATAAGATAAGATAAATATTTTTGGTATTTTTATGATATAGATTGGAAAGTAAAGATTGCAAAATAAAGTAGATCGGAAACTTATATGATGGAAAATAGACCCGGGGGGCATAGGTTTCACTAGTGGCTTCTCTCAAGATAGCATAAGTATTACGGTGGGTGAACAAATTACTGTCGAGCAATTGATAGAAAAGTGCATAGTTATGAAATTATCTAGGCATGATCATGTATATAGGCATCACATCCGCGATAAGTAGATCGAAACGATTCTGCATCTACTACTATTACTCCACACATCGACCGCTATCCAGCATGCATCTAGAGTATTAAGTTCATAAGAACAGAGTAACGCATTAGGCAAGATGACATGACGTAGAGGGATAAACTCAAGCAATATGATATAAACCCCATATTTTTATCCTCGATGGAAACAATACAATACATGCCTTGCTGCCCCTGCTGTTACTGGGAAAGGACACTGCAAGATTGAACCCAAAGCTAAGCACTTCTCCAATTGCAAGAAAGATCAATCTAGTAGGCCAAACCAAACTGATAATTCGAAGAGACTTGCAAAGATAACCAATCATACATAAAAGAATTCAGAGGAGATTCAAATATTTCTCATAGATAAACTTGATCATAAACCCACAATTCATCGGATCTCGACACACACACCGCAAAAAGAGTTACATCGAATAGATCTCCAAGAAGATCGAGGAGAACTTTGTATTGAGATTCAAAGAGAGAGAAGAAGCCATCTAGCTAATAACTATGGACCCGAAGGTCTGTGGTAAAGTACTCACAACTCATAGGTGAGGCCTTGGCGATGATGTAGAGGCCCTCCATGATCGATTCCCCCTCCGGCGGAGCGCCGAAAAAGGCTCCAAGATGGGATCTCTCGGGTACAGAAGGTTGCGGCGGTGGAAATAGGTTTTCGTGGTGCTCCTGGATGTTTTCAGGGTATGGAGGTATATATAGGCAAAGGGGGTCGGTCAGGGGAGCCACGAGGGGCCCACGAGGGTGGGAGGCGTGCCCTGCACCCTCGTGGCCACCTCGGTTGCTTCCTGACGTCCACTCCAAGTCTCCTGGATTGTGTTTGTTCCAAAAAGATCGCTCCCAAAGGTTTCATTCCGTTTGGACTCCATTTGATATTCCTTTTCTTCGAAACACTCAAATAGGCAAAAAAACAACAATTTGGGCTGGGCCTCCTGTTAGTAGGTTAGTTCCAAAAATGATACAAAAGTGTAAAGTAAAGCCCATAAACACCCAAAACGGGTAATATAATAGCATGGAACAATAAAAAAATTAAAGATACGTTGGAGACGTATCAACCATCCCCAAGCTTAATTCCTGCTCGTCCTCAAGTAGGTAAATGATAAAAACAGAATTTTTGATGTGGAATGTTACCTAGCATATTTCTCAATGTGATTTTCTTTATTGTGGCATGAATGTTCAGATCCAAATGATTCAAGATAAAAGTTCATATTGACATAAAAGTAATAATACTTCAAGCATACTAACAAAGCAATCATGTCTTTTCAAAATAACATGGCTAAAGAAAGCTTATCCCTACAAAATCATATAGTTAGGCTATGTTTCATTTTTGTCACACAAAATACTCCCATCATGCACAACCCTGGTTTCAGCCAAGCAATTGGTTCATACTTTTTAACACGCTTCAGCTTTTTTCACTCTCGTGCAATACATGAGCGTAAGCCATGATTATAGCACTATGGGTGGAATAGAATATGATGACGGAGGTTGCATGGAGAAGACAAAAAAGGAGAAAGTCTCACATTGACGAGGCTAATCAATGGACTATGGAGATGCCCATCAATTGATGTCAACATGAGGAGTAGGGATTGCCATGCAACGGATGCACTAGAGCTGTAAATGTATGAAAGCTCAACAAAAGAAACTAAGTGGGTGTGCATCCAACTTGCTTGCTCACGAAGACCTAGGGCACTTTGAGGAAGCCCATTGTTGGAATATACAAGCCAAGTTCTATAATGAAAAAATCCCACTAGTATATGAAAGTGACAACATAGAAGACTCTCTATCATGAAGATCATGGTGCTACTTTGAAGCACAAGTGTGGAAAAAGATAGTAACATTGTCCCCTTTTTTTGGGCCTTTTTTTGGCCTTTCTTTTTTTGGCTTTTCTCTTTTTTTGGCCTTTCTTTTCAAGGGACAATGCTCTAATAATGATGATCATCACACTTCTATTTACTTACAACTCATGAATTACAACTCGATACTGTAAGACCGGATTTTCGGGATATTAATTTCCAGAAAATGGCCCTTGTGCTCACCAGCCCCAGGATTACTGTTAGCTAATGAGGCACCAACTTGATACAGAAATTCCAAGCAAAATACAAAATATGTAGTACAAGACAATTCTGGCCTATGACTACAACAAATGGTTTCTAGTGGTTGATGGCGGAAGCGATTTGTGGATCATCAGCATTTATGGGACTCCATTTCCCACAGGAACAGCTGACCAGGTTAACTCCTATCTTCGCGAGGCTGCTATCACCGTTGCTTAGTTTCCGGGGCTGTCATCGCAACGCTCCTCTCCATGCAAGAAATCTGGCCAAGACAATAGCCAGGGACAAGCCAGTGAGTACTTTGAATGTACTCGCAAACATTATGAACACGGGTATAATATAACAAATGATAATCATGCTCTGAAACATTCTATGATCATAACGTCAATCACGATATAAAAATGCATGATGCACGCAAGCAGGTTGTTCATATAAAACATGAATATGCAATCAGAGAATAAAAATAGAAAGCACCGATCGGGTGTCTGAAGCGACGCCTCGAAAGGATCATGATATAAAGCATGCCTCAGTCGGGCGTCTAAGCGACACCACATAAAGGGCTTATAAGGTAAATAATTAACAAACATGCCACAGTCGGGCGTCTGTGCGACACCACATAAAGGGCTTATAAACAATAGAAATAACAAGTATGCCACAGTCGGGCGTCTCAGCGACACCACATAAATGGCTTATAAACAATAGAAATAACAAGCATGCCACAGTCGGGCGTCTCAGCGACACCACATAAAGGGCTTATAAGGAAAACAATCATAGTGAATATCCAGGAGGTAGAACCGTCCCAGGGATACTCAGTAATGCAAATAATAAAAAGGGTTGGTCCTTAATAATAATAATCATAATCATCATATGTCACATGTCATGATCCACGTTCTGGTTTAGTAGTTTCTCCTCCGAAGACCGACACTAAGACCGACACTTGACCCAACCCAGACTATAGTTCTTAACCATGGACACGGCTATTCGAATAGATTTAATCTCTGCAGAGGGTGTACTCTTTACCCACGTGTAACGGATTCCTTTAGTCCATCGGGACTAATTCCTTCTACGGTCTTTTGATTGAAAACACACCTAACTTGCACACACAAGCTTAACTTACCGGTGTCTGGAATCACCCACGACACCTATCAAGCAAAACTCTAAGTGGGGAGGCTACAACCTCGCGTAGCATGGGATCAAATTTATATCGCGCGCTCTAAGGGGTGCCCCCCTCTCGGTCCCAACCGAAACACCCATGCCCCCGGACCAGGTGGCATGCCTACCTGCTGCAGTCGGTATCTTCCACCATGGCCTCTCTGTACGGTGTGTGCTAGAAAGGGGTTGACAACTTACTGAACCGTACCCTACCTGCGGTAGGGACAAGTGGTAGTACGAACCAAGTATGGGAGTTACTGGAACAAGACTCGATATACAGTCGACTCAGGAGGTTTAAAAATTTCCTGCATGGTTAGTATAACCAATACATTTCAACCAACAAAATCACCACTCGTTATACCTTACTATGCCATACCGGACATAACCGTCCTAACGGAGACCGGAGACAAGCTCACGCCTACCCAAGGCAGAGGTTTTCCCGGGTTCTTTTCCGGCATGCATGCAAGGCATACAAGGACGATTACCACCACAAGTATATCCATTTCCAACCACAAGGAAATCTCCAATATGCATTCATGTAGATCGTGTCACCACATAAAATAACGAGTTCTCCGTATTAAGTTGGTGTTATAATCGTGTCAACCAACACACAAAAATATTATGCCGAGGTTCAGAATGCTTGCGTTCAAGTTGTGGAGGGGTGAGGTGCACTCCAAAACTTTTGAAAGTTATAATCTCCTCTGCAAATTCTCTGGTGTTTACGCTTTCACTTATCCAGCGTGGATGGCGCGTGGGTCACTAACAGTGGGTCCACGGGGCCCACTGGTGAGGTTTGACCAGTGCACGCGCGCGCCATCTCCTCCGACCGAACAGAGGCGGAGCTCCGGCGAGGCTCGCCGGCGAACGGAGGCATTCCTCGGGGATCTGAGCACATGGGTGTGCTCAGGTGGTCGAGGTGAACCCGTGGGTACCCGCCATGGTCGCCGACGTGGAAGGAGTCGCCGACAACAAGCTTCTCGACGGGCGGTGGCGTTGGGTGAGATGGGGCTTTCGCCTGGGCAAGTCCTGATCGAAATCGAGCATGGGGATGGATTCGTGGGTGCTGCAGGATGCTGTTGGTGAAGAGAGTGGAGAGGGGGAGGCCCTGGTGGCGTTGGAATGAACGAGACAGAGGCGGCGGTCGTGGTTGCCGGAGAAGAAGAAGATGACCATTTCTGGTCTTTCTGCTACTACGGGAGGATCAGTGAGGGAGTGAGAGAGGTGGTATGAGTTGCTCGAGGGCCTGGGCGAGCTCGTGGGCCCCTTAAATAGGCGTGCAATGGCGGTTTCGCGGCGGCCAGGGATAAGATCACCGGCGACCGCCATTCTGTAGAAGCAGGGGGACGTGGCAGCGACGAGCGCTTGCGGACAAGCTTGCGGATGAGCTTGAGCTGCTCCAGGGGGCAGCTGGCGAGCGCTAGTGGCTCGGGCGGCGCCGTCCGGGCAGGAGCCCACTGTGGCCGGTTGCTAGCCACCGTGGCCGACCTGACGGCAGCGCTGTAGGGCGTCAGGGGTGGCTCTGCGGCGAGGGAGGGGGCGGGCGTGCTGGCTACGAGTGGGGAGAGGCCAGAGCGGGCGCGGGGAGGCGGCCGTGCGACGCGGTGGTGCGGTGCCCGCACGTGCAAAACGTGCGTCCTGGGTGCGCCCAGAGCACGCACGAGACATGCTCGACAGAATGCCAGGTTAGCCTAGAGTGCTTGAGCGAGGCTGGCAAATAACAGGACTAGGTTAGAGCTAGTAGGGAGATCAAGGGACATGGTGGTTAGGTCAGGGAACCAAGCTTACAATGCTAACTAAAAACCATGCCAAAATTGGCCATGCACACAAGGTGTTCGATAGAATGCTAAGTGAATTTAGGCAACTCTTGGGGTGGCCAAACTCTCCAGATCCTAGTCTCTTTAGATGATAGAGAGGGTGGTAATGTTAGTTGGACAAGACTAGAAACTTGATAGTGCAAGTTTTTCAAAACTCCAGTTCTGGCCAGAAGGAAAAGGGCATAATATCATGTACTTAAAATCCTCCAATGGGTCCACTCTTCTGGACTTAAGGGTTTGGCAAGGTGGTCTATAAGTAGGAAAAAGAATCATAGCTAAAAGGGCAAGTTAAAATATGGTTGCTGTACAAATCACCATGCTGGATCAGAATGAAAATGAGGTTGATTCACTCAAATTTTTCAAAGGACATAACTAGGTTTTTGCATAAAGATGAATAATACACTCCTATTAACATCCCATAATTTTGGTGGAAGTTTGAAATAAATATTTAATTAGGTTGTAGTGCAAAATTGCAAATGGACCAGATTTAAAAACTTGGTGTAGAACTCAAAATATCCAATGAATGAAATATATTTTTGCATCAAAGTGATTTAAAAACATCACATGACATCCCCAAATTTTGGTTGAAATTTTAAATAAATTTATCAAATGGTTGTAGTTCAAATAGAGCTCCAAAACTAATGAAAAATCACTTTAAGGAATAAAGTTCAGAGGGTAATAATTATGCAAATAAATCCACTGATAATAGAAATGTTTTCCTTGAGAGGTTAAACAAGTCCAATAATATAATTGGAAAGTTTTCACTTGCGGTAAAAACTCCATAAAAATAAAGGAAAGAATGGTTATGAAATCAAAAGAAAATGCAGAAAATAAAAGTTTAAGTTTCATGGCAAAATTTTAACTAATAAAACAAGGTTAAAATTTTGGGGTGTCACAACACTAACCCCATTAAGAAAAATCTCGTCCTCGAGATTTGTTAAGAGTTGTTTTCAAAAATATCTTTCCTGTTAGTTGAAACCAAAAAGTCTACTCATAGCACAAACTTTGCGTCGTTGGGGTTGGCAGCTTTGCCCGGGTCAAAATTGCAAACGCACACCAATGTAACTATGCGTGGCTATTATTTAAAATAGGGGCGCACAAGCAAACAAAATTTAATTGCGGTGATACAGGATCACGCAATTACGTGGCGTGGACATACTAAGACTCAGTACTACTCGAGTGGCTTAGTCTACTTCGTTTATATCTAAGCAGGCGTGCCTTGTCGACGTCGTGGCTTCTCCGCGGGTTTCACCGTCGGGATTAGCTGGAGGGGGTTGAGGGGCTGCAGGGTCGGGGTAGCAATGATGACCATCCCGGGGATTGTTGGCCACAATCCCGTTGGCGCGTGTTCCTAAAAGGCGATGAAGCACTTCTGGGGTCATCAAGGTATTTTGGTCGATGACTGGGGCAGACCTCAAGGACTCAATCGGTTGTCCGAACAGCACGACTGGGTTGTCGGCGTTGGGCTCATCTTCTCCTCTTGTCGGGGCTCGGCGGATCAGTTCCCCACGAGCTGCGATCAGATCAAGAGTGATTTGATCGAATAGATCCTCCAGTGTACTTACATAGCGCACCAGATGCAACAATGCAGGATCCGTCTCGTGATCTCCGTTGGCGACCTGGGGGTGGCCTACTATACCCGTCACGACTGGGGTAATAGTAGAATGAGCGACAGTTAACTCTGGGCGACAAGTGCTAGAGTTGAACTATAGCCTCTCGAGCAGCTAGTTGGATGGCTTGTGGCTCAAAGGAAGTTGTCCTTCTGGTGAACCTGTAGGGGCATTCTGGAGATAGACCCCTACCATAGATGTGCATGGTGGCCCAGAATTGACAGCTTTCACCGCTCATGGGTCCTTGGTATACAACATATTCTGGGGGCTCTTCTAATGCAAAGGCACGGCGGGTGAGGTTCACGAGCACAGTCACAAAACCTCCAAGGTTGGTTGCTGTGGTCTCATTGTGCACGACGGGGCCAGGCATTATAGCTCGGTCTGGGGAAAGAGTTTGTGCTGTGCTATGTTGAGGCTAGCGTGCCCTTTTTATAGAAAAAGGGGAAGACAATTTAGGTGTCGGTCACTGGCGCGTGATCGACAGGCTAGGCTGATAGGTTAGGCACCGACTGCCAGAGGTGTCGGGGTCACTGTGTGGCTATCTTACGCGAGAAGCTTGGCCGGGGTTAGGTTAAGGTCTGGTGGGTAGGTTAACCTAGGTTTTTTTAACCTGGCTAAGATAGGATTAGCCAATGGCCAGCCTGGCTCTGATACCAAGTTTGTCTGGACCGGATTTTCGGGATATTAATTTCCAGAAAATGGCCCTTGTGCTCACCAGCCCCAGGATTACTGTTAGCTGATGAGGCACCAACTTGATACAGAAATTCCAAGCAAAATACAAAATATGTAGTACAAGACCATTCTGGCCTATGAGTACAACAAATGGTTTCTAGTGGTTGATGGAGGAAGCGATTTGTGGATCATCAGCGTTTATGGGACTCCATTTCCCACAGGAACAACTGACCAGGTTAACTCCTATCTTCGCGAGGCTGCTATCACCGTTGCTTAGTTTCCGGGGCTGTCATTGCAACGCTCCTCTCCATGCAAGAAATCTGGCCAAGACAATAGCCAGGGACAAGCCAGTGAGTACTTTGAATGTACTCGCAAACATTATGAACACGGGTATAATATAACAAATGATAATCATGCTCTGAAATATTCTATGATCATAACGTCAATCACGATATAAAAATGCATGATGCACGCAAGCAGGTTGTTCACATAAAACATGAATATGCAATCAGAGAATAAAAATAGAAAGCACCGATCGGGTGTCTGAAGCGACGCCTCGAAAGGATCATGATATAAAGCATGCCTCAGTCAGGAGTCTAAGCGACACCACATAAAGGGCTTATAAGGTAAATAATTAACAAACATGCCACAGTCGGGCGTCTGTGCGACACCACATAAAGGGCTTATAAACAGTAGAAATAACAAGTATGCCACAGTCGAGCGTCTCAGCGACACCACATAAAGGGCTTATAAACAATAGAAATAACAAGCATGCCACAGTCGGGCGTCTCAGCGACACCACATAAAGGGCTTATAAACAATAGAAATAACAAGCATGCCACAGCCGGGCATCTCAGCGACACCACATAAAGGGCTTATAAGGAAAACAATCATAGTGAATATCCAGGAGGTAGAACCGTCCCAGGGATACTCAATAATGCAAATAATAAAAAGGGTTAGTCCTTAATAATAATAATCATAATCATCGTAAGTCACATGTCATGATCCATGTTCTGGTTTAGTAGTTTCTCCTCCGAAGACCGACACTAAGATCGACACTTGACCCAACCCAGACTGTAGTCCTTAACCATGGACACGACTATTCGAATAGATTTAATCTCTGCAGAGGGTGTACTATTTACCCACCAGTAACGGATTCCTTTAGTCCATCAGGACTAATTCCCTCTACGGTCTTTTGATTGAAAACACACCTGACTTGCACACACCAGCTTAACTTACCGGTGTCTAGAATCACCCACGACACCTATCAAGCAGAACTCTATGTGGGGAGGCTACAACCTCGCGTAGCATGGGATCAAATTTATATCGCGCGCTCTAAGGGGTGCCCCACTCTGGGTCCCAACCGGAAACACCCATGCCCCCGGACCAGGTGGCATGCCTACCGGCTGCAGTCGGTATCTTCCACCATGGTCTCTATGTATGGTGTGTGCTAGAAAGGGGTTGACAACTTACTGAACCATACCCTACCTGCGGCTGGGACAAGTGGTAGTACGAACCAAGTATGGGAGTTACTGGAACAAGACTCGATCTACAGTCGACTCAGGAGGTTTAAAAATTTCCTGCATGGTTAGTATAACCAATACATTTCAACCAACAAAATCACCACTCGTTATACCTTACTATGCCATACCGGACATAACCGTCCCGACGGAGACCGGAGACAAGCTCACGCCTACCCAAGGCAGAGGTTTTCCCGGGTTCTTTTCCGGCATGCATGCAAGGCATACGAGGACGATTACCACCACAAGTATATCCATTTCCAACCGCAAGGAAATCTCCAATATGCATTCATGCAAATGATCACGTCACCACATAAAATAACGAGTTCTCCGTATTAAGTTGGTGTTATAATCGTGTCAACCAACACACAAAAATATTATGCCGGGGTTCAGAATGCTTGCCTTCAAGTTGTGGAGGGGTGAGGTGCACTCCAAAACTTTTGAAAGCTATAATCTCCTCTCCAAGTTCTCTGGTTTTACGCCTTCACTTTCCAGCGTGGACGGCGCGTGGGTCATTGACAGTGGGCCCACGGGGCCCACTGGTCAGGTTTGACCAGTCCACGCGCGCGCTGTCTCTCCTCCGACCGAACTGAGGCGGAGCTCCGGCGAGGCTCGCCGGCGAACGGAGGCATCCCTCGGGGATCTGAGCATATGGGTGTGGTCAGGTGGTCGTGGCGAACCCATGGCTACCCGCCATGGTCGCCGACGTGGACGGAGTCACCGGCGACAAGCTTCCCGGCGGACGGCAGCGTCGGGTGAGATGGGGCTTTCGCCTGCGGCGAGTCCTGATGAAAATCGAGCATGGGGATGGATTCGTGGGTGTTGCAGGATGCTGTTGGTGAAGAGAGTGGAGAGGGGGAGGCCCTGGTGGCGTTGGAATGAATGAGACAGAGGCGGCGGTCGTGGTTTCCGGAGAAGAAGAAGATGACCATTTCTGGTCTTTCTGCTACTACGGGAGTATCGGTGAGGGAGTGAGAGAGGTGGTATGAGTTGCTCGAGGGCCTGGACGAGCTCGGGCGCCCCTTAAATAGGCGTGCAATGGCGGTTCTGCGGCGGCCGGGGATAAGATCACCGGCGACCGCCATTCTGTAGCAGCAGGGGGACGTGGCGGCGACGAGCACTTGCGTACAAGCTTGCGGATGAGCTTGAGATGCTCCAGGGGGTAGTTGGCGAGCGCTAGTGGCTCGGGCGGCGCCGTCCAGGCAGGAGCCCACTGTGGCTGGTCGCTAGCCGCCTTGGCCGACCTGACGGCGGCGCTGTAGGGCGCCAGGGGTGGCTCTACGGTGAGGGAGGGGGCGGGCGTGCTGGCTGCGAGTGGGGAGAGGCCAGAGCGGGCGCGGGGTGGCGGCCGTGCAAAGCGGCGGCTCGGTGCCCGCACGTGCAAAACACGCGTCCTGGGCGCGCCCAGAGCACGCATGAGACGTGCTCGACAGAATGACAGGTTAGCCTAGAGTGCTTGAGCGAGGCTGGCAAATAACAGGACTAGGTTATAGCTAGTAGGGAGATCAAGGGACATGGTGGTTAGGTCAGGGAACCAAGCTTACAATGCTAACTAGAAACCATGCCAAAACTGGCCATGCACACAAGGTGTTCGACAGAATTGTAAGTGCATTTAGGCAACTCTTGGGGTGGCCAAAATCTCTAGATCCTAGTCTCTTTAGATGATAGAGAGGGTGGTAATGTTAGTTGGACAAGACTAGAAACTTGATAGTGCAAGTTTTTCAAAACTCCAGTTCTGGACAGAAGAAAAAGGGCATAATATCATGTACTTAAAATCCTCCAATGGGTCCACTCTTCTGGACTTAAGTGTTTGGCAAGGTGGTCTATAAGTAGGAAAAAGAATCATAGCTAAAAGGGCAAGTTAAAATATGGTTGCTGTACAAATCACCATGCTGGACCAGAATGAAAATGAGGTTGATTCACTCAAATTTTTCAACGGACATAACTGGGTTTTTGCATAAAGATGAATAATACACTCCTATTAACATCCCATAATTTTGGTGGAAGTTTTAAATAAATATTTAATTAGGTTGTAGTGCAAAATTGCAACTGGACCAGATTTAAAAACTTGGTGTAGAACTCAAAATATCCAATGAATGAAATATATTTTTGCATAAAAGTGATTTAAAAACATCAATGATATCCCCAAATTTTGGTTGAAATTTTAAATAAATTTATCAAATGGTTTTAGTTCAAATAGAGCTCCAAAACTAATGAAAAATCACTTTAAGGAATAAAGTTCAGAGGGTAATAATTATGCAAATAAATCCACTAATAATAGAAATGTTTTCCTTGAGAGGTTAAAAAAGTCCAATAATATAATTGGAAAGTTTTCACTTGGGGTAAAAACTCCATAAAAATAAAGGAAAGAATGGTTCTGAAATCAAAAGAAAATCCAGAAAATAAAAGTTTAAGTTTCATGGCAAAATTTTAACTAATAAAACGAGGTTAAAATTTTGGGGTGTCACAGATACTAGAACAAAATATGACTCTATATGAATGCCTCCGGCGGTGTACCAGGATATGCAATGAATTAAGAGCGACATGTATGAAAGAATTATGAAGGTGGCTTTACCACAAATACGATGTCAACTACATGATCATGCAAAAGAAATATGACAATGATGAAACGTGTCATAATAAATGGAACGGTGGAAAGTTGCATGGAAATATATCTCGGAATGGCTATGGAAATGCCATATTAGGTAGGTATGGTGGCTGTTTTGAGGAAGATATAAGGAGGTTTGTGGATGCACCGGCGAAGTTTGCACCATCTCTCAAGGTGAGAAAGGGTAATGCATGGTACCATAGAGGCTAGCAGTGATGGAAGGGTAAGAGTGCGTATAATCCATGGACTCACATTAGTCATAAATAACTCATATACTTATTGCAAAAGTTTATTAGCCCTCGAAGCAAAGTGCTACTATGGATGCTCCTAGGGGAAGGGTTGGTAGGAGTTAACCATCGCGCGATCCCGACCTCCACTCATAAGGAAGGCAATCAAAAGAGCATCCCATGCTACAAATTTGTTACACAACTTTTACCATACGTGCATGCTTTGGGACTTGCCAACTTCAACACAAGTATTTCTCAATTTCATACTAGCATGACTCTAACATTACCACCTTCACATCTCAAAACAATTATCAAGCGTCAAATTGATCATAGCATCCAATTCACTTCCTATGATATTTTTTATTATACCCAACTTGGATGCCCATCATTCTAGGACCAATTTTATAACCATAGAAAATACCATGCTATTTTAAAAGACTCTCAAAATAATATAACTGAAGCATGATAGATCAATAATTTCAACAAAATAAAACCACCGCCATGCTCTAAAAAGATATAAGTGAAGCACTAGAGCAAAAATTATCTAGCTCAAAAGATATAAGTGAAGCACATAGAGTATTCTAATAAATTCTGAATCATGTTGTGTCTCTCCCAAAAGGTGTGTACAGCAATGATGATTGTGGTAAACTAAAAAGCAAAGAATCATATCATACAAGTCGCTCCAAGCAAAACACATATCATGTGGTGAATAAAAATATAGCTCCAAGTAAAGTTACCGATAAACGAAGACGAAAGAGGGGGTGCCTTCCAGGGAATCCCCAAGCTTAGGATTTTGGTTGTCCTTGAATTATCTTTGGGTGCCATGGGCATCCCCAATCTTAGGCTCTTGCCGCTCCTTATTCCGTAGTCCATCAAATCTTTACCCAAAACTTGAAAACTTCACAACACAAAACTCAACAGGAAATCTCATAAGCTCCGTTAGTGCAAGAAAGAAATACCACCACTTAAGGTACTGTAATGAGCTCATTCTTTATTTATATTGGTGTTAAACCTACTGTATTACAACTTCTCTATGGTTCATACCCCCCGATACTAGCCATAGATTCATCAAAATAAGCAAACAACACACGAAAAACAGAATCTGTCAAAAACAGAACAATCTGTAGCAATTTGTACCTTTCGAATACTTCTGGAACTCTAAGAATCCTACAAAAATAGGAAGTCCTAGGCAATTTATCTTTTGATCTACTGCAAAATGAATCAACTAAAAATCAGGTTTCTGTGATTTATTAAAATTATTCTCGTGCGTGTAAAAGTTTCTGTTTTTCAGCAAGATCAAATTAACTATCACCCAAGATGATCCTATAGGTTCTACTCGGCACAAACACTAATTAAAACATAAAACCACATCTAAACAAAGGATAGATGAATTATTTATTACTAAACAGGAACAAAAAGCAAGGAACAAAAATAAAATTGGGCTGCCGCCCAACAAGCGCTATCGTTTAACGCGCCTAGCTAGGCATAAAAAGCGAGAATAGATCTAAGTATCGCCATATTTGGTATTCAACTCTTCAATAGAACACTTATAACCCTTAGGAGTTTCTTTATTTTTAGTAATGATTAAACTCTTAGGCAAGAAATCAAGAGATTCGTTTGTAGCAAAAGGTTCCTTAATGAAAGCGAAAAAGTTGGGATGAACACTTATTGATTTGAGATCCGCATTTTCCTTACTAGAAGATTCACCCTTATTTTTTGGAACATACATTAATTTGGCAATTTTGGTAGGAGGAGTTGGAGTATTTTTCACGGAAGAATAGGCAGCCCCTAAGTTGGTAATAATATTCTCAAGTTTACCGATTCTTGTAGAACATTGATCTATTCTTTCGTTAACTATAGGTTCTTTATCTTTAAACATTTTCAGAGCAACTCCAACCTTAGATCCATATTGGGTAATTGATTATGGATCTTTTTATCCAAATTTTAAATTAACTCAATAGTGGAAACTTTATTTTCAATTATTTCAAGCCTTTGCATAACATGTTCCAAAGTTAAAACAGTTCCATTAACCAACAGAGGTGGTGGACCAAACAAATCTAACATAGCATTATAAGCATCAAAAGTATGGCTACCCAATAAATTCCCTCCGGTAATGGCATCAAGAATGAATCTATTCCAAGGAGTAATACCTACATAAAATTGCAAACAAGAACGGAAGTAGATTGCTTCCTAGTAGATCTATTTTGAGCATTGCAAATTCTATGCCAAGCATCTTTTAGATTTTCTCCCTCCCTTTGTTTAAAATTAAGAACTTCATGATCGGGGGTATTAACGATTATAGGAGGACTACTCGTAACGATGAGATAAATGATCTAACACACGAGGACACAAGAGGCAAGAGAAAAAGAGGCAAACGGAAAAGAGAGGGCGAATAGAACGGCAAGGGTGAAGTGGGGGAGAGGAAAATGAGAGGCAAATGGCAAATAATGTAATGTGAGGGAGATGAGTTTTTGATGGGTACTTGGTATGTCTTGACTTGTGCGAAGACCTCCCTGGCAACGGCGCCAGAAATCCTTCTTGCTACCTCCTGAGCACTGTGTTGGTTTCCCCTTGAAGAGGAAATGGTGATGCAGCAAAGTAGCGTAAGTATTTCCCTCAGTTTTTGAGAACCAAGGTATATTAATCCAGTAGGAGGCTCCATGCAAGTCCCTCGTACCTACACAAACAAACAAGAACCTCGCAACCAACGCGATAAAGGGGTTGTCAATCCCTTCAGGCCACTTGCAAAACTGAGATCTGATAGAGATAATAAAATAAGATAAATATTTTTGGTATTTTTATGATATAGATTAGAAAGTAAAGATTGCAAAACAAAGTAGATCGGAAACTTATATGATGGAAAATAGACCCAGGGCCATAGGTTTCACTAGTGGCTTCTCTCAAGATAGCATAAGTATTACGGTGTGTGAACAAATTACTGTCGAGCAATTGATAGAAAAGTGCATAGTTATGAGATTATCTAGGCATGATCATGTATATAGGCATCACGTCCGCGACAAGTAGATCAAAACGATTCTGCATCTACTACTATTACTCCACACATCGACCGCTATCCAACATGCATCTAGAGTATTAAGTTCATAAGAACAGAGTAACGCATTAGGCAAGATGACATGATGTAGAGGGATAAACTCAAGCAATATGATATAAACCCCATCTTTTTATCCTCGATGGAAACAATACAATACGTGCCTTGCTGCCCCTGCTGTCACTGGGAAAGGACACCACAAGATTGAACCCAAAGCTAAGTACTTCTCCCATTGCAAGAAATATCAATCTAGTATGCCAAACCAAACTGATAATTCGAAGAGACTTGCAAAGATAACCCATCATACAAAAAAGAATTCAAAGGAGATTCAAATATTTCTCATAGATAAACTTGATCATAAACCCACAATTCATCGGATCTCGACAAACACACCGCAAAAAGAGTTACATCGAATATATCTCCAAGAAGATCGAGGAGAACTTTGTATTGAGATTCAAAGAGAGAGAAGAAGCCATCTAGCTAATAACTATGGACCCAAAGGTCTGTGGTAACCTACTCATAACTCATAGGAGAGGCCTTGGCAATGATGTAGAGGCCCTCCATAATTGATTCCCCCTCCAGCGGAGCGCCAGAAAAGGCTCCAAGATGTGATCTCACGGGTACAGAAGGTTGCGGCGATGGAAATAGGGTTTCATGGTGCTCCTGGATGTTTTCAGGGTATGGAGGTATATATACGCGAAGGAGGTCGGTCAGGGGAGCCACGAGGGGCCCACGAGGGTGGGGGGCGCGCCCTGCACCCTCGTGGCCGCCTTGGCTGCTTCTTGACGTCCACTCCAAGTCTCCTGGATTGCGTTTGTTCCAAAAAGATCGCCCCAAAGGTTTCATTCCGTTTGGACTCCGTTTGATATTCCTTTTCTTCGAAACACTGAAATAGGCAAAAAAACATCAATTTGGGCTGGGCCTCCGGTTAGTAGGTTAGTCCCAAAAATGATATAAAAGTGTAAAGTAAAGCCCATAAACATCCAAAACAGGTAATATAATAGCATGGAACAATCAAAAATTATAGATACGTTGGAGATGTATCAGCTGTGCAACAACATTAGAATGCCTTAGCTGAAAAATCTTTAATACATCCACAATCAACAGCTAACTCTAAAATAATCCAGTGACATTAAATGGCATTGCTTAAATTTATCGGTGGCAGTGGACTGAGGCAGCATTAGTTAAATGTGGCATCACTTTAGCAGTAGCATTGCTTGACTTGACCGCTAGAGTTATACTAATAGCAAAAAAGTGGCAATAAGAGCATGGGAGGCCCATCCGGACAGTGGGCGCACCAGTACGATGTACCTCCATGGATGCATAGAGTGGTGAGGGAGGTATGGCTGCTAGAGCAACAAATATCCAGGCAGCATATGTGGATGACGTCCCATTTTTGTTCTATTTAGCCACCTTTTTCCTATGTGAGGACAACAAACCGATCGACCTGGTCATTCTCTATTGCCTTGTCATGCCTTTCTACTCTTCTTCAACCAAGAGACATGAGACTCGTTCCTTAGCTACTGATTTTCCCCTTTTCAACCTAGATGCAGATTCGATGCCTACTCTCTTGGACAGTACAGTCTCCCTTCCTTTCCTTATTCAACCCAGACATGGATTAGTCTGCATGAAGTAGGGTTTCCTTTAATAGTGCAAATTAAGGTTTTCGTCTGCGTGACCAGCAGAGCAGAGGATAGCAAATTGGGAAGATGGTGGAGTGGAAAAAGATCGACATGCAACAACGTGGCAGATGGGGTAATAGAACAAGGGTATGGTTCAAAAAGAGGTAGCATACCTGAGGGTCAGCGGGAAGTGGCTTCGCTCGTGGTCGTCGTCCTCCGCACACACTGTGGCAGTGAGCTTGGGGACCAAGGCCATCCCGCACGGGCGCTAGGTCTGAGAGGACGGCCTTGTCGTCAGTGCGTGACCTCGCCCGCCGACGACGAGTGTGTCAATGCTGCATGTCCTTTTCTTCCCCGACGGATGTGTGACCACCGGTGAGGAGGGAGAGAGAGGCCATCTTTTTTAGATCTGGAGAGAGGGTGATAGTGTGAGAAGCAAGTGGGCAGCCCTTAGCAAGAAAGCGCTGAAGCTCCAATCTATATATCTTTTTTATACTGCTAGTACTAGAGGTGGAGTAATGGTAGAGTAGTTTATATTTTCTCTGCATACAGTACCAGTTAGTCGTGCTTCAAAACTGAACGGCACGCCATTAAAAAAATAAAGGTCGATAACTAATGCGGCACCTCGGGACAACGCAGCCATATCGCATTTTGCACGAGAAATTACACACCATGTTTCGTTGACATGTGGTCCTGTTCCAACATGTGAGTGAGACGACGGCAAGTCCTTTTGTACAATTTCATAACGGACGTCTATGTAGGTCGGGGTGCCTCTTCGTGTACCGTGGCAATCGTCCACCGCCTCTTTGCCTTTCCCTCTCGATTTGGAACTGCTCTTGCACGCTCTTCCTCCCTCCTCCATTTGCCTTCACTCTTCCTTCTGCCATTGTTCGATCATCTTCTCCATGGAGGGCCGGAAATGACCCCGTTATTCTTGCCCCGATCTGAAAGATGACGTGGTGGAGGAACTCATTGATCGGTGCGACGTCATCACCTCGGCTAGCATGGCAGGTTTGTTCAAGACTGAGGGAGTCCGGGACTAGGGGGTGTCCGGACAGCCGGACTATCATCGTCCGCCGGACTCCAAGACTATGAAGATACAAGATTGAAGACTTTGTCCCGTGTCCGGATGGGACTTTCCTTGGCGTGGAAGGCAAGCTTGGCAATACGGATATGTAGATCTCCTACCATTGTAACCGACTCTGTGTAACCCTAGCCCTCTCCAGAGTCTATATAAACCGGAGGGCTTTAGTCCGTAGAACACATCCATTACAACAATCATACCATAGGCTAGCTTCTAGGGTTTAGCCTCCTTGATCTCGTGGTAGATCCACTCTTGTACTACCCATATCATCAATATTAATCAAGCTGGACGTAGGGTTTTACCTCCATCAAGAGGGCCCGAACCTGGGTAAAACATCGTGTCCCTCGTCTCCTGTTACCATCCGCCTAGACGCACAGTTCGGGACCCCCTACCCGAGATCCGCCGGTTTTGACACCGACATTGGTGCTTTCATTGAGAGTTCCTCTGTGCCGTCACCGATAGGCTTGATGGCTCCTTCAATCATCAAAAACGCTGTCCAGGGTGAGACTTTTCTCCCCGGACAGATCTTCGTGTTCGGTGGCTTCGCGCTGCGGGCCAATTCACTTGGCCATCTGGAGCAGATCGAAAGCTACGCCCCTGGCCGTCAGGTCAGATTTGGAAGCTTAAACTTCACGGCGGATATCCACGGAGACTTGATCTTCTACGGATCCAAGCCGCAGCCGAGCGTGCCGCACTGTCGCGATGGGCATGATCTAACTCTACCGCCGGACAGTACTTTGGAGGCTGCACACAAATCCGCTCCAACCCACGGTCCGGAACCGATTGCGCAGATCGAGGGCCGGTGGCTGGACACCGCCTCGGGGGCTGCTACTTCCACGGCGATGGAGCCGAACACTAACCTTGTCCCTTACAAAGCCCGTGACTCCGAGGTCCCGGACTCCCTGCCGGACTCCGAACCTCCCGCGCCCCTGCCAATCGAATCTGATTGGGCGCCGGTCATGGAGTTCACCGCCACAGACATCTTCCAATACTCACCCTTTGGTGATATCCTAAATTCGCTGAAGCATCTCTCGCTATCCGGAGAGCCCTGGCCGGACTACGGCCAGGAGGGTTGGGATGCGGACGACGAAGAAATTCAAGCCCCACCCACCACCCACTTTGTAGCCACTGTCGACGATCTAACAGACATGCTAGACTATGACTCCGAAGACATCGACGGTATGGACGACGATGCCGGAGGCGATCAAGAACCAGCGCCTACAGGGCACTGGAAGACCACCCCAACACACGACGTATATATGGTGGATACCCCAAAAGGAAGCGACGACGAGGAACAACGGGACACGACAAAGGATAATCCCGCCGATAAACAGCCAAAACGGCGACGCAAGCGCCGCCCTAAGCCCCGCCTCGGCAAGGACAGCATTCCTAATGACCCAGCATTAGAGCAGGGCAAGCCAGTGGACGACGAACATGCAACCAAGCAACCGTCTGAATAGGACGAATCGGATAATCAGTCCAATCCCGGCGAAACCAACAGTCCGGACGACCTCACACCGGACATACCACCGGAGCATAAGAACCTTCAAGGAAGACTCGTCGCCACTGCAAGAAGCTTGAAGAAGGAAAAACGGAAGCTCAAAACAGCGGAAGACACACTCAGAATGAGGTGGAGCAAAGTACTCAAGACCGCAGACAAATATGGCAATGACCATCAATCAAAGAGCTACCCGAAGCACAAGCTGCTGCCAGAATTTGACGAGGAAGCCATAGAGCCACCACAGTCAAAAATTAAAGAAGCCGCCTGGTCGGATAGACGACCAGATGACAGGCCAAAAGCGACAAGCGGCGCCGCACTCAAGACGACTCATGATCCTAGGAAAACAGATGGCCCAGCCAGGTCCATTTACGGGCCAAAAAAGAGGGCCCCAGGAAGCATCACAACACGCCAAGTGTTCGAAGACAGTGGCACACCCAAATACAGGGGCGCCGCACACCCACTATGTTTCACCGATGAGGTGCTGGATCATGAATCTCCAGCAGGGTTCAAACCCATAAACATAGAGGCATACAACGGAACAACAGACCCTGGAGTCTGGATAGAGGATTACATACTACACATACATATGGCTAGAGGAGATGATCTCCACGCCATAAAATATCTACCTCTCAAGCTCAAAGGGCCAGCTCGGCACTGGCTCAAAAGCCTCCCAGAAAACACTGTTGGAAGTTGGGAAGAGCTCGAGGACGCGTTTAGAGCAAATTTTCAAGGGACTTATGTCCACCCTCCGGATGCAGACGATCTAAGTCATATAACTCAACAGCCCGGAGAGTCAGCGCACAAATTCTGGAACAGGTTCCTTACCAAAAAGAACCAAATAGTCGACTGTCCGGACGCGGAAGCCTTAGCAGCTTTCAAACACAATGTCCGTGACGAATGGCTCGCCAGACACCTCGGCCAAGAGAAGCCGAGGACAATGGCCACACTAACAAGCCTCATGACCCGATTTTGCGCGGGGGAGGACAGCTGGCTAGCAAGATGCAACACCAGCGACCCGAGTACATCCGAGATTAGAGATGGAAACGGAAAATGATGGCGCAGAAAGGATCAGCGCCAGAATAAAGAAAAAAAGCCCAAAGAATACGGCGGTCAACGCCGGATTCAAAAGCTCGCGGCCAAACAACAAAACACTACCTCTTAAGGATAACAATGATGAGCTATCCAACTTAAACAAAATTTTGGATCAGATATGTCAAATCCACGGTACCTCCAGAAGGCCTGCAAACCACACCCACCGAGATTGTTGGGTTTTCAAACAGTCCGGCCGACTAAACGCCGAACACAAGGGGCTCGACGCATCAAGCGAGGACGATGATAAACCCCACCAGCAGAGCACTGGAAAACAAAAGACTTTCCCACAAGAAGTCAAAACAGTAAACTCACTTCATGTGATATTACGGAAAAACAATGCGGCACCCGTCAAAATAAGTGTCGCACGGTCCACCCCAGCGGAACCTCGAAGTTGGACGTAAAAACCAGTCACTTTCGACCACCTGGATTATTCCAGAAGCATTTGGAACGCAGGATGGACTGCTCTGATATTGGATCCTATAATCGACGGACTACAATTTACACAAGTCCTGATGGACGGCGGCAGCGATTTAAACCTGCTATATCCGAACACAATCCGCAAGTTGGGGATAGACCTTACTAAGATTCGACATAGCCGCACTTCCTTCAAAGGAGTGACGCCAGGCCCTTACGCCAAGTGCACAGGCTCCTTATTACTAGAAGTTGTGTTCGGGTCACCGGACAACTTCCGACGCGAAAAGCTAATCTTCCATGTCACCCCATTCAAAAGTAGCTATCAAGCACTATTGGGGCGTGAAGCTTTTGTTCGCTTCAACGCCATACCACATTACGCGTCTCTTACGCTCAAAATGCCCGGTCCACGTGGCATCATTTCATTAAGAGGGTCATTCAAAGACCCCGGACACGGCTAGACGAGTCCGGCATAAATAAGCTAGGGGCTCCCTAGCCGCACACCCCTTCACAGGGGGCTGCGCATATAAGCAACAATGGGCTAATATAGGCTCAGATTTATTAATTTATTAATATTTTTATTTATGCACTTTTCGCACGATTTCTTTTCAAACTAAGTTCCTCTCTTTTTACAGATGAACACCGTGCACACCCGTCCAGGATAACGGCACAACGGAGACACAGGCGCAGACGTGCAGCAGGGACCCGGTGCTAGGATTCTTTTCAGATTAAGACCCTGCGTAAACCTTTTTTACTGTCTCTTGTTGCTATAATCCCCTGGTTTTTTCATGATAACCAGAGAGGATACTGACGTTTTGGCATCGGTCACGTTAGAGGACCTCGCCCGTACCTGGACACAAGGGGCTTAGGGCATTGTTTCGCCCGTTATCATAAAAGACCGAACACCTTAGGGAGTGTTCGGCATCTCGAGTTAGGCCTTATATGCATCAGCTCCGAATCATGTCTTTGGTCAAATGTTGGGTTTGCCCGGCTCCTGTGTTTTGCTGCCTTACGTTCCGTATCATCGGCTAACACGACACCAGGAGAACTACTGCGATTGTGCCCCAGTTCGGCTGGGCGAGCACCTCAGTAGAGAAAGCCGAAAACTGACTGTCAAGATACAACGAGAGACTGGTCGACCACTCGACCGACCGCCAGAATGTTTAGAATTCCTCCGCTTTGACGAAGGACCGTCTCCCGGTCAGGCACATACACGCCCCGAATTCGGAGAGCGCGGTGCCCCCAGGGGCTATGTCGTAGCCCCACCCTCGAACTCCAATGGCTAAGTGAAAGTGATAAAGCATTATAGTCCGGTTGCCTCGTTTGCTACGCTACCACCTCCTCAACAGGACTGAGACGTCGGATTAAGTGTGAAAATGCGCTATTTTTGCGAACACCCCCGCACCTTGTGCGTGGGGGTTGAAGCCGAAGACTGCCATCTTTCAGGTTATACACACGTATACATAAACGGCCGCATAGGAGATATTTCAATACTTGAACGCACAAGTATAAAAAGCGATTACATCATAACCATTGTTTTACAAAATAAAACGTTCATTTGAACGTGACATTTTTCGAGCACTGTGACTCTATTACATGAGCACCACGCATAACTTCCCCAAAATAGTGCTCAACGGGTAACCGGCTTTCGTCCGAACCCTGGGTTGCAACAGTGGTGGCATCCATCTCTGTCCAATGTGTCTTCACACGGGCGAGGGCCATCCGTGCACCCTCTATGCAGGCCGACCGCTTCATCGCCTTAATATGCGGCACCGCCCCAAGAAATTGCTGCAACAAGCCAAAATAACTCTTCGGCTTTGGCCTATCCGGCCAGACATGAGTCATGATATCCATCATGGCAAGCCCGGACAACCTATTCAGCTCAGCCCATTCGGCCAACCGGTCGGTCAGCGGAAGTGAACGATCCGGACTATGGAATTGAGACCAAAACAGCTCTTCCGTCTTGTGATCCTTCTGGCCCCGGAAGTGCACAACGGCATCCCCGCACTTGCCGCTAAGTCCATATAAGGATCCTCCAGACCCCACAGCTGGCTAAGTTGAGCATACTTAGGATCCGTGAACCTTCGGCGCAGCAGAAAGGGCTTTCCAGCCACAATGTCTCCGGCTTGGCGCAGCTCCTCCTTTATAGCCCGCATTGCAGATCAGGCGTCCTTGGCCTCGGCGGTGGCCTTCCCTAGGTCTTCTCGCTCCGATAGGCGCTCCTTTTCAAGAGCCTCAGTGCGGTCGGTAGCATCTTTCAACTTCAAGGCCATTTCGGCCATCTCTTCCCTGCTTCGGTAGTGTGCAGCCCTTTCGTCTTCTAACTCCTCGGTCGCCCTCAAGGCCGCCGCATTACTCCTTCTGGACTGCTCCTTGGCTTGGGCAAGTTCGGCCCGAAGGCTCTCCACAGCAACAGCACCATCTGCGTCAAGCACAAATATTATAAGATATGGGCTTCGGCTCCCTTACTAGGTGACTCTGGGGAAATTTTTTTACCTTGCGACTCATCTAGTCGCCTGTTGACTAGCGCGATGTCCGCCTCCGCAATGTCGAGCTGCCGCTTTAATTCGGCAACTCCATCAGTCCGGCTGGCCCCCAGACGATCCACCACCTGCATAGGAACGACGAAGTTTGAAACCTGCGATTTTGATCCTCGGCACGCTGTCGCTTTCGACAACCTACCGAGTCTCAGGGGCTACTATCTATACAGGGCGCACTTCCATGCGCAAAATTGTCAAAAGGTGTGTCATTTGTATGTACCTCAAACCCCGCCAGCAAACTCCTGATGGCATTATGCAATCCGCTTTTGGCGGACGAAATCCTTCCAATCACCATATTCATCAATGCATGGTGATCTTCTGAGATGGACGCCCTCTCAAGCAGATCCTTCAGCTCCCCCGGCCGAACACTAGTCGGCGCCGAACTCTTCGGCTCTGCCGGGCTCGGGGATACCCTCCGTGACGACACTTCAGGCTCGTCCGCCCTATCCGACGGCGCAGCAGACGGAGGCGTCTCGCTCTCCATCATCTCTGGACGAAGATCCCCCAAAGACGAGCTCATCTGAGAAGGTCGCAGATCCGAACTACAAGGTAAAAATTTCGGTTATCCTCAGAAGCACAAATAGGGATGTTTCTTATTAATGAACTCCCCCTTTTCTACTCACGGCTCGCTGGAGGGCTGATTCTTTAGAGAAGACTGTGCGGCCGGGACCTCCCTGGACGCAGGACCCTCTAGCGAAGATTTCTTCCCCCGCTTAGGGGCTTTGGCCTCCGGATTTTCGGAGGCGGTCCTCTTCTCCCCCTGGAGGGAGGGATTCTCGATCCCCCCTTCTTCAAGCACCCCCTTGGGCGAAGCGGTAGCTCCTCCATTTTCCCCTTCGCTTTCTTCTGAAGGCGCAACCTCCAACATTCTGACCAGCACGGGCTCTGGCGCGGTCTCTGGGAGGGGGGCCGGACACCGTATCAGCTGTGCTTGCGCTATCCACTCCTGTTGAAGGATAACGAGTTAAAAGGCGAATTGTAGAAAGGCAAACAAACGGTACGTCCGAACACTGAGCTACTTACTTGAGTATCCGGGCGATTGCAGCTTAGGCGGGCATCCTCGGTCAATTCCGGACACACCGCCTGTGATGCGAAGAACAACTTGTACATCTCCACGGGTGTCGTACCCATGAAGTGTTGGAGAATCCGTGGTCCCTCCGGATTGAACTCCCATATCCGGAGAGGACGGCATTTGCAGGGCAGGAGACGCCTAATTAGCATAACCTGCATCACCACGACCAGATCGATCTCCCTCGCTTGGAGGTCTCGAATCCGACCCTGCAATAGGGGCACGTCTTTTGACGGCCCCCAATTGAGCCCTTGGTTGATCCACGACATCAGCCGTCGTGGAAGTCCCGAGCGGAACGGAGGCGGCGGCTTCTGCCTGCTGCCCTTCGGAGTGGTGATATAGAACCACTCCTGCTGCCATGAGCCGAGCTCCTCCTGGAAGGAGCCCTCGGGCCACGGGGCATCGGCTCTCCTGCTTACGGCCGCCCCGCCGCACTCTGCTTGACGCCCCCCGATCATCTTTGGCTCCACATTGAAGGTCTTCAGCCATAGGCCAAAGTGGGGGGTGACGCGGAGGAAGGCTTCGCAGACGACAATAAACGCGGAAATATGGAGGATGGACTCCGGAGCCAAGTCGTGGAATTCCAACCCATAGTAAAACATGAGCCCTCTCACAAACGGATCCGTCGGGAAGCCTAAACCCCGATGGAGGTGGGATACAAAGATGACATACTCGCCGGGCTCGGGGGTGGGGATGGTCTGCCCTTCGGCGGGCAACCTGTGCGAAATCTCATAGGACAGGTACTTGGCTTCTCGCAGCTTTAGCACGTCCTCCTCCGTATCGGAGGAGGGCATCCACCGGCCCTGAAGGTCGGAGCCAGACATTGTTGAAGGTCCGAAGCGCTCGAATCTGGGGCTCTGGGTGTTGGAACTTGGAGCAAGGAGAAGATTCGGTGGAAGATTGAAGAAAAGAAACGAGCCTTGGTCCTATTATAAAGAGGGAGAATACCAAGAGCCGTCTCCGTGACTGTTCGGGACTCGCCTTCGATAGAGGAGGCGTGGCGACGGGCGCGGTTGGGTTACCCACGTCCGTATTGATGAGAATCCCGGGATAAGGGGAACACGATCTCTGCTTCGACAAGACGTGCCGGAAACCGCTTCGCTAAACGCGCTGAGGTGGTATAATAAAAAACGATTCAAGTAAAAGCTTGGTAGTGGTGTGACGTCACGCCGCAAAATATGTCAGCAGATTGAACTTGTGCATATATTATTCTCTCTACAGTGGAATGTGGAATTTATTTTGCAGAGCCGGACACTATCCTGGTGTTCACAATCTTCTTTGGATTATTCGGAGGAGGAACCTGCCTTGCAATGCCGAACATTATGTGTGCCGGACTCATCGTCATTGAAGCCAGGTTCAGGGGCTACTAAGGGAGTCCTGGACTAGGGGGTGTCCGGACAGCCGGACTATCATCGTCCGCCGGACTCCAAGACTATGAAGATACAAGATTGAAGACTTCGTCCCGTGTTCGGATGGGACTTTCCTTGGCATGGAAGGCAAGCTTGGCAATACGGATATGTAGATCTCCTACCATTGTAACCGACTCTGTGTAACCCTAGCCCTCTCCGGTGTCTATATAAACCAAAGGGCTTTAGTCCGTAGAACACATCCATTACAACAATCATACCATAGGCTAGCTTCTAGGGTTTAGCCTCCTTGATCTCGTGGTAGATCCACTCTTGTACTACCCATACCATCAATATTAATCAAGCAGGACGTAGGGTTTTACCTCCATTAAGAGGGCCCGAACCTGGGTAAAACATCGTGTCCCTCGTCTCCTGTTACCATCCACCTAGACGCACAGTTCAGGACCCCCTACCCGAGATCCGCCGGTTTTGACACCGACAAAGACCATTCTTGACTCAATTAATAACATCATTACAAGGAAGCCAAGGGTCCAGGAGTGGTTTGATCTCCCCTATCTTCTTCGCCGTGACCCTGCTGACCGGCGCGCGGACGACTGAGGCCTCACCTTGTGCAGGTTGATGCCGCTTGATAGTGATACGTGTGATGTTAAGATGCCATCGCTTGAGGGTAAGGCTTGGCCAGGCGCAAATGGAGATTTGGTTGTTTATATTGGGTCCAACTGTGAGTGGGAACTTGTGAATGTGTACACTCGTCACCGGGTTCCACTTCCAAAAATCTCAAACTGCCCAGAGGTTGAGCACACCGGTATTCTACGCATGTTCAAATACTATCATGGTGACTGTCATCTACGGAAGATAGCAATTTGTTGAGTTCCCAACCGCTCTTGGCATTACATGAACAATGGTGTTGTTGCTATCTTCGACAAGCTTGTTGCCTTCCTTCATGGTTTGACTGGATGGATATTGCTCAAAAATCAGTTTCTATACACAGATGTGTACTGTGATGCAATTCAATACGAGGGTCTTCTGTTTGCTGCCACCACTCGTGGCACTGTTTTTGCATGGAATACTTATGCTTTCGATACATTTGTCTTCCACTGTAATTATAATTGTTTCATCCACATGCATGCGGGTTAGCTAGTTTCCCTTTACTAATTAACCTTCTTGTGTTTCCAGGGTCCTGTGAACATTCCACCACCTATACTTGAAATTTTTTATAACCAAAGGGGAGATGATGATGATGATCACGAGCATGAGGACCCATATACTCAGTGGCACCTGGCAACTTATTCTGATGGATCACCTCTTCTTGTGGCACTGCTGATGATACTAAGGAAGCAGGTGTTGTCTCGCATGGTCGCACTCTCTGGACCTATTCCAACATCCGTTGCAGGGTATTCGGGATGGATACTAGTGTGCTAGCGCCAACACCTTCTCACTGGTTCAGTATTGATAGTCTTGAAGGAAACTCGCTCTTCCTTGGACAAAACTATCCAATGATGGTGAAAGGTTATCCAGCTGCTGTTGACACAATGTTACTACCATTTATGAGAAGCAACTGTATATATACCTCGGGCATTGCTCTGCTTCCCTACCGTGGCCTTCACAATATGCGTCCTGACATAGGCCGCTTCAGTCTGTATGATCAGTCATGCGTTCGTCTCGAGAATGACAGTAGCTGGCCCTTCCCAAAGAATCACTTCTAGTTCAAAGCAAGCGTTTCCAATGCCGATAAGTGGTTGAGATGAAGTTCATTTCATTGCTTGTTATTTGTTATGTGATGAAAACATTAGTATTTATAATGTATCCTCGTTGTCGTTGTGGGTTGATGACCTATTGTATGTAATAAAATGATATGCCTGTGATAAACTTACTAAATTTATGAATGACTTTTGAGTCGATTCTCTGAGTGGGTGTTGCGACGAGGCAAAAAAATATTTTCCGAATACAAAATTGTACGTGCATTGCAACAGGTTATCGGATGAGGCCAATCAACAATAGTACACTATTTGTACTAGCTTCACATGATTCACGCGTCGAGCGGGTGTTTTTATTGTAGCTACGAATCCCATCATCCTAGGTCCTCAGATGAGTCCAGTAGAAATTGCATTATCATGTTTGGGTTCAGACTTTCAAAACTGCTGCACTATCTCTAAGTCTATGTATACGTAATACAACAAGTTTTAAACTTGAGACCAGCCACCCACCATCACAAAGAGCAGCGGCGTTGGCGGAGAGCTCAATGTGCTTCTGAACAATGCCGTCCAAGGTTGCCCTGCAGTCCAAGAAGGCCAGCGTCCTATCGTCCTCCTCTTGCATGTAGTAGTCCTTGTGGATGATTTGCGTGTAGACGTGGGTGATTATGTCGATGGTGTCTTGCGGCGCCAGGCGCTGCGCGGCGAGCGCGACCTCGAGGTGGACATTCTCCTGCGCGACAACGGGCAATTGCAGGGCCACCAGTGCATCGAAGAGGTTGTCACCATAGAGGCCATTGAGGGTGGCGGGCATCGCAGATCCTGGGTGCGTGGGCTGGAGGCATACGTCAAGGTCGTCCGCGAGCTTCTTGATGATGGTGAACTTGTCGAGGAAGCCGACGAGGACCTCGTCGAACAAGGAGACGAAGCTGTCGTCCAAGAGTCCCCTCGCCCTAGCGGCCTCAAGCACTACCTGGATACGTTCCTCGATGCCGGGCCGGAGGCCGGCGTCGTGGACCATCTGGCACAGCCGGTTGATGCTCGTGCTCATCACCTCCATGGGTCTAGCTTCTAGTCAACTGATCTTACGATTGGATTGATCACTTTTGCCCTTGGTTAGGGGTGTGTAGGTGCATAGGATTTCGTACTAGATTAGACTGGAGGGGAGCCATTATATGAGAAGTCCAGACTGCGTTGAATTCACATGCGTGTTGGCCATCTACTCCTCGGCCCTCTACTACACCTGCCTTTGGTTGTATGATAGGTGGGCCAGCCACCCGTTGGGCCCACGTTTCATAAACCCAAAGGCAGGTGCAGTAAGTCAATGAAGCTGCGTCCCTCTCCGTGCTGGTGCAGTATAGTCATCTCACTGGACCTCTAGTTGGGGCCAAACGAGAGAACTTTGACGTTTACTGGTTTATTGGCCCCTTTGCATTTTGCGCCAAGTTTTGATCTTTGATTTAACTAATAAAATGTTAATGCATGTAACCAAAAATGTTGTGTAAGTCACCTTACGAAAACCAAATAATCCCAAAACACTTAGGCACGGTACATT
Source organism: Triticum timopheevii (assembly GCA_963921465.1). Classification (NCBI taxonomy): domain Eukaryota; kingdom Viridiplantae; phylum Streptophyta; class Magnoliopsida; order Poales; family Poaceae; genus Triticum; species Triticum timopheevii. The sequence continues at coordinate 57,470,152 of OY997266.1, forward strand.
AGCTCCCTCCTCATTTCTTATTTTGTGACATATCAACCAATGAGAGATGTGGGCCGTGCATGTTTTCAATGACTTGAGACTACTAGTTCATTGCATGTAATCCTATTAATTAGCAAAAAGACATTAAGTTCTCTTGCCGATAGGAATAAAACAATACACCATCTATTTATTTACAGAGGGAGTAGTACATTTTTTGTGACATGCATTACTAGATATTGCTAGTCAAATACTAAATCCAGATGGATGTGGTAGTACTACTAAATCCAGACGGTGGTGCTAGTACTAGTAGTAGTACTACCAATGTAGTAGCACTGTACTGCCCGTTGGTCAAATTATTAGGTGCTGCTCCTCACAGTGAAGTGACAAGACCCTGCGCCGGAGATGACACCTGAGTATAGGCACCGTGTTCGGCATACCATAGTCAGCCTCACCATCTGCAATCACTATCATCATTGCTGTAGAGCTAGCATGCTTACAACTAGCCGTGTTCAACATAATTTCCCCGTGCATAGATGCCCATGCATTGCACGGAACACCAAGATTGGGGGTGGACGACGCTGGCAGCGGCCATCATGCCAGATTTTTCCATGGCCTTTAGATGTGGTGGGGAGGAGATAAGGCTGATTGTGAGAGACAAGGAGTTGTTTGTAAATAGGGAACAAGTGCGAGCATATTTTTGCAAAATTGGAGAAGTTTGGTTTGTATGTGTCAGATCTAGATCCGACGACTATTGCTGAAAGATGGCAGGCACAACATCATCACCAACACAGGACCTGTTTGATTCGCAGGATTTTGAAAATGCAGGAATAGGACACGTCAATATTACAAGTTTCAAACTGATATTGCAAATGCTAGGAGTAATGCTGCACCTACGAAGAGGGAATTACTAGGAAGTTTACGTAAGAACTTTTGTTACTTTAGGTGGATGCAGCATTATCATACAAACTAAAATCCACCGCCCTGACAAGTCACTAATGGGCAAATAAATTTTCGAGTCTCTGGCCACTTGATGTTTCAAAAACAAATTCAGCTTTTGCGGAGACTTTGTCATCTAGGCTTAGACGCTTGCGGTGACCAGCACACCATTCATTCTTGCGCCAGAGAACGTCAAACCCCATTACCTTGAGCACAGTTGCCTCCAGAATAAAGAACCTGACCAATTTAATCTCAGATGTGTTGCCTCGGTAGTCAATCAAATTAGTTTCTGTAAGATGGATATCATGGCACGATGAGATTGTTATAGTGCAGCACATTTTTCACTTTCAGGTTTTTTTATCTGCAAAAGAAGAGAACATATTAGAGCAGCTGGCTGTATAAGATTGCCGGGTCATCAAGAGGTACCAATATCATTCGCTCATACGATAGGGTTGGCTGGCTAGTGATATTTTTTCACTCACTCTCTCTCTCTCTCTCTCTTTCTCTTTCCTCTCATTTACCTAGGAGCACATGAAGAGCTTGGGCATTTGTTGCCTTCCACTATGTGGCCGATGCCATATTTCTCAAAAGTATGCCACATAATACGCATCGATGTCAAATCAAAAGATTTTGGCACCGCTCTCTCGATGTGAGAGAGAAAGACCCCTAGCACGTGGCCAAGAGGGGTCTAACAAACAAGGGAGAGAGGTCGAGAGCAATGTACGGAGAAAATACAGACATGGGGAGGAGAGAATGTATGTTTGTCATAGAGATATCCCCTGGAGATCATGATGGGACTACATGGGTGGGAGATCGAGTGACAAGGTGTGTGCGCGATAGAAGATACCTCGAGATATATTGAGATAGACGTATGGATGGAAGGAGACAATACGTGTGTTCCTGATGGCTAGTGAGAGATAATCATACTTAGGTGGGGAGTGTGTGCGCCTATGATGGAGTGAGGGATTATGGTACTTAGGGGGGTTCATGTCACATAGAGAGAGAACAAGGGCGGAGAGTGTTGGATGGGTCTATATGTAGCGCGAGAAAGACATGTGTATGTGTGAACCAGGGAGATATAAAGTTTTAGAGAGATAGAGGAGCCCCGATAAGGCTGAGTGATGCGTCAGATAGCTGAGAGCGGGAAAGAGATATTCCATCCGCTCGATAATGCAGTGCATGCAAATTTTTTAGAAGTCGAACTTTGGAAACTTTGATCAGGTTTACGCAAATGTTATTTATATCTACAATACCAAAGATACATCATAGGAAACTACATCTCATGGTGTATCTAATGGTATATGTTTGCTATTCTAGATGTAAATGTTTTTCTCCACGTACATGGTCAAATTTTGTGATGTTTGACTTTTCAATAAATCTATATGCTATGGACCGAAGAGAGTGCCTAAGTCAAGAGAGATCAAGTGTGTGTGAAGGAGAATGAGTGAGTGTGCAAAAAGAGTATGTGTGTGAAAGAGAAAGTGACAACAAACGATAAATTAGAGAGAGTGTGTATTTTTTTGTTTCTTATGCAAACATATCACGCATGCATCTCCGAGATAGAAAAGCGAGGAGAGGAGATACACGAAGATAGCTAGTGCGTGATTGTTTGCAACGGAGAGAGACACCCCTATAGCACATGTCCAATAGAGGTCTGGCCAACAAGGAACAAAGGTCGAGAGGGACACATGGAGAACATGGACGCATGGGGAGGGAGAGAGGGTGTGTTTGTGATAGAGAGATCCCCTTGAGATCGTGAGGGGACTATATGGGTGGGAGATCGAGGGAGGTGCATGCGCGATAGAAAGATTTCCCGAGAGAAATCGAGATAGACCATGCACATGTTTGTGATGGAGACTAAGATTAGCTAGTCATATACATATAGGGGGGACTGTGTGTGCCTACAATTGAGTGAGATACCATCATACTTGTCTAGCTAGGCATCAGATTGTGTGTGTGTGTACATGTGAGATGGAGAGAGAACGAGGGAGAGAGATGGACTTTTAGATGGGTCTATCGAGTGCGAGTGAGATATGCATGTGTATGTGTGACCCAGGTAGATGGAGAGTTTGAGAGAGATAGGTAAGTGCTCCGAGATGACAGAGTGGTGCGTGAGACAGTTACGCGCAATGAGCCAAGGAATTTGTGTGTGTACGATGAGTGCACCCAAGATATTTAGCTTGGACTAGAGAATCATACATAGTGTGCAAGGGAGACCTATAGATGGAGTATATATGCATGTGAACTAGAAAGACCCCCCCCCCCACACACACAAAGAGAGAGAGAGAGAGAGAGAGAGAGAGAGACAGAGACAGTGTCACGCCCAATATGCGACCCTATCCAAAAGGAACTCAAAGGTCCCACCAAGGATAGACCCGCATATTGAGACGCTATTGCAAGGTGGATACCATTACATCAACATTACATAATAGATGGGGATACATACAAAAGGCATACAAAGCCACACGGATACAACATCATATATTACATAAGAGCACCATCCGACTACGGATGAAACACAAATAGAAACTCAAACGACATCCACCCTGCTAGCCCAGGCTGCCGACCTGGAACCTATCCCCTGATCGAAGAAGAAGCAGAAGAAGAACTCCAAAACAAGCAAACATCACTTCGCGTCATGATCATCGCATAACCTATACCTGCAACTGTTGTTGTAGTAATCTGTAAGCCACGAGGACTCAGCAATCCCATTACCATGGGTATCAAGACTAGCAAATCTTAATGGGAAAGGTAGGGGTAAAGTGGTGAGGTTGCAGCAGCGACTAAGCATGATATGGTGGCTAACATACGCAAATGAGAGCGAGAAGAGAAACAAGCGGAACGGTCGTCAACTAGTAATGATCAAGAAGTGATCCTGAGCTCCTACTTACGTCAAGCATAGCCCAGAAACCATGTTCACTTCCCGGACTCTGCCGAGAAGAGACCATCACGGCTACACACGCGGTTGATGCATTTTAATTCGGATCTGGTGTCAAGTTATCTACAACCGGACATTAACAAATTCCCATCTGCCACATAACCACCGGCACGGCTCTCGAAAGTTTATACCCTGCAGGGGTGTCCCAACTTAGCCCATGATAAGCTCTCGCGATCAACGAAGGATATTCCTTCTCCCAGGAAGACCCGATCAGTCTCGGAATCCCGGTTTACAAGACATTTCGACAATGGTAAAACAAGACCAGCAAAGCCGCCCGATGCGCCGACATCCCGATAGGAGCTGCACATATCTCGTTCTCAGGGCAACACCGGATAAGCGAAGCGTACAGGTACCGACGAATCCAAGTTGCCAAGGAATGGTCCCGCATGGTGCTCTAGTTTGGACCAACACTTAGACAAGCATTGGCCCGGGGGGGGGGCTATAATAAAGATGACCCTTGGGTTAATTACTCCCAAGAGAAAAGTAGGTGGTGGTGAGGCAAATGGTAAAACCAAGGTTGGGCCTTGCTGGAGGAGTTTTATTCAAAGCGAACTGTCAGGGGGGTCCCATAAATCACCCGACCGCGTTAGGAACACAAAATCCGGGAACATAATACCGGTATGACGGAAACTAGGGCAGCAAGAGTGGAACAAAACACCAGGCATAAGGCCGAGCCTTCCACCCTGTACCAAGTATATAGATGCATTAATAATATAAGAGATATTGTGATATTCCAACATAACCCTGTCCACCATGGAGCAATGTTCATCTTCACCTGCAACTAGCAACGCTATAAGAGGGGCTGAGCAAAGCGGTAACATAGCCAAGCAACGGTTGCTAGGAACAGTGTCAAAAGGTTAGAGGTTCATGGCAATTTGGGGAGGCTTGAAGAACAAATGATAGGTAACGCAGCATAGCGATAGAACGAAGCAACTAGCATAGCAATGATAGTAGTGAGATCCAGGGTAGCGGTCATCTTGCATGAAATCCCGCTAGGAAGAAGAATGAGTCCATGAATAAGATGAAGCCACGGAGACGAACCACACGTAGACGAACGAATCCTCACGATCGCAACGAAACAGAAACTATCGAGAAGAAACACACAACATGGTAAACACACCACACATAGACAAGGCATGATGCACAACAAGCATGATGCATGACAAAGCTAGATGAGGCTACTCATGGCAAGAGATGATGCAAACAAGAACAACACATCAAGGCAAGTTTAAATGAGGCCGGGAACAACATATAACAATTCCGGTAAGTCCTCATATGCATATTTCGAAATGGGTCCAGATCTGAATAAACCTTATGTTCAAGTTGTTAAACAGCGAGTTAAAGATCACCAAGATGATCTACACGAAATTCTAGTCAAGTTACATATAAAGTTCATTAGATTTGGAGCTACGGCCTAGAAGATATGAGCAAAACAAGTTAAGCATGGCATTGATGCAAAATGCATACAAACATCAAGAAAACACCCCCAAAACAAAGATGCAACATGACAATATGAAGCTACATGCAAAATCAAGCAAGTTTCATATAGAGCACACTCAAAACGGAGCAACGGTTCAACACATACACCCTATACAAGTCATAACAACAATCTGTCCAAAACAGCAACTAGGCATATTGCAAGCATCAAAACAATATGCTACAGCACCCTAACATAATAACAAAAGGCATGGGCATGAAGTACAGGTAAAGCATAACAAAACATGAACACTGAGCTATCTCTAGAAATCACTAGAACATGCTCAAACACACATGGAAAGATTGCAAATTATAACAGTTTCAGACTTTAGCAGAAGTAACATCAGGTTCCAATGTTTAGAGCTATCAAACAACATGTTGTAGGAACTTATCATGGCAAACAAAGGCATTGCATGATACTACTAAATGCATAGAACAAGAGTCCCTTACTGACCATGAGCCAAAAAGGCATAGAAAATATGATGGCACCCATGTAAACATGGCAAGTTATATGACAGATTCATACATGGCAGGAGCAACAATAAGTAGGCATGTTGGTGAGCTTGAAACACTCACCCAAGAGCAATACATGGCATGGCAAGGCAACCAACAGTAAGAAGACATGTTTGTGAAGCTATACATGGCAAGAGCAAGGTCATAGGGTGCATGGATCACTAGCAAACAATCATGGAAACATTGAACTTAATGTTAACAGGCTGACATCAACATCATTTAGCAACTTTGGAGCAAGATAACAACAAGCTACAACAGGCTATAATTGCAACCAGGGGCATGAATGGATAGATAAAGACATGTATAACAAAACATCCTTAGTGAACAATCTCCAGATAATGCACGAAATGACTAGTAGAAGCATGTTTACATAGGAACAAAATATAACAGAATCTGTCTAGCAAAGCAGCAACAGCAAGTACCCTACTTAACAAGCTTGATGCACTCAGTACACAACTCACAAAAATACATGGATAGCACCTCTGGAAAGATGGCATAGCATAGATCAAAATACATGTAGACATCAACCTCATAGGATGCACACATCAAACATGGCAAAAATGACAAATGAGCATGTTATAACAGTTTCAGCAGGTTAACAGCAACATGCACTCTTCCAACAGCATTTCGGGCATCAAGATGAGCTCAAATGAAAATGATGCAATGGAATGAAATGAAGTACTCGTCGAGGCAAACAATTTGACATATTACACGAACGAAATGGAGCTACAGATGCAGAGTTATGATGCGATGAACATGGCATGAAAATTACACAGACTGGGGACTTAGGCAAAATATCACCTCCGGATCTGGGGTTGACCCGGGCGCGGATTTTGAGGCAGTGACGGAGATGCTCGCCGGAGTGGACGGGGACGGTGGCGAGGCGCTCCGGCGACGTCGGGGAACGGCGCCGGCGGAGGAGATGGACGGGGGGGGGGGGGGGGGGGGGCGCCGGATGGGGCGGACGGCGACGTCGGTGGCGAGGCGAGGGCCGGTGGCGGGGAGGCGCTCGGCAGCAAGCTTCGGCCGGCCCGGGCTGGTGGCGGCGCTTGGAGGCGGAGGGCTCGGGCGAAGCCGGCGGGAGGCGGCGGCCGGGCGGGGGCGGCCGGGCGGAGGAGGCGCGGGGCGGCGGCGACCCGACAGAGCGGCGGCGACCCGACGCGGCGATGGCGGTGCTCGGCGGCTAGCAGAGGCAGGCGCGGGCGGCGGCGGCGCGGGATTCGGGGCGCGCGGGCCAGCGGCGGCAGCGGACGGGTTCCGCGGGCCCGATCCGGGCCCGGCGGGCTTCGCGCGGTGGGAGGAGAGAGAGGGGGGGCCGGCGAGGACAGGTGGCGGCGCATGAGTGGCTGAGGCGGCGGAGGAGGTGACGTGGCGATGCCCGATTCGCCGGGGCGACGTGGCGGCGGCGGTGGACACGTCCGGTGCGGAGGCGGACATGTCCGGCGGCGGCGGGGAAGAGGCTAGGCTAGGGTTTGGACTGCGGGAATTTCGGGGGAGGCCACATATTTATAGGTAGAGGGAGCTAGGAGAGTCCAAATGAGGAGCGGTTTTCGGCCACGCGATCGTGATCGAACGGCCGAGAGCATGGAGGGGGTTAAGATGGGTTTTTGGGCCACTTTGGAAGGGTGTTGGGCTGCAACAAAAGAGGCTTTTACGGTTACCCATTTAACCGTTGGAGTATCAAACGGACTCCAAATGGCACGAAACTTGACAGGCGGTCTACCGGTGGTATACCAAGGCCACTTGGCAAGAGTCGGTCCATTCCGAGAAAGTTTGACACCCACTCACAACAAGAGGCAAAAAGGGGACGCCGGAGGACATAGGAGTGCCGGATCGCAAAACGGACAACGGGGAAAATGCTCGGATGCATGAGATGAACACGTATGCGAATGCAATGCACATGATGACATGATATGAAATGCATATGATGACATGGAAAAGTGCAACACGCAAGCAAATGGCGTGGCAACGACGGCGAATAACTGGAAGACACCTGGCGCATCGAATCCGGGGCGTTACAACACTCCTCCACTAACAAGAGATCTCCTCCCGAGATCTTAGGACCGAGACAGATGGGAAAAGGGAATAAGGTGAAACAAGAACTCAAGAGAAGAAGCAAAGAATCGAGAGCACTCAAGAAGAAGAGAGGAACGACGAGGATGACGAGAATCGAAAGCTCACTGAATCCGATAGACTATGAAACCACTCGTTCTAACCGAAGTGGTTAGAATGAGAAAAGAAACGGATAAGACTGAAAGGATTTAGGCAGCACTCCGGTTGAAAATGGGAGGATTAGAACGAACTTGAGAGGATGGAATGGTACTTGATGAACTCTTGAAGAATGAATTAAATCATGAAGAATCGCCATGAAGAACTCCGGTGACAAAAGGATGACGAGATAAAATGAAGGATGAAAGAATAAGATGAGCCTTGCGATGATTTAGATGAAGGTTCCGACGAGATGGCCGAGGAAATTTGAACTCCGGAAAAGAAAAGATGAAAGCACCTGGAACTATAATTTATTCATCAAGAACAAACTCCGAAGAAAGGGATTAATCACTTGGATGAAATAAGAATAAGATTTATTGTATGCTTATCCTTCATCAAATTAAATTGATGACAAGCAATGGATTTTTGTATACTACTTATTCTTCTTGAAAAGGATTGAGAGGTGACATATCGCAAACTTGAGAAGGTCTTCCTGAGCCACCGGTAGGATTCGGAAGAACGAATTGATTAATATGATAATCAAGGAAAAAGAATCTTGAACGAAGCACCGTAAGAATTTGAAAATGACTGATGAAAGAGACTGAATCACCGGGAAGAATACTGAGATGAACGAAGGGGCACGGATATAGAATAATTGGAGAACGAATTTGAAGAACTTAGAAGGAAGAAATCTTCCGAAAAGATGGCCTCCGGATGATCGAGAGAGAAAGCAACTCCTGAAATGCTCCGGATGGATGAAAAGAATTTGCACGACTGGAAAACAATTTGATAGGATAACATCGAGCTAGCACCGCGAATCTCCGTGAGAACGGGCAAGATTTAACAGAAATCTTCTTCTTTGGTCTTCAAATGACGATGAGAAACACCACCAAAATTACTGGGATACTCCGGGAGAATGAAAAGCAAAGAGGTTGAGCCGACGATGAAATGATTTGAAAGAGATCTTGGAAAAGCATGTGACTGATGAAATTCATTCTTACATCACACTTGAAAAGAATTGAGAATAACTCCGGGGAAATTAGAAGAGTCGGGTAAGATCCTGGGAAAAGACCTATGGGTTAGGGCCCACTAAAAGAAAACACCATTGGAAAGGATTGTTGAAGAGATAGATGATGCACCGGAACAATTGAAATATTTGAATGAGGTGACAACCACGAATTAATTGGAACACCGACGAATCTACTGAGATGTCATGAGCACTCCGGAAGGACAAACTGGCGAGAGGCGAACGAGCAAGGAAAACACTTGATCCAAGGAAAAGAATATGATCAACACCGAAAAACTTGAATTAAGTCCACCGGAAAGAAAAATGTTGATGTAATGATATCCACCTTGGGCGTGACAGAGAGAGAGAGAGAGAGAGAGAGAGAGAGAGAGATGGAGAGAGAGAGTGAGATGGAGAGAGAGGGAGAGGGACCAACAAGTTTTGTGTGTTGATGCGTGCGACAGAATTGAAGATTGTTGGAGAGAGAGAGAGAGAGAGAGAGAGAGAGCAGGAGTCCAGGAGAGAGAGAGCGTTTTATGCATCAAAGACTGATATAAACCATGTTTCGATATAAACTTGCATTCAAATATTTAAATTGGAGAACATGTCTCCTACAATCCACACATGAACGGAGATATGCGTATATCAAACAAGTTCATTAATTCGACTTTCAACATGTTCATGGAGTACTATAATACTATACAACATGATACTCGATTGAGGTGTTCAATTTTGGATTTAGTTCACTATTTTGACCTGGTGAATGAGCTATTTCATTGAATCGAGATATTTCATTTTGGGTTTGATTCCCGTTTTTGAGTGGCTCAACTATTTGTCATATAGTAAATCGCTAGCAATGAGCATGTAAAAACACATAACTCCCGAGCATCATCTCCCCATCTAAAAAATAAGTGGCAAGCTAATATTTCAAAATTTGATTCGAATCGACTTGGTAAGGTAGATGTGGATGCTCGTTCTCCCAAAATTTTAATGAACCATTAAACACACTTTGCTCGATGGAATTCGCCCGAGCAAATAAATGGAAGACGCGAAATTATCGGCCTATGTGGGACACGCATCAATTGGCCTGTTGTACATCGAGGGTAGGTTCATAACTTCACCCAAGTGCACCTTCTCCTGGGCTGAAATGACATGTGCCGAATAATTCATAAACCATGGTCCGCAAAACACCCTCTCCTCGCCCTAAATAGCTCGCGCCCACTATTTCAAAACACGCTCTCCTCGCCCGAATCACTCGCGCCCACTATATTTCAAAACACGCCCTCCTTGCCCGAAATCGGTCGCGCCCACTATTTGGGGGAGAAGCAAAGTTACTCTACTATCCCTGATCTTCAGCACATAGACCCAAGCCGAGAAGCCTAAAGGCAGGGGTAGAACTGTAACTCCCCCCACATTTAAGACAAATGCATCCGTAAGACATGGTTCCGCTCCCCTCCCAATTCACTCCCCATTCATAACTCGTGGGCGCCAAATCGCCTTCTCCCCGGAAGCTCCCTTCTCCTAAGCCGCAAAACCTTAGCCCCTCCTCCATTGCGCCCCCACCGCACCAAATTCACAACCGCCCTCCTCCCTAATGTCGGAGATGCTGTCCATTTGTCGTCATGCACTCGGCCGTGTGCCTCTTACTCCATGCTGCTGGACCTGCCTCGACGACAGCCACGTGAACCGTACCGGTGCCGATTTACCCCCGCTGTTGTTCACGGCGCCGGAGCGGCTCCAACTTTGGATCTGTCTAGAGCCTCGGCGCTGCTTGAGGGAGTCCTGGATTAAGGGGTACTCGGACGGCCGGACTATGTAGCATGGGCCGGACTATTGGGCCCTGAAGATACAAGACAGAAGACTCTCTCCCGTGTCCGGATGGGACTCTCCTTAGCGTGGAAGCCAAGGTTGGCACCCAGATATGAAGATTCCTTTCTCTGTAACCGACTTTGTACGACCCTAGTCCCCTCCGGTGTCTATATAAACTGGAGGGCTTAGTCCGTAGAGGCAATCATAATCATACAGGCTAGACTTCCAGGGTTTAGCCATTATGATCTCATTGTAGATCAACTCTTGTAATACTCACATTCATCAAGATCAATCAAGCAGGAAGTAGGGTATTACCTCCATAGAGAGGGCCCGAACTTGGGTAAACATCGTGTCCCCCGCCTCCTGTTACAATCAACCTTAGACGCACAGTTCGGGACCCCCTACCCGAGATCCGCCGGTTTTTACACCGACATTAGTGCTTTCATTGAGAGTTCTGCTGCATCGTCGCCAAAAGGTTTGATGGCTTCGTCAATCATCTACAACAATGCAGTCTAGGGGGAGGTTTTACTCCCCGGACAGATCTTCGTATTCGGCGGCTTCGCATTGCGGGCCAACTCGCTTGGCCATCTAGAGCAGATCAACCACTACTAGGGAAAAGCCTATACACAGAATCTTAGCGGCAGCGCGGCTCAAAAAGGAGCGCTGCTGCTAATTAGTAGTAGCGCGTGTGGGGAAACTTGCGACTGACAAGTTTTTAGCAGTAGCGCGCTCGGTGTAAACCGCGCTGCTACAAATATCGACCGGCGGTGTCCACCAAACTCCATTTAGCAGCAGCGCGGTGCCGCAAGCCGCGCTACTGCTATGGATGTAGTAGTAGCACGCTTTTTCTGAGGTCGCTGCTGCTAAATTTCAAATTGGCACACTTTTTGGTCCCGGTTAGCAGTAGCGCCGTTGCCCAAAGCGCGTTGCTGCTACTTCCTTAGCAGGAGCGCGTTTTAACTCCCGCGCTACTGCTAATCCGCACCAACCCACCACCTTTTCCCCACCCGTGCCTCCCCTCCCCCTCCTCTCTTCCCTTTCCCCTACCTCCCACATGCTCCCACTCTCACTCTTCTTCTTCCTCAAAACTTCTCCCCCATTACTCTCTCTCTTCTATCTACCTTTCTCTCTCTTCATTACTCCTACCTAACTACACCACCTCCATTAATCCATCTCCTTTCTCTTTTTCCTTCCCCTCCACTAATTGAAGTTGTCTCCTCCCAAATTAGGTAGCTAGGTAGATGTAGGATTTAGTTAAGTGACCTATTTGCCCCCTAACTAGATCTATCTTTGTCAAGAAGAGCTTTGTGCACTTTTGATCTTCCTACAACATCATCTCCACCGTGTGCTCGATCTCGAGATAGAGGTGATGAAAATTTTATGCTTTTGCAAAATGGAAATATGCTTATGTGTGTGTGATATGTTTGTGGAAATTGTGTGTGTGGCATGAGTTGACGCCAAATTGTGCTTTTGAGTTGCCTATGTTTTGCCGAAATGTCGATTTATTTCCGTTTCGGCGAATTCCAGGCAAACTCTAGATCCATATATGTCCTATTTTTAGGGAAGGTCATGCCAAATTTTTGTATGACTTTGATGCATGCACGCATTTGTATAATCAATTTGTTTTATTATTACCATGCAGACGTTCATGATGGTTAGTGGAACGATGGTCGACAGGTGGTTGCGGTCAGCGGTGCAGGACATGAAAGAAAATAACCTGACAGAGGTTTTATGTCCGTGTCGAAAATGCAAAGGAATAGTTTGGCTCGACCCCTATGATGATGGTCGTGTCGAAGCGCACCTGCTCATGACTGGTTTCAAGGATGGCTATACTCGGTGGATAACTGAAGATGAGGATGACGATGTTGAGGATGCCGACAGGGCAGGCAATGATGACACGGGGAAAGACGAAGAGATGATCGATAATGGCGGCGGGGAAGAGGCCGGACATGGCGGCGGAGAAGGTGCCGGACATGGCGGAGGAGAAGGGGCCGGACATGGCGGCGGAGAGAATGACATGGACTCCACGCAGCAGAGTTTGTTGGTACTAAGTTCAATCATGCGGGACCCTCATGTTCAAGCATTGCTTCGCAAGGAGACGAGTACTGAAGAGATGCTTCTAGAGAGGAGGCTAAGCTGGAGCAACTGGTGTTAGACTCGAACACTCCATTGTATGATGGTTGCAATCTTGAGGTGACCCGCTTGAGTTTCACGCTCCAACTCCTGAAGACGAAGGCTAAAAACAAATGGACCAACACTAGCCTCGATGAGCATCTCATGTACCTAAAGGATGTTCTTCCCGCGGATAATCTATGTCCTACTAGTGTTGATGAGGCCAAGAAGATCATGTGCCATCTTGATCTACCGCATGTTAGATACCATGCATGCATCAACGATTGCATAATTTATCGGAAGGAGCACGCGGAAAAAACAAGCTTTCCGGTGTGCAATGCTTCTCGATACAAGAAGGTGGGGAAGAAATGTCCCCAGAAAGTTGTATGGTACTTACCGATCACTCCCCGTCTCCAGAGGTATTTTGTAGATCCCAAGGAAGCAAAGCTAATGCGCTGGCACGCGGAGAGGAAGAAGCTCAACGATGGAGATGATCCGAAGCTGAGACACGTGAAGGATGGAAGCCAGTGGAGAGCGTTGAACAGCTTCTATCAGTATTTTGAATGTGATGCAAGGAACATCGTGTTCGGCGCATGTACCGATGGCATGAATCCGTTTGGCAACCAGAACACCAACCATATCACATGGCCCGGGTTTGTATGGATGTACAACCTCCCCCCTGGTTGTGCATGAAATCGAAGTACATTCACATGAGCGTGCTTATTCAAGGGCTGAAACAACAAGGAAATAATATTAATTTGTATCTGGGGCAACTTCAAGAGGAGTTAGACATGTTATGGGAAACACCGGCTGTCAGGGGTTGGGTGCGACATATGCCAATGGATGGCTTATCATGGTGGGAGCGAGTAGAACGTCGCCGGTGCCTAGAAGCGGGATAAGGCATAGACACGAACGCCAGCATACTTTACCCAGGTTCGGGGCTCTCCTAGGAGATAACACACCTAGTCCTACTCTGCGGGTCTCCGCATGATGACTAAGGCACAAGTGATACAATGGTGCTCCTAGAGCTGTGTGCTAGAGGCAGAAGGAGGCAAGGCTAGCTCTCTTCCTGCTCTAGGGGAGTGGCTAGTTCTAATGGAGTGGGAACCTTTTGCATGGGTGACCCGGGGGGTTTATATAGGCCTACCCCCCAGGGTACAATGGTAATTCGTCCGGGTGCTTGGCCTGGCTGTTAGTGTCTTCAGCCTCCGGCTTCACCGCCGACCGTTGGGGCCCGCCGCCTGGTGGGCCCCGCCGACTAGTTGGTGGCTGCTTACTGTAGCCGTGTCGTTGGTGACGGGGGCTTGGTCATCTTAGCGTGGCTACAGTCCCACCGCCTGGTGGGAGGCCACTGTAGCCACACCTAGTCTTATCAGCTTAATGGCGTGCTTGCCTCGGGGCAAGGGACGGCCGCCTGCAGGAGGCCGGCCCCTCCCAAATCCGTCTGGTCGAGCTTCCGCCGTCTTCCTTGGGGCCACTGCCCGATAGGGCCCACCTCCGGTGGGCTGTACCGACAAGCCGTCATGGGGAACAGGGCTCCGCCTGCCCGGAGCGACATCAGGGGAGATATGGCACAGTGCCCCATCATGCGGAGATCTCCGTCTGTACGGAGCACTGTAGCCATGCCCGTCCTGAGAGTTGGAGGCGACGCGCCTCACTGTAGCCATGCCCTGACTTGTACTCTCGATGGGGGCTCAGCCGCACCGTAGTCGTGAGGTGGCCGCCTGCCCGTTGCCGCCCTCTCTGGAGGGCGGCCACCAGGAGCCGCCCACTCGGAGTGCCGTAGACTTGGGTCGGCCGCCCTACGGCAGCCGGTCGCTGAGCCAGCCGGCCCCAGAGGGCGGAGCTTCAGCTTGGGGTCCAGCTAGGCGGAGCTGGCCCAAAGTCTTGATAAATTCAGGGACTTAGGTGAGCCTACCCGTGGCCCATTACTCCGACAGTAGTCCCCGAAGCCGGTGAGGCACCGTGGTCGAGGGGCTGCGAAGCCTCAGCGCCTTCCTCCCTCACCGGGCTCCGGAAAGGTACCGGTCCGCCATGCAGCCAGCCGACTGCTGAGGCCGACTTCTTCCAGGCGGATCTTGTACGATTGGTTTTTGAACTTCAAGGCGGGAGGTAGGTGGCGTGCCTCCTAAGCTTCCCAGGTCGCCGCCTGCCATGGACGCGCCACGCGGCGCACGTCAGCCTGTTCAGCCTGCCACCCCACGTTGTAGATGGGACTTGACACTGGGCCGGGCCCGCCACTACCATGCCTCGGCAACCGGGCGGATCCACTGTGCCGAAGGAGACGGTTGCCATTCCCCACGATCATTTACTGCATGGTGAATGCGCGCAGGAAACGGGGGCAGTGGGGACGTGGGCGCAGTAAATCCCACGACCCACGTCCCGCCCCCTCAGCTTCATAGCCTGGGTGCTATAAGTAGGGAGGGGGGAGAGGTGCGGCAAAGCCCTTGCGCCTCTCCCCACTCTTCTTCTTCTGCTTGCTCATCCTCTGCTGCTGCTGCTGCCATAGCGCCGCCGCTCTTGCCCACTGCCGATGCATTTCTCCGCTCCACGCTGCCTGCCGGAGGCCATGGGCGACTGAGACGGATCGACCGTGATCGAAGATCACATTTTCTTCCTCCGCGACACGCGCCGGAAGCCCAGCGCGGCCTTTATCAAGGCGCGGGTGCCGCCGGAGACAGAGATCTCGCCGGCGCCGCAGGAAGGCGAGCGGGTCGTCTTCCGCTCGCACTTCCTCCGCGGCTTCGTCCTTCTGGTGAGTGGCTTCTTCCGCTCCTTCCTCGACTTCTACCATCTTCAGCCTCACCACCTCACGCCCAACGCCGTGACTCTACTCTCCGCCTTCGTCACGGCGTGCGAGGGCCACCTCGGCATCCTCCCCACAATCGAGCTATGGGGAGCGTTCTTTTACGGGAAGCTCGGCACCTCCACCAAGGAGACGGCGGCCGAGTGCGGGAGCTTCGTTGCCGTGCGCCGACCGGCGAAGCGGAATGCCTTCCCCGTCATCAAGCTGGCGCAGTCGGTGAAGATGTGGCAGCAGTCCTACTTCTACGTCGAGAACGTGGACCTGGCTACTGACCTCCTCAATCTGCCGGCCTACGAGGCCGGCCCCCCCACCGGGGCTCGGCCCTCCTGGGGGTACAAACCAAAACTGGTGTCGGTGGATGCGGCGGCCGCCATCGGCCGACTCCGGGTGCTCCAGGAGTCGGAGGGCCTCGTGGCCTCCGACCTCCTCGTCACCTTTGTCGAGCGTCGACTCCTCCGGCTCCAGAGCCGCCCTCATCCGATCTTCTGGATGGGCGAACACCGCGATCCGTGCCGGCTGTGCACGAAAGGGATGCCGCCCGCTGAAGTTGCACGGATGGTAAACGAGATCTCCGACCTCAAAGTGTCGGAGAAGGAGTGGCGGTATGGGAAGCGGCCGTACTATCGCCACAATCCGCCGCCTGCTGTAAGTTTCTTCATTTTGTCTTTTGAACTGTTTCCTTCAGCTTCGCTTCTCTTCATGACGCAACTCCTTCTTGGTTGCAGATTTACATGTCCAAGGCTACGGCCGCCCTCCTGGGGCTGGGTGACGACCTCCAGCCAGACAGGGCGAAGAGCGACTTGGACGACCCCGACTTGGGGACGGCCGCCCTGGCCGACGACGCAACAGGCGGCGGCGCCAGGGCGGACGATAGTGGTGGAGCAGGCGGCTCCGAGGCAGGCAGCAGCATGGGGGCCTAGCCTAACGACGACGAAGACGAAGACGAACCGCGCCTTGCCCGGAGCTCCGCCACCACCAGCGCCGGCCCCTCTTCTGGACCGCCCGCCCATGGCGGCAAGCGCAAGCGGAAACAGGGCGCGACCCTGTTCGGCAGCGCTCCGAAGAAGCCCAAGAACCCGGCCGCGGCGACCAGGCGGAAAGAAGCCGCGGCCAAGGTGGTGCAATATCAGAGGCAGCCGAAGGTGCCTGTTATGGTGTCGGCGTAAGTAACCCATACCCTAATCCCCTACCTATATAAATATCCAACCCTAGACCAATCCCTAAAACCTAGGGATCTGTCCCATCCATTCCGTGTCCGCCGCCGCCACCAACTCACCATCGTCCTCGGGATCCATCCCGATTCGCCCACCTCCTCTCCCTTCAATTCCCTGTCGAGCCAACCGGCGCCTGCGGCCTTCTCGCCCTCAGCCACTCCTCACCGGCAACTAGCAGGACCGTCGCGTCCCTCTCCTCTGATTCTTCCCGTGCTTCTTCTTTCCCCTGTCTCTCGCTCACATCTCTCTCTCTCCCATGCACAGGAACGACAGGACCATCGCGCAGCCAGCCCGAGCGCTCGATCCCGAACGGATCGAGGCGCTACCTCTAGCCCGCAGCCGCGTGGAGCTCCTCTGTGCCCGTGCTGCACCAGGCCCCGAGCGACCTCGCTCCCCTGCCGTCTCTGGCACCGCGCCCGAACCTGCCCAACCACCAAAGCCGCCTCGAGCTCCCCTCGCCTCCACCTCGTCGCTGCCTCGCTTCCCCGTCCGTCTTCGGCAACCGACTAACGACCCGTTGGAGCACCACGACCGTCGCCTCTGTCTTTCCCTCCTTTTTTCCCCATCTCTTCAAGCTCGCTCTTTCTCTCATGGCGGCCTCTCGGTGTTATTCTTCACAGGGACCGACACCATGGACGCCCGTGCGCTACCTCGAGTCCACCACCGCTGCCGTTTCGCGTCAGATCCGGCCGGGGACCGCCGGATCTCGCCGCCTCCGCCATGGACCACCCATCCCCAGACCTCCTCCGCGCCGCCTTGCCTCAGCCTCGCCCCGTCGTCGCGCCTTTCGCCAAGTCCCTGCCGCTGCTCTGCTCTCTGTCGAGCAGAGGACGAGCACCTCGACCCGTGCCTCGCTTGGCCGCTCGCACGCGCGTTGACCAGCTCCAGCGCGTGGGTCACACCCAGATTCACTGCCGAGCCAGCCCAGCAACCGATCTGGCCCAGCCAGCGCCCTCCTCATCGACCTGGGCTTGGCCCATGGTGAGCCCCCCCTGCAGCGCCTCTTGTGTTTTTCCTCTGCTGGCCCAACATGCTTTAGATTCGGTGCGTACTTGTTTTTTTCTCTGTTGTGAATTTAATCAATACCTGAGTTAAAACAGTTTTGCAGAAAACCCCTCAATGTTCATGCATCCACAATTAATTAACCATGCATTGGATTAAAACAAATTATATATGTAAAGTGCTTAGAATTTCATCTAGTTTCATAATATGCCATTTTCATCCCTTGTTAAAATGCTTAAAATGCTGTTTGTTTAATTTTGCTCAAATGCCATGCTAAAATGATTTATTTCATAACTAAATAACCGTAGCTCCAATTTTAATAAACTTTATATGTAAATGGGGTGGAAAAATGCCTAATTTAACATGGTGCACTTTGTTTTATTGTTTAACATCTTTCAAATATGTTTTAGGGCAGAACAGTAGCAAATTCATAAATTGCATATGAGGATTTTCCGGAAATGTTGTTTGTTGTTCCGGCCTCATTTAAACTTGCCTAAATAGTTAGTTTACTTTTGTTACACCCCTTGCCATGTTTAACAACATTTAACATTGTTGTGTACCTAAACGGGAGTGAACTAAATAACTCGATGTGGTGTTTCGTCAATATGCAACTCGTTGCATATTGAGTTCCACTTAACTTGTAGTATTGTTTGTTGCACTTTGCCATGCCATGCCTCATTAAACCGGACATGCATCATACTTGTTTGTGCATCATGCCATGTTTATGCTTGTGCATTTACCATGTTGTTTGTTTCTTTCCGGTGTTGCTTCTTAGTTCCGGTAACGTTGCGATTGTGAGGATTCGTTCGACTACGCCCGTTCATCTTCTTCATGGACTCGTTCTTATTCCTAGCGGGATTTCAGGCAAGATGACCGCTACCCTAGATCTCACTACTATCATTGTTATGCTAGTTGCTTCGTTCTATCGCTTTGCTGCGCTACCTATCACTTGTTCTTCAAGCCTTCCCAAATTGCCATGAACCTCTAACCTTTTCACCCTTCCTAGCAAACCGTTGCTTGGCTATGTTACCGCTTTGCTCAGCCCCTCTTATAGCGTTGTTAGTTGCAGGTGAAGTTGAAGATTGCTCCATGGTGGACAGGGTTATGTTGGGATATCACAATATCTCTTATTTAATTATTGCATCTATATACTTGGTAAAGGGTGGAAGGCTCGGCCTTATGCCTGGTGTTTTGTTCCACTCTTGCCACCCTAGTTTCCGTCATACCGGTGTTATGTTCCCGGATTTTGCGTTCCTTACGCGGTTGGGTGATTTATGGGACCCCCTTGACAGTTCGCTTTGAATAAAACTCCTCTAGCAAGGCCCAACCTTGGTTTTACCATTTGCCTCACCACCACCTATTACCTTTCCCTTGGGTCGGCCAACCCGAGGGTCATCTTTATTTTAGCCCCCCTGGGCCAGTGCTTCTCTAAGTGCTGGTCCAAACCGAGCGATGTCCAGGGCCCCCTAGGCAACCAGGGTCTATGCCAACCCGACGTCTTGCTCATCCGGTGTGCCCTGAGAACGAGATATGTGCAGCTCCTATCGGGATTTGTCGGCATAGCAGGCGGTCTTGCTGGTCTTGTTTTACCATTGTCGAAATGTCTTGTAAACCGGGATTCCGAGACTGATCGGGTCTTCCTGGGAGAAGGAATATCCTTCGTTGATCACGAGAGCTTATTATGGGCTAAGTTGGGACACCCCTGCAGGGTTATAAACTTTCGAGAGCCGTGCCCGCGGTTATGTGGCAGATGGGAATTTGTTAATGTCCGGTTGTAGATAACTCGACACCAGATTCGAATTAAAACGCATCAACCGCGTGTGTAGCCGTGATGGTCTCTTCTCGGCGGAATCCGGGAAGTGAACACGGTTTTGGGTTATGGTTGACGTAAGTAGGAGTTCAGGATCACCTCTTGATCATTTCAAGCTTCACGACCGTTCCATTGTTTCTCTTCTCGCTCTCATTTGCGTATGTTAGCCACCATATTTGCTTAGTCGCTGCTGCAACCTCACCACTTACCCATTCCTTACCCATTAAGCTTTGCTAGTCTTGATACCCATGGTAATGGGATTGCTGAGTCCTCGTGGCTCACAGATTATTACAACAACAGTTGCAGGTACAGGTTATGCGATGATCTTGACGCGAGAGCGATGTTGCTTGTTTTGGAGTTCTTCTTCTGCTTCTTCTTCGATCAGGGGATAGGTTCCAGGTCGGCAGCCTGGGCTAGCAGGGTGGATGTCGTTTGAGTTTCTGTTTGTGTTTCATCCGTAGACGGATGGTTCTCTTATGTAAGATGATGTTGTATTCGTGTGGCATTGTATGCCTCTTGTATGTATCCCCATCTATTATGTAATGTTGATGTAATGATATCCACCTTGCAAAAGCGTCTTCAAGATGCGCTTCTATCCTTGGTGGGACCTTCGAGTTCCTTTAGGATAGGGTCGCATCTTCGGCGTGACAAGTTGGTATCAGAGCCTCGACTGACCATAGGAGCCCCCTTGTTTGTTGGTCGTTGTTGAGTCTAGAAAAAAAACTATTTTGAGTCTTAGGATTATATATATATCGGAGAGTAGGATTCCTTTTACTCCTCAGCCCCCTTCGTCGCTCTGGTGAGGCCTCCTGACGTAGATGTTTTGTCTTTCCTCTCCTCAAATTTCACTAAATTTTTTTTAGGATCACGCGGGTATCTTCGGACCGTTCCGATAGTCTTGTGACGAGAACATTGTTCTTGGTGCCTCCTGACATTTAGGGGTTGTGGCAGTGTCCCAGGGAGTTGAGCTCTGAGGTGTTGTCATCACAATTTTATCGTTGCAGTTCTGGAATACCTGAGTTTTGCCGACATCGAAAATCTCTTTTATGCAGTTGTTGGTGGGATAACCTCGACGCCACCCAGTACTGGGGAGTTCGGGAGTATTGCCATAGCTCGTATAACGGATGCTTTTCGAAGGTTGAGGTACACGATTTCCGAAGGTTTCTTGGTTATGTGTTGACGGATGGATACAGCTAGATGTAGGGATTGTTAGTTTGGGTGAGATATATTGCTCCCCCTGTATCCCCAACACCAGATTGCATAACCAGAAAGTTTCGGGATTTTATAGGTGGGAATTCAAGTAGCTCCTAGAATATGTTTCCGACAGATGCATGATATGGGATTGGGTAAATCTCTATCATATGTTTGTTTCCGGCTTATTCTGCAAGCCAAATCCTTGTTTTGTTTTGAGTTGTGGTATTTGAGTTGCTTCAATGTCAAGTGTTGATTCCATACCTTTCAAGGGTGTTCTCATATTGCTATGTGAATACTAATCCTTTTGATCATCGAGATTGTCATGTCAATTCTTTCCAACCGGTGTGCTTCTCTTCAAGTGGATCCGATAATTTCAACATTTGTGAGATCAATTCTAAGTTTTCTCAACGGTATCCGTTTCATCCGTCCCCAAGTTGCCTTTGTTTTCCCGCCCTCCCACCCTTTTCTTCAAGGACTCAGATATCTTAATCAAGTATCCAGCTTATGGATATGAAGTTTCTCCATTTTTTTTCCCGTCAACGTTCTTATCCGGTGATTCTCAGGAAGATACTAACGGAGCTTTGAGTTCATCATCCTTCGTTCTTTTTTCTTCTCCGGTGGATCCAATTCAAGCTTTAAGTGTTGATCATATTCCTTCCCTCGTGTCAAATGCTTTCTCATGCCGATGCACCTCTCAATCACTCACCTCTTGCTATTCATTTGTTCCAGAGTGTTGAAGATATCCCAGAAGATTTGTGTTTCCATTCTTAATCCGTTCAAGCCATTTGGAGATTGTTATCTCATTCAAGCCATTTAATTCAACCGGTGCAATCTCTCTTTAAAATCATTTTCAACGGTGTTTTATTTTGAGTGGGCCCTAACCCACAGGTCTTTTCCCAGGATCTTACCTGACTCTTCGAATTATCAGGAGCGATTCTCAAATTCATTTCCAAGTTTGACGTAAGAATGAATTTTCATCAGTCACATGCCTTCTTCAAGGTCGTTTTCAAATTCTTCTCATCTTTGGCTCACCCTTTCCTCTTTTAATTCTCCCGGAGTATCTCAACAATTCATGGTGGTTCTCATCATCATTCTCAACATTTGAAGACCGAAGAAGGATTTCTCTTAAATCTTGGTCCATTCTCTTGAATATTCATGGTTCTAGCTTCATGCTATCCTCATAATTGTTTTGATTGTGACAATTATTTTGTTACCATCCGGAGCATTTCATGAGTTGTTTCCATTTCTTTGCTCCGAAGGCCATCATGTCATAATTCTTCATTCTCAGCGTGTAGCTATCGTTCTCCAAATCTTACCAGTGCATCATTCAAATATCCTCTAATCAGTTCATGATCTCTTTGTTCTCTTGCATCTAAATCCCCTCAAGTATCTTCATTTGTTTTCCAATTCTTCCCGGTAAATTGTGCCTTTGCTACTTTCATTTTCAATTCTTATGGTGGTTCGTTCAACATTTCACTTCCTTCATTATCATATCAAATATTCGTTGTTTCCAAATCCCACCGGTGGTTCCATCAATACCTTATCAAGTCTACGCTATATCCCTTTTAGTCCTTTGTACGAAAATAAGTAATATGCAAAATCCATTGCTTGCCATCAATTTAATTTGATGAAGGATAAGCATACAATAAATCTTATTCTTATTTCCTCGAGGTGATTCAATTCTTTTCTTCCGGAGATTGTTCATGGTGAAGTAATTCTCGGTTCTAGTGTTTCATCTTTTCCTTTTCTGGAGTTCCAGCTCTCTCAATTATCTCGTCTTGAAGCTCCATCTAAATCATTGCAAGGCTTCACCTTGTGTTTTAAACTTCTCTTTTTTTATCATCCTTTTATTACCAGAGTTCTTCATGGAGGCTCAACATGGTGGTTCGTCAAGGATTCGTTTCATTCTTCAATTGTTCTTTAAGATTTCTCTTCAAGTTATGACCCGCCAAGATATACTCTAAAATAAACATGGTGCTCAACACATGTTTTGTTTTGAGGAGCTCAAGTATTCTTCATCTTGCATTCCAAAGTGCAATACCTTCTACCTTATCTTTTGAGGTGGTGTTATGTCACTCTTGACAATTTCCTTCATGTTTCATGATTCCTATGTTCTCAGGAATGAGGTATTTTAAATCCATCATTTTCTCTTCGTTCAAGAGATCTTTTCGACCAATCAACTTCTTCATTGGATTTATCTTGTGTCAGATTTCACCTAAAGCCTTTCCTTAAGGGTTGTTACTATTTGTGGTGATTATGCATGACCCAAGCTTGCTCTTTATCCTCTTGGTGGAAGAAGTTTTTCATCTCTTTGGTGCTCTCAATTAAATCAATGGTTTCCATTAGTGGACGGTTGTCACCTCATAGTCTCGAGAGGTTTTCCATAAGCCCACTACAAGCTTATTCGTTTCATTGTGGGTTTTCCAACAACTCCGTTCAATTCTTCTTTGCAAGGTTGCTTTCCAAGTTCACTTGTGGCAAAAGTTGTCATTTTCTTCTCCGTCCCTTTATCCCAACGGTCTAACTTCTATTCTTTCATTACGGAGGCATTGTGATGTTGTGCTCTTCACCCATCACCAAGTTTTGTGAGGATCGTGTTCTTTTCTTGCTTATCCATTTAACCGGAGTGTTGTATCATCTCTTCAATATCTTTTCATCTCATCAAGTTTTCTTCTCTTTTCTACTGGAGTGTTGTCCAAATTCTGTCATTCTTGTTCCTTGGCTATCTCATTATACCGAGGTGGTCATATTCTTTTCGTTCGTGAAGCTCTTATTTCCATGTCTTTCAACTTTCAAGTTCTCGTAATGTTCCTTGTTCCTCTTTTCCAACGGATTGTTTGCAATCTCGTTCATCTCTGTTGTACTCTTTCTTTTAAATTGCTCAACCTCTCAAGGTTCATGGTTTCACTCGTTCGTCAAAGAAGCAACTTCGTTTTACCTCTTCTCTTCCTCTTCCGTTTCCTCCGGTGCCATCCTATATCTCGGGACGAGATCCTCTCGTAGTGGTGGAGTGTTGTAACGCCCCGGATACAACTTTCCATATTCGTAACTCCAACTCTTGCCTTTTCCGAAGATGCGATATGATATTTCCTTCGTGGTTGGGTTTTTGTCTTTTGTTTTACATTTTTGTTCATGGCGTGCATCTCATCTCATAGCATCATGCGCATTGCATCTACATGTTTTCATAAAGGTTGCATCCGTTCGTAGTTTCCACGTTTCCCTCTTGCTATAGTTGACCGTTCCGAGACCAACCTCGTTCTTCGTTTTCCCTCTTGTCTGGCCGTTTGACCCTCTCTACGCTTTGCTCAGACCCCTCGTGTGCGCGTCCGAAACTTGCCCGAACCCGAACCGGTCTGTCATTACCGATGGATCCGGATCATCCCCAAACGTCTATAAAACATCTCCATTTTATTATTTGGACTCCCTGCCTATTCTTTTCTGGACCGTCCGTTTTCGAACAGAGGTACAGATTAACCCATACCCTAATCCCCTATCTATATAAATATCCAACCCTAGACCAATCCCTAAAACCTACGGATCTGTTCCATCCATTCTGTGCCCGCCGCCGCCACCAACTCACCATCATCCTCGGGATCCATCCCGATTCGCCCACCTCCTCTCCCTTCAATTCCTCGTCGAGCCAACCGGCGCCTGTGGCCTTCTCGCCCTCAGCCACTCCTCACTGGCAACTAGCAGGACCGTTGCGTCCCTCTCCTCTGATTCTTCTCGTGCTTCTTCTTTCCCCTATCTCTCGCTCACATCTCTCTCTCCCGTGCACAGGAACGCCAGGACCATCGCGCAGCCAGCCCGAGCGCTCGATCCCGAATGGATCGAGGCGCTACCTCCAGCCCACAGCCGCGTGGAGCTCCTCTGCGCCCGTGCTGAACCAGGCCCCGAGCGACCTCGCTCCCCTGCCGTCTCCGGCACCGCGCCCGAACCTGCCCAACCACCCGAGCCGCCTCGAGCTCCCCTCGGCTCCACCTCGTCGCTGCCTCGCTTCCCCGTCCGTCTCCGGCGACCGACTAACGACCCGTTGGAGCACCACGACCGTCGCCTCTCTCTTTCCCTCCTTTTTCCCCATCTCTTCAAGCTCTCTCTTTCTCTCATGGCGGCCTCTCGGTGTTATTCTTCACAGGGACCGACACTATGGATGCCCGTGCGCTACCCCGAGTCCACCACCGCTGCCGTTTCGCGTCAGATCTAGCCGGGGACCGCCGGATCTCGCCGCCTCCGCCATGGACCACCCATCCCCAGACCTCCTCCGCGCCGCCTTGCCTCAGCCTCGCCCCGATGTCGCGCCTTTCGCCAAGTCCCTGCCGCTGCTCTACTCTCTGTCGAGCAGAGGACGAGCACCTCCACCCGTGCCTCGCTTGGCCGCTTGCACGCGCGTTGACCAGCTTCAGCGCGTGGGTCGCGCCCAGCTTCACTGCCGAGCCAGCCCAACAACCGATCTGGCCCAGCCAGCGCCCTCCTCATCGACCTAGGCTTGGCCCATGGTGAGCCCCCCTGCAGCGCCTCTTGTGTTTTTCCTTTGCTGGCCCAACATGCTTTAGATTCGGCCCGTACTTGTTTTTTTCTCTGTTGCGAATTTAATCAATACATGAGTTAAAACAGTTTTGCAGAAAACCCCTCAATGTTCATGCATCACTAATTAATTAACCATGCATTGGATTAAAACAAATTATATATGTAAAATGCTTAGAATTTCATCTAGTTTCATAATATGCCATTTTCATCCCTTGTTAAAATGCTTAAAATGCTGTTTGTTTAATTTTGCTCAAATGCCATGCTAAAATGATTTATTTCATAACTAAATAACCGTAGCTCCAATTTTAATAAACTTTATATGTAGATGGGGTGGAAAAATGCCTAGTTTAAGATGGTGCACTTTGTTTTATTGTTTAACAACTTTGAAATATGTTTTAGGGCAGAACAGTAGCAAATTCATAAATTGCATATGAGGATTTTCCAGAAATGTTGTTTATTGTTCCGGCCTCATTTAAACTTGCCTAAATAGTTAGTTTACTTTTGTTACTCCCCTTGCCATGTTTAACAACATTTAACATTGTTGTGTACCTAAACGGGAGTGAACTAAATAACTCAATGTGGTGTTTCGTCAATATGCAACTCGTTGCATATTGAGTTCCACTTAACTTGTAGTATTGTTTGTTGCACTTTGCCATGCCATGCCTCATTAAACCGGACATGCATCATACTTGTTTGTGCATCATGCCATGTTTATGCTTGTGCATTTACCATGTTGTTTGTTTCTTTCCGGTGTTGCTTCTTAGTTCCAGTAACGTTGCGATTGTGAGGATTCATTCGACTACGCCCGTTCATCTTCTTCATGGACTCGTTCTTCTTCCTAGCGGGATTTCAGGCAAGATGACCGCTACCCTAGATCTCACTACTATCATTGTTATGCTAGTTGCTTCGTTCTATCGCTTTGCTGCGCTACCTATCACTTGTTCTTCAAGCCTTCCCAAATTGCCATGAACCTCTAACCTTTTCACCCTTCCTAGCAAACCGTTGCTTGGTAAAGGGTGGAAGGCTCGGCCTTATGCCTGGTGTTTTGTTCCACTCTTGCCACCCTAGTTTCCGTCATACCGGTGTTATGTTCCCGGATTTTGCGTTCCTTACGCGGTTGGGTGATTTATGGGACCCCCTTGACAGTTCGCTTTGAATAAAACTCCTCCAGCAAGGCCCAACCTTGGTTTTACCATTTGCCTCACCACCACCAATTACCTTTCCCTTGGGTCGGCCAACCCGAGGGTCATCTTTATTTTAGCCCCCCCGGGCCAGTGCTTCTCTAAGTGCTGGTCCAAACCGAGCGATGTCCGGCGCCCCCTGGGCAACCAGGGTCTATGCCAACCCGACGTCTTGCTCATCCGGTGTGCCATGAGAACGAGATATGTGCAGCTCCTATTGGGATTTGTCGGCACAGCGGGCGGTCTTGCTGGTCTTGTTTTACCATTGTTGAAATGTCTTGTAAATCGGGATTCCGAGACTGATCGGGTCTTCCTGGGAGAAGGAATATCCTTCGTTGATCGCGAGAGCTTATCATGGGCTAAGTTGGGACACCCCTGCAGGGTTATAAACTTTCGAGAGCCGTGCCCGTGGTTATGTGGCAGATGGGAATTTGTTAATGTCCGGTTGTAGATAACTTGACACCAGATTCGAATTAAAACGCATCAACCGCGTGTGTAGCCGTGATGGTCTCTTCTCGGCGGAATCCGGGAAGTGAACACGGTTTTGGGTTATGTTTGACGTAAGTAGGAGTTCAGGATCACCTCTTGATCATTGCTAGCTTCACGACCGTTCCATTGTTTCTCTTCTCGCTCTCATTTGCGTATGTTAGCCACCATATATGCTTAGTCGCCGCTGCAACCTCACCACTTACCCATTCCTTACCCATTAAGCTTTGCTAGTCTTGATATCCATGGTAATGGGATTGCTGAGTCCTCGTGGCTCACAGATTACTACAATAACAGTTGCACATACAGGTTATGCGATGATCTTGACGCGAGAGCGATGTTGCTTGTTTTGGAGTTCTTCTTCTGCTTCTTCTTCGATCAGGGGATAGGTTCCAGGTCGGCAGCCTGGGCTAGCAGGGTGGATGTCGTTTGAGTTTCTATTTGTGTTTCATCCGTAGACGGATGGTTCTCTTATGTAAGATGATGTTGTATTCGTATGGCATTGTATGCCTCTTGTATGTATCCCCATCTATTAAGTAATGTTGATGTAATGATATCCACCTTGCAAAAGCGCCTTCAAGATGCGCTTCTATCCTTGGTGGGACCTTCGAGTTCCTTTAGGATAGGGTCGCATCTTGGGCGTGACATTTTACCTCCACCGAGAGGGCCCGAACGTGGGTAAAAACATCGTGTCCCTTGTCTCCTGTTACCATCCGCCTGGACGCACAGTTCGGGACCCCCTACCCGAGATCTGCCGGTTTTGACACCGACATTGGTGCTTTCATTGAGAGTTCCTCTGTGTCGTCACCTTTAGGCCCGATGGCTCCTTCGATCATCAACAACGACGCGGTCCAGGGTGAGACTTTTCTCCCCGGACAGATCTTCATATTCGGCGGCTTTGCACTTCGGGCCAACTCCCTTGGCCATCTGGAGCAGATTGAAAGCTACGCCCCTGGCCATCAGGTCAGATTTGGAAGTTTGAACTATACGGCTGACGTCTGCGGAGACTTGATCTTCGACGGGTTCGAGCCACAGCCAAGCGCGCCGCACTGTCACGATGGGCATGATCTAGCTCTGCTGCCGAACAGTGCCCTGGAGGCCGCACAAGTGTCCGCTCCAACCCTTAGCTCGGAGCCGACTGCGCCGATCGAGGACGGGTGGCTGGACACCGCCTCAGGGGCTGCTACCTCTACGGCGATAGAGCCAAATACCCACCCTGTCCTTTGTGAAGCTCGTGACTCCAAGGTGCCGGACTCCTCTCCGGACACCGAACCTTCCGCGCCCCTGCCAATCGAATCCGATTGGGCGCCGATCATGGAGTTCACTACCACGGACAACTTTCAGCACTCGCCCTTCGGCGACATCCTGAACGCGCTAAAGTCTCTCTCTTTATCAGGAGAGCCCTGGCCGGACCATGGTCAGGAAGGTTGGGACACGGACGACGAAGAAATTCAAAGCCCACCCACCACCCACTTTGTATCCACTGTCGATGATTTAACCGACATGCTCGACTTTGACTCCGAAGACATCGACGGTATGGACGATGATGCCGGAGACGACCAAGAACCAGCGCCTACAGGGCACTGGAAGGCCACCTCAACTCACGATGTATATATGGTGGATACACCTAACGGAAGCGATAACGAGGAACAACGGGACGCGACGAAGGATAATTCCCTCAAAAAGCAGTCAAAACGGTGACGTAAGCGCCGCTCAAAGTCCCGCCTCGACAAAGACAACACCCATACAGACCTAGTCATAGAGCAGGGCCAACCGGTGGACGATGAACATGCCCTCGAGTAACCATCCGAACAGGATAACTTGGATAAACAATCCGTCCCCGGCGAAGATAACAGTCCGGACGATCTCACGTCGGACACATCGTTGGAGCAGAAGAACCTCCACAAAAGGCTCGTTGCCACTGCACGTAGTCTGAAGAAGCAGAAGCGGAAGCTCAAAACAGCGGAAGACACACTCAGAATAAGATGGAGCAACGTACTCAACACCGCACACAAATACGGCGATAGTCGCCAAACAAAGAGCTACCCGAAGCGCAAACTACTGCCCGAATTAGACGAGGAGGTCGTAGAGCCCCCACAATCAAAGAACATAGAGGCCGCCCGGTCGGATAGACGACCACATGGCAAAGATAGAGCGGCAAGCGGCACCGCACACAAGCCAGCACGCGATCCGCATAAGGATCCGCACCAAAAGGATGGCCCAGTTAGGTCTATCTATGGGCCAAGAAAGCAAGCTCTAGAAAGCAATGCAACACGTCGAGTATTCGAACATCACGACACACCCAAATACAGGGGCGCCACACACCCCCTATGTTTCACCGATGAGGTGCTGGATCATGAATTTCCAGCGGGATTCAAGCCCGTAAACATAGAGGCATACGACGGAACAACAGACCCTGGAGTTTGGATTGAGGATTACATCCTGCACATACACATGGCTAGAGGAGATGACCTCCACGCCATAAAATACTTACCCCTCAAGCTCAAAGGGCTAGCCCGGTATTGGCTCAAAAGCCTCCCAGAAAATACCATTGGAAGTTGGGAAGAGCTCGAGGATGCGTTTCGGGCAAATTTTTAGGGGACTTATGTCCGCCCTCCGGATGCAGACGATTGAAGTCACATAACTCAACAGTCCGAAGAGTTAGCCCGCAAATTCTGGAACAGGTTCCTCACCAAAAAGAACCAAATAGTCGACTGTCCAGATGCCGAAGCCTTAGCAGCTTTCAAACACAACGTCCGAGACGAATGGCTCGCCAGACACCTTGGCCAAGAAAAGCCGAGAACAATGGCCGCACTAACAAGCCTCATGACCCGCTTTTGCGCGGGACAGGATAGCTGGCTGGCAAGATGCAGCACCAGTGACCCAAGTACATCCGAGGTTAGGGACAGAAATGGGAAACCACGATGCAGCAAGGACCAGCACCGGACCAAGGGAAACAGTCCGAAGAGCACGACAGTCAATGCCGGATTCAAAAGCTCTTGGCAGAACAAAAAAAAACTGCCTCTTAAGGACAACAACGACGAGCTGTCCAACCTAAACAAAATCTTGGACAAGATATGCCAAATCCACAGTAGCCCCGGGAAGCCTGGAAACCATACCCACAGAGATTGTTGGGTCTTTAAACAGTCCGGCCGACTTAACGCCGAACACAAGGGGCTCGACACACCAAGTGAGGACGATGACGAACCCCACAAGCAGAGCACTGGAAAACAAAAGAATTTCCCACAAGAGGTCAAAACAGTAAACGCACTTCAAGTGACAATAGGGAAAAATAGAGCGGTGCCCATTGAAATACGCGCCGCACGGTCCACCCCAGAAGAGTCCCGACACTGGATGTCAAAACCAATCACCTTCGACCATCAGGATTACTCCGGAAGTATCCGGAATGCAGGATGAACTGCTTTGATATTAGATCCTATAATCGACGGACTACAATTTACACAAGTCCTAATGGACAGCGGCAGTGATCTAAACCTGCTATACCAGGACACAATCCGCAGAATGGGGATAGACCCAACCAAAATTCGCCATAGCAACACTTCCTTTAAAGGAGTGATGCCAGGCCCACATGCCCATTGTACGGGCTCTGTACCACTAGAAGTTGTGTTCGGCTCATCCGACAACTTCCGTCGCGAAAAGATAGTCTTACACATCGCCCTATTTAAAAGTAGCTATCAAGCACTATTGGGACGCGAAGCTTTCGCCTGCTTTAACGCAATACCGCATTATGCATCTCTTACACTTAAAATGCCCGGTCCACGTGGCATCATCTCATTAAAGGGAAACTTCGAGTGTTCCTTGAATACGGAAGAACATGAGACTGCCTTGATAGCCACACACTAATCCAGCTTTGCTGATCAAAGCACCTAAACAGGTCATTCAGACCCCAGACACGGTTAGGCGAGTCCGGTATAAATAAACAAGGGGCTTACTAGCCGCATACCCCCTTACAAGGGGCTCCACGCATGTACAACAAGAGACAATAAAGCTCAATTTTTTTGAATCATACTCTGTTTATTTTAAAATACATTTTTTGCACGATCTTTTTTTTCCAACTAAGTTCTTCTCTTTTACAGATGAACACCGTGCTACACCCGTCCAGGATACGGCAGAACGGAGACACAGGCGTAGACGTGCAGTAGGGACCCGTTGCAAGGATTCTTTTCAGATTAAGACCCTACATAAACCTTTTTTACTATCTCTTATTGATACACATCCCCCGGGTTTCTTGCTATAACCGAGGAGGAGGCTGGCGTTTTGGCATCGGCCGCGTCAGAAATTTTTGCGCGTACCTGGACACTAGGGGCTTAGGGCATTGTTCTGCCCGTTTTCATAAAGACCGAATACCTTAGGGAGTGTTCGGCGTGTCGAGTTAGGGCTTATATGCATTAGCTCCGAATCATGTCTTTGGTCAAATGTTGGGTTTGCCCGGCTCCTGTGTTTTGCTGCCTTACGTTCCGCTCTATCGGCTAACGCGGCACCAGGAGAACTACTGCGATTGTGCCCCGGTTCGGCATGGTGAGCACCTCAGTAGAGAAAGCCGAAAACTGACTGTCATGATATAGCGTGAGACTGGTCAACCACTCGATGACCCACCGGAATGTTTAGAATTCCTCCGCATTAACGAAGGACCGTTTCCCGGTCAGGCACATACGCGCCCCGAATTCGGAGAGCGCGGTGCCCCTAGGGGCTATATAGTAGCCCCACCATCGAACTCCTGTGGCTAAGTGAAAGTGATAAAGCATTATAGTCCGGTTGCCTAGTTTGCTACGCTATCACCTCCTTCACAGGACCAAGACGTTGGATTAAGTGTGAAAATGCGCTTTTTTTTGCAAACACCCCCGCACTATGTGCGTGGGGGCTGAAGCCGAAGACTGCCATCTTTCAGGTTATATACACATATACATTAACAGCCGCACAGGAGGTATTTCAATACTTGAACGCACAAGTATAAAAAGCCCTTATATTATATTGAAACATCGTTTCACAAATCATACATGTCATTAGAACATAATATCCTTTGAGCACTGCGTCTCTATTAAACGAGCGCCTTGCAGGACTTCCTCAAAATAGT
This sequence comes from Triticum timopheevii, assembly GCA_963921465.1. Classification (NCBI taxonomy): domain Eukaryota; kingdom Viridiplantae; phylum Streptophyta; class Magnoliopsida; order Poales; family Poaceae; genus Triticum; species Triticum timopheevii. The sequence continues at coordinate 57,502,444 of OY997266.1, forward strand.
GCTCGACAGGTACTCGGCTTTTGTCCGAATCCTGGGATGCAACGTCGGTGGCCTTCATCTCTGCCCAGCATGTCTTGACACGGGCAAGAGCCATCCACGCACCCTCTATGCATGCCGACCGCTTCATTGCACCGATATGCGGCACCGCACCAAGGAACTGCTGCACCAAGCCAAAATAACACTTCGGCTCAGGCCTTTTCAGCCACAAATGAGTCACGACATCCTTCATGGCAAGTCCGGACAACCTATTCAGCTCAGTCCATTCGGCTAACCGATCGGTTAATGGAAGCGGACGCTCTGGACTATGGAACTGCGACCAAAAAAGCTCTTCCATTCCGTGATCCTTTTGGCCTCGGAAGTGTGCGAGCGCGTCTGCGACACTCGCTGCCAAATCCAGATAAGCATTCTCCGCACCCCACAGCTGGCCCAACTGGGCATACTTCGGATCCGTGAATTTCCTCCGCAGCAGAAGGGGCTTTCCAGCCGCGATATCCCCGGCTTGACGTAGCTCCTCGTTTATAGCTCTCATAGCGGAGCGGGCATCCTTGGCTTCGGCGGTAGCCTTCTTCAGGTCCTCTTGCTCCGCTCGACGTTCTTTTTCAAGAAACTCGCAGCGGTCGGTAGCATTCTTCAACTTCCCAGCCATCTCGACCATTTCCTCCCTGCTTCGGCAGTGAGCAGCCTGTTCGGCTTTTAGCTCTTCGGCCGCCCTCAAGGCAGCCACATCACTTTTTCTGGATTTCTCCTTGACTCGGGCTAGCTCCGCCCGAAGGTTCTCCATAGCAGCAGCACCATCTACATAAAGCATACATGTTGTATGGCATGGGCGTCAAGCTCCCTTACCAGGTGTCCACGGAGAAGTTGCATACCTTGTGACTCGTCAAGTCGCTTATTGACCAGCGTGACGTCCGCATCCGCCACGTCAAGTTGCCGCTTCAGTTCGGCAAACTCATCAGTCCGGCTAGCCACCGGACGCTCCACCACCTATATAGGAAAGGCGACATCTTACAACTGAGATTATGATCCTTGGCGCGCTGTCACTTTTGACAACGTATCGAGTCTCAGGGGCTACTATCTATATAGGGCGCATTCTATATGCAAAACTGTCACAAGGTACACCATTTTTGCGTACCTCAAACGCCGTCAGTAAACTTCTGACGGCTTCATGCAATTCGCTCTCAACGGATGAAATCCTTTCAATCACCGTACCCATTAACGCACGGTGATCTTCTGAGGTAGACGCTCGCCCGAGCAGATTTCTCAGCTCCTCCGACCGTACACCAGTTGGCGCCGGACCTTCCAGCCCCGCCGGACTCAGGGAAACCCTCCGCGACGACACCTCAGGGTCGTCCGCCTCGCATGACAGTGCGGCAGGTGGAGGCGTTTCGCTCTCCATCATCTCCGAACGAAGATCCCCGAAGATGAGCTCTGCTGAGAAGGGCTGAGATCCGAACTACAAGGTAAAACTTCGGTTATCTTCAGAAATAAAAACAGGGATGTCCCTTATTACAACTCTCCTTTCTAATTACGGCTTGCCGGAGGGCTGATTCCCATGGGGAAATAGTGTGGCCGGGGCTTCTCCTGGCGCAGGACCCTCTGGTGAAGATTTCTTGCCCCACTTTGAGGCCTTGACCTCCGGATCTTCAAAAGCGGTCCTCTTCTCCCCCTGGAGGGAGGGATTCTCGATCCCCCTTTCTTGAAAGCCTCCTTCGCGGAGGCAGTAGCTTCCTTGTTCCCCCCTTTGCCCTCTTTCAAAGGCGCAGCCTCCACCATCTTGGTTAACACAGGATCCGGCTTGGTCTCAGGGAGGGGGGCCGGACACCTCATTAGTTTTTCTTTCGCTATCCACTCCTGTTCAAGGGACATCTCTTTAAAGGGCAAGTTTATGGTAAATGTACGGATAGCGTGTCCGGGCACAGGACTACTTACTTGAGTCTCCGGGCGATTGCAGCTCAGACCTGCATCCTCAGTCAAGTCCGGACACATCTCTTGTGATCCGAAGAACAGTTTATACATCTCCACGGGCATCGCGCCCATGAAGTTTTGGAGAGCTCGTGGTCCCTCCGGATTAAATTCCCACAGGCGGAGGAGGCGACGTTTGCAGGGCAAAAGGCGCCGAATCAGCATGACCTGCGCCACTACGACCAGATTACGGCCCTGCAGCAGAGGTACGTCCTTGGACGGCCCCCAGTCGAGCCCTTTGTTGACCCATGACGCCAGCCGCTGTGGAGGACCTAGGCGGAAGGCAGGTGGTGCCACCCATTTGGTGCCCCTGGGAGCGGTGATGTAAAACCACTCCTGTTGCCATAAACCAAGCACCTCTTGAAAAGAGCCCTCGGGCCATGGAGCATTGGCATTTTTGCTTATAACAGCCCCTCTGCACTCTGTTTGCTACCCCTTGATCATCTTCGGCTCCACTTTGAAGGTCTTGAGCCACAATCCGAAGTGAGGGGTAATGCGGAGGAAGGCTTCGCATACAACAATGAACAATGAGATGTGGAGGATGGACTCGGATCCAAGTCGTGGAATTCTATCCCATAATAAAACATGAGCCCCCTCACGAAGGGGTCCGTCGGGAAGCCTAAACCCCGAAGGAAGTGAGACACGAACACCACGCTCTCACCAGGCTCGGGAATAGGAATAACCTGCCCTTGGGCAGGCAGCCTATGCGAAATTTCACCGGTTAGATACCTGGCGTCTCTCAGCTTTAGCACGTCTTCTTCCATGATGGAAGAAGGCATCCACCGGCCTTGCAGGTCGGAGCCGGACATCATTGAAGGTCCGAAGCACCTGAATCTGGAGCTTTGGGTGTTGGAACTCGAGGCGAGGGGCGGATTCGATTGAGATTAAAAGAAAGGAGCAGGCCTTGGTCTCGTTATAAAGAGGTTGAATACCAACAGCCCTCCCTGTGGCCGTTTGGGACTCGCCTTCGATAGAGGGGGCGTGCCAACGGGCATGGTTGGGTTACCCACGCCCGTATTGACGAGGATCCCGGGATAAGGGGGCACGATCTCCGCTTTGATAAGACGTGCCAAGGAAACCGCCTCGCTAAACACACTGAGGTGGGACAGTAGAAAACGATTCGAATAAAGGCCTGGCCGTGGTGTGATGTCACGCCGCAGAATACGTCAGCAGATCTGTGTAAAGATTATTCTCTCTACGATGGTATGTGGAACTTGTTTTGTAGAGCCGGACACTATCCTTGTGTTCAAAATCTTCTATGAAGTATTCGGAGGAGGAACCCGCCTTGCAATGCCGAAGTGTCACATCCCTAATTCTGGTCTGACCTATGCTAGCTTCCATGTGTGCATCATGTTTAAATTCAAATGAAATTTGAATTGAGGAATTTTCAAAGCCTTAGAAAACCTCTAAAAATAACCAACATTTAAATCTCATCAAATGAGTCCAAGAAAATGTTCGTTTTATTCTGTGAAAATATTGGCATGATGTAAAATTCAAACCAATATTTTTGGAGTCACAGAAATAATTTATTTTGGGTCTTTGATTTAAATCAATAATATATTTGGGTTGAAATTATTTCTGCTATATAAGAAATAATGTTCAATATTTTTGTAAGTTGCATGTGACCTTGGGCTAGTCCTGAGCTTACATAACAATTTAGAGAAAGTATATAAAAATGATTTGGTTTGTAAACCAAATCAAAACAAAGCAAATAAATAGAAAATAGAAATAAAAGAGAGAGAGAGCAAACTCACCAGAACTTACCTGGCGCTCACCTGGCAGCCCATCTGACCGGCCCAGCCCACCAGGGGCAGGGAGGTCTTCTTCCTTCCGCCAGTCGGATGCACAGCGCGTGCCTGACGCGCGCACGGCCACCGCACGCCACCTCCTGCCTGCCTGCTGCCTTCCCGACGCCGCTACAGATGCCACGCGCTCCCCTCGACCCCCTCCCGCTCTTCCCCGTGCTCATCCTCTCCCCCGAACGCTCTCCCCCTCCTCTGTTCTTTCTGCCCGAACGCCTCCGTCGCCGCCGCTTGCCACCACCGCGGACACCGCCATCCCGGCGACACCCTGAGGTGCCCAAGAGCTCCGACTAGTACCCCTCTTCCTCCTCGTCGAGCTATGCAACGCCGGACGCCCCCGAGCATCTCCACGCCGTCGTCTTCAACCTCTCGACGCCGGAGATCTCCATCGCCGCCCCGACTGCTCCGGTCTCTCCCCGAGCCCACTGACCAACCCTGCGGAACCGCTGTGAGCTCCTACGCCCCTCACCACTCTCCCCGTCGACGCGTTCGTCCTCTAGCTCCGTTCCCCACCTCCGCCGAAGCTCGCCGCCGCCACGGCCGATGAGCTCCATGCTCCTAAGCTCGTCCGCTCACCCGAGCATCACCATCGTGCTCGCCGCGCTCCTGTGAACGTGCAGCACCCACTGGTTCGCCCTGACGTGCCCTGTAGCGCCAAATCCGCACGCCACCGAACTCCGGCCGCAGCTGCGAGCTCACTTCCGATGAGCTCGATCCACCCCAGCTCCTCCCGCTTGCCCCGTTAGACGCGCCTCATCGCGCTGCACCCGTAGAGCCTCTCCGCCGTCCATTTGGACACCCGTGGGCGATTTCCGAGCCGCGCCGCCGTCTCGGGCCTCGCCGGCGTCGAGTCGCCGGCGAGTTTGACCCCGCTGACCGTTGACCCCGGGTGGACCCAGTTTGACCCTCTAGGTCAATGACGTGTGGGCCTGGCCCAGCTAATCCTAGATTAGTTTTGTTTAATTAAGTCTAGTTAACCCAACTGACATTTTAGTTAGTAGTGATTTAACATTAATTAATTTAGGTTAGTTAGTTAGTCACTGACGTGTGGACCCCACACGTCAGGTTTGACCTGGACCCGGTCTGTTGACCTGCTGACATCACGACGACGTCATGCTGACGCAGTAACTCCTTTTTTCTGGAATTATTCTTAAACCAGGAAATTCCAGAAAATATTCCGAACTTCTAAAATTCATAGAAATTCAACCGTAACTCAGAATGAAATAATTTATATATGAAAAATTATCAAAAAAATCCAATCTATCCATCTGTACCATTTTCATGCATGTTAGAACAACTTATGGCTACTGTTTAGGACAATTCAACTAAATGGCATTTAAGAAATCACAAATGGAGTTTGAATTTGAACCTAGGGTTCAAACCAACTCCATTTAACTTGCTGCTAGTTGCATTAGCTTAAACCACAGCATATTGAAATGTCATGATCATGCATCATATTGTGCATTGCATTGATTGTGTTTCTTCTTTGTTTGTCGGTGATTGTCCCCTCTCAGTAGACGTGTACCGACGATGTGATCGATGACACCGATGAAGAACTATACTATCTTCAGAAGTGCCAGGCAAGCAAAACCCCCTTGTTCATTCCGATACAATCCTACTCTCTCGCTCCTGCTCTCTTTTACTGCATTAGGACAACAACGTTTCAACTGTTACATGCTGCGGTAGCTGAACCCCTTTCCTCTGCATGACCTGTCATTGCCACAGTAAATAGATGAAACCCACTAGCATGAGTAGGAGTTGTTTGAGCCTTGATGTGCCTACTCATTCATGCTTGTTTGTCATGCCTGCTATTGCTTAGAGTTGTGTCAGGTCTGATTCATCAGGGATGAATCAGAGGTGTGTGAACATGTCCTACTGTATGTGAGCTAAGTGTGTGAACACGATTTGGTAAAGGTAGCGGTGAGAGGCCATGTAGGAGTACATGGTGGTTTGTCTCATTGCAGCCGTCCTCAGGAACTGAGTTCTGTGTTTATGATCCATGAACAGTTACTACCACACATTGGGTTCCGGTAACTCGACCCCTCTCGGCTTCTTAATAACCCTTGTTCTCTGTCCAGGAGTTGCAACTAGTTTCTAGTGTTTGTAGGTAGTGTTAGTAGTATACCAAGTGGCACCCGGTACAGGTGGGCTTGGGACAGACTAGGCACAGTGGCCCGGTGTACCAAGTGGCACCCGGATGGTGGACTTGGGAACCCTGCACACATCGTTTGGGGCCGTGAGCGACACCTCGGCCGGATCTCCTTGTGGATGGAACCCGAATAGGCGATAAACCTGGACAAGAGACTTGAGTGTTTAGGTAGGCTGTGGCTGAGTCCCTCGCCCGGCTTCCGCTTGAAGGTTGCCGAGATACATGATGTGTACAGGGCGATAAGTGGCGAGAGCGTGTGTGAAGAAGTACACCCCTGCAGGGTTATCGTTATCTATTCGAATAGCCGGATTCCTCGGATATGGAAACTTGGACCCCTTGCATAGTTCATAGACAAGTGAAAGTGGATACTCTAAAATACGCAAGATAAGCGTGAGTGCTATGGATGGCGTTCTCGTAGGGAGACGGGAGCGGATCCATACTGGTGTATTGATATGGTGAATATGTGGACTCGTGTGCGCCACCTCAAAAGAGTTACTTGCAGTCGTAGTTCAGGTTAGCCACTGAGTCAAAGCTGGCTTGCTGCAGTTAAACTCCACCACCCCTTTGTTGATACCGATGCATATGTAGATAGTTCTGATGTAAGTCTTGCTGGGTACATTTGTACTCATGTTTGCCTACTTTATGTTTTTGCAGAGAGACTTCGGTCTCGCTAGTAGTTCCGCGTGGACTTCGACGTTTAGCTTGATACCTCAGCTACTATCTTGTGCCCTCGACGGGATCTGGTAGATAGTGAGGCTTCTCAGCCTTTTTCATTTCTAGATGTCTGTACTCAGACATGTTAAGCTTCCGCATGTGCTTTGACTTGTATGCTCTGATTGTTGGGTCATGAGACCCATGTTTGTAATATCTCGCTCCTCGGAGCCTATTGAATAAAATACTTGAGTCGTAGAGTCATGTTGTGATGCCATGTTGTATTTGCACATATCGAGCATCTTGTGTGTATGTTGTTGAAATGCTTGGTATGTGTGGGATCTGACTATCTAGTTGTTTATCCTTAGTAGCCTTTCTTACCGGGAAATGTCTCCTAGTGCTTCCACTGAGCCATGGTAGCTTGCTACTGCTCCGGAACACTTAGACTGGCCGGCATGTGTCCTTCTTCGTTCCTGTGTCTGTCCCTTCGGGGAAATGTCACGCGATGAATACCGGAGTCCTGTTAGCCCGCTACATCCCGGTTCACCGGAGTCCTGCTAGCCCAGTGCTACAGCCTGGATTCACTCGCTGATGACCGACACGTTCGATGCTAGGTCATGGATGTCTGTCCCTGTAAGTTTGTGCCACTTTGGATTTACGACTAGCCATGTCAGCCCGGGCTCCTTATCATATGGATGCTAGCGACACTATCATATACGTGTGCCAAAATGCGCAAATGGTCCCGGGCAAAGGTAAGGCGACACCTGTGGGGATACCGTGCGTGAGGCCGCAAAGTGATATGAGGTGTTACATGCTAGATCTATGTGGCATTGAGTCGGGGTCCTGACAGCTTTGGTATCAGAGCCTGACTGCCTATAGGATTACCAAACCAAACTGGTCGAAGTTGAGTCTAGAAATGCTTTAGTTATATATAAGGGAATTGATTGTGGGATGGAACGTAAGGCTCTTTTTACTCCTTTACCTTATGTCCTTCTGATCTGAGTCACCCTCTTCTTCTCTACGGGGTTAAGAAACTAGGCTTCTCTTCTGTCTATTAGGATCACGTGTTACTAATCCGTAGACTTATAAGATTGTTGGATTTAAGCCTCGGTTTAGTTCCTACTACTTCCGTATGTTAATTGTTGATCTTGAAACCTTGATATTGTGCTTCTGAGTGGCGATGCCACCATTTTTGTAGCATGTCTAAAGTCTTTTGAGCATTTACAGCCGTTATGCTGTCCGAGTCATCCCAGGTTTCTAAATAGTCTGATGCATTTGCAAATCCCTTCTTACTGTTCCGATGTTCCTTGGGCCAGGTTAATCACACTAATTGCTGAGTTGAGGTATTCTATTGCCTCGACATATATGTTGGAGCTATTATTATGACCCTAGGTGTCTAGAGTATTACCTAGTAACCTAGCCATGTTTTGTGTTCCCAGTGTGATGATTCTGGCCATCATTCTCGAAAGCATCCCGTGATGCAACTTAGTAGTAGGTATTCTACTCCTGGGTTTCTGAACCCGAGATTTCCCTACTTACCTCGTGTTGATAGTGTTGCTAGTTCCTTCAGGATATTAGTAACCTTTGCGATAGTCCTCGAAGTCCGTGGTATATCGTTCTTCCAAATACCATGAACCATTCTTGGCAGGAGTTCTTTTGAACCAAAGGATCACAACCAGAGTGCTCTTGATGAGTTCTCCATTCTATATTGTGAATCTGTCAGTTCTACCTTCTGCATGGGTTATCCGGAAGAAATGTTGAGTTTTGCTCGACATACTAATCTATGCATCCACAACTCAGAAAGTTATATGTTCCTTTGAGTTGTCCCTCTTTAGTCGTATTCCGATCTTCGTCTATCAATTGATAGTCAGGAGTAGTTATGCATTCGTGTTCATTGATGCCACTACTTTTGTGGTCCGTCAAGCCATTCTATTTCGGAATGACTAGGAGAAACAAACTCCTGTACCTCATCCATATCTAGGATTGGGTCAAAGAAGTTGTATTCCATAGATCAAAATGCCAATCCAGCTTCTGGTCTGTTCTACCTTGAAGTATTACCTTCTTTATGTCAGGATTGTCATGAGAATTGCACCACCTCTTATGAATTTTTGACGCAGTGATACTTCTCGCCATCATTTTCATTTCTCGGTTCCGTGTTGTTGCAACCGGAATGCCGACGGGTGAACTATGATGCGTGAAATCAATACTCCGAGCAACTTGTTGCTTGGTAGTTAATGGACAATACTCTCACTCTTAGCATGTTGGTTGTTGAACCATCACCCTAAGGTTGATCGTGCCACCTAGTCCATTTTCCCTAGTGCACCCTTCGATTAATGAGTTAGGATTGTGTCAATCCCTCGCTCTGTTGATCATATCGTCTTGCCCTGAAAAGCAAGATTGTTCTCGAGCTTAGTAACATACCGGTGGTTCATGATTTTCCAAATATCTTCTCGGAAGTATCACTAGGTCGTCACCTGGCCGCTATGTTGAGTTTGTGAGCAAGTTGGTTTTCTATAACCACCCCTTCTCCAAGAATCCGTGTCGAATACCCCGAGCTAGTTGGTTAAGCTAAACAACAACTTGGAGAGTTGGAAGATAAAAGCTTTGCTGAATTTAGTTCATTCTGAAGGGATATCCTTGCGTTTGTGTGTGTGTTGAAGGAAGATGATATCTTCATTGATTGGTCCTCGTGATCAGTTGTTGAACCTATTGTCTTATCAAACTTTGACTTGAGTATGGGCTATCGTCAATCCAAATCAGAACCAACGATGTTCGTAATGTTGTCTTACTCGTGGTTGTTTCCTCGAGCATACACCATTATATCTTTTGGTCTGACCAATACTATCACATTTTTCACATAATGGTGGAAATCCAGTGATATGGAAATTCCGATGAGTTGCTGTTGAGCCCATCAGCAGTATTTTGTCTCCCCCATGATTCATATTGAACATCAACTTAGTGTTGGAAACTTGGTGAGCAACGCCTTCGTGTTTCGTTCATGAAGCTTATGCTTGGATGGAAAAAGTGACTTCCTCGGATTCTTGTGCATTTGGTGCAAGTTGCCGCCGTGAGTTCGAGAAAGATTGGTTTTGTTTCCTCTGGTACCATCCCAAGTCAGTTATGTATGTGCGAATGTATTCTATGGTTTGGTAGATTAATTACCTCCACTCCATATGTATTCCCTAGCACACCAAGCCACTGACTGATTTGTTCAAGGATAAGAAGTTCATCGATAAGTGCACAAGGACTTTGATATCCTCGATGATGGTTCCCAACCAGAACTCGGTAGTGTTCTATTATAAGACTACCATGTAGTCATGCTTGTCCGGGACAGCGTGTTCACATGTGTGTAGCAGAACCAGCTCATGTTTTGGACCTTACTACCGTAGTTCATTTCCCGAGAATCTCGCAACGTCATCTCGTCGATTTGTGTTGCAAACTTTCATTTTTCTTTCTAGACTCGATGAGTCTGGAATATTCTAGCACCAACCAGATCTGAATCTCAGGCAGATATGATGGTTGGAACATTTCCAAGATCTATGATGTAGGTCCCGAAAAGGTTGATGTTCTGGCCAACACACCTAGCCGGGAGATCTATTATTATAGTATCTTGAATGAGAAATTCGACCATTTTCTCCATGAGGATTTGGTATGACTTATTCCACAAGTTGTTCCTCATGGATTTTTGTGCTTCCGAAGTCCGACCTTTACTTGATGGCCATGTTGATGTTTTAAGCATTTACCATGGTACCTAGTACATCAAGGAGAACATTAGAAGCGGAGTGCTAAATGTCTCTCGGTCGATCATGAAGATTTGCTTCTTTGGCATTGCTAAGGAAAAATCTGAGAAAGTGATGTCCTCCTTCGCACCGGCATCCTCCATCACCATTCTTCATGGTAGTATGATGTGTTGCCAGGATCCTTGGCACGGATGTTGGTAAAACCTTGATGAATACGGAAATGCTCAAGTTCTTGACAGCACGCTCAGCCACTAGGTTATATCCTTGGTGTCAATTGGAATGTGCCTTCCATTTGCCGAATTGCCCTATAACCGTAGTTTCCTTTCCAAGCTGAGTATGCCATTTCTTCGAATTCCTTCAAATGATCGTTTGTGAATTGCCATTAGCCTGGTATGAAGAGCTTCAATAATCCTTTTTGATAGAGTTTCTTTCTGTCGTCGTCGTGTTAGATGAAGATCTCGAAAGCAAAGATGTCAAGATCAATTTGGAGCAATGAATCAATATCAACGATGAGGGCAGTTGGATGATGAATATCGTGGTAGCTTTGCGTCCCCTGAGTCTTCTTACCTCATGTCTTGAATCTCGGGGCGAGATTCTTGTTTAGTGGGGGTGAGTTGTCACATCCCTAATTCTGGTCTGACCTATGCCAGCTTCCATGTGTGCATCATGTTTAAATTCAAATGAAATTTGAATTGAGGAATTTTCAAAGCCTCAGAAAACCTCTAAAAATAACCAACATTTAAATCTCATCAAATGAGTCCAAGAAAATGTTCCTGTTATTCTGTGAAAATATTGACATGATGTAAAATTCAAACCAATATTTTTGGAGTCACAAAAATAATTTATTTTGGGTCTTTGATTTAAATCAATAATATATTTGGGTTGAAATTATTTCTGCTATATAAGAAATAATGTTCAATATTTTTGTAAGTTGCATGTGACCTTGGGCTAGTCCTGAGCTTACATAACAATTTACAGAAAGTATATAAAAATGATTTGGTTTGTAAACCAAATCAAAACAAAGCAAATAAATAGAAAACAGAAATAAAAGAGAGGGAGAGCAAACTCACCAGAACTTACCTGGCGCTCACCTGGCAGCCCATCTGACCGGCCCAGCCCACCAGGGGCAGGGAGGTCTTCTTCCTTCCGCCAGTCGGATGCACAGCGCGTGCCCGACGCGCGCACAGCCACCGCACGCCACCTCCTACCTGCCTGCTGCCTTCCCAACGCAGCTATGGATGCCACGCGCTCCCCTCGACCCCCTCCCGCTCTTCCCCGTGCTCATCCTCTCCCCCGAACGCTCTCCCCCTCCTCTGTTCTTTCTGCCCGAACACCTCCGTCGCTGCCGCTCGCCACCACCGCGGACACCGCCATCCCGGCGACAACCTGAGGTGCCCAAGAGCTCCGACTAGTACCCCTCTTCCTCCTCGTCGAGCTGTGCAATGCCGGACGCCCCCGAGCATCTCCATGCCGTCGTCTTCAACCTCCCGACGCCGGAGATCTCCATCGCCGCCCCGACTGCTCCGGCCTCTCCCCGAGCCCACTGACCAACCCTGCGGAACCGCTATGAGGTCCTACGCCCCTCACCACTCTCCCCGTCGACGCGTTCGTCCTCTAGCTCCGTTCCCCACCTCCGCCGAAGCTCGCCGCCGCCACGGCCAACGAGCTCCATGCTCCTAAGCTCGTCCGCTCGCCCGAGCATCACCATCGTGCTCGCTGCGCTCCTGTGAACCTGCAGCACCCACTGGTTCGCCCTGCCGTGCCCTGTAGCGCCAAATCCGCACGCCACCGAACTCCGGCCGCCGCCGCGAGCTCGCTTCCGACGAGCTCGGTCCACCCCAGCTCCTCCCGCTTGCCCCGTTAGACGCGCCTCGTCGCGCTGCACCCGTAGAGCCTCTCCGCCGTCCATTTGGACACCCGTGGGCGATTTCCGAGCCGCGCTGCCGTCTCGGGCCTCGCCGGCGTCGAGTCGCCAGCGAGTTTGACCCCGCTGACCGTTGACCCCGGGTGGACCCAGTTTGATCCTCTGGGTCAATGACGTGTGGGCCCCGGCCCAGCTAATCCTAGATTAGTTTTGTTTAATTAAGTCTAGTTAACCCAACTGACATTTTAGTTAGTAGTGATTTAACATTAATTAATTTAGGTTAGTTAGTTAGTCACTGACGTGTGGACCCCACACGTCAGGTTTGACCTGGACCCGGTCTGTTGACCTGCTGACATCATGACGATGTCATGCTGACGCAGTAACTCCTTTTTTCTGGAATTATTCTTAAACCAGGAAATTCCAGAAAATATTCCAAACTTCTAAAATTCATAGAAATTCAACCATAACTCAGAATGAAATAATTTATATATGAAAAATTATCAGAAAAATCCAATCTATCCATCTTTACAATTTTCATGCATGTTAGAACAACTTATGGCTACTGTTTAGGACAATTCAACTAAATGGCATTTAAGAAATCACATATGGAGTTTGAATTTGAACCTAGGGTTCAAACCAACTCCATTTAACTTGCTGCTAGTTGCATTAGCTTAAACCACAGCATATTGACATGTCATGATCATGCATCATATTGTGCATTGCATTGATTGTGTTTCTTCTTTGTTTGTCGGTGCTTGTCCCCTCTCAGTAGACGTGTACCGACGATGTGATCGATGACACCGATGAAGAACTATACTATCTTCAGAAGTGCCAGGCAAGCAAACCCCCTTGTTCATTCTGATACAATCCTACTCTCTCGCTCCTGCTCTCTTTTACTGCATTATGACAACAACGTTTCAACTGTTACATGCTTCGGTAGCTGAACCCCTTTCCTCTGCATGACCTGTCATTGCCACAGTAAATAGATGAAACCCACTAGCATGAGTAGGAGTTGTTTGAGCCCTGATGTGCCTACTCATTCATGCTTGTTTGTCATGCCCGCTATTGCTTAGAGTTGTGTCAGGTCTGATTCATCAGGGATGAATCAGAGGTGTGTGAACATGTCCTACTGTATGTGAGCTAAGTGTGTGAACACGATTTGGTAAAGGTAGCGGTGAGAGGCCATGTAGGAGTACATGGTGTGTTGTCTCATTGCAGCCGTCCTCAGGAACTGAGTTCTGTGTTTGTGATCCATGAACAGTTACTACCACACATTGGGTTCCGGTAACTCGATCCCTCTCGGCTTCTTAATCACCCTTGTTCTCTGTCCAGGAGTTGCAACTAGTTTCTGGTATTTGTAGGTAGTGTTAGTAGTATACCAAGTGGCACCCGGTACAGGTGGGCTTGGGACAGACTAGGCACAGTGGCCCGGTGTACCAAGTGGCACCCGGATGGTGGACTTGGGAACCCTGCACACATCATTTGGGGCCGTGAACGACACCCCGGCCGGATCTCCTTGTGGATGGAACCCGAATAGGCGATAAACCTGGACAAGAGACTTGAGTGTTTAGGTAGGCCGTGGCCGACTCCCTCGCCCGGCTTCCGCTTGAGGGTTGCCGAGATACATGATGTGTACAGGGCGATAAGTGGCGAGAGCGTGTGTGAAGAAGTACACCCCTGCAGGGTTATCATTATCTATTCGAATAGCCGGATTCCTCGGATATGGAAACTTGGACCCCTTGCATAGTTCATAGACAAGTGAAAGTGGATACTCTAAAATACGCAAGATAAGCGTGAGTGCTATGGATGGCGTTCTCGTAGGGAGACGGGAGCGGATCCATAGTGGTGTATTGATATGGTGAATATGTGGACTCGTGTGCGCCACCTCAAAAGAGTTACTTGCAGTCGTAGTTCAGGTTAGCCACTGAGTCAAAGCTGGCTTGCTGCAGTTAAACTCCACCACCCCTTTGTTGATACCGATGCATATGTAGATAGTTCTGATGTAAGTCTTGCTGGGTACATTTGTACTCATGTTTGCCTATTTTATGTTTTTGCAGAGAGACTTTAGTCTCGCTAGTAGTTCCGCGTGGACTTCGACGTTTAGCTTGATACCTCAGCTACGATCTTGTGCCCTCGGCGGGATCTGGTAGATAGTGAGGCTTCTCAGCCTTTTTCATTTCTAGATGTCTGTACTCAGACATGTTAAGCTTCCGCATGTGCTTTGACTTGTATGCTCTGATTGTTGGGTCATGAGACCCATGTTTGTAATATCTCGCTCCTCGGAGCCTATTGAATAAAATACTTGAGTCGTAGAGTCATGTTGTGATGCCATGTTGTATTTGCACATATCGAGCATCTTGTGTGTATGTTGTTGAAATGCTTGGTATGTGTGGGATCTGACTATCTAGTTGTTTATCCTTAGTAGCCTTTCTTACCGGGAAATGTCTGCTAGTGCTTCCACTGAGCCATGGTAGCTTGCTACTGCTCCGGAACACTTAGGCTGGCCGGCATGTGTCCTTCTTCTTTCCTGTGTCTGTCCCTTCGGGGAAATGTCACGCGATGAATACCGGAGTTCTGTTAGCCCGCTACAGCCCGGTTCACCGGAGTCCTGCTAGCCCAGTGCTACAGCCTGGATTCACTCGCTGATGACCGACACGTTCGGTGCTGGGTCATGGATGTCTGTCCCTGTAAGTTTGTGCCACTTTGGGTTTACGACTAGCCATGTCAGCCCGGGCTCCTTATCATATGGATGCTAGCGACACTATCATATACGTGTGCCAAAAGGCGCAAACGGTCCCGGGCAAAGGTAAGGCGACACCTGTGGGGATACCGTGCGTGAGGCCGCAAAGTGATATGAGGTGTTACATGCTAGATCTATGTGTCATTGAGTCGGGGTCCTGACACGAAGACAATATGCGCCACCGAACGCGTCGTCATTGAAGCCTGGTTCAGGGGCTACTGAGGGAGTCCTGGACTAGGGGGTGTCCGGATAGCCAAACTATCTTCTTTGGCCGGATTCCAAGACTATGAAGATACAAGATTGAAGACTTCGTCCCGTGTCCGGATGGGACTTTCCTTGGCGTGGAACGCAAGCTTGGCGATACGGATATGTAGATCTTCTACCATTGTAACCGACTTTGTGTAACCCTAGCCCTCTCTGGTGTCTATATAAACCGGAGGGTTATAGTCCGTAGGACGAACAACAATCATACCATAGGCTAGCTTCTAGGGTTTAGCCTCTTTGATATCGTGGTAGATCTACTCTTGTACTACCCATATCATCAATATTAATCAAGCAGGAGTAGGGTTTTACCTCCACCGAGAGGGCCTGAACCTGGGTAAAAACATCGTGTCCCTTGTCTCCTGTTACCATCCGCATGGACGCATAGTTCGGGACCCCCTACCCGAGATCCGCCGGTTTTGACATAGACATGTTTCTTCTTCAGATGATCCTCTTGCTTCTCTTGTGGGGGCACGCAAGTGCACCCACTGGGTGTAGTCCCCAAGTTCTAGGCCGGCTGCTAAGCAGGCGGGTCGGAACTTTATCCTGCGACTATCGACTGCTGACTTCATCTGATGTCTCTTCTGCAGGACTATCACAATCTTCGCGCGACCGCCTACAACTCCAAGGTTCGGGAGCTGGAGACGCAGACGGCCCATTTGGCCGAGAGCCGGCGTAAGTTCATATCTTCCTTCTTCGCGGGGGCGCGCTGGCACACCCGCGGGCTGCAGTCCCCGAGGTTCGGGCCGACTGCTGTGCAGTCGGGCCGAATCTCCTCAGTTGCCTCTTTCCTTCGTCAACTACTTCTTTTCCGCGGGGGCGCGAAGGCGCGCCCGCGGGCTGTAGTCCCCGAGGTTCGGGCCGACTGGTGAGTAGTCGGGCCGAATCTCCTTGGTTGTTTCTTTTTCTTTTGTCTTGTCCGCTTGACTGATGCCTTTTTCTTCTCTTTCTTTCTTCAGAGGCCAATGCCACCCTGCAGTAGTAGCTGGGTGAAGCCAACACCGCCCTGCGTGGAAAGGAGGCGGAGTGCAGCAAGCTGGCAGAGGAGCTGGACCGCCTGGTCGCCCAGCTTGCCGAACAGGCGGAAGCCCTCAAAGCGGCCCAGCTGAAGGTGACGGCGACGGAGACCAACCTCGTCGCCGAGTTTGAGATCGAGCGCTCTGCTTGGGCCGACAAGCAGGCCCAGGTGACGGCCTGCTTCAGCAGCATCGAACATTTGGTCGATGGTAAGCCTCATTCTCTTGTTTTCTTGTTTTGACTGTTGGCCCTTGGTTATAGACTTGGCCATTTTCTTCTTCGCTTTGGACAGACTTCTTCCTGGGCCATTCTGTAGCTGCAATCAAAATGATCGAGGCCCAGCGCGAGGAGCGAAGGGCGGAGGGTGCACAGATCACCGCTGATGCTCCCCGGACTCTTGGCAAACAGGTCCTCAGCATTCAGGCCCGGCTTCGGCCTGCTCACCGCGTGCTATGCCGCCTTCAGCGCATCGGAGCCCAGGCGGTCTCCGCCCTCTGGCCAGGCTTGCCGGCTCCATGCACCCCAAGTCGGACTGCCGACTGGCTGGAGGTGGCGGCCGGCCGCCTGGAAGCCTGGAAAGGCTCAGCAGCCCGGGCAGGGGCGCGCCGGGCCTTTGAATTCGTCAAGGCGTGGTACCCTGGGCTAGATCTAGCCCAGTTGGCCACGTTCCGGCTGGAGGCGCAGGAGGAGCTGGCGGTGGTGGAAGCTGAGCTCGTTAACAGGGCGGCGGCGATCGCTGACTTCACCGACACCAACGCCTTTGTCCCGGAGGTGGTCGAGGAAGGCGGCGAAGCTCCGCAAGAGTGGCTCGGGTTAAACCCGGAGGACAACAAAGATTCAGTTGAAGTCATCGACTCCAGCGACAAAGGGGAAGACGGGGAGGAGGAATAGGAGGAGGGGAGGAGGAAGACGAGGAGAGCGACGTTGACCTGCCAGAGGATGGGGCGGACGGTCAGCCCCAGCCTAACCGGGCCTCAAGCAACGAGCCACGCACCGAGGTGCCGCCCGCTATTGGAGGTGTCCAAGTGGGGGCCGACCCGCCGCCCATTCCTCTGACGGACGCCATCGACTCTGTCCTCCAGCACTCCAACGCCCCGTCTGCTGCTGGTGATTCCTCCGTTCGGATGAAGCCGCCTGCCGCGCCAGGCGGTGCAGCTGACTCCAGCGTCCAGCCAGAGTCCTTGGCCACGCCATCCGGCACCATCCAGCTGGATCCTTCCGCTGCGCCAGCCAGCAACGCCCCGCCGGAGTCTTCTGTTGCGCCAACCGGCACCGCCCAGCTGGAGTCTTCTGCTGCTCCTTAGGGTTTTATCTGCTTTCTGCTTGTTGCTTTGAACATTTTGTTAAATTCGCGCAACTCCACCCGCGGGGTGTATATCAAACCTTTGTTTGAATGCTGGCCAGAGGCCTTTATCCATGTAAATATTTATCATTGCTTATTCTTGCTGTGCCGACCTCCAGCCTTTTTCCCCTTTTTCTCCTTGGTTTCTTCCTTTGCCGCCAACTCTTGGCTATGCTCTTACCAGCCGGTCGGCCGGTCTGTGGACCGTGGCTGATTTGACCACTCTAGCCGTTCGCTAGGGAGGCTAGGACTTAGCCATTCAGAGTTTTTGGTAGTAAAAGCGGAGGCCGGCCGTCTGGCTGCCAAGCATCCAAATGGCTAGGTGCGATGCCGCCCTCTACAATATGCGTTTTCTTCCTTAGTCATTCTTTCATGTGGGGCACTGCTTTGCAACGTTTGCCCGACATATAGTCGCTCTGCGAGCTATGGCTTTTGACAAAGGAAGTTTTTGGTGCCGGCACACTACTTGTCCGGCTGCAGGAGGCGGCATATTGTAGAAGGCGGCGAGGCTCCGGGCCGACTGGTCGAACCCGGTGCCAGGCGGAATAAATAGACTATACATTCTCATAGGCATGACACTTATCATATAGATAAAAGAGGGTAGTCCCCGAGCTCCTCTCGGGGGACCCGGAGTCTTTATACATAGTACAAAAGGTAGCGTGATACATACTGCTTTCAACTATAAAACCTTCAGAGGAGGTTTGCGTTCCATGGCCTCTCTGTATCTTTGCCTGAATCATCCCTCTTGCGTGCTCTGGGCTTCTGGGCATCGATCAGATAGTAGGCATCGTTGCCCAACACCTTACTGATGATGAAAGGGCCTTCCCAAGGCACCGAGAGCTTGTGCTGTCCAGCTTTTCGCTGGATCAGCCGGAGCACAAGGTCTCCCTCCAGGAAGGATCTTGGCTTCACCTTGCGGTTGTAGTATCGGCGTAGACTCTTCTGGTAGATGCCGACCGGCTAAGTGCCAACAGCCGGCCTTCCTCCAGCAAGTCGACGCTGTCTTCTCGCGCCTCCTTGGTGTCCGCCTCAGTGTACATGGTGACTCTCGGGGAGTCAAACTCAATATCTGTCGGGATGACGGCTTCGGCACCGTAGACGAGGAAGAAGGGCGTGAAGCCCGTCGACTTGTTCGGAGTCGTGCGCAGGCTCTAGAGGACGGCCAGTAGCTCGTCGAGCCAGCAGCCGGCCGAATGCTCCAAAGGCCCGACCAGTCGGGGCTTAAGGCCAAATAAAATGAGCCGTTTGCACGCTCCACTTGGCCATTTGGCTGTGGGTGGGCAACGGACGCTAAGTCCATGCGGATGCCCTGTGTTGCACAGAAACGAGCCAAGGCTCCTTTGGCGAAGTTGGTGCCGTTGTCAGTGATGATGCTGTGTGGGATGCCGTATCGCATGGTGATGTCGGCGATGAAGGTCACGGCAGTCGGCCCATTCAGCGTCTTGATTGGTTTTGCCTCTATCCACTTGGTGAACTTGTCCATAGCAACAAGCAAGTGAATCATGCCACCGCGGGCCGTCTTGAATGGTCCTACCATATCTAGACCCCAAACAGCAAAGGGCCAGGCTATGGGAATTGTCTTGAGTGCAGAAGCCGGCAGGTGTGGCTTGGAGCGGAACCTCTGACACCCTTGACACTTCTGAACTAGCTCTTTGGCCTCTTCCAGGGCAGTCGGCCAGAAGAACCCATGGCGGAAAGCCTTGGCCACAAGTGATCTTGAAGCCGCGTGGTGGCCGCACTCGCCCTGATGGATATCCCTGAGTAT
Source organism: Triticum timopheevii (assembly GCA_963921465.1). Lineage (NCBI taxonomy): Eukaryota > Viridiplantae > Streptophyta > Magnoliopsida > Poales > Poaceae > Triticum > Triticum timopheevii. Next base: position 57,521,737 of record OY997266.1, read on the forward strand.
TGCCTGGCCTTGGTCTGACTCCATGCAACGCTGATAAACCCCTGTGACACTTCGTCACACCAGCTCTCTGTTGACTATGGTGTAAGCTGCAGCTCGCCTCTGCACTTGTCGGGCTGAGATTTCATCGGTTGGTAGCTCTTTATTCACCAAGAACTTGAGGATCGGCTGAGCCCATGAGGGCGCCGCAATTTCTTCGACTGCGACCACTGCAACTTGTATAAGGGCGGTTGGGCCGAGAGGCGGCGGGTTGGCAGCTGCTTCCGCCTGCTGTGCTGACAAAGTCCTCGGGCCGACTGCTGAAGTCCCCGGGCCGACTGCCGAAGTCCCCGGGCTGGGTTCTGAAGTCCCCGGGCCAGGCGCGGCTGTGGGAGTCCCCGGGCCGCCTGTCGAAATCCCCGTGCCGGCCTCTGGGATCGTCAAGTCAGATCCGACTGCTTCAGGTGGGGCCGGCACAAAGATGGAATCTGAATCAAGAGACGGCTTGACAGGCGGCTTCAGAAGGCGGTGTAGGGCAAGGCCGGCTTGTATTGCTTGTCGGGTGGAGCCAATTCGTGCCAAGGCATCTGCTTGCTCATTGTCATTTCTTGGCACGTGAAGAAACTCGCACCCGTCAAAGCATCCGCTGAGTTGCTGTACGAGGAAGCGGTAGCTTGCCATGTTTGCATCCTTGGTGTCCCAGTCGCCTGATGACTGCTGGACCACCAAGTCGGAGTCACCATAACACAGGATCCGGCGAATGCCGAGTTCCTTGGCAAGCCGGAACCCGTGTATGAGTGCCTCATATTCTGCTACGTTGTTGGAGGCGGCGAAGTGGACTTGCAACACGTATTTGAGCTTGTCGCCCTTGGGAGAGGTGAGGACGACGCCGGCTCCCAGACCAGTGCGCATTTTGGAACCATCAAAATGCATCCACCAATGAGTGGAGTCTGGTGCAGGCGGCAAATATTGGGTCTCAGCCCAATCGACGAGGAAGTAGGCAAGCACTTGTGATTTGATGGTGGTGCGAGGCTGGTAGTAGATGGTATAAGGGGCCAGATCAATAGGCCACTTGGCCACTCGGCCAGAAGCATCCCGGCTTCCAATGATCTCAGCAAGCGGGGCCGTCTAGACGACAGTTATTGGGTGCTCTTGAAAGTAAGGCTTCAGCTTCATGGTGGCAAAATGCACGTCGTAACACATCTTCTGGTAATGGGGGTACTTTTGCTTGGAGGCAGACAACACTTTGCTCAAGTAATACACCGGTCTCTATACCGGCAATGCTTTGTCCTTCTCCTTGCGCTCTACTACCATGATTGTGCTGACAACCCGACTGGTGGCTGCAATGTTGAGGAGCATGGGCTCCTTCTCAGTCGGAGCCACCAGGATAGGTGGGGTTGCCAACATCTTCTTGAGTTGGAGAAACGCCTCGTCCGCCTTGTCATTCCACTCGAAAAAAGTGGTCTTCTTCATGAGTTGGTATAGGGGAAGAGCCTTCTCGCCCAGCCGACTGATGAAACGGCTGACTAACGCCAGACAACCAGTGAATTTCTGCACGTCCAGTAGTCAGGCGGTCACTTTCATCATCTCAATTGCCTTGATCTTCACGGGATTGCACTCTATCCCACGCTCTGAGACTAGGAAACCGAGAAGCTAGCCGGCTGGCACTCCAAAGACACATTTCTCTGGGTTGAGCTTAATCTGGAATCGGCGCAGGTTCTCAAAGGTCTCCTTGAGGTCCTCCAGCAGCGTGCCATGCTTATTCGTCTTCACCACCACATCATCCACATATACGTGGGCATTTCTACCGAGTTGCTTGAGGAGGCACTTCTGCATGCAACGCTGAAACGTGGCGCCAACGTTTCTCAAGTCGAACATCATGGTCAGGTAGCAGAAGGCTCCAGACAGCGTGATGAAGGCGGTCTTCATCCTGTCGGCCGGGTTTAGCTTTATTTGGTGATAACCTGAGTATGCATCCAAGAAACTCAACAGCTCGCAACCGGCTATGGAGTCTATCACTTGATCAATCCTTGGCATAGCAAAGGGATCTTTGAGGCAGGCTTTGTTGAGGATGGTGTAGTCAATGCACATGCGCCACTGCTTGTTCTTCTTCAACACTAGGACTGGGTTGGTGAGCCACTCTGGAAAGAATACTTCCATGATGAATCCGGCTGCTAGAAGCCGGGCTATCTCTTCTCTGACAACTCTTCTCTTCTCCTCCGACAGGCGGCACAAGGCTGCCTGATCGGCTTGACGTCAGGTCGGACATGTAGCTTGTGCTTGGCGAAATCCGTTGGAACACCCGGCATGTCTTTGGGAGACCATGAAAAGATGTCCCGATTCTCACGGAGGAAATCGACGAGCTCTCTTTCCTATTTGCTATCAAGGCCAGTGCCTACGACAGCGTGCCTCTTCGGGTGCTCCGGGTCCAAGGGTATTTTTTTCGTTTCCTTGGCCGGCTTGAACGAGCCCTCAACCTCCGACTCCTGGGGGGTGGGTGACATTTCCGGCTTCTTGCCTGCCAATGCCACCACCCGGTTAAGGAGCCGCTTCTCGGCTGCAATCATGAGGGACTCGGCCAGCCGGCTGCTATCTGCGGTGCAAGCGACCGACTTCTTGGAGTCTCCGACTACTGTCAGGATCCCCTTGGTACTCGGCATATTCATCTTGAGGTAGGCGTAGTGGGGGACTACCATGAACTTGGCCAGAGCAGGCCGGCCAAGCAGTGCATGCTAGGGGCTCTCAAGGTCCACCACTTCAAACCAAACTGGCTCTCGACGGAAGTGATTCTTGTCTCCGAAGAGGACATCAATCTGGGTCTTGCCGATTGGTGAGTAGGAAAGGCGAGGGACTATGCCATGGAATACAGTCCGACTGGGGACGAGCTGCTTCTGCTCGATTCCCAACTTCTCCATTGTGTCACGGTACAGGATATTGATGCCGCTGCCGCCATCTATCAAGACTCTGGAGAAACGGCTGCTCACCTCTCCGTTGCAAGGGTCGCTTCTAGGACCAGGGCATATGAACCAGGGGAAGGCATCACTTCCGGGTGGTCAGCCCTGCTCCAACTGATAGGCTTCTCGGACCAATGCATGAACTCTGGAGTGTTGGAGGCCACTGCTTGCACTTCTTGTTGTTGTTGCCGCCTGCTGCGTCTGTCGTTGGCCACGCTGGTGAACACAACATAGGCTTCGTGTTCCTCCGGGTACTCGTCTTGTATGGCGCCGACTGGTCGGACCGCCGGCTGCTGGCGCTAAGGAGGCGGCGGTCCGGCAGGCGGAGGAGGCAGGAGTCCATCTCTCTTGGCGATTCTGGTGAGCCAGTCACACTTTCGAGTGGTGTGCTTGGATGGCTTCGCACCACTATGGAACTTGCAGGGTGCATCCAAGGTTTGCTCGTAAGAGAAGGCAGGCAACCAATTGGACTTGCCTCCCTTCTGCCGCTTGGGGGCCGGCTGCCCTTCTGGCTGCTGATCCTCGACCGTTGCCACCTGCCGGCTGGTGGAAGCCGACTGGGTGGCCTTCCGCTTGTTATCACCTAGTTGCTGTCGCCGACTGGTGTCACCAGCCGGAGTCCGAGGGGCCTGGGATGCCACCTTGTCGGACGCATCAACCAAAATTTCCGCCTTCATGGAGGAGTTGGCCGTGGCGTGCTTGTCGGCGATGACAAGCAGCTCCTCGAGGGTCTCAGGTTCGTCACACAGGAGTCGATGCTTGAGGAGGGTGCCCTCTCGGCACCCGGAAGTGAAGTACTCGATCGCCTGCACCTCATGCACGCCTTCGCAAGAATTGCGCAGCTCGGTCCAGCGCGTAAGATAGTCGCGAGTTGACTCCGTGGGCCCTTGGACGCACAAGGAGAGTTGTCGGGGCTTGGGAGCCCGCTTGTAGCTGCTTGTCGGGGGTTGGGTGCGACATATGCCAAAGGATGGCTTATCATGGTGGGGGCGAGTAGAACGTTGCCGGTGCCTGGAAACGGGATGAGGCGAAGACATGCACGCCGGCGGATCTTACCCAGCTTCAGGGCTCTCCGAGGAGATAACACCCCTACTGCTGCTCTGTGGGGTCTCCGCATGATCACTAAGGCAAAGTGAGTACAAGGTTGCTCCTTGAGCTGTTTCTGGAGGTAGGAGAAGGCAAGGCTAGCTCTCTCCTTCCTATATGATCTGGTCTAGTGCTAATCGATTCGAACCCTTTGCATGGGTGCCCTGGGTGGTTTATATAGGCCTACCCCTAGGGGTACAATGATAAATCCGGCTGGACGCGGGTCCTAGCCGTCAGTCTCTCAGGCCGCCGTCTTTTCCGCCGACTGGTGGGGCCCGCCGACTGGTGGGTCCCGCCGACTTGCCTGGTATGGAGCCGACAGCCCTTGTCCGCCGCGGGCGGGTCTTACCGGTTGGCGACTACAGTAGTCGTGCTTCTAATGACGCTGGCTTGGTCATGGGGTCATGGCAACAGTGCCGCCGCCCGACGGGAGATCACTGTTGCCATTCCCCGTCGCGTCTGGTTAATGGCGAGTGGGGCCCGTGGGAGGGGCCAGCCGACTCCGGGGGCCGACTCCCAACGGGTCCGCCTTCTGGTGCTCTCGCCGTCTTCTGCACTCCTGCCGACCAGCGGGACCTGCCGTCTCTGGGTCGTACAGACAGGCCGTCATGGGCACAGGGCCCCGCCCCCAGGGGCTGATGTCAGGGCTGGCATGGCAACAGTGCTGCGTCAGATGGAGATCTTTGTCGGTATGGTGCACTGTGGCCATGCCTGCCCTCAATAAACGGGGTGGTTGGAGTTGCAGGCCGACTCCCTATTGCCGGCCTCTTCGGAAGTCGCCGGCTAGGAGTCGGCTTGTCTTGGAGTCGCCTCTGGGACTCGGCTTATCTTGGAGTCGCCTCTGGGACTCGGCTTATCTTGGAGTCGCCTCTGGGACTCGAGGGGCGCAGCCTGCCCCGATGCCTTGAAAGGTTCTGGGACTCGGGTTAGCCTACCCGTGGCCCATTACTCCGACAGTAGTCCCCAAAGCTGGTGAGGCTCCGAGGGTGATACATCGTGGGGCCTCAACAGTATCATTCTTCTAGTGGTGGATTCTGGGCCTTGCTTGCCGTCTTCCTTCTGGCCGACTATATGGAGTCGGACTCGTAGAGGGCCGTCTTGCCCCCTGTGGACTTTGAAAGTCGCGGCGGGAACCACGCGGTGTGCCTGATACGCTTCCCCATGGTCACTTGCTATGGACCCGTCGCGCGGCGCCACGCGGCAGGGACAGCCTGCCCACCCACGCGCGCGGCGGGACAGGCCGTTAGGCGGGGCCCGCCACAACCGTGCCTCGGCATGTGAATGGATCCGTTGTGGTCGTGCGGACGGTTGGGTTTCCCACGTCATTACTGCGCGCAGTAACTTCGTGGGGTAAATCGTGGGGGGCGTGGGTTCCCGTGCGCAGTTAATCCCACGCCCGCCCCATCGGCTTCTCAGCCTATGGGCCTATAAGTAGGCGGGGGAGCAGGACGGCGAAGCACGCGCGCCCATTCTTCCCTGCTCCCCCGCTTCCTCTTGCCTCTTCTTCCTCTTGCCGTCGTTGCACCAAACCACGCCGTGCCCGCAGCGATGAGCTCTTCCTCCACCGCCGCGGCTCCTGCCGTGCGCTCCGGCGTGTGGGACGACTCCGAGGTGGACGACGACCTCATCGAGCTCCTCCGTAAGACGCGTCGGCTCCCCGGCGCGAACCTAGTGCGAGCCCGTCCCGTGCCGGCGAGGGAGATAACGCCGGCGTCGGAGGAGGGCGAGCGGGTCATATTCCGCTCGCACCTCATGCGCGGCCTACGGCTACCGGCGAGCGGTTTCTTCTGCTCCTTCTTGGAGTTCAACGGGCTCCACCCGCACCACCTTACTCTGAACAAGGTGGTGCTGCTGGCCGCCTTCGCCACCCTATGCGAGGGTTTTCTCGGCATTCTCCCCACCATCGAGCTGTGGGGAGAATTCTTCCAATCCAAGCTCGGCACGCACATCACCGGCGTGCCGGTCCAGTGCGGCACCTTCATCGTGATGCGGAGAACGGCAGCCGACAATCCGTTCCCCACCATCCCACTGATCAAGTCGGTGAAGATGTGGCAGCGGTCATATTTTTACGTGAAGAACATCGCCCCAGAAGGCGACTGGGTCAATCTGCTGCACTACAAAGCCGGCGCCGGCTGGGAGGCTCCCCAGCTGGTCCCACCAGGCTAAGACGCTGACACCCGCAGGCCCTGCCGCTGTCGCGTGACTCCGAGTGCTGACGCAGTCGGAGGGCTTGACCGGGGCCGACTTGCTGGCCGCCTTCGTGGCGCGCCGAGTCCTCCCTCTCCAAGGCCGACCTCATCTGATCAGTCAGATGAGCGACCACCGTGACCCGAGTCGGATGTGCACCAGGGACATGCCCCACGCGGAGGTGGCGAACATGGTGAACCACATCGTGAACTGCGAGCTCGCGGCGGATTGGCATTTCGGCAAAGAGCCGTACTCGCGCGCCAACCTCCCGCCTGTGGTAAGTCATCTTTCTTGTTCCTCTATTTTCTTTTGCAGCCGAGTCCGACTTCTGATCTTTTTTGGTTTCTTCGAGTCAAAATCCCCTCATGCGGCCACCGACCGGCGCCACAGGACCGCCCTGCGAGTTCGTCCCCGACCGAGCGGAGAGCGACGTCGATGACCCCGACTTGGGGGCGACGGCGATGGAGACTGACGCCAAAGGAGGAGGAGGAGGAGTGGGAGGCGGCTTCAGGCCCTCGGCCACCTTCGCCGACTGGCCTGAAGACGACGCCGAAGGGGAAGTCGCCCTGCGCCACCAATCAAAAGTCGCCCATCCAGGTGCGAGTCCCTCCGCCGGCTTGGCCGGTCAAGTCGGCGCGAAGAAGCGCCGGGCCGGGACTAGTTCGCTCGGTGGCCGGCCGAAGAAGTTCAAGGGGGCGGCCACCGCGACCAAGCGGGAGGAGGCGGTCGCGAAGGCCAACCGCTTCCGCAAGGAAGTAAAATGGCCGCCACTCGTCTCTGCGTAAGTGCTCCGTCTTTGACTTGTTGTCTTCTGTCGAATCTTGTCATAATTTTTTACAAGCCTTCCTCGCTTCAGGGCCCCCCTTTCCCTTGAAAGGGTCGCCGTCCCCTCCGTCGTGGGGTCGGCCGAGACATCCGCCAATGCTCGGCGGATTGACCCCGCCGCCGACCTCCCGGAGGCGACAGAGCGAAACGCGCAGGAGAAGCGCGACGAGGAGGAGGCCAACCGCCTGGAGAAGGCGGAGGCCGAGAAAGCGGCGGCCTCCACCCAGAAGAAGCTGGAAGAGGCCGAAGCCGCCGTCGCAGCAAGACAACAGGCTAAGATGACCACGCACCGCCAGTCGGCGTTGCTCGTCATCCCGCTGAACTCCGCACCGCCGCCCCCGGAGTTCACGGGGTAGACTGGGGAAGCCGGCGGGGAGAACCCCATCATGGAGAAGGACGGCGGCGAGGACTCCACATCGGACACGGCCGCGCCACCACCGCCGCCTCCATCGCCGTCTGGGAGCGTGCATGGTAAGAAGCCGGCGGGCCCGCCGGTGCCGCTGACTGAAGACGAGGCCGTGGCGAAGCTGCTCCTTCAAGTCGCCTCACCAGCACGCCGCCGCCTTGAGAAGGCGACTTCGGCGCCACGGCCCTTGGAGACCGGTGCCGCCAGCTTGGCCATCCCAGACGCTGAGGCGACGAGCGCCGCGCCCGTTGGGTGGGTGCGAGGAGGCGGCAACGGCCCGCTGAACTAGGCGCTCCTGGACGTCCAGGCAAAGCTGCGAGCTGAGGGCGATGCCATCCAGAGCTGCACCAAGGCGCATCTGGTGTCGCGAGCAGCTATCCGGGTATGCTTTCTTCTTTGACTTTGTTTTTTCTCGTTCTTCTCTATGGGGGCGTGCCAGCGCACCCACTGGGTGTAGTCCCCGAGTTTCGGGCCGGCTGCTGAGCAGGCGGCCCGGAACTCCATCTGGCGAGTTCCTCATATTTATCTTTGTCTAAAATACTTGTTACAGGAGTATCACAACCTCCGCGTCACTGCCTTCAACCGCAACGTTGAGCAGCTGGGGAAGCGGACTGCCGACTTGTCGGAGAGCCGGAGTTAGTACTTCTTCTTTTTCGCGGGGGTGCGCTGGCCGACTGCTGAGCTGCTGGGCCGGATCTTCCCGGCGACCTTCCTTGTTGACGACTTAACATCTTTTTCCTTTGTTCTTCAGAGGCCAATGCAGCAAGCTCGCCACAGAGCGCGACCTGCTGGCTGCGCAGCTGGCGGAGCAGGAGGAGCTGCTTAAGACGGCGCAAAACGAGGCAGAGAAGAGAGAGACTACTCTCCTGGCCGAGTTCGAAAGCGAGCGCTCCTCCTGGACCGACAAGGAGGCGATGCTGATCTCCTGCTTCCATGAGATCGAAGACATCGTCGACGGTGAGTTTCTTTCCTTTCTTTCTTTGAGCCGCTGACTGTAAGTCAGGCCGACTCTTGACTCTTTGTCTTGCTTCTTTTTTTGTTTTGGCAGACTTCTTCCCTGGCCACTCACAGGCGGTCACTCGAGCCATCGAGGCTGATCACGAGGCGCGGAGGGCAAATGGCGTGGAGATCACCGCCAACGCCGCCCTGACCATCGACGAGCAGCTTCTGAGCATCGAGACTCGTCTGCGGCCGGCCCATCAGCTGCTGCGCCGGCTTCAATGTGTCGGTGCCCAGGTGATTGCCGCCCTGTGGACAGACATGCCGATTCTGCGCACTCCCAGTAGGACTGCCAACTCGCTAGAGGTCACGGCTGGCCGTCTTGAGGCGTGGAAGGGTTCCTTGGCCCGGGCTGGAGCGCGCCGGGCCTTGGAATTCGTCAAGGCTTGGTATCCGGGGCTGGACCTCGACCGGCTGGCCACGTTCCGGTCAGAGGCCCAGGAAGAGCTGGTGGCTGTGTAAGGCGCCCTCGTCGAGCGTGCGGCGGCGATTGCCGATTATACCGACACCAGCGTCTTCGTCCCTGAGCGGGCCGCAAATAGCGAGGAGGTGCTGCCGGAGTGGTTTGGGATGAACCCGGACTACGACGAGGACTCGGAGGAGGTGATCGGCTCCAGCACCGAGGAGGAAGGCGAGGGGGAGGACGGAGGCGCCAGAAGACGGAGCGGGCGACCAACCTCAGCTCGACCGCACCTCCAGCAACGAGCCGCGTCCGACCGAGCCGGCCGCCGCCCCAGCGCCTGAAACCACCGTCTCCTCCGACCCTCCAAACCCGTGTGCCACTTCTTAGGCTACCGCCTTGCCTTTATTTTATCTGCTTTGATAGTCTTTGAAAAAACTTGTTAATTTGCACAATTCCACCCGCGGGGTGTATTTTGAACTTGGCCAAGGGCCTATGTTATGTAAATATTTATCCGAATTCTATCTTTCCTTGCTCATCGCTCTTTTGGCTTTTTCCTTTGCCGCCTTCCCTTAGTCGCTGCCTTACCGGACGGACAACCGCTCCGCGGACTGCCGCCGGGTCAAATGCTTGGCTACCTTAGGGAAGGCAAGTACTTGGCCTTTTTTAGAGTCTTTTAACAAGTTGGATAGAAGGCGGCAAGCCGACTACTCAAGAGTCGGCTTTGCGAAGAGAGGCTGGAAGCCGGCTTGGGCTATGTTTTTGCTTTGAGTCCTTAGCCATTTTTCGTGTGGGCGCCCATTCTTCCTTACTCCTGCCCACCAAACAGTCGCTCTGCGAGCTGCGGCTTCTGACAGGAGACGGCTTAAACACCGCACCCTACTTGTCTGACTGCAGGAAGCATTTCATAGCGCAAGACGGCGAGTCCCCGGGCCGACTAGTCGAACCCGGTGCCAAGCGGCATAACAAAGAGTAGCATACTTGAAGTCATAATTCTTATCAGACAGATAACAAAAAGGGTAGTCCCCGAGCTCGTCTCGGGGGGCCCAAAGTCTCGATACTTTAATACAAAGGATAGCTTGGTACATACTGCATCAACTGTAAAATCTTCGGAGAAGATTTGCGTTCCATGGCCGTTCTGACTCTTTGCCGGAGTCGTCCCTCTTGCGTGCTCGGGGCTTCCGGGCGTCGATCAGGTAGTAGGAGTCGTTGCCCAGCACTTTGCTGATGATGAAGGGGCCTTCCCTGGGCCGATTAGTCGAACCCGGTGCCAAGCGGCATAACAAAGAGTAGCATACTTGAAGTCATAATTCTTATCATACAGATAACAAAAAGGGCAGTCCCCGAGCTCGTCTCGGGGGGCCCAAAGTCTCGGTACTTTAATACAAAGGATAGCTTGGTACATACTGCAACAACTGTAAAATCTTCGGAGAAGATTTGCGTTCCATGGCCGTTCTGACTCTTTGCCGGAGTCGTCCCTCTTGCGTGCTCGGGGCTTCCGGGCGTCGATCAGGTAGTAGGAGTCGTTGCCCAGCACTTTGCTGATGATGAAGGGGCCTTCCCAAGGCGCTGACAGCTTGTGCTGGCCGGCTGTTTGCTGGATCAGTCGGAGCACAAGGTCGCCCTCTTGGAAAGATCTCGGCCAGACCTTCCTGTTGTAGTATCGGCGCAGGCTCTGCTGGTAGATGCTGGACCGCCTGAGTGCCAACAGCCGGCCCTCTTCCCGCAGATCGACACCGTCTTGACGTGCTTCTTCTGCTTCCTCCTCGGTGTACATGGTGACTCGCAGAGAGTCGAACTCTATGTCCGTTGGGATGACGGCTTTAGCACCATAGACGAGGAAGAAAGGCGTGAAGCCGGCTGACTTGTTTGGAGTCGTGCGCAGACTCCAGAGGACGGCTGGCAGCTCCTCAAGCCAGTAGCCGGCCGAGCGCTTGAGTGGTTCGACCAGTCGAGGCTTGATGCCAGATAGGATGAGGCCGTTTGCTCGCTCCACCTGGCCGTTTGACTGCAGATGGGAAACGGATGCTAAGTCCAGTCGGATGCCCTGTGCCGCGCAGAAACGGGCCAAGGCGCCTTTGGCAAAATTTATGCCATTGTCGGTGATGATGCTGTGTGGTATGCCGTACCGAACCGTGATGTCAGAGATGAACGTCACTGCAGTCAGACCATTCAACTAATTGATAGGCTTTACTTCTATCCACTTGGTGGACTTGCCCACCACGACAAGTAGATGAGTTAGGCCGCCTCGTGCCGTCTTGAATGGTCCCACCATGTCCAAGCCCCAAACCGCAAAGGGCTAGGCGATAGGGATGGTCTTGAGTGCAGAAGCCAGCCGAGGCGGCTTGGAGCAGAACTTCTGGCACCCCTTGCATTTTTGGACTAACTCCTTGGCCTCTTCTAGGGCAGTTGGCCAGAAGAAACTGTGCCGAAAGGCTCTGGCGACGAGTGCTCTTGAAGCCGCATGGTGGCCGCACTCGCCTTGATGGATGTCTCTGAGAATTGCTTGGCCTTGCTCTGGCTCGACGCAGCGCTGGCAGACACCAGCGACGCTGCGCCTGACCAGCTCTCTGTTGATTATGGTGTAGGCTGCCGCTCGGTGTTGCACTTGCCGAGCCAAGATTTCATCGGTTGGCAACTCTTTGCTCACTAGAAACTTGAGGATGGGCTGTGCCCACAAGGGTGCTGCTACTTCTTTGATTGCCACCAGTGCGACTTGGACGAGGGCGGCTGGGCTGGGAGGCGGCAGGCTGGAGTCCGCGGCCGCTTGCTAGATCGCCGAAGTCCCCGGGCCGACTGGCGCAGTCCACGGGCCGAGCTCTGGAGTCTTCGGACTGGTTGCCGCAGTCCCCGGGCCGGTCTGAAGTCCCCGGGCCGGCTTCGACTGCGGTTTTCTTGGAGCCGTCTATAAGAATTCTCGTGCCGTCTGCTGGAGCTCTTGAGTCGGATCCGACTTCTTCGGGGGGAGCCGGCACAAAGATGGAGTCTGATTCTGGTGAAGGCTTGATAGACGGCTTGAGGAGGCGCTGAAGAGCAACGCCGGATGGTATCGCTTGGCGGGTGGAGCCGACTCGTGCCAAGGCGTCTGCTTGGTCGTTGTCATTTCTTGGCACGTGAAGAAACTCGCACCCCTCAAAGTATCCGCTGAGTTGCTGCACCAAGAAGTTGTAGCTCGCCATGTTTGCATCTTTGGCGTCCCAGTCGCCAGATGACTGATGGACCACCAAATCGGAGTCGCCATAACACAGGATCCGGCGAATGCCGAGTTCTTTGGCAAGCCGGAGCCCGTGAATGAGCGCCTCGTATTCGGCAACGTTGTTGGAGGCGGCGAAGTGGATCTACAGCACATACTTGAGCTTGTCGCCTTTAGGGGAGGTGAGGACGACGCCGGCTCCCAAGCCGGTGCGCATCTTGGAGCCATTGAAATGCATCCGCCAATGGGTGGAGTCGAGCGCTGGCGGCAGGTACTGGGTCTCGGCGCATTCGACGAGGAAGTCGGCCAGTGCTTGTGACTTGATGGTGGTGTGGGGCTGGTAGTAGATGGAGTAGGGAGCCAACTCTATGGCCCATTTGGCCACTCGGCCAGAAGCATCTCGGCTCCCGATGATCTCGGCCAGCGGGGCTGTGCAAACCACAGTGATTGGATGCTCTTGAAAGTAAGGATTCAACTTCTTGGCGGCAAAGTGCACGCCATAGCACATCTTCTGGTAGTGGGGGTAGTTCTGCTTGGAGGTCGACAGTACCTCGCTCAGGTAATACATCAGTCTCTGGACAGGTAGCGCCTTGCCTTCCTCCTTGTGCTCCACTACAATGACTGTGCTGACTACCTGGCTGGTGGCGGCAATGTATAGGAGCATGGGCTCTTTAGGAGTCAGCGCCGCCAGCACAGGGGGAGTAGTCAACATCTTCTTCAGCTGGAGAAATGCTTCGTCCGCCTTGTGGTTCCACTCGAAAAAGGTGGTCTTCTTGATCAGCTGGTACAAAGGGAGAGCCTTCTCGCCCAGCCGACTGATGAATCGGCTGATGGACGCCAAACATCCGGTGAACTTCTGCACATCTAGCAGTCGGCTGGGTACCTCCATTCTCTCGATGGCCTTGATCTTCATAGGGTTGCACTCTATGCCGCGTTCGGAGACCAGGAAGCCAAGGAGTTGGCCGGCTGGTACTCCGAAGACGCACTTCTCAGGGTTGAGCTTGATCTGGATTCGGCGCAGGTTCTCAAAGGTTTCTTTGAGGTCTTCCATCAGTGTCCCACGCTTTTCTGTCTTCACCACTACATCATCCACGTAGACGTGGGCGTTTCTGCCGAGTTGCTTGAGGAGGCACTTCTGCATGCAACGCTGAAAGGTGGCACTGGCATTCCTCAAGCCGAACATCATGGTCAGGTAGAAGAAGGCTCCAAACGGCATGATGAAGGCAGTCTTCAGTCTGTCTGCCGGGTTCAGTTTGATCTGGTGATACCCTAAGTATGCATCTAAAAAACTCAACAGCTCGCATACGGCTGTAGAGTCTATCACCTGACCAATTCTTGGCAGAGAAAATGGGTCCTTGGGGCAAGCTTTGTTGAGGCTTGTGTAGTCAATACACATCCGCCACTGCTTGTTCTTCTTCAGTACCAGGACAGGGTTTGCTAACCATTCTGGAAAAAATGCCTCCATAATGAAGCCGGCTGCCAGGAGCCGGGCTATCTCTTCTCCAACAACCCTTCTCTTCTCTTCTGACAGGCGGTGCAAGGGATGCCTGACGGGCTTCACATCAGGTCGGACATGTAACTTGTGATCGGCGAATTCCGTTGGTACACCTGGCATGTCTTTAGGGGACCATGCGAAGATGTCTCGATTCTCACGGAGGAAATCGATGAGCTCGCCTTCCTATTTGCTGTCAAGGTTTGCACCTATGACAGCGTACCTCTCTGGGTGCTCCGGGTCCAAGGGTATCTTCTTCGTCTCTTTGGCTGGCTTGAACGAGCCCTCAGCTTCCGACTCCTTGGGGTCGGGTGACATCTCTGGCTGCTTGCCGCCATCACCACAACTCGATCAAGAAGCCGCTTTTCAGCCGCGATCACCAGGGACTCGGCCAGCCGACTGCTCTCAGCTGCGCAAGCGGACGACTTTCTGTAGTCGCCGGCTATGGTCAGAATCCCCTTAGAACTCGGCATCTTCATCTTGAGGTAGGCGTAGTGGGGGACCGCCATGAACTTGGGCAAAGCAGGTCGGCCAAGCAACGCATGGTATGGGCTTTTGAGGTCCACCACTTCAAACCAAACTGGGTCTCGGCGGAAATGATCTTTGTCTCCGAAGAGGACGTCTATCAGGATCTTGCCGATTGGTGAGCAGGAAAGGCCAGGTACAATGCTGTGGAACACAGTCCGGCTGTTTTGAAGCTGTCTTTGCTTGACTCCTAACTTCTCCATGGTATCCTTGTACAGGATGTTGATGCTACTGCCTCCGTCTATCAGTACTCGCGAGAAGCGAGCGGCCCACCTATCTGTGGCCAAGGTGGCACTCAAAACCAGGGCGTAGGAGCCCGGATTTGGCATCACCTCTGGGTGATCAGCTCTGCTCCAACTGATAGGCTTCTCGGACCAATGCATAAACTCTGGAGTATCTGATGCTACTGCATTTACTTCTTGCTGCTGCAGCCATCTGCTGCGTTGATCATCAGCCACACTGGTGAACACCACATAGGCTCCGTGCTCTTCTGGGTACTCATCTCGTACTGCGTCGACTGGCCGGGCAGCCGGCTGCTGGGGCGGCGGTGGAGGCGGCGGCCCAGCAGGCGGTGGAGGAAGGAGGCCGTCTCCCTTGGCGATTCTGGTGAGCCAGTGGCACTTTCGGGTGGTATGGTTTGACGGCTTCGCGCCGCTGTGGAACTTGCAGGGACCATCTAGAGTCTGCTCGTAAGAGAAGGCCGGCAACCAGTTGGACTTGCCGCCTTTCTGTCGCTTGGTCGGAGGCTGCCCCTCAGGCTGTTGGTCTTCGACTGTCGCAACCTGCCGACTGCTGCAAGTCGGCTGTGAGGCCTTGCGCTTGTTATCGTTCTATTGTTGTCGCCGACTGGCGTCTCCAGCCGGAGTTCTGGGAGCCTGAGGGGCCGTTTTGCCAGTCGCACTAACTTGAATCTCCGTCTTCATGGAGGACTCGGCTGTGGCGTATTTGCATGCTATGATCAGCAGCTCGTCAAGGGTCTCCGGCTCGTCACAGAGGAGCTTGTGCTTGAGGAGGGTGCCTTCTCTGCACCCGGCGGTGAAGTACTCGATAGACTGCACCTCATGCATGCCCTCGCAGGAGTTCCGAAGCTCGGCGCAGCGTGTGAGGTAGTCGCGAGTTGACTCGTCGGGGCCTTGCACGCACAAGGAAAGCTTGCGAGGCTTGGGAGGTTGCTTGTACGTGTTCGTGAAGTTGTGGATGAAGGCCTCGGTGAAGTCGACCCAGCTGTTGATGCTGCGAGGGTTCAGGCTGTTCAACCATGTCCGGGCCGTGCCCTGGAGCATGAGTGGAACATACTTCACGGCAACACGCTTGTTGCCGTTCGCTATGTTGATGTCTGTGGAGTAGTCAACTAGCCAGTCTTCCGGCTTCACAGAGCCGGTATACTTGGGCGTGCCTCGAGGGAGCATGAATCCTTTGGGAAACGGCTCGTCTCGGATGCGAGGTCCGAAGCAGGGCGGACCCAACTCGTCTTCTTCCAGCGCCAGGGATCAGTGGAGTCGGTCAATCCGGTGGCGGGCGTCATTCTCTCCGACTCCCCTCTCGGCAGCCAAGGCGGCCACCGGGAGTCGGATGCTCAATGGGCGGTGGGGAGACTCGCCTTTCTCTTTGCGGTGGGGGAGGCAGATAATCGCCCTGCCGTTCCACTGCTCTTGGGCGGCCGTCTTGGTCGCGCTCGATGGTGATGCGAGTCCGACTGTGGCTGACAGCCGGCTCTTTGTCTTTTCTTCCGCGGACTCCACCAGTCGGTGTTCGAGACGTCGCGCCTTGATCTCGGCGGGGAGGCAGGTCGTCGTTCGGTTGCTGCGGCGCCTCCGTGCGGCCGCCGGCTGCATTCTGCGCGGCAGCCGCGTCGAGGAGCTGCTGGACTCGCTCCATCATTAGGCAGCGCTCTTCACCTTCAAAGTTTTTTAGCTCGTCCGTCGCCGCCTGGCAGCGTGGATGTTCTCCACAGGCGTGGCGTACACGGGGCGATTGGCCCCGAACAGGTGGGCGATGGCCACGCCGCGCTGCTGGACCGCGCATAGGCGGCTAGGCGCAGTCGGAGCCGGCGAGCCGCCCACAGCGCGATCCATCTCACGCCGGTAGGCTTCTGACAAGCGCCTCATGCTTGCCAGCTTCTTCGCACCTTCTATGATCTGAAGGCGGCGCGCCTCCAGCGTCTCGACGTCAGCGTCCTCCGGAATAGGCGCGGTCAGGTCTCGTAGAGCTGCGTCGAGTGGGTCATGAGCTCCATCACCGGAACGCTCGCCATGACTGATGACGAGCACCTCCGTGACGGTGCTTCTGCCGCTCTCCTCGTGAGGGAGCGGCTCGTCGTAGACCACCACGTTGGTGGGGAATGCGTTGAGCGACGCGGCATCGGAGTCGACCAGCATCGGGTCGGTGGAGCCTACGGACTCCAAGTCCAAGGCAGGCTCGCTGGTGACGTGGAGTTGGTCAAGGAGGCCCGCGAGGAGGCTCTCGGGGCCGCTCGTGCCTGCATCGAATGCGGGCTCATCGGAGAGGCGAACCTCGCCGACAAGTTCGGCGAGGCAGCTGGCTGCGCAGGCGGCCTCGGCGCCGCCCAGCGCGTCAATGCAGACTCCATCTAGCGAGCCTGGCTGGCTGCGCTCGCCAGGGAGGAAAAGGGTTCCCGTCCAGAACAGATCTCTGGACGACGGTGCACCTCACCCCACGGTGGGCGCCAAATGTCGGGGTTTGGGTGCTACATATGCCAAAGGATGGCTTATCATGGTGGGGGCGAGTAGAACGTCGCCGGTGCCTGGAAACGGGATGAGGCGAAGACATGCACGCCGGCGGATCTTACCTAGCTTCAGGGCTCTCCGAGGAGATAACACCCCTACTGCTGCTCTGCGGGGTCTCCGCATGATCATTAAGGCAAAGTGAGTACAAGGTTGCTCCTTGAGCTGTTTCTGGAGGTAGGAGAAGGCAAGGCTAGCTCTCTCCTTCCTATATGATCTGGTCTAGTGCTAATGAATTCGACCCCTTTGCATGGGTACCCTGGGGGATTTATATAGGCCTACACCCCAGGGGTACAATGGTAAATCCGGCTGGATGCGGGTCCTAGCCGTCAGTCTCTCAGGCCGCCGAATTTTCCGCCGACTGCTGGGGCCCGCCGACTAGTGTGTCCCGCTGACTTACCTAGTACGGAGCCGACAGCCCTTGTCCGCCGCCGGCGGGTCTTGCCGGCTGCGGATTACTGTGGCCGTGCTTCTAATGACGCTGGCTTGCTCATGGGGTCATGGCAACTATGACGCCGCCCAACGGGCGATCACTGTTGCCATTCCCCGTCACGTCTGTTTAATGGCGTGTGGGGCCCGTGGGAGGGGCCAGCCGACTCCTGGGGGCCGACTCCCAACGGGTTCGCCTTCTGGTGCTCTCGCCGTCTTCTACACTCCCGCCGACCGGTGGGACCCGCAGTCTCTGGGTCGTACAGACAGGCCGTCGTGGGCGCAGGGCCCTGCCCCCAAGGGCTGATGTTAGGGATGGCATGGCAACAGTGCCACACCGGATGGAGATCTCCGTCGGTACGGTGCACTGTGGCCATGCCTGCCCTCAATAAACTGGGTGGTTGGAGTTGTAGGCCGACTCCCTATAGCCGGCCTCTTCGGAAGTCGCCGGCCAGGAGTCAGCTTATCTTGTAGTCGCCTTTGGGACTCGGCTTATCTTGGAGTCGCCTCTGGGACTCGAGGGCCGCAGCCTGCCCCGATGCCTTGAAAGGTTCTGGGACTCGGGTTAGCCTACCCGTGGCCCATTACTCCGACAGTGCTGGTGAAGTTGCGGATGAAGACATTAGTGAAATGAACCCAGCTGTTGACGCTGCGGGGCTTCAGGCTATGGAGCCACGTTCGGGCAGTGCCTTGAAGCATGAGCGGGACGTATTTCCTGGCAACGCGCTTGTTGCCGTTTGCTATACTGACGACCGTGGAGTAGTCGACCAGCCAGTCCTCTGGCTTCACGGAGCCGGTGTACTTGGGCGTGTCTCACGGGAGTGTGAACCCCTTGGGGAAGGGCTCATCTCGAATTCGGGGGCCGAAACAGGGCGGGCCTAGCGCATCTTCTTCTTCAAGTGCCAGGGATCGGTTGAGATGATCGATCCGATGGAGAGCATCATTCTCTCCGACTCCCTCTCGATGGCTAAGGCGGTCACCAAGTGTCGGATGCGTGACAGGAGGCGGAGTGGGGTACCTCGCTCCATGAGGCGGGGGAAGCGGCAGGTCGCCTCGCTGCTCTACTGCACAAGGGCGGCTCGTCGTAGACCACCATGTTGGAGGGGAACGCGTTGAGCGACGCGGCGTCGGAGTCGACCAGCATCGGGTCGGTGGAGCCTACGGACTCCAAGTCCACGGCAGGCTCGCCGGTGACGTGGAGTTGGTCGAGGAGGCCCGCGAGGAGGCTCTCGGGGCCGCTCGTGCCTGCGTCGGACGCGGGCTCATCGGAGAGGCGAACCTCGCCGACAAGTTCGGCGAGGCAGCTGGCTGAGCAGGCGGCCTCGGCGCCACCCAGCGCGTCAATGCAGACTCCATCTAGCGAGCCTGGCTGGCTGCGCTCGCCAGGGAGGAAAAGGGTTCCCGTCCAGAACAGATCTCTGGACGACGGTGCACCTCACCCCACGGTGGGCGCCAAATGTCGGGGTTTGGGTGCTACATATGCCAAAGGATGGCTTATCATGGTGGGGGCGAGTAGAACGTCGCCGGTGCCCGGAAACGGGATGAGGCGAAGACATGCACGCCGGCGGATCTTACCCAGCTTCAGGGCTCTCCGAGGAGATAACACCCCTACTGCTGCTCTGCGGGGTCTCCGCATGATCATTAAGGCAAAGTGAGTACAAGGTTGCTCCTTGAGCTGTTTCTGGAGGTAGGAGAAGGCAAGCCTAGCTCTCTCCTTCCTATATGATCTGGTCTAGTGCTAATGAATTCGACCCCTTTGCATGGGTACCCTGGGGGATTTATATAGGCCTACACCCCAGGGGTACAATGGTAAATCCGGCTGGATGTGGGTCCTAGCCGTCAGTCTCTCAGGCCGCCGAATTTTCCGCCAACTGCTGGGGCCCGCCGACTAGTGTGTCCCGCTGACTTACCTGGTATGGAGCCGACAGCCCTTGTCCGCCGCCGGCGGGTCTTGCCGGCTGCGGATTACTGTGGCCGTGCTTCTAATGACGCTGGCTTGCTCATGGGGTCATGGCAACTGTGATGCCGCCCAACGGGCGATCACTGCTGCCATTCCCCGTCACGTCTGTTTAATGGCGTGTGGGGCCCGTGGGAGGGGCCAGCCGACTCCTGGGGGCCGACTCCCAACGGGTTCGCCTTCTGGTGCTCTCGCCGTCTTCTGCACTCCCGCCGACCGGTGGGATCCGCAGTCTCTGGGTCGTACAGACAGGCCGTCGTGGGCACAGGGCCCTGCCCCCAAGGGCTGATGTCAGGGATGGCATGGCAACAGTGCCACACCGGATGGAGATCTCCGTCGGTACGGTGCACTGTGGCCATGCCTGCCCTCAATAAACTGGGTGGTTGGAGTTGCAGGCCGACTCCCTATAGCCGGCCTCTTCGGAAGTCGCCGGCCAGGAGTCAGCTTATCTTGGAGTCGCCTTTGGGACTCGGCTTATCTTGGAGTCGCCTCTGGGACTCGAGGGCCGCAGCCTGCCCCGATGCCTTGAAAGGTTCTGGGACTCGGGTTAGCCTACCCGTGGCCCATTACTCCGACAGTGCTGGTGAAGTTGCGGATGAAGACATTAGTGAAATGAACCCAGCTGTTGATGCTGCGGGGCTTCAGGCTATGGAGCCACGTTCGGGCAGTGCCTTGAAGCATGAGCGGGACGTATTTCCTGGCAACGCGCTTGTTGCCGTTTGCTATACTGACGACCGTGGAGTAGTCGACCAGCCAGTCCTCTGGCTTCACGGAGCCGGTGTACTTGGGCGTGTCTCACGGGAGTGTGAACCCCTTGGGGAAGGGCTCATCTCGAATTCGGGGGCCGAAACAGGGCGGGCCTAGCGCATCTTCTTCTTCAAGTGCCAGGGATTGGTTGAGATGATCGATCCGATGGAGAGCATCATTCTCTCCGACTCCCTCTCGATGGCTAAGGCGGTCACCAAGTGTCGGATGCGTGATAGGAGGCGGAGTGGGGTACCTCGCTCCATGAGGCGGGGGAAGCGGCAGGTCGCCTCGCTGCTCTACTGCACAAGGGCGGCTCGTCGTAGACCACCATGTTGGAGGGGAACGCGTTGAGCGACGCGGCGTCGGAGTCGACCAGCATCGGGTCGGTGGAGCCTACGGACTCCAAGTCCACGGCAGGCTCGCCGGTGACGTGGAGTTGGTCGAGGAGGCCCGCGAGGAGGCTCTCGGGGCCGCTCGTGCCTGCGTCGGACGCGGGCTCATCGGAGAGGCGAACCTCGCCGACAAGTTCGGCGAGGCAGCTGGCTGAGCAGGCGGCCTCGGCGCCACCCAGCGCGTCAATGCAGACTCCATCTAGCGAGCCTGGCTGGCTGCGCTCGCCAGGGAGGAAAAGGGTTCCCGTCCAGAACAGATCTCTGGACGACGGTGCACCTCACCCCATGGTGGGCGCCAAATGTCGGGGTTTGGGTGCTACATATGCCAAAGGATGGCTTATCATGGTGGGGGCGAGTAGAACGTCGCCGGTGCCTGGAAACGGGATGAGGCGAAGACATGCACGCCGGCGGATCTTACCCAGCTTCAGGGCTCTCCGAGGAGATAACACCCCTACTGCTGCTCTGCGGGGTCTCCGCATGATCATTAAGGCAAAGTGAGTACAAGGTTGCTCCTTGAGCTGTTTCTGGAGGTAGGAGAAGGCAAGGCTAGCTCTCTCCTTCCTATATGATCTGGTCTAGTGCCAATGAATTCGACCCCTTTGCATGGGTACCCTGGGGGATTTATATAGGCCTACACCCCAGGGGTACAATGGTAAATCCGGCTGGATGCGGGTCCTAGCCGTCAGTCTCTCAGGCCGCCGAATTTTCCGCCAACTGCTGGGGCCCGCCGACTAGTGTGTCCCGCTGACTTACCTGGTATGGAGCCGACAGCCCTTGTCCGCCGCCGGCGGGTCTTGCCGGCTGCGGATTACTGTGGCCGTGCTTCTAATGACGCTGGCTTGCTCATGGGGTCATGGCAACTGTGATGCCGCCCAACGGGCGATCACTGCTGCCATTCCCCGTCACGTCTGTTTAATGGCGTGTGGGGCCCGTGGGAGGGGCCAGCCGACTCCTGGGGGCCGACTCCCAACGGGTTCGCCTTCTGGTGCTCTCGCCGTCTTCTGCACTCCCGCCGACCGGTGGGATCCGCAGTCTCTGGGTCGTACAGACAGGCCGTCGTGGGCACAGGGCCCTGCCCCCAAGGGCTGATGTCAGGGATGGCATGGCAACAGTGCCACACCGGATGGAGATCTCCGTCGGTACGGCGCACTGTGGCTATGCCTGCCCTCAATAAACTGGGTGGTTGGAGTTGCAGGCCGACTTCCTATAGCCGGCCTCTTCGGAAGTCGCCGGCCAGGAGTCAGCTTATCTTGGAGTCGCCTTTGGGACTCGACTTATCTTGGAGTCGCCTCTGGGACTCGAGGGCCGCAGCCTGCCCCGATGCCTTGAAAGGTTCTGGGACTCGGGTTAGCCTACCCGTGGCCCATTACTCCGACAGTGCTGGTGAAGTTGCGGATGAAGACATCAGTGAAATGAACCCAGCTGTTGATGCTGCGGGGCTTCATGCTATGGAGCCACGTTCGGGCAGTGCCTTGAAGCATGAGCGGGACGTATTTCATGGCAACGCGCTTGTTGCCGTTTGCTATACTGACGACCGTGGAGTAGTCGACCAGCCAGTCCTCTGGCTTCACGGAGCCGGTGTACTTGGGCGTGTCTCACGGGAATGTGAACCCCTTGGGGAAGGGCTCATCTCGAATTCGGGGGCCGAAACAGGGCGGGCCTAGCGCATCTTCTTCTTCAAGTGCCAGGGATCGGTTGAGACGATCGATCCGATGGAGAGCATCATTCTCTCCGACTCCCTCTCGATGGCCAAGGCAGTCACCAAGTGTCGGATGCGTGACAGGAGGCGGAGTGGGGTACCTCGCTCCATGAGGCGGGGGAGGCGGCAGGTCGCCTCGCTGCTCTACTGCACGAGGGCGGCTCGTCGTAGACCACCATGTTGGTGGGGAACGCGTTGAGCGACGCGGCGTCGGAGTCGACCAGCATCGGGTCGGTGGAGCCTACGGACTCCAAGTCCACGGCAGGCTCGCCGGTGACGTGGAGTTGGTCGAGGAGGCCCGCGAGGAGGCTCTCGGGGCCGCTCATGCCTGCGTCGGACGCGGGCTCATCGGAGAGGCGAACCTCGCCGACAAGTTCGGCGAGGCAGCTGGCTGCGCAGGCGGCCTCGGCGCCGCCCAGCGCGTCAATGCAGACTCCATCTAGCGAGCCTGGCTGGCTGCGCTCGCCAGGGAGGAAAAGGGTTCCCGTCCAGAACAGATCTCTGGACGACGGTGCACCTCACCCCATGGTGGGCGCCAAATGTCGGGGTTTGGGTGCTACATATGCCAAAGGATGGCTTATCATTGTGGGGGCGAGTAGAACGTCGCCGGTGCCTGGAAACGGGATGAGGCGAAGACATGCACACCGGCGGATCTTACCCAGCTTCAGGGCTCTCCGAGGAGATAACACCCCTACTGCTGCTCTGCGGGGTCTCCGCATGATCATTAAGGCAAAGTGAGTACAAGGTTGCTCCTTGAGCTGTTTCTGGAGGTAGGAGAAGGCAAGGCTAGCTCTCTCCTTCCTATATGATCCGGTCTAGTGCTAATGAATTCGACCCCTTTGCATGGGTACCCTGGGGGATTTATATAGGCCTACACCCCAGGGGTACAATGGTATATCCGGCTGGATGCGGGTCCTAGCCGTCAGTCTCTCAGGCCGCCGAATTTTCCACCGACTACTGGGGTCCGCCGACTAGTGTGTCCCGCTGACTTACCTGGTACGGAGGCGACAGCCCTTGTCCGCCGCCGGCGGGTCTTGCCGGCTGCGGATTACTGTGGTCGTGCTTCTAATGATGCTGGCTTGCTCATGGGGTCATGGCAACTGTGAGCTGCCCGACGGGCGATCACTGTTGCCATTCCCCGTCACGTCTGTTTAATGGCGTGTGGGGCCCGTGGGAGCGGCCAGCCGACTCCTGGGGGCCGACTCCCAACGGGTTCGCCTTCTGGTGCTCTCGCCGTCTTTTGCACTCCCGCCGACCGGTGGGACCCGCAGTCTCTGGGTCATACAGACAGGCCGTCGTGGGCACAGGGCCCCGCCCCCAAGGGCTGATGTCAGGGATGGCATGGCAACAGTGCCACACCGGATGGAGATCTCCGTCGGTACGGCGCACTGTGGCCATGCTTGCCCTCAATAAACTGGGTGGTTGGAGTTGCAGGCCGACTCCCTATAGCCGGCCTCTTCGGAAGTCGCCGGCCAGGAGTCAGCTTATCTTGGAGTCGCCTTTGGGACTCGGCTTATCTTGGAGTCGCCTCTGGGACTCGAGGGCCGCAGCCTGCCCCGATGCCTTGAAAGGTTCTGGGACTCGGGTTAGCCTACCCGTGGCCCATTACTCTGACAGTGCTGGTGAAGTTGCGGATGAAGACATCAGTGAAATGAACCCAGCTATTGATGCTGCGGGGCTTCAGGCTATGGATCCACGTTCGGGCAGTGCCTTGAAGCATGAGCGGGACGTATTTCCTGGCAACGCGCTTGTTGCCGTTTGCTATACTGACGACCGTGGAGTAGTCGACCAGCCAGTACTCTGGCTTCACGGAGCCGGTGTACTTGGGCGTGTCTCACGGGAGTGTGAACCCCTTGGGGAAGGGCTCATCTCGAATTCAGGGGCCGAAACAGGGCGGGCCTAGCGCATCTTCTTCTTGAAGTGCCAGGGATCGGTTGATATGATCGATCCGATGGAGAGCATCATTCTCTTCGACTCCCTCTCGATGGCCAAGGCGGTCACCAAGTGTCGGATGCGTGACAGGAGGCGGAGTGGGGTACCTCGCTCCATGAGGCGGGGGAGGCGGCAGGTCGCCTCGCCGCTCTACTGCACGAGGGCGGCCGTCCTCATCCCGCTCGATGGAGAGGCGCGTCCGACTGCGGCTAGCAGCCGGATCGTTGCCCTTTCCTCCGCAGGTGCCACCAGTCGGTGTCTAGGAGGTCGCCCCACGATCTCGGCGTGGGGGCGGCTCGTTGTTTCATCCAGCTGGGACTTCGGCGCGGCAGGCGGCCTCGTGCTACGCGACAGCCGTGTCTAGGAGCTGCTGGACGTGCTCCGTCATGTGGCGGCTTTGTCGCCGTCGTGTTTGTCTAGCTCATCCATTACCGCCTGGGCGGCCCGGATATTCTCCGCAGGCGTGGCGTAGACGGGGCGCTCTGACCCGAGCATGCTGGCGATGGTCGCGCCACGCTGCCGAACTGCGCCGAGGCGGCTAGGCCCCCAGGAGCCGGAGTGCCGCCTACGGCCCGGTCCATCACGCGCCGGTAAGCGTCCGAAAGTCGACGCATGCTGGCCAGGCGGCCAGAACTCTCGAGAAGCTGGAGGCGGCGTGCCTCCAGCGCCTCAGCGTCCGCGCCCTCGGGAATGGGCACCGTGAGGTCGCGCAGAGTGGCATCAAGGGGATCTTGAGCACGCCCGTCCGAGTGCTCCTCGCTGTTGATGACGAGCACCTCGGTGACGGTGCTCCCGCGACTGTGCTCGCGAGGAGGCGGCTCGTTGAAGAGGTCAATCTCGTCGATGAGGTCAGCGAGGCAGCTCGCCGCACACGCGATCTCTGCGCCGTGCAGCGCGTTAAGGCTGACGCCGTCGGGCGTGCTGGGCTGGCTTCACTCGCCAGGAAGGAACAGGGTTCCTGTCCAGAGCAGATCTCCGGGAGACGGTGCACCTCGCCCCATGGTGGGCACCAAATGTCGGGGGTTGGGTGCAACATATGCCAATGGATGGCTTATCATGGTGGAAGCGAGTAGAACGTCGTCGGTGCCTGGAAGCGGGATAAGGTGTAGAAACGAACGCCGGCGTACTTTACCCAGGTTCGGGGCTTTCCTAGGAGATAACACCCCTAGTCCTGCTCTGCGGGGTCTCTGCATGATCACTGAGGCACAAGTGATACAATGGTGCTCCTAGAGCTGTGTGCTAGAGGCAGAAAGAGGCAAGGCTAGCTCTCTTCCTGCTCTAGGGGAGTGGCTAGTTCTAATGGAGTGGGAACCCTTTGCATGGGTGACCCGGGGGGTTTATATAGGCCTACCCCCAGGGGTACAATCGTAATTCGTCCAGGTGCTGGGCCCGGCTGTCAGTGTCTTCAGCCTCCGGCTTCTCCGCCGACTGTTGGAGCCCGCCGCCTGGTGGGCCCCACCGACTGGTTGGTGGCTGCTTATTGTAGCCGTGTCGTTGGTGACGCGGGCTTGGTCATCTTAGCGTGGCTACAGTCCCACCGCCTGGTGGGAGGCTACTGTAGCCACACCTGGTCTTATCATCTTAATGGCATGCTTGCCTCGGGGCAAGGGACGGCCGCCTGCTGGAGGCCAGACCCTCCCGAATCCGTCTGGTCGAGCTTCCGCCGTCTTCCTTGGGGCCACTGCCCGATAGGGCCCGCCTCCGGTGGGCCATAGCGACAAGCCGTCGTGAGGAACAGGGCTCCGCCTGCCCGGAGCGACGTCAGGGGAGATATGGCACAGTGCCCCGTCGTGCGGAGATCTCCGTCTGTACGGAGCACTGGAGCCATGCTTGTCTTGAGCGTTGGAGGCGACGCGCCTCACTGTAGCCATGCTCTGACTTGTACTCTCGATGGGGGCTCGACCGCACCATAGTCGTGAGGTGGCCGCCTGCCCATTGCCACCCTCTCTGGAGGGCGGCCGCCAGGAGCTGGCCACTCGGAGCGCGGTAGACTTGGGTCGGCCGCCCTCCGGTAGCCGGCCGCAGAGCCAGCCGGCCCCAGAGGGCGGAGCTTCAGCTTGGAGTCCAGCTAGGCGGAGCTGGCCCAAAGTCTTGACAAATCTAGGGACTCGGGTGAGCCTACCCGTGGCCCATTACTCCGACACCGGTCAAGACATGGGACGCTAGCAAAGGCGAGTATTTCAACATGAGAGCCACGCTGATCACGACAGTGCACGACTATCTCGGTTACGGATATGTGGCAGGCCAGGTGTGCCATGGATATTGCGGATGCACGCAGTGCATGGATGATACGATGTCTCAGCAGCTAACATCAAGGAAAGATGGCGGGTCTGGGAAAATCGTGTACATGGGGCATCGAAGATGGCTTGAACAAGACGACCCGTGGAGAAACCGTGGAGATCTATTCAATGGTCACGCTGAGCATGGAGGAGCTCCACGTAAGCGGAGCGGTGCCGAAATCGATGAGCTATTGAAAAACTGGAAGGAGTGCCCCGCGCCGGAAAAGACGATGAGAAAGGCGCCGGAGCCATTGCTGAAGGTATGGAAGACGAGGTCTGTGTTCTGGGACTTGGAGTACTGGCACAAACTCGATACACCTCATTTCCTTGATCAAATGCATTTCTATAAGAATGTCCTTGAGAGCTTGCTCGCAACACTGATGAACATGCCGGATAAGACCAAGGATGGGCCAAAGGCAAGAAAAGACTTGCAAGATTTGAAAATCAGGGAAGATCTGCACATGCCGCCCCGTAAAATGTCAGACGAGACAGAGACGGAGATAGAGGCACGGGAGAAGAAGGGAAAGAAAATAAAGAAAGAGGATTATTGCCCCCCTTCTTGCTTCACCTTAAGTCAGGCTGAGATCAATCAATTCTTTAAGTGCCTTACCGGAGTCAAAGTTAGTTCCGGTTACTGTGGCAAGATAAGCAGATATCTAGACACGGACAAGAAAAGGTTTAGCGGGATGATGTCTCATGACTGTCATGTGATGATGACGCAGATACTACCTGTTGCCCTTAAAGGGATAATGGACAAGCACGTCCGTGACACGCTTATTGGTCTCTGCAACTTTTTCGATGTCATCTCTTGAAAGTCGATCAGTGTGAAGCAGCTCCGAAGGCTGCAGGAAGAGATCGTTGTGATACTGAATGAGCTTGAGATGTACTTCCCGCCCGCATTCTTTGACGTGATGGTGCATCTGTGTGTCCATATTGTGGATGACATAATAGACCTGGGCCCGTCATTCCTGCACAACATGACGCCGTTTGAGAGGATGAATGGGATCATCAAAGGATTCGTTCGTAACATGTCCCGTCCGGATGGAAGCATTGTCCAGGGCTATGTGACACAAGAGTGCATCTCTTGCTGTGAGAATTTTCTATATGGTGCAGACCAGCCGCCTGGTGTTAGTGTTGGTTTGCCCATTAACAAGCACGATGGGAGGCTCGAAGGAGAAGGTCACTAACGATCGCAGGGAACTGCACGTGGCATACTCAGATCGATGCAATGACTTTGACAGAGCAAACTTGGTAGTGCTACAACACCTAGACGAGGTAGATCCTTTCGTGGCACTACACAAAGAAATTATCGCAAAGAAGTATCTTGATCGGGGGGTATGCAGGACGGACGCCGAAGTTACTACAGAGCACAACTCCACTTTCCTGCATTGGTTCAAAGAGCATATTATTGCTAATCCCCTGGAGGAGGGCTCTAAGGACGATTGCTCATATACGCCTTAGCACATGGCCCCTCACCCAACCTCGTAACCTATCAGGCATACGATATCAACGGATACACGTTCTACACGGAGGCCAAAGATATGGATAGTGATGATCAGAACTCAGGGGTGACGATGGAATGCATGACCGGCAGCGACAACAGCGCAACTGAACGATTTTATGGAAGGGTCAAGGATATCTGGGAGCTTGATTACTCTGGACTGCACAACACGACGATGTTCCGTGTCACATGGGCAAAGAATGTCGAAAGAGAAAACCGGATTTTCACTACCATGAGTATACCCGACGCCAAGAGCGCTACCGTGAACGCAATCGCAAAAAACGAGCCATGGATACACGCTAAGCACGTGACATAATGCTTCTTCATAACCGACACATGCAATCCCAGTCGTGTTGTCGTGAGGAGAGGCAAAAGGAACATCATTGGAATGGATGGAGTCGCCAACGAGGAAGACTATGATCAGTACGGCAACCCAATGAGGGAAGATGACGATGATGATGAAGTATACATCAAAAGAAAAATCAATACTAAATTACCTAAGAAAAATCATACTCCATGGAAAAGGCAAAGTCACAATGAGGGGCTCAATTATTCTTCGACGAACAAGAAGGGAAAGAAGCTGACTCAAAAACGAAAACATCAGTGCTGAGGAACCGTATGTTATCGGTTAAATGATTTAATATATATATATATGTGTCCCTATTTTGTATACACACTTAGCCATTATTATGCATGGGTCCAATGATGTAATATATATGTTCCTATTTTGCATACATATTTAACCATCAAATGATGCAATATATATCATCCTCCCTTCGTTCACTGCTCTCGGGAAATAAAAGTGGGAGAAAATAAAGGAAAAGAAAAAGGAAAACTGGCAGTAGTAGTAGTGCATTTCGTATAAACTGCTACAACTACTGAAGGTAGTAGTAGCGCATTTCGTATAAACCGCTACAGCTACTGAAGGTAGTAGCAACGCGTTTTGTCCAAACGCGCTGCTGCTATGTCCACTTAACCCAAAATTCTCACTATCCCTGCTTCATCCCGCCTTTTCCCCCCAAATCCCCACTCTCTCTTCCCCCGTCGCTCGCCCCCGACCCCGGCGCCGGCTCTGGCCCCCGACCCCGGCGCTCGCCCCCGACCCGGCCCTTGCCCCCGACCCCGACCCCGGCGCTCGCCCCCGACTCGGCCCTCGCCCCCGACCCGGGCGCCGGCGCTCGCCCCCGACCCAGGCGCTCGCCCCCGACCCGGCGCGCTTGCCCCCGACCCATCGGCCCTCGCCTCCCTCCTCTACTTCCTCCCCTCCCAACCTCGGCTATCGTCGGGACTGCCTCCTTACCCCTACACCCTATGTAAACCCCCCCCTCTCTCTCTGCTAGGGTTCTTCGGTTAATTTACTTAGGTTTTAGTTAGGGAAGTATGTTAATTACGTTATCTATTTAGTTATAAATTTAGCTAGGTTTCAAAATTAGCTGAATTTATATGCAAATTTGAACTGGACATGTGATATGTGGATATGGCATGTTTTGGACATGTCATGTTTGGAAAATGATCCGAGTGGCCTATGTTATGCCGGAATGTTGATTCATTTCCATTCCGGTGAATTTCATGCGCTCGATATGTCCATTTTTTAGCAAAGGTCATGCCAAAATTTCCCGTGAATAAAGGCATGATTTGTGCTACATAGTTGGCATATCGAGTGTTGGCACATAGATTTCTTTTTATGTCATTTCTCATTTATTCATAGTTTTACAAATAAATGAGGACACTTAATCATAGGAAACATGTCGAACAACGAAGAAACTGGGCCTTCTGACCAAGATGCAAGAGTACCTCGACTATTTGACTGATAAGCAAGGTTTGCAGGTCGGTCTCGATGATGGTACTGACGCCAACATCGACACCGACGACGCCGGCACCGATGGCGGCGCCGAGACCGGTGGGGAAGGTACCGGCGTGGAAGATACCGGCGGGGAAGATATCGGCCCCGATGCCGCTACCGAAAAGAGGAAGCATAAGAAGCAAAGGATACAAAAACCTAACAAACTAGGTATTGGACGACTTGTGATCACAAAGATGGCACCTGGCAAGTTTGAGCCATTAGAGCCGGAAGAACCTCTCAAGTGCTATGGGAACCAAGTAGGATGCATCCTACGGGAATGCGCGAGCATCAATGACGATGACTTAAGGAGTAAAGAACATTTGACGCAGTTTCTCCTAACGAAGTTGCACAAGAGATTCAAGTTCCCCGACTGGGATGATAACATAGAACAACCATGGGATGATCCGAAGATGAAAAATATTAGCAATCACGCCATGGGCATGTTCAGCAATGATTTGGCCTCCTGGAAAGGGAGGGTGAAACGAGCTATTGAGGCTGATGAACCCCTGTCCAATATTCTGGAGGAAAATCCGACACTTACGGAAGACGAGTTCGAAAAGTTCAAGGACACTTGCGCTATCGAGGCAGCAAAGGCTAAGGATGCGAAATTCAAGAGCCTTCATCAAAGGAACACGGGGAAGCATCGCCTCGGAAGCCGTGGCTACCTGGGTAAAAGGCCCATATGGGATAAGGAGGACGCGGAACGTGAAGCCGCGGGTCTCCCAGACCCCTTCACGAAGTTCACCAACCCCTTGGAGCGTGACTTCATCAGGGCCCTCTACAAGTGGGACAAGGAGAAAAAGGTTTTTTACACGGACAAGATCATGAGGAAGTTGATTAGACTACTGGAGAAGCAACACTAGCTTGCAGCCGAAAGCCCTACTTCTCCGATGAGGGCCAAGTGGGACACCCCTCTCAACCGGGCCTTGAACGACCTTAAGGGACTCCCTTTGGGCCAGCGGCCGCAATATGGTCGTGTGCACGGTGCTGGAGATGGCGCCACGTGGAAGGTGTTTTACAACGAGGGCCGAGAGGCCAAGAAGCAAAAAAAGAAGTTTAGTCAGGCGGACATCGACGCGAAGGTGATGCTTGCGGTCGAGAAAAAAGTAGCTGAGGACGCGAAAAAAGCAGCCGAGGACAAATATGAGTTGCTACAGCAGGCAGTCAATGCAGCTGTAACTGCCTGTAGAAATGATTTTGCTACTAACTTGGTTCCAGTTATCATCAACTGGACGAAGGAAAATCCAGACAAGACGGTACATGATTTCCCATTGCCCAGTTTCGTCGGGAGCAATTCCATGAACAACAACACCATTGCACCATGACTTGCTCATGCAACCGGGCCTCCTCTCGGAGCTGCTCCTGCTCATAGCAGCCCGTCCTTAGTCTCAGGCGCGCTAGGTGGGCCTTCGTCTTTGGCTGAGCTCCACGCCGTCACGGTAATTACATGTCGCACCAACACACACATATATATATGTATATATATATAATATTCCCTTTTTGTTGCCTTTCGGTTGTTTTACGCCACAGACATATGTGTTTGCAGGCGAAAGAAACCTCGTGCACCATACTCTACTTGATCAAAGGCCAGAAGGTGGACGTGGGAAAGGGGATGATAATGGACCCCTCGAATACCACGTTCCACAACCAGCCGATCCCCGCTGGGCAGTTCAGGGTTAGCTTGACCAGTGTGAAATTGGGGCACGAGGATTTGCCTCCTGCAGTACAGCATGTGGGAGCGGACGATGAGACCCCGCCGCGGATTGGAAGCTGCAAGGGTTGGGTGCTGCTATGGCCGAAGAATCTTACTCGTCTGGAGCCGGCCGAGAGCACACCAATAACCACACATCAACAAGCATATGCGGAGACCACCACCCTGCCTACGCAATTACCATCTCCTGTAGTGCTGGGTGAGAGCGGCGGACGACATGATGAAGGGGGTGCAATAGTACTGGCTGATGTAATTTCTCCTGTAGAATAGAGAATGGATGATGAGACGGAGGTCGACCCTATGGATTTCCTCAATACAAACGCGTATGACTGTGACATAGATATGATGAGTCAACCATATGACAAATCGGGCTATCAGCTTGCTAATGAGGATATGGATGATATGCCCAGGCATGGTCATAGCAGGGATTGCAAAAAGTCTCTCTTCATGAAATCCTCACAGGACACGCCTGAAGATGCCGCCTCAACACAAGCTCAACTAGCCGGGCGCGAGGGTCGTACAGTACTTAGCCCGGGAACACTGGGGCAGGGGTTAAGGAAGGGTCTGGAAGGTGTGCCCAAGAAAAAGGAGAGGAAGAGATCGGGGAAGATAACTGCCTCCAAACAAGCTAGAGCACATAGCAGCCAGACGATGCATTCTGAAGAGCGTGTACCCGTGAAAGGTGCTGTCATGTTCCATCTCACGGGCAAGCCGATGCTACCGCTGAAACCGCTGGAGGCACTATCAGGGGATCTCAGGAGACTACACGACCATGTGGTATCTACTAAGAAAAGCCTACTAGCCTCAAAGGATCCAGGATATCCGACATACGCGGCTCGTGTGCCTGAGGGGAAGTGCTACATCGAGACACGCCCCGCGGAGGTGTTCTTCCTGCGGTTTGACCATATCTTTGAGATGTTTCTAACAAGGCGGCTCGATTTTACAATCGTCCGCCTTTTTGCGCTACATATGAGCTTCGTCATGAAGAGTGAAGAAGTCTCACAAATCTGTGTGGCGGATCCGTACTACATGCACGAGTCTTTCTTGAGTCTCGGCGACTTTGAGCGTGAAACTGCTAGGGAGTACCTCCAAAACTTCATGGTACAGAATAAGGACCGGGAAATGGTCCTTGTGCCTTATCATCCAAAGTATGTCAGTTCCGGACAACCCTTTCGTACATTTCAATCATTCCATCTCTCTCATATGGGGAATATTTTGAGGTGTATTTTCCCCGCAGCAACGGGCGCGCCGCCCTTATCGTTCTTTAGTCGCAAGTCTCCCACGCCGTGTATTTTAACCCTTCCAGAGACTACGAGAAAAAAGACTACACCCACATAATGAATATTCTAGATGATGCTCTCCAGGGCTTCAGCTTTAGAGGTGTCCACATGCAGATCAGGAAACAAAGGAACAAGAAGATGGGTTTCGCGCATAAAACTAACTTCTCCTGCATCCATGTCCCAAAACCAAGCAAGAAGGATGGATTCTACATCGTCCATCTCATGATTCAGTTCAACACGGATCACCAAAAGCTTCGCATGAGAAGCAGAAATGATGATCATATCCACAAGTAGCTAGAATCTCATGGAGAAGCGGATTATAAACTTAGAGATGAATTCTTTCGCATCCAAAGCGACATTGCAACGATCATCATGAAAGAAGTCGCGATGAGAAGGGGATGTTCCACCACGGCCCTATATCACGAGCTGACGTCAGAACTCGCATAGGCATGCAACGTCTAGACCTCACGCCGTTCAAGAAGCTAGGGTTCATCCTCGATGGTATGGAAGGATGGAACTTCTAGTGATTTATGATGCCGATGATGATGATATGTGTCGGTTGAACTTGTATACTTTTTGTAGCGATGAAACTTTGTGATGTCCACGGTCGCTGCCGAACTTGTGTAACGCTACTTTGTTAGTTTGCGTATGATGACCTGCGTACCTCTAGTAAATTAATTTGCATATTGTATGTTGCATCTAGTTGCTAACCCTTTCTTTTTCGGTGTTGCTCTAGTATATTTTGTTGCATATATATGATTGTACATCCTCTTCATGAACATCCATCTCTAACAGGTACCTAGTTTCTTGATGGCGAGATGGAATTGCTATGTCGTGTACAAAGGGAAGGTTTCGGGGGTGTACAACGAGTGGCATGAGTGTCAGGCGAAGGTGAATGGATTCACGGGCGCCAGCCATAAAGGCTTCAAAAGCAGACAAGGAGGAGAAGCTAGTTACTTGAGGTTCACGCTAGTGTGAGAGAGGACTCGTAACCACCACCTCATGTACTGCATAGTTCCGCTCTCACTCATAGTGCTAGCTCTTCTTGCGTATACCTTTGTTTAGATGGATGACGTTGTTGTAGTTGCAAGTATTCGAGACTTGCATGTATCGCTATTTTCGAGATGATGACAAGATACCACTTTGTGTTGGATGATGATTATGATGAGACTATTTGTATGTATATGCTATGATTACATTTGTGGTCTCGCAGCATTTGTATGTGTATCATGATGACATTTCTATGTGCTAAAGATTCTTCTATAAAGCCTGTTCAAATGCAAAACAAATATGCCGAAAAAAAAACAAAAAACTACTTTAATTAGCAGTAGCGAGTGTATAAAAGTTAGCAGCAGCGCCGCGATAGCAGTAGCGCGTCCAGGCAAAACGCGGTAGAGCTACAAGCAGTAGCGAGCTTCCACTAATGTAGGACCTTGAAGTATGTCTAGAGGGGGGGGGGTGATTAGACTACTTGACCAATAAAAACTTAACCTTTTCCCAATTTTAGAGTTTGGCAGATTTTAGCTACTATAGGACAAGTCAAGCAATCATCACACTATTCAAGCAAGCATGCAAAGAGTATATAGGCAGCGGAAATTAAAGCATGCAACTTGCAAGAAAGTAAAGGGAAGGGTTTGGAGGATTCAAACGCAATTGGAGACACGGATGTTTTTGGCGTGGTTCCGATAGGTGGTGCTATCGTACATCCACGTTGATGGAGACTTGAACCCACGAAGGGTAACGGTTGCGCGAGTCCACGGAGGGCTCCACCCATGAAGGGTCCATGAAGAAGCAACCTTGTCTATCCCACCATGGCCGTCGCCCACGAAGGACTTGCCTCACTAGCGGTAGATCTTCACGAAGTAGGCGATCTCCTTGCCCTTACAAACTCCTTGGTTCGACTCCACAATCTTGTCGGAGGCTCCCAAGTGACACCTAGCCAATCTAGGAGACACCACTCTCCAAGAAGTAACAAATGGTGCGTTGATGATGAACTCCTTGCTCTTGTGCTTCAAATGATAGTCTCCTCAACACTCAACTCTCTCTCATAGGTTTTGGATCTGGTGGAAAGAAGATTTGAGTGGAAAGCAACTTGGGGAATGCTAGAGATCAAGATTCATATGGTAGGAATGGAATATCTTGGACTCAACACATGAGTAGGTGGTTCTTTCTCAGAATTGATAAGTTGGAAGTGTAGGTTTGTTATGATGGCTCTCTCCGCGAATGAAGAGGAGGTGGAGGGGTATATATAGCCTCCACACAAAATCTAACCGTTACACACAATTTACCAAACTCGGTGGGACCGATTCAACAGACTTGGTCGGACCGATTTAGTAAACCTAGTGACCGTTAGTGATTTTCGGTGGGATTGACATGCATCTTGGTGAGACCGATTCGGTTAGGGTTAGGGCGTAACGTAATCTCGGTAAGACCGATTACACAAACTCGGTGAGACCGATTTGGTAATAAGCTTTCCAGAGAGTTGGTCAGGTAAACACGGTGGGTCCGATTTGCTCTTTTCGGTGAGACCGAAATGTTACAAAAAGGAAACGGAGAGTTTACATTGCAATCTCGGTGGGACCGATTGCTCACTTCGGTTAGACCGAAACGTTACGAAGGGAAACAGAGTGATTACAATCCAATCTTGGTGAGACCGAGATCCCTATCGGTAAGACCGATTTTCTTAGGGATTGTGGCAGTGGCTATGACTTTTGGAATCGGTGGCGCCGGATAGGAAGAATCAGTGTGACCGATTTTGGCTTTGGGTTTAGGTCATTTGTGGATGTGGGAAAGTAGTTGAGGGTTTTGGAGCATATCACTAAGCACATGAAGCAAGAGGCTCATTAAGCAACACCTCATCCCTCCTTGATAGTATTGGCTTTTCCTATAGACTCAATGTGATCCTGGATCACTAAAATATAAAATGAAGAGTCTTGAGCTTTTGAGCTTGAGCCAATCCTTTGTCCTTAGTATTTTGAGGGATCCACTTTCATCATCCATGCCATGCCATTCATTGAGCTTTCCTGAAATAATAGTCTTGGAATAGCATTAGCTCAATGAGCTATATGTTGTTATGAATTACCAAAACCACCTAGGGATAGTTGCACTTTCAATCTCCCCCTTTTTGGTAATTAATGACAACATATAGATCAAAGCTTCGACAAATGATAATAAGATTGAATAACATCGTCGCTTTGAGAAGTATGTGATAAGCAAGAGCTCCCCCTAAATTTGTGGATACTTTAAGATTTGCTTTGGACTGCAAATGTACAATGAATTCAGCTCATGGGTTACTCTTCCATGTCACATACATCTTGGTGGAGCGCTCAAAATAATAAACATTGAATACATGCACTCATCACCAAGCAAAGTAAATGATCACATAACATAGATAGGATAATATCATCAATCATGCATAAGTGTAGCTTATGATCAAACACATGATCATCAATGTCTCACAAGCATAGTATCTCAAACGATCAAAAGCAAACAAGTTTAACCACCAAATAAAGTAAGAGAGAACAAAAGCAACACTCTCTCTCTCGAAGCCTATGATCTATACATTTTTCTCCCCCTTTGGCAACAAGTTACCAAAAAGTTCATAGGAAATGCATAGTGCTAGATCGACTCTCAGGCTTGATCTTCAGGTGGTGGTGTCCGGATAACTCCTTGGACGAAGGCTTCAGTTGAAGTAGAGGGTGCTGGAGTGGATGCTGGAGCTGGTTGCACTAGAGCTGGAGGGGCTATAGCTAGTGCTGAAGATGTTGCTCTAGTGTCTGTCACAGGCACTGCAACTGACCTCTAGGCTCCGGGCACTCTGGCAAACACATTTGTGGTAGTCTTGCCCTGCCTCTCCTGCATGTCATCCTGTAGCTGCTCCACAACTGACTGTATCTCAGTTACTTTGACATCAAGGTCATGGAATTTGAGTTCCATGATTCTCTCCAAGCTCTCCTGATTCTAAGTGAGGGTGGCCAGTCCCTTCTCAATCCTCAGTGTTGATGCTATCAAGTAACCAAGCTGCTCCTGCTTGTTCTTTAAGAAATATTCAGATGCCTCCTCTTGAGTTGACATCCTGGCAGCCTTCTCCTTCTTTGCCTTGTCCTTCTTTCCTTGAGGTTGAACTGATGATGGATCATTCTCATTCATAACAACATCATTGTCCTGAAAGTCTGGATAAAGTGGAAAATGTTCCTTATCCAATTCATATTTCCCTGTGCCCATCTTTGAGTTTATCAACTCCTGAATCTAAGGGGCATATCCACAGCTCCTCTTCTGATCTGCTGCAGTCCTTTTTATGGTTTCAATCATAAGGCTCATGACTTTGAAATTTTGTGGCACATCAAACACATGCAACATGTTGATGGCATGCCCTCTGATCATGTTATGGTCACCAGACTTAGGCAACAGATTGTGCCTCAGAATCCAATTGATAGTGGGCAGCCCTGACAACAGAAAATGGACTGATCCAAACTTGTGTGTCTCAACTGCCTTGTCTGGGATCTCCTTGTACATGTGTGCCATGGAATTGTGATCCATCTTCTTCTTTGCATAGATATCCAAGTCATCCTCATTTTCCTTTGGGGCATTTATCAGACTTGCCCATTCTTCAATAGTTGACTGGTACCTTGTACCTTCAGACATCCAAACAATTCTACCATCTGGGTAAAAGTGTGCTGTGGAGTAGAATTGCATGATAAGCTCATCATTCCAGTGGGTGAACTTTTGCCCAACAAAATCAGCAACTCCACAAGAAACAAAGCTTTCTTGCACTCCAGGATAGTGCTCTTCATTGTCCTTGATGTAGGTCCAGTCGACCCACCTCATGTCACATACTATGGGCTTCTTATCCAACAGAATTGTCTCATAGATGTCCTGCTGTTTCTTTGTATGGAACCTGTAGTCAACAGCAGTTCTTCTCCTTGATGCATATGGATCTTCCATCCTCCACAGCCTCAACCCTGAATCCTTCCTGATCCTCATGTCCTCAGCCACAGGATGGGCATCATTGTGGTCTGGTATCTTGGGCTTGAGCTTCCTTAGGACCTATCCTTCTTCATCTTCTTCTTCAGCAACATTTGGCACAGGGGCCTTGTTCTTCTCAGCAGCTGGAATACTCCTAGTATTCCTCTTTGGTACTTGCTTGGCCTTGGAGGCAGCTTTGGATGCTTCCTTGGGCTTAGATGTTGCAGCCCCTGATCTTATAGCATCAACCATAAGCTTGGGTGCCTTAGGTGCAGGCGCAGCAACTTCTTCCTCTTTAGAATCTCTTCTCATTGAGGGCTTACCAAGAACCTGGGCAGTTGTGGTTCTTGCTCTTTTTTTTTTCTTGTCCTGAGCACCTTCATCCTCTGATTCAATGGTAAACTTCATTGTCTCTCCAGTGGGAATTTTCTGAGATTTGGAAGTTGTGACTTTCTTTGCAGGTGCCTCTTTGGGTTCAGTCTGTTCTAGCACTTGAGTGGACCTTCTGGCTTTGGGCATTGGTGTCCTCTTGGCATGAACTTTCTTTTTCAGTCCAGGCTTTGTGCTATGTGCAGAGCCATATTCCTTCTTGAGCACTACTTTCTTGGAACTAGCCTCATCTTCTTAAGCTTTGTAGTCTTCATCCTTTGAGTCTGAAGTTCTCTTCCTCCTTTGCCTGGTAGCAGCCTTGGGCAGGTTGCTTGGAGTGCTTCTGCTCCCTTCATCTGTAGAGCTTGAGGGACTAGTGCCCTTGCTCATCTCAATCTGCTCTTCTGACCTATTCTGGCTGTCACTCTGGTCTGACATGCTGCACAAGCTGACTGCTGATCCTGTGAAGAGTTATAGATGAGATAGAATGGATGAGCATCACAAAATGCAGAGATTTTTGCAAAAGAATGATTCAAAAATTCAGTTTTAGTTTTCCACAGAAAGCATTTTGGATCAAACGATTTTCAAACTTGGTGATACCGAAGCAGTTTTAGAACCTAAACTGATGATCTCGGTTGGACCGAGTCACAGTGCGGTGGCACCGAGACTGCTAGGGTTTCACAGAATCCTAAAATCGGTCGCACCGATTAGCAATTCTCGGTTAGACCGAGAGTTACTAGTGCAATGGCATATGCCAAATCGGTGAGACCGAGTTTTTCAACTCGGTGGGTCCGAGATGGTTTCGGCGAAAACCTAACCCTAAAATTTTGAATCTCATCTACTCTACGGATTACTTTGGCTGGATAGGATTGTTTCAATCATGGCAAGATTCAATAAGAATACAATGTGCTAGGAATCAGACGAGGATAGCACAATGATCGAGTCCATACCCTAGCTTGGCGATGAACTCGCTACGGCGACAATGGCGGGGGCGAAATCCATTGACGGCGGCGGAGACCAGCTATAGGAGGTGGCTAGCGACAAGGAGACGATCTAGAGACCTTCGATGGCAGAGTGAGCTATTGCACGGGCAATGGGTTTCGGAGAAATTTCCAAAATTTTGCCCGTGGCTATATATAGCACGACCATGTCGGTGTGACCGAGTGGAACAACTCGATGGCACCGAGATGCATAACTGTGTACAGTTACAGCAAATCGGTGTGACCGAAAAGTTCAAATTGGTTGCATCGAGATTGAAAACTCAGATCAACTTAATCATCTCGGTAGGACCGAAATGGAGGAATCGGTCAGACCGAGAGTCACAAAGAGGTTTTGGAAGTTTAAGTCTATGACGAATCGGGGACTCCGAGTGCTCCTCACACAGAGTGGTTCGAATCTGACTTGATCAAATTTTGTGATGTAGCATGAGTAGAGTTTGAGACGAGAAAAGCATAGATAGCTAGAGAAAGTTCTTAGGCATTCTTGTCCATCCACTTGGCAAAAAGAAAAGAAGCCAAACAATCAAAACAACAAGTGGATGTCCTTGAATGAGTAAAATATGCACCAACATGCTCACACAATAAGATGGAAAATGAAATATGTGGCAAAGCATGCACAACCAATTCTAGTATCTATCAAACAATTGGCGATGACTAGGTCATCTATATATGAGTATATTGACTTAGGAGTCAAATGAGAACATTTGATCATAGGTCATACTCATCGTTTAATTACATAATGCATTGATATGTTCACACCATTAGAGTTGCTTTGACTCAATTCTTAGAGTTAAGCTCCCCCTAGATGTGAGATCCCCCTCACAGGGATGAACTAACCTTGGGTTTTGTCGATGATGACTTCATGTAGGTGTTGAAGATGTGGATGCTCAATGTTGATGTAGATCATTTGGAGCAATCCTTTGGAGTGAGTTGCACTTTCAACATACCTACATGGGTTAGTCCCACAAGGAACAAACAAGGATATCCATAGACGTAGAGTGAAGCACACACAAGATGATGTCCATGAAATCATTAGGTTACCTTGTCCCTTGCCTTACCAACATGAGGGTTTGTGACTCCTTGAACTAGTGCAAGATGTGGAAGTTGATTGCACTTGTTCTTGCCATAATGATATGAGTGAAGAATGTTGGCGGAGTCACCCTCAAGAACTCTCTAGTTCTTCTTCTTCGGGATCCACATCATCTTGATGGGAATCCTTGGAGTTGTAGTTGTACTTGATGAAGTAGAACTTGACGTAGTCTTGGGAACCCACTTGAACGAGGCTTTAGGTGCTTCTTCAAATGCATCAATCTCTTCTTGAAGCTTTTCCTTGTCGTTGTTCTTGTGGTCTTGCGGTGGAAGATCATCTTGAGCTTGTGTTCCCTTGAAAGAAGTAGGATCATACTTCTCTTGTTGAGGAACAAACTTCGTCTTGGGGTATTGATCTTCTTCCCACTCAACTCCATTGGCATTGAACTTTCGTTCAAAACCAACACCTTGATTCTTCCGGTGCCTTCCTTGCTTGCGTACAATTTCCTCGAATTGCTTACTCCCGGTAAGGCTCTTGTAAACACCTTTCTCTATAATTCCCTTCAATAAGCTATTTTCTTGCTAAAGTGTAACTTGGCTAAGAGAATCATTAGTGGAATCAAGAGAACTACTAGAAGCAACAATATTAGATTTGACATTATTATTGTTACTACTAGAAGAAGTATCTTTCTTGTACTTGTTACTAGACTTGACTTGAGGCATGTAAGTAGATAAGAGTAAACGCTTGGCAATGTAAGAAGAACTTTTCTTATGGAGATCATCATTGATTGCCTTTAAGAACTCATGCTCTTGCTCAAGATTGAGCTTTTCAAAGCATAACTTCTCATGAGCCCTTAAAAGTTCTCTATGATCTTCGAAGATAGTTTCATCAGCCAACTTAAGAGTGTTTAGTTCTTTAGTTAGAAGCTCAATCTTCTCCTTATCATTCTAATTCGTTTTATCTTGATTAGCATGATTAATTGACGTTTCATCATAGTATTCATCACTAGAGTTGTCAACAAGTAAATCGTCATCCACAAGCAAGTCATCTTCATCACTATTGAAATCAACATACTCAGGATGTGTTACCTTTGGACCTTTGGCCATGAAGCATCTTCCAATTCCTTCATTCGGTGAATCAAATATGTCGTAGGAGTTGGTCGACACAAGTGCTAGACTGGAACACCTTCATCTTGAGTATATTCGGAGTCGGAGTGATAGCTTCTCTCGGAGTGATTGTCAGAGTTGGAGCCGGATACCCATTCACCAAC
This sequence comes from Triticum timopheevii, assembly GCA_963921465.1. Classification (NCBI taxonomy): domain Eukaryota; kingdom Viridiplantae; phylum Streptophyta; class Magnoliopsida; order Poales; family Poaceae; genus Triticum; species Triticum timopheevii. The sequence continues at coordinate 57,562,926 of OY997266.1, forward strand.
ATGAGCTTGATGTCTTCGTTTTGTGTAGCTCCTTGATGACTTGTCCTTCCTTTCCGAATCCTTGCTTCTCCGTGAGGGTCTTCATTCATAACGATCATCTCTACTTCTCCTCTCTCTTGGTGGTGATTCTTCTCTTTTGCTTCTTCTTCTTGGAGAATCTTCTCTTCTTTTGTAGGGTGTCGTACACTCATTGGAATGGTGTCCGGGTCTCCCACAATTGTAGCAGTTGCGCTCTCGACTAGAAGATCTTTTTTCATCGTAAGACCTTGACTTGGAGCTTCTTTCTTTGCTTCTACTCTTGTAGAATTCGTTGAAGTTCTTCACCATTAAGCTCAATTCTTCATTGAAGGTTTGTTTCTCACTTGATGATGTGGGCGCTTCACTTGAGGCTCTGTAAGCACCACTTGACTTGTTGTGAAGTTCCTCCTTATCCTTGAGTGACATCTCATGAGCAACAATTCTTCCAATGACTTCCGTTGGCTTGAGATCTTTGTAGTTTGGCATCATCTGGATCAATGTGCACACGGTATCATACTTTCCATCCAATGCTCTTAGGATCTTCTTGATGATGAATTTGTTGGTCATCTCTTCACTCCCTAAGCTGGCAATCTCATTTGTGATAAGAGCAAGCCTAGAGTACATTTTAGCGACACCTTCACCATCCTCCATTTTGAACTTGTCAAGCTGACTTTGGAGCACATCCAACTTGGATTCCTTGACGGATTCGGTACCTTCATGCATATCAATCAAAGTATCCCAAATTTCCTTTGCATTCTCAAGACGGCTGATTTTGTTGAATTCTTTGGGGCACAATCTGTTGAAGATGATATCACAAGCTTGAGCGTTGTATTGCAGCATCTTCAATTCTTCCGCATTAGCTTCATGGTTTGGTTCTCTCCCATCAAAGAATTCACCTTGCAAGCCAATACAAATAATTGCCCAAACAGCGGGGTTATGTCCGAGAAGATGCATTTTCATACAATGCTTCCAACTAGCAAAATTAGTACCATCAAAGTAAGGACCTCTACGGTGATAATTTCCCTTGCTAGACGCCATACTCTCCTAGGTTGTGAAACCAAGGCTATGACCACCAAAAGCTATGGAAATCAAAGCAAATGGAGACCAAAGCTCTGATACCACTTGTAGGACCTTGAAGTATGTCTAGAGGGGGGGCGATTAGACTACTTGACCAATAAAAACTTAACCTTTTCCCAATTTTAGAGTTTGGCAGATTTTAGCTACTTTATGACAAGTCAAGCAATCATCACACTATTCAAGCAAGCATGCAAAGAGTATATAGGCAGCGGAAATTAAAGCATGCAACTTGCAAGAAAGTAAAGGGAAGGGTTTGGAGGATTCAAACGCAATTGGAGACACGGATGTTTTTGGCGTGGTTCCGATAGGTGGTGCTATCGTACATCCACGTTGATGGAGACTTCAACCCACGAAGGGTAATGGTTGCGCGAGTCCACGGAGGGCTCCACCCACGAAGGGTCCACGAAGAAGCAACCTTGTCTATCCCACCATGGCCATCGCCCACGAAGGACTTGCCTCACTAGCGGTAGATCTTCATGAAGTAGGCGATCTCCTTGCCCTTACAAACTCCTTGGTTCAACTCCACAATCTTGTCGGAGGCTCCCAAGTGACACCTAGCCAATCTAGGAGACACCACTCTCCAAGAAGTAACAAATGGTGCGTTGATGATGAACTCCTTGCTCTTGTGCTTCAAATGACAGTCTCCCCAACACTCAACTCTCTCTCATAGGTTTTGGATCTGGTGGAAAGAAGATTTGAGTGGAAAGGAACTTGGGGAAGGCTAGAGATCAAGATTCATATGGTAGGAATGGAATATCTTGGCCTCAACACATGAGTAGGTGGTTCTTTCTCAGAATTGATAAGTTGGAAGTGTAGGTTTGTTCTGATGGCTCTCTCCACGAATGAAGAGGAGGTGGAGGGGTATATATAGCCTCCACACAAAATCTAACCATTACACACAATTTACCAAACTCGGTGGGACCGATTCGACAGACTCGGTTGGACCGATTTAGTAAACCTAGTGACCATTAGTGATTTTCGGTGGGACTGACATGCATCTCGGTGAGACCGATTCGGTTAGAGTTAGGGCATAACGTAATCTCGGTAAGACCGATTACACAAACTCGGTGAGACCGATTTGGTAATAAGCTTTCCAGAGAGTTGGTCAGGTACACTTGATGGGACCGATTTGCTCTTTTCGGTGAGACCGAAATGTTACAAAAAGGAAACAGAGAGTTTACATTGCAATCTCGGTGGGACCGATCGCTCACTTCTCAAAACAATAATAATATGATATAATCAACTAGCGAGCAATAATAATAAAACTCGGATGATAATACTTTCTCAAAACAATCATAATATGAATTAACAAGATGGTATCTCGCTAGCCCTTTCTGAGACCGCAAAACATAAATGCAGAGCACCTTTAAAATCAAAGACTGACTAAACATTGTAATTCATGGTAAAAGATATCTAGTCAAGTCATACCCAATATAAATTAATAGTAATGCATGCAAATGACAGCGGTGCTCTCCAGCGGGTTCTTTTTAATAAGAGGGTAATGACTCAACATAAAAGTAAATAGATAGGCCCTTCGCAGAGGGAAGCAGGGATTTGTAGAGGTGCCAGAGCTCGATTTTGAAATAGAGATGAATAACATTTTGAGCGGTATACTTTTACTGTCAACATAACAACTATGAGATCTCGATATCTTCCATGCTAAACACATTATAGGCGGTTACCAAACAGAATGGTAAAGTTTATACTCCCCCACCACCAACAAGCATCAATCCATGGCTTGCCCGAAACAACGGGTGCCTCCAACTAGCAACAATCCCGAGGGAGTTTTGTTTAATTATTTTGATTTGATTTTGAGCATGTTTATGGAAATTGTCTGTGTGGCATGAGTTGATGCCAAATTGTGCTTTTGAGTTGCCTATGTTTTGCCGAAATGTCAATTTATTTCCGTTTCGGCGAATTCCGGGCAAACTCTAGATCTATATATGTCCTATTTTTAAGGAAGGTCATGCCGAATTTTTGTATGACTTTGATGCATATATGCACGCATTTTTATAATCAGTTTGTTTATTATTACCATGCAGAGTTGACGATGGTCAGTGGAATGATGGTGGACAGGTGGTTGCGGTCGGCGGTGCAGGACATGAAAGAAAATAACCGAATGACTGGTTTCATGGATAGCTATACTCGGTGGATAATTGAAGATGAGGATGACGATGTTGAGGATGCCGACGGGGCAGGCAATGATGACACGGGGCAAGATGAAGAGATGATCGATAATGGCGGCGAGAAAGAGGCCGGACATGGCGGTGGAGAAGGGGCCGGACATGGCGGAGGAGATGGGGCCGGACATGGCGACGGAGACAACGACATGGACTCCACGCAGCAGAGTTCGTTGGTACTAAGTTCAATCGTGCGGGACCCTCATGTTCAAGCATTGCTTCGCAAGCAGATGAGTACTGAGAGAGCTGCTTCTAGAGAGGAGGCTAAGCTGGAGCAACTAGTGGTAGACTCGAACACTCCATTGTATGATGGTTGCAATCCTGAGGTGACCCGCTTGAGTTTCATGCTCCAACTCCTGAAGACGAAGGCTAAAAACAAATGGACCGACACTAGCCTCGATGAGCATCTCAAGTACCTAAAGGATGTTCTTCCCGCGGGTAATCTATGTCCGAGAAGTGTTGATGAGGCCAAGAAGATCGTGTGCCTTCTTGATCTGCCACACGTTAGATACCATGCATGCATCAACGATTGCATAATTTATCGGAAGGAGCACGCGGAAAAAACAAGCCGTCCGGTGTGCAATGCTTCTCGATACAAGAAGGCCAGGAAGAAATGTCCCTAGAAAGTTGTATGGTACTTACCGATCACTCCCCGTCTCCAGAGGTATTTTATAGATCCGAAGGAAGCAAAGCTAATGCGTTGGCACGTAGAGAGGAAGAAGCCCAATGATGGAGATGATCCGAAGCTGAGACACGTCAAGGATGGAAGCCAGTGGAGAGCGTTGAACAGCTGCTATCGATATTTTTAATGTGATGCAAGGAACATCGTGCTCGACACGTATACTGATGGCATGAATCCGTTTGGCAACCAGAACACCAACCATAGCACATGGCCCGTATTTGTATGGATGTACAACCTCCCCCTGGTTGTGCTTGAAATCGAAGTACATTCACATGAGCATGCTTATTCAAGGGCCGAAACAACCAGGAAATAATATTAATTTGTATCTGGGGCTACTTCAAGAGGAGTTAGACACGTTATGGAAAACACCGACCAAGACATGGGACGCCAGCAAAGGCGAGTATTTCAACATGAGAGTCGCGCTGATCACGACAGTGTAGGACTATCTCGGTTACGGATATGTGGCAGGCCAGGTTTGCCATGGATATTGCGGATGCACGCGGTGCATGGATGATACGACGTCTCAGCAGCTAACGTCAACGAAAGATGGCTGGTCTGGGAAAATCATGTACATGGGGCATCGAAGATGGCTCGAATAGGACGACCCATGGAGAAACCGTGAAGATCTATTCAATGGTCACGCTGAGCATCGAGGACCTCCACGTAAGCGGAGTGGTGCCGAAATCAATGAGTTGTTGAAAAACTGGAAGGAGTACCCTGCGCCGGGAAAGACAATGAGAAAGGCGCCGGAGCCGCTGATGAAGGTATGGAAGACGAGGTCTGTGTTCTGGGACTTGGAGTACTGGTACAAACTCGATACACCTCATTGCCTTGATCAAATGCATATCTGTAAGAATGTCCTTGGGAGCTTGCTCGCAACACTGATGAACATGCCGGATAAGAACAAGGATGGGCCAAAGGCAAGAAAAGACTTGCAAGATTTGAAAATCAGGGAAGATCTGCACATGCCGCCCCGTAAAATGTCAGACGAGGCAGAGACAGAGACAGAGGCACGGGAGAAGAAGGGCAAGAAAATAAAGAAAGAGGATTATTGCCCCCCTTCTTGCTTCACCTTAAGTCCGGCTGAGATCGATCAATTCTTTAAGTGCCTTACCGGAGTCAAAGTTAGTTCCGGTTACTATGGCAAGATAAGCAGATATCTAGACACGGACAAGAAAAGGTTCAGCAGGATGAAGTCCCATGACTGTCATGTGATGATGACGCAGATACTACCTGTTGCCCTTAGAGGGATAATGGACAAGCACGTCCATGACACGCTTATTGGTCTCTGCAACTTTTTCGACGTCATCTCTCGAAAGTCGATCAGTGTGAAGCAGCTCCGAAGGCTACAGGAAGAGATCATTGTGATACTGAATGAGCTTGAGATGTACTTCCCGCCCGCGTTCTTTGACGTGATGGTGCATCTGTGTGTCCATATTGTGGATGACATAATAGACCTGGGGCCGTCATTCATGCACAACATGATGTCGTTTGAGGGGAAGATACCGGCGGGGAAGGTACCGGCGCCAATGCCGCTACCAAAGAGAGGAAGCATAAGAAGCAGAGGATATGGAAACCTAACAAACTAGGGATTGGATGACTTGTGATCACAAAGATGGCACCTGGCAAGTTTGAGCCATTAGAGCCGGAAGAACCTCGCAAGTGCTATGGGAACCAAGTAGGATGCATCCTACAGGAATGCGCGAGCATCAACAACGGTGACTTAAGGAGTAAAGAACATTTGATGCAGTTGCTCCTAACGAAGTTGCACAAGAGATTCAAGTTCCCCGACCGGGATGATAACATAGAACAACCATGGGATGATCCGAAGATGAAAAAGATTAACAATCACGCCATGGGCATGTTCAGCAATGATTTTTCCTCTTGGAAAGGGAGGGTGAAACGAGCTACTGAGGCTGAGGAACCGCTGTCCAAGATTCTGGAGGAAAATCCGACACTTACGGAAGAGGAGTTCGAAAAGTTCAAGGACACTTGCACTACCGAGGCAGCGAAGGCTAAGGCTGCGAAATTCAAGAGCCTTCAGCAAAGGAACATGGGGAAGCATCGCCTCGGAAGCCGTGGCTGCCTCAGTAAAAGGCCCATATGGGATAAGGAGGACGCGGAACGTGAAGCCGCGGATCTCCCAGACCCCTTTGCGAAGTTCACCAACCTCTTGGAGCGTGACTTCATCAGGGCCCGCTACAAGTGGGACAAGGAGAAAAAGGTTTTTTTACACGGACCAGATCACGAGGAAATTGATTAGACTACTGGAGAAGCATCACCAGCTTGCAGCCGAAATCCCTACTTCTCCGATGAGGCCCAAATGGGACACCCCTCTCAACCGGGGCTTGAACAAACTTAAGGGACTCCCTTTGGGCCAGCGGCTGCAATATGGTCGTGCGCACGGCGCTGGAGACGGTGCCACGTGGAAGGTGTTTTACATTGAGGGCCCAGAGGACAGGAAGCAGAAAAGGAAGTTTAGTCAGGAGGACATCGACGCGAAGGTGAAGCTTGCGGTCGAGAAAAAAACAGCTGAGGACGCAGAAAAAACAGCCGAGGAGAAAAATGAGTTGCTACAGCAGGCAGTCAATGCAGCTGTAACTGCCTGCTGAAATGACTTTGCTACTAACTTGGTTCCAGCTATCATCAACTAGACGAAGGAAAATCCACACAAGACGGTACATGATTTCCCGATGCCTAGTTTCGTCGGGAGCAACTCCACTAACAACAACAACACCGCACCATCACTTGCTCACGCAACCGGTCCTCCTCTCGTGGTCGCTCCTGCTCATAGCAGCCCGTCCTCACTCTCTGGCGCGCTAGGTGGGCCTTCATCTTTGGCTAAGCTCGAGCCGTCACGGTAATTTGTCGGTGTACTAAAGTAGGGGTACCTTAGTATCCCGAACTTGTGCACGGGCAGTCGCAGCCCCCCGCGGCCAGGCTTGTTGGGCGTCCGCCAAGATCCTCCGCTGCTCATATTGAAGACCATTCAAGAACAAAGTACTCAAACAAAGGCCCCGGCAAGAGGAGCTTGCCGGGAAGGCCAACCAAGGCCCCAGCAAGAGAAGCTGGCCGGGAAGAAGACAAGACCCCGGCAAGAGAAGCTTGCCGGGAAGGCCACTCAAGGCATTCCAAGAAAACTTGCCGCGACGCACCGCGCGCCCCGGCAAGGCCCGGTGAGCGACAAGCTCCCGAACACGACAAGACGACGACCGCGGCAAGGAGCTTGCCACGGGAAACCCCCACTTCGCGCCCGCGCTCCAGCACACCTGTCAACGTGTCGCTCTGGGACCCTCCCAAGCACACGTGGCAGGAGGCCGTGCAGCTATGGGTGCGAGGTGGCAAGCAGGCGCTGGCAAGATGACCATCGTGGCAAACGGTGGCGCCCCTAGCGGTCGCTTCTCTTGCACTGTTTGAGCGACCAGATGGGCATTAAATGCACTTGTCCCCTGCCGTCAGAGTTAGGTAGGGGGCACTGTTGGTAGCGGTTGTACCAACCTGCGTTTTTACTCTTTTACCCCTCTTTCTACGCTGCCACCTGTCGGTGACCCCTTTAGCTTATAAAAAGGAGGCCCATGCGCACGTAGAAAGGGTGGGGGTTGGGGGTCGGTAGGGGTCGGTTCGGTTCGGTTCGGTTCGGTTCGGTTGGGCTCATTCGAGAGGAGAGGGCACCCGCACTCTCAAGCAAGAACAGAATAGAAACACAAAGCAGCAGTAGGAGTTTTATCTCTCCGGAGAGCTCCGAAGCTGGGTAAAATCCCCCGCGCGCCTCGCCTCGATCTGCTCTTCGTGTGCCCTCCGCCCCCCTGCCAAACCAAAAAGGGGCCCTGCCCCATAGGTGCTCGTTCCCCGCGACCGACATAATTACATGTCGCACCAACATATATATATATAGAATATTCCATTTTCGTTGCCTTTCAGATGTTTTAGGCCACAGACATATGTGTTTGCAAGGCGAAGAAACCCCGTGCACCATACTCTACTTGATAAAAGGCCAGAAGGTCGATGTGGGAAAGGGGATGATATTGAACCCCTTGAAACCCACGTTCCACAACCAGCCGATCCCCGCCGGGCACTTCAGGGTTAGCTTGTCCAGTGTGCAATCGGGGCACGAGGCATTGCCTCCACCAGTACAACATGTGGGAGAGGACGACAAGACCCCGCCGCGGATTGGAAGCTGCAAGGGTTGGGTGCTGCTATGGCCGAAGAATCTTATTCGTCTGGAGCCGACCGAGAGCACACCAATAACCACACATCAACAAGCATGTGCGGAGACCACCACCCTGCCTACGCAATTACCAGCTCCTGTAGTGCCGAGTGAGAGCAGCGAACGACGTGATGAAGGTGGTGCAATAGTACTGGCTGATGTAATCGGTCTTGTAGAACAGAGAATGGATGATGAGACGGAGGTCGACCCTATGGGTTTCCTCAGTACAAACGCGCATGACTGTGACATAGATATGATGAGTCAACCATATATATGACGAATCGGGCTATCAGCATGCTAATGAGGTTATGGATGATATGCCCGGGCAGGAAGGTTGTTTGAAGGATTGCAAAAAGTCTCTCTTCATGAATTCCTCACAGGACACGCCTGAAGATGTTGCCTCAACACAGGCTCAACTAGCTGGGGGTCGTACAGTGCTTAGCCCGGGAACCCTGGGGCAGGGGTTAAGGAAGGGTCTGGAAGGTGTGCCCAAGAAAAAGGAGAGGAAGAGATCGGGGAAGATAACTGTCCCCAAAGAAGCCAGAGCACATAATAGCCAGACGATGCATTCTGAAGAGCATGTACCCGTGAAAGGTGCAGCCATGTTCCATCTCACGGGCGAGTCGATGCTACCGCCAAGACCGCTGGAAGCACTATCAAGGGATCTCAGGAGACTGCACGACCATGTGCTGTCGACTGAGAAAAGCCTACTAGCCTCAAAGGATCCAGGATATCCGACATACACGGCTCGTGCGCCTGAGGGGAAGTGCTACGTCGAGACACGGCCCGCATAAGTGTTCTTCCTGCGGTTTGACCATATCTTTGAGATGTTTATGACAAGGCGGCTCGATTTTACTATTGTACGCCTTTTTGCTCTACATATGAGCTCCGTCATGAAGAGTGAAGAAGTCTCGCAAATCTGTGTGGCGGATCCGTACTACATGCACGAGTCTTTCTTGAGTCTCGGCGACTTTGAGCATGAAACTGCTAGGGAGTACCTCCAAAACTTCATGGTACAGAATAAGGACCGGGAAATTGTCCTCGTGCATTATCATCCAAAGTAAGTCAGTTTCGGACAACCCTTTCGTACATTTCAATCATTCCTTCTCTCTCATATGGGGAATAATTTGAGGTGTCTTTTCCCCGCAACAATGGGCGCGCCGTCCTTATCGTTCTTTACCCGCAAGTCTCCCACGCCATGTATTTTGACCCTTTCAGAGACTACGAGAAAAAAGACTACACCCACATAATGAATATTCTAGATGATGCTCTCCAAGGCTTCGGCATTAGAGGTGGCCACATGCAGATCAGGACACAAAGGAACAAGAAGATGGGTTTCGCACATAAAACTAACTTCTCCTGCATCCATGTCCCAAAACCAAGCAAGAAGGATGGATTCTACATCGTCCATCTCATGATTCAGTTCAACAGGATCACCAAAAGCTTCGCATGAGAAGCAGAAATGATGATCATATCCACAAGTGGCTAGAATCTCATGGAGAAGCGGATTACAAACTTAGAGATGACTTCTTTCTCATCCAAAGGGACATTGCGACGATCATCATGAAAGAAGTCGTCGATGAGAAGGGGATGTTCCACCACGGCCCTATATCGTGAGCTGACGTCCGAACTCGCATACGCATGCAATGTCTAGACCTCACGTCGTTCAAGAAGCTAGGGTCCATCCTCGATGATATGGAAGGATGGAACTTCTAGTGATTTATGATGCCAATGATGATGATATGTGTCGGTTTAACTTGTATACTTTTTGTAGCGATGAAACTTTGTGATGTCCACGGTCCCTGCCGAACTTGCGTAACGCTACTTTGTTAGTTTGCGTAGGATGACCTGCGTACCTCTAGTTAATTAGTTTGCGTACTGTATGTTGCATCTAGTTGCTAACCCTTTCTTTTTCGGTGTTGCTCTAGTATATTTTGTTGCATATATATGATTATACATCCTCTTCATGAATATGCATCTCTAGCAGGTACCTAGTTTCTTGATGACAAGATGGAAGTGCTATGTCGTGTACAAAGGGAAGGTTCCGGGGGTGTACAACGAGTGGCCTGAGTGTCAGGCGCAAGTGAATGGGTTCTCGGGCGCCAGCCATAAAGGCTTCAATAGCAGACAAGAAGGAGAAGCTAGTTACTTTAGGTTCACGCTAGCACGAGAGAGGACTCATAACCGCCACCTCATGTACTGCATAGTTCCGCTCTCACTCATAGTGATAGCTCTTCTTGCGTATACATTTGTTTAGATGGATGACGTTGTAGTTGCAAGTATTCGAGACTTGCATGTATCGCTATTTTCGAGATGATGACAAGATACCACTTTGTGTTGGATGATGATTATGATGTGACTATTTGTATGTATATGCTATGCTTACATTTGTGGTCTCGCAGGCATTTGTATGTGTATCATGATGACATTTGTATGTGTATCATGATGACATTTGTATGTGCTAAAGATTCTTCTATAAAGCCTGTTCAAATACAAAACAAATATGCAGAAAAATATATATTGAAATTAGCAGTAGCGAGTGGAGAAAAGTTAGCAGCAGCGCGGTAGTATCAGTAGCGCGCACAGGGGAAGCGCGCTATAGCTATTAGCAGTAGCGAGCTCCACAGAAGAACGCTACTGCTACACTTGTATATCAATAGCACGGGCGCGCACGCGCTGCTGCTATGGTTTAGCTGTAGCGCCTTATTAGTAGCGCCGCGTCCCGCGCTACTGATAACCCTAAAACTCGCGCTGCTGCTAGGCTTTTCCCTAGTAGTGTGTGTTCCAATTAGTCATATTATTTCCTGGGCATATCTTTCTTGATCCTCTGATCGCCTCCCTTTGGACGCCAACCAGAGTCTCAGGGGCTACTATCTATACACAGGCGTATTTGCGTTTATAGCACACTTGAAAATATTACATTACGTACCTCAAAGCTTCTTAGCAGGCCCGTAAAGGCTTCATTCAATCCGCTTTTCGTGGACAGGATCCTCTCAGTCACCGTACCCTTCAAGGTACGATGTTCCTCTGAGACGGGCGCATGTCGCAATATGTCCATCAATGTATCCGGCGCCTCCGGATCCTCGGAAGCAGCTGTAGGGGTACGGACTCCCTTCAAAGGAATATGTTTACTCGACCTTAGAGTTGTCTCCGGCTATAAATCGGATAGTCTGGGGCCTTTATTTTTGGTCCCCGTAGGGGCTGCATACCACGGGCCCAGGACGGCCAAAGTGTCACCCTCGGGCCTAGTCTTCATTGTCCCTCGCACCACCTGTTGATCGGGAGAGATCCTCTAGGACGACACCTCGGGGTCGTCTGCCCTATTCAGCAGGGAGATCTGTGGAGGCATCTCACTCTCCATCATCTCCGGAAGAAGATCCCCCGAGGAGGAGGACTGTTGAGGAAGGCTGCATGCCGGACTGCAAACATATATTTTAAATATTACCCTGGCAACCAGGAAAGAACGGGATATGTTTAAGACACCCTTGTCCACTTACGATTCAGCTAAGGGCTTCTCCTTTCGAATGAACAGTGTGACAACGTCGCCTCTCGAACCAGAACCCCCTGACAGGGATATCTTCCCTCGCTTAGAAGCCTTTATCTTCAAGTCTTCGGAGGCGGTCCTCTTCTTCCCATAGGGAGATGTGATGTCAGTTTCTCCTTCACTTTCATCTTCGGAAGAGGGAGTTCTAATCTCCCCAGACGAGGTGCCCGGCATACCTCTAGAATGGGGGCCACCCTGGGCCTTCTTGCTCTCCTCCTTGCCTTCCTTCGCTGACACTTGATATGGTGCCGGAACCAGCATCCTTGTTAACACCGGATCAACTGAGTCTTCGGGAAGAGGGGCCGAACACCTAATTCTCTCTGCCTTCCTTATCCAGCCCTGGTCGAGTATGGTTTTCTTAGTATATTGTTATGAGAAATTTAACTAAGCTGTGTTCAGGTGTCGAGTGCTTACCGAGGTATCCGGATGGTTGCAGTCAAGGCTGATGTCCTCTGTAGTATCCGGCCACTGTTTTCGAGTCCCGAAGAATAATTTCCACATTCCTCTGAGCGTCATGCCAAAGAAGTGATGAAGGGTTCGTGGTCCTTCTGCATTGAACTCCCACATACGGAGAGGCCGTCGCTGGCATGGTAGGACCCGACGGACTAGCATTACTTGGATTACGCTGATAGGACCGGTGTCCTTTTCAATGAGGCTCCAAATGCGGCTTTGCAGCGTCTGCACTTCATCAATTGATCCCCAGCCCAGCCCCTTATTAATCCATGATGCAAGCCGTAATAGAGGGCCATATCGGAATGCAGGTGTAGCTACCCACTTGGTACCACGGGGTTCAGTGATGTAAAACCACTCCCTCTGCCATAGGTTGGAAGTTTCTCTGAAGGAGCCTTTTGGCCAAGGAGTATTGGTGAGTTTTCTCACTGCAGCACCACCGTACTCCACTTGTTTCCCGTCAACTACCTTCGGCTTCACATTAAAGGTCTTGAGCCACAAGCCGCAGTGTGGGGAATACGGAGGAAGGCCTCGCACATGATAATGAACGCTGGGACGTGAAGAAAGGAGTCCGGAGCTAGATCGTGAAAATCTATCCCGTAATAGAACATGAGCCCTCGGACGAAGGGATGAAGAGCGAACCCTAGCCCTTGTAGGAAGTGGGAGATGAATACGACCCTCTCGCCAGATCTAGGAGTAGGAATAACCTGCCCTTGAGTAGGAAGCCTGTGGGGGATTTCCGCGGTCAGGTATCTTGCCGCCCGGAGCTTCGCAGTATCCTCCTCTGTGACAGAGGAAGCCACCCATCGGCCATGAGGGCTGGGTCCGGACATGACTTGGAAGCGCGAAGCGATTAAAATGAACCTTGGGTGCTGAAACTCAAGGTGGGAGAGGTTGAGGAAAGAGTTGGCGTAAAGGAGAAAAGATGGGTCTTAGCCCCTTTATAAAGGCGATGAATATCAAACGCCCCCTCCTAGGCCTTAAAACCTTCCTATTCCTACAGAATCATGCCAACAGAATGGCTGGGTTACCCACGCCCGTATTGATGAGAATTCCGCAATAAGGGGACATGATCTCTGCTTTGACAAGACGTGCCAATGAAACCGCATCTCAAAACATGGAGCAGAGGCTAAAAAACTTTTCGAAATAATGGTCGGGCGGCGATGTGATGTCACGCTACAAAAAATTGTCAGCGGATTGGACTTGTGAAATATTATACTCTCTGCGGTTGTGTGTGGAATTTGTTTTACAGAGCCGGACACGATTCTTGTGTTCAAAGACTATTTTGGAGTATTCGGAGAAGGAACTTTCCTTGCAATACCGAAGACAATCCGCGCGCCGGACACCTCGTCATTGCAGCCTGGTTCAGGGGCTACTGAGGGAGTCCTGGATTAAGGGGTCCTTGGACGGCCGGACTATGTAGCATGGGCCGGACTATTGGGCCGTGAAGATACAAGATAAAAGACTCTCTCCCGTGTGTGGATGGGACTCTCCTTGGCGTGGAAGGCAAGGTTGGCGCCTGGATATGAAGATTCCTTTCTCTGTAACCGACTTTGTATGACCCTAGTCCCCTCCGGTGTTTATATAAACCAGAGGGCTTAGTCCATAGAGGAAATCATAATCACACAGGCTAGACTTCTAGGGTTTTAGCCATTACGATCTCGTGGTAGATCAACTCTTGTAATACTCATATTCATCAAGATCAATCAAGCAGGAAGTAGGGTATTACCTCCATAGAGAGGGCCCGAACCTGGGTAAACATCGTGTCCCCCGCCTCCTGTTACCATCAACCTTAGACGCACAATTCGGGACCCCCTACCCGAGATCCGCCGGTTTTGACTCCGACACTGCTTCCCCGTAGCCGTCGACCGTCGCAACATCTCTGCTTCCCTGCCGTCAGTCGCCACCACAACCACGCCGGCCTCATTGACTCAGCAGCTGGAGCTGCCTACTTCACCGTGCTGCCAGATAGGTCACACCCTCATCTCAAATCACTTTATTTAGGTGTCAGTTGTCTGAATTTTTATTCTGGGCCAATTGATTCCCAATGGGAAGCAGCACCCCTCGAGGCGGCAGAGCTCCTAGGCTGCCGGTTGGCTGGTGTCTAACGTAAGGGTGCGGGGGTGCAAGTTCGCCGCGGAAGCAGCGCTTAGATGGCTATCTTAGAGTTGCGTGGGTTGAAGGTACTGCCGCTGCCGGATCTGGATGACAGCGAGTCTTTGTGGATTGGCCCGGGGGCAGCGCAACCATGACAGTGCGGTGGGGCGGGCGGCGGGGTTTTGGTCGGGGCAACGGATGGTAGAGGCAGGCTGCTCTGCCGTTGGTCGCTGACTCTTCAGGGAAGTATCCAAACAGTGTCAGCTGGGAGGCACAAGACGGCCAACAAGCCATCCGGCATAGATCGGATAGTACCAAAATAAAATAAAATCGTGTGACCCCAATTTAGTCTTCAGTCAACAAATATGTGACCACTGTCGTACCTTGTTGTTCATCTCTTAGGGTATTTCTTTAGATCAAAGAGATGTGTCGTTCTTAACATTATGCATTTTCTGCATCTTCAGCCACACCGTCTTCCGACTCATCGCAGTTGCTCCAACAAGGGAAGCATACACCATAAGGGAGCTATAGTCCCCACTAAACAGTTCCCTACATCGAATGCGCGTGGCCGATATGGACAGCCACAACAATTGCAGGGCCATCGACCAGTCAGCACATGATGCTCACTCCTATGGATGGCAGCCAGATAGGTTGTACCCTCATCTTACTTGTGTGCAACATTTATGGCTTCATTATTCATCTAAGCATGGAAAATAGATTATCACATTTCACTGTATATTCATGCTGATCTCTTATGGGTCTTGTTCAGGAGTTAACGTTGTTCCATAGTTCAGCTAAGAGACTTGTTCTTCAGGTAACGTTGTTCCACAGTTATCATCCATCAGCCAATGTTATCCCACAGGCTAGTGATTATAGTATTATACCACTTCTAGTATTACCTATGTTGTTCTTTAATACTTTTTTGTGCCATCTAGTTAATCTCGAGTACAAATGATACATATTCTGTAGCTTTCATCTGTGTTCTCCCTTTAGTTTTTGAGACTATTTGCTGCTAGTTAACCCCAGTCCTACTATTTATGTCATCTCCTACAGGCACTCATTACATAAATCTAACTACTAGTTGTCTTTCATCCATGTCAGATATAATTGCACACACTGATTTATGCACAAGAACCTCACGGAGCAATGTAACGGCCAACAAACTTGACGTCAATGATACCCAATATGATGGAACATGTAAAGGCAGTTCTTCACAAGACTTGCAGAAATATGATAAATCCTATTCACCCCACAAGGTACTTGCTCTTACTTGGCCCTTGATATGGGTACAACATGCATATAATGTCCTGGAGTGCATCTACTCTGTTGCAATGCCTTGTGCTTAGCCTGCTTATCATGCATGTAAATATGGCATGCCTTCCTGTTTTTCAGTACCTATTCCATTCATGATAACATGTTTTCAAATTCAAGTACTGTCATTCTACTCTATCGCAATGCCATCTCCTTGAACATCATGCTTCTGAATATCTTATGCATAGTTATTCATCAGTATGTACTTCACCTGTCTACCATACAATGTTCTTTTTTTTACATTGAAGTGTTGTCTAGTGGTCTCTTGCACTGCCACTTAGTTTCCCAATCATACACGCATATGTTGCCTTAGTGTTTTTCTGTATGTATTCCACTAGCATACAATTTTACATTCAAGTAGTGTTTTTTTACACAGTTGTCCTGTCGTATCCCTAGCTCTTATATCATACTCCCTCCGTCCGGATTACATGTCGTAGAAATGGATAAAACTGGATGTATCTAGAACTGAAATACGCCTAGACCCATACATTTATTTCCGGATGGAGGGAATACATGTCAATATGTCATGCCTTTCTATTCTTCAGCACCTATTCCATCTCTGTTGTAGCATGTTTTAATTGAAGCACCATTCTTCTATATAAGGCATGCAAGGGGAAGACGGCTATGTTAGAATCTGAAGGGTTACAAATCAGGTCTTTGCAAAAGATCCAAACGCTAGGAGATAATAAACCAACTCTAGTTTTCATGGATACTGCTCCAGCTCAGAGAAACCCAACTCCCACTGATAATAAGCAGATTCCAGTGGCCAAAGAACAAGTCCGCTCCAGTCCAGCAAAAGAATGTCAACTCCATTCTAAGAAGCGTGTGCTTATCCTCGCATCATGAAATTTTATAGCATTCTGATCATATTTTCTACATGTTTCTTACACATCTCTCTTTTAGAAAATAAGGTTAAACGATAGAAGACTTCTTCCATTGGGGTTGTATTCAAAGAAATATCTTGTGAGAATTCTCTCTGCTCCAATGCTGATGTAAGTACCTGTTGTATATCACTATATTTTTACATCAGCATGTATTTTGTTAATCGGTGTGAATCCAACCTTTATCTGATCTAAAATTAGTTGTAGCAAAATGTTAAAGGCGCCAATGTTGATTTTTGTAAGGAAAATTGTCTGGTAGTTTCGCATAATGAGCTGCATGAGTGTACTATCTCATATCATGCACATTACTATATTGTAGTGTTGCTCTGGTTGCCCATTCATTCATTGTGTCAATGTTACTTTCATATTACCTTACCTGGCTGATGATAGCTGTGCCATATTGTGTTAATTTGGTGTAGGCTAGTTGCCCAAACGTTCGTTGTGTCAATGTTGTTTTCCTATTATCTGACTTGGCCAATGATAGAAATGCTAGTGTGTTAATTTGGTGTAGGCTACTGAAAATAAGAAGACAAACTTTGAAAATAGCAAGGCAACCCCATTGTTTCTTTCCAATAAATCTAGGCCAGGTAATATGGCAATAATTCATGATTAATCTGTTTGATTCCCCTCCTAATTTATATTATGATGCAGTGGTCGAGACACTCTCCACTATCAATAATACAAGCCTGCTAAAATCGCCATCTGAATTTGTTCAGTTTCCTCTGTCTCGAATGCAACGGAAAAAATGTTTGTTTGTGAACCAATTAATCGCTGAAGCAATGATGGAAATGGTGGAAGAATTGGAGGTGCACATTCGTGCGCAACAACAGCTGATCAATGTTTTCAGAGACATTGTAGCAAAGTAGCAAGAACTTGCCCACATGCTTATGGGCGCCATCCGTGCTGGGTTGCAGATTGTGACATTGTAGATCATTAGGTTCTGTTCATTTATTTGAACTGGCATCAATCTTTGAATGCCCAGTGGATGTATTTCCTATAATATATGCTAGATTTGCAACGTTTTTTCCTGTATGTCGTACCTTTGCTTGATCGGTTTTTGTCCTTTGCATAATTGCTCATTGTAATGGGCTCAAATTATCTAATTTGGCCTAAAGACATGTACGAACTTTAGTGGGCCCATTAAGTTAATGGGCCGTTACTAGGCCGAAATTTAATGGTCGGCCCTCTTACCTCCCGGGTCGTTAATAGGCCGACATCAAAGCGGGCAACAGGTGGGCCCATTTGATTTCATGGGTTGTTAACAAGTCGTTACTAAGGTTGGGCTACATATGGCCCAACTATACTGTGGGCCTTTAGAAGGCCGAAAGAGACAACGGGCTTGTACTGGACCATGAAGAGCATGGGCCGCTAAGAGGCCGAAAGTCAGCTCTTACTGTAAATGCCCCAACTGTGTTGTGGGCCTTTAGCGGGCCGAAAGAGAAACCGGGCTAGTATTGGACCATGAAGAGCATGGGCCGTTAAAGGGCCAAAACTCAGGTCCGACTACAAATGGCCCTACTCATTTATGGGCCGTCAACAGGCTGAAATACACACCGGGCCGGGAATTGGCCCAACACTTAAATGGGTCGCTAAAAGGCGAAAACTCAGGTCCGACTACAAATGGCCCAACTCATTTATGGGCCATCAATAGGCTGAAAGACGCACCAGGCCGGAAATTAGCCCAACGCTTAAATGGGTCGCTAAAAGGCCGAAAGATGTACATCCTGAAAATTGGCTCACCCCTTGAATGCGCTGTTAACAGGCCGAAATCACATCAGGCCGATATTGAGCATAAATATATAGCGGGCTGTTAACGAGCTCGAACTGACAATGGGCTGCAATGGTGTCAAATTTTGACGGGCCGCTGACGGGCCGAATTGGCACATATCATATGGGCCATGGGCTTAAATGGACCTGAAACAAGTAGGCCTTATATGGGTCGGCCTGCTAATTTTTACTGGGCCGGCCTTTTTCACTCGAATGGGCCACTGTTGGGCTGTGCAACATGTCGACCTATCATAGGCTCCTCCTGTCCAATGAGTGGATGACATCTATCCCAACGGTGACCCAAAATGTGTTTCCTCCGGCCAATGAGAGAAAATCCTCATTGGTTAGGGCTGTTAACGGGTTATCGGATCCAAAACCGGACCCGATAGCTTAGCAGCGACCCGTTACGGTGGATGCCACGTGTCGGTCACCCTTGACGAAAGCACTTTCATGACGCGCCATTTATCGTCATGGAAGTGGACACTTCCGTGATGATAATTTTGGTAATGTCATGGAACACTTCTACGACAGCACAGGTATGACTATCTTGATTCTCTCATAAAATCGTCATGGATGTACATGCATGAGAGAAAACGTGACCTACTGTGACAAACACGTATCATCACGGAAGTGTATGTTTTTTGTAGTGTTTGGGGATGCGATGCTTATGTCAAAAGGCTTCAGCCTGATAAGCTCGAACCTAAATCGGAGAAGTGCGTCTTCATAGGATACCCTAAGGAAACTATTGGGTACATGAGGGAGTCATGGACTAGGGGGTGTCCGGACAGCCGGACTATCATCGTCCGCCGGACTCCAAGACTACGAAGATACAAGATTGAAGACTCCGTCCCGTGTCCGGATGGGACTTTCCTTGGCGTGGAAGGCAAGCTTGGCGATACGGATATGTTGATCTCCTACCATTGTAACCGACTCTGTGTAACCCTAGCCTCCTCCGGTGTCTATATAAACCGGAGGGCTTTAGTCCGTAGGACACAACATACATTACAATAATCATACCATAGGCTAGCTTCTAGGGTTTAGCCTCCTTGATCTCGTGGTAGATCCACTCTTGTACTACCCATATCATCAATATTAATCAAGCAGGACGTAGGGTTTTACCTCCATCGAGAGGGCCCAAACCTGGGTAAAACATCGTGTCCCTCGTCTCCTGTTACCATCCGCCTAGACGCACAGTTCGGGACCCCCTACCCGAGATCCGCCGGTTTTGACACCGACATTGGTGCTTTCATTGAGAGTTCCTCTGTGTCGTCACCGATAGGCTTGATGGCATCTTCAACCAACAACGCTGTCTAGGGCGAGACTTTTCTCCCCGGACAGATCTTCGTATTCGGCGGCTTCGCACTGCAGGCTAATTCGCTTGGCCATCTGGAGCAGATCGAAAGCTACGCCCCTGGCCGTCAGGTCAGACTCGGAAGCCTAAACTTCACGGCCGATGTCCACGGAGACTTGATCTTCGACGAACCCGAGCCACAGCCGAGCGCGCCACACTGTTGCGATGGGCATGATCTAGCTCTGCCGCCGAACAGTGCCTTGGTGGCTGCACACGAATCCTCTCCGGCCATCAGTCCGGAGCCGATCACCCAAATCGAGGATCAGTGGATAGACGCCGCCTCGGGGGCTCCAACTCCCTCGGTGATGGAGCCGAACATTAATCTTGTCCCCCGCGAAACTTGTGATTCCGAGGTGCCGGACTCCTTGCCGGACTCCGAACCTCCCACGCCCCTACCAATCAAATCGGATTGGGCGCCGGTTATGGAATTCACCGCCGCGGACATCTTCCAATACTCGCCTTTTGGCGATATCCTGAATTCACTAAAGCATCTCTCGTTATCAGGAGAGCCCTGGCCGGACTATGGCCAGGATGGTTGGGGTACGGACGACGAAGAAATTCAGAACCCACCCACCACCCACTTTGTAGCCACTGTCGACGATCTAACCAACATGCTAGACTACGACTCCGACGACATCGACGCTATGGACGACGATGCCGGAGACGAATAAGAAATAGAGCCTATAAGGCACGGGAGGACCACCTCGTCATATGACATATACATGGTGGATACCCCAAAGGAGAGCGATGACGAGGACCAACGGGCCGCGGCAGAAGATAACACCGCCGATAAACAACCAAAACGGCGACGCAGACGCCGCCCTAAGTCCCGCCTCGACGACAACAACGCTCCCAAGGAGCCCGTCGTATAGCAGGGCTCACAAGTGGACGACGAACATGCAGATAAGCAAACGTCCGAACATGACGAGTCAGATAATCAGTCCAGGCCCGGCGAAAACGACAGTCCGGACGACCTCATGCCGGACACGCCGCCGGAGAGCAAAAACCTTCGGAAAAGACTCGTCAACACTGCAAGAAGCCTAAAGAAGGAAAAGCGGAAGCTCAAAACAGCGGAAGACACACTCAGAATGAGATGGAGCAAAGTGCTCAAAACCGCAGATAAATACGGCAATGGCCACCAATCAAAGAGCTACCCGAAGCGCAAGCTGCTACCAGAATTCGATGACGAGGCCATAGAGCCCCCACAGTCCAAAAATAAAGAGGCTGCCTGGTTGGATAGACGGCCAGATGATAGGCCAAATTCTGAAAGCGGCGCCGCACATAAACCAACTAATGAACCTGGAAAGACAGATGGCCCAGCCAGGTCCATCTACGGGCCAAAGAAGTAGGCCCCAGGAAGCAAGGCAACACGTCAAGTGTCCGAAGATAGCGGCACACACAAATACAGGGGCGCCGCACACCCACTATGTTTCACCGATGAGGTGCTGGACCATGAATTCCCAGCAGGATTTAAACCCATAAACATAGAGGCCTACGATGGAACAACAGACCCTGGAGTCTGGATAGAAGATTATATACTGCATATACACATGGCCAGAGGAGACGATCTCCACGCCATAAAATACCTACCCCTCAAGCTTAAAGGGCCAGCCCGTCATTGGCTTAAAAGCCTCCCTGAAAACACTGTTGGAAGTTGGGAAGAGCTCGAGGACGCGTTTAGAACAAATTTTCAAGGGACTTATGTCCGCCCTCCGGATGCAGATGATCTAAGTCATATAACTCAACAGCCCGGAGAGTCAGCGCGGAAATTCTGGAACAGGTTTCTCACCAAAAAGAACCAAATAGTCGACTGTCCGGACGCCGAAGCCTTAGCAGCTTTCAAACACAATGTCCGAGACGAATGGCTTGCCAGGCACCTCGGCCAAGAAAAACCGAGGACAATGTCCGCACTAACAAGCCTCATGACCCGCTTCTGTGCGGGAGAGGATAGCTGGCTAGCAAGATGCAACACCAGCGACCCAAGTACATCCGAGATAAGAGATGGAAACGGAAAATCATGGCGCAGAAAAGAGCAGCGTTGGAATAAAGAGAAAAGCCCAAAGAGCACGGCAGTCAATGCCGGATTCAAAAGCTCGCGGCCAAACAACAAAACACAGCCTCTTAAGGATGACAGCGACGAATTGTCCAACTTAAACAAGATTTTGGGTCGGATATGTCAAATCCACAGTACCCCCGGAAGGCCTGCAAATCACACCCACAGGGATTGTTGGGTTTTTAAACAGTCCAGCCGATTAAACGCCGAACACAAGGGGCTCGACGCGTCAAGCAAAGAAGATAAACCCCACCAACAGAGCACCGGAAAACAAAAGACTTTCCCACAAGAGGTCAAAGCAGTAAACTCACTTCATGTGATAATACGGAAAAATAGTGCGGCACTTCCTAAAAAGAGGCTCGCACGGTCCAACCCAGCAGACCATAGAGATTGGATATCAAAACCAATCACTTTCGACCACCTGGACTATTCTAGAAGCGTTCGAAGCGCAGGACGGACTGCCCTGATATTGAATCCCATAATAGATGGATTACAATTTACTAAAGTCCTAATGGACGGAGGCAGCGACTTAAACCTGCTGTATTCAAACACAATCCGTCAGATGGGGATAGACCATACAAAAATTCGACATAGCCGCACTTCCTTCAAAGGAGTGACGCCAGGACCTTACGCCAAGTGCACAGGCTCCATATTACTGGAAGTCGTGTTCGGATCACCGAACAATTTTCGGCGCGAAAAACTAATTTTTCACATCGTCCCATTTAAAAGTGGATATCAAGAACTATTGGGACGAAAGGCTTTTGTCCGTTTCAACGCCATACCGCATTACGCGTCTCTTACACTCAAGATGCCCGGTCCGCGTGGCATCATTTCAGTGCGAGGGTCACTCAAAGACCCTGGACTCGGATAGACGAGTCCGGCTTCAGCAGGCTAGGGGCTCCCTAGCCGCACACCTCTTCGCAGGGGGCTGCGCGCACAAACAACCGCGGGTTCATACAAACCCCGCTTTACTTATTTATATTTCTTCTTTTACACATATATTTTTCGCACAAATTGTTTTCAAACTGAGCGTTCCTCTCTTTTTACAGATGAACAACGTGCATACCCATCTAGGATAACGGCGCAACGGAGACACAGGCGCAGACGTGCAGTAGGGACCCGTTGCGAGGATTTTTTTCAGATTAAGACCCTGCGTAGACCTTTTTTAAATGTCTCTTGTTCTTATTCTCCCTTGGTTTCTTCCTATAGCCAAAGCGGAGCCTGACGTTTTGGCATCGGCCGCGTCAGAAGACCATGCCCGTACTTGGACACTAGGGGCTTAGGGCATTGTTCTGCCCATTATCATAAAGACCGAACACCTTAGGGAGTGTTCGGCGTCTCGAGTTAGGAATTATATGCATCAGCTCCGAATCATGTCTTTGGTCAAATGTTGGGTTTGCCCGGCTCCTGTGTTTTGCTACCTTACGTTCAGTATCATCGGCTAACGCGGCACCAGGAGAACTACTGCGATTGTGCCCCAGTTCGGCTGGGCGAGCACCTTAGTAGAGAAAGCCAAAAACTGACTGTCATGATATAGCGAGAGACTGGTCAACCACTTGATCGACTATCGGAATGTTTAGAATTCCCCGCTTTGACGAAGGACCGTTTCCCGGTCAGGCACACACGCGCCTCGAACTCGGAGAAGCGCGGTGCCCTCAGGGGCTATATCGTAGCCCCACCCTCGAGCTCCAATGGTTAAGTGAAAGTGATAAAGCATTATAGTCCGGATTGCCTCGTTCGCTACGCTACCACCTCCTAAACAGGACTGAGACGTCGGATTAAGTGTGAACACGCGCTATTTTTGCGAACACCCCCACACCCTGTGCGTGGGGGCTGAAGCCGAAGACTGCAATCTTTCAGGTTATACAAGTGTATACGTAAACGGCCGCATAGGAGAAGTTTTATTACTTGGGACGCACAAGTAAAAAAAGCAGTTATATCATAATCATCGTTTTACAAGCTAAAACGTTCATTTGAACGTGACATTTTTTGAGCACTGCGACTCTATTACACGAGCGCCACGCATAACTTCCCCTAAATAGTGCTCGGCGGGGAACCGGTCTTCATCCGAGCCCTGGGCGGCAACAGCGGTGGCATCCATCTCTGTCCAATGCGCCTTTACGCGGGCAAGTGCCATCCGCGCGCCCTCGATGCAGGCCGACCGCTTCATCTCCTTGATATGCGGCACCGCTCCAAGGAATTGCTGTAGTAAGCCGAAGTAGCTCGTCGCCTTGGGCCTCTCTGTCCAAACATGAGCCACGATGTCAGTCATGGCAAGTCCGGACAACCTATTTAGCTCGGCCCATTCGGCCAACCGGCCGGTCAACGGAAGTGAGCGATCCGGACTATGGAATTGAGACCAAAATAGCTCTTCTGTCTTGTGATCCTTCTGGTCCGGAAGTGCTCCACGACATCAGCCGCACTTGCCGCTAAATCCATATATGGATCCTCCGGACTCCACAGCCGATCAAATTGAGCATACTTTTGATCCATAAACCGGCGACGCAGCAGATAAGGCTTGCCAGCCACGATATCTCCGGCCTGGCGCAACTCCTCCCTCATGGCCCGCATTGCAGAACGGGCATCCTTGGCCTCGGCGGTGGCCTTCTTCAGGTCTTCCTGCTCCGATAAGCGCCCCTTTTCAAGAGCCTCATTGCGGTCGGCAGCATCTTTCACTTTTACGGCCAATCCGGCCACCTCTTCCCTGCTTAGGCAGTGAGCAGCCTTTTCAGCTTTCAACTCCTCGGCCGCCCTCGAGGCAGCCGCATCACTCCTTCGGGCTTGCTCCTTAGCTTGAGCAAGATCGGCCCGAAGGCTCTCCACAGCAGCAGCACCGTCTGTACAACAGCATATAATTTATCAAGAGGAGGGCTTTGACCCCCTTAATAAAGCGACTGCGGAGAACTCATTTACCTTGCGACTCATCAAGTCGCCGATTGACAAGCGCGATGTCTGCATCCGCCACGTCAAGTTGCCGCATTAACTCGGCAACCCCACTAGTCCGGCTAGCCCTCGGACTATCCGCCACCTGCATAGGAATGGCGACATTAATTACTTGCGATTTTGATCCTCGGCACGCTGTCGTCTTCGACAACCTACCGAGTCTCGGGGGCTACTATCTATACAGAGCACACTTTTATGTGCAAAACTGTCAAAAATAGAAGGTGCGTCATTTTCGCGTACCTCAAATCCCGCCAGCAAACTCATAGCGGCGTTACGCAATCTGCTCTCGGCGGACGAAATCCTTTCAATCACCATGTGCATTAGCGCACGATGATCTTCTGAGATGGACGCCCTCTCAAGCAGATTCTTCAGTCCTCCCGGCCGGATACTAGCGGGCGCCGAACTCCCTGGCCCCTCCGGACTTGGGGATACCCTCCGTGACGATACTTCAGGCTCGTCTGCCTTATCTGATGGCGTAGCAGACGGGGGCGTTTCGCTCTCCATCATCTCCGAAAGAAGGTCCCCCGAAGACGAACTCATCTGCGAAGGCTGCAAATCCAAACTGCAAAATAAAAATTTCGGTCACCCACAGAAGCACAAATGGAGGTATTTTCTTACTGATGAAATTCCCTTTTCATACTCACGGCTCGCTGGAGGGCTGATTCTTTGGCGATGATTGTGCGTCCGGATTCTCCCCGGACGCCGGACCCCACGGGGAAGATCTCTTCCCTTGTTTAGGGGCTTTGGCCTCCGGATCTTTGGAGGCGGTCCTCTTCTCCCCCTGGAAGGAGGGGTTCTTGATTCCCCCCTCTTCAGACGCCCCTTTGGGTGAAATATTAGCTCCTCTATGTTCCCCATCGCTCCCTTCTGTGGGCGCGACCTCCAACATTCTGACGAGCACGGGCTCCAGTGCGGTCTCTGGGAGGGGGGCCAGACACCTTATCAGCCTTGATCGCGCCACCCACTCCTGTGAAGAGTAATGCGTCAAGAGGCGAACTCTAGAAAGGCAGATAAACAGAATGTCTGGACTCTGAGCTATTTACCTGAGTATCCGGGCGATTGCGGCTTAGGCCTGCGTCCTCGGCTAATTCCGGACAAGCCACCTGCGGTCCGAAGAACAACTTGTACATCTCCACGGGTGTTGCACCCATGAAGTGTTGGAGAATCCAAGGTCCCTCTGGGTTGAACTCCCATAAACGGAGAGGATGGTGTTTGCAGGGCAGAAGATGCCTGATTAGCACAACCTGCATCACCATGACCAGATTGATCTCCCTCGCTTGGAGGTCTCGAATCCGGCCCTGCAGTGAGGGCACGTCTTCGGACGGCCCCCAATTGAGCCCTTGCTTGACCCACGACATCAGTTGGTGTGGAGGTCCCGGGCGGAATGAAGGCGGTAGCTTTTGCTTGCTGCCCCTCGGAGCGGTGATATAGAACCACTCCTGCTGCCACAGTCCGAGTTCCTCTTGGAAGGAACCCTCGGGCCACGGGGCATCGGCCTTTTTGCTTATGGCCGCCCCGCCGCACTCCGCTTGACGCCCCCCGATCATCTTCGGCTTCACATTGAAGGTCTTCAGCCACAGGCCGAAGTGGGGAGTGACGCGGAGGAAGGCTTCGCAGACGATAATGAATGCGGAGATATGGAGGATGGACTCTGGAGCCAAATCGTGAAAGTCCAGCCCATAGTAGAACATGAGCCCTCTCATGAAGGGGTCCGTCGGGAAGCCTAAACCCCGACGGAGGTGGGATACGAAGACGACGTATTCGCCGGGCTCGGGGGCGGGCACGGCCTGCCCTTGGGCAGGCAACCTGTGCGAAACCTCGTAGGCTAGGTACTTGGCCTCACGTAACTTCAATATGTCCTCCTCCGTCGGCATCCACCGGCCCTGGAGGTCGGAGCCGGACATGATTGAGAATCCGAAGCGCTCGAATCTGGGGGCTCTGGGTGCTGGAACTAGGAGCGAGGAGGAGATTCAATGCGAGATTGAAGAAAAGGAACGGTCCTTGGTCCTCTTATAAAGGGGGAAAATACCAAGGGTCATCTCCGTGACCGTTCGGGATTCACCTTCGATGGAGGAGGCGTGGCGACGGGCACGGTTGGGTTACCCACGCACATATTGATGAGAATCCCGGGATAAGGGGAACACGATCTCTGCTTCGACAAGACGTGCCAAGGAAACTGCTTTGCTAAACATGCTGAGGTGGTATAGTAAAAAATGATTCAAACAAAGGCTTGGTAGCGGTGTGATGTCACGCCGCATAATACGTCAGCAGATTGGACTGGTGTACATTTTATTCTCTCTATGGTGGAATGTGGAATTTATTTTGCAGAGCTGGACACTATCCTGGTGTTCATGATCTTCTCTGGATTATTCAAGGGAGGAACCCGCCTTGCAATGCCGAACATTATGCGCGCCGGACTTATCGTCATTGAAGCCTGGTTCAGGGGCTACTGAGGGAGTCCTGGACTAGGGGGTGTCCGGACAGCCGGACTATCATCGTCCGCCGGACTCCAAGACTACGAAGATACAAGATTGAAGACTCCGTCCCGTGTCCGGATGGGACTTTCCTTGGCGTGGAAGGCAAGCTTCGCGATATGGATATGTAGATCTCCTACCATTGTAACCGACTCTGTGTAACCCTAGCCTCCTCCGGTGTCTATATAAACCGGAGGGCTTTAGTCCGTAGGACACAACATACATTACAATAATCATACCATAGGCTAGCTTCTAGGGTTTAGCCTCCTTGATCTCGTGGTAGATCCACTCTTGTACTACCCATATCATCAATATTAATCAAGCAGGACATAGGGTTTTACCTCCATCGAGAGGGCCCAAACCTGGGTAAAACATCGTGTCCCTTGTCTCCCGTTACCATCCGCCTAGACGCACAGTTCGGGACCCCCTACCCGAGATCCGCCGGTTTTGACCCCGACAGTACACCTTCTACCATAGATTCAAAGGCAAGATCTTTCTTGCCAAGAATGGTTCCTTTCTAAAGAAGCAGTTTCTCTCGAAAGAAGCGAGTGGGAGGAAAGTAGAACTTGATAAGGTAATTGTACCTTCTCTCGAATTGGAGAGTAGCACATCAGAGAACACAGTTCCTGTTGGGGATATAACTACTAGGTATGACCCGCCTAGGAGGGGCCGGGTCATGCCACTGGCGACTTATAGATGAAGAGGCCTGAAAGGTCCAAGAAGATAGGAAGATGGCGGTTCATCAAGCAAGCATATTGAAGGCCCAGGACCCAGAGGTTACTTGAGGCCCAAAGGGATTAGCCGCCATATGTTTAACTTGTTCTGTAAGGCATGTGTTGTTAGAAACTAAGCCGGTCAACTTGTGTGAGCCGGCCGGGACTCTGTAAGCCACCAGGCCTCAGCCTGTATATATAAAGGTGAGACCCAGCAGCACGTTGACTAAAGAAACAATTGATCGAGTACTAGGTCAAGCGTATTCGCTCCTTGGTAATCGGAACACAAGCAATACAATCGAAAGTAGTAGTAAGCTTTTATGTCATTGAGAGGGGCTGAACATGGGTAAATTCTGCGTGTCCTTTGTTCCGTTTAACCCCTTCAAGCTAACCTAGCTGTGATGGCACCACACCTAAGTCATTTTGCTAGGGCATCAGTCGTGTTAAATCGACGACAGTTCCCGTGATTCCTACACCAACTAGAGAGGAAGCTAATGATGATGATCTTGATACTTAAGATCAAGTTACTAATGAACTTTGTAGGTCAACCATAACACGTTCCACACCAAAGTGGTACGGCAATCCTGTCCTAGAAGTTATGTTATTATACCATGGCGAACCTACGAACTATGAAGAAGCTATGATGAGCCCAGATTCCGATAAATGGCTTGAGGCCAGGAAATCTGAGATAGGATCCATGTATGAGAACAAAGTATGGACTTTGGTGGACTTGCGTGATGATCAGTAAGCCATTGAGAATAAATGAATCTTTAAGAAGAAGACAGACGCTGATGGTAATTAATGTCACTATCTACAAAGCTCGACTTGTCGCAAAAGGCGACAAGTTCAAGGAGTTGACTACGATGAGACTTTCTCACCCATAGTGATGCTTAACTCTGTCCGAATCACGTTAGCAGTTGCCGCGTTTTATAATTATGAAATCTGGCAAATGGACGTAAAATCTACATTCCTTAATGGATTTCTTAAAGAAGAGTTGTATGTGATGCAACCAGAAGGTTTTGTCGATCCTAAAGGGGCTAACAAAGTGTGCAAGCTCCAGCGATCCATCTATCGACTGGTGCAAGAATCTCGGAGTTTGAATATATGCTTTGATGGGATGATCAAAGCATATGATTTTATACAAACTTACGGTGAAGCCTGTATTTACAAGAAAGTGAGTGGGAGCTTTGTAGAATTTCTGATATTATATGTGGATGAGATATTGTTGATTGGAAATGATATAGAATTTCTGGGTAGCATAAACGGATACATGAATAAGAGTTTTTAAATGAAAGACCTCGGTAGCTGCATATATATTTGCCATCAAGATGTATAGGTATAGATCGAGACGCTTAATAGGACTTTCACAAAGCACATACCTTGACAAAGTTTTGAAGAAGTTCAAAAATGGGTCAGTCGAAGAAAGGGTTCTTGCCTGTATTGCAGGGAGTGAATTTGAGTAAGACTCAAAGCCCGACTATGACAGAAGGTAGAGAGAGAATGAAAGTCATTCCCTATGCCTCAGCCATAGGTTCTATAAAGTATGTCATGTTGTGTACCAGACCTATTGTGTACCTTGCCATGAGCTTGGCAAGGCGGTACAATAGTGATCCAGGATTAGATCACTGGACAATGGTCAAAATTATCCTTATTTACCTAAGTGGACTAAGGAAATATTTCTCGGTTATGGAGGTGATGAAGAGTTCGTCGTAAAGGGTTACGTCGATGCAAGCTTTGACACCGATTCGGATGACTCTGAGTTTCAATCTGGATATGTATTGAAAGTGGGAGAAATTAGCTAGAGTAGCTACATGCATAGCATTGTAGACATAGAAATTTGCAAAATACATACTGATCTGAATGTGGCAGACCCGTTGACTAAACTTCTCTCACAAGAAAAAACAT
Source organism: Triticum timopheevii (assembly GCA_963921465.1). Taxonomy (NCBI): domain Eukaryota; kingdom Viridiplantae; phylum Streptophyta; class Magnoliopsida; order Poales; family Poaceae; genus Triticum; species Triticum timopheevii. The sequence continues at coordinate 57,592,579 of OY997266.1, forward strand.
GATCACACCTTATACTTTTTAGGAGTTAACCACATAGCGCTATGAACTAGATTATTGACTCTAGTAAACTCTTTGGATGTTGGTCACATGGCAACGTGAACTATGGGTACTAATCACATGGCGCTGTGAACTCGATTATTGACTCTAGTGCAAGTGGGAGACTGAAGGATATATGCCCTAGAGGCAATAATAAAGTTGTTATGTTATATTTCCTTATTCATGATAAAGGTTTATTATTCATGCTAGAATTGTATTGATCAGAAACTTAAATACATGTGTGAATACATAAAAAAATACTGTGTCCCTAGTAAGCCTCTACTAGACTAGCTCGTTGATCAAAGATGGTTAAGGTTTTCTAACCATGGACATGTGTTGTTATTTGATAACGAGATCACATCATTAGGAGAATGATGTGATGGACAAGACACATATGTTATCTTAGCATATGACCATTCAATTTATTGCTATTGCTTTCTTAATGTCAAATACATATTCCTTCGACTATGAGATCATGCAACTCCTGGATACCGAAGGAATGCCTTATGTGCTATCAAATGTCACAACATAACTGGGTGATCATAAAGATGCTCTACAGGTATATCCAAAGGTCTCTGTTGAGTTGGCATGGATCAAGATTAGGATTTGTCACTCCGAGTATCGGAGAGGTATCTCTGGGCCCTCTCGGTAATACACATCACAAGAAGCTTTCAAGCATAGTAACTAAGGAGTTAGTTATGAGATTATGTATTATGGAACGAGTAAAGAGACTTGCCAATAAGGAGATTGAACTAGGTATGAAGATATTGATGATCGAATCTCGGGCAAGTAACATACCGATAGACGAAGGGAATTACATATGTTGTCATAAGGTCTTCGTAGAATATGTAGGAACCAATATGGGCATCCAGGTTCCGCTATTGGTTATTGACCGGAGAGGTGTCTTGTTCATGTCTATATCATTCTTGAACCCGTAGGGTCCGCATGCTTAACGTTCGTTGATGATATAGTATTGTATGAGTTATGTGAGTTGATTACCGAATGTTGTTCGAAGTCCCGGTGAGATCACAGCGATGATGAGGAGCTCTAGAATGGTCTAGAGCTAAAGATTGATATATAGGATGATAGTATTTGGTCACCGAAAAGGTTTCGGAAGTACCGGGTATTTTATCGGAGTGCCGAAAGGGGTTCCGGGAGGCCACCGGCAAGCGGTGGGCCTTATGGGCCAAAAGGGGAAAGCACACCAGCCCACAAGGGGGCTGGTTCGCCCCTCCACCTCTGCCCACACGCCAAAGGAAGGGAGGGAAGGAAGTGGGATGCGCCCTAAGGGAGCTAGCCCCCCTTTCACTACTAGGGAAAAGCCTAGCAGCAGCGCGGGTTTTAGGCCTATCACAAGTGCGGGATGATGCACTACTGATAAGGCGCTACAGCTAATGTATAGGAGTAGCGCCTGTCATCCCATGCTACTGCTATACATGGATAGCTGTAGCGCGCTTTAGAGAAGAGCGCTGCTGATATTATCTGCAGCGCTTTTTACAGGGAAGCGCTACTGGTAAGGCGGCGCTACTGCTAAATTTTTTCCCCTCTCCACTACTAGTTTTATTAGTTTTTTCCTACATGTATTTGTTTTATATTTGAATAGGCTTTATACAATAATCTTTAGAATATATACACATACAAATGTAATCATAGCATATACATACAACTAGTCTCATCAAATCATGTCATCATCATAATCATCATCCAACACAAAGTGGTGTCTCATCATCATCTCGAAAATAGCGATTCTAGACCTAATAAGATGAATAATGACATAAAAAGGCCTATTGTTTTGCAGGAACGTTGACTCCTTCCTGGTGCGGCAAATCCTGGGCACTCGATATGTCCTAGTTTGTAGCACAAGTCATGCCGAAATTCACGGAAAATTTTGGCATGACCTTTGCTAAAAAGTGGACAAATCGAGAACCTGAAATTTGCCGGAACAGAAATGAATCAACATTCCGGCAAAACATAGGCCATTCAGCTTCATTTCCTGGAAACAGTGTTCAGATATCCCTCTTCGACACCGCAACACATGTCCAAATATACACGAGAAACCACATGTACAAATTGCACAAGCTAATTCAAAAACAAAGTGTAGAAGAAAATTCATTTAACTACTAATAGAACAAAATTCAGTTAACTTTAGTGCTCTATAATGATGAAAGGAAAAAAATTCAGTTAACTACTAATTTCATTCATTTAGGTTATTCATTTAACTTCACCTAATTAACCTACTGTACCACTACTACTAGCAGCACTACTAACCTAATTAACCTAGCAAAACTCTACTGCCCTAACTGAAAAACATCTAATTAACATCTACTAGTACCACTACTGCCCTAACCTAATTAACATCTACTAGTATCACTATATACTATACAAGTAGCATCTACCCTAATTAAACCCTACTGCCCTAACTAACTTTTGTTGTAAACCAATTTTTTTGCTCTAAACTAATTTTGCTCTAACATCTACTACTTAACATCCTTTGCTCTAAACTAAATTTTTTGCTATAAATAAACTTTTGCTCTACTAATTTTTGCTCTAAAATGCAGAGAGAGGGGAGTGGGAGGGAGGGGTGGGGGACTTACAGAGAGGGGAGAGACGGTGGCGGGGAGGTGCTCCGCGACAGAGGCAGGGGCGGAGAGGGCGGGCTCGGGCACGGGCAACAGCGGTCCTGGGCGGGCTCGGCTGGCGGTGAGGTGGAGGGCGGCGATGGTGAGGTCGAGGGCGGCCTCGGGCGGCGGTTGTGAGGCTGAGGGCGGCCTCGGGCGGCGGCGGTGAGGATGACGGAGGCCTCGGGGGGAGACGGTGAGGTTGTGGGCGTCCACGCCGGCAGGAGACGGCGGCGAAGTGGGGCGACGGTGAATTGGGGAGACGACGGTGAGGGCGAGGGATTTGGGGAAGAGTGGTGGCCGAGGGGGGGACCGCTATTTAAGTGAAACGTAACGGTAGCGCGTTTCCAAAAATGCGCTATAGCTAACTTAGCTATAGCGCGTTTCCTGAAACTCGCTACTGCTATTCCTTTCTCCTTTTTTCCCTTTTTTCATTTATTTTTTTTACATATTTTTTCCTTTCTCCTTTTTCTATTTCTGTCATTTTCATTTACTTTTCTACTTGTTTTTCATTTTATTTTATTTTTGTTAGTAGTAGCGCCTTACACATAAAAGCGCTACTACAACAAAATTAGCGCCAGCACTGTTTCTAAAAGAGCGCTACTACTATGTGGGCCGTAAGTAAACGAATGCTCGAAATGAGCCCAAGAATAAATGGGCTCTGAGAAGGACGAAAGATAACATGGGATGGAAACGGCCCAACTGAATAACGGGCCATTAATGGGTATAAAGTGATACACTATTCATTACGGGCCAGTTTCACCACAGGCCATTAATGGGTCTAAAGTGATATACTGTTCATTGCGGGCCAGTTTCACCACGGGCCGTTAATAGGCCTAGAGTTACATAGGGACTCATATGGGCCGAAAGACGTCATGGGCCATACATGGGGCAGAAGTGATAACGGGCTGGAATCATATTGGATGGCCCAGATGACGCTACTGGGCCTAATTAGGGTAGGGCGTAACGGGCCTTGGGTTAGCGGGCTGTAAATGGGCTATGTGCGAACAGGCCGTTAACAGGCTTTCCATGGGCCGACCCGTCACCTTTTGACCAAGTCAAACGGGTCAGCCTTTTCACAGGAATGGGCCTCTGTTGGGCCGGGCCACGTGTCGACGTATCATAGGCGCCTTCTGTCCAATGAGTGGATGACATCTGTCCCAACGGTGAGCCGACACGTGTCTCCTCCAGTCAATGATGATTTTACATGTGGAAAATCCCCATTGGTCGGGGCTGTTAACGGGTTATCGGATCCAAAACCCGACCTGATAGCTTAACGGCGTTCCATTACGGTGGATGCCACGTGTCAGTCACCCTTGACGAAAGCACTTCTGTGACGCGCGATTTATCGTCATGGAAGTGGACACTTTCGTGATGATAATTTTGGTAATGTCATGGAACACTTCTACGATAGCACAGGTATGACTATCTTGATTCTGTCGTAAATTTGTCATGGATTTACATGCATGACAAAAAACACGACCTACTGTGACAAACACGTATCATCGTGGAAGTGTATTTTTTTGTAGTGGGTAGTCCATCTAACTATTTTTTGTGCATCACATGCACGAAAATGGTTCACACACAATCTTGTGGAAACCAAGTGGACATGACACTATGATGATGTATTTTTTGGGTCTCCATAATTTATAAAAGCTAAAAGTTAAACATTCCCTAAATAAGACCTTCCACTAGCCATTTCAGAAGTACATGATTTATCTCAGGAGGGACGAGAACAAGGCGGAAGAGCGGCGCAATCTGCTTGCTGCTGAAAGGTGGAACTTAAATAGGGACACACTTGAATAAGCTTTCAACTATTATCATGGACATGGGGTACATTGGTCGTCCGCAAATGTTGCATCAGGTAACTGTACTAGTGTTGTGAAAGAAATTGCAGTAAACAAATGGCCTTGTTCTATCCAAACACCTCATGCGGTTGTCCACCAAAGTAATTTTGGTGCTTCACGCACAACAAAAATGGTGCACACACAATCATCTAGAACCAAGTAGGCATGATAGTATTGTCATGTATTTTTTCCTATCGCCATATTTACTGAATGCTACAAATTAAAGATTCTATAAATAAGTCCTTTCACTTGTCATTTCAGAAGTATAGGATGGATCTCCGACGTGTTGAGAATGAGGCAGAAAAGAGGCGCAATCTGCTTGGTGCTGAAAGGTGGAACTTAAGTAGGGATACACATGAAGAAGTTTCGACTATGACCATGTACATGGGGTAAAGTATCCTCCGCAAATGTTGCCACTTTGAACCCTACCAGTCTTCCCACAAGGATAGCTCATCCATCTACATCTGGAGTGCATTGTGCGGGTGCCCATGATGGCAACATGCTCTTGAGGGGTATCATGCCTGGGTCATCATCAGTAATGTCAGGTGCGATGTAGTGGCCCTATTGCTCCTCTAGTTCATATGCAAATATGCCAAATGACTCAGCAATGTGGAACACGTTTGGTTCCTGCTATTTCATGGTAAGTCATCCGACAGGAGCATGACGCATGGAAATCTGATGGGGGCAAACAAAGGCATTCATAGTAGTGGCAGCTCCTTTGTGAACAGAGACAGACACAATAATGGAACGCTTTTGCCCAGAGACCATGGAGGTACTTAACAACATCATTTCCAACCTTAGCGTACCACACAAACTTGGATTCCTTATCGATTAGAACTTTCATGTAGAATGGTCTTTCTAGTAACTAGCATTCGTTTCTTGCCACAATAATTTGTATATAGTGGCAAGTTCTATCATGAATATGTAACCTAAGAGGTAAAGGAAAGGAAGTCTGTCAGTCGAGCAAAATTGCAATAAAAAATGGCCTACCTCTATCCAATCACTCATGTGGTTGTCCATTAGTGTACTTAGGTGCTTCACGATCAACAAAAATGGTGCACACACAATCATGTGGAAACAAATCAATTGATACAAATTAAATATTCCCTAAATGATACCTTCCACTTGTCATTCTGGAAGTACATGAATTATGTCAGAAGGGCTGAGAATGAGGTGGAAGAGAGACACAATCTGATTGTTGCTGAAAGGTAGAACTTAAGTAGGGACACACTAGAAGAAGAACAACTAGTATCGTGGACATGTGGTACATTGATGGCCACAAACTTTGCCTCTTAAACCCTACCAGTATTCCCACAAACATGAGCATGATGTGTGGCATTCTAAAGGGGCAAACTGAGTTATTCATAGTAGTGACAGCTCCTTTGCAGATAGAGGCAGACACAATCATGGCATGCTTTTGGATGTCAATCAGTTTCCAGTGTAGCCATCTCACCCATTAGGACTCCTTCCTCCGGTTTAGAGGAACCCATATGGAGACACCGAGAACTACCTAGGCACACCTCGAGGCTCGTAATTACGCTTCTTTGGCTTAGTGGCCCAAGAAGGAAACTTATATATAAATAGTTGATAATAAATATTACTCCCTCTTTAAAGAAATATGAAAGCGTTTAGATTACTAAAGTAGTGATCTAAATGCTCTTATATTTCTATACGGAGGGAGTACTAGATAAGGGTGAAGGAAAAGAAACAAAGAGGGTGTTTCATTGGTATGTGGATCCTACATCTAGGTGAATTGGCAGGGAAGAAGGTTTGTCTACTACTTTCCTTTTTCCTTGAGGTTCCCATGCATAACTGACACAACACATCTAGCAGTTACCTAGTGGCATAACGCATTCAATTTAGTTTCCTTTTCCCTTGTGGGTCCCATGTGTCACTGGCATAACGCATCTAGCAGTTACCTAGAGGCTAGAGAGGTAATTGATAATATCATTTTTAGCCTTAGTGTACCACACACGCGTGGCCTTCTTATCAATCAGAACTTTCAAAAGCGGCTACGGGCATGACTACGATGGGGGTGGCTGCTGCTAGAATGATTTTCTAGTAATTAGGATTGGTTCTCCTCTTGCTAATTAAGTCTCATCATGAATTTTCTAGTACCTATAGAATTGATTATCGTCGTGATCTTTCTAGTAACTAGGATTGGTTACTTGTCGTGACCAATTGTACATAGTGGCAAGTTTTCTCTTTAATATCTAACCAAAGAGGTAAAGGAAAGGAAGTCAGTCACTCGATCAACATTGCAATAAACAAATGGCCTACTTTTATCCAGCAACTCCGGCGGTTATCCATCAAACTAATTTGGTGCTTCATGCGCAACGAAAATGGTGCACACACAATCATGCTGAAATCAAGTGGACATCACACTACGATCATCTATTTTTAGTATCTAAGTATTTTCTAAATGGTACAAATTAAAGATTCCCTAAATAAGATCGTCAACTTGTCACTAAATAAATACATGATGCATCTTAGAAGGGTGGAGAACGAGGTATAAGAGAGGTGCAACATGCTTGCTACTGATATGTGGAACTTAAGTAGGGACACACTGGAAGAAGCTTTCAACTATTACCATGGATATGGGGTACATCAACTATCCACGAACGTTGCCTCAATGAACCCTGCTAGTCTTCCCACAAGGATGGATCATCCATCTGTGCCAGGAGCACGTGGTGTGGGTGCGCCTAGTGGCGGCATGCTATTCAGGGTTGCCATGCCTTGGTCGTCATCACTGCAGCCGGGTGTGACATAGTGGACCTCTTGCTCCTCCAGCTCATATGCAAACATGTCAAATGGCTCCTGGACGAGGGATGCATTTGGTTCAAGCCATTCCTATGGTGAGTCATCCTACATTAGCAAGCCGTGTGGCAATATGTTGGGGGTAAACAGAGGCACTCATAATAGTGGTAGCAACCTTTCGGAGGGAGACAAACATAGTCGCAGGATGCTTTTGCTTGGGAATAACTTTCTAGTCCAACCATCTTTCCCACTGGGACTCTGGCCTCTGATTCAGAGGAACTTCCTGTGAACATATCAAGTCATGCGAATGCACTTTCTTTGGGAGAAGGAAGAGAGACATAAATGGTATTTTTGTAGGCGGGGGAGAAGGTTTGTGTATTACTTTCCTTTTTCCTTGTCAGTCCCATATGTAACTAACATAACCCATCTAGAAGTTACCCATTGCTGTTGGAGTAATGGGCCACGGGTAGGCTCACCCGAGTCCCAGAACCTTTCAAGACATCAGGGCAGGCTGCGCCCCTCGAGCCGAGTCCCAGAGGCGACTCCAAGATGAGCCGAGTCCCAGAGGCGACTCCAAGACGAGCCGAGTCCCAGAGGCGACTCCAACGACCTTGTTAATTAAGGGCAGGCATGGCCACAGTGCGCCGTACCGACAGAGATCTCCGTCTGGCGCGGCACTGTTGCCATGCCGGCCCTGACATCAGCCCTTGGGGGCGGAGCCCTGTGCCCATGACGGCCTGTCTGTACGACCCAGAGACGGCGGGACCCACCAGTCAATGGGAGAGCTGAAGACGGCAAGAGCGCCACAAGCGGACCCATTGGGAGTCGGCCCCCAGGAGTCGGCCGGCCCCTCCCACGGGCCCCACACACCATTAACCAGACACGACAGGGGAATGGCAACAGTGATCGCCCGTCAGACGGCGGCACTGTTGCCATGACCCCATGACCAAGCCAGCGTCATTAGAAGCACGGCTACAGTAATCTGTAGCCGGCAAGACCTGCCCGCGGCGGACAAGGGTTGTCGGCCCTGTACCAGGCAAGTCGGCGGGACCCACCAGTCGGCAGGCTCCAGTAGTCGGCGGAGAAGACGGCGGCCTGAGAGACAGACGGCTGGGACCCGCGCCCAGCCGGTTTTACCATTGTACCCCTGGGGGTAGGCCTATATAAACCCCCCAGGGCACCCATGCAAAGGGTTCGAACCCATTTAGCACTAGACCAGATCATATAGGGCGAAGAGGGCTAGCCTTGCCTTCTCCTACATCCAGAAATAGCTCAAGGAGCCACCTTATACTCACTTTGCCTTAGTGACCATGCGGAGACCCCGCAGAGCAGCAGTAGGGGTGTTATCTCCTCGGAGAGCCCTGAAGCTGGGTAAGATCCGCCGGCGTGCATGTCTTCACCTCATCCCGTTTCCAGGCACCGGGAAACGTTCTACTCGAAGAGGGCGACGTTCTACTCGCCCCCACCATGATAAGCCATCCTTTGGCATATGTCGCACCCAACCCCCGACATTTGGCGCCCACCGTGGGGCAAGGTGCACCATTGTCCGGAGATCTGTTCTGGATGGGAACCCTTTTCGTCCCTGGCGAGCGCAGCCAGCCAGGCTCGCCAGACGGAGTCTGCATCGATGCACTGCGCGGCGCTGAGGCCGCCTGCGCAGCCAGCTGCCTCGCCGAACTTGTCGGTGAGGTTCGCCTCTCCGATGAGCCTGCATCCGACGCAGGCACGGGCGGCCCCGAGAGCCTCCTCGCGGGTCTCCTCGACCAACTCCACGTCGCTGGTGAGCCTGCCGTGGACTTGGAGTCTGTAGGCTCAACCGACCCGATGATGGTCGACTCCGACGCCGCGTCGCTCGACGCATTTCCCACCAATGTGGTGGTCTACGACGAGCCGCTCCCTCATGAGGAGAGCGGCGTAAGCGTCGTCACGGAGGTGCTCGTCATCAGTCACGGCGAGCGTTCCGGTGAAGGAGCCCATCACCCACTCATCGCAGCTCTGCAAGACCTGACCGCACCTATTCCGGAGGACGCTGACACCGAGACGCTGGAGGCACGCCACCTTCAGATCATCGAAGGCGCGAAGAAGCTGGCAAGCATGAGGCGCTTGTCTGAAGCCTACCAGCGCGAGATGGATCGCGCTGTGGGCGGCTCGCCGGCTCCGACTGGGCCTAGCCGCCTAGGCGCGATCCGGCAGCGCGGCGTGGCCATTGCCAACCTGTTCGGGGCCAATCGCCCCCTATATGCCACACCTATGGAGAACATCTGCGCCGCCCAGGCGGCGACTGACGAGCTGAAGAACTTTGAGGGAGAAGAGTGCCGCATGATGACGGAGCGAGTCCAGCAGCTCCTTGACGCGGCTGTCACGCAGAATGCGGCCGGCGGCCGCACGGAGGCGCCGTGGAAACCAAACGACGACCTGCTTCCTTGCCGAGATCAAGGCGGGACGTCATGGACGCCGACTGGCGGAGTCCGCGAAAGAAAAGGCAAAGAGCCTGCTATAAGACACAGTCGGACTCGCATCACCATTGAGCGTGACCAAGACGGCCGCCCGAGAGCAGTGGAACGGCAGGGCGACTATCTGCCTCCTCCACCACGAAGAGAAAGGCGAGTCTCCCCGCCGCCCGTTGAGCATCCGACTCTCGGTGGCCGCCTTGGCCGCCGAGAGGGAGTCGGAGAGAACGACGCCCGCCACCGGATCGACCGACTCCACCGGTCCTTGGCGCTGGAAGAAGAAGATGAGTTGGGTCTGCCCTGCTTCGGACCTCGCATCCGAGACGAGCCCTTCCCCAAAGGGTTCATGCTCCCCCAAGACACGCCCAAGTATACCGGCTCCGTGAAGCCGGAAGACTGGCTAGTTGACTACTCCACGGTCGTCAACATAGCAAACGGCAACAAGCGAGTTGCCATGAAGTATGTTCCACTCATGCTGCAGGGCACGGCCCGGACATGGTTGAACAGTCTGAAGCCCCGCAGCATCAACAGCTGGGTCGACTTCACCGAAGCCTTCGTCCGCAACTTCACAAGCATGTACAAGCGACCTCCCAAGCCTCGCCAGCATTCCCTATGCGTGCAAGGCCCCGACGAGTCAACATGCGACTACCTCACATGCTGGGCCGAGCTTTGGAACTCCTGCGAGGGCGTGCACGAGGTGCAGGCTATTGAGTAGTTCACCGCCGGGTGCCGAGAAGGCACTCTCCTCAAGCACAAGTTACTCTGCGACGAGCCAGAGACCCTCGACGAGCTGTTGATCATAGCAGACAAGTACGCCACGGCCGACTCCTCCATGAAGACGGAGATCCAAGTCAGTGCGACGGGCAAAACGGCCCCTCAGGCTCCCAGAACTCCGGCTGGGGACGCCAGTCGGCGATAAAAACAGAACGACAACAAGCGCAAGGCCTCCCAGCCGACTTCCAGCAGCCGGCAGGTTGCGACAGTCGAAGACCAGCAGCCCGAGGGGCAGCCTCCGACCAAGCGACAGAAAGGCGGCAAGTCCAACTGGTTGTCGGCCTTCTCCTACGAGCAAACTCTAGATGGTCCCTGCAAGTTCCACAGCGGCGCGAAGCCGTCAAACCATACCACCCGAAAGTGCCACTGGCTTACCAGAATCGCCAAGGGAGACGGCCTCCTTACTCCCCCGCCTGCTGGGCCACCGCCTCCACCGCCGCCCCAGCAGCCGACTGCTAGGCCAGTCGGCGCAGTACGAGATGAGTACCCAGAAGAGCACGGAGCTGATGAGTACCCAGTATGGCTGACGATCGACGCAGCAAGAGGCTGCAGCAGCAAGAGGTGAATGCAGTAGCATCAGATACTCCAGAGTTTATGCATTGGTCCGAGAAGCCTATCAGTTGGAGCAGAGCAGATCACCCAGAGGTGATGCCGAATCCGGGCTCCTATGCCCTGGTTTTGAGTGCCACCTTGGCCACTGATAGGCGGGCCGCTCGCTTCTCGCGAGTGCTGATAGACGGGGGCAGTAGCATCAACATCCTCTACAAGGACACCATGGAGAAGTTAGGAATCAAGCAAAGACAGCTTCAGAGCGGCCGGACTGTGTTCCACGGCATCGTACCTCGCCTTTCCTTCTCGCCAATCGGCAAGATCCTGATAGACGTTCTCTTCGGGGACAAAGATCATTTCCGCCGAGAGCCAGTTTGGTTTGAAGTGGTGGACCTCGAAATCCCATACCATACGTTACTTGGCCGACCTACTTTGGCCATGTTCATGGCAGTTCCACACTACACCTACCTCAAGATGAAGATGCTGAGTTCTAAGGGAATTCTGACCACAACCGGCAACTACAGAAAGTCGTCCGCTTGCGCGGCTAAGAGTAGTCGGCTGGCCGAGTCCCTGGTGATCGCAGCTGAGAAGCGACTTCTTGATCGGGTTGTGGCGATGGCCGGCAAGCAGCCAGAGATGTCGCCCGACCCCAAGGAGTCGGAGGCTGAAGGCTTGTTCAAGCCGGCCCAAGAGACCAAGAAGATACCCTTGGACCCGGAGCACCCAGAGAGGTACGCTGTCATAGGTGCAAACCTTGACAGCAAATAGGAAGACGAGCTCGTCGATTTCCTCCGTGAGAATCGAGACATCTTTGCATGGTCCCCTAAAGACATGCCAGGTGTACCGACGGAATTCGCCGAGCACAAGTGAAATATCCGACCTGATGTGAAGCCCATCAGGCAGCCCTTGCACCGCCTGTCAGAAGAGAATAGAAGAGTTGTGGGAGAGGAGATAGCCCGGCTCCTGGCCGCCGGCTTCATTATGGAAGTATTTTTTCCAGATTGGTTGGCAAACCCGGTCCTGGTGTTGAAGAAGAACAAGCAGTGGCGGATGTGTATTGACTACACAAGCCTCAACAAAGCCTGCCCCAAGGACCGGTTTGCTCTACCGAGGATTGATCGGGTGATAGACTCCACGGCCGGATGCGAGCTGTTGAGCTTCTTAGATGCATACTCAGGGTACCACCAGATCAAACTGAGCCCGACAGACAGACAGAAGACCGCCTTCATCACGCCGTTCGGAGCCTTCTGCTACCTGACCATGATGTTCAGCTTAAGGAATGCCGGCGCCACCTTTCAGCGTTGCATGCAGAAGTGCCTCCTCAAGCAACTCGGCAGAAACGCCCACGTCTACGTGGATGATGTAGTGGTGAAGACGGAAAAGCATGGGACGCTGATGGAAGACCTCAAAGAAACCTTTGAGAACTTGCGCCGATTCCAGATCAAGCTCAACCCTGAGAAGTGCGTCTTTGGAGTACCAGCCGGCCAACTCCTTGGCTTCCTGGTCTCTAAACGCGGCATAGAGTGCAACCCTGTGAAGATCAAGGCCATCGAGAGGATGGAGGTACCCAGCCGACTGCTAGATGTGCAGAAGTTCACCGGCAGTTTGGCGTCCATCAGCCGATTCATCAGTCGGCTGGGCGAGAAGGCTCTCCCTTTGTACCAGCTGATGAAGAAGACCACCTTTTTCGAATGGAACCACAAGGTGGATGAAGCATTTCTCCAGCTAAAGAAGATGTTGACTACTCCCCCTGTGCTGGCGGCTCCGACTCCTAAAGAGCCCATGCTCCTGTACATTGACGCCACCAGCCGGGTAGTCAGCACAGTCATTATAGTCGAGCGCAAGGAGGAAGGCAAGGCGCTCCCTATCCAGAAACCGGTATATTACCTGAGCGAGGTACCGTCAACCTCCAAGCAGAACTACCCCCACTACAAGAAGATGTGCTACAGCGTGCACTTTGCCGCCAAGAAGTTGAAGCCTTACTTCCAAGAGCATCCAATCACTGTGGTTTGCACAGCCCCGCTGGCTGAGATCATTGGGAGCCGAGATGCTTCTGGCCGAGTGGCCAAATGGTCCATAGAGTTGGCTCCCTACACCATCTACTACCAGCCCTGCGCCGCCATCAAGTCGCAAGCACTGGCCGACTTCCTCGTCGACTAGGCCGAGACCCAGTACCTGCCACCAGTGCCCGACTCCACCCATTGGCGGATGCATTTTGACGGCTCCAAGATGCGCACCGGCCTGGGAGCTGGCGTCGTCCTCACCTCCCCTAAAGGCGACAAGCTCAAGTATGCGCTCCAGATCCACTTTGCCGCCTCCAACAACATCGCCGAATACGAGGCGCTCATTCATGGGCTCCGGCTTGCCAAAGAACTCGGCATTCGCCGGATCCTGTGCTATGGCGACTCTGATTTGGTGGTCCAACAGTCATCTGGCGACTGGGACGCCAAAGATGCAAACATGGCGAGCTACCGCTTCCTGGTGCAGCAACTCAGTAGATACTTTGAGGGGTGCGAGTTCCTTCACGTGCCAAGAAATGACAACGACCAAGCTGATGCCTTGGTGCGAGTCGGCTCCACCCGCCAAGCGATACCATCCGGCGTCGCTCTTCAGCGCCTCCTTAAGCCGTCTATCAACCCTTCACCAGAATCAGACTCCATCTTTGTGCCGACTCCTCCCGAAGAAGTCGGATCCGACTCCAGAGCCCCAGCAGACGACACGAGAATTCTTATAGACGGCTCCAAGAAAGTCGCAGTCGAAGCCGGCCCAGGGACTTCAGAACCCGTCCCGGGGACTGTGGCAACCAGTCCGAAGACTCCAGAGCTTGGCCCGGGGATTGCATCAGTCGGCCCGGGGACTGCGCCAGTCGGCCCAGGGACTTCAGCGATTCAACAAGCGGCCGCGGACTCCAGCCCGCCACCTCCCAGCCCAGCCACCCTCGTCCAAGTCGCACTGGTGGCAATCGAAGAAGTAGCAGCACCCTCATGGGCACAGCCCATCCTCAACTTTCTAGTGAGCAAAGAGTTGCCAACCGACGAAATCTTGGCTCGGCAAGTGCAACGCCGAGCGGCAGCCTATACCATAATCAACAGAGAGCTGGTCAGGCGCAGCGTCACTGGTCTCTACCAGCGCTGCATTGAGCCAGAGCAAGGCCAAGCAATTCTCAAAGACATCCATCAAGGCGAGTGCGGCCACCATGCGGCTTCAAGAGCACTCGTCACCAAAGCCTTTCGGCATGGTTTCTTCTGGCCAACTGCCCTAGAAGAGGCCAAGGAATTAGTCCAAAAATGCAAGGGGTGCCAGAAGTTCCACTCCAAGCCGCTTCAGCCGGCTTCTGCACTCAAGACCATCCCCATCGCCTGGCCCTTTGCAGTTTAGGGCCTGGATATGGTGGGACCATTCAAGACGGCCCCAGGCGGCCTAACTCACTTACTCGTCACAGTGGACAAGTTCACCAAGTGGATAGAAGCAAAGCCCATCAAGAAGTTGAATGGTCCGATTGCAGTGACTTTCATTGCCGACATAGCCTCGACTGGTCGAACCACTTGAACGTTCGGTCGGCTGTTGGCTTGAGGAGCTGCCAGCCATCCTCTGGAATCTGCGCGCGAGTCCAAACAAGTCAACTGGCTTCACGCCTTTCTTCCTCGTCTTCGGTGCCAAAGCCGTCATTCCGACGGACATAGAGTTCGACTCTCCGCGAGTCACCATGTACACCGAGGAGGAAGCAGAAGAAGCACATCAAGACGGCATCGATCTGCTGGAAGAGGGCCGGCTGTTGGCACTCAGCCGGTCCAGCATCTAACAGCAGAGCCTGCACCAATACTACAACAGGAAGGTCAGGCCGAGATCTTTCCAAGAGGGCGACCTTGTGCTCCGACTGATCCAGCGAACAACCGGTCAGCACAAGCTGTCGACACCTTGGGAAGGCCCCTTCATCATCAGCAAAGTGCTAGGCAACGACTCCTACTACCTAATCGACACCCGGAAGCCCTGAGCGTGCAAGAGGGACGACTGCGGCAAAGAGTCGGAATGGCCATGGAACGCAAATCTTCTCCGAAGATTTTACAGTTGATGCAGTATGTACCACGCTATCCTTTGTATTAAAGTACCGAGACTTTGGCCCCCCCGAGACGAGCTCGGGAACTGCCCTTTTTGTTATCTGTATGATAAGAATTATGCCTTCAAGTATGATACTCTTTGTTATGACGCTTGGCACCGGGTTCGACTAATCGGCCCAGGGACTCGCCGTCCTGCGCTATGAAATGCTTCCTGCAGTCGGACAAGTAGTGTGTGGCGCTTAAGCCCTCTCCTGTCAGAAGCTGCAGCTCGCAGAGCGACTGTTGGTGGGCAGGGAGTAAGGAAGAATGAGCGCCCACACGAAAAATGGCTAAGGACTCAAAGCATAAGCATAGCCCAGGCTGGCTTCCAGCCTCTCCTCGTAGAGCTGACTCTTGAATAGTCGGCTTGCCGCCTTCTATCCAACTTGTTAAGAGACTCTAAAAAAGGCCAAGTACTTGCCTTCCCTAAGGTAGCCAAGAATTTGACCCAGCGGCAGTCCGCAGAGCAGTTGTCCGTCTGGCAAAGCGGCGACTGTGGGAAGGCGGCAAAGGAAAAAGCCAAAAGAGCGATGAGCAAGGAAAGATAGAATTCGGATAGATATTTACATAACATAGGCCCCTGGCCAAGTTCAAAATACACCCCACAGGTGGAATTGTGCAAATTAACAAGTTTTTTCAAAGACTACTAAAGAAGATAAGATAAAGGCAAGACGACAGCCTAAGAAGCGGCAGACGGGTTCGGAGGGTCGGTGGAAACGGCGGTGTCAGGCGCCGGGGCGGCCAGCTGGGCAGTCTCGGCTTGATCGTCTCCGGCGGCAGCCAGCTCAGTTGGACGCGCCTCGTTGCTGGAGGCACGGTCGAGCTGAGGCTGGTCGCTCGCTCCGTCTTCTGGCGCCTCCGTCTCGCCTCCGTCCTCCGCCTCGCCTTCCTCCTCGGTGTTGGAGCCAATCACCTCCGCCGAGTCCTCGTCATAGTCCGGGTTCATCCCGAACCACTCCGGCGGCACCTCCTCGCCGTTTGCGGCCCGCTCAGGGACGAAGATGCTGGTGTCCGTGTATTCGGCAATCACCGCCGCACGCTCGACGAGGGTGCCTTCCACAGCCACCAGCTCTGCCTGGGCCTCTGACCGGAACGCGGCCAGCCGGTCCAGGTCCAGCCCCGGATATAAATCCCTTGACGAATTCCAAGGCCCGACGCGCTCCAGCCTGGGCCGAGGAACCCTTCCAAGCCTCAAGACGGCCAGCTGCGACCTCCAGCCAGTCGGCAGTCCGACTGGGAGTGCGTAGAGCCAGCATGTCTGGCCACAGGGTGGCAATCGCCTGAGCCCCGACACGTTGTAGCCGGCACAGCAACTAATGGGCTAGCCGTAGATGAGTCTCGATGCTCAGGAGCTGCTCGTCGATGGTCAGGGGGCGTTGGCGGCGATCTCCGCGCCATTTGCCCTCCGTGCCTCACGATCAGCCTCGATGGCTCGAGTGACCGCCTGCATGTGGCCAAGGAAGAAGTCTGCCAAAACAAAAAAAAGAGAGCAATATAAAGAGTCAGCAGTCGACCTGACTTACAGTCGGCGACTCAAAGAAGGAAAGCAAAGAAACTCACCGTCGACGATGTCTTCGATCTCATGGAAGCCGGAGGTCAGCATCGCCTCCTTGTTAGTCCGGGAGGAGTGCTCGCTTTCGAACTCGCCCAGGAGAGCAGTCTCTCTCTTCTCTGCCTTGTCATGTGCCACCTTAAGCAGCTCCTTCTGCTCCGCCAGCTGCGCGGCCAGCAGGTTGCGCTCTGTGGCGAGCCTGCCGCACTCCTCCTTGGCGCATAGGGCGGTGCTGGCTTCGCCCAACCATTCCTGAAGAGCAGCACTGGCTCAACAGTCGGCCCGAATCTCGGGGACTACAGCCCGCGGGTGCGCCAGCGCGCCCCCGCAAAAAAGAGAAAGGACTCACTCCGGCTCTTTGACAAGTCAGCAGTCCGCTTCCCCAGCTGCTCAACATTGCGGTTGAAGGCAGTGACACGGAGGTTGTGATACTCCTGTGATAAACAATCAGACAAAGGTGAATATTCGGAACTCGCCAGATGGAGTTCCGTGCCGCCTGCTCAGCAGCCGGCCCGAAACTCGGGGACTACACCCAGTGGGTGCGCTGGCACGCCCCCACAGAGAAGAACGAGAAAAAACAAAGTAAAAAAAATCATACCCGAATAGCTGCTCGCGATGCCAGATGTGCCTTGGTGCAGCCCTGGATGGCCTCGCCCTCAGCTCGCAGCTTCGCCTGGACGTCCAGGAGCGCCTGGTTCAGTGGACCATCGCCGCCTCCTCGCACCCACCCAGTAGGCGCGGCGCTTGTCGCCTCGGCATCTGGGATGGCCGACCTGGCGGCGCCGGCCTCCAAGGGGTGTGGCGCCGAAATCGCCTTCTCAAGGCGGCGACGCTCTTGTGAGGCAATTTGATGGAGTAGGTTCGCCACGGCCTCATCTTCAGTTGGCGGCACTGGCGGGCCTGCCGGCTGCTTACCATGCGCGCTTCCCAACGGCGGCGGAGGCGGCGGTGGCGGCGTGGCCGTGCCCGACGCTGAGGCTTCCCCGCCGTCCTTCTCCATGATAGGGTTCTCCCCGCCGGCTTCTCCAGTCTGCCCCGTGAACTCCGGGGGCGGCGGTGCGGAGTTCAGCGGGATGACAAGCAACACCGATTGGGAGTGCACGGTCTCCTCAGCCCGCTATCATGCTGCGACGGCGGCTTCGGCCTCTTCCAGCTTCTTCTGGGTGGAGGCCTCCCCCTTCTCCAGACGATCGGCCTCCTCCTCATCGCACTTCTCCCGCGCGTTTCGCTCCGTCGCCTCCCGGAGGTCGGCGGCGGGGTCTATCCGCCGAGTATTGGCGGACGTCTCGGCCGACCCCATGACTGATGGGACGGCGACCCTCTCAAGGGAAAGGGGGGCCCTGAAGCAAAGAAGGAATATAAAAGACTTGGAAAAGATTCATCAAATAAAACAAGACGAAGGCAGAGAACACTTACACAGAGACTAGTGGCGGCTTCTTCACTTCCTTGCGTTAGAGGTTGGCCTTCGCGACCGCCTCCTCCCGCTTGGTCGCGGTGGCCGCCCCCTTGCACTTCTTCGGCCGGCCGCCGAGCGAACTCGGCCCGGCCCGGCGCTTCTTCGCGCCGACTTTACTGGCCAAGCCGGCGGAGGAACTCGCGCATGGATGGCCGACTTTCGATTGGTGGCGCGGGGCGACTTCCCCTTCGACGACGTCTTCTGGCCAGTCGGCGAAGGTGGCCGAGGGCCTGAAGCCGCCTTCCGCTCCTCCTCCTCCGCCTTCGGCGTCGGCCTCCATTGCCCCCGCCCCCAAGTCGGGGTCGTCGACATCGCTCTCCGCTCGGTCGGGGACGAATTCACGGGGCGGTCCCAAGGCGCCGGCTGCCGGCTAGATGAGGGGGTTCTGACTTGAAGAAACCAAGAGGATCAGAAGTCGGATTCGGCTGCAGAAGAAAAACAGAAGAACAAAATATACAACTTACCACAGGCGAGGGGTTTGCGCGCGAGTATGGCTCTTTGCCGAACTGCAAGTCCGCTGTGAGCTCGTAGTTCGCGATGTTGTTCACCATGTTCGCCACCTCCGCGTGGGGCATGTCCCTGGTGCACATCCGACTCGGGTCCCGGTGGTCGCTCATCTGACTGATCAGATGAGGTCGGCCTTGGAGTGGGAGGACTCAGCGCGCCACGAAGGCGGCCAACAAGTCAGCCCCAACCAAGCCTTCCGACTGCGTTAGCACTCGGAGTCGCGCGACGGCGGCGGCACCTGCGGGAGTCAGCGTCTTGGCCCGATGGGATCAGCTGGGAAGCCTCCCAGCCGGCGCGCCGGCTTCATAGAGCGGCAGGTTGACCCAGTAGCCTTCTAGGGCGACATTCTTCACATAGAAGTACGACCGCTGCCACATCTTCATCGACTTAATCAGCGCGATGGAGGGGAATGTATTGTTGGCGGTCGACCTTTGCTTCACGATAAAGATGCCGCACTGAGCCAGCACGCCGGCGACGTGCGTGCCGAGCTTGGATTGGAAGAACTCTACCCACAGCTCGATGGTGGGGAGAACGCCAAGAAAACCCTCGCACAGGGTGGCGAAGGCGGCTAGCAGCACCACCGTGTTCGGAGTAAGGTGGTGCGGCTGGAGCCCGTTGAACTCCAAGAAGGAGCGGAAGAAACCGCTCGCCGGCAGCCCTCGGCCGCGCATGATGTGCGAGCAGAATATGACCCGCTCGCCCTCCTCCGGCGCCGGCCTTATTTCCCCCGCGGGCGCGGCACGGGATTGCACCAGGTTCGCACCGGGGAGCCGACGCATCTTGCGGAGGAGCTCAATGAGGTCATCGTCCACCTCGGAGCCGTCCCACACGCCGGAGCGCATGGCAGGGGCCGCGGTAGCGGAGGAAGAACTCATCGCTATGGGCGCGGCGCGGTTTGGTGCGACGACGGCAAGAAGAAGCAGAGGCAAGAGGAAGCAGGGGAGCGGTGAAGAATGGGCGCGCCTGTTTTGCCGTCCCGCTCCCCCCGCCTACTTATAGGCCCATAGGCTGAGAAGCCGATGGGGCGGGCGTGGGATTAACTGCGCGCAGGACCCCACGCTCCCCACGATTTACCCCACAAAGTTACTGCGCGTAGTAATGACGTGGGAAACCCAACCGTCCGCGCGGCCGCAACGGATCCGTTCACGGGCCAAGGCGCGGTAGTGGTGGGCCCCGCCTGACGGCCTGTCCCGTCGCGCGCGTGGGTGGGCAGACTGCCCCTGCCGCGTGGCGCGGCGCGACGGTTCCGCGGCGAGCGGCTGCAGGGAAGCGTATTAGACACGCCGCCTGGTTCCCACCGCGACTTTCGAACTCCTCAAGGGGGAAGACGGCCCTCTACGAGTCCGACTCCGGATAGTCGGCCAGAAGGAAGACGGCAAGCAAGGCCCAAATTCCACCACAGGAAGAATGAAACTGTTGAGGCCCCACGACATGTCACCCTCGGAGCCTCACCAGCTTCGGGGACTACTGTCAGAGTAATGGGCCACGGGTAGGCTCACCCGAGTCCCAGAACCTTTCAAGACATCCGGGCAGGCTGCGCCCCTCGAGCCGAGTCCCAGAGGCGACTCCAAGACGAGCCGAGTCCCAGAGGCGACTCCCAGACGAGCCGAGTCCCAGAGGCGACTCCAAGATAAGCCGACACCTGTCCAGCGACTTCCGGAGAGGCCGGCTATAGGGAGTCGGCCTGCGACTCCAACCACCTTGTTAATTAAGGGCAGGCATGGCCACAGTGCGCCGTACCGACGGAGATCTCCGTCCGGCGCGGCACTATTGCCATGCCGGCCCTAACATCAGCCCTTGGGGGCGGAACCCTGTGCCCACGACGGCCTGTCTGTATGACCCAGAGACGGCGCGACCTACCAGTCAATGGGAGAACTGAAGACGGCAAGAGTGCAACGAGACGGACCCATTGGGAGTCGGCCCCTAGGAGTCTGCCGACCCCTCCCACGGGCCCCACACACCATTAACCAGACACAACAGGGGAATGGCAACAGTGATCGCCCGTCAGGCGGCGGCACTGTTGCCATGACCCCATGACCAAGCCAGCATCATTAGAAGCACGGCTACAGTAATCTGCAGCCAGCAAGACCCGCCCGCGGCGGACAAGGGTTGTCGGCCCCGTACCAGGCAAGTCGGCGGGACCCACTAGTCGGCGGGCCCCAGTAGTCGGCGAAGAAGACGGCGGCCTGAGAGACAACCGGCTGGGACCCGCGCCCAGCCGGTTTTACCATTGTACCCCTGGGGGGTAGGCCTATATAAACCCCCCAGGGCACCCATGCAAAGGGTTCGAACCCATTTAGCACTAGACCAGATCATATAGGGCGAAGAGGGCTATCCTTGCCTTCTCCTACCTCCAGAAACAGCTCAAGGAGCCACCTTGTACTCACTTTGCCTTAGTGACCATGCGGAGACCCCGCAGAGCAGCAGTAGGGGTGTTCTCTTCTCGGAGAGCCCTGAAGCTGGGTAAGATCCGCCGGCGTGCATGTCTTCGCCTCATCCCGTTTCCAGGCACCGGCAACGTTCTACTCGCCCCCACCAGGATAAGCCATCCTTTGGCATATGTCGCACCCAACCCCCGACAATTGCCTTAACCCATTCATATTACTTTCCTTTTCCCTTGTGGTTCCCATATGTAACTAATATAACCAATCTAGCAGTTACCAAGAGGCCAAAGAGGTACTTGACAATATCCTTTTTCGCCTCAGCGTACCACAAAAGCTTGGCCTTCTTATCGATCAGAACTTTCATGGTCGGTGTTGACATGACCGCCACAGTGGTGGCTACTACTAGAATGATTTTTTTAGTAATTAGGATTGGTTCCCGTCTTGCTAATTATGTCCGATCGTGAAATTTCTCAGACCTATACGATTGGTTCTCGCCGGGATCTTTCTAGTAACTTGGATTGGTTACATGTCTTGATAATTGTTAGATAGTGGCAAGTGGCCTTGTTGTATCCAAACACCTTATGTGGTTGTCCATCAAAATAATTTTTGGTTCTTCAAGCGCAACGAATATTGTGCGCACACAATGATTTGGAAACGAAGTGGACATGACACTATGATCATGTATTTTTTTTCTATCTCCGTATTTCTAAATGCTACAAATTAAACATTGCCTAATAAGACATTACACTTTCCATTTCATAAGTACATGGTCTATCTCAGAAAGGTCGAGAAAGAGGTAGAAGAGAGGCGCTATGTGCTTGCTGCTGAAAGGTGGAACTTAAGTAGGGACATGCTGGAAGAAACTTTCAACTATTACCGTGGACATGGGATACACTAGCCATCCACAGATGTTTCCTCTTTGAACCATACCAGTCTTGCCAAAAAGATGGTTCATCTATCTGTGTCTGAAGTGTGTGGTAAGTGTTATTGCACATGTGCAGAACACACGCGAGACACCAAGGACTAGAGACGTCTTGCCGATTCATAGACAGGGCACAAGGCGCGGGTTTATCTCAATGTAAATATGTAAAAAGACACAACAATCTACCTAGGTTCCGGCTGCATGGCTGCATAACACCCTACTCCTACTTTGTGTGTGGTTTATCTGGTCGACAAAAAGGTACAAATCCTTTTGAGAATGGAAATTATATTGTTGCTCCTATCTAGGTTCTACCAAGTGTCCAACCCATTCTGCAGTAGCCTGGTCCTCCTATTATAGTGCAAGGCGTACCAAAGTGGCAATGCTACGCATAATAGTACCTTGTGTGACAAGGTACGTATGCACATCTAATGCTTGGTGAAGTGTCCTTAGCTCCTTGCCTCCGGGAATGAACTACCGACATTTCGTCACCACTGAAGGTGGTTACTTGGTGCCGTGGTGATGCGTGTAGGTATAGGTGTTCACAATGCGGACGGTGGTTGGATGACTTAGCCTTTGCACCATTGTTACTCCACCGGCCAGTTTGTTTACCTCCCATGTGTCACAAAAGGTCAGCGTCTGCACAAACAACATGCCATGCGTGGGGGTGTTGTGTTGAGGCGCCTCATGCAGTTGGTTCTGTCTATCCAACGACTCATGCAGTTTTCCATCAACATACTTTATGTGCTTCACGCATAACGAAAATGGTGCACAAAAAATCACGTGGAAACCAAGTGGACATGACACTACGATCATTTATTTTTTCTATCTCCCTATTTTCTAAATTCTACAAATTAAACATTCCCTAAATAAGACCTTCCACTTGCCATTTTAGAAGTACATGATGTATCTCAGAAGGTCCGAGAATAAGGTGGAAGAGAGGCGCTATGTGCTTGCTACTGAAAGGTGGAACTTAAGTAGGGACACACTAGAAGAAGCTTTCAACAATTACCGTGGACATGGGGTACCTTGGTCGTTCGCAAATGTTGCCTCTTTGAACATTATCAGTCTTGCCACAAAGATGGATCATCCATATGTGTCTTAAGCGTGTGGTAAGTGTCATCGCGCGTTTGTAGAACACACGCGAGACACCAAGGACCGGAGACATAACACCATCTCCATAACCCCAGTTCCACCCTTTCCTTCTTCGATCAAGTTACTCCACCCCTTCCATTCTCCAGGAGATGCACCTTGGATGCAAACATTGACTTGCGAGACTGGCACACAAAAAATAAGATGTTTCACGTGGGGAGGTCTCCTTTTCTTCTAAACTCACAAAAAAGATGAGGTGGTTCCACGTAGTTCGGGAGGATCTCCTTTTCTTTAACTTGTTTGCCTATAGATTATTAGATTCTAAGCGGGAGATTTTTTTTCTGAAAGATTTTCACGTGGGATAGCATCCTAGGACTCCTAATTAAGGTACCTCATCCCATGGTCGTAGATAATTAATCTTTAGATAAGTTGTACAATTTTCTTAGTTAATGAGGATTAACATTGAGCCTCATATGGTGTATCGAATTAGTAAATATAAGATGTGATATTCTATATGTGCATGTATGAACTGTGCAGTTCAATTTCATCAATACTAGTTTTAACAATACCACTATGAATGACTATATTTCGTTAATGTTAAGCCTATTCTAGTTAACATGTCTTTCCATTTTTATTTAACAATAACAAGTGTACTTAGACTTGCACAAGACCAGTTTGAATGACAATATTTGCTTGTGTTAAATGTTTGGCCTGTTGCAGTTAACACACCTTTCCACTTATTATTTTGCTTAACTAGCATGTTTAAAACTCTACACTGAAGCTATCATTTGGAGATTATGTTTTCTACCAAGTATATATTTGGTTGATGTTTAGCCTGTTGTGCTTAATGCGTCTTTCGACGTACTTACACGGGACAATTGGGAATGACTATTGTCTCCATCGAGATTAGTTTCATCCCATGTCTTATATACACTCACTTTTCAGGGTATCAGTAACTAGTACCATATAGGCCGGGGGCTGAAAAGGGATTAATCAGCGAATCGGACATTTAACTGAATATATCTATAACCATTTATTGGTAGGTTAACTAGTGCCATATCTAATGTAGTTAAGACTACATAGCAGCATGCATTGTATTGAAGTGTCTAAATACGAAATTCTAGGCTACATAGCAACAAGGAAGAGTGTTACCTTAATGTTCTGATGATGTGTAGATATACATAGAACGACAACAGTTAACTGCAGTGTTGTACTAAATCTTTGTGCAATTGTTGTTTAGCTTTTAATATTAACTTAGTGATTTTAGGTATGTATGTCATTGGTAAAGATCCAGGCTTTGATCCTTTTTGCGTATGGGGCAGTTAGATATTCATGAACTAGCATCAACTGAGGAAATTGATTAAGATTGTTAGTAAAATGGGTCAAAAAATGGCAATTAAACTATTTGTTTACACTATCCATGACAACAGTGAACTGCAAGATGGTAAGTAAGAACTCTGCAATCTTCTTTTTATTGCTCATAATGAGTTGTGTTAGATGACAATGTTTGAATCTTTTTCCTTTGCAGTCGTTTCCAAAGTAGTTTACTCAAGATTATCTCTCAAACTACATGATTGATGGGCATGCAAATGTTAAAGTATTTCTACCAGAGCATAATATGACTGGCTAGATGTCCTCATGAAGATAGTGGAGGATGGGCGGTCGGCCATCACAAGTGATTGGACTAGAGTCGTGCGTGCCTTCTGTATGGAGGAGTGCAAAATATGGAAATTCCTCTCCACCTTGTTCAGCAACCAGAATGTCTTTCGCCTCTTTCTTTATCGTCTTTAATACAAGTATACAACCCTGGTTCATCATTCATTATTCGGTGCTTATGTAATTCTTGAACATATGTACATGTGAATCGAATAATGCATTGGTTGTTGAACGTGATGGATATGAATAAAGTTATAGCCTACTTCTACACTCAAATTCGGTAAAATTTTAAATAGCAGCGATTAAATTAGGATGAAAAAACGCTATGCAGGTCATTACGGTGCACACGGTCCATAGAAGCACAACGTGTGTGATATACCTCATAATCCGACAAGTTACATAAAGAGAAAATGTGTGCGACCATGCACACAATTGCCGTTTGCAAAGCGTGTGTGTTGTCAAACAATATCATAAATAGTGCGAGCAAACTAAATTTTTGTGATATTCGCCTTATCGTACACAGTTTACAATCATGAACTGTTTTTGATGTCATGCGCATCATGAACATTGCACCATAGCGTGTGTGATAATTATCTCTCGTCCGACACTCGTACGACAATCGGACGTTTCGTAAACACATCCGACGTGCATATGACGATTAACTTATCTTCTTAATTATGCAATCACATACAGTTTGGGAAAAGTGAATGTGTGCGAATATCTTCTTAGCATACATGTTTTATAATCGTGAACTGTTTGTGATGGGCCGTGGATCGTAAACGTTGCACCACAAAATACCAAGCATGATGCTAATGCGAGCACAAACGAGTAGCAAGGATGGAGCATTTGGGATATTTGATATATCAGAAACAGTTGTCTGAGACTCGCGTTTGGGATATGCCGATGCATACGCTTAGTTTGGCAAAACATTTGCATTCCTACTACCTATCCCCGACAATTCCCAAATCATTTGTAATGCATACGCTTGGGTCGTGTGGGAAAGACCCCTCCCCCCTATCACACACACACAGGAGAGGTCACAGTTTAAAATGCTGTCGTGGAAAGGCATTAAAACATGTTTGTATACTGTTGTGGATGCATGCTAGATAGCGTTCGATTGGTGGAGTAACAGTAGTAGACGCAAAATCATTTTGGTCTACTTGTCACGGACGTAAAGCCTATATACATGATCATTGCCATGAATATCATCATAACTATGCACTTTTCTATCAATTACCACTACTAGGAAAAGGGCTATAGATAGGATGGACTCTAATGGCGCACTGTACATGTGGTGCGCCATTACTAAATACTAATGGCGCACAATGTGTTGGTGCGCCATTAGTGTGCAAATACTAATGGCGCACCACATCCCATGGTGCGCCATTAGTAAATTTATTTTTTTAATTTTTTCAAAACTACTAATGGCGCACCGTGGGGGTGGTGCGCCATTACTAGTTTGACATAGTAATGGCGCACCACACCCACGGTGCGCCATTAGTAGTTTTGAAAAAAAATTAAAAAGAAAATAAAAAAAATTCGTTAGTAATGGCGCACCAGTGGACAGTGCGCCATTACTAACTAGTAATGGTGCACTGTCCACTGGTGCGCCATTACTAAGTTTTTCTCAAAAAAAAAAATCAACTTTTTTTTTCAAAACTAGTAATGGCGCACCGTGTGTATGGTGCTCCATTACTAGTTAAACTAGTAATGGCGCACCACCCCACGGTGCGCCATTACTAACTTGGCCCAACACCGAATGCGCCCCCCTCCCTGTGGACCGCCTTTTCAGTTTTTAAAAAAATAAAAGAAAATGATGGAAATGCTAAAAAAATAAAAGAAAATAAGTTTCCCATGTAATATGTGGTCTAGTTGTTGGGAAAATATAGAAATATGAATTTCGACTTTATTTGCAAAATCTCTCTGAAAATTTGTAAAATGGGCATAACTTTTGCATACGAACTCGGATTAAAAAGTTTTATATATGAAAAAGCATCTACTCGAAAAGTTACATCCGAATTTAACTGGGGGAACCCCGTTAAACATTTTCAAAATCCCGAAAAACCTAACAGAAAAAAAGTTACGGGGCTTTCAAGATCTAGAGGCAAAAAAATTCAAAAAAATTCAAAAAAATTCAAAAAAATTGAATTGTTTTTCAAAATATGATACGTAATATGACCGGAAAGTAGTTTTCAAAATTTCATCATAGTCATAAACATGAACAAAGTCCTAAACATCAACAAGGTATAATAGGATTGATATGCTAGATATATCAACAAGTGCCTGTGAAGTGAGCTGTTGCTGGGGCTGGATAGAACTCTGAAGTTAAGCATGCTTGGGCTGGAGTAGTGTGAGGATGGGTGACCTTTTGGGAAGTTTGACCAAGGAGTGCGATTTGACCTGAGATTAAGCATATTGACCCGAGATTAAGCCATAGTGACCTGAGATTAAGAAAAAAACGAAAAAAATATTTAAATATTTGAAAAAAAATTAAAAAAATCTAAAAAAATTTATAAAATAATTGTTACTAATGGCGCACTTCTATGTGGTGCGCCATTACCCTGGGAGGAATTCTAATGGCGCACTGTGGGCAATACTAATGGCGCACTACATGGTGCGCCATTAAAACACCAGATACTAATGGTGCACTAGTGGTGCGCCATTAGAATTTAATTCTAATGGCGTGATGCTAGTGGTGCACCAGTAGTGCACCATTAGAAGGCAAAACTGGTGCGCCACTAGCATGCCTTTTCCTAGTAGTGTGCCCAGGAATAATTTTTCTACCCACCGTATGTTATTTTTATGAGAGAGAATCCTCTAGTGAAAACTATGGCCCCGGGTCTATGTAAATCATATTACTAGAACAAAAATTACCTTGCTGCAATTTTACTCTTTTTATTTTACTTTTCCATTTGTCTATCTATCACTATCAGATTTAATCCTTGCAAGTAATGAGTTCAAGGGCATTGACATCCCTCTTGCCATCGTTGGGTGCAAGTATTTGCTCTTGTGTGTGTAGGTATTACTTACAAGGAATTTGCGTGCTTATTGGATTGGTTCGATAACATTGGTACTCACTTAGGGAAATACTATCTACTACTATATTGCTTCACCCTTCCTCTTTGGGAAAATCCTAGCGCAACTCACAAGTAGCAATCAGTTGTTCGCGAACGTAGCCTCTTGTAACCCTACCAGCCTTCCCACAAGGATGGATCATCCATCTACATCTGGATTGCGTGGTGTGGGTTCCCATGGTGGCGGAATGCTATTCAAAGATGTCATTCCTGGGTCATCATCACTGTAGTCGAGTGTGACACAGTGGCCCTCTTGCTCCTCAAGCTCATATGCAAACATGTCAAATGGCTCCTCGACATGGGACGCATTTGGTTCTAGCCATTCCCATGGTGAGTCATCCGACATTAGCGTGTTGCATGGCAATCAATGGGGCAAACAGAGGCACTCATAGTAGTGGAAGCTACTTTGCGGACTGGGATAGGACAATCGTATGATTCTTTTGCTTGTGAATAAGTTTCCAGTGCAGCCATCTCACCCACAAGGACTCCAGCCTCCGTTTCAGAGTAACCCATATGGAGACACCAGGAACTGCCTAGGCACGACTCAGTTCTCGCGAATACACTTATTTGGCTTAATGGCCCAAGAAGGAAACTTATATGTAGGTAGTAGATAAACAATATTACTAGATAAGGGCGATGGAAGAGACACAAAGGGTATATTGTATGTGGATCCCACACCTATGTGATTTGGTATGGGAGAAGGTTTCTGTATTACTTTCATTTTTCCTTGTCGGTCCCATATGTAACTTACATAACCCATCTAGCATTTACCCAGTGGCTTAAACCATTCATATTACTTTCCTTTTCCCCTGGGGGTCCCCTGTGTAACGGATATAACCCATTTAGTAGCTACCCAGAGGCCAGAGAGGTACTTGGCAATATCTTTTTCTTCCTCGGCGTACCACACTAGCTTGGCCTTCTTATAGATCAAAAGTTTTATGGTCGGTGCTGCCAAGACAGGGTCGACGGGGGCTGGTACTAGAATGATTTTTCCAATACTTAGGGTTGGTTCTCGTCTTGCTAATTATGTCTTGTCGTGAAATTTCTCTTACCTATAGGATTGGTTCTTGTCATGATATTTCTAGGCACTTGGATTGGTTACTTGTCGTGATAATTGCTAGCTTGTGGCAAGTTTTATCTTGAATATTTAACCTAAGAGGTTAAAGGAAAGGAAGTCTATCACTCGAGGAAAACTGCAATAAACAAATTGCATAGTTCTATCCATAAACCTCATGTGGTAGTCCAACTAATTTTTGTGCTTCACGCACACGAAAATGGTTCACACACAATCATGTGGAAACCAAGTGGACATGACACTATGATCATTTGTTTTTTGGGTCGGCATAATTTATAAATGCTACAAGTTAAACATTTCCTAAATAAGACCTTCCACTTGCCATTTCAGAAGTACATGATTTATCTCAGAAGGGACGAGAAAAAGGTGGAAGAGAGGCGCAATCTGCTTGCTGCTAAAAGGTGCAACTTAAATAGGGACACACTTGAATAAGCTTTCAACTATTATCGTGGACATGGTGTACGTTGGTCGTCCGCAAATGTTTCCTCATGTAACTGTACTAGTCTTGTGATAGAAATTGCAATAAACAAATGGCCTTGTTCTATCCAAACACCTCATGCGGTTATCCATCAAAGTAATTTTCGTGTTTCACGCACAACAAAAATGGTGCACACACAGTCATTTGGAACCAAGTAGGCATGATAACATTGTCATGTATTTTTTTTCCTATCATTGTATTTACTGAATGCTACAAATTAAAGATCCTATAAATAAGTCCTTTCACTTGTCATTTCAGAAGTATAGGATGGATCTCCGAAGTGTTGAGAATGAGGCAGAAAAGTGGAGCAATCTGCTTGGTGCTGAAAGGTGGAACTTAAGTAGGGATACACTCGAAGAAGTTTCAACAATGACCATGGACATGGGTTAAAGCATCATCTGCAAACGTTGCCACTTGGAACCCTAACAGTCTTCCCACAAGGATAGCTCATCCATCTGCATCTGGAGTGCATTGTGTGGGTGCCCATGATGGCAGCATGCTCTTGAGGGGTATCATGCATGTGTCATCATCACTATTGTCAGGTGCGACATAGTGATGTCGCTTGAAGCTACGTCGGTATTTCCCCAAAGAGGAAGGGATGATGCAGCACAGCGGTGGTACGTATTTCCCGAAGATATGAAACCAAGGTTGTCGAACCAGTAGGAGAATCAAGCAACACAACGTAAACAGCCCCTGCACACAAATAACAACACCTCGCAACCCAACGTGTTAAAGGGGTTGTCAATCCCTTCAGGGTATGCCGCCTCAAGATAGGCAAAGGACGTGAGGTAAATTTGTAGAGAGGATAATAGATCACGGAACAAATAAATTGCAGCAAGGTAGTTTTGTATTTTTTTGGTTTAATATATCTGAAAATAAGCGCGAGGAAATAGTAGATCGCAAGGCAAATATCTGAGAAAGAAGACTCAGGGGTCGTAGGTTTCACTAGTGGCTTCTCTCGAGAAAAATAGAAAACGGTGGGTGAACAAATTACTGTTGGGCAATTGATAGAACTTCAAATAATCATGATGATATCCAGGCAATGGTCATTACATAGGCATCACGTCCAAGATTAGTAGACCGACTCCTGCCTGCATCTACTACTATTACTCCACACATCGACCACTATCCAGCATGCATCTAGTGTATTAAGTTCATGGAAAAATAGAGTAATGCAATAAGAACGATGACATGATGTAGGAAAGATCCGTTTATCTATTGTGGCAGATATGGATCTCGTATTTTTATCCTTAGTAGCAACGATACATATGTGTCGATTCCCTTTCTGTCACTGGGATCAAACACCGTAAGATCGAACCCACTACCGGGCACCTCTTCCCATTGCAAGATAAATAGATCAAGTTGGCCAAACAAAACCCAAATATCAGAGAACAAATACGAGGCTATAAGAGATCACGCATATAAGAGATCAAAGAACTCAAATAACTTTCATGGATATAAAAAGATATAACTGATCATAAACTTGAATTTCATCGGATCCCAACAAACACACCGCAAAAAGGACTTACATCATATGGATCTCCAAGAGATCATTGTACTGATAATCAAGAGAGAGATAGAGAGGAAGCCATCTAGCTACTAACTACGGAACCGAAAGTCTAGAAAGAACTACTCACGCATCATCGAAGAGGCAACAATGGAAGTGGTGAACCCCTCCGTGATGGTGTCTAGATTGGATCTCGGTGTTCTAAACTCTGCGGCGGCCGGATGAATATTTCGTCGACTCCCCTAGGGTTTCTAGAATATTGGGGTATTTATATAGCAAAGTCGGTCCACGGGGCACCCGAGGTGGGCACAACCCACATGGGCACGCCTGGGCCTCCTGACGCGCCCAGGTGGGTTGTCCCCTCCTCGGGACTCCCCCCAGGTGCAACCAGGGCTCATTGTGTTCCTTTTGGTCCACACAAATCATCGTAAATTGACGTGGTATTTGGACCCCTTATGATATTGATTTGATGTGATGTAAAAAACATGCAGAAAACAACAACTGGCACTTGGCACTATATAATAATTATAAACCATCCAATATTGATAATAGAATAGCACGGAATAGTCAAAAATTATGGATACGTTGGAGAGGTATCACATAGTGGCCTTGTTGCTCCACTAGTTCACATGCAGATATGTCAAATGACTCAGCAATGTGGAACACGTTGGGTTCCTGCCATTTCATGGTGAGCCATCCGATAGGAGCATGACGCATGGAAATCTGCTAGGGGCAAACAAAGGCATTCATAGTAGTGGCAGATCCTTTGCAAACAGAGACAGACACAATAATGGAATGCTTTTGCCCAGAGACCATGGAGGTACTTAACAACATCATTTCCAACCTTAGCGTACAACACAAACTTGGCTTTCTTATCGATTAGAACTTTGATGTAGAATGGTCTTTCTAGTAACTAGCATTCGTTTCCTGCCACATTAATTTGTAGATAGTGGCAAATTCTATCATGAATATCTAACCTATGAGGTAAAGGAAAGGAAGTCTGTCACTCGAGCAAAATTACAATAAACAAATGGCCTACCTCTATATAATCACTCATGTGGTTGTCCATCAGTGTACTTAGGTGCTTCACGAACAACAGAAATGGTGCACACACAATCATGTGGAAACCAATCGAATGATACAAATTAAACATTTCCTAAATAAGACCATCCCCTTGTCATTCCAGAAGTACAGGAATTAACTCAGAAGGCCAAGAATGAGGTGGAAGAGAGACACAATCTGCTTGTTGCTGAAAGGGAGAACTTAAGTAGGGACACACTAGAAGAAGATCAACTAGTACCATGGACATGGGGTACATCGATGGCCACAAACTTTGCCTCTTAAACCCTACCAGTCTTCCCACAAAGATGGATAATCCATCTATGTTCAGAGTGTGTGGTGTGGGTGCCTATGGTGGCAGTCTCCTCTTTAGGGATGGGATGCCTGGGTCGTCATCACTATTGACGGGTGTAAGATAGTGGCCCTCTTCCTCCTTCAACTCATATGCAAAAAATTCAAATGGCTCAGGGATGTCTGATGCATTTTTTCCAGCTGTTCTGATGGCGAGTCATCATACATGAGCATGATGTGTGGCATTCTAAAGGGGCAAACAGAGTTATTCAAAGTATTGGTAGCTCCTTTGCAGACAGAGGCAGACACAATCACGGCATGCTTTTGCATGTGAATCAGTTTCCAGCGTAGCCATCTCGCCCACTGGGACTCCTTCCTCCGGTTCAGAGGAACCCATATGGAGACACCGAGAACTACCTTGCCACACCTCGAGGCTCGTAAATACTCTTCTTTGGCTTAGTGGCCCAAGAAGGAAACTTATATATAGATAGTTGATAATAAATATTACTCCCTCTTTAAAGAAATATGAAAGCGTTTAGATTACTAAGTAGTGATCTAAATGCTCTTATATTTTTATACGGAGGGAGTACTAGATAAGGGTGAAGGAAAAGAGACAATGAGGTTGTTTCATTGGTATGTGGATCCTACATCTATGTGAATTGGCAGGGAAGAAGGTTTGTGTACTACTTTCCTTTTTCCTTGAGGTTCCCATGCGTAACTGACATAACACATCTAGCAGTTACCTAGTGGTATAACCCATTCATATTAGTTTAATTTTCCCTTTTGGGTCCCATGTGTAACTGATACGTCTCCAACGTATCTATAATTTATGAAGCATTTATGCTATTTTATTATATGTTTTGAATGATTACGGGCTTTATTATACACTTTTATATTACTTTTAGGACTAACCTATTAACCGTAGGCCCAGCCCATATTGTTGTTTTATTGCCTGTTTCAGTATTTCAAAGAAAAGGAATATCAAACAGAGTCCAAATGGAATGAAACCTTCGGGAGCGTGATTTTTGGAAGGAACATGATCTGGGAGACTTGGAGTACAAGCCAGGGAAGCTTCGAGGAGGCCAGGAGATAGGAGGACGCGCCCACCCCCTGGCCAAGACCCCCCTGTCTCGTGGGCCCCTCGAGCCTCTCCTGACCGACTTCTTTCGCCTATATATACACTTATACCCTTAAACCATCGAATATGAAGATAAATCGGGAGTTCCGCCGCCGCAAACCTCTGTAGCCACCAAAAACCTCTTGGGAGCCCGTTCCAGCACCCTGCCAGAGGGGGATCCCTCACCGGTGGCCATCTTCATCATCCCGGCGCTCTCCATGACGAGGAGGGAGTAGTTCACCCTCGGGGCTGAGGGTATATACCAATAGCTATGTGTTTGATCTCTCTCTCTCTCTCTCTCTCTCGTGTTCTCTCTATGGCATGATCTTGATGTATCGCGAGCTTTGCTATTATAGTTGGATCTTATGATGTTTCTCCCCCTCTACTCTCTTGTGATGAATTGAGTTTTCCCTTTGAAGTTATCTTGTCAGATTGAGTCTTTAAGGATTTGACAACACTTGATGTATGTCTTGATGTGCTTATCTGTGGTGACAATGGGATATCACGTGATCCACTTGATGTATGTTTTGGTGATCAACTTGCGGGTTCTGCCCATGAACCTATGCATAGGGGTTGGCACCCGTTTTTGTCTTGACTCTCCGGTAGAAACTTCGGGGCACTCTTTGAAGTAATTTGTGTTGGTTGAATAGATGAATCTGAGATTGTGTGATGCATATCGTATAATCATGCCCACGGATACTTGAGGTGACAATGGAGTATCTAGGTGACATTAGGGTTTTGGTTGATTTGTGTCTTAAGGTGTTATTCTAGTACAAACTCTTGAATACATCGATCCGAAAGAATAACTTTGAGGTGGCTTCGTACCCTACCATAATCTCTTTGTTTGTTCTCCGCTATTAGTGGCTTTGGAGTGACTCTTTGTTGCATGTTGAGGGATTGTTATATGATCTATCTATGTTATTATTGTTGAGAGAACTTGCACTAGTGAAAGTATGAACCCTATGCCTTGTTTTCTAGCATTGCAATACTGTTTACGCTCACTTTTATCATTAGTTACTTTGCTGTTTCTATATTTTCAGATTACACAAATCTATATCTACCATACATATTGCACTTGTATCACCATCTCTTTGCTGAACTAGTGCACCTATACAATTTACCATTGTATTGGGTGTGTTGGGGACACAAGAGACTCTTTGTTATTTGGTTGCAGGGTTTTTTGAGAGAGACCATCTTCATCCTACGCCTCCCACGGATTGATAAACCTTAGGTCATCCACTTGAGGGAAATTTGCTACTGTCCTACAAACTCTGCACTTGGAGGCCCAACAACGTCTACAAGAAGAAGGTTGTGTAGTAGACATCAAGCTCTTTTCTGTCGCCGTTGCCGGGGAGGCTAGGTAAGCGGCACTCACACCCCGTCAACTAAGCTCTTTCCTGGCGCCGTTGCCGGGGAGGTGAGTGCTTGAAGGTATATCTTTAGATCTTGCAATCGAATCTTTTTGTTTCTTGTTTTATCACTAGTTTAGTTTATAAAAGAAAACTAAAAAAAATGGATTTGAGTTTGCCTCTTATGCTTCATCTTTTTAATATCTTTCGTGAGTATGTTAGAAAGGAAAATTGTGCTCAAGTGCTAGAAGAAGAATGCATTAAAATTCTTGGTACTAAATCTTTGAATGATGAGCATGATTGCAATGTTGTTAGTATGAACTCTTTGAATATCCATAGTACTAATGATGATTGCACTAGTTATGATGAAAATGTCTCTTATAAGCATGTCGATTTTTGTGGAGTAGATTGGGTTTGCAAGTACAGACCAAATAGGGAAAATAGATATTGCAAGAGGCATAAGTATTTAGAAACTAAAGGGTTGCAAGAAAGTCTTGATGTTTGTGCTGAAAAATTCAATATTTTGCGCGCCCCTTGTGAACTTTGCAATGAACGTGGTCATTTAAATGTCCAATGCAAATTGTTTCATGATCGAATCGTGTCCAAAAATTGTGATAGCTTGATTACCCGTGAGCATCATAAAGAGCTTAGTCTTGTTTTGGGGTATGAAGAAATGAAACGTATAACTGAGGGTATTCCAAAATTTAATCTTGATAGATTTCTTGATTTTGATCTAGAGAATATTTATTTGTATTGTGCGGTGAACTGCATTGAAAATCCTTATATTGCCAATTACCTAAAGAAAATAAAGCATTTAGAAGTTGAAGAGAATACTAATGAAAGGGAAGAGACTTCCCAATATCCTCCTATTATTTCTTATGATGAATCAGGTAACAAGTAGGAGCTTTCTATTCAACCAATCTCATCAATAAGGAGCTCAAAGAAGAAGGTTGAACCCACACATAATGTGAATAAGAAAAATAAAAGAAGGAGCAACAAAGGTAAAAAGGTATCTCTCTCAAATGAAGTTTCTCCTACTACTCATGTGATGATGATAATTGCTATAGTATTGGTGCTATCCATACTATTAATGATGAGAGTGACTATGCTTATGATATGAAAAGGCCCAAGCTTGGGGAAGCTATGTTTGATGAAGATGACATATTTGAGAATATATTTGCTGAAATTAATGATTGTCCCAAGCTTGGGGATGCTACGTTTAATGAAGATGACATTTTTAGTATCCCAAGTTTTGATATGCAAAGTTGTTATAATGATAGCATGCCTCTTACCTATGATGATTATATTGATGAAAGTGGGTTTGGAAGAGTGTCAACTTTAGGAAGTAGTGATCCCACTATTTTGGAGGATGTTGAATCTTATAATATTTATGAAAGTGGATTTGGAAGAGTGTCAACTTTATTTAGTGATGATTCCACTATCTTGGAAGAGGTTTCAATCGATTATGACGAGAACAAAGTTGCTACTTATGATGATTATTGTGATGAAACTTATGCTATAAAAAGTAGTGATGATTATATTTATAAAACTTGTCATGATTATGATTACCCTTTTTCTGAACATTACTCTTTTAATGTGGAAACAATTTATAGTATTCAAGTCTTTTATGATACTCCCACTATTCCGAATGAGAAGAATTTTGCTTATGTGGATTATTAAATTTTCTATGCTTGTAGATCATGAAAAGAATGCTTTAGGTGCTGGTTATATTGTTGAATTAATTCATGATGCTACTGAAAATTATTATGTGGGAGGAACATATGCTTGTAGGAATTGTAATAATGTCAAGTTTCCTCTCTATGTGTTTAAACTCTTGAAGTTATGCTTGTTTTACCTTCCTATGCTAGTTGATTATTGTTCCCATAAGTTGTTTGCTCAAAAATTCCCAATGCATATGAAGTGGGTTAGTAAATGTGCTAGTCATATGCATCATGATGCTCCCGTTATGTTTCAATTCTTATCTTTTTTGTGAGCATCATTGCCATCATCATGCCTAGCTAGAAAGGCATCAAAGAAAAGCGCTTGTTGGGAGACAACCCAATATTTATCCATACTGTTTTTGTGTGTCCACATGATTATTCTACTGTAATAATCATGTTTTGTAGCTTTTGTTTCAATAAAGTGCCAAGTAAGACCTTTAGGATAGCTTACGGTGATAGTTGTGTTGATCCTGCTGAGAGTCAGAAACTTTTGCACCCAGTAAATTAGTTTTTTTAATTCACATAAACATGATTATGATCTGATTCTTTTTGTTCTGGATTGGTACACAAATTTCTTAGTACTTCCTAATTTGGTAGGATTTTCGGAGTTCCAGAAGTATACATTTGATACAGATTACTAGAGACTGTTCTGTTTTTGACAGATTCTGTTTTCTTTGTGTTGTTTGCTTATTTTGATGAATCTATGAGTAGTATCGGAGGGTATGAACCATAGAAAAGTTGGAATACAGTATATATTACACCAATATGAATTTAGAATGAGTTCATTACAGCACCTAAGTGGCGGTTTTATTTTCTTATACTAACGGAGCTTACGAGTTTTCTGTTGAGTTTTGTGTTGTGAAGTTTTCAAGTTTTGGGTAAAGATTCGATGGATTATCGAATAAGGAGTGGAAAGAGCCTAAGCTTGGGTATGCCCAAGGCACCACAAGGTAATATTCAAGAATAGACAAAAGCATATGCTTGGGGATGCCCCGGAAGGCATCCCCTCTTTTGTCTTCGTTCATCGGTAACTTTACTTGGAGCTATATTTTTATTCACCACATGATATGTGTTTTCCTTGGAGCGTCATTTTATTTTGTTAGTATTTGCTTGCTGTTATTTAGAATAATGTTTTGCATCTTTAGTTTCAATAAAAATATCAAGGATAGCCTTTGCCATGCTTATTTTGCTAGTATACATGTTGCTGTTTGAAAACAGAAAGTTTACCGCTGTTGCAAAAATTCCCTAGAAAAGTCAGAGAATGATATAATGTTGAAACTTTTTGCATATTGAGCTATGATAAATCTTCTACAGCTTAGTATTTTTATCATAATTTTTGGAGTTAGTGAAGTATTGATACTCTTGCATTCTTACAGACTGTACTGTTTTGGCAGATTGCTGTTATGTTTGCATTGTTTGCATATGTATGCTTGTTTAATGATTCCATTTGAGGATAGGAGTACTAAATATGCAGAGGCATTTAGTTTGCAATGTGGAATAATAATTTTAGTGATTCGTTACAGTAGAAAATGATAAGGTTTTGCATTGCTTTATACTAACATATCTCACGAGTTCTTGTTGAGTTTGGTGTGGATGAAGCTTTTAATAAAAAGAGAAACCATGTTATGAGAGGAATTAAGGAGACACAAAAGTTCAAGCTTGGGGATTCCCAAGGCACCCCAAGATAATATTTCAAGAAGTCTCAAGCATCTAAGCTTGGGGATGCCCCGGTAGGCATCCCACCTTTCTTCTTCAACAACTATCAGTTAGTATCGTTTGAACCTAAGTTTTTGCTTCTTCACATGAGTTGTGCTATCCTTGCAATGTCATTTTATTTTGCTTTGCTTGCTGTTTGAATAAAATACCAAGATCTAAAATTCTTTAATGAGAGAGAGTCTTCACATAGTTACATAATTATTTAGCTACTCATTGATCTTCACTTATATCTTTTTGGAGTAGTTTGTCATTTACTCGTGTGTTGCACTTATATCCTATGAGTAAATGGTTGAATGAGTTGAATGTCATAAATCTGAAATTATATATGTCTCATTTTCTTATCCCATGGGGAGTAATGACTTCACATCTAAGAAGTAGAGGTTGTAAATTTATTGAAGGTTAGCAAGCATTGTATTGGTCATTTGAACAATTCATGAAAGAATATTGAAGGAAGAGAGATTTCACATATAAATATACTATCTTATACATCTTTTATAATTTTGAGAACTCATTAGGTATGACATGCTAAATAGTTGATGTTGGACAAGGAAGACAACGTAATGGGTTTTGTTTTCTCACATCTCAGTTAAAGTATATTGTCATGGATCATTCAAACATGTTGATCTTGCCTTTTCCCCTCTTGCTAGCCAAATTCCTTGCACTAAGTAGAGATACTACTTGTGCTTCCAAGTATCCTTAAACTAGTTTTGCCATGAGAGTCCACCATACCTACCTATGGATTGAGTAAGATCCTTCAAGTAATTTGTCATCGGTGCAAGCAATAAAAATTGCTCTCTAAATATGTATGATCTATTAGTGTGAAGAAAATAAGCTTTATACGATCTTGTTATGGAAGCAATAAAAGCGACGGACTGCATAATAAAGGTCCATTTACAAGTGGCAATATAAAGTGACGTTCTTTTGCATTAAGATTTTGTGCATCCAACCATAAAAGCGCATGACAACCTCTGCTTCCCTCTGCGAAGGGCCTATCTTTGACTTTATGTCTTTTACTTTATGCAAGAGTCAAGGTGATCTTCACCTTTCCCTTTTTCATTTTATACTTTGGCAAGCACCCCGTGTTGGAAAGATCCTGATATATATATCCAATTGGATGTAAGTTAGCATGAACTATTATTGTTGACATCACCCAAAGGTGAATACGTTGGGAGGCAACACTATAATCCCCTATCTTTCTCAGTGTCCGATGAAAACTCCATAACCATTAGTATTGCGTGAGTGTTAGCAATTGTAAAAGACTATATGATAGTTGAGTATGTGGAGTTTGCTAAATCAAAGCTCTGATATAGACCCTTCTTGAAAATAGGATGAATTGTAATTGTTTGATGACTGAGAATGAAGTTTGCTAGCTTTCAAGAAAGTTTATGGTCTATGCTTTAACATGTGAATTGCTTGTTACTTGTTCATGAGAAGTTTTATGAGATGAACTACTGTTATGACATATAATCATGCTAGGAAAGGTGACTGAAATTATCATTGATCAAACTTGTGCACCTGCTAGCATTCACACTTCATAAATTCTTTCTTTTATCATTTACCTACTCGAGGACGAGCAGGAATTAAGCTTGGGGATGTTGATACGTCTCCAACGTATCTATAATTTATGAAGCATTCATGCTATTTTATTATCTGTTTTGAATGACTACGAGCTTTATTATACACTTTTATATTACTTTTGGGACTAACCTATTAACCGGAGGCCCAGCCCATATTGTCTGTTTCAGTATTTCGAAGAAAAGGAATATCGAACGGAGTCCAAACAGAATGAAACCTTCGGGAGCGTGATTTTTGGAATAAACATGATCCGGGAGACTTGGAGTACAAGCCAGGGAAGCTTCGAGGAGGCCAGGAGATAGGAGGATGCGCCCACCCCCCTTAGCGTGCTCCCCTATCTCGTGGGCCCCTCGAGCCTCTCCTGACCGACTTATTTCGCCTATATATTCCCTTATACCCTAAAACCATCGAATACGAAGATAGATCGGGAGTTCCGCCGCCGCAAGCCTCTGTAGCCACCAAAAAGCTCTCGGGAGCCCATTTTGGCACCCTGCTGGAGGGGGGATCCCTCACCGGTGGCCATCTTCATCATCCCGGCGCTCTCCATGACAAGGAGGGAGTAGTTCACCCTCGGGGCTGAGGGTATATACCAATAGCTATGTGTTTGATCTCTCTCTCTCTCTCTCTCTCTCTCTCTCTCGTGTTCTCTCTATGGCACGATCTTGATGTATCGCGAGCTTTGCTATTATAGTTGGATCTTATGATGTTTCTCCCCCTCTACTCTCTTGTGATGAATTGAGTTTTCCCTTTGAAGTTATCTTGTCTAATTGAGTCTTTAAGGATTTGAGAACACTTGATGTATGTCTTGCCGTGCTTATTTGTGGTGACAATGGGATATCACGTGATCCACTTGATGTATGTTTTGGTGATCAACTTGCGGGTTCCGCCCATGAACCTATGCATAGGGGTTGCACATGTTTTCGTCTTGACTCTCCGGTAGAAACTTTGGGGCACTCTTTAAAGTACTTTGTGTTGGTTGAATAGATGAATCTGAGATTGTGTGATGCATATCGTATAATCGTGCCCACGGATACTTGAGGTGACAATGGAGTATCTAGGTGACATTAGGGTTTTGGTTGATTTGTGTCTTAAGGTGTTATTCTAGTACGAACTCTTAAATAGATCGATCCGAAAGAATAACTTTGAGGTTGTTTCGTACCCTACCATAATCTCTTCGTTTGTTCTCCGCTATTAGTGGCTTTGGAGTGACTCTTTGTTGCATGGTGAGGGATTGTTATATGATCTATCTATGTTATTATTGTTGAGAGAACTTGCACTAGTGAAAGTATGAACCCTATGCCTTGTTTCCTAGCATTGCAATACCGTTTACGCTCACTTTTATCATTAGTTACCTTGCTGTTTATATATTTTTAGATTACAAAAATCTATATCTACCATACATATTGCACTTGTATCACCATCTCTTCGCCGAACTAGTGGACCTATACAATTTACCATTGTATTGGGTGTGTTGGGGACACAAGAGACTCTTTGTTATTTGGGTGCAGGGTTGTTTGAGAGAGACCATTGAGGGAGTCCTGGACTAGGGGGTGTCCGGATAGCCGAACTATCATCATTGGCCGGACTCCAAGACTATGAAGATACAAGATTGAAGACTTCGTCCCGTGTCCGGATGGGACTTTCCTTGGCGTGGAAGGAAAGCTTGGCAATACGGATATGTAGATCTCCTACCATTGTAACCGACTCTGTGTAACCCTAGCCCTCTCTGGTGTCTATATAAACCAGAGGGTTTTTGTCCATAGGACGAACAACAATCATACCATAGGCTAGCTTCTAGGGTTTAGCCTCCTTGATCTCGTGGTAGATCTACTCTTGTACTACCCATATCATCAATACCAATCAAGCAGGAGTAGGGTTTTACCTCCATTGAGAGGGCCCGAACCTGGGTAATAACATCGTGTCCCTTGTCTCCTGCTACCATCCGCCTAGACGCACAGTTCGGGACCCCCTACCCGAGATCCGCCAGTTTTGACACCGACATTGTTGCTTTCATTGAGAGTTCCTTTGTGTCGTCGCCCATAGGCCCGATGGCTACTTC
This sequence comes from Triticum timopheevii, assembly GCA_963921465.1. Taxonomy (NCBI): domain Eukaryota; kingdom Viridiplantae; phylum Streptophyta; class Magnoliopsida; order Poales; family Poaceae; genus Triticum; species Triticum timopheevii. Next base: position 57,634,294 of record OY997266.1, read on the forward strand.
GATCATCAACAACGACACGGTCCAGGGTGAGACTTTTCTCCCCGGACAGATCTTCGTATTCGGCGGCTTTGCACTGCGGGCCAATTTGCTTGGCCATCTGGAGCAGATCGAAAGCTACGCCCCTGGCCATCAGGTCAGATTTGGAACTTTGAACTACACGGCCGAAATCCACGGAGACTTGATCTTCGACAGATTCGAGCCACAGCCGAGCGCGCCGCACTGTCATGATGGGCATGATCTAGCTCTGCTGCCGGACAGTGCCCTGGAGGCTGCACAAGAGTCCGCTCCGACCCTTAACTCGGAGCCGACTGCGCCGATCGAGGATGGGTGTCTAGACACCGCATCAGGAGCTGCTACCTCTACGGCAATGGAGCCGAATACTGACCCTGTCCCTTATGAAGCTCGTGACTCCGAGGTGCGGACTCCTCGCCGGACTCCGAACCTCTCGCGCCCCTACCAATCGAATCTGATTGGGCGTCGATCATGGAGTTCACCGCTGCGGACATCTTTCAGCACTCGCCTTTTGGCGACATCCTGAATTCGCTAAAGTATCTCTCATTATCAGGAGATCCCTGGCCGGACCACGGTCAGGACGGTTGGGATGTGGACGACGAAGAAATTAAAAGCCCACCCACCACCCACTTTGTAGCCACTGTCGACGACCTAACCGACATGCTAGACTTCGACTCCGAAGACATCAATGGTATGGACGACGATGCCAGAGACGACCAAGAGCCAGCGCCTATGGGGCACTGGAAAGCCACCTCGTCGTACGACATATACATGGTGGACATCCCAAAGGATGGGAATGAGGATGGAACAGCGAAGGAAGACCCCTCCAAGAAACAGCCTAAGCGCCGGCATCAGCGGCGCCGCTCTAAATCCCGCCACAGCAAGAATGGAGATTCCGGCACCGGAGACAATAACACCCCGGATAGTGCCAAAGACAACCCCCTACAGCAAGATTCAGCACAGGAGGATGAAGAAACCAGCCCTCATGAGAGAGCGGCAGACAAAGAGGTAGAGGACGATAATTACATGCCTCCCTCCAGAGACGAGGCAAGCCTCGACGACAACGAATTCGTCGTTCCTGAGGATCCCGTCGAACAAGAGAGTTTTAAACGCAGGCTTATGGCCATGGCAAGCAGCCTCAAGAAAAAGCAGCAACAGCTTAGAGCTGACCAAGATTTGCTAGCCGACAGATGGACTGAAGTCCTTGCGGCCGAAGAGTACGAACTCGAACGCCCCTCCAAAAAGCTACCCCAAACGCAAGCTGCTACCCCGATTAGAGGAGGAAGCATACAAACCTACATCACCAGCGCACAATACGGCCGACCGGCCACCAAGTGGCCGCGACAGAGAGGCCTCTAGGCCCTCCACTAAAGCCGTACCCCGGCATCGCTCGAAAAGTACAAAGCCACGGGGGAATGCGCCGGACTTGCGAGACATATTGGAGGATAAGGCAAGACAATCAAGATCAATCTACCAATCGCGTGGGCGCCCCACGATACGCGACGACAACCGTCGCGTCGGATACAGCAATTCCGGCCGGGCCGAACACAGTAGACAAAGCTCGCTTGAGCTACGTCGTGATATAGCTCAATACAGAGGCGCCGCACACCCACTATGCTTCACAGATGAAGTAATGGATCATCAAATCCCCGAAGGGTTCAAACCCGTAAATATTGAATCCTACGATGGCACAACAAAACCCGCGGTTTGGATCGAAGACTATCTCCTTCACATCCACATGGCCCGCGGGGATGATCTTCATGCCATCAAATACCTCCCACTCAAGCTTAAAGGCCAAGCTCGGCATTGGCTTAACAGCCTGCCAGCAGAATCAATTGGGTGTTGGGAGGACCTGGAAGCCGCATTCCTTGATAACTTCCAGGGCACATATGTGCAACCACCAGACGCTGATGACCTAAGCCACATAATTCAGCAGCCAGACGAATCGGCTAGACAATTCTGGACACGGTTCTTAACCAAGAAAAATCAAATCGTCGACTGTCCGGATGCGGAGGCCCTCGCAGCCTTCAAACACAACATCCGCGACGAGTGGCTTGCCCGGCACCTTGGACAGGAAAAGCCGAAATCCACGGCAGCCCTCACATCACTCATGACCCGCTTCTGCACGGGAGAGGACAGCTGGCTAGCCCGCAGTAACAACCTCAACAAAAATCCTGGCAGTCCGGATACCAAGGAGCGCAATGGCAGGTCACGTCGCAACAAGCACAAACACCGTATTAACGGTGATAATACTGAGGATACGGCAGTCAACGCCGGATTTAGAGGCTCCAAACTCGGTCAGCGGAAAAAGCCATTCAAAAGAACTACTCCGGGTCCGTCCAATTTGGACCGAATACTCGACCGCTCATGCCAGATACACGGCAGCCCCAAAAAGCCAGCTAATCACACCAGCTGGGATTGCTGGGTATTCAAGCAGGCAGGCAAGTTAATTGCCGAAAACAATGACAAGGGGCTGCATAGCGATGACGAGGAGGAGACCCGGCCACCGAATAATAGAGGACAGAAGGGTTTCCCCCCACAAGTGCGGACGGTGAACATGATATACGCAACCCACATACCCAGAAGGGAGCGGAAGCGTGCACTCAGGGACGTATACGCGATGGAGCCAGTCGCCCCAAAGTTCAATCCATGGTCCTCCTGCCCGATCATGTTTGATCGAAGGGACCACCCCACCAGCATCCGCCATGGCGGATTCACCGCATTGGTTCTAGACCCAATCGTCGACGGGTTTCACCTCACTAGAGTCCAGATGGACGGCGGCAGCAGCCTGAACCTGCTTTACCAGGATACAGTGCGCAAGATGGGCATAGACCCCTCAAGGATTAAACCCACAAGGACGACCTTCAAAGGCGTCATACCAGGTGTAGAGGCCAATTGTACAGGCTCAGTTACACTTCCGAAGTGAGGAGTTAATCTTCGACATAGTTCTGTTCCGCAGCGGCTATCATGCACTGCTCGGACGAACCGCGTTTGCAAAATTCAATGCGGTGCCGCACTACGCATACCTCAAGCTCAAGATGCCAGGCCCTCCAGGAGTCATCACGGTCAACGGAAACACCGAACGCTCTCTCCGAACGGAGGAGCATACAGCTGCCCTCGCGGCAGAGGTTCAGAGTAGCCTCTCAAGGCAATTCTCGAGTCCGGCTGCTAAGCGACCGGACACCGTCAAACGCGCCCGGAGTAACCTACAACAAGACCACCTGGCACATTCCGAGCACGCGTAGCAATGCGGCCCCAACCCGAGCCCTTGCAAAATTGCAAAACCAGTACTCCGCGAACATCACTACGCTCTGGAAATACCATGGGCAAAGGGGGAGGGGCACGACCACGGCAGGCCCAGAGTGCGGCTCAACCACACCAGGGGCTCCCAAATAGGTCATCATCTTTCTTTTTCTTTTTTTTCTTTCCTCAGGACTCCGTTTACCAGAGGCCCTGTCCGGCAGTAGACCCGCCAGACTCACGATACAACAGCCAGGGAAGAAGAAAGGCCACGACGAGTATCCAGGTGGTCTCCATTCCGAGCATTATACCTGTTTTATACACCATTCCGCAGCTACCCCTGGAAGGGGACATGCTAAATAGTTCCACCCCTTGCTTATCGCACTATTTGTATCGTTCTGCATTCATGGCAGTATTTTTTGAATAAACAATGCATCGCTTTTTGCCTACAATTGCATTCCTTTCTTATACATATGTTCATTTATGACATGTTGCATCCGTACACTTTGGTACGGCTAAATACACCAGGGGCTTAAGTTCCCCACATTATGGTGTGATAAGTCCGAACACTTTCACAAGTGCGGCACCCCGAACTTATAGCATTATATGCATCGGCTCTGAATCATGTCTTGGGTCAATAGTTGGGTTTGCCCGGCTCCCATGTTTTGGTACCTTACGTTCCATTATATCGGCTAAGGTAGTGCTGGGAGAACCACTGCGATTGTGCCCTAGTTGAGCTGGGCGAGCACCTCAGTGGAGAAAGCTAAAACTGACCGTCATGATGGGGCGAGAGCCGGTCGCAGTTTGAGAGGTTTTTTCGAGTCCCTAAAGACTTATGCCGCTTAGAGCGAGGAACCGGTTTTGTCCGGCCCAGGCGTGGATAGCTCCCCGAATTCGGCCTTCCGAACACTAGGGGCTTCGCTGAAATTTAAAATTATAGAATTCTATGGCTAAGTGAGAGTGTTCAAGCATTATAAGTCCGGTTGCCTCATTCGTTGTGTTGAGCACCTCCCTAGATGGACCCAAAAATGGGAACAAGAGCGCTCAAGTTTATCCCGAACACCCCAGCACTCGTGGCATGGGGGCTGAAGCCGACGACTTGCCATCTCTCAGATTTGATAAACGGCCGCACAAAAGGTAATATTTTAAATGAACAAGCGTTGCTTAGCGCATATGAACAAAGTTTTCAGCGCACAGGATAACAAAATGCGAGTCTACTCAAATATTACATCTTTGGAGCACTCACCCGCAATAATGCGGGCACCCTTCAGGACACCCTTATAATACATCTCGGGCGTGCGATACTCCTTGCCCGACGGTGGCGCGTCTGTCACAAGCTTCTCAGCGTCCATCTTGCCCCAGTGCACTTTAGCACGGGCAAGGGCCCGACGAGCACCTTCAATGCAGGCGGAGTGCTTGATGACTTCAACCCATGGACAAGCATCCACCAACCGCCACACCAGGCCAAAGTAGCTCCCAGGCATGGCCTCTTTGGGCCACAGCCGAACTATGAGGCCCTTCATGGCCTGTTCGGCCACCTTGTGGAGCTCGACCAGCTGCTTCAGCTGGTCGCTAAGGGGCACCGGATGTTCGTCCTCAGCATACTGAGACCAGAACACCTTCTCCGTCGAGCTCCCCTCCTCGGCTCTATAGAAAGCGGAAGCATCGGACACGCTACGGGGCAGATCTGCGAACGCTCCTGGAGAGCTCCGAATTCGGGTAAGTAACAGGTAATTCACTTTTACATGCTTGCTTTGCATGAGGAATGCCTTACCCGCCGCTATTTCCTTCAATGCCTCGATGTTCTGGAGGGCCTTGTGGGCTTCGGCCTTAGAGGCTTTGGCACTCTCAAGAGCTGACGCAAGCTCGGACTCTCGAGTCTTCGAGTCACGCTCCAAACTCTCGTGTTTTTCCACGAGAGCCTAGAGCTCTTGTCGTACCTCCGCCACCCGCGCCTCCTGCTTCTCTCGCTCGGCACGTTCCGCGGCCGCATTACGTTCGGCCGTGGACACCGCCTCCTTCAGGGTCGCCACCTCGTTCGTAGCCCCTGGAATACCCATGTTATCCTTGTCATTCCTCTTTCAACCAAATCCTTTTCTGTAAGGTACAGCTTTAATAAGGTGTTACTCACCTTCCTTGTCCTCCAACTGCTTTTTGGCACGGCCGAGCTTGCTCTCGGACTGCTTGAGGCTCTGCTTCAAGGCATTGACCTCCGCAGTCAGTGCGGCAGAGGTCAGCAGCGTAGCCTATATTCCCATATTGACATATTTTTGCTAAGACTCCTGCGTATATCTTTTTAGATCCTCAGTCCGGCTTTTCTTTCCGAACACCGAACTGAGCATCAGGGGCTACTGTCTATGCGGTACTATTTTACATATCTTAAAATTCTTACCTCAAAGCCTGTTAGAAGGCTGCTGCAGGCTTCGGTCAGCCCGCTTTTGGCGAGCTAAACCTTCTGAATCACCGCACTCATGACAGTGCGGTGTTCCTCGTTGATGGAAGCGCCGTTGAGCGCCTCCAGCAAGTTATCCGGCACCTCTAGTTGGACGGAGGCCGCTGGCGTCACAGTCTTGCCCTTCTTATGAAGGGGCCGCCCGCCGGACTCCGGAACGACTACAGGTTTCGATGCGGAATCCGGTCCAAAGTCCGGGAGGTTGCCCTACCGCACCTCCGGGGCCTCCTCCTCCTGGTGGGTCCCTTTCCGGGATCCCACCTCGGCATCGTCGGCATCACGGGGGGAGGAGGCGGTTGGAAGTGAAGTGCTATTCACATCCGACGTACCCAAGGACTCGCTCGATGAAGCGGGAAGATCGTCCTTGGGCGGACTACAGGGTTGTATGCGGCGTTAAAAGATGTTATGCGACAAAAAGAAAAATTATGAGTTATTCAGGAGTCCAGATACTTACGATCTCGCCAGGGGCTTGGCCCTTGAGGGCCACTCCTCGTCGCCGTTGCTGACGTTGGCGGAACAGTCCGGGGGAAGGGTCCTTCCCTTCTTGGACCCTTCGGCCTCCCTCGTTGGGGAGGCCTTCCTCTTCTTCTCTCCCCCGCTGGGGGAGAGGCCTCTTTCTTCTCCTCCTCATCCTCGGGGGAGGAGTCAGCCTCGGAGTCATCGGACGATGAATCCGATAACACCTGACGCCGGGAACTCCTCCGGGTTCCCGTGGCTTCTTGGCCTTCTTCTCCGGCACTACGTAAGGTGCCGGGACCAGCAGCCCTGTCAGACGGGCATCCGTTGGGTCTTCTGGAAGGGGAGCCGGACAGTTAACATGTCCGGACGTCTCCTGCCAGGCCTGTTAAAGGTATTGGGAGTTTACATCCCACATAGAGTCAAACTATGAAAAGGAAGTGTCCCATAAAGGATAACATGGCTTACCTCGCCAGCCGGACGCTCCGAGCTGAATCTGCGATCTTCGGTAGTGGATGCGGGAGCCTCAGCGCCCTTGAACAGCACCCTCCAGGCCTCTTCGTACGTAGTGTCGAAGAGCCCGCTCAAGGTCTGGTGCTGTGCCGGATCGAACTCCCACAAGTTGAAGTCCCGCTGTTGGCAAGGGAGAATCCGGCGGATGAGCATGACCTGGATTACGTTGACAAGCTTGAGCTTCTTGTTCACCAGGGTTTGGAGACAGGATTGGAGTCCGGTCAGCTCTTCCGAATTACCCACAGCAGGCCCTTCTCTTTCCAGGAAGTGAGCCACATGGGGATGCCAGATCTGAATTCGGGGGCCACTGCCCATTCAGGGTCACGCGGCTCGGTGATGTAGAAACACCCCAATTGCCACCCTTTGATGGTTTCCACGAAGGTGCCCTCGAGCCAAGTGACGTTGGGCATCTTGCCCACCATGGCGCCTCTGCACTCCGCTTGGCTGCCCTTCACAACCTTCGGCTTGATATTGAAGGTCTTTAGCCACAAGCCGAAGTGGGGCTGGATGCAGAGGAAGGCCTCGCACACGACGATAAACGCCGAGATGTTGAGGATGAAATTCGGGGCCAGATCATGGAAGTCCAGGCCATAGTAGAACATGAGCCCCCGGACAAAGGGGTGGAGTGGGAAGCCCAGTCCGCGGAGGAAATGGGGAAGGAATACCACCCTCTCATGGGGCCTGGGGGTGGGGATGAGCTACCCCTCGTCAGGGAGCCAGTGCACGATGTCGCTGGACAAATATCCGGCACTACGCAGCTTCTTGATGTGCCCCTCCGTAATAGAGGAGGCCATCCACTTGCCTCCCGCTCCGGACATGATTCGAGAAGGTTGAGGTGAGATGTGCGGACTTGGGCGCTGGAGCTCGAGTGCGCGGAGATGGATAAGCCAAGGAGGAAGAAGGCGTAGGTAAAAAGGTGGATCCTTATCCCCTTATATATGGGCGGACGAAACCGTGCGTCCCCACCAGCCTGGTAAAACTCGCTTATCTCCCAAGCGCCACAATCAATGGCACGGTTGGGTTACCCACGTCCGTATTGATGAGAATCCCGGAATAAGGGGACACGATCTCTGCTTTGACAAGACGTGCCAAGGAAACCGCATCGCTAAACGCGCTGAGGTGGAATAATAAAAATGATTCGAGTAAAGGCTTGGCAGTGGTGTGACGTCACGTCACGAAATACGTCAGCAGATTGAACTTGTGTAAATATTATTCTCTCTACGGAAGTATGTGGAATTTATTTTGCAGAGCCGGACACTATCCTGGTGTTCACAATCTTCTATGAATTATTCGGAGGAGGAACCCGCCTTGCAATGCTGAAGACAATATGTGCGCTGGACTCGTTGTCATTGAAGCCTGGTTCAGGGGCTACTGAGGGATTCCTGGACTAGGGGGTGTCCGGATAGCCGAACTATCATCATTGGCCGGACTCCAAGACTATGAAGATACAAGATTGAAGACTTCGTCCCGTGTCCGGATGGGACTTTCCTTGGCGTGGAAGGCAAGCTTGGCAATACGGATATGTAGATCTCCTACCATTGTAACCGACTCTGTGTAACCCTAGCCCTCTCTGGCGTCTATATAAACCGGAGGGTTTTAGTCCATAGGACGAACAACAATCATACCATAGGCTAGCTTCTAGGGTTTAGCCTCCTTGATCTCGTGGAAGATGTACTCTTGTACTACCCATATCATCAATATCAATCAAGCAGGAGTAGGGTTTTACCTCCATCGAGAGGGCCCGAACCTGGGTAAAAACATCGTGTCCCTTGTCTCCTGTTACCATCCGCCTAGACGCACAGTTCGGGACCCCCTACCCGAGATCCGCTGGTTTTGACACCGACAACCATCTTCATCCTACGCCTCCCACAGATTGATAAACCTTAGGTCATCCACTTGAGGGAAATTTGCTAATATCCTACAAACCTCTGCACTTGGAGGCCCAACAACGTCTACAAGAAGAAGGTTGTGTAGTAGACATCAGTAACTGACATAACGCATCTAGCAGTTACCCAGAGGCTAGTGAGGTAATTGAAAATATCATTTTCTGGCCTTAGTGTACCACACATGCGTGGCCTTCTTGTCGGTCAGAACTTTCATAAGCGGTGTGGGCATGACCACGATGGTGGTGGCTACTGCTAGAATGATTTTTCTAGTAATTAGGATTGGTTCTCCTCTTGCTAATTAAGTCTCGTCATGAATTTTCTAGTACCTATAGAATTGATTAGTAACTAGGATTGGTTACTCGTCGTGACCAATTGTACACAGTGGCAAGTTTTCTCTTTAATATCTAACCAAAGAGTGGCTAATGAAGTCAGTCACTCAATCAACATTGCAATAAACAAATGGCCTACTTTTATCCAACAACTCAGGCAGTTGTCCATCAAACTAATTTTGGTGCGTCATGCACAACGAAAATGGTGCACACACAATCATGCAGAAATCAAGTGGACATCACACTACGATCATCTATTTTTACTATCTAAGTATTTTCTAAAAGGTAAAAATTAAAGATTCCCTAAATAAGATCGTCAACTTGTCACTAAAGAAATACATTATGCATCTTAGAAGGGCAGAGAACGAGGTAGAAGAGAGGTGCAGCATGCTTGCTACTGAGATATGGAACTTAAGTAGGGACACACTGGAAGAAGATTTCAACTATTACCATGGATATGGGTTACATCAACTATCCGCAAATGTTGCCTCTAGGAACCCTGCTAGCCTTCCCATAAAGATGGATCATCCATTTGTGCCAGGAGCGCGTGGTATGGGTGCGCCTGGTGGCGGCATGCTATTCAGGGATGCCATACCTTGGTCATCATCACTGCAGCTAGGTGTGACGCAGTGGCCCTCTTGCTCCTCCAGCTCATATGCAAACATGTCAAATGGCTCATGGACGAGGGACGCATTTGGTTCAAGCTATTCCTGTGGTGAGTCATCCTACATTAGCATGCCATGTGGCAATACATTGGGGGCAAATAGAGGCACTCATAATAGTGGTAGCAACCTTTGGGAGGGAGACAGACATAGTCACATGATGCTTTTGCTTGGGAATAACTTTCTAGTGCAACCATCTTTAATTACCACTGGGACTCCAGCCTCCGATTCAGAGGAACCCATATGGAGACACGAGGAACTTCCTATCAACATATTGAGTCTTGCGAATACACTTTATTTGGCTTAATGGCCCAAGAAGGAAACTTATATATAGGTAGTGGATATACTATATTATTAGATAAGGGCAAAGGAAGAGAGACATAAATGGTATTTTTGTGGGTAGGGGAGAAGGTTTGTGTATTACTTTCCTTCTTGTTGGTCCCATATGTAAATGACATAACCTGTTGGGAATATAACTATTTGTGTAAGCCGCCCAGGAGGGGCCGGGTTACGCAAAGAGTATTCATCAGAGAGAAGCCAAGGCCAAGCATGAAGATGGCGGTTCATAAAGGGCCCAAAGCCCACAGGCGACTTAAGGCCCGTTGTAGTAAACCGCCATGATGGCATGACTTGTAACATAAGGTAGATTTAACTAGTCACCGAGCCGGGCACTGTTTATAAGCCGGCCGGGACTCTGCAAGCCGCAGGGCGTCAACCCGTGTATATAAGGGGACGACCTGCTGGCGGCTTAGGGCAAGAAACAACTCATCGAGAGCCGGGCATAGCGTATCTCGCTCCCTGGTCATCGAAACATCAATACCAACCCAACTAGATGTAGGCCTTACCTTCACCGTAAGGGGCTGAACTAGTATAAACCCTCTCGTGTCTCTTGTCCCGATTTAACCCCTTCAAGCTTCCTAGTTGCGATGGCTCCACAACTAAGTCCTTTCACGAGGACATCTGACGTGACTATTCCATGACAGTTGGCGCCCACCGTGGGGCCAGCGCACGGTGGATTTGAGTTCTTGAAGGGCAACTTCGAAGGGCTCAAGGGATACGTGGTGGGCCGGATGACCAAGAGTCATCGCGGCAAGATCTACATCGACGACGAAGGCTGGGGTCCCAACGCCGGCTAAATTGAGTACGGATACCGGGTCCCCTTCGGCGGAATCCACGTTTTCATCGGCCGGATCGGTGAGCCAGTCCCTGAGCCGGACAGCTGCACCGACCTCGTCGAGACGGCTCAGCGTGCGAGGAAGACCCAGGCTCAACCTGTCTTAAGGCGTGCCTTCGTGGGCTGCGTCCATGAAGAGGAATTTTCTGGATCTGAAGATGGGGGTGAGACGGCCATCCTTTCAGACGGTGATTCGTCCGCTGGCTCAACAGATTCGTTGTATCAGGTACAAGACGGCGCGCTCGGGGGCTGTTCCGATGGCATCAGTATTCCGGACCCCGATGAGCCACCAAGATGGGCTGGAATCTTCATGGCTAGAACTCAGCCCGGTTCAAACTCTACAGCAGCCACAGCGATCACGTCCGGATTAGGAGCAGCCAGGGCAGGCAGCCCCATGCGCCCACCGGCTCAGGTGCTGATGGATCTCATGGAAAAGCTTACGGCCCTGTTAACCGCCATGGTTATTCCTGCAGACAAAGATGAGCATGACGCATCGGTAGCACAGGTGCGTGAGGAGATAGCTTAGGACAAGGAGGCCTTGGCAGCTGAGGATACTAGACTAGCTACAGAGCGGGCGGCTCTCGACGCTTGGGCACAGCGCTTGCAGTTAGAAGCTTACCAGCTCACGATGAGCTTAAACGCATCCAATGAGGTAATGAGAAGGAGACATCAGAAAACGCAGTCTCGTTTACCTCCGAATTATGATCCTCGGGTTCTCTTGGCTACACCCGTAGCCGGCCCTAGTAACCCGCCGGAGGCCGATCAACTTATGACAGCCGGAACAGGAGGACCGGCTCAGCCTCGGGATATGGTGCCTCCTCACGTGAGCATGCCACCACCGTGTTATGTGCCGATTCCACCGGGTCACTTTTCCAACCCCATGGAGAACTTGATCGCAGCTTCAGCGTGTTTAGCGGCTCTTCCTATGGAAGGTGATGACCCGGCGGCAATGGAAACCCGGAGGGTCAGAGAGCTTCTCCAGACAGCCCTGGCTCATCAGGAGACCTATTCTTACAGCCGGGACAGGATTCATTCAACTCCCCCGCCCTGGGTAGCACCACCTCGCCAGAACCGGAGCCCGAGTTACAGCAGACGCATGGAGTCGGAAGCTTTGTCAAGCAATGATCAACGCCATAACCAGCTCGGGGGCTATAATCCGGTGTAGGATCGAATACGTCAGGAGAACGAGCAGGCGGCTCAGGCGGCAGCTCAAGACTTTCCAGAGTATCCAACAACTTCCATTGAGGCGGGAGTAGCCACTAGAACCGGTGGTGTCCCTTGTCTGATTGCAGCTTTGCGGAATGTGCGGTTGCCCAAAGACTTCAAGGGGCCTTGAAAGGTGCCAAATTATACGACCAACTTGCAGCCCGGAGCCTGGATTGAGAGTTATGAGATGGCCATGGAGCTGTTGGAAGTTAGTGATGCGGCGATGGCTAAATATTTCACCATGATGTTAGATGGAACAGCCCGGTCGTGGCTGAAAGGCTTGCCACCCAATTCCATTGGTTCATGGGGCGAGTTAAAGGCCCGGTTCATCCAGAACTTCAAGGACACCTGTAAGCAATCTATGTCGATTGTGGACTTGACGGATTGCAAGCAAGAGGAAGGTGAATCCACCACCCATTGGGTACGCCGGGTCAAGGAGATAATTCATTTCTCCGATAAGATGGATGCCGGCTCTGCAGTTCTTATGCTGGAGAAAAAATGCCGCTTTGAACCGCTGAGGCAGAAACTGGGGCGCCTTAAACGTGACCTCACGGATATGGGTACGCTGATGGCGGATTTAGTCAAATATGCCGATTCTGATAGTACCAAGGATCCCGCGTCTGACAATGAAAAGACAGGGAAGGGAAAAAGTAACCGCAATGGAAAGGGTCAGCAGCACAACCCGGGGAATCAAGGCGGCAATAAGCGTAAGATGGACGGTAACCCGGAGTTTGTGGCCAATGCCAATGCACGGGGTAACAATAAGAGATATAAGGATAAGCCACCTCAGTCCGGTGGATCAGGCCCATCTCTTGAGCAGTTACTCAATGAGCCCTGCCCAAAACACGGCGCCCGGGAGCGCCCCGCCACACATCTATGGAAGGATTGCGCGATCATGAAGGCGTTTAAAAATTCCAACACCTTCGATGGCGGTCATGGATCTGGCGGCGGCTCAGGGGCCGGCGGCTTTCATGGCCCGGGCGGTGGCTCAAATTCCAATTTTCAGGGGCATCTGAGTGGTAACAATCAGCAGCAATCTGGTCAAGGTGGACAGCAGCAGCAGTCGGGCTATCAAAGCCATCCGAAGCAGTTGAGTGGTGGACAGTATCACGTGTTTACCACTAGTTTGTGCAGACGTGACCAGAAGGTTCATAAGAGGGCTGTGAATTCCATTGAGCCGGCAGTTCCTTGTTATTTGAGGTAGTCAGAGTAGCCTATTATATGGAGCAGAGAGGATCACCCTCCACGGGTCGATAATCTGGGTCAATTGGCCCTGGTGGTGGCACCCCAGGTTGGTGGATATAAATTCACTAAGGTACTCATGGACGGCGGGAGCAGCATCAATATCCTCTACTACGAGACCTTTCAGCGCGTGGGGTTGACTGAGAAGAATTTGAGAACATCCAACACTATTTTCCATGGAGTGGTTCCGGGTAAGTCGGCTTATCCAGTTGGCAAGATTGAGCTGGAGGTGGCCTTCAGAGACGAACACGATTCCAGGGCTGAGAAGTTGATGTTTGAGGTGGTCAAAATCAGGAGCCCATATCATGCTCTATTTGGGCGGCCGGCTTACGCTAAGTTCATGGCCCGGCCATGTTATGTTTATCTGCAGCTTAAGATGCCGGGTCACAAGGGCACTATCACTGTGCATGGAAGTCTGAAGGTGGCACTGGAATGTGAAGAAGGCGATGCGGCTTATGCTGAGTCGTCCTGTGCGGCCGAAGAGCTCAAGTTTTATCAAGACAATGTTGACCCGGCGGATATGACCTCCCTCAAGAAACCAACCACTGAGCATGACCCGACGTTGAAGTTTAAATCGGCCGCTGAGACAAAACTTGTTGACTTTACCCCAGGAGATGCCTCTAAACAGTTCGGTATCAGTGCCAATTTGGATCCTATATAGGAAAGCGCGCTCATCGAGTTCATCCGTGATAACCGGGACATCTTTGCATGGAAACCTTCTGACATGCCGGGTGTACCGAGGGAACTCGCCGAGCACACTCTCAATATTGATCCAAAGTATAAGCCGGTCAGGCAGTTTCTCCGATGGTTCAACGAGGAGAGATGGAAGGCTATTGGGGAAGAGGTGGCCCGGCTCTTGGCGGCCGGGTTTATTGTGGAGGTTTTTCACCCAGAGTGGTTGGCTAACCCGGTGCTTGTCCTCAAGAAGAACGACACTTGGCGGATGTGTGTGGATTACATGGATTTAAACAAGGCTTGTCCGACTGATCCCTTTGCCCTCCCCCGTATTGATCAAATTATTGATGCTACGGCGGGTTGTGAACGTTTGAGTTTTTTGGATGCTTACTCTGGTTATCATCAGATCAAAATGGCAGTTAAGGACCAGGAGAAGACGGCTTTCATCACTCCGTTTGGAGCCTTCCGCTATGTATCTATGCCGTTTGGGCTCAAGAGTGCCCAGGCGACTTATCAGCGGTGTGTGCAGAACTGTTTGCACGATCAAATTGGGCATAATGTTCATGCTTACATGGATGACATTGTGGTGAAATCCAGAGAAAAGGAGACCTTGATATCTGACTTAAAGGAGACCTTTGATAATCTTCGGGTTTACAAGATGATGCTTAACCCGGCCAAGTGTGTGTTTGGCGTTCCTGCGGGCAAGCTCTTGGGCTTTCTGGTGTCCAACAGAGGCATCGAAGCTAACCCGGAGAAGATTAAAGAAATTACCTCTCTGGCTAAACCGGCATGCATCAATGATGTTCAACGACTGGCGGGTCGTGTTGCCGCCTTAAGTTGGTTCATAAGCCGGCTAGGTGAGAAGGCCCTTCCATTGTATCAGATGATGAAGAAAACTGACACTTTTGTCTGGAGCCAGGCTGCTGATGCTGCTTTTGAGGACTTAAAGAGACAATTGTCTGAGCCGCCGGTTCTCACGGCTCCGATTGACAAAGAGCCTTTGCTGTTATATGTGGCTGCCAATTCATGAGCCGTTAGCGTTGCCATTGTGGTGGAGCATCCGGTTCAACGGCCGGTTTATTACATCAGTGAGGTGCTTATTGAATCCACGCAAAGGTACCCACATTGGCAGAAGCTTGTTTACGGGGTGTTCATGGCCAACCGGAAGTTGAAGCAGTACTTTCAAGGTCACCCTATAACCGTGGTAAGTTCTGCCCCTTGGGGAGACATCATTCAGAACAGGGAGGCCACAGGACGAGTCGCCAAATGGGCCATTGAGCTTGGGCCTCTTGGCTTGAAATACATGCCTCGGATGGCTATTAAGTCTCAGGCCTTGGTGGACTTCATCAATGATTGGACAGAGTTGCAGGCCCCTGAGGAGAAGCCGGATAACACATACTGGACTATTCACTTTGACGGGTCCAGGCAGCTAGAAGGCTTGGGGGCTAGAGTGGTGTTAACTTCCCCTCGAGGTGACAAATTTTGTTATGTATTCCGGCTTATGTTTCCATGTACTAACAATGCAGCTGAATACGAGGCCTTACTCCATGGTCTCCGGATGGCTAAGGAGATGAATTTAAGCCGGGTATGATGCTTGGGCGATTCAGATCTTGTGGCTCAACAAGTGTCAGGCAAGTGGGATTCCAAAGACCCCCTTATGGCGGCTTATCATCGTGAGGTAGATTCTGTGGCTGGTCACTTCACAGGTTATCAAGTGGAGCACATCGATCGAAGGAAGAATGAGGCGGCTGATGCTTTAAGCCGGTTGGGATCCCAAAGTAAGCCGATGCCGCCCAATACCTTTCTTGATGTGTTAATAACCCTTCTGTCAGGGTGCCAACCGAGGAGGAGCTAGCAGTACCAGACCCAGAGGCACAACTGGTGGCAGCTCTTCACGTTATCCCGGATTGGACAGTGCCCTACTTGGCTTATATGACCCGGGGTGAGTTGCCGGAGGACGAGACCTTGGCAGGACAAATTATCAGGCGCTCCAAATCCATGACAATTGTTAACGGCGAGTTACATCACCTAAGTGTCACGGGGGCGTTTCAACGCTGTGTGTCACCTACAGAAGGCCAAGAAATATTTCGTGAGATCCATGAAGGAGATTGCGGCCATCATGCCGGGTCAAAATCTCTCGTAGCCAAGGCTTTCCATCATGGTTTCTATTGGCTGGCGGCTCATGCTGATGCGGAAGATCTGGTCAGTAAATGTGATGGTTGTCAAAAGTTCTCACGACAAGTTCATGTGCCGGCTCAAGAATTGAGGATGATCCCAATCACTAGGCCGTTTGCGGTCTGGGGGCTTGACATGGTTGGACCTTTCAAAAGGTATAAAGACAAAAAGACACATCTACTGGTGGCAGTGGACAAGTTTACCAAGTGGGTTGAGGCAGAGCCGGTCAGTAAGTGTGATGCAGCCACGACGGTTCAGTTCATGAAAAAGGTGTTCTTTCGTTTTGGTTTTCCACATAGCATCATAACTGATAATGGCACTAATCTCTCTAAGGGTGCCATGGAAGAGTTCTGTCAAAGAGAACATATCCGGCTTGACGTTTCGGCCGTTGCTCATCCTCAATCCAATGGTCAAGCAGAGAGAGCTAATCAAGAGATCCTGAAAGGTATCAAACCCCGGCTCTTAGTCCCTTTACAGCGGACTCCGGGTTGTTGGGTGGAGGAGTTACCCTCCGTGCTATGGAGCATTAACACTATGCCTAACAGATCTACTGGATACACACCTTTCTTCATGGTTTATGGAGCAGAGGTGGTCCTGCCAAGTGACATCCGACACGATTCACCCCGTGTGGCGGCTTACGTTGAGGCGGATAATGAAAAGGCTCGTTAGGAGGCACTTGACTTGTTGGACGAGGAGCGAGACTTGGCAATAGCCCGCTCGGCGATTTACCAGCAAGACCTGCGCCGCTATCACAGCCACCGGGTTAAGAGCAGAACCTTTCAGGAAGGCGACTTGGTGCTCCGGCTCATCCAGGATCAGTCTAACATGCACAGGCTATCCCCGCCTTGGGAAGGGCCCTTTGTGGTCAGCAAGAATCTACACAACGGGTCATATTATCTCATCGATATTCGAGAGCACAAGGACTCGCTTAAATCGTAGGAGGAGACCCACCGGCCGTGGAATATAGCTCATCTCCGGCCTTACTATACTTAAGTTACTTCTTAAGATACTTTTTACGATGTACATATTATATAAAGCAATAAAGCAGGACCTCTGTCCTTTTTTCCCATAAAGAATGTTTCATGTCTTCTTTATCAGGTGATGGGCACTACCAACAGGGGACGGATCATATCTGAATCTGGCTTTTCCTTTGGTCCGGCTTATGATCATATCTGAATCTAGCCATGGTCACTTGGGGGCTTCCTGTTCAAACATAGGTCGTATTCGAACCAAAGAGAACATAGCTGTCGATACCCACTTGATCGGCATACTGCCAAACCCACTTGGGGGCTTCTTGATCATATTTGAATCACAGCTTAACCCCTTTGGGTTTGACGTGGATCGTATTCGAATCAGCGTCATTAAACAATTCTTATGTTCACTTGGGGGCTTCCTGTTCAAACATAGGTCGTATTCGAACCAAAGAGAACATAGCTGTCGATACCCACTTGATCGGCTTCGCCAAAGCCACTGGGGGCTATATGATCGTATCCGAATCTTAGCTTAACCCCTTTGGAACGGTTCTCTGATCGTATTCGAATCAGGAGCCTGTGAACATTGCTTGTAAGTATGATTACTTTAACTATCATTGAAACCTTCTTGAGGAGATGGTTCTTGATCCTTCCGGTTTTATATTGATTACCTCAGGTTCTAAAAAGTGCCAGGTAAAAACTTATATGAGCCGGAGAGGCTATTAAAAGGGTCGTAGGTATGCTGTTATGATTATATTTTAACTAATCATGAACCGGCTTATACATGTGGTTTTTGATCATGTCCGGGTTACCAGTATCCTATAACCCTCTGGCATAGTGAACCACCCAGAAACCCTTGCCTGTTTTTATGTGCAGGATAAAGCAGAGCAAGTTAAAATATCAAGGAAACACATGATTAACATAAGCCAGAGGAATTTAGTGATGGCGGCTTAACAAAAGCAATCAGTACCAAAAAGCATGACAAGAATTAAGGAGTTTTTTCTATCCTATTACAAGACTCCCCGAGTCTAAACAAGTGAAGCATTGTTTTTTGGAAAAGTTATAACCCGGCTGGCGGCTTATTCCTCTGGCTGGCTTGATGACTCCGGGTTATCCTTCCCCGCCTCTCCTTCGGTTGTTTTGTCCTGGAAGGTGGACGAGGCCCAGTCAATGCCGCTTAAAGCTTCAAATTCAGCCTCATTATCTATTAAACTGGCCGGGTCCACTTCAGGGGCAAAGGTATGCTTACGCATTGGAGGGATCAGGCTGACTTGGTCATATGGGGCGTTTGGGATTCTCCGGTTCTCGCTATCGTAACCCGGCGAATACTTAGTGAGATCAGTATCATTCCCAATGAGAGTCGCCAGGGGACGTACGACTTTAACACAGGCAGTGAAGTCTTGTTCGTCAAAAGCAGTGCCGTCCTCCTTAAGGCTTGGATATCCGAGAGAGAGATTAGCAAGGTCAAGTTCTGGCACCCATGCTCTTGCCCGACTCAATGCAGCCACGGCTCCGGCTCTTGCAGATGCCCGTCTTAAGTCCTGAATTCGTTGAGGTAGCACCGAAATATGCCTCAACACATCTTGTAGGAGCCGAGGAGTGGTATTTGATAAGGCCACAAGAGCCAACGCACGCTGTGACCTGGAGTACAGCTGCTCTACTAAGGTATACACCGCTTTAAGCTTGATCAGCATATTTTCCTTTAGATTGGTACTCCTGGGGCATGTATGTTCACAGGTATAACAGTAAGCCAGAGGTAACTATTACGATTACTCTTGAAAGATTACATATTTAAGAGCGACTTACCGAAGATGGATGAGACCATTTGGGATATCTGTCGTTTTAAGTCGGACAGCTCATTGGATGCCTCGGCAAGAGATGCCTCTGCTGTTTCAGCCCGAGTCACTAGTGAATCCCTCTCATCAACCCAAGTTTTCTTCTCCGATTCAATTTTTTTCTTCAGCTTCTCTTGTTCAGAGACACTAAATTCAAACTTGGAGTTGGCTTTCTGAGCTTCGAGCTCTTGGGTTTTCAACTGGTTCTTCAGATCAGCAATCTCTGCCTCAAATTGACTTATGGTGGCCTGTATCGACATCAGGTTATGGTAAGAATCATGGTAAGATCACATTCAAGTCCCAAACACTTTACCAGAATAGATGCTTGGCACTTGGGGGCTAATGTATGCTGAAAGAATTTTTTAAACTATTTTACTGAGTCATATATATTAAGTCTCAAGCACTTTACAAGTAAAGGCACTTGACACTTGGGGGCTAATGTGTAAACCAAATTCAAAGTCTCATGCTATCACCGAGTTAAATATATTCAATTTAAACCGGACAAAATTAATAGTAAGTAGATTATTAAGCCTACAGCATATTCATTCATAAGCAATAGACTTGGGGGCTGGTACAGGAAGTAAGGTTCAGAGTAAAAGCTTAAATTATACCTCAGATTTATGCTGTATTTGCTTCACCATGTCAATTTCCAGGTCACGACTACTGTGTACTTGGTTCAGATAGCCCAAGACTATATCACCAATACTTAGGTGAGAATAATCAGTGATGTCTTTTTTGGCTTTCCGACGCTGGGCAAACTCCTCCTTGGCAGTGCATTGGGCAAGAGCAGTAGGCGGCCCGGTTCAACATATTGGCTCTTCACAATTTCAACCTCCAGGTCAGTCGTCTTGGCCGGGCTAGGATTTTCTGGGTCATCTGAGTTGTGAATAACGTCTTCTGCAGGCGGGTCAGAAGTTGGCACCGGAATATCAGAAGCCGGTTCAGGTGGTGGCTGATGAGTGGAGCTGTCAGGAACGGTTGAGTCAAACACCGGTTGAGTAACCACCGGGTCTTGGGATGGCTTTTTCTTCTTTGCCCTCTTGCTGGGCTTTACTTGCAAGCTGTCAATCAAAGTGGAAGGATAAGCATCAAAGTGTAAGTATGGAAAAACTTAAAGTAAGAAAGGTTATATTACCCGGGAGCCATTTTTAAAGCTGGCATGTTTGATTGCATCGAGTCATCAGAAGAAGGGGAGGTATCATGATAGTTGGAGTCAGATGAATTGAGAGGTTGGCGAATCAAACCCGTCAAACGAAAAACAAAACGTAAACGCTTCCTGGTTACGTCGGGTAAGCCGGAGGGAAGCTCTGTGTCCTGGTTGGCCCGAGTCTGCCGCCGGTTTTCAAGATGTTGTTGCTTCAAAAGAAATTGAGGATCTTGGTAAGCTAGAGGGTGTGAAAACCTTACTTTCCGGGTCACCCTTCGGATTTTTTGTGTTGGCAAAGGCTCTAAGTCGGAGGAAATTATAGTTACCTCTTCGCCAGCTGCTTGACTATTCCCAGTATCCTCATGAAAGGATCAACTGTCAGTAAAGTAACGGCAAAGGAGTTAAAGAAAATCAAAAAAGGTTACCTCTTCCTCATCTGAAGAAGAGTCGTCCAATTTAAGCATATCAGAGGCGCTGGTTTCTTCTTCTTAGAGGTACCTGTCCTGGCGGCTTTTCTTTCAGTCTTCTTGGCCGACCTGGCCTGTTTGGCAGCCTCATGGTCATACTTAACCTTCCAGAAATTATCATTGGCCTGTGGAAAAAGATAAAGAATCATAAGTACTAGAAGGTAACATATTAAAGAGTATTTGTGAAGATTAGTAACTTACCGCAGGAGCCGGGTTCTTCTTGCAGAAGGGAAGTAAACTGAAGGTATTACTGGTTACAGTGCCCTCCTTCAATAGCGACTGGACTGTAGCATCTACCACATCATCTGGTAAGTCCTCAGGGCTATGACGCATTGGGTCTTCCTTTTCGCCTGTGTAAGTACAAATTAAGCCAGAGCGGCGGCTTAATGGTAGTATCCGCCAGGTGGCCTAGACCCGGACCAAATCGATGCCACTTAACCCGTTGCCTAAAAGGGCTTTGATCTTCCTGATGGTGGGATTAAGAGGCAGGCGCTCAACAGCAGCTAACTTGTCCGCCAGATGATGGTTGGACTCAAGACACAGGGCACGAAAGCCGAGCAGAGGCTTCTCATTAGTCGGAGAGGTGTCTTGACAGTAGAACCACGTCTGGTTCCAGTCTTTTGGGTGACTCGGCAGCTCAGCATAAGGAAAAATGGCAGTCTCTCCGCCGCTGGACTGAGATGCCGCCAAGCTCAAGACTAGGCCCGTTGGCGCGTTCATTCTGCCGGTTCAAGTAAAAAAGTTCTTTGAACAGCAGCAGACTTGGTTCTTCTCCTAGGTATACCTCGCAGAAGACATGGAAATTACACAGATTTGACACAGAATTGGGTCCAATGTCTTGAGGCTTCAGGTCAAAGAAATCCAAAACTTCCCTGAAGAATTTTGAGCCAGGAGGGGCAAATCCCCGGTTCATATGATCTGTGAAAACTACTACCTCCCCATCCTTGGGTTGAGGTATCTCCTCAGACGGGTGAGGGGCACGATAAGACATGGTTTCCTTCTTTGGCAAATGGCCAGACTTTACAAACTCGACAAGTTTGCTTTTGGTTACTGTGGATGGAACCCAATTGCAAGTCACAGGGGCCTTGCCGCCTTAGGAGCCATAACAGCAGTGGCCTACGACAAAGTAAGAAAGCTCCGGCTCAAGTTTAACCCGGGAGAAATATTTAATATTATTTAAAGTGGCGGCTTAAAGAATGGGGCCTAATGATATAAGGGCGATTGTGCAATCATATTTAAGCCGCTAAGTAGTATCAAAAGCAATTCAAGAATTCTTAAGATCATGAGAAGAAGAAGAAGTTTGCCGGGTGATAGAAACAAGTTTCACAGATGACTGCTATTATTCTGGATCAAAGTATTGCTCTGAAAGAGAAATTTTCTAGACCTAAAAAATGGGCAGAGAAGTGCATACACTCGAAGAGAGTTCCCAAGAAAGGGAAATGAGATCTATCCCTATGCAAGATCAACACAAACAACTTCCATGGCAGTTCTGCACAGGTTTTTCGATCTAAACAGGGCTTTGGAGGCGAAAACTAATGAGGGTCTGCATCGGGCAGTGATGAACACCGACGAACTCGGCAGAGCTTCAAGATAGATCTAAGAAAGGGGAAGGAAGGAACTCATGGATGAGGATGAGCTGAGGAGACTCGCCGTCGATCTCTGGTCAAACTCAGGTCGATGGAGCGGCCTGAGTCGAAGAAGACGAGGGGGTCGATGGTGACGGCGGCGGAGCATGAGCGGCAGAGAGGAGAGGAAGAAGACGACTGAAAGGATAAAACGGAAAAGACCCAAGTCGCGGCTATTTATAGGGAGAAGATAACTGAGACGATGCGGGAAACAAGGAGATAAGAATTATTATCCAACGGCCCCGACGCCTCAATTTTCGGAGCAATCAGTAAAGAAGAGATCCATTGAAGGATTCGATGGAATAAAAAATGAGTTAAAGGAAGAATGATGTCACGCCGAGTTAAGACGGATCCAGAAGATGACGTCATGGCGGGTTAACAAAAACCCTCTGTATAGTCAGAAGACTAAAGATTTAACTCTTTAAAAATATTTTTTAGATTGACATGCACAGGTTCAAATCAATCTGGGGCCTAATGTTGGGAATATAACTATTTGTGTAAGCCGCCCAGGAGGGGCCGGGTTACGCAAAGAGTATTCATCAGAGAGAAGCCAGGGCCAAGCATGAAGATGGCGGTTCATAAAGGGCTCAAAGCCCACAGGCGACTTAAGGCCCGTTGTAGTAAACCGCCATGATGGCATGACTTGTAACATAAGGTAGATTTAACTAGTCACCGAGCCGGACACTGTTTATAAGCCGGCCGGGACTCTGCAAGCCACAGGGCGTCAACTCGTGTATATAAGGGGACGACCTGCTGGCGGCTTAGGGCAAGAAACAACTCATCGAGAGCCAGGCATAGCGTATCTCGCTCCCTGGTCATCGAAACATCAATACCAACCCAACTAGACATAGGCCTTACCTTCACCGTAAGGGGCTGAACTAGTATAAACCCTCTCGTGTCCCTTGTCCCGATTTAACCCCTTCAAGCTTCCTAGTTGCGATGGCTCTACAACTAAGTCCTTTCACGAGGACATATGACGTGACTATTCCACGACATAACCCATCTAGAAGTTACCCAGTGCCTTAACCCATTCATATTACTTTCCTTTTCCATTGTGGTTCCCATATGTAACTGATATAACCCATCTAGTAGTTACCCAGAGGCCAAAGAGGTACTTGACAATATCATTTTTCGCCTCAGCGTACCACAAAAGCTTGGCCTTCTTATCGA
Source organism: Triticum timopheevii (assembly GCA_963921465.1). Lineage (NCBI taxonomy): Eukaryota > Viridiplantae > Streptophyta > Magnoliopsida > Poales > Poaceae > Triticum > Triticum timopheevii. The sequence goes on from OY997266.1 coordinate 57,657,531, forward strand.
TCAAAACTTTCGTGGTCGGTGCTGACATGACCGCCACGGTGGTGGCTACTACTAGAATGATTTTTTTAATAATTAGCATTGGTTCTCGTCTTGCTAATTATGTCCGATCGTGAAATTTCTCATACCTATATGATTGGTTCTCGCCGTGATCTTTCTAGTAACTAGGATTGGTTACATGTCTTAATAATTGTTAGATAGTGGCAAGTGGCCTTGTTCTATCCAAACACCTTATGTGGTTGTCCATCAAAATCATTTCTGGTGCTTCGAGCGCAACGAATATGGTGTGCACACAATGATGTGGAAACGAAGTGGACATGACACTATGATCATGTATTTTTTTCTATCTCCATATTTTCTAAATGCTACAAATTAAACATTCCCTAAATAATACATTACACTTTCAATTTCATAAGTACATGATCTATCTTAAAAATTTCGAGAAAGAGGCAGAAGAGAGGCGCTATGTGCTTGCTGCTGAAAGATGGAACTTAAGTAGGGACATACTAGAAGAAGCTTTCAACTATTATCGTGGACATGGGGTACACTGGCCGTCCACAAATGTTGCCTCTTTGAACCATACCAGTCTTGCCAAAAATATGGTTCATCTATCTATGTCTGAAGTGTGTGGTAAGTGTCGATGCTCATGTGCAGAACACACGCGAGACACCAAGGACTAGAGACATCTTGCCGATTCATAGACGGGGCACAAGGCGCGGGTTTATCACAATGTAAAAATGTAAAAAGACACCGCAATCTACACAGGTTCCGGCTGCATGGCTGCATAACACCCTACTCCTGCTTTGTGTGTGGTTTATCTGGTCGACAGAAAGGTACAAATCCTTTCAGGAATGGAAAGTATATTGTTGCTCCTATCTAGGTTCTACCAAGTGTCCAACCCATTTTGCAGTAGCCCGGTCCTCCTATTATAGTGCAAGGCGTACCAAAGTGGCTATGTTACGCATAATAGTACCTTGCATGACAAGGTAGGTATGCACATTTAATGCTTGGTGAAGTGTCCTTATCTCCTTGCCTCTGGGAATGAACTACCGACATTTCGTCACCACTCAAGGTGGTTACTTGGTGCCGCGGTGATGCGTGTAGGTATAGGTCTTCACTATGCGGTTGGTGGTTCGATGACTTAGCCTTTGCACCATTGTTACTCCATCGGCCAGTTTGTTTAACTGCCATGTGTCACAAAAGGTCAATGTATGCACAACCAACATGCCATGCGTGGGGGTGTTGTGTTGAGGCGCCTCATGCAGTTGGTTCCGTCTATCCAACGACTCATGCGGTTTTCCATCAACATAATTTATGTGCTTCACGCATAACGAAAATGGTGCACACATAATCACATGGAAACCAAGTGGACATAACATTATGATCATTTTTTTTCTATCTCCATATTTTTTGAATTATACAAATTAAACATTCCCTAAATAAGACCTTCCACTTGCCATTTCAGAAGTACATGATGTATCTCAGAAGTTCTTAGAATAAGGTAGAAGGGAGGCACTATGTGCTTGCTACTGAAAGGTGGAACTTAAGTAGGGACATGCTAGAAGAAGCTTTCAACAATTACCGTGGACATGGGGTACCTTGGTCGTCCGCAAATGTTGCCTCTTTGAACCTTACCAGTCTTGCCACAAAGATGGATCATCCATCCTTGTCTAAAGCGTGTGGTAAGTGTCTTCGTGTGTTTGCAGAACACACGCGAGACACCAAGGACCGGAGACATAACACCCTAACATAACACCATCTCCATTAGCCCAGTTCCACCCTTTCCTTCTTCGATCAAGTTACTCCACCCCTTCCATTCTCCAGGAGATGCACCTTGGATGCAAACATTGACTTGCAAGACTGGCACACAAAAAATAAGGAGGTTTCACGTCGGGGGGGGGGGGGTCTCCTTTTCTTCTAAACGCACAAAGAAATGAGGTGGCTCCATGTAGTTGGGGAGGATCTCCTTTTCTTTAACTTGTTTGCCTATAGATTATTAGATTCTAACCGGGAGATTTTTCTTAAAGATTTTCACGTGGGATAGCATCCTAGGACTCCTAATTAAGGTACCTCATCCCATGGTCGTAGATAATTAATCTTTAGATAAATTGTACAATTTTCTTAGTTAATGATGATTAACATTGAGCCTTGTATGGTGCATGCAATTAGTAAATATAAGATGTGATATTCTATATGTGCATGTATGAACTGTGCGGTTCAATTTCATCAACACTAGTTTTAAAAATACCACTATGAATGACTATATTTCGTTAATGTTAAACCTATTCTAGTTAACACGTCTTTCCATTTTTATTTAACAATAACAAGTGCACTTAGACCTGCACAAGACCAGTTTGAATGACTATATTTGCTTGTTGTTAAATGTTTGGCCTGTTGCAGTTAACACACCTGTCCACTTCTTGTTTTGCTTAACTAGCATGCTTAAACCTGTACACTGAAGCTATCATTTGGCGATTATGTTTTCTACCAAGGATATATTTGGTTGATGTTTAGGCTGTTGTGCTTAACACGTCTTTCGATGTACTTACACAGGACAATTGGGAATGATTTTTGTTTCCATCAAGATTAGTTTAATCCCATGTCTTATATATACTCAATTTTTAGGATATCGGTAACTAGTACCATATAGGCCAGGGGATGAAAAGGTATTAATCGGCGAATCAGACATTTAACTGAATATATCTATAACTCATTTATCGGTAGGTTAACTAGGGCCATATCTAATGTATCTAAGACTACATAGCAGCATGCATTGTATTGAATCTCTAAATATGAAATTCTAGGCTACATAGCAACAAGGAAGAGTGTTAGCATAATGTTCTGATGATGTCTAGATATACATAGAACAACAACAGTTAACTGCACTGTTGTACCACATCATTGTACAATTGTTGTTTAGCTTCTAATATTAACTTGGTGCTTTTAGGTACATATGTCATTGGTAAAGATCCACGCTTTGATACTTTTTGTGTATGAGGCAATTAGATATTCATGAACTAGCATCAACTGAGGAAATTGATAAAGATTGTTAGTAAAATGTGTCAAAAGATGGCAATTAAAATTTTTGTTTACACTATCCATGACAATAGTGAACTGTAGGATTGTAAGCAAGAATTCTGCAATCTTCTTTTTATTGCTCGTAATGAGTTGTGTTAGATGACAATGTTTGAATCTTTTTCCTTTGAAGTGGTTCCTAAAGCAGCTGACTCAAGATTATCTCTCAAACTATATGATTGATGGGCATGGGAAAGGTCAAAGTATTTCTACCAGAGCACAATGACTGTCTAGATGTCCTGATGAAGACAGTGGAGAATGGGCGGTCGGCCATCACAAGGGATTGGACTAGAGTCATGCGTGCCTTCTGTATGGAGGAGGGAACAATATGGGAATTCCGCTCCACCTTTTTCAGGAACCAGAATGGCTTTCGCCTCTTTCTTTATCGTCTTTAATACAAGTATACAACCCAGGTTCATCATTATTTATTTGGTGCTTATGTAATTCTTGAACATATGTACGTGTGAATCGAATAATGCATTGGTTGTTGAACCTTATGGATATGAATAAAGTTATAGCCTACTTTCACACTCAAATTCGGTACAATTTTAAATAGCAGCGATTAAATTAGGGTGAAAATACGATTGGAAGGTCATTACGGCGCACACGGACCGTAGAAGCACAACGTGTGTGATATACCTCATAATCCAACAAGTTACATAAAGAGAAAACATGTGCGACCATGCACACAATTGCCGTTTGCAAAGCATGTCTGATGTCAAACAATATCAAAAACAGTGCAAGCAAACTAGATGTTTGTGATAGTCACCTTATCGTACATAGTTTACAATCATGAACTGTTTCTGATGTCGGGCGCATCATGAATAGTGCACCATAGTGTGTTTGATAGTTATCTCGTCCGACACATGTTTGACAATCGGACATTCTGTAAACACATCTGATGTGTGTATGACGATTAACTTATCTTCTTAATTGTGCAATCGCATACGGTTTGGGAAAAGTGAATGTGTGTGATTGTCTCCTTAGCATACATGTTTTATAATCGTGAACTGTTTGTGATGGGCCGTGGATCATAAATGTTACACCACAAAATACCGAGCATGATGGTAATGCGAGCACAAAAGAGTAGCAAGGATGGAGCGTTTGGGATATTTGACATATCACAAAAAGTTGTCTGAAGACTCGAGTTCGAGATATGCCAGCGCATACGCTTAGTTTGGCAAAACGTATGCATTCCTACTCCCTATCCCCAAAGATTCCCAAATCATTTGTAATGCATACGCTTGGGTCGTCTGGGAAAGACCCCTCCCCCCTATCGCACACACACAGGCAAGGCGACGGTTTAAATGCTGTCGTGGAAAGGCGTTAAAACCCGTTTGTATACAGCTCACTATACCGGTGGATGCATGCTAGATAGCGTTCAATTAGTGGAGTAACAGTAGTAGATGCAAAATCATTTTGGTCTACTTGTCACGGACATAAAGCTTGTATACATGATCATTGCCATGAATATCATCATAACTATGCACTTTTCTATCAATTGCCCAGCAATAATTTTTCTACCTACCGTATGCTATTTTTATGAGAGAGAAGCCTCTAGTGAAAATATGGCCCCGGGTCTATGTAAATCAAATTACTAGAACAAAAATTACCTTGATGCAATTTTACTCTTTTTATTTTACTTTTCCATTTGTCTAACTATCACTATCAGATTTAATCCTTGCAAGTAAAGAGTTCAAGGGGATTGACATCCCTCTTGCCCGTGTTGGGTTCAAGTATTTGCTCTTGTGTGTGTAGGTATTACTTACTAGGAATTTGCGTGCTTATTCTATTGGTTCGATAACATTGGTACTCACTGAGGGAAATACTATCTGCTACTATATTGCTTCATCCTTCCTCTTTGGAAAAATCCTAGCGCAGCTCACAAGTAGCAATCAGCTGTTCACGAACGTTGTGTCTTGTAACCCTACCAGTCTTCCCACAAGGATGGATCATCCATCTACATCTGGAGTGCATGGTGTGGGTTCCCATGGTGGCGGAATGCTATTCAGAGATGCCATTCCTGGGTCATCATCAATGTAGTCGGGTGTGACACAGCGGTCCTCTTGCTCCTCAAGCACATATGCAAACATGTCAAATGGCTCCTCGACATGGGACACATTTGGTTCTAGCCGTTCCCGTGGTAAGTCATCCGTCATTAGCGTGTTGCATGGCAATCAACGGGGCAAACAGAGGCACTCATAGTAGTGGCAGCTACTTTGCAGACTGAGACAGGACAATCGTGTGATGCTTTTGCTTGTGAATAAGTTTCCAGTGCAGCCATCTCACCCACAAGGACTCCAGCCTCTGTTTCAGAGTAACCCATATGGAGACACCAGGAACTGCCTAGGCACAACTCACTTCTCGCGAATATGCTTATTTGTCTTAATGGTCCAGAAGGAAACTTATATGTAGGTAGTAGATAAACAATATTACTAGATAAGGGCGATGTAAGAGAGACACAAATGGTATATTGTATGTGGATCCCAGACCTATGTGATTTGGTATGGGAGAAGGTTTCTGTATTACTTTCCTTTTTCCTTTTTGGTCCCATATGTAACTTACATAACCCATCTAGCATTTACGCAGTGGCTTAAACCATTCATATTACTTTCCTTTTCCCCTGGGGTCCCCTGTGTAACTAATATAACCCATTTAGTAGCTACCTAGAGGCCAAAGAGGTACTTGGCAATATCATTTTCTTCCTCGGCATACCACACTAGCTTGGCCTTCTTATAGATCAAAACTTTTATGGTCGGTGCTGCTGAGACAGCGTCGACGGTGGCTGGTGCTAGAATGATTTTTCTAGTACTTAGGGTTGGTTCTCGTCTTGCTAATTATGTCTTGTCGTGAAATTTCTCATACCAATAGGATTGGTTCTTTTCATGATATTTCTAGTAACTTGGATGGGTTACCTGTCCTGATAATTGCTAGGTTGTGGCAAGTTTTATCTTGAATATTTAACCTAAGAGGTTAAAGGAAAGGAAGTCTATCACTTGAGCAAAACTACAATAAACAAATTGCATAGTTCTATCCAAAAACCTCATGTGGTAGTCCATCCAACTAATTTTTGTGCTTCACATGCACGAAAATGGTTCACACACAATCATGTGGAAACCAAGTGGACATGACACTATGATCATGTATTTTTTGGGTCTCCATAATTTATAAATGCTACAAGTTAAACATTCCCTAAATAAAACCTTCCACTTGCCATTTAAGAAGTACATGATTTATCTCAGAAGGAACGAGAACAAGGCGGAAGAGAGGCGCAATCTGCTTGCTGCTGAAATGTGGAACTTAAATAGGGATACACTTGAATAAGCTTTCAACTATTATCGTGGACATGGTGTACATTGGTCGTCCACAAATGTTGAATCACGTAACCGTACTAGTCTTGTGAAAGAAATTGCAATAAACAACTGGCCTTGTTCTATCCAAACACCTCATGCGGTTGTCCATCAAAGTAATTTTGGTGGTTCACACACAACAAAAATGGTGCACACACAATCATTTGGAACCAATTAGGCATGACAGTATTGCCACGTATTTTTTTTCCTATTGCCGTATTTACTAAATGCTACAAATTAAATATTCTATAAGTAAGTCCTTTCACTTGTCATTTCAGAAGTATAGGATGGATCTCCGAAGTGTTGAGAATGAGGCGAAAAAGAGGCACAGTCTGCTTGGTGCTGAAAGGTGGAAATTAAGTAGGTATACACTCAAAGAAGTTTCAACTATGACCATGGACATGGGGTAAAGCATCGTCTGCAAACGTTGCCACTTGGAACCCTACCACTCTTCCCACAATGATAGCTCATCCAGCTGCATCTGGAGTGCATTGTGTGGGTGCCCATGATAGCAGCATGCTCTTGAGGGGTATCATGCCTGGGTCATCATCACTAATGTCGGGTGCGACATAGTGGCCCTGTTGCTCCTCTAGTTAATATCAAATATGTCAAATGACTCAGAAATGTGGAACACGTTTGGTTCCTGCTATTTCATGGTGAGTCATCTGGCAGGAGCATGACGCTTGGAAATCTGCTGGGGGCAAACAAAGGCATTCATAGTAGTGGCAGCTCCTTTGCAAACAGAGACAGACACAATAATGGAACGCTTTTGCCCAGAGACCATGGAGGTACTTAACAACATCATTTTCGACCTTAGCATACAACACAAACTTGGTTTTCTTATCGATTAGAACTTTCATGCAGAATGGTCTTTCTAGTAACTAGCATTCGTCTCCTGCCATGATAATTTGTAGATAATGGCAAATTCTATCATGAATATCTAACCTAAGAGGTAAAGGAAAGGAAGTCTGTCACTCGAGCAAAATTGCAATAAACAAATGGCCTACCTCTATCCAATCACTCATGTGGTTGTCCATCAGTGTACTTAGGTGCTTCACGAGCAACAAAAATGGTGCACACACAATCCTGTGGAAACCAATGAAATGATACAAATTAAAGATTCCCTAAATAAGACCTTCCACTTGTCATTTCGGAAGTACAGGAGTTATCTCAGTAGGGCCGAGAATGAGGTGGAAGAGAGACACAATCTGCTTGTTGCTGAAAGGTAGTACTTAAGTAGGGACACACTAGAAGAAGATCAACTAGTACCATGGACATGGGGTACATCGATGGCCACAAACATTGCCTCTTAAACCCTACCAATCTTCCCACAAAGATGGATAATCCATATATGTTCAGAGTGTGTGGTGCTCGTGCCTATGGTGGCGGCATGCTATTCAGGGATGGGATGCCTGGGTCGTCATCACTATTGACAGGTGTAAGATAGTGGCCCTCTTCCTCCTCCAGCTCATATGCAAACATGTCAAATGGCTCGGGGATGTGGGATGCATTGTTTCCAGCCATTCCAATGGCAAGTCATCATACATGAGCATGAAGTGTGGCATTCTAAAGGGCCAAACTGATTTATTCCTAGTAGTGGCACCTCCTTTGCAGACAGAGGCAGACACAATCACGGCATGTTTTGCATGTGAATCAGTTTCCAGTGTAGCCATCTCGCCCAATGGGACTCCTTCCTCCGGTTGAGAGGAACCCATATGGAGACACCGGGAACTACCTAGGCACACCTCGAGGCTCGTAAATACGCTTCTTTGGCTTAGTGGCCCAAGAACGATAATTATATATAAATAGTTGATAATAAATATTACTCCCTCTTTAAAGAAACATGAAAGCGTTTAGATTACTAAAGTATTGATCTAAATGCTCTTATATTTCTATTCGGAGGGAGTACTAGATAAGGGTGAAGGAAAAGAGACAAAGAGGGTGGTTCATTGGTGTGTGGATTCTACATCTATGTGAATTGGCAGGGAAGAAGGTTTGTGTACTACTTTCCTTTTTTCCTTGGGGTTCCCATGCATAACTAACATAACACATCCAGCAGTTACCTAGTGGCATAACCCATTCATATTAGTTTCCTTTTCCCTTGTGGGTCCCATGTGTAATTGACATAACGCATCTAGCAGTTACCCAGAGGCCAGAAAGGTAATTGACAATATCATTTTTGGCCTTGGTATACCACACACGCATGGCCTTATTATCGATCAGAACTTTCATAAGCGGGTGAGGGCATGACCACGATGGTGGTGGTCGCTTCTAGAATGATTTTTCTAGTAATTAGGATTGGTTCTCCTCTTGCTAATTAAGTCTCGTCATGAATTTTCTAGTACATATGGAATTGATTATCGTCGTGATCTTTCTAGTAACTAGGATTGGTTACTTGTCATGACCATATGTACACAGTGGCAAGTTTTCTCTTTAATATCTAACCAAAGAAGTAAAGGAAAGGAAGTCAGTCACACGATCAACATTGCAATAAACAAATGGCCTACTTTTATCCAAGAACTCAGGCGGTTGTCCATCAAACTAATTTTGCGACTTCATGCACAATGAAAATGATGCACACACAATCATGCGAAAATCAAGTGGATATCACACTACGATCATCTATTTTTACTATCTAAGTATTTTCTAAATGGTATAGATTAAAGATTCTCTAAATAAGATCATCAACTTGTCATTAAAGAAATACATGATGCATCTTAGAAGGGTGGAGAACGAGGTAGAAGAGAGGTGCAACATGCTTGCTGCTGAGATATGGAACTTAAGTAGGGACACATAGGAAGAAGCTTTCAACTATTACCATGGATATGGGTTACATCAACTATCCACCAACGTTTGCCTCTAGGAACCCTGCTAGTCTTCCCACAAGGATGGATCATCCATCTGTGCCAAAAGAGCGTGGTGTGGGTGCGCCTGATGGCGGCATGCTATTCAGGGATTCCATGCCTTGGTCGTCATCACTGCAGCCGGGTGTGACACAGTGGCCCTCTTGCTCCTCCAGCTCATATGCAAACATAACAAATGGCTCCTGGACCAATTTGAATGACTATATTTGCTTGTTGTTAAATGTTTGGCCTGTTGTAGTTAACACACATGTCCACTTCTTATTTTGCTTAACTAGCATGCTTAAACCTGTACACTGAAGCTATCATTTGGAGATTATGTTTTCAACCAAGGATATATTTGGTTGATGTTTAGCTTGTTGTGCTTAACACGTTTTTCGGTGTACTTACACAGGACAATTGGGAATGATGGTTGTTTCCATCGAGATTAGTTTCATCCCATGTCTTATATATACTCACTTTTTAGGATATCGGTAACTAGTACCATATAGGCCGGGGGATGAAAAGGGATTAATCAGAGAATCGGACATTTAACTAAATATATATAACCCATTTATCGATAGGTAAACTAGGGCCATATCTAATATATCTAAGACTACATAGCATGCATTGTATTGAATCTCTAAATATGAAATTCTAGGCTACATAGAAACAAGGAAGAGTGTTACCTTAATGTTCTGATGATGTGTAGATATACATAGAACAACAACAGTTAACTGCAGTGCTGTACTACATCATTGTGCAATTGTTGTTTAGCTTCTAATGTTAACTTGGTGCTTTTAGGTACATATGTCATTGGAAAATATCCATGCTTTGATCCTTTTTGCATATGGGGCAATTAGATATTCATGAACTAGCATCAACTAAGGAAATTGATAAAGATTGTTAGTAAAATGGGTCAAAAGATGGCAATTAAACTATTTGTTTATACTATCCATGACAACAGTGAAATGCAGGAAGGTAAGTAAGAACTACATGATTGATGGGCATGCAAAGGTTAAAGTATTTCTACCAGAGCACAATGACTGTCTATCTGTCCTCATGATGACAGTGGAGGATGGGCGGTCGGTCATCACAAGGGATTGGACTAGAGTCGTGTGTGCCTTCTGTATGGTGGAGGGCACAATATGGGAATTCCGCTCCACCTTGTTCAGCAACCAGAATGTCTTTCGCCTCTTTCTTTATCGTCGTTAATACAAGTATACAACCCAGGTTCCTCATTCTTTATTCGATGCTTATGTAATTCTTGAATATATGTACGTGTGAATCGAATAATGCATTGGTTGTTGAACCTGATGGATATGAATAAAGTTATAGCCTACTTTCACACTCAAATTCTGTACAATTTTAAATAGCAGCGATTAAATTAGAGTGAAATTATGATTGGAAGGTCATTACGGCGCACACGGTCCATAGAAGCACAACGTGTGTGATATACCTCATAATCCAACAAGTTGCATAAAGAGAAAATGTGTGCGATCATTGCACACAATTGCCATTTGCAAAGCCTGTGTGATGTCAAACAATATCATAAACAGTGCACACAAACTAAATGTTTGTGATAGTCGCCTTAATGTACATAGTTTACAATCATGAACTGTTTCCGATGTCGTGCGCATTGTGAACATTGCACCATAGTGTGTGTGATAGTTATCTCGTCCGACACTCGTATGACAATTGGATGTTTTATAAACACATCCGACGTGTGTATGACGATTCACTTATCTTCTTAATTATGCAATCGCATACGGTTTTGGGAAAGTGAATGTGTGTGATTGTCTCCTTAGCATACATGTTTTATAATCGTGAACTGTTTGTGGTGGGTCATTGACAATAAACATTGCACCACAAAATACCGAGCATGATGGTAATGCGAGCACAAATTAGTAGCAAGGATGGAGCATTTGGGATATTCGACATATCACAAACAGTTGTCTGAAGACTCGCGTTTGGGATATGCCTGTGCATATGCTTAGTTCGGCAAAATGTATGCATTCCTACTCCCTATCCCCAAATGATTCCCAAATCATTTGTAGTGCATACACTTGGGTCATGTGGGAAAGACCCCTCCCCCCTATCGCACACACACATGCAAGGCGACGGTTTAAAATGCCGTCGTGGAAAGGTGTTAAAACTCGTTTGTATACAGCTCACTATACCAGTGGATGCATGCTAGGTAGGGTTCAATTAGTGGAGTAACAGTAGTAGATGCAAAATCATTTTGGTCTACTTGTCATGGATGTAAAGCCTATATACATGATCATTGCCATGAATATCATCATAACTATGCAATTTTCTATCAATTGCCCAGCAATAATTTGTTTACCCACTGTATGCTATTTTTATGAGAGAGAAGCCTCTAGTGAATACTAGGGCCCCGTGTCTATGTAAATCATATTACTAGAACAAAAATTACCTTGCTGCAATTATACTCTTTTTCTCTTACTTTTCCATTTGTCTATCTATCACTATCAGATTTAACCCTTGCAAGTAACGAGTTCAAGGGGATTGACATCCCTCTTGCCGCGTTGGGTGCAAGTATTTGCTCTTGTGTGTAGGTATTACTTACTAGGAATTTGCGTGCTTATTCTATTGGTTCGATAACATTGGTACTCACTGAGGGGAATACTATCTGCTACTATATTGCTTCATCGTTCCTCTTTGGAAAAATCCTAGCGCAACTCACAAGTAGCAATCAGCTGTTCGCGAACGTTGTGTCTTGTAACCCTACCAGTCTTCCCACAAGGATGGATCATCCATCTACATGTGCAATGCGTGGTGTGGGTTCCCATGGTGGCGGAATGCTATTTAGAGATGCCATTCCAGGGTCATCATCACTGTAGTCGGGAATGACACGGCGGCCCTCTTGCTCCTCAAACTCATATGCAAACATGTCAAATGGCTCCTCGACATGGGACGCATTTGGTTCTAGCCATTCCCATGGTGAGTCATGTGTCATTAGCATGTTGCATGGTAATCAATGGGGCAAACAGAGGCACTTATAGTAGTGGCATCTACTTTGCGGACTAAGACAGAACAATCATGTGATGCTTTTGCTTGTGAATAAGTTTCTAGTGCAGCCATCTCACCCACAAGGACTCCAACCTCCATTTCAGAGTAACCCATATGGAGACACCAGGAACTGCCTAGGCACAACTCACTTCTCACAAATACACTTATTTGGCTTAATAGTCCTAGAAGGAAACTTATATGTAGGTAGTAGATAAACAATATTATTAGATAAGGGCGATGGAAGAGAGACACAAAGGGTATATTGTATGTGGATCCCACACCTATGTGATTTGGTATGGGAGAAGGTTTCTGTATTACTTTCCGTTTTCCTTTTCGGTCCCATATGTAACTTACATAACCCATCTAGCATTTACCCAGTGGTTTAAACCATTCATATTACTTTCCTTTTCCCCTAGGGGTCCCCTGTGTAACTGATATAACCCATTTAGTAGCTACCTAGAGGCCAGAGAGGTACTTGGCAATATCCTTTTCTTCCTCGGTGTACCACACTAGCTTGGCCTTCTTATAGATCAAAACTTTTATGGTCGGTGCTGCCGAGACAGCGTAGACGGTGGCTGGTTGTAGAATGATTTTTCTAGTACTTAGGGTTGGTTCTCGTCTTGCTAATTATGTCTTGTCGTGAAATTTCTCATACCTATAGGATTGGTTCTTGTCATGATATTTCTAGTAACTTGGATTGGTTACCTGTCCTGATAATTGCTAGGTTGTGGCAAGTTGTATCTTGAATATTTAACCTGAGAGGTTAAAGGAAAGGAAGTCTATCCCTTGAGCAAAACTACAATAAACAAATTGCCTAGTTCTATCCAAAAACCTCATGTGGTAGTCCATCCAACTAATTTTTGTGCTTCACATGCACGAAAATTGTTCACACACAATCATGTGGAAACCAAGTGGACATGACACTATGATCATGTATTTTTTGGGTCTCCATAATTTATAAATGCTACAAGTTAAACATTCCCTAAATAAGACCTTCCACTTGGCATTTCATAAGTACATGATTTATCTCAGAAGGGACGAGAACAAGGCGGAAGAGAGGAGCAATCTGCTTGCTGCTGAAAGGTGGAACTTAAATAGGGACACACTTGAATAAGCTTTCAACTATTATCATGGACATGGGGTACATTGGTCGTCCACAAATGTTGCATCATGTAACCGTACTAGTCTTGTGAAACAAATTGCAATAAACAAATGGCCTTGGTCTATCCAAACACCTCATGCGGTTGTCCATCAAAATAATTTTGGTGCTTCACGCACAACAAAAATGGTCCACACACAATCATCTGGAACCAAGTAGGCATGATAGTATTGTCATGTATTTTTTCCTGTCGCCGTATTTACTGAATGCTACAAATTAAAGATTCTATGAATAAGTCCTTTTACTTGTCATTTCAGAAGTATAGGATGGATCTCCGAAGTGTTGAGAATGAGGTCAAAAAGAGGCACAATCTGCTTGGTGCTGAAAGGTGGAACTTGAGTAGGGATACACTCGAAGAAGTTTCCACTATGACCATGGACATGGGGTAAAGCATCATCCACAAACATTGCCACTTGGAACCCTGCCAGTATTCCCACAAGGATAGCTCATCCATCTGCATCTGGAGTGCATTGTGCGGGTGTCCATGATGGCAGCATGCTCTTGAGGGGTATCATGCCTGGGTCATCATCACTAATGTCGGGTGCGACGTAGTGGCCCTGTTTCTCCTCTAGTTCATATGCAAATATTTCAAATGACTCAGCGATGTGGAACACATTTGGTTACTTCTATTTCATGGTGAATCAACCGACAGGAGCATGAAGCATGGAAATCTGCTGGGGGCAAACAAAGGCTTTCATAGTAGTGGCAGCTCCTTTGCTAACAGACACAGACACAATAATGGAACGCTTTTTCCCAGAGACCATGGAGGTACTTAACAACATCATTTCTGACCTTAGCATACAACACAAACTTGACTTTCTTATCGATTAGAACTTTCATGTAGAATGCTCTTTCTAGCAACTAGCATTCGTCTCCTGCCACAATATTTTGTAGATAATGGCAAGTTCTATCATGAATATTTAAACTAAGAGGTAAAGGAAAGGAAGACTGTCACTCGAGCAAAATTGCAATAAACAAATGGCCTACCTCTATCCAATCACTCATGTGGTTGTCCATCAGTGTACTTAGGTGCTTCACGAGCAACAAAAATGGTGCACACACAATCATGTGCAAAGCAATCTAATAATACAAATTAAAGATTCCCTAAATAAGACCTTCCATTTGTCATTCCGGAAGTACAGGAGTTATCTCAGAAGGGCCGAGAATGAGGTGGAAGAGAGACACAATCTGCTTGTTGCTGAAAGGTAGTACTTAAGTAGGGACACACTAGAAGAAGATCAACTAGTACAATGGACATGGGGTACATTGATGGCCACAAACTTTGCCTCTTAAACCCTACCAATCTTCAGAGTGTGTGGTGCTCGTGCCTATGGTGGCGGCATGCTCTTCAGGGATGGGATGCCTAGGTGGTCATCACTATCGACGGGTGTAAGATAGTGGCCCTCTTCCTCCTCCAGCTCATATGCAAACATGTCAAATGGCTCGGGGATGTGGGATGCATTTTTTTCTAGCCATTCCAATGGCAAGTCATCATACATGAGCATGATGTGTGGCATTCTAAAGGGGCAAGCTGAGTTATTCATAGTGGTGGCAGCTCCTTTGCAGACAGAGGCAGACACAATCATGGCATGCTTTTGCATGTCAATCAGTTTCCAGTGTAGCCATCTCGCCCACTGGGACTCCTTCCTCCGGTTCAGAGGAACCCATATGGAGACAATGAGAACTACCTGGGCACACCTCGAGGCTCGTAAATACACTTCTGTGGCTTAGTGGCCCAAGAAGGAAACTTATATATGGATAGTTGATAATAAATATTACTCCCTCTTTAAAGAAATATGAAAGCATTTAGATTACTAAAGTATTGATCTAAATGCTCTTATATTTCTATACGGAGGGAGTACTAGATAAGGGTGAAGGAAAAGAGACAAAGAGGGTGTTTCATTGGAGTGTGGATTCTACATCTATGTGAATTGGCAGGGAAGAAGGTTTGTGTACTACTTTCCTTTTTCCTTGAGGTTCCCATGTGTAACTGACATAACACATCTAGCAGTTACCTAGTGGCATAACCCATTCATATTAGTTTCCTTTTCCCTTGTGGGTCCCTTGTGTCACTGACATAACGCATCTAGTAGTTACCCAGAGGCCAGAGAGGTAATTGACAATATCATTTTTGGCCTTAGTGTACCACACACGCGTGGCCTTCTTATCGACCAGATTTTTCATAAGCGGGCGCAGGCATGACCATGATGGTGGTAGCTGCTGGTAGAATGATTTTTCTAGTAATTAGGATTGGTTCGGCTCTTGCTAATTAAGTCTCATCAGAATTTTCTAGTACCTGTAGAATTGATTATCGTCGTGATCTTTCTTGTAACTAGGATTGGTTACTTGTCGTGACCAATTGTACACAGTGGCAAGTTTTCTCTTTAATATCTAACCAAAGAAGTAAAGGAAAGGAAGTCAGTCACTCGATCAACATTGCAATAAACAAATGCCCTACTTTTATCCAACAACTCAGGCAGTTGTCCATCAAACTAATTTTGGTGCTTCATGCACAACGAAAATGGTGCACACACAATCATGCGGAAATCAAGTGGACATCACACTACGATCATCTACTTTTACTATCTAAGTATTTTCTAAATGGTACAAATTAAAGATTCCCTAAATAAGATCGTCAACTTGTCACTAAAGAGATACATGATGCATCTTAGAAGGGCGGAGAACGAGGTAGAAGAGAGGTGCAACATGCTTGCTGCTGAGATATGGAACTTAAGTAGGGACACACTGGAAGAAGCTTTTAATTATTACCATCGTTATGGGTTACATCAACTATCCGCAAATGTGGCCTCTAGGAACCCTGCTAGTCTTCCCACAAGGATGGATCATCTATCTATGCCAGGAGCGCATGGTATGGGTGCGCCTTGTGGCGGCATGCTACTCAGGGATGCCATGCCTTGGTCGTCATCACTGCAGCCGGGTGTGACACAGCGGCCCTCTTGCTCCTCCTGCTCATATGCAAACATGACAAATGGTTCCTGGATGAGGGACGCATTTGTTTCAAGCCTTTCCTGTGGTGAGTCATCATACATTAGCATGTCGCGTGGAAATATGTTGGGGGCAAACAGAGGTACTCATAATAGTGGTAGCAACCTTTGGGAGGGAGACAGACATAGTTGCAGGATGCCTTTGCTTGGGATAACTTTCTAGTGCAACCATCTTTCCCAGTGGGACTCCAGCCTCCGATTCAGAGGAACCCATATGGAGACACGTGGAACTTCTTGTGAACATATCGAGTCTTGCGAATACACTTTCGTTGGATTAATGGCCCAATAAGGAAACTAATATATAGGTAGTAGATATACAATATTATTAGATAAGGGCGAAGGAAGAGAGGCATAAATGGTATTATTGTGGGCGGGGGAGAAGGTTTGTGTATTACTTTCCTTTTTCCTTGTCGGTCCCATATGTAACTGACATATATAACCCATCTAGAAGTTACCAAGTGCCTTAACCCATTCATATTACTTTCCTTTTCCCTTGTGGTTCCCATATGTAACTGATATAACCCATCTAGCAGTTACCCAGAGGCCAAAGAGGTACTTAACAATATCCTTTTTGCCTCAGTGTATCAAAAAAGCTTGGCCTTCTTAGATCAGAACTTTTGTGGTCGGTGCCGACATGACCGCCGCGGTGGTGGCTACTACTAGAATGATTTTTTTAATAATTAGGATTGGTTCTCGCCTTGCTAATTATGTCCGATCGTGAAATTTCTCGTACCTATAAGATTGGTTCTCGCCGTGATCTTTCTAGTAACTAGGATTGGTTACATGTCTTGATATTGTTAGATAGTGGCAAGTGGCCTTGTTCTATCCAAACACCTTATGTGGTTGTCCATCAAAATCATTTTTGGTGCTTCAAGCGCAATGAATATGGTGTGCACACAATGATGTGGAAACGAAGTGGACATGACACTATCATCATGTATTTTTTTTCTATCTCCATATTTTCTAAATGCTACAAATTAAACATTCCTTAAATAATACATTACACTTTCGATTTCATAAGTACATGATCTATCTCAAAAAGGTCGAGAAAGAGGCAGAAGAGAGGCGCTATGTGCTTGCTGATGAAAGGTGGAACTTAAGTAGGGACATACTGGAAGAAGCTTTCAACTATTATCATGGACATGGGGTACACTGGCCGTCCACAAATGTTGCCTCTTTGAACCATACCAGTCTTGCCAAAAATATGGTTCATCTATCTATGTCTGAAGTGTGTGGTAAGTGTCATCGCTCATGTGCAGAACACACACGAGACACCAAGGACTAGAGACATCTTGCTGATTCATAGACGGGGCACAAGGAGCGGGTTTATCTCAATGTAAAAATGTAAAAAGACACAACGATCTTCCTAGGTTTCGGTTGCATGGTTGCTGTAGCGACCAGACCTCAAACAGTCTAGGTTCTGCGCACCAGTGTCATCCCTAGATCGGTAATGCTGACACGCACAGTACTTGAGGATTTATAACCGATTTTGAATCACACACTTATTACATCAAATGTCTCAAAAGAGAACTAATTACAATAATATGGCTTAAGGCCATCTAAATAAGATAACAGCGGAAGGCTTGGAAGATAAAGTGAGTCCATCAACTCCAACGGCATAGCTGAGTGAACGACAATGACCTATGGCACCTTACTCGTCGTCTGAGAAGTCTGCAACATGATATGTTGCAGCCCGAATCGGGTCAGCACATGGAATATGCTGGCAAAGTAACACAAAGAGTAATGAACAGAATAAATGCTATCACTACATGCATATATGGCTGGTGGAAAGCTCTATCGTTAAAGTTTTGCATAAAGACAATTTTTCCCTACAACAAAGGAATAAAATTTATTTAACTATCATGGTGGTTGTTAAACATTGAGAAGGTTCCTCCAACTCAATCCCAATTAAGCAATATCAATTAACCCCAACAAAATTAATTTAGAGTGATGAGATCAACAGGATAATCCAAGAAACAGATACTCAAGATGTCCATAACCGGGGACATGGCTAACCATGATTAGTTTATACACTCTGCAGAGGTTTGCACGCTTTTCCCCACAAGACTTGATCTCCTCTGTAGGATCTCTTGCATTAAATGGTGTTTCAGAAACGGATGATCGAGACACAGTCTTTCAGAAACATTAACTCTTTACTCTGGATGGACAGTTACACCTACTTTCCCCTACATCTGCTAGCCCGCCACTGAAAGAGGTCATACAACATACTCAACTATGCTAGAGCCCATAATAGCTTGTGGTTGCACACGAAAGTTTCTAGCATGAATAATCTTATGATCCCTTTGAGCCTGGGTGGTGAACCGTAGGATGATCACATGGGTACTCTGGGATATCCTAGGACAACACTGGATTCTCCAGGCGCCCACAACCAATCCACCCAGATGTGTATTTAAGTAGCCACGTTAAGTTAACCATTAATTAATAGTACTCATATCTGTCATGGATACACTCACCCAATCCATGTCTATGAGCA
Organism: Triticum timopheevii; assembly: GCA_963921465.1. NCBI lineage: Eukaryota > Viridiplantae > Streptophyta > Magnoliopsida > Poales > Poaceae > Triticum > Triticum timopheevii. The sequence goes on from OY997266.1 coordinate 57,676,484, forward strand.
TAGCATAGCAATCCTGAGCATAACGTAGAAGTAACTCCCAAAGGTTTGATAATAAAAGGGCAATAGGTTCTACCTCATCATCTACTTCCCAAACCCACATGTTATTCAGATCCTAACCATGCAATGTTTGAGGATTGGAACTAATGCATAAAAACTGGGTAATAAAGGGGTATGATCAAAGTGTTACTTGCCTTGCTGATGATCCGCAAAACCTAGAGACTTGTAGTAGCACGCTTTGCACTCCGGGAATTCTATCGGAAACAAACAATAGCATACATAAGCCCTCAACTAGAAGCATAGGTAAAACTCAAATAAGAAGATCTAACCAGAAAGTTCAACTGAAGAACTCCGGTTTGCAAAAAGAATCAAATCAAACGGAGCAATGAAACTCAAACTACGAATGAAACAAGATTCGTTTACTAATATAGACTAAAGTCAAATTTTACAGTACCAAAATCATGCTCAAGTTGGTTAAACAGAAAGAGGGCTTCGAGACGAAGATCTAGGCGCTGGTTTCATCTAATTTTGATAAACGAGCGAAAAGTTATACTAGATCGAAGATCAGGGCAGAAATCATGATCGAAAATAATCGTAGATAAACCCTGGAAAGGTTAAAACGAGACGAACAGGCTAACAAACAAAGGTTCGTTAACAGAACCTAAATGGTGAACAACGTTCATTAAAACGAACGAACAGACGAACGTCCGCTAAACAACTAAACCGAAAAGAAACGAACCGATCTATTTAAAAAAACAGATCTAGGTTTTCTAAAAAAACGAACAGTTAACCGGAAAAAAACGACGAACGGCGGCGGCTACCTCCGGCGGGACTCCGGCGGGGCAGGGTGGCATCCACGGGGCTTCGGGTGGCGGTGACTTACGGCGGCAAGGCGCGCTGGCGGTGAGGGCTCGGGTGGCGGTGGTTGGCGGCGCCGGCAGTTGGGACGGGGTGGAGAGGTGGCGGCGGGGTGGGGGTACTTATAAGGGGCGGCGGGGCGGTCCGACTTGGGGGAGGGGGTGGGCGGCGACGTGGCTCACTCAGACACTGGCGAGTTCGGGTCGGGCATGGGAGGAAGGCGGCGGCGGCGACTTGGGCCGGCCTGCTCGCCTGGGCTTCGGCCTAGTCGGGCGGGAAACTTTTTTTTAATAATTCCACCGAAACAGAAAAATCCTAATAAAATATAAGAAAATTCTAAAAATGCCAAAAACAATTTTCACCGTCTAAATAAAATATTTAGAACAAAGTGAACAGTTTTCTGTCCTAAGAATGAAATTTTGAAAACATGCATATTTTTCTAATTCAAATAAAATTGCAAATAAAATAAATAATTGATTTTAACATTTTCCTCCAATATTTCTTTTATTTTGGGAAGTCATTTTATACCCTCTCTTTTATTTTAATATTGGAAATATTAGGAGAGGAAAAATAATTAAAACCAAAATGATCCTCTTTTCAATATTTGAGAAAATTCAAATATGAAAATAAATGGAACTCCCAACTCTCTCCGTGGGTCCTTGAGTTGCTTAGATTTTCTAGGATCAACCAAAATGCAATAAAATATGATATGCACATGATGACCTATGTATAACATTCGAAATTGAAAATTTGGGATGTTACAAACCTACCCCCCTTAAGATGAATCTCGCCCTCGAGATTCGGGTCGGCTAGAAAATAGGTGTGGGTGGTCTTTCTGTAGGTCTTCCTCTTGTTCCTAGGTGGCTTCCTCCTCGGTATGGTGGCTCTAGTGAACTTTGCAAATCTTGATAACTTTACTGTGTGTGACTCGGCTGGCAGGCTCGAGAATCTTCACTGGTTTCTCCTCGTAGGTCAAATCGTTATCCAGCTGAATTGCTTCCAGTGGCACTGTATCTCTCAAAGGAATATCGGCCATCTCTGCATGGCACTTCTTCAACTGGGAAACGTGAAACACGTCGTGAACTCCTAACAATCCTTCTGGCAATTCCAGCTTGTAAGCAACTTCTCCCATGTGTTCCAAAACTTTGTATGGTCCCACAAAACGTGGTGCTAACTTTCCCTTAATTCCAAAATGCTTAACTCCTAGAAGTGGGGACACACGAAGATATACTCTGTCTCCGACTTCGTAAACTGTCTCCTTGCATTTAGAATCCGTATAACTCTTCTGCCTGGACTGGGCTACCTTGAGTCTATCCCGAATCAACTTAACCTTCTCTTCAGACTCCTTAATCAAATCTGGTCCAAACAACTAACAGTCTCCAACTTCATCCCATAATAACGGTGTCCTGCACCTTCTTCCGTACAAAGCTTCGAAAGGGGCCATCTTCAAACTGGCTTGATAACTGTTGTTATAAGAGAACTCTGTATATGGCAAGTTGTCGTCCCAACTAGATCCATAATCTAGTGCACAAGCTCTCAACATGTCCTCCCGAATCTGATTGACTCTCTCGGTCTGTCCATCTGTCTGTGGATGAAAGGATGTACTGAACTCTAGCCTAGTACCCAAAGTCTCATGCAACTAATTCCAGAACTTTGAAGTAAACTAGGTTCCTCTATCTGATACAATGGTCCTTGGAACTCCATGCAGACATACGATCCTGGTCATGTATATCTTTGCCAACTTAGCACTTGTATAAGTGGTCTTCACTGGGATGAAGTGAGCTACTTTCGTCAATCGATCGACTACAACCCATATCGAGTCATGGCCTGAACGAGTCCTGGGCAATCCCGTGATAAAGTCCATGCCAAGCTTGTCCCACTTCCATTTGGGTATCGGCAATGGCTGTAGCAATCCTACTGGCTTCTGATGCTCTGCTTTGACTCTCTGACATACATCACATACTGCTACATACTCGGCAATATCCTTCTTCATTCTTGTCCACCAGAAACTTTCCTTCAAATCCAGATATTGATACGTCCATTTTGCATCATGCTTTTATATCGATATTTATTGCATTATGGGCTGTTATTACATGTTATCTCACAATACTTATGGCTATTCTCTCTTATTTTACAAGGTTTAACATGAAGAGGGAGAATGCCGGCAGCTGGGATTCTGGGCTGGAAAAGAAGCAAATATTGGAAACCTATTCTGCACATCTCCAAAAGTCCTGAAACTCCACGAAAGTCATTTTTGGAATTAATGATAATTATTGAGCGGAAGAAGTACCAGAGGGGGGGGCACACCCTGGCCACGAGGGTGGGGGCACGCCTCATGGGCCCCCTGGCAGCCCTCCGGTGCCCATCTTCTGCTATATGAAATCTTTTACCCTGGAAAAAATCATAAGCAAGCTTACGGGATGAAACTCCGCCGCCACGAGGCGGAACCAATCTAGGGCTCCGGCGGAGCTGTTCTGCTGGGGAAACTTCCCTCTGGGAGGGGGAAATCATCACCAACGTCATCACCAACAATCCTCTCATCAAGAGGGGGTCAATCTCCATCAACATCTTCACCAGCACCATATTCAACCTCTTCCTAACCTCTTTACCCCAACTGAGATTGAAGCTTTCAAGATGATTGAGTTAGCTTGCATAAAAAACAAGTATCTCACACAGGACAATATTTTTGTAAGGAGCATATCATCGCACTCAAGGGCATTATTCACAAAATGGAAGAGCTCCTATGCTCGATGTGTGATTATCCATCATCAGCACCACCTCCTTTACCAGCAAAGGAGACATAATTACATGGGTATGGGCACTCCCCTTGTCAACTGCCAAGCTTGGGGGAGGTGCCCCGGTATCGTATCACCATCACACTCCTATCTTTACCGTTTTACTTAGTTCGATCCTTTTAGTAATATCTTGATCTAGTAGAATAAAGTTTTGGTATGAATTAGTTTTGAGTTTTGCTTTGTGATCCTCTATGTAATCGAGTCTGTGAGCTATATATAATAAAGATTAGTGTTGAGTCAAGAGCTTTGCTATATTGCTATGATCTTGAGAAAATAGAAAGAATAAAAGAGTTCATATTGATCTTATGGATAGTAATAACTTCACACATAAAGAGTATGAGGCCTAAAAGTTGTTGAGAGTTGGCAAACATAGTTTTGGTCATCGTTGCAATTAATAGGATCTAATAAGGAAAGATAGGTTCTCACATATAAATATACTATCTTGGACATCTTTTATGATTGTGAGCACTCATTAAAGTATGACATGCTACAGAGTTGATGTTGGACAAGGAAGACATTGTAATGGGTTATGTTTTCTCACATCTTAGTTAAAGTATATTGTCATGGATCATCCAATATGTTGAGCTTGCCTTTCCCCCTCATGATAGCCAAATCCCTTGCACCAAGTAGAGATACTACTTGTGCTTCCAAATATCCTTAAACCTAGTTTTGCCATGAGAGTCCACAATACCTACCTATGGATTGAGTAAGATCCTTCAAGTAAGTTGTCATGTTGCATGCAATAAAAATTGCTCTCTAAATATGTATGACTTATTAATGTGGAGAAAATGAGCTTTATACGATTGTGTGATATGGAAGTAATAAAAGCGACGGACTACATAAAGGTTCATATCACAAGTGGCAATATAAAGTGACATAAAGGTTCATACGATCGTGAGATTTCGTGCATCCAACCAAAAAGCACATGACAACCTCTGCTTCCCTCTGCGAAGGGCCTATCTTTTACTTTATGTCTTTTACATTATGCAAGATTCAAGGTGATCTTCACCTTTCCCTTTTATTTTATCCTTTGGCAAGCACCTCATGTTGGAAAGATCCTGATATATATATATATATATATATATATATATATATATATATATATATATATATATATATATATATATATATAATCCTTCCGTCCCAGATTGTTTCTAATGAAACAAACGGTGAAATCATATAGTATTCCGTACGAGACAAAAGTTTATTAAAGAGAATAATGATATCATATTCTTTCTCAGAAAACATAATAAAGTCTTAAGTCCAGTCAAATTGACTATCTTTATTTTCATGAAAAAATGGGATCTATCAAGCACATTCAGGATATGCCTCTACTATAAAATCACTTAGTCATATTTTTTTCTTCCTTTTGGTATTCGAGTTGAAGAAGTACGAGAATTCTATAACTACCAAAAACTTTCAATATTTTTATTGGAATAGTTTATTTAGTTATTATAGTTAATTGTTTTTGGTACTGAAAAAATATATTATATATATATATATATATCCAATTGGATGTAAGTTAGCATGAACTATTATTGTTGACATTACCCTTGAGGTAAAACGTTGGGAGGCAACACTATAAGCCCCTATCTTTCTCTATGTCCGATTAAAACTCCATAACCATAAGTATTGCCTGAGTGTTAGCAATTGTGGAAGACTAAATGATAGTTGAGTATGTGTACTTGCTGAAAATCTCTATTCTTGAATCTTTCCGATGTTATGATAAATTGCAATTGCTTCAATGACTGAGATTATAGTTTGTTATTTCTCAATGAAGTTTCTGAATCATACTTGACATTGTGAATAGATTGTTACTTGAGCATAAGGAATCATATGACAATATATATATATATATTATATATATATATATATATATATATTGCTGTTATAAGAATGATCATGATGCCCTCATGTCCGTATTTTATTTTTATCGACACCTCTATCTCTAAACATGTGGACATATTTTTCGATATCGGCTTCCGCTTGAGGACAAGCGAGGTCAAAGCTTGGGGGAGTTGATACGTCCATTTTGCATCATGCTTTTATATCAATATTTATTGCATTATGGGCAGTTATTACACGTTATGTCACAATACTTATGGCTATTCTCTCTTATTTTACAAGGTTTAACATGAAGAGGGAGAATGCCGGCAGCTGGGATTCTGGGATAGAAAAGAAGCAAATATTGGAAACCTATTCTACACAGCTCCAAAAGTCCTGAAACTCCACGAAAGTCATTTTTGGAATTAATGATAATTATTGAGCGGAAGAAGTACCAGATGGGGCCCACACCCTAGCCACGAGGGTGGGGGCGCGCCCACCCTTACAGGATACCCCCTGCCTCGTGGGTCCCATGGCAGCCCTCCGGTGCCCATCTTCTGCTATATGAAGTATTTTACCCTGGAAAAAATCATAAGCAAGCTTACGGGACGAAACTCCGCCGCCACGAGGCGGAACCTTGATGGAACCAATCTAGGGCTCCGGCGGAGCTGTTCTGCCAGGGAAACTTCCCTCCGGGAGGGGAAAATCATCACCATCGTCATCACCAACGATCCTCTCATCGGGAGGGGGTCAATCTCCATCAACATCTTCACCAGCACCATCTCCTCTTAAACCCTAGTTCATCTCATGTATCCAATCTTTGTACCAAAACCTCAAATTGGTACCTGTGGGTTGCTAGTAGTGTTGATTACTCCTTGTAGTTGATGCTAGTTGGTTTATTCGGTGGAAGATCATTTGTTCAGATCCTTAATGCATATTAATACCCCTCTGATCATGAATATGAATATGCTTTGTGAGTAGTTACGTTTGTTCCTGAGGACATGGGTGAAGTCTTGCTATTGGTAGTCATGTGAATTTGGTATTCGTTTGATATTTTGATGAGATGTATGTTGTCTCTCCTCTACTGGTGTTATGTGAACGTCGACTACATGACACTTCACCATTATTTGGGCCTAGAGGAAGGCATTGGGAAGTAATAAGTAGATGATGGGTTGCTAGAGTGACAGAAGCTTAAACCCTACTTTATAAGTTGTTTCGTAAGGGGCTGATTTTGATCCATATGTTTCATGCTATGGTTAGGTTTACCTTAATACTTGTTTTGTAGTTGCGGATGCTTGCAATAGGGATTAATCATAAGTGGTATGCTTGTCCAAGAAAGGGCAGCACCCAAGCACCAGTCCACCCACATATCAAATTATCAAAGTAACGAACGGGAATCATGTGAGCGTGATGAAAACTAGCTTGACGATAATTCCCATGTGTCCTCGGGAGCGCTTTTCTCATTATAAGAATTTGTCCAGGCTTGTCCTTTGCTACAAAAAGGATTGGGCCACCTTGCTGCACCTTATTTAATTTCATTGCTTGTTACCCGTTACAAATCATCTTATCGCAAAACTATCTGTTACCTACAATTTTAGTGCTTGCAGAGAATACCTTACTGAAAACCGCTTGTCATTTCCTTCTGCTCCTCATTTTCGACACTCTTACTTATCCAAAGTACTACGATAGATCCCCTACACATGTGGGTCATCAGATACATCTTGGTGTTTCCTGGGTGAATCGAATACGGCGAATCATGGGCCTCCTGCAAAATCAACTTCCTGATCTCTGGGTCATTAGGCACATATACGTGATCCTCAAACCATAAAGTATCATGCTCACACTCACGAAATCCTTTAGCCTTTCCTTTGCTCATCCTTTCCTTTATCTCGGCAATCTCCTTGTCAGTCTTCTAGGCTTCTCTGATCTTATCCATCAAAGTGGAATGAATTTCCAGTGCTGTTACATAACCTTTCGGAACTATTTCCAAACATAGCTCACAAAGATCCTCTGCTAACTCCTTGGGTAATTCTCCGGTCATGAGCGTATTAACATAAATCTTGCGATTCAACGCATCGGCTACTATATTAGCCTTTCCAGGATGATAATGCAACTTCATATCATAATCCTTAATGAGCTCCAACCATCTCCTTTGCCTGAGATTCAACTCCTTCTGCGTGAAGATATATTTCAAACTCTTATGATCTGTGTATACCTCACAGTGGTTTCCGATGAGAAAATGTCTCCATGTCTTCAATGCATGCACTACGGCTGCTAACTCCAAATCATGTGTAGCATAATTTTGCTCGTGAGGTTTAAGCTGTCGTGACGCATATGAAACAACTCTTCCCTCCTGCATAAGCACTGCTCCAAGTCCTGGATGAGAAGCATCGCAATACACTTGATAATCCTTTCGTTAATCTGGAAGAATCAACACTGGGGCTGTAGCCAAACGTTTCTTCAACTCCTGAAAACTGGCTTCACACTCCTCAGTCCATTTGAACTTGGTGTTCTTCTTCAACAACTCTATCATGGGCTTTGCAATCCTGGAGAAATTCTCAATGAACCTTCGGTAATATCATGCGAGTCCAAGAAAACTCCTGATCTCTCCAGCTGGGTGCCACCCATTAAGTCATAGAAACAACCTTGGTGGGGTCTACTGCTACACTTCTCCAGATATAACATGTCCAAGAAATCCAACTTCCTTCAACCAAAACTCACACTTGCTGAACTTGGCATACAACTGATGTTCCCTGAGCTTCTCAAGAACCAAATGCAAATGCTCCTTATGCTCCTCTTCATTCTTCGAGTAGACCAATATATCATCAATGGACACCACGACGAACTTATCCAAAAACTCCATAAACACTTTGTTCATCATGTTCATGAAATAGGCAGGCGCGTTAGTCAGACCAAATGGCATAACGGTATACTCATATAGTCTGTACCTTGTGGTAAAAGCTGTCTTAGGTATATCCTGCTCTCGAATCTTCAGCTGATGGTATCCTGATCGTAGATCGATCTTGGAAAATACTTTAGCTCCTTGCAACTGGTCAAACAAATCATTGATCATCGGCAGTGGGTACTTGTTCTTGATTGTCACTTCATTCAACGCACGATAATAAACAACCATCCTTAATGATCCGTCCTTCTTCTCCACTAGAAGTACTGGGGCTCCTCAAGGTGACGAACTTGGTCGAATATAACCTTTTTCCAGTAACTCCTTAATCTGATTCTTAATTTCCTCCAAATCCTTTGCGGGCATCTGATACGGTCTCTTTAATATTGGCCCGGTGCCTGGCAAAAGCTCAATCAAAAACTCAATGCCTCGATCCAGTGGCATGTCAGGCAACTCATCCGGAAATAAGTCGGGGTAATCCTTCACCACTGGTACTTCCTCCTGTACAACTCCTGATAAGGAATTCACTTGAGTCCTCTTCGGCACATGACTGGATACATACTTGATCCTTCTTCCTTCTGGGGTGGTGAGCAAAATTGACTTACTGGCTCAATCGATGTTTCCTCCATACATCGATAGCCAATCCATACCCAAAATCACATCCTACCCTTGTGACTCCAGAATTATTAGATCCGAGGGGAAAACATGCCTACCTATGGTCAATGGCATCTGAAAACATCCTTGGCTTGCCATATGCTCCGCTGCTGGCGAGCTTACTAACATAGGTGTCGGTGTCAAAATCGGCGGATCTCGGATAGGGGGTCCCAAGCAGTGCGCCTTAGGATCAATGGTAACAGGAGACAAGGGACACGATGTTTTTACCCAGGTTCGGGCCCTCTCGATGGAGGTAAAACCCTACTCCTGCTTGATTGGTATTGATGATATGGGTAGTACAAGAGTGGATCTACCACGAGATCAAGGAGGCTAAACTAGAAGCCAGCCTATGGTATGATTGTTGTTGTATATCTATCGACTAGCCTGGCCCCGGTTTATATAATGCACCAGAGGCCTAGGATAACAAGAGTCCTAGCCGAATACGCCGGTGGGGGAGGAGTCCTTGTCTTGATCACCAAGTCTTCTTGATTCTTCCTTGTATGTGGCAGCTGTCCGGACTGGCCCATGAGTATACGGCCATGGGGGTCCTCGGCCCAATCCAACTGATTGGGAGACGATGCGTGGAGTACCCCCTAGTCTAGGACACCATCAGTAGCCCCCTGAACCAGTCTTCAAGTTAGGGACGCTCCTCGATTCTTCCGAACTGTTCTTCATATTCAGTTGCCGGTCTAGAAAACTGGTTCAACAATTCTTCTCATCTTCTATCTTGAGAATCGCCGAAATGCATTCGACGAGTTTATACGTCGGGTATCCGAGGAGCTCCTTTAAGTTTCCGGCCTTTATCAATGCCTTGTTATTTTTATGCCACACCTCGGGTTTGAAGTTGTTCCCGGGCGGCAACGTCCCCTTGCGTCCGAGCTCCAACGCCGGACTGCATTCGAGGTATCTTTTGTAGCCGAGCACCAATGCTGGACTACTTCCCAGCTCTAATTCCGGACTATGTATCCGAGCTCCAACGCCGGACTGTATCCGAGCTCCAACGCCGGACTATATATCCGAGCTCCAACGCCGGACTTTATCCGAGGTGTCGTAAATCACCTTGGTTCAAAGAAGTTTTGAAGGAGTTTAGCCGAGCTTAATGCCGGAAATGCCCTCTATGGAGCCAGCCACTAGCGCCCGAGCTTTATGCCGGACTGCTTCTGAGGTGGTGCACCACCCCGAATGTGGGCCGATTTTTGTCAATATTTTTGATTGGTGCCAGTAGCCCTCAAGGTGGGTATTGGTCTAAATCCCGAGATGCACATGAAGGATGACATAAGACCGCTGATCCCCGTAGCCGCTGAGACTCAGGCTGATTTGCAAAATCGGTCTGGGGATCAAGTCCTAGATCGGCAGAATACTTCGGGACACAAAAAGCGGCGTGCTCAGTCCTCAAGACTCAGGTTGGGTGCGGCCGACCAACCTGAGGATCAAAATCTCCTCGGAGACTGTATTACACTTAAAATTTTCTGCATTGGACAGGCAATGCAGTAGCCCCCGAGACACTGGTCGGGTGTCAATACCAGATCAGGGGATCGACGTGCCCCTTTAATATTTGTAAATAATAAGCCCGAAGCCCAGTAGCCCCCGAGCCTTAATGCGGGCACGGGAGGCCGAATTAAGGATTGATATCCATAGTAAAATCACAAATTATGTGTAATGACTCTATGCATCCAAGTACTTTATGTCATTAATACTCGGATCCGCATTGTACAAAACTTTGTTGACCGACCATCGGCTTCCACCTCCTCGGCCAATAGCCGAGGAGTGTTTGTCCTACTTTATAAAGCCTTTATGAGGGCAAAGATTTACAACAAACAAGGCAATCTGGCCATACGGTTTTATAAACAAAGGTACGCGGAGAGACATGTTATATTACTGTTTAATAGAAGAAATGTCTTCCAAAGAAAATAGTCCCGCTATCGGTTCCTTTCTTTGGGTTGTCATGCTAAGCATGATCATGAAACCTCAGCTCCAATGTAAGAGCAAAATATCGAGGATTTAGTTTGGGAGGCCAGTTAATAGCCCCCGGTAGTGTTCGGCGACAGTCAAGGTCGAGCCGTAAACACTTCGGCCATTGTTATGAATGGCCCGTCATTTAACGCCGTCATCGGATCGCCGACCAGTTTACGCTTATTATGACAGTCAGTTTTCTGCTTTCTCCACTGAGGTGCTTAACCATGTGAGCTGGAAGCACAATCGAAGTGGTTCTCCCTTTGCACACCTAGCCGAACAAAGCGGAACATAGGAGGCAAGCACAGGAGCCGGGCAACCCAACTATTGACCGAAGACACAATTCAAGACCGATGCATATATAGAATGTTTTTGCCGAATCTCTAAAGGTGTCCGGCGTTGCACTGCAAGACTTGTGCTGAAAACAGACAAATAGTTTAAAAGTGCCATCGGCTCGTAAAGCCAAAAAACTTATTCAAAAGGTTAATGTCCGAACTAGATCAAGTGTTCGGTGCCAATCCGAAAATTGGACTTAAGAAAAAAAAGGTGCTTCTGCCATGCTTTAACATGACACATCCTATCTCAAAACTTCAAGCGGGTCAGCCTACGGCTTCAACCTCCTATCCCGAAGGCGGAGTACTTCTTACTAGGCCAGTTTAGCAAACTAAACTCTAGCGACTTTGAGAGAGAAATTAGGCTCACCGCTACTGATCGCACACTTGTGTCAAAAAAAGGAGTGATAAAGAATAAAAAAGTTTGCAACGACTAAGAAGAAAAACACTTATCATAAAACGGCTCATATAAATTTAAGAGCCCCCAAGTGACTTGGGTAAAAGAATGATTGTATGTACCAAAGTACTTATATCATATCTATGTTCAATCGAACTTTAAATGCGTCTTAACCGACCGTCGGCTTCTCCCTCTTCGGTCAAGGACCAAAAAGTATTATGTACGCTATCTATCGAGAATATCGACGGTGTTTCCAATAACCAAGCAATCAGGTCATAAGGCTGTAACAGACAAAGCGCGCTCAGGGAACTTATGCTATATTACTGCGAAGAGTAAGAAGCATCTTCGAAGAAAATAGTACCCCCACCGATACCTTTCTTCGGTGCTCATTGTTATTATGAGACTTGTGCAATAGATTTTTTGTACTCATGAGTTCCGTTGTGTGCCGACCATGATTGAAAACAATAAGAGTGCTAGCTTTCGGCTTCACCCAGTCTGAGGTCCGGCTCGGGTGACCCGATCGTGACAATCACAGAGGTGCTCCCTTTAGTCCCTAGCCGAACAATCAGGAACGTAGAGGTAAGCACAGGAGCCAGGCAACCCAGCTTGCAAATCGCTTAAGTCAATATGGTGCATATTGTGGCGTAATACACGAACAAGGAACGAAGCCGTACAAGTATAATCATATGCAAGAGGAAAAAGCTTCATGAAGGAAGCCCCCAAGTAAATGGGGTATTTGAATTTGCGCGTCACAAACAAAGTTTGGACAAGGAAAAAAAATTACAAGCAACTTTTTTCCAAAAAATATAATGCTTGGCCGAGCCGAACACAAGTTAAAATTTTTAAACTTTGAGCATGAAGGCAACTTAGCGGGTTAATGTGTTCGGTATTGATGACACGGTCCGAGCTTGATGCGGGACAAGGTTCCATCCCTCAAGCCGGTCCCGAGGTGGCGGAGCAAAGAGCTCGGCATTCCGAAGTGGTGACATAGCACGGTTAACGCATAACGGCAGGGTGATGCCGAAGTCGTAGGCATGGGGTAATGAAGTGTTGACGAAGCCCCCCGTCCAGCCGAGGTGACGCCAAAGGATATAGTTCGGCTGGATCATTTTCCTGTGCACAAAAAATAGTGCAAACCGGAGATAATAGTAATAATAATAAATAAATAAATGCGTTGCATAATAAGTAATTTATGCAAAGTGAGCAATAAAAGAAATATGGCCTGGCGCCGAAGTCAATGTCGATGCAGGTCAGCGGCGTGATGCGGTAAAGGCATGGCAAGGCCTGAATTCACAGGTCGGTTCGAGTTTCAGATGCAGCGTTCGCCGGACTATGTACGGAAACTGATCGAACCACCATGCGACCGTCGTTAATGCGGCCACCATTTGATAGACCTGCGTACATATGACGGACAAACCAGAGTAATAATTCATTGGGAAAAATGAACCCTAACAAGCAAAAAAATACTAGGATTAATAGCACCTGTCTTATTTGTTGTAGCAATCCAAAGAAAGGTGATTCCCAAAATTGGGACTCGATCCGCACACCTATCGCCTGATGGGCGATAAAGCAACGGCATGGCGATGCTGGCAAAGGTTGGCTCGCCGAGGCAAAGCCCTCGGTCTAGCTAACGTGATGGAGCTGGTCGGCCAGCGATGCCGAAGTCTCCGGAGTAGGTTGATGAAGAGATGATGAAGCCCCTGGTCCAGTGATGCATGTCGTGACATGGTCGATGCCGGCTTGATGAAGTGACCGTGTGGCGATGCAGGTGTGCCCGCTCCGTGTAATCCGTGGGGCGGCGATGTTGGTGACGATTTATCCTTCGCGATGCCGAACTATTGTTCGGCTGGCCGAGATGATGATCCGAAGAAATTGAGCTCGGCTCAACAGAGCGAGGACGTGTCTAACGCAGGTCGGCCGCCGTGGAGTGATGTTGTCGGGCTGGTTTGACACCGGCGCGACGGTGAAGTTCGTATTGCAAGAATACTTTTAATACTACTGGGATGTGTTTGAGAATAAAACACAACACCCCATACGAAAACTTCCTTCAAAAAGGATGTCCGAGATCCCGTTCATAAAGAAGATGAATTCTGGTCGGATTCGTTCTCGCGCAGAAAACAGATCCAAAAAGTGATGCACTAATCGGAAGTTTCCCGGAGTTTGGACGGTCGGATCGAGCTGAATTTTTGGCAGGTGGTAGATAAGGGAATTCCGCAGCAAATCAACGGTTGGATCCTCCAAAGGACATCCGAGCTAGATGCTGGATACCACGCCCTAAACTCGTCTGGATTCTCGTCCAGATTCAACAGGGCTCCTGTATATCGGAGATTGCCGGAGGTTCCTCCATCGGAACTCGACGAAATTTTTTTAGGGTTGTTGTAGACTTAATTCTGCATAATTCCACCGAAGTAATCGTTTAAGCGACACTCGAGGAGGCGGTGGCGGCGGATACAAGTTTGTTGTCCGGAAAAACAGCACAGTCGCCAGTGGGCAATGTTGACGTTGAGCCCCCGAGCTCCATGGATGACTCCTCCATGATCTTGATAGAGATCGGAGTTGGTGTTGATGAAGGCCTTCATCCGAACATGACGATCGGAGGTAGGGCGCAGTCCTCGGTCAAGCCAAGGTGACCAGTCGAGCTGGTGATGAAGAAGCCGACATCGCAGTTGACCTGCAGTCGAGCCATTGATCCTTTCACCGATCACACAGCGGAACTCTCAACGAAAGCACCAATGTCGGTGTCAAAACCGGCGGATCTCGGGTAGGGAGTCGCAAGCAGTGCGTCTTAGGATCAATGGTAACAGGAGACAAGGGACATGATATTTTTACCCAGGTTCGGGCCCTCTCAATGGAGGTAAAACCCTACTCCTGCTTGATTGATATTGATGATATGGGTAGTACAAGAGTGGATCTACCACGAGATCAAGGAGGCTAAACTAGAAGCCAGCCTATGGTATGATTGTTGTTGTATATCTATCGACTAGCCTGGCCCCTGTTTATATAATGCACCAGAGGCCTAGGATAACAAGAGTCCTAGCCGAATGCGCCGGTGGGGGAGGAGTCCTTGTCTTGATCGCCAAGTCTTGTTGATTCTTCCTTGTATGTGGCAGCTGTCCGGACTGGCCCATGAGTATATGGCCATAGGGGTCCTCGGCCCAATCCAACTGATTGGGAGACGACGTGTGGAGTACCCCGTAGTCTAGGACACCGTCAATAGTGTTGGAAATATGCCCTAGAGGCAATAATAAAAGTATTATTATATTTCCTTGTTCATGATAATTGTCTTTTATTCATGCTATAACTGTATTATCCGGAAATCGTAATACACGTGTGAATACATAGACCACAATATGTCCCTAGTGAGCCTCTAGTTGACTAGCTCATTGTGATCAACAGATAGTCATGGTTTCCTGGCTATGGACATTGGATGTCATTGATAACGGGATCACATCATTAGGAGAATGATGTGATGGACAAGACCCAATCCTAAGCATAGCACAAGATCGTGTAGTTCGTTTGCTAGAGCTTTTCCAATGTCAAGTATCTCTTCCTTTGACCATGAGATCGTGTAACTCCCGGATACCGTAGGAGTGCTTTGGGTGTATCAAACGTCACAACGTAACTGGGTGACTATAAAGGTGCACTACAGGTATCTCCAAAAGTGTTTGTTGGGTTGACACGGATCGAGACTGGGATTTGTCACTCCGTATGACGGAGAGGTATCTCTGGGCCCACTCGGTAATGCATCATCATATTGAGCTCAAAGTGACCAAGTGGTTGGTCACGGGATCATGCATTACGGTACGAGTAAAGTGACTTGCCGGTAACGAGACTGAACAAGGTATTGGGATACCGACGATCGAGTCTCGGGCAAGTAATGTACCGATTGACAAAGGGAATTGTATACGGGGTTGTTTAATCCTCGACATCATGGTTCATCCGATGAAATCATCGAGGAGCATGTAGAAGCCAACATGGGTATCCAGATCCAGCTGTTGGTTATTGCCCGAGAGTTGTCTCGGTCATGTCTGCGTGTCTCCCGAACCCGTAGGGTCTACACACTTAAGGTTCGGTGATGCTAGGGTTGTATGAATATGAGTATGCAGCATACCGAATGTTGTTCGGAGTCCCGGATGAGATCCCGGACGTCACGAGGAGTTTTGGAATGGTCCGGAGGTAAAGAATTATATATAGGAAGTGGTATTTCGGCCATCGGGAAAGTTTCGGGGTCACCCGGTAATGTACCGGGACCATCGGAAGTGTCCCGGGGGGTCCACCGGGTGGGGCCACCCATCCCGGAGGGCCCCATGGGCTGAAGTGGGAGGGGAGCCAGCCCATAGTGGGCTGGTGCGCCCCCCTAGGCCCACCCCCTGTGCCTAGGGTTGAAACCCTAGGGTGGGGGGGGGGGGGCGCACCACATGCCTTGGGGGGCAAGTTCCCCCCAGGCCGCCGCCCCCTTGGGAGATTGAATCTCCCAGGGCCGGTGCCCCCCCTGGGGGCCTATATAAAGGAGGGAAGGGAGAAGGGCAGCCGCAACCTATGCTTTTGGCGCCTCCCTCCCCCTGCTACACCTCGTCCTCCTCCCGTAGTCGCTTGGCAAAGCCCTGCTGGAGTTCTGCTGCATCCACCACCACACCGTCGTGCTGCTGGATCATCATCAACCTCTCCTTCCCCCTTGCTGGATCAAGAAGGAGGAGACGTCTTCCGTCCCGTACGTGTGTTGAACGCGGAGGTGCTGTCCGTTCAGCACTTGGTCATCGGTGATCTGAATCACGGCGAGTACGACTCCATCATCACCATCCCCTTGAACGCTTCTGCACTCGATCTACAAGTGGTATGTAGATGCAATCTCTCTTCCATGACTCGTTGCTTAGATGAACTCATAGATGGATCTTTGTGAAACCGTAGGAAAAATTTTAATTTTCTGCAACGTTCCCCAACAAATAGGTGTCCTAAGAACTTTGGTGGGCAACTTATACTTATCCACAAATCCCCTTGATATGTATGAATGTGATGCACCAGTATCAAAAAGAAAGATTGCAGTAAATGACTTAACCAAAAACTTACCTTTAACTGCATCTGGCTGCTCTTCCACCTCCTCCACGCTAACATGGTTCACTTGCCCCTGTTGAAAGGGTTGGGCTTCTTCCCAGAGCTTCCATTGCCATTTCCATTCTTTGCTTCAGAACACTCGGTGGCGTAATGTCCATTTCTTCCCGCACTTGAAACAATTAATGTGACTTAGATCCTTCCTGGCAGGCGTTGCTGGGTTGGAATGGTTCTGGCCATTGCTTCCTCCATTCCCATTCCCATTCTTAGGGCCACTATGGTTGTGCGTACTTCCTCCATTGGAATTATGGCCTCCATGGTTATGGTGAATGTGTCCTCCCGAGTACGGGGTAAAACGGGGTCTCTGCTGAGCTCCTTAATTGTACTTCCCTTGTCCATACTTCATCTTGCGGCTATCTATCTGCTGCTTCTTCCCTTCAATCATAAGAGCTCTATCTAACAACTCCTGGTAGTTGTTGAATGTTGCCACCATCAACTACATGCTCAACTCGTCATTCAGTCCTTCCAGAAACTTCTCCTGCTTAGCAGCATCAGTAGCTACGTCATCAGGGCCATAACGTGCTATCTTACTAAACTCATCCACATATTGGCCCACTGTGCATCCTCCCTGGCGCAAGTTGCGAAACTCGCGCTTCCTCATGTTCATAGCTCCTGCTGAAACATGGGTAGTGCGGAAAGCCTGCTGAAACTGGTCCCATGTAACAATGTCAATGGGGTAAGTGGCTATGAAATTCTCCCACCATGATGTTGCGGGTCCATAAAGCTGATGTGCGGCAAAACGCACTCTCTACACATCTGTGCATTCCGCAGTGGTTAGCTCCCTTCCAATCTTGCGGAGCCAATCATCTGCAACAATCAGCTCGGTGCTACTAGAGAACACCGGCGGATTCAGCCTTAGGAAACGGGCTAGGTGATCAACAGGTGGTGGTGGTGGTGGGTTGTTTTTGTTGTTGCCTTGGTTCTGATTCTGAACTAGTAGCTGCATCAAGGTATTCTGCTGCTGGATCAACTGGGTGAGCTCCGGTGGGAAAGCAAATCCATTGTCACGTCTCGGAGGCATCTAATGGGTTTAGAAAAGATGAGAAAATAGAATAGAATGAGGTCTAAAGGGAAAACACTACCCATATGCACATGATACAAACATAATCATATCACTTCAATCAATTCAAACAAGGGCATACAATCGGTCTAACTATCGTTACAAAAGTGCTCGGACTATTCTATATACATGGGGGAATACTACTATTAATATGGTGGTCGACTAGAAGTTCTGATCGGTGGAAGACTCCATGATATCTGCTCCATCTTCATCAAGATAGTCATCATCGCTATCGTCGGGGTCAGAGTCTGTGTCGTCGATGATGATGTAGTCCTCCAAACGAATGTCCTTGGAATGGTCGTCATCTCCTCCTGGCGCGGGGTCTCCCATGAATACTCCTAGCTTCCTTGTCAGGTCCTCATTCTTCTCCACTAGTATCATCATTTCCTCCTCATATCCATCACGTGTATACTTGAGTTCCACCTTCAGCTACGTAATCCTGGTCATTGCCTTCTTTAGATCTATCATGCTTGCGCACATCTGGTTCTCCTGGCGACGAATGTGTTGGTTTAACTCCTGGATGAAAGATGCAATGGGCATGTCCCTCCTGGTGCTGATCATCTCCCATTGCTCATCTCGGTGCCCACATATCTGGTAAATAGTGTACTTAAGATCCTTGTGATAAACTTCTCCAATGCGTCCCATGGCGATGTGGGCTGCCATACTCTTTCCTGGACTCCAGATTGGTGCATCAAAGGAAAACTCTATGGGCTCAGTGACTGGCATGATCGTCCTTCCTGGAACTTGAACTCGAATCATCCAACGCTCCTCTTCTAGTAAAGTGGCTATGTAGGTCCCGGTGAAGCTGAGTATTCCGATGTTCAGGTACCTAGTGACTTCCTTCAAGTGTCGTCCAAAACGAGTGTCTTCATCCGGTTCTGTAAACTTGTTCCTCGAGTCCGCCATCCTATAGAGTGGAAAAGGGAGAGGAGTCAGAAATGAGTAGAGAAGAGTGACCTATGGTTTAACTTAGTGGTCGTGTCCTACAGTCAGCATGTGCTCTGATACCATCTTGTAGCGACCAGACCTCAAACAGTCTAGTCTCTGTGCATCAGTGTCATCCTTGGATCGGTAATGTTGAACGCACATTACTTGAGGATTTATAACAAAGTTCCAATCACACACTTATTACATCGAATGTCTCAAAAGAGAACTTATTACAATAATATGGATTAAGGCCATCTAAATAAGATAACAGCAGAAGGCTTAGAAGATAAAGTGAGTCTATCAACTCCAACGGCATAGCTGAGTGAACGACAACAACCTATGGCACCTTACTCGTCGTTTGAGAAGTCTGTAACATGATATGTTGCAGCCCGAAACGGGTCAGCATATGGAATATGCTGGCAAAGTAACACAAAGAGTAATGAACAGAATAAATGCTATCACTACATGCATATATGGCTGGTGGAAAGCTCTATGGTTAAAGTTTTGCATAAAGCCAATTTTCCCTAAAACAAAGGAATAAAATTTATTTAACTATCATGGTGGTTGTTAAACATTGAGAAGGTTCCTCCAACTCAATCACAATTAAGTAATATCAATTAACCCAAAAAAATTAATTTAGAGTAAGATCAACAGGATAATCCAAGAACCAGATACTCAAGATGTCCATAATCGGGGACACGGCTAACCATGATTAGTTTATACACTCTTCAGAGGTTTGCGCACTTTTCCCCACAAGACTCGATCTCCTCTGTTGCACTTCTCGCACTACATGGTGTTTGAGAAATGGATGACCGAGACACGGTGTTTCAGAAACATTAACTCTTTACTTTGGATGGACATTTACATATACTTTCCCATACATCTGCTAGCCCACCACTGAAAGAGGTCATGCAACATACTCAACTATGCTAGAGCCCATAATAGCTTGTGGATGCACATGGAAGTTTCTAGCATGAATAATTTTATGATCCCTTTTAGCCTGGGTGGCGAACCGTAGGATGATCACACGGGAACTCTGGGATATCCTAGGACAACACTAGATTCTCCAGGTGCCCGCAACCAATCCACCCAGATGTGTATTTAAGTAGCCACCTTAAGTTAACCATTAATTAACACTACTCACATTTGTCATGGATACACTCACCCAATCCACGTCTACGAGCATAGCATAGCAATCCTGAGCATAACGTAGAAGTAACTCCCAAAGGTTTGATAATAAAAGGGCAATAGGTTCTACCTCATCATCTACTTCCCAAACCCACATGTTATTCAGATCCTAACCATGCAATGTTTGAGGATTGGAACTAATGCATAAAAAACAGGGTAATAAAGGGGTATGATCAAAGTGTTACTTGCCTTGCTGATGATCCGCAAAACCTAGAGACTAGTAGTAGCACGCTTCGCACTCCGGGAATTTTATCTTAAACAAACAATAGCATACATAAGCACTCAACTAGAAGCACGGGTAAAACTCAAATAAGGAGATCTAACCAGAAAGTTCAACTGAAGAACTCCGGTTAGCAAAAAGAATCAAATCAAACGGAGCAACGAAACTCAAACTACGAACGAAACAAGATTCGTTTACTAACCTGGACTAAAGTCAAATTTTACAGTACCAAAATCATTTTCAAGTTGGTTAACCAGAAAGATGGCTACGAGACAAAGATCTAGGCGCTGGTTTTATCTAATTTGGATAAACGAGCGAAAAGTTATACTAGATCGAAGATCAGGGCAGAAATCGTGATCGAAAATAATCATAGATAAACCCTGCAAAAAATAAAACAAGACGAACAGGCTAACGAACGAACGTTCGTTAAAAGAACCTAAATGGTGAACAACGTTCGCAAAAACGAACGAACGGACGAACATCCGCTAAACAACTAAACCGAAAAAAACTGAACCGATCTATTTAAAAAAACAGATCTAGGTTTTCTAAAAAAACGAACGGTTAACCGGAAAAAAACGACGAACGGCAGCAGTGGCTACCTCCGCCGGGACTCCAGCGGGGCAGGGCGGCGTCGGCGGGCCTCCGGGTGCCGGCGACTTGCGGCAGCGAGGCGCGCAGGCGGCGGCGGCTCGAGTGGCAGTGGTTGGCGGCGGCGGCGGTTGGGACGGGGTGGAGAGGTGGCGGCGGGGCGGGGGTACTTTTAGGGGGCGGCGGCCGGTCCGACTTGGGAGAGGGGGCGGCTGGCGGCATGGCTCGCTCGAACTCCGGCGAGTCCGAGTCGGGCATGGGAGGAAGGCGGCGGCGGCGAGTTGGGCCGACCTGCTCGACTTGGCTTCGGCCCAGTCAGGCGGGAAACTTTTTTTTTAAATAATTCTACCGAAACAGAAAAATCCTAATAAAATATATAATTAATTCTAAAAATGCCAAAAACAATTTTCACCGTCTAAATAAAATATTTAGAACAAAGTGAACATTTTTTGGCCTAAGAATGAAATTTTGAAAACATGCATATTTTTCTAATTCAAATAAAATCGCAAATAAAATAAATAGTTGATTTTAACATTTTTCCTCCAATATTTCTTTTATTTTGGGAAGTCACTTTATCCCCTCTCTTTTATTTTAATATTGGAAATATTAGGAGAGAAAAAAACCTTAAAACCAAAATGTTCCTCTTTTCAATATTTGAGAAAATTCAAATATGAAAATAAATGAAACTCCCAACTCTCTCCGTGGGTCCTTGAGTTGCTTAGAGTTTCTAGGATCAACCAAAATGCAATAAAATATGATATGCACATGATGACCTATATATAACATTCCAAATTGAAAATTTTGGATGTTACAGCTGAATAACACCCTACTCCTGCTTTGTGTGTTGTTTATCTGGTCGACAGAAAGGTACAAATCTTTTCGGGAATGGAAAGTATATTGTTCCTCCTATCTAGGTTCTACCAAGTGTCCAACCCATTTTGTAGTAGCCTGGTCCTCCTATTATCGTGCAAGGCGTACCAAAGTGGCTATGCTATGCATAATAGTACCTTGCGTGACAAGGTAGGTATGCATATTTAATGCTTGGTGAAGTATCCTTAGCTCCTTGCCTCCGGGAATGAACTATCGACATTTCGTCACCACTCAAGGTGGTTACTTTGTGCTGCGGTGATGCATGTAGGTATAGGTATTCACTATGCGGTCGGTGGTTGGATGACTTAGCCTTTGCACCATTGTTACTCCATCGGCCAGTTTGTTTACCTGCCATGTGTCACAAAAGGTTAGCGTCTGCACAACCAACATGCCACGCGTGTGGTTGTTGTGGTGAGGCACCTCATGCAGTTGGTTCTGTCTATCCAACGACTCATGCAGTTTTCCATCTACATAATTTATGTGCTTCACGCATAACGAAAATGGTGCACACACAATCACGTGGAAACCAAGTGCACATGACACTACGATCATTTATTTTTGCTATCTCCATATTTTCTAAATTCTACAAATTAAACATTCCCTAAATAAGACCTTCCACTTGCCATTTCAGAAGTACATGATGTATGTCAGAAGGTCCGCGAATAAGGTGTAAGAGAGGCGCTATGTGCTTGCTACTGAAAGGTGGAACTTAAGTAGGGCCACACTAGAAGAAGCTTTCAACAATTACCGTGGACATGGGGTACCTTGGTCGTCCGGAAATGTTGCCTCTTTGAACCTTATCAGTCTTGCCACAAAGATGGATCATCCATCTTTTTCTTAAGCGTGTGGTAAGTGTCGTCGCGCATTTGTAGAACACACGCGAGACACCAAGGACCGGAGACATAACACCATCTCCATTACCCCAGTTCCACCCTATCCTTCTTCGATCAAGTTACTCCACCCCTTCCATTCTCCAGGAGATGCATCTTGGATGCAAACATTGACTTGCGAGACTGGCACACAAAAAATAAGATGTTTCACGTGGGGAGGTCTCCTTTTCTTCTAAACTTACAAAAAAGATGAGGTGGCTCCACGTAGTTCGGGAGGATCTCCTTTTCTTTAACTTGTTTGCCTATAGATTATTAGATTCTAAGCGGGAGATTTTTTTTCTGAAAGATTTTCACGTGGGATAGCATCCTAGGACTCCTAATTAAGGTACCTCATCCCATGGTCGTAGATAATTAATCTTTAGATAAGTTGTACAATTTTCTTAGTTAATGAGGATTAACATTGAGCCTCATATGGTGTATCGAATTAGTAAATATAAGATGTGATATTCTATATGTGCATGTATGAACTGTGCAGTTCAATTTCATCAATACTAGTTTTAACAATACCACTATGAATGACTATATTTCGTTAATGTTAAGCCTATTCTAGTTAACATGTCTTTCCATTTTTATTTAACAATAACAAGTGTACTTAGACCTGCATAAGACCAGTTTGAATGACAATATTTGCTTGTGTTAAATGTTTGGCCTGTTGCAGTTAACACACCTTTCCACTTCTTATTTTGCTTAACTAGCATGTTTAAAACTCTACACTGAAGCTATCATTTGGAGATTATGTTTTCTACCAAGTATATATTTGGTTGATGTTTAGACTATTGTGCTTAATGCGTCTTTCGATGTACTTACACGGGACAATTGGGAATGACTATTGTCTCCATCGAGATTAGTTTCATCCCATGTCTTATATACACTCACTTTTCAGGGTATCAGTAACTAGTACCATATAGGCCGGGGGCTGAAAAGGGATTAATCGGCAAATCAGACATTTAACTGAATATATCTATAACCCATTTATCGGTAGGTTAACAAGGGCCTTATCTAATATATCTAAGACTACATAGCAGCATGCATTGTATTGAATGTCTAAATATTAAATTCTAGGCTACATAGCAACAAGGAAGAGTGTTACCTTAATGTTCTGATGATGTCTAGATATACATAGAATGACACCAATTAACTGCAGTGTTGTACTACATCATTGTGCAATTGTTGTTTAGCTTCTAATATTAACTTAGTTCTTTTAGGTAGATATGTCATTGGTAAAGATCCAGGCTTTGATCCTTTTTGTGTATGGGGCAATTAGATATTCATGAACTAGCATCAACTGAGGAAATTGATAAAGAGTGTTAGTAAAATGGGTCAAAAGATGGCAATTAAACTATTTGTTTACACTATCCATGACAATAGTGAACTGCAGGATGGTAAGTAAGAACTCTGCAATCTTCTTTATATTGCTCATAATGAGTTGTGTTAGATGACAATGTTTGAATCTTTTTCCTTTGCAGTGGTTCCCAATGCAGTTTACTCAAGATTATCTCTCAGACTACATGATTGATTGGCTTGTAAAGGTCAAAGTATTTCTACCAGAGCACAATGACTGTCTAGATGTCCTCATGAAGATAGTGGAGGATGGGCGGTCGTCCATCACAAGGGATTAGACTAGAGTCGTGTGTGCCTTCTGTATGGAGGAGGGCACAGTATGGGAATTCCACTCCAGCTTGTTCAGCAACCAGAATGTCTTTCGCCTCTTTCTTTATCGTCTTTACTGCAGGTATACAACCCTCGTTCATCATTCTTTATTCGGTGCGTATGTAATTCTTGAACATATGTACATGTGAATCGAATAATGCATTGGTTGTTGAACCTGATGGATACGAATAAAGTTATAGCCTACTTTCACACTCAAATTCGGTACAATTTTAAATAGAAGCGATTATATTAGGGTGAAAATACGCTATGGAGGTCATTATGGCGCACACGGTCCATAGAAGCACAACGTGTGTGATATACCTCATAATCTGACAAGTTGCATAAAGAGAAAACGTGTGCGACCATGCACACAATTGCTGTTTCCAAAGAATGTGTGATGTCAAAAAATATCATAAACAGTGCGAGCAAACTAAATGTTTGTGATAGTCACCTTATCGTACACAGTTTACAATCATGAACTGTTTCTGATGTCATGCGCATCGTGAACATTGCACCATAACGTGTGCGATAGTTATCTCGTCCGACACTCATACGACAATCGGAAGTTTCGTAAACACATCCGGCGTGCGTATGATGATTAACTTATCTTCTTAATTATGCAATCGCATACGGTTTGGGAAAAGTGAATGTGTGTGATTGTCTCCTTAGCATACATGTTTTATAATCGTGAACTGTTTGTGATGGGCCGTGGATCATAAATGTTGCACCACAAAATACCGAGCATGATGGTAATGCGAGCACAAATGAGTAGCAAGGATGGAGCGTTTGGGAAATTCTACATATCACAAACAATTGTCTAAAGACTCGCGTTTGGGATATGCCGGTGCATACGCTTAGTTCGGCAAAACGTATGCATTCCTACTCCCTATCCCCAATGATTCCCAAATCATTTGTAAAGCATATGCTTGGGTCGTGTGGGAAAGACCCCTCCCCCCTATCGCACACACACAGGCAAGGCGACGGTTTAAAATGTCGTCGTGGAAAGGCGTTAAAACTCGTTTGTATATAGCTCACTATACTGTGGATGCATGCTAGATAGCGTTCGATTGGTGGAGTAACAGTAGTAGATGAAAAATCATTTTGGTCTACTTGTCACGGATGTAAAGCCTATATACATGATCATTGCCATGAATATCATCATAACTATGCACTTTTCTATCAATTGCCCGGCAATAATTTTTCTACCCACCGTATGCTATTTCTATGAGAGAGAAGCCTCTAGTGAAAATTATGGCACCGGGTCTATGTAAATCATATTAATAGAACAAAAATTACCTTCCTGCAATTTTACTCATTTTATTTTACTTTTCCATTTGTCTATCTATCACTATCAGATTTAATCATTGCAAGTAACGAGTTCAAGGGGATTGACATCCCTCTTGCCTGCGTTGGGTGCAAGTATTTGCTCTTGTGTGTGTAGGTATTACTTACTAGGAGTTTGCGCTTATTCTATTGGTTCGATAACATTGGTACTCACTGAGGGAAATACTATCTGCTACTATATTGCTTCACCCTTGCTCTTTGGGAAAATGATAGCGCAGCTCACAAGTAGCAATCAGTTGTTCGCGAACGTTGCCTCTTCTAACCCTACTAGTCTTCCCACAAGGATGGATCATCCGTCTACATCTGGAGTGCATGGTGTGGTATCCCATGGTGGCGGACTGCTATTCAGAGATACCATTCCTGGGTCATCATCACAGTAGTCGGGTGTGACACAGCGGCCCTCTTGCTCCTCAAGCTCATATGCAAACGTGTCAAATGGCTCCTCGACATGGGAGGCATTTTGTTCTATATAGCCATTCCCATGGTGATTCATCTATCATTAGCATGTTTCATGGCAATCAACGGGGCAAACAGAGGCACTCATAGTAGTGGAAGCTACTTTGCGGACTGAGACAGGACAATCGTGTGATGCTTTTGCTTGTGAATAAGTTTCTAGTGCAGCCATCTCACCCACAAGGACTCCAGCCTCCGTTTCAGAGTAACCCATATGGAGACACCAGGAACTGCCTTGGGACAACTCACTTCTTGTGAATATGCTTATTTGGCTTAATGGTCCAAGAAGGAAACTTCTATATAGGTAGTAGATAAACAATATTACTAGATAAGGGCGATGGAAGTGAGACATAAAGGGTATATTGTATGTGGATCCCACACCTATGTGATTTGGTATGGGATAAGGTTTCTATATTACTTTCCTTTTTTCTTGTCGGTCCCATATGTAACTTACATAACCCATCTAGCATTTACCTAGTGGCTTAAACCATTCATATTACTTTCCTTTTCCCCGAGGGTCACCTGTGTAACTGATATAACCCATTTAGTAGCTACCTAGAGGCCAGAGAGGTACTTAGCAATATCCTTTTCTTCCTCAGCATACCACACTAGCTTGGCCTTCTTATAGATCAATACTTTTATGGTCGGTGCTGCCGAGACAGCGTCGACGGTGGCTGGTGCTAGAATGATTTTTCTAGTACTTAGGGTTGGTTCTCGTCTTGCTAATTATGTCTTGTCGTGAAATTTCTCATACCTATAGGATTGGTTCTTGTCATGATATTTCTAGTAACTCAGATTGGTTACCTGTCCTAATAATTGCTAAGTTGTGGCAAATTTTATCTTGAATATTTAACCAAAGAGGTTAAAGGAAAGGAAGTCTATCACTCGAGAAAAACTACAATAAACAAATTGCGTAGTTCTATCCAAAAGCCTCATGTGGTAGTCCATCCAACTAATCTTTGTGCTTCACACGCACAAAAATGGTTCACACGCAATCATGTGGAAACCAAGTGGACAAGACATTATGCTCATGTATGTTTTGGGTCTCCATAATTTATAAATGCTACAAGTTAAACATTCCCTCAATAAGACCTTCCACTTGCCATTTCAGAAGTACATGATTTATCTCAGAAGGGACGAGAACAAGGCGGAAGAGAGGCACAATCTGCTTGATGCTGAAAGGTGGAACTTAAATAGGGACACACTTGAATAAGCTTTCAACTATTATCGTGGACACGGGGTACATTGGTCGTCCGCAAATGTTGCATCATGTAACCATACTAGTCTTTTGAAAGAAATTGCAATAAACAAATGGCCTTGTTCTATCCAGACACCTCATGCGGTTGTCCATCAAAGTAATTTTGGTGCTTCACGCACAACAAAAATGGTGCACACACAATCATCTGGAACCAGGTAGGCATGACACTATTGTCATGTATTTTTTTCCTATTGCCATCTTTACTGAATGCTACAAATTAATGATTCTATAAATAATTCCTTTAACTTGTCATTTCAGAAGTATAGGATGGATCTCCGAAGTGTTGAGAATGAGGCGGAAAAGAGGCGCAATCTGCTTGGTGCTGAAAGGTGGAACTTAAGTAGGGATACACTCGAAGAAGTTTCAACTAGGACCATGGACATGGGGTAAAGCATTGTCCGTAAACTTTGCTACTTAGAACCCTACCAGTCTTCCCACAAGGATAGCTCATCAATCTGCATCTGGAGTGTGTTGTGCGGGTGCCCATGATGATAGCCTGTTCTTGAGGGGTATCATGCCTGGGTCATCATCACTAATGTAGGGTGCGACGTAGTGGCCCTGATGCTCCTCTAGTTCATATACAAATATGTTAAATGACTCAGCGATGTGGAACATGTTTGGTTCCTGCGATTTCATGGTGAGTCATCCGACAGGAGCATGACATATGGAAATCTGTTGGGGGCAAACAAAGGCATTCATAGTAGTGGCAGCTCCTTTATGAACACAGACAGACACAATAATGGAACGCTTTTGCCCAGAGACCATGGTGGTACTTAACAGCATCATTTGCGACCTTAGCGTACAACACAAACTTGGCTTTCTTATCGATTAGAACTTTCATGTAGAATGGTCTTTCTAGTAACTAGCATTTGTCTCCTGCCACGATAATTTGTAGATAATGGCAAGTTCTATCATGAATATCTAACCTAAGAGATAAAGGAAAGGAAGTCTGTCACTTGAGAAAAAATGCAATAAACAAATGGCCTACCTCTATCCAATCACTCATGTGGTTGTCCATCATTGCTTCACGAGCAACAAAGATGGTGCACACACAATCATGTGGAAACCAATCAAATGATACAAATTAAGGATTCCCTAAATAAGACCTTCCACTTGTCATTCCGGAAGTACAGGAATTATCTCAGAAGGGCCGACAATGAGGTGGAAGAGAGACACAATCTGATTGTTGCTGAAAGGTAGAACTTAAGTAGGGACACACTAGAAGAAGATTAACTAGTACCGTGGACAAGGGGTACATCGACGGCCACAAACTTTGCCTCTTAAACCCTTCTAGTCTTCCCACAAAGATGGATAACCCATCTATGTTCAGAGTGTGTGCTGTGGGTTCCTATGGTGGCGGCGTGCTCTTTAGGGATGGGATGCCTGGGTCGTCATCACTATCAACAAGTGTAAGATAGTGGCCCTCTTCCTCCTCCAGCTCATATGCAAACATGTGAAATGGCTCGGGGATGTGGGATGCATTTTTTCCAGCCATTCCAATGGAGAGTCATCATATATGAGCATGATGCGTGGCATTCTAAAGGGGCAAACAGAGTTATTCATAGTATTGGCAGCTCCTTTGCAGACAGAGGCAGACACAATCGCGGCATGCTTTTGCATGTGAATCGGTTTCCAAAGTAGCCATCTCGCCCGCTGGGACTCCTTCCTCCGGTTCAGAGGAACCCATATGGAGACACCGAGAACAACCTAGGCACACCTCGAGGCTCCTAAATACGCTTCTTTGGCTTAGTGGCCCAAGAAGGAAACTTATATATAGATAGTTGATAATAAATATTACTCCCTCTTTAAAGAAATATGAAAGCGTTTAGATTACTAAAGTAGTGATATAAATGCTCTTATATTTCTATACGGAGGGAGTACAAGATAAGGGTGAAGGAAAAGAGACAAAGAGAATGTTTCATTGGTGTGTGGATCCTACATCTATGTGAGTTGGCAGGGAAGAAGGTTTGTTTACTACTTTCCTTTTTCCTTGAGGTTCCCATGCGTAACTGACATAACACATCTAGCAGTTACCTAGTGGCATAACCCATTCATATTAGTTTCCTTTCCCTTGTGGGTCACATGTGTAACTGACATAACGCATCTAGTAGTTACCCAGAGGCCAGAGAGGTAATTGACAATATCATTTTTGGCCTTAGTGTACCACACACGCGTGGCCTTCTTATCGATCGAAACTTTCATAAGCTGTGCGGTCATGACCATGATGGTGGTGGATGCTGCTAGAATGATTTTTCTAGTAATTAGGATTGGTTCTCCTTTTGCTAATTAAGTCTCGTCATGAATTTTCTAGTACCTATAGAATTGATTATCGTCGTGATCTTTCTAGTAACTAGGATTGGTTACTTGTCGTGACCAATTCTACATAGTGGCAAGTTTTCTCTTTAATATCTAACCAAAGAAGTAAAGGAAAGGAAGTCAGTCACTCGATCAACATTACAATAAACAAATGGCCTACTTTTATCCAACAACTCAGGTGGTTGTCCATCAAACTAATTTTGGTGCTTCACTCGTAGCGAAAGTGGTGCACACACAATCATGCGAAAATCAAGTGGACATCACACTACGATCATCTATTTTTACTATCTAAGTATTTTCTAAATGGTAAAAATTAAAGATTCCCAAATAAGATTGTCAACTTGTCACTAAAGAAATACATGATGCATCTTAGAAGGGCGGACAATGAGGTAGAAGAGAGGTGCAACATGCTTGCTGCTGAGATATGGAACTTAAGTAGGGACACACTGGAAGAAGCTTTCAACTATTACCATGGATATGGGGTGAATCAACTATCAGTGGACGTTGCCTCTAGGAACCCTGCTAGTCTTCCCACAAGGATGGATCATCCATCTGTGCCAGGAGCGCGTGGTGTCGGTGCGCCTGGTGGCGGCATGCTATTCAAGGATGCCATGCCTTGGTCGTCATCACTGCAGCGGGGTGTGACACAGTGGACCTCTTGCTCCTCCAGCTCATATGCAAACATGTCAAATGGCTCCTGGACGAGGGATGGATTTGGTTCAAGCCATTCCTATGGTGAGTCACCCTATGTTACCATGTCGCGTGGCAATATGTTGGGGGCAAATAGAGACACTCATAATAGTGGTAGCAACCTTTGGGAGGGAGACAGACATAGTCGCACGATGCTTTTGCTTGGGAATAACTTTCTAGTGCAACCATCTTTCCCACCGGGACTCCAGCCTCTGATTCAGAGGAACCCATATGGAGACACGAGGAACTTCTTGTGAACATATCGAGTCTTGTGAATACACTTTCTTTGGCTTAATGGCCCAAGAAGGAAACTTATATATAGGTAGTAGATATACAATGTTATTAGCTAAGGGCGAAGGAAGAGAGATATAAATGATATTTTTGTGGGCGGGGGAGAAGGTTTGTGTATTACTTTCCTTTTTCCTTGTTGGTCCCATATGTAACTGACATAACCCATCTAGAAGTGATCTGGCCGCGGTGATGCGTGTAGGTATAGGTGTTCAAAATGCGGTTGGTGGTTGGATGACTTAGCCTTTGCACCATTGTTACTCCACCGGTCAGTTTGTTTACCTGCCATGTGTCAGAAAAGGTTAGTGTCTGCACAACTAACATGCCATGCATGGGGGTGTTGTGTTGAGGCGTCTCATGTAGTTGGTTCTGTCTATCCAACAACTCATGAGGTTTTCCATCAAAATAATTTATATGCTTCACGCATAACGAAAATGGTGCACACACAATCACGTGGAAACCAAGTGGACATGACACTACGATCAGTTATTTTTTCTATCTCCATATTTTCTAAATTCTACAAATTAAACATTACCTAAATAAGACCTTCCACTTGCCATTTCAAAAGTACATGATGTATCTCAGAAGGTCCGAGAATAAGGTGGAAGAGAGGCGCTATGTGCTTGCTACTGAAAGGTGGAACTTAAGTAGGGACACACTAGAAGAAGCTTTCAAAAATTACCATGGACATGGGGTACCTTGGTCGTCCGCAAATGTTGCCTCTTTGAACCTTACCAGTCTTGCCACAAAGATGGATCATCCATCCGTGTCTAAAGCCTGTGGTAAGTGTCGTCGCGCGTTTGTAGAACACGCGTGAGACACCAAGGACCGGAGACATCCCTTGCTGATTCGTAGACGGGGTGCAAGGCATGGTTCTATCTCAATGAAAAAACATAAAAATACACAACTATCTATCCAGGCTCGGGCTACATGGCTGCATAACACCCTACTCCTGCTTTGTTTGTGCTTTATCTGGTGGACAGAGAGCTACAAATCCTTCTGGGAATGGAAAGTTTAGTGTTGCTTATCTAGGTTGTAGCAAGTGTCCAACCCTTTTATAGTAGCCTTATCCTCCTTCCATAGTGTAAGGGGTACCACAGTGGCTAAGCTACACATAATAATACCTTGCATGACAACGTAGGTATGCACATTGAATGCTTGGTGAAGTGTCCTTGGCTCCTTGCCTCCGGGAACGAACTCCCGTCATTTCATCACCGCTCAATGTGGTTACTTGGCAACGAAGTGACACGTCTACGTGCATGTGTTCACTGCGCGGTTGGTGGTCACCGCTCAATGTGGTTACTTGGCGCCAAAGTGACATGTCTATGTACATGTGTTCACTGTGCGGTTGGTGGTCGAATGACTTAGCCTTTGCATCATTGTTACTCTGTTGGCCTGTTTGTTTACCCTCCATGTGTGGTAAAAGATCTGCTTGTGCAGCAGCATGCCATGCGTGGGGTATTGTAGTCTGGCTCCTCTTGGAAGTCGGTTGGCAAAAGTCATTGTTGGGCGAAGTTTTATTCCCGGGGGTCGGCTGCCCCTCGCCTTGTTGTCGAGAGGCTTTGCGTTAGATCATAATGTGGTAGTTCTTGACAAAGACCTGCATACCACCATGGAGCATCTAGACTCCTTTTGGATGTCGTGGTAGCTAATCCCGGAGATGCATGTCTTGTAGTGATTCTTCTCCAAATGTCTGCTTTTTACGTCGTGGCTACCACATCTTATGCGCAGTTGGTTCCATGAACGCACCACTCATGGTACTGCCAGTAAGCGTGCCAATGGTGTCATCATGCTCTTCAGGAATGGGATGTCTGGGTCATCATCGCTGCTATTGGGTGTGACATAGTGGTGTAAGTGCATCTAGTGCCCCTTAGTGATTTTGGTGTATTGAAGACTTATAGGTTAAGGGACTAACATGTTTGTGAGTGTACACAGGCTCTATAAGTCAATGAGGAGTTTGATATTTACAGTAAATGTCGACCCCTAAAAATGAATGTCTTCGGCTGAAGACTTCGGTTCTCCTGAAGACTTTGAAAGTGAAGAAATTGGTGTGACCTTGAAGACTTCGATATTCATGCGAGGAATCTGAAGCGTGAAGACTTTTGTTTTCGTAGTTTCATTTTCTTCTTATTGAGTCATAGAAAACACCGTATTGTTAAAGGGGGTCGATGTAATGCTAAGGAAACAGATTTCCAAGTGATGCTCATCTCAAAATCCACACCTACCCAATCCTTCGAGTGAAGCCTTTGGAAATCTCATATCAGTTCAGTCAATTTCTTCAGTGGCAAAGACGGAGATCTTCTGGTCTCTAAGGAATTTGTTCTAACTGAGGAGTTAGGAATTCGCCGGTGGGGATTGCCTACATAGTGAGGAACATTATAGCCCCTGAGGAATTTGAACCTCAAATCCGACTGTTGCTGTGCCACGCGCCAGCTGTCCCAAAATATCCTGCCACCTAACGGTCATATCAGCCAAGGGAATTTATGTCTTATCATGTCGGGCTGCTCCCTAGGCTATAAATAGCTGCCCCCTACAACCACTATCTGGTTGGCTGCTCCGAGAGAAACTGACACTTGTCATTTGAGAGCATCCCATCCTCCGAGGACTTTGAGCGAAAATCATCAAGTGAGGAAAACCCGAATCCCAAACCCAAACCTACAAACCCCAAAGTGATTGAGCATCACTGAAGAGATTGTTCCTGTGTGGAACCGACGCTTGTTACCTTTGAGGACTGTGTATCCTCCAGACGGTTAGGCGTCATGGTCTGAGCATCCAAGACGAATTATGGATTAGTGAGTGACCAAGTCTGTGAAGGTTTGGAAGTCACCTGTGAAGGCTTACCACTACTGTTGGCTGAGGTCTGTGTGATCTTAGCTCAAGGAGAATACGGTGAGGACTATGTGTCCTCGAGTTTAAATACTCAGCCGCTCCAACCAGACGTACAACTGTCACAGCAGTTGGAACTGGTCTACCAAATCATTGTCTTCACCAAGACAACTGGTTCTATTTCCTCAAACCTTTCATTTCCTCAGTTATGTGTTGATGTACCTGATCATTACTGTTTGAAGACTTTGACTGAAGACTTTATCTAATTCCTCAATCCTATTTCTTCAGTCTGTTTGTCTTCATCCTGCTTATCCTGTGTTTACGCTTTTTGTACTCTGTGTTTGCCTTTCATTTCATCATGATGACTATGCTATTACTCTGTTTTGCTTATACCTGAGTACTTATTCCGCTGCAAGTAGTTCTTCGCTTAGGAATTTCCTCATCCTGAAATTCCTCAGTGAAGAATTCATAAAAATCGCCTATTCATCCCCCCCTCTAGTCGATGTAACGCACTTTCAATTGGTATCAGAGCAAGGTACTCCCTTGTTCTGTGTGATTTTGGTTTAACCACCTGGATTTTTAGTTATGTCGACTGCGGGTATGATCAAGGTCTCGGTTGGGTGCCCTACCTTTGATGGGACGGACTACCCCTACTAGAAGAACAAGATGTGTGTGCATCTTGAGGTAATTGATAACGATCTCTGGTATGTTGTGGAAAATGGTGTTCCCTCAGTAACTCCGTCTCTGAATGCTACTAATGTGAAGAGGTTCAAGCAACTCGATTCTCAAGCGAAGAATATCATATGTGGCCATCTGAGCAAAGGTCAGTACGGCAGAGTGAGTGCACTAGAAACTGCTAAGTTGATTTGGGACAGGCTGTCCAAGGTCAACGAAGGAGTCTCAACTCAACGTGACTTCCGAGTTGATGTTCTTCGTAGTCTCTTCAACCGCTTCAAACGACTCAACAACGAAAATGTTCAGCAAACCTTCGATCGCCTCACTGACATCTCAAATGAGCTTCAAGCACTTGATGCCACTGATATCACTGATCATGAGGTGGCGAAGAAATTGCTGAGATCACTTGACACCTCATTTGATACCCTCGCACTGATGATTCAAGAACGAGCTGATTACAAGTCACTTGATCCGGCTGATATCCTCGAGAGGCTAAACACTCACGAGTTCCAGCTTGCTGAGAAGAGAGATCTCTATGGATCGAGCTACGGAAGATCACGTGCACTGAAGGCCAAGGTAGTATCTAAGTCCGAAGCTGAGGATTCTGGTAGCAGCCTTGGTGATCCTGAAGAATTGATCCAGGAGCTAGCAATGCTCGTGAGGAAATTCCAGAAGTTCTCTCACCATGGCCGTTTTGGAAAGTCTTCAAGAAATGCTGATTCCTCGTCCCGTGACTACAAAAAGGGAACTTGCCACAAATGCAAGAAACCTGGTCACTACATGTATGATTGTCCTCTGTGGGAAAAGGAATCAAAGAAGAAGAAGTACAAAGATGAAGATTTTGGTGACTCAAAGAAGAAGAAGAAATCTTCAAAGTCTTCATCATCAAAGTCCTCAAAGTCTTCATCTCATAAGAAGATCAGTTCCAAGAAGGCTCGGGCATTCATTAGCAAGGAAATGGACTCTGAAGCGGAATCTAAGGATAATGTGGAAGAAGAGGTATCTGAGGAATCTGACTCTGGTGTGGCTAGCCTAGCCCTCGCTACTGCGTATGTCAGCAAGTCCATCTTCAACACTTAAGAAAATGACTTCCCCGACTTTGCTGACAAGGGCAACGATGACTATGCTCCCACCTATTTCTTCATGGCAAAGGGTGCCAAGGTACTCAAACATTCCCCCTTTGACTCTTGAGGATGAATAGGATGACAATCTTAAGCCTAGCTATTCAAAACTTGCAAAAATTGTTGTTAAACAACAGAAGGCCTTAGAAAAGATTCAAAATCAACTAGACAGAACCGATGACCTGTTGGGTGAGGAATTGAATCAAACTAAGACTCTAACAGATAATATTTAGAGACATCAAATTCGGTTTGACAACCTTCAAAATCATCATAACACTCTCTTAACTGATCATGAAAAGCTTTCTTATGAATTTCTTCAGAGAAAGCAAGATCTTGAGAAGTTAAAAGCGAGTTATGAAGATCTTTAGAAGGAAAACGATTCATTACTTGCTCAACAGATCAGTTCCGCTCAGGAAGAATTTATTCCACCATGTCTTAAATGCATTGAGCGTGAATCTGCTAATTCATCACCTGAATGTTCAAATGCTTCAATTGCTGCAAATTCTTCAACTGTCTCTGTGGTCACAAATTCCTCATCCGAGGATACCACATGTATCATTGATGATAATGCAGGGCTGAAGGAATTGTATGTGACAGGCATTTACAAAAGCCTCAAAGGTCATCAGACTCTATGTGATGTGCTTAAAAAGCAGATCTTGAACAGGAACCCTAGGAAAGAGGGTATTGCCTTTGAGAGGAAACTCAATGCTGATTGGACCTACTAGAAACCTGAGCAGTATCCCAAAACCTCATGGGTTGCTGCGAAAGGACCTCCTGTAGATCCATGCACTTTATCTGGCTTTACCTCTAATTCTTCATATTCCTCTGATGAGTCATTTGACTCCAACTATAAACTGTTTAAGAATCAGAACGGTGAAGTATTTGCTCGATATGTTGGAACTAACTGCAGGAACAGTCCCCCTATGAAGAAAATCTGGGTTCCTAAAAGATGCCTTGAAAATCTTCAGGTGAATGTCATCATGACACCACCCATGAAGAATAGGAACCCCAGATCAAATTCTTCATATGGATCAAAGTCCTCATTTGGACCAAATTCCTCACATGGATCAAATTCCTCACGTGGATCAAAATCCCCATATGAACATCATCGTGCTAACACTTCTGTTTCGCAGGAAAAGTCTAAGGGCCATGAATATGTGCATTATTATTCAAACCATTATGTTCATAAGTCCTCGAAGAATTTCTCTGCTTATTCATATGCTTATCCTAACCAGTCTTCTGTGAAATGAAGTGCACTGGCTTCTATGCCATCATTTTCTTATGGAGCTCGCAGAATGATGAACTCTTTGCCACCCCTCCAAATGTGGGTGGTGAATAAAAAGAACTAATCTCTTATGCAGGGTCAGGTGTTCAGACGAACTTACTCGTTTGAAGAATTTGTTGGAGACCTAAATGTGCTTGAAAGGACGCAAGCTAATCATGAAGAAATGAATCATTCATTTCCCACATCCTCATATTGCTATATCTGTTACTGTTGATGAAATTGATATCATGTTCTTCACTGATGAAGTATATGGGTTTGTAAGTTGCACTAATTCATCTACAGGATGAACAACCCAAAGCTACTGAGTGGGTCCTCGACAGTGGATGTACAAATTACATGACTGGTGACAGGAGCTTGTTGATGGACACTGATTTGTCACCTTCTCATCTGAAGCATATCACCAACGCTGACAAAGGCAAAAGCAAGGTATTGGGTCTAGGTAAGGTTGCAATCTCAATGGATAAACACATGGACAAGGTCATGCTTGTTGAGTCCTTAGGATTCAATCTTATGTTTGTCTCAATGCTTTGTGATCTTGATATGGTTGTTGTCGTTGGCAAATTTCGTTGCCTTGTGCTAATGGAATCTGACAACTCCAAAGTCTTCGAAGGCTTTAGGAAAGGAGACTTGTATATTGTTGTTTCTCTGCAGGACCACAGCCTGCCACATGTCTAATTGCAAAAGCTTCAGAATGCTGGTTATGGCATCGATGACTTGGTCATGCTGGGATGAGTAACTTGCATACATTCGCGAAGAAGAAGCACGTCATTGGCATCGAGGGTGTCAAATTCCTCAAAGATCATCTTTGTGGGGCTTGTGAGGCTGGAAAGATCACTAGAGCCGAGCATCCCTCGAAGACTATCATGAACACCTCTCGTCCCTTTGAATTACTTCATATGGATCTCTTTGGCCCTACTCATTATGCCACGTTCACTAGTTCTACATCATTATATGGCTTTGTCATAGTTGATGACTATTCTCGTTACACATGGGTGCATATCATCACTTACAAAAATGAAGTGCAGGAAGTCTTCAGACGATTTTCCTCAAGGGCTTCCACTAACTTTAGTGTGAAGATCAAGCATATCAAGAGTGATAATGGAACCGAGTTTAAGAACACTGGCCTCGATGAATATCTCGATATGCTTGGTATTACTCACGAATTGTCTCCTCCTTATACTCCTCGGCAAAATGGCGTCGTGGAGCGCAAGAATAGGACTCTTGTTGAGATGGCCCACACTATGCTTGATGAATACAAGACACCTGAGCGCTTCTGGCCTGAAGCAATTGATACTGCGTGCCACATCATCAACAGGGTATATCTTCACAAATTCTTCAAAAAGACCTCATATGAACTCCTCACTGACAAGAAATCCAATGTAAGTTATTTCAAAGTCTTCGCTACTAAATGCTGGATTAGAGATCCTCACCATCACTCTAAATTTGCACCGAAAGCACATGAGGGTTTTATGCTTGGTTATGGAAAGGACTCGCACACCTACATAGTCTTCAACATCAACCATCACCAGGTTGTTGAAACTGTAGATGTGCGGTTCGATGAAACTAATGGATCGCAAAGAGAGCACCTACCTCCTGT
This sequence comes from Triticum timopheevii, assembly GCA_963921465.1. NCBI lineage: Eukaryota > Viridiplantae > Streptophyta > Magnoliopsida > Poales > Poaceae > Triticum > Triticum timopheevii. The sequence goes on from OY997266.1 coordinate 57,714,548, forward strand.
GCTAGATGAAATGTCACCTGAGGAATCCATCAAGTTAAAAGCTACTGAGGATGTCATCCCTACCGAAGAATCTGCTAAAGAAGTCATTCCTGATCGTGAAGAAAAGCATGTTGGTGCTATTGAAGAAACTGGTCCTGAAGAAACTGCTGAGCCTAAGCAAAGTCGTCAACCCACACATCCTCGCATTGCAAACGAAGTGCAAGTTGAGAAGATCATAAATGACATGTGTGCACCAGGTCCCCTCACGCGCTCAAAAGCTTCACATTTATCTAACTTTTGTGGGCATTTCGCATTTGTCTCTATCACAGAGGCCACTAAAGTAGATGAAGCATTCATGGAATCTGAGTGGATTCAAGCCATGCAAGATGAATTGCATCAATTCGAGCTCAACAATGTGTGGGAGCTTGTCAAGCGACCAGACCCATGCAAGCACAACATCATCGATACCAAATGGATCTACCGCAACAAACAAGACGAAAATGGCCTCGTGGTGAGGAATAAGGCTCGTCTTGTAGCTCAAGGCTACACAAAGGTTGAAGGAACTGATTTCAATGAAACTTTTGCACTTGTTGCTAGACTTGAGGCTATTCACATATTGCTTGCTTATGCTAACCATCATAATATCATCTTACAACAAATGGATGTGAAAAGTGCATTCCTCAATGGTAAGCTTGAGGAAGAAGTATATGTTGCTCAACCACCAGGTTTTGAGGATCCAAAATTTCTAGATCATGTCTACAGACTCAACAAGGCCCTCTATGGCCTCAAGCAAGCACCTCGGGCGTGGTATGACACACTGAAGGAATTCCTCATGAAGAAAGGCTTCAAACCCGGTTCACTTGACCCAACTCTTTTCACCAAAACATATGATGATGAATTATTCATGTGCCAAATATATGTTGATGATATTATCTTTGGATGTACTAACCAACGTTACAGTGATGAATTTGCCTATATGATGAGTGAAGAATATCAAATATCTATGATGGGAGAATTGAAATTCTTCTTAGGTCTTCAGATTCGTCAACAATACAATGGCATATTCACATCTCAGGAGAAATACCTCAAGGATGTGTTGAGGAAATTCGGCATGCAAGATTGCAAAGGCATCAAAATTCCTATGCCCACAAATGGCCATCTATGCACTGATGAAATTGGTAAAGACTTCGATCAAAAGGTATACCGCTCCATGATTGGCTCTTTATTGTACCTATGTTCATCTAGGCCGGATATTATGCTTAATGTTTGCATGTGGGCCCGATTTCAAGCTACACCGAAGGAACCACACCATAAGGCTGTGAAGCATATTCTTCGATATCTAGCTCACACACCAACACTTGGATTATGGTATCCTAAGGGCTCTTTGAGGGAGTCCTGGACCAGGGGGTGTCCGGATAGCCAAACTATCATCATCGGCCGGACTCCAATACTATGAAGATACAAGATTGAAGACTTCGTCCCGTGTCCGGATGGGACTTTCCTTGGCATGGAAGGCAAGCTTGGCAATACGGATATGTAGATCTCCTACCATTGTAACCGACTCTGTGTAACCCTAGCCCTCTCCTGTGTCTATAGAAACCGGAGGGTTTTAGTCCGTAGGATGACAATCACAACAACAATCATACCATAGGCTAGCTTCTAGGGTTTAGCCTCCTTGATCTCGTGGTAGATCCACTCTTGTACTACCCATATCATCAATATCAATCAAGAAGGAGTAGGGTTTTACCTCCATCGAGAGGGCCCGAACCTGGGAAAAACATCGTGTCCCTTGTCTCCTGTTACCATCCGCCTTGACGCACAGTTTGGGACCCCCTACCCGAGATCCGCCGGTTTTGACACCGACATTGGTGCTTTCATTGAGAGTTCCTCTGTGCCGTCACGATCAGGAAGGATGCCTCTTCCCGTCTTTAAAGATGGTACCATTGCCAAAGGAGCTTTGGCCGTTGGCCAAACTATCCAGCTAGGTGGTTTTCTTATGACCGCCTGTTCGGCCGCCGCTTCGATGATGACCTCTCGGGTCATCAAAAGTGTTCTTCGTGTCAGCTCGGAATTCACCGAGCAGCTGGATCCGATTGAGCTCTCTTCTGTAAACAAGCTCTTGGATCGCATCGCCGCCTTGGGGGTCTCTACAGACTACGATCTAATTGGGCTTAAAATCGATCTGAGAGAGATTAACTCCCCCTAGGTTACCCACCATGTTGCGGTGGTAGAGCAACAACACGGCCACTCTTCCTTTGTATTAAAGACCAGTTATGTCCGGACTCCTGATCCCTCCATGCCGGATTCTCGCGGAGGGACGGACGTCGATCAAGTACTGAACCTAAAGTCAGGCAGCGGACCAGACTCGTTGGACAACGTCCAGCAATCCAAGCTTCCAAATTCGGAAACTTTTCGGCCCTTGAGCCTCAAGTTGGCAGGGTTCCGGACTCAATTCCACCCACCCACCCACCCAAACATATGTGATCTATCTCAAATCCGGCAAGAGCCCGCTGAAACAGTACATCATTACTGGGCCAGATTCCTCCTGGTTATGGATAGGATAAAGGACTGTCGTGAGGAAAACGCAATTGCAATTTTCTGCAACAATTGCACGGACAAGGGAATCTTGAGCGCCGTAAGTCGTCGCGAAATTACATGCTTCGCCGACCTGGCATCCATAGTACGAAAGTACTGTGCGATGGAGAGTGTCCGGAAAACCGAAACTAAGTTTTGGGACAATCCAGCTCCGAACATAACCCTAGTCCGAAACAAAAGGGTGCATCATGCTCAGACACCCGGGACAAAAAGCAAAAAGCAAAACCCCCCATAAAGGGCACGGAACCGTACTGGAAGGATGGATCAACGGACCCTATAAAATTCATAGTACAGAGGGCGCCACTCCAACACATAGCCTTCGAGCATGTTGGATACTGCAGCAGGTGGCCAAAAGTGGCGAAGAGCTTCTAGCCCCGGAGAACCACCCCAATAGTACCAGTACGGTATTAACAGTCTTCGAGACTTTCGCATCAAATAATATGCGGAAACGAACAATCCGCAGCCTCGCCAAAGTCTACCAAGTAGCAACAACAAACCCATGGAGCGACACGGCTATCACCTTCAACGCCAGCGACGAACCTAAATTCCGAATAGCCCGAGCACCAGCCGCATTGGTCCTCAGTCCAATAGTGGACGGCTTTCGTCTTACCAAGGTACTCATGGATGGCGGCAGCGGATTAAACCTCATCTACAAGGAAACCCTACGAAAAATGGAAATAGACTGGAGCCGCATCGAGCGAAGCAGCACAACCTTTAGAGGAATAATCCCTAGTCGGGAAGCACGCTGCACAGGAAAAATCACACCTGATGTGGTGTTCTGCTCGCCGGACAATTACAGGTCCGAGGAGGTCACGTTCCAATTGGCCCCGTTCAGCAGCGGATATCACGCTTTATTAGGACGAGAGGCATTTACAATTTTCCAAGCCATACCCCATTACGGGTACATGAAGCTTAAAATGCCCGGGCCCAATGGAACCATCACTCTTGCCAGTGATCCGGACATAGCACTCCGCGCCGAAAACAAGACAGCCGCACTAGCCCTAGAGGCACTATCCGAAGCCCTAGCGGCAGAGGAACTCACTGCGTTGCGCTCTACGGTGAACAGGGACGACGTGATACTCGATAAGAGATCCAAGTCCACCTCTTTTAAACCAGTGGATGAAACAGTCAAATTCCAGGTCCATCCAACGGACCCCACAAAGACGGCCTCCATTGGGGCACAGTTAAACCCTGATGTAGACGCCGCACTACAAGAATTCCTTCGGGAGAATTGGGACATCTTTGCCTGGCACCCTTCAGATATGCCAGGAATCCCACGCAGATTGGCAGAACACAGCCTAAACATCTTAAAAGGATTCAAGCCAGTCAAACAGGCTCTTCGGCGATTTTCCGAATCCAAAATACAGGCAATGGGAGAGGAGCTAGCCAAACTATTGGAATCCGGATTCATCAGAGACATTAAACATCCGGACTGGCTAGCGAACCTGGTAATGGTACCAAAAAAGGACAAATACTGGCGCCTGTGTGTCGATTTTAAAGACCTTAACAAGGCATGTCCAAAGGATCCTTTCCCCCTTCCCCGCATCGATCAAATCATCGATGCTACCGCAGGACACGATTCATTGTGCTTCCTCGACGCATACTCCGGCTACCATCAAATCAAGATGGTGGAGGCAGACCAAACCGCAACGGCATTCATTACTCCATACGGACCATTCTGCTTCAACACAATGCCCTTCGGACTCAAAAACACCGGCGCAACATATCAGCGCATGATTCAGACATGTCTGGCTACCCAGATCGACAAAACAGTGGAGGCATACGTAGACGACGTGGTCGTCAAGACCAAACATGTCGAAACTCTAGTAGACGACTTGAGGCTCACATTCGACAACCTCCGAGCATATGACATTAAGCTCAACCCGGAAAAATGCGTTTTCAGCGTACTAGCCGGAAAGCTCCTGGGCTTCATTGTATCCGGTAGAGGAATTGAAGCAAACCCAGCCAAGATCCGAGCACTGTCATAGTTGGATATCCCAAAAGACCTCAAACAAATACAAAAATTGACTGGATGCGTGGCGGCTTTAAGCCGCTTCATCTCCCGTTTGGGAGAAAAGGCATTGCCCCTCTATCGCCTCCTCAGGCGCACCGAACACTTCGAGTGGACGGATGCTGCCACGGTCGGACTCGAAGAAATAAAGGCCATATTGGCAACAAATCCGGTCCTGGCCGCGCCTAACCTGGGCGAACCGATGTTATTATATATCGCAGCAACACATCAAGTTGTCAGTACGGTACTCGTCGTCGAACGAGAAACAGAAGGACACAAATTCCCTCTTCAAAAACCAGTGTACTACGTATCCACCATCTTAACCCCATGCAAGTCCCGGTATCCACATTATCAAAATATAGCGTACGCGGTGTTCATGGCATCCCGGAAGCTGCGACACTACTTTCAAGAGTGTTCAATAACAGTTGCCTCCGAAGTACCTCTCAACGACATTATAAACAACCGCAATGCGACGGGCAGGATTGCAAAATGGGCCATCGAGCTCTTACCATTCGACATAACCTACAAACCACGGCGAGCTATAAAGTCGCAAGTTTTGGCCGACTTCGTCGCCGAATGGACCGAAGCCGAACTCCCTAAAGAGTACGGCGCATACTCCAATTGGATCATGCATTTTGATGGCTCCAAAATGTTGGCCGTCTTGGGGGCTGTCGTCGTATTGACGTCCCCAACCGGAGACACAGTCCAATACGTACTTCAGATAATGTACACGGACTCCAACAATGCAGCCGAATATGAGGCCCTTCTACATGGCCTCCGGATGGCAATCTCCATGGGTATTCAACGCCTAGAAGTGCGTGGAGATTCAAACCTCGCAATATCCCAAGTAAATGGAGACTTTGATGCCAAGGATCCGAAAATGGCAGCCTATCATAACGCCGTCTTAAAAATGTCAGCTCGGTTCGAAGGACTCGAATTCCACCATGTAGCCCGGGATAATAACCAGGCAGCCGACATGTTGGCACGCATCGGCGCAAAACGCGACGCCATCCCTCCAAACATCTTCCTAGAGCGGCTCTTTAAGCCATCCGTATTATGGGAAGAGGAGTCCGGAAATAACAACCCGGAACCAACCGTACCACCCAACACGGAACATTCTGACACAATCGGCGGCTTAGCCAATGAAATAACACCTTCAGCCCACGAAATAATGGCAGTAATTTCCCTGTGGACGGAACCATTCCTAGCCTACTTAATTAGGCAGGAACTTCCCGAAGACCAAAATGAGGCCTGCTGCATAGTTCGGCAATCTAAAGACTACAAGGTCCATGAGGGAGAGCTTTATAAGAAAAGCACAACCGGAGTCCTTCAAAGGTGCATCTCCGAAGAGGAAGGGCAAAATTTGCTGGCTGAAATTCACGCCGGACTCGGCGGGCACCACGCCGCAGCCCGGGCCCTTGTAGGCAAGGCCTTCCGTACAGGATTTTATTGGCCGACAGCCCGGGCAGACGCTCAGGACTTAGTCCAGTGATGCGTCGGGTGCCAGCTTTTTTGCTAATCAAAGCCACACGCCACCCACCGCCCTCAAAACTATACCCATCACCTGGCCGTTCGCGGTCTGGGGGCTTGACATTGTTGGACCCCTTAAAGGGGGAACCCATAAGCAAAAATACCTATTGGTAATGGTGGACAAATTCACCAAATGGATAGAGGCCAAGCCAGTTAAAACGGCCGAATCCGGACCAGTGATAGACTTCATATCCCGGGTAGTACACCGTTATGGCGTCCCCCACAGCATCATCACCGATAACGGCACGAACTTCACGGCCGACGAGGTTAAACTCAGGTGCAAAAATATGGGCATTAAGCTCGACTACGCTTCTGTCTATCACCCTCAAACCAACAGTCAAGTTGAACGAGCAAATGGTCTAATCATGAGCGGCATCAAACCCAGATTAGTGCGGTCCCTTACGGAATCTAACACGCACTTGGTAGAGGAGCTCGACTCCGTACTCTGGGGGCTGCGGACCACGCCAAACCATACTACCGGATTCACACCATTCTTTATGGTATATGGCGCAGAGGCAGTTTTGCCCTGCGATATAATTCATGACTCACCTCGAGTGCGCATGTACGAAGAAAGAGAAGCCGAGTTGGATCGGCAGGACAGCTTGGACGCATTGGAGGAGGAGCGCGACATGGCAAAGGCTCGTTCCGCATTCTATCAGCAGCAGGCTCGAAGATATCAAAGCAGAGAAGTATGGGCTAAAACTTACAATGTTGGCGAACTAGTTCTACGCCTGACGGACAAGAAAAAGGACAAACTCAAGCCCAAATGGGAAGGTCCCTTCATTGTCGACCAAGTCCTGACCGGCGGAGCATACCGTCTGCGAAACGCATCGGATAACTGACTCGAGCCGAACCCATGGAACGCAGCCCGCCTCCGAAGATTCTACGCCTAGCGCCGGACTCAGAGTTCCTCTCCTTCCTCCGCCCACATTTTATACTGCAGTTGTCTTTTGTTTCTCTCTTTTCTCCCACCTTTTTCATAAATCCCTTGAGGGCTGATTTGCGCATTGTTCGCACACACTTGATATGCTATTCGCACTCATTATACCTGGAGGCTTCTTTAACAGAAGCTTATCTATACGGGCTTTATGCCCAACACATGCGTCAACCTTCTGCATGTACCTTTTATTCACCATTATATGCATCGATATGACTTAAGTTTTGGCCAAGCTGGGTTGCCTGGCTCCTATGCTTACCCCTACGTTCCCGATTGTTCGGCTAGGAGGTAAAGGGAGCACCTCTGCAATTGTTACTGCCGGGTCAGCCGGATGTGTACCTCAGACTGGGTGAAGCCGAAAGCTAGCGTTCTTAAGGGAATATTCGGTCGGTGACTTGAAAGATGATTTCTCATTTACTTATTTATCTGCCCCCAGATGTTTTCCTGCTCTTCTCGCAGTCCGGACATGCACTTTAGGGCATGCCTCCCAGGGAAAGGAACCCCTAACGGAACTATTCTCCCTGGAAGATGTTTCTTACTAACCATGTAATACAACATAACTAGTTGGGCACTTGTCTGATAAAGCACTAATGACCCCTACGCCTGGTCTCCATGCATGCCCCGGTTTTTTGCATAACCGCGACGGTATTCGAACACACTCCAGACTGTTGGGTCCCGAGGTTGAAGCGAAAAGGTCAGCAAAGACAAACGATCTACAATCCGGCTAGAAGGCATTATACATGTCATTTTAAAAAGAATACATCGTCACATTGACTGATTGTACTCCTCTTCAATCCCATCTAACAGGCTGTCTAATTTACAGTCCCGTTGGGAATACTTAGCGGACAACTCTACTTGGCCGAACACTAAGCTCACAGGGATCTCCTTCCCATCGGGCCCCACAGGTACGACCTCGGCCATGTGGTTCGAATCCGCCATCTTGTACCGCGTCTTCACCATGGCCCAGGCCTCCCTGGCGCCTTGACGACAGGCCGATATCTTCCATAGACGGAAGTGCTGCCGTGCTCCCTGAAGCTTCTCCGCAAGCCCTTCAAGGCCCTCGGGTAGGGAGACGGACGGCCATAAGGCCTGGACGACACCACTCATCGCCTGCCGAACACGTTCGTGCAGTTGCAGCAGCTCGGGAAGTTGGTCACCCGTTGAACCGGGCATTTCCTCTGCAGGGCGACCTGTGAGCACACCTACAGACACATTTCAGTCAATCGACTTCCTCGCCAAACTCTTCTTTTCAAAAGAGTTTGCTCAAGCACTTACTATAGATGTCGCGATGAAGCCGCTAATTCTCCTTCACGGAGCCAGACAGCTGGGCCCGAACACCTTTTAGCTCTTCTCCAAGCTGGGTGTGGGCATCTTGGAGTTTGTTCCTCTCCTGCTGCACCTTCATAAGCACCCTCTCGCCGGCCTTTAGCTGGCGCAGTAGTTGTTGCTTGTCCGGATCAAGTCCGGCAACATCTACAATATTATTGTTAGACTTATACGCACGCCGCACACTACTTATCTTTTCGAAATATGTGTTACCGGAGGGGGTCTCTGCGTCTCCTCCTGCGGCGGCTAGTGCGACCTCAAGTTGTGCCTTGCACTCTTGTAGCTCCTGGGAGAATTGGGTATTCTTCTCTGTAAGATCCTGCACATCAAATGATCCTTAAATCAGTTATTTTAACTACTTTAAGTCTCGGGGGCTACTAGCATATACAACTATTAAAATCCCTTACCCGTATGTCTTTTACATACTGCTCCGTGGCTCTGGTTAAACCATCTTGAGCGGCACAGAGGTGCGCGTCTCCCGCATTAAAGGCATTCAACGCCTCCGGGGAGAAACACGCATCACGAAGAACTATCTGGCGGCGCCTGTGATTCATGGCGCTCTCCACCTCAGACCTGGTGGTAGACAGCCTGTCGGCATCCTCCGTCGGAGGAGCATCCGGCTCGCGCCTTGCGCTCGCCTCCCCCTCTGGACCAGGTGTTGGAGCCTGGCTGGCGGAGGCTTGGTTGGCAACCTCTCCGGGCACAGTCCGGCGAGCGCTCTTTCTTCTGAAATAGTTATGAGCATTAATATACCTCACAGGGGTCTTTTCTTTAAAAACGGTGGCGTGCCATACCGTTGCGGTGACATTTCAATTCGCGTCGCACCCCTCTTCCTCCTGCTGGGCTGAACTGACCCTGGTTGGTCAGCCGCCATGGGATCAGCTTCCCGCCTTGAAGGCACCTCCTGCGAGACACCGTTGGTGTGCGGTGGTCAGAAATAAGCACGGACGAAGTAATGGTGCCAGGGCTCCGGTCATAGTTACCTGGGAAGCCGGAAATAAACCGGGGTAGTCAGCCGTAATGGCGACTAGAGCATTGTCCATGTTAAGCTGGTGGAACACCCCGTCAATCAGCTCCACCTTTATGTCCGGATCCTCTTCGGAGGCTGGATCAAGGGATCTTCCCGGATCCTCGGGTTGTGGAGCCGGACTGTGTATGCCCTCCACATCCTGGCGCAGTTCCTGCATCAAAATCATAAAGTAAGGCACTTAACTTTGAAAGCACGGATCGGATGAGTAAAACATCCGCTTACCCAGCTCCGAGGGTTATTCATGGAGAACCCATTCAATGGGCTCGTTTGGAGGAAGTCCTCCTTCTCCCCCTTGTACAAGCCGGACAGGATCTTCACCAGATCTGCGGCCGATCCCGGCCCCTTGCGGCCATGATGGGTGGCGTCATTCTCCCCGTTGAAATCCCACATGGGGTGGCCCCTATATTGGAGCGGCTGCACCCCTCGCATAATGCATGTGGCCATGACTCCAATCATCGTCAATCCGGAATGAACCAGCAACCTTATCCGGCCCATCAGATAACGGACGCTCCTGTCATCCTCCTGTTGAGGGCTCCGCGGGCGCCAACTCAGGCGTTTCTTCAGAGGAGCATTGCTGAACTCCGGTAGTGGAGCATCTTCCACATAAAACCATTCCAAGGGCCAGTCTTCGGACGCCTTCTTTGGGGTTCCGGATAGATATCCGGTCCCGGCGATGCGCCATATTTCGGCTCCGCCCACTTGATATATCGACCACTCGTGAGACCGGGGGACGAGGCAAAACAGTCTCTTCCACAGTGCAAAATGGGGCTCGATGCCTAGGAACAGCTCGCAAAGAGCTACGAAGCCCGCAATGTGCAGAATGGAGGCGGGCGTAAGGTGATGAAGCTGGAGTCCGTAGAACTCCAGAAGCCCCCAGAGAAACGGATGTACGGGAAATCTGAGCCCCCTTATTAGATAAGCGACAAAACACACCCGCTCTCCTTTAGAGGGACTGGGGGTATTCTCCGCCTGCTTTCCACCTTTGTAGGTGGCCAGCCCGGCTCGAACCGGGACCATAAAGGCCAGAGGAAGGTATCCCTCCGCTTGGAGTGTCACCAGCTCGTTGTGCAGGACTGAACATATCCTCCAATCTCCTGGCTGAGGGCTGGGAGTGCGAGAGGAGGAGCCGCGTCGACGGTCCATGATGGAGTGGATTTTGGTCAGAGGCGCTCCGATGAGTACTCGCGGAAGGAGGATGGTGTGATTTGGATCTGGATTCTTGCCTCTCTTATAGGCAGCTTATTCGCGTAGCTAGGGGGTAAAATGTAAAAATACCCTGGCCTTTCGCATTCGTATGACATGTGGAAGAGGGCCATTATTGGGCATGGAAGCCAAGGAGCGCGACATTTATAAGGAAGCCGGACACTATTCGGCAAGCACATGGAATTTGGAGGAGAACCCGCCTTGCAACGCCGAAGACAATATACGCGCCAGACTCATCGTCATTGAAGCCTGGTTCGGGGGCTACTGAGGGAGTCCTGGACTAGGGGGTGTCCGGATAGCCGAACTATCATCATCGGCCGAACTCCAATACTATGAAGATACAAGATTGAAGACTTCGTCCCGTGTCCGGATGGGACTTTCCTTGGCATGGAAGGCAAGCTTGGCAATACGGATATGTAGATCTCCTACCATTGTAACCGACTCTGTGTAACCCTAGCCCTCTCCCGTGTCTATATAAACCGGAGGGTTTTAGTCCGTAGGACAACAATCACAACAACAATCATACCATAGGCTAGCTTCTAGGGTTTAGCCTCCTTGATCTCGTGGTAGATCCACTCTTGTACTACCCATATCATCAATATCAATCAAGCAGGAGTAGGGTTTTACCTCCATCGAGAGGGCCCAAACCTGGGTAAAAACATCGTGTCCCTTGTCTCCTGTTACCATCCGCCTAGACGCACAGTTCAGGACCCCCTACCCGAGATCCGCCGGTTTTGACACCGACACTCTTCCTTTGATCTCATTGGATATTCAGACTCTGACTATGCTGGTGATCGGGTGGACTGCAAGTCAACGTCAGGCACATGTCATTTCCTCGGACGATCCTTGGTATGTTGGTCCTCGAAGAACCATGCGTATCACTCTCCACTGCAGAAGCTGAGTACATTGCTGCTGGATCATGTTGTGCTCAACTACTATGGATGAAGCAAACACTCAAGGACTATGGCAACAATGTGAAGAATGTGCCACTCTACTGCGACAATGAGAGTGCTATCAAGATTTCTCACAACCCAGTTCAGCACTCGAAGACAAAGCACATTCAGATTCGTCATCATTTTCTTCGTGACCATGTGTTGAAGGGCGACATCTCCATCGACCATGCAAGTACTGAAGACCAGCTGGCCGATATCTTCACAAAGCCCTTGGATGAGAAGAGATTTAGCAAGTTGCGGTGTAAGCTAAATATCCTAGAATCTTCGAATGTTTTTGAAAAGGACACACATCCTAACACTTATGTTTACTTGATGACTTAGATGTGCAACACATGAAGTAACATTTTTCTTCAATCAATGAAGACTAACCCTCTAAGTGTGAAGAAATTGATTCTCAGAACCCTACGAGAATTGTACACGGTGTCTGAAATCAGCTTTCTTATATGGTGGGTAACGCCACCAACCAAAGTTGAAAATCTTCGATTTGAGTTTTTCTTCATTTTTGAAATTCCTTAGTTTTTCAAATTCAACTTTGCATTGTCTTCACTCTTTCCATCGTTGTTCTTCATATATATAGGGTGGGTCTATTATGATAACACCCTCTTAAGACTTATTCTGCTAACACCTACCTTATTCTGCTAACACCCCTGACCACTGATGAAACCGACCCGGCACGCATATGTACCACACGCAACAAAAAATAAAACCACCCCACCTGCCCCGCTCCACCCCCAATCCACTCCACCTTCTTTCTCCCACACCCCACCCCGATCCACCAACCAACTGCCGGCGCTGCGCCTCCCACACACCACCCCCGATCCACCAACCCACTGCCGGCGCTGCGTCCCCGGCCAGCCAAGTACGGTCACGCTTCTTGAACGCTCTGCCCAATCTCCCATCTTCTCCAGAGCGCCCCGCCCTGCCCACGACCACCTTCCTGGACAACATGCCCCGCCCCGCGCCGGTCGGAGGCCCCCATTCTGCGCCGCCCCACTATCCTCCTCATGCACCGTGCAGGAGCGTAACCTCACCTGCGCCGCCCCTACAACTTCCTCCTGCACGACCGTGCCCCGACCCACCCCACTTTCCTCTCTGCTAGCTTGATCCAGATCTGGATCAAGCGCACCAGTAGCCGCCGACCAAGCCCGTCATCCCTCACTGGAAAAGGTAACTTCTCCTTCTAGGCCCTGTGCAGCGGCAACCAGAGGAGTCCAGGGTGCTCATAGGCATCGATCTCAACCTCTACGGGCGCGCAATGAGGATTCGAGGTCGTTCACCACGCCGGAACCCGACGCACCGCCAACGAGTTATCCACCACCAGAACCAGGGCGAGACCATCGTCATCGGGATGCGCCGCCGCCGGAGTCCTGCGCCTCCCCTTATTCTCGTTCGTGTCTGCGTCCAGGCGCGGCCATCAGCATCAGTCCACTGCAAAGAGTGCTGCAGCTCGGCTCGTGGGGGCGAGGAGTCCATTGCATCAGCATCACCGTGCCACCCCTCCCGAGGCCCCCACCACGCAGCTGGGACGGGGTCATCTCCCTACCATCTCAGCCCGACCCGGTGCTGCTCGGCCTCTCTCCGCGGTGGCGAGCCCTGGCGACCGGATCCAGGGACCCTTCCAGCAGGGACGCCGGCCGTGCTGCGCCGCCGCCAGAGCCCTGGCCCTCCCAGATGGCGCGGGTGGTGCTGCACAGGGCACACGGCCCGTCGCTGACGAGTCCAGCGGTTCACCACTGTAGCTCATGGGATGGTGGACTGATGTGGTGCGGTTGACGTGCTGATGAAGTTTAGGGAATTTTTGGCATTTTCAGATTTCGTTTGGGCATAAAAAATGCAGTTTCACCTGGGTCTTCGGCGCGGTGCAGGCATGCAGTGCGCGCGGTGCAGGCATGCAGTGCTCACAGGTCTGGCATGCACCCCAGACCCGTCGTGCTAATCTTGCAGTGGCCGAGCACCCCGACGGCCAACGCCTATGCGTGCTCATCTTGATGGCTGGCTGGCACTCTCGTGTCACACTCGTGCAGATGCAGTTCTTGGACATGGCGTCTCGCGATCCTAGGGCTTCCGCGTACAGTGCAGCTCATATTGTCCTTCAGTCCATTTTAGTCTGAAAAAAAACTACAAAAGTTTGTTGTTTCGCTCTTTCTTTTTGGATGCGGTTCACTTGTACTATATGTTAGTTCATTTTTGTATATGCGAGAAAAAGGAAGCATCATGTGCATGTTGTTCCTTTTGTATATACTTGCAATGCGGTGTGTGTATGTGTGCAATACACCCCCATCGCTCATTTTGTGTGGCAGCTCATTACCCCACTGTATGAAGTGCGTCATCTGTCTCAAAATTCAGTCGACTACATTAACATTTGCAGTGTGTTTGGTCCTCAGATGTGGTTCTCTGTTGAGAGTGATGATGTTCACTTGCGCCCAACATGAAAGTGCGAAAAAATTAGCGCAACAACAAAGATTGTAATGAGGTTCACTTCGATATATGTCGCGGTTCACTTGCCTCCTCTCTGCAGTCCACTCTCGTTCATAAAAAAATTGAAAAAAAACACAACAAAAACTCGTCTGGAAAAATTTACGTTCGACAAAAGAAATTATGAAGTTCACTTGCCCGTCTGATGCAGTGCAGTTTTCAGTGTAAAGCAGTGCGGTTTTCGGTTTGATGCAGTACATACGATGATTTTGGTGTCGCGAAAAAACAATGTCCGCATTTTCGTATTTTTAAAACTGCTCTTAAACCGTAAGGAATTAGAGAGAGTGCTCTACATGAAAAAGTTGCATCTCGGCAATATCTTTCCAGCGGCGTAACGTTTGAATCATTTCGACCAGCAGTTTGTAAAAATTCCACGAAAAACGGCCGCTGCCTCTCATCGTCAGCCGCACGATATTTAAAATTAACTAAAAACCGTAAGGAATCTCTAAATCATTTTAACATATGAAAGTTGCGCCTCATCCATAGCTTTCCAACGGCGTATCATACGCCTCATTTCTACAAACGGTTAGAAAACTGGAGCAAAAATAGTACCGAAAATTGGAAAAAATTTGAAAAACATAATTCCGCAATTTAGTAAATTTGAAACTGCTCTTAAATCGTAACGAATTAGAGAAAATAATAGATATGAAAAGATGCGCCTCGATGATATCTTTCCAATGGTGTATCATTTGCTTGAAAAAATAGCAATAAGTGAATGCTGTAGAGGACATAAACTCACGCCGGCCGCGAAAATCTTCCCTCCGCCGTCGCCGTAGACGTCTTCCTCCGCCAAGTTAGGGCGTGGAAGATCCGAGCCGTCGAACTTTCAAATCTACTCTTCCAGTTCGTCGTGTTCTTCATCAAGGGTAATTAAAAGTTACTTTTACCGCATTTATTCTACTGATGATTTTCATCAAATCCTCAAAAGGTGTTTATTCTTCAACCTCCACTGGTAATTTTCGTCGACAGTGCGGATTGCCTACATAGTGAGGAACATGATAGCCCTGAGGAATTCGAACCTCAAATCCGACCGTTGCTATGCCACGCGCCAGCTGTCCCAAAATATCCTACCACCTAACGGTCATATCTGCCAAGGGCATTTATGTCTTATCATGTCGGGCTACTCCCTAGGCTATAAATAGCCGCCCCCTACAACCACTAGCTGGTTGGCTGCTCCGAGAGAAACTGACACTTGTCATTTGAGAGCCTCCCATCCTCCGAGGACTTTGAGCGAAAATCATCAAGTGAGGAAAACCCAAATCCCAAACCCAAACCTACAAACCCCAAAGTGATTGAGCATCACTGAAGAGATTGTTCCTGTGTGGAACCAACGCTTGTTAACTTTGAGGACTGTGTATCCTCCAGATGGTTAGGCATCATGGTCTGAGCATCCAAGAGGAATTGTAGATTGCCGAGTGACCAAGTCTGTGAAGGTTTGGAAGTCACCTGTGAAGACTTACCACTACTGTTGGGAGAGGTCTGTGTGATCTTAGCTCATGGAGAATACGGTGAGGACTGTGTGTCCGGGACTGTGTGTCCTCGAGTTTAAATACTCACCTGCTCCAACCAGACGTACAACTGTCACAGCAGTTGGAACTGGTCTACCAAATCGTTGTCTTCACCAAGCCAACTGGTTCTATTTCCTCAACCCTTTCATTTCCTCAGTTATGTGTTGATGTAAATGATCATTACTGTTTGAATACTTTGACTGAAGACTTTCTCTAATTCCTCAATCCTATTTCTTCAGTCTGTTTGTCTTCATCCTGCTTATCATGTGTTTATGCTTTCTGTACTCTATGTTTGCCTTTCATTTCATCATGATGACTATGTTGTTACTCTGTTTTGCTTATACCTGAGTACTTATTCTGCTGCAAGTAGTTCTTCGCTTAGTAATTTCCTCACCCTGAAATTCCTCAGTGAAGAATTCATAAAAATCGCCTATTCATCCCCCCCCTCTAGTCGACGTAACGCACTTTCAAGTGGCCCTCTTCCTCCTCTAGCTTATATGCAAACGTGTCAAATGGCTTAGGGGCGTGAGATGCAGTTTGTTCCAGCCATTCACGTGAGTTATCCTACATGAGCATGCTGCATAGCAATCTGTTGGGGGCAAACAGAGGCATTTGTAATAGTAGCAACATCTTTGCAGACAGAGATAGACACAATCGCGGGATGCTTTTGTGTGTGAATCACTTTCCAGTGTAGCCATCTCACCCACTCGAACTTCAACCATCGGATTAGTGGAATCCATCGCTATAGAACACACTTCCATGATGATATGCGTTTCTCGCGGTATGTCATGTTTTCTGTCATGCATGTACATCCGTGAAGATTTTATCATAGAATCAAGATAATCATACATGTGTTGTTGTAGAAGTGTTCCATGACAATAATAAATTTATCGTCACGAAAGTGTTCACCCCCGTGATGGTAAATGGCAAGTCATGGAAGTGTGATTTCATTAACGCTGATTGACATGTGGCCACCATCGTAATGGGTCGCATTAAGCTATCGGGTACCCGTTTTGGATCTGATACCCGTTAACAGCACCGACCAATGATGATTTTCCACATGTTCAAATGAAACCACGCGTTAGCTCTGCATTGTGACAGATGCCATCCGTCCAGTGGACGAGACGTGCCAATCAAACATCAACATGTGGACCGACCCAACAGTGGCCCTCTTAGGTTAAATGGGATAGCCAAGTCAAAGGCCCATTAAGAATCTGACATGTCCATGTGACGAGTAAAGGCTCATATGCAGATCCAGCCCGTTAAAAGTCCACTATGTTTCAGGGCCCAATTAAGCCCCGGTGTCTTTTCGGCCTATTGAAGGCCCATTGTATAGTTTGACCCATTTCATCCTAATGTTTATTTTGTCCCATTAGCGGCCCTTGGTACAATTAGGCCATTTTCGACAAGATCTCACTTTCAGCCTTTTAACGGCCCATGCTACATTTTGGCACATTTCTGGTCGGAAGTGACTTTTGGCCTCTTAACGGCCTCTTCAAGGCTCGTGGTATGATTGGTCCCATATATGGCCCAACTTTGCATCTGACCTGCTATAGCCCATTATGTGATTGGGACATCCAAGGCCTGAGATATATTTTGTTGTGGTAATGGCCCGTCATGTAATTGGGCCAATCATGGGCCGAGGAATATTTTGTCCTTACTACTGCTAGGTGCGGGATAGTGGACCTCTTCCTCCTCGAGGTCATATGCAAACATGTGAAATGGATCAAGGGCATGGGATGCATTTGGTTCCAGCCTTTCTCGTTGCAAGTCATCCTCGGCATGTTGTGAGGCTATCTGTTCAATGCAAACAGAGGCATTCATAAAAGTGGTAGCTCCTTTGCGGACAGAGGCAGACACAATCATGGGATGATTTTGCATGTGAATTAGTTACAGTGTAGCCATATCGCCCAATGGGACTCCAACTCAGATGAACCATTATTGAGACACCGGGAACTACCTAGGTACACCCCGAGTCTAGCAAATATGCTTCTTTGGCTTAATGACCCAAAAAGGAAACTTATATATAGATAGTTGATAAACAATATCACTACATAAGGGCTAAGGAAGAGAGACAGAGAAGGTGTTTTTTAGTGTGTGGATCCCACATCTATGCCATTTGTTGGGGGAGAAGGTTTGTGTATTATTCTTTTCCCTTGTGGGTCCCATGTGTAACTATCATAACCAATCAAGCAGCACTACAAAAAAAACACATCCGTGATATTATGGCCCAAATGGAAAAAATTGTCATGGTTATGACACTTCTATAACGATAATTGTGACAAAACCATGTATCATCATATATGTGGTGCGCTCCTACTTTTGTGACAAAAAATCATGATAGAAAATGGGCTTCTCATCCTGGGCGGGCTGGGGACGCACCTGCATGACATTCTTTGGACTGTCCATGACATAAAAATCTTCACAGAAGTGAGGGCCAGGAAATTTCCGTGGAGTTCCCCGTCATGGTGGGTGGTCGGGGCCGAGCGCGAAGTGTGGTTTGCGCGTTTCTCTCGTACGCACGATTGTGTGAGGCGCTCGCTAACTGAAACCGAGCGAGGCGTTCACTTACTGAACCCGAGCGATCGATTGATTGATCCCACTGCATACTGAAGCCGATCGATCCCCTCGCTGCTAACTGAACCAAGTGATTCTTCCGCTGGTGCTGCTAACTGAACCCGAGCGATCGATCACTGCTGCTGCTTATACTAAAGCCGATCAAGCCCCCGTGCGAGACGTAGCCAGCCGGTGTGTTGGGTTGCCTCTCGATGAACAGCTCCTCTTGCTGCCACCCATGCGATACATAAAACGAGTCGAGGCATGCTGAGTCGATCGCATTGCCGGTTGGTTGCATGTGGATGAACAGTTCCCGGTTGGGGTTGGATATGAATAGGACCCGACTGTGTAGGCAGTTGCTGTTGGATGAACAGGAACCCATGGTAGTAGGTGGTTGCCGCTGGATGAACAGGAACCCGAGGAGGTCATGCCGCAGTACGCCGCACCAAGCCGGTAGGGGTTGGATGAACAGGACCCCGTGGAGGTTGGATGAACAGTAACCGGTGGAGACTGGATGAAGAGTAGTTTGTGGAGGCTGGAGGAAGTCGACGGCGGATGAATAGTAGCACGTGGAGTCTTGTTTTGCGGTATGCCACACTCCTCCCGATGAACAGGACCCCGTTTCGACTGTAGGCGGTCAAACAGAAGTCTATTTCCTCCGTTTTGCGGTACGCCAGACCACTCCCGATCAACAGGACCTCGTTTCGACCGTAGTAGCTCGAGTAGAAGTTTGTTTCCTCCATTTTGCGGTATGCCAGACCCCTCCCAATAAACAGGGTCTCGTTTCAAGCATAGGTGGTTGAACAGAAGGCCGTTTGCTCTGTACTGTGGTACGCCAGACCCTGTTTCGACTGTTCCATCCAAGTTGGTTGGCACCTGTTGAACAGGACACATACCGACACAGTTGTTGCCCCCTGATGAACACGACGTCGTTTCTCCATTCTGACCCAGCCGGTTGGCTGCCGATGAATAGGACGCCATCGTTGTACACATTAGAGACCACGCACGTTCGTACGTACGTGGCCGTCTTTTTTGCAGCACGGCTGTCGTATGTGTATGAGATTTAGACGGGGTTGCCTGAACTGCTACCGCTCCTTACTTGGCCACGGTTCATCGTGGACCGATCAACCGGTATGTACGTACATGTCTGCAACCACACAGACAATGGTACGTATGCTTCGACCTGGTGGGTCCCAGCTATCAGGGAGGATAAGAACGCACTTCCTTGCATGAGAAGATATAGCCGGTGGGTCCCAGCTGTTATGGGGAGGAATCATTTTTTCGTGTAATAAGAAGGCACTTCCTTGAATGTGAAGATGTAGCTAGTGGGTCTAGCTGTCAGCATCACCACATACAGTCCTCTTCGGATGGTTGTCATTTGTTAACCACGTTGACAACGCCGCGCCGAGAGCACCAATGCAGTGGAGGGCGGCGAGGCCTAGGAAGGGAACGAACCGGAGCCGGGGAAGGCACGACAGTGGTTTCCCATGCGGAAGAGGGAGTATGAGGGTTGACTGGTTCGGCTGTGTTGTGAGGTTGCCGTCACCGGAAAATAACAGGTGGTGTGGGTAAGTAAAGGGAACGCCCAGCCAGCGGTGGGAGTAGGGCGGGGGTCATGATGCCTACGCGGCAGCACAACCGGCCACGGGAGGCGGGAGCAGGTGGTATGGTCGGAGCTGGTTTGGGCGGATGGAGCAAGCAGATCAGAGGTTGAAGAAGCAGCACGGCAGTTGGATTAACACAACGTTCACTGCTGCTAGAATCATTTTGTTGACTAAGTTGACAAAGCGATGCATACGCGTCAACTTAGTAGGACCACAAGTCAGCCTCCAAATTGGGTGTGCCCCAGCTAGCAGTGGGAGAATCATTTTCCTTGCGCGTAATAAGGAGGCACTTTCTTGCATACGAAGATGTAGCTAGTGTGTCTTAGCTGTCAGGGCAAGGAAACTTTTTTTCCCCGTAATAAGGAGGCACTTGCTTGCGTGCGGAGATGTAGCTGGTGGGTCCCGCCTGTCAGTGGGAGGAATCATTTTTTCACGTAATAAGTAGGCACTTGCTAGCGTGCGGCCATAGACAATATGGATCCCTACGGTCAGCCGCTCCATGTACATCCTTCTTCCGATGGTTGTCCTTTGATGACTACGTTGACCATGCCGTGTCGAGAGCACCAACACGGTGGACGACGATGAGGCCTACGAAGGGAACGACCCGGAGTCGGAAAAGACTTGGTAGTGGTTGCCCATGCGGTGGGGAGTACGAGGGTTTACTGGTTCGGCTGCCATCGCCGAAAAATAATAGGAGGTGTGGGTGAGTAGAGGAATGGCCTGGCCAGCGGTGGGAGTAGGGTGGGGTGGTGAGGCCTATGCGGCAGCACAGCCGGCCACGGGAGGTAGGAGCATGCGGTCCCACCAGCGCTAGTTTAGGTGGCTGGAGCAAGAAGATCAGATATTGAAGAAGCAGCACAGTCGTTGGATTAACATCCAACTGTCACTGCTGCTAGAATCGTTTGTGGTAAAGTTGACAAATCCTTGCGTACACATCAACCTAGTAGACCCACAAGTCAGCCTCCAAATCTATCACAAACAGCATACAAACCAAAATTTCTAGCCAGATTCATATTACTTTTAAAATTAAACATACCTTAGTTTAAAATCCAATGAAATTTTACCCGCACAAAAACAATGAAATTTAAAATGTCAAAATCCGAAAGAAAAAAGTAATTTGGAACTAATTGCCTGTTTGTTGTATTTTTTTCAATTAACAACCCATTTCTATTACTTATAGCCCATTTTCTGGGCAAGACGAATGCATCCCTCCTCGTCTTGAAAGATTCCTGGCCCAGTAGGGCGTAGAAAAGCAAGTAGGCCTCTGTTGGGTATTCTGCAAAAATACAAATAGTTGGGCTGGCCATTTTCAGAAAGAAAAAAACTGGGCTGGTTATGAGGTAAACATATGAAATAAAAGCCTAGGCTAGACGAGCCACAGCTCCCACACAACCTACTTAATACCCTGCTCCATCCCGAAAACAAAAATATATTGTTGGGGAACGTAGTAATTTCAAAAAAAATCCTACGCACACGCAAGATCATGGTGATGCATATCAACGAGAGGGGAGAGTATTGTTCACGTACCCTCGTATTCCGAAAGCGGAAGCGTTAGCACAATGTGGTTGATGTAGTCGTATGTCTTCACGATCCGACCGATCCAAGTACCGTACGTACGGCACCTCCGAGTTCAGCAGCTAGATGATGTCCCACGAACTCTGATCCAGCAGAGCTTTGCGGGAGAGTTCCATCAGCACGACGGCGTGATGACGGTGTTGATGATGCTACCGACGCAGGTCTTCGCCTAACCACCGCTACGATATTACCGAGGTAGAATATGGTGGAGGGGGCACCGAACACGTCTGGGAGAGATCAACAGATCAACTTGTGTCTATGGGGTGCCCCTTGCCTCAGTATATAACGGAGGAGAGGAGGGGAGGGGCCGGCCCTCTATGGCGCGCCCTGGGGAGTCCTACTCCCACCGGGAGTAGGATTCCCCCCTTCCATGTAGTAGGAGTACGAGTCAAGGAAAGGGAAGAGAGGAGAGAAGTAAGGAGGGGGCGCAGCCCCTCCCCCTAGTCCAATTCGGACTAGGCATCCCCTCTCTCTTTCCCCTAAAGCCCAATAAGGCCCATATACTCCCCGGCGACCCGTAACTCTCTGGTACTCCGATAAATACCTGAATCACTCGGAACCTTTCTGATGTCCGAATATAGTCGTCCAATATATCGAACTTTACGTCTCGACCATTTGAAGACTCCTCGTCATGTCCCTGATCTCATCCGGGACTCTGAACTACCTCCAGTACATAAAAAACATAACCCATAATATAAATCGTCACCGAACGTTAAGCGTGCGGACCCTACGGGTTCGAGAACTATGTAGAAATGACCGAGACACATCTCTGATCAATAACCAATAGCGGAACCTGGATGCTCATATTGGCTCCCAAATATTCTACAAAGATCTTTATCAGTCAAACCGCATAACAACATACGTTGTTCCCTTTTGCATCGGTATGTTGCTTTCCCGACATTCGATCGTCAGTATCTCAATACCTAGTTCAATCTCGTTACCGGCAAGTCTCTTTACTCATTATGTAATGCATCATCCCGCAACTAACTCATTAGTCACATTGCTTGCAAGGCTTATAGTGATGTGCATTACCGAGAGGGCCCAGAGATACCTCTCCGACAATCGAAGTGACAAATCCTAATCTCGAAATACGCCAACTCAACAAGTACCTTCGGAGACACCTATAGAGCACCTTTATAATCACCCAGTTACATTGTGACGTTTGGTAGCACACAAAGTGTTCCTCCGGTAAACGGGAGTTGCATAATCTCATAGTCATAGGAACATGTATAAGTCATGAAGAAAGCAATAGCAACATACTAAACGATCAAGTGCTAAGCTAACAGAATGGGTCAGGTCAATCACATCATTCTCTAATGATGTGATCCCGTTAATCAAATGACAATCATGTCTATGACTAGGAAACTTAACCATCTTTGATTCAACGAGCTAGTCAAGTAGAGGCATACTAGTGACACTTTGTTTGTCTATGTATTCACACATGTACTAAGTTTCCGATTAATACAATTCTAGCATGAATAATAAACATTTATCATGATATAAGGAAATAAATAATAACTTTATTATTACCTCTAGGGCATATTTTCTTCAGTCTCCCACTTGCACTAGAGTCAATAATCTAGTTCACATCATCATGTGATTTAACACCAATATTCACATCTGTATGTGATTAACATCCATAGTTCACATCGTCATGTGACCAACACCCAAAGGGTTTACTAGAGTCACTAATCTAGTTCACATCGCTATGTGATTAACACCCACAGAGTACTAAGGTATGATCATGTTTTGCTCGTGAGAGAAGCTTAGTCAACGGGTCTGTCACATTTAGAGCCGTATGTATTTTGCAAATATTCTATGTCTACAATGCTCTGCATGGAGCTACTCTAGCTAATTGCTCCCACTTTCAATATGTATCCGGATTGAGACTTAGAGTCATCTGGATCAGTGTAAAAGCTTGCACCGATGTAACTCTTTATGACGAACTCTTTTATCACCTCCATAATCGAGAAACATTTCCTTAGTCCTTACTAAGGATATTCTTGACCGCTGTCCAGTGATCTACTCCTATATCAAAATTGTATTCCCTTGCTAAACTCAGAGCAAGGTATACAATAGGTCAGGTACACAGCATAGCATACTTTATAGAACCTAGGACTGAGGCATAGGGAATGACTTTTCATTCTCTTTCTATTTTCTGCCATGGTCGGGTTTTGAGTCTTACTCAACTTCACACCTTGCAACACAGGCAAGAACTCCTTTGACTGTTCCATTTTGAACTACTTCAAAATCTTATCAAAGTATGTACTAATTGAAAATCTTATCAAGTGTCTTGATCTATCTCAATAGATCTTGATGCTCAATATGTAAGTAGCTTTACTGAGGTCTTCCTTTGAAAAACTCCTTTCAAATACTCCTTTATGCTTTGCAGAAAATTCTACATTAGTTCTGATCAATAATATGTCATTCACATATATTTATCAGAAATGTTGTAGTGCTCCCACTCACTTTCTTGTAAATACCGGCTTCACCGCAAGTCTGTATAAAACTATATGCTTTGATCAACTCATCAAAGTGTATATTCCAACTCCGAGATACTTGCACCAGTCCATAGATGGATCGCTGGAGCTTGCACATTTTGTTAGCACCTTTAGGATCGACAAAACCTTCTGGTTGCATCATATACAACTCTTCTTTAAGAAATCCATTAAGGAATGTAGTTTTGACATCCATTTGCCAAATTTCTATAAATGCGGCAATTTCTAACATGATTCAGACAGACTTTTAAGCATCGATACGAGTGAGAAAATCTCATTGTATTCAACACCTTGAACTTGTCGAAAACCTTTTTCGACAATTCGAGCTTTGTAGATAGTAACACAACTATCAGCGTCCGTCTTCCTCTTGAAGATCCATTTATTTTCTATGACTTGCCGATCATCAGGCAAGTCAACCAAAGTCCACACTTTGTTCTCATACATGGATCCCATCTCAGATTTCATGGCCTCAAGCCATTTCGCGGAATCTGGGCTCATCATCGCTTCCTCATAGTTCGTAGGTTCGTCATGCTCAAGTAACATGACCTCCAGAACAGGATTACCATACCACTCTGGTGTGGATCTTACTCTGGTTGACCTACGAGGTTCAGTAGTAACTTGATCTAAAGTTACATGATCATCATCATTAGCTTCCTCACTAATTGGTGTAGGATTCACACGAACAGATTTCTTGTGATGAACTACTTTCCAATAAGGGAGCAGGTACAGTTACCTCATCAAGTTCTACTTTTCCTCGAACTCACTTCTTTCGAGAGAAACTCCTTCTCTAGAAAGGATCCATCTTAGCAACAAATATCTTGCCTTCGGATCTGTGATAGAAGGTGTACCCAACAGTTTCCTTTGGGTATTCGATGAAGACGCACTTCTCCGATTTGGGTTCAAGCTTATCAGGTTGAAACTTTTTCACATAAGCATTGTGGCCCCAAACTTTAAGAAACGACAACTTTGGTTTCTTGCCAAACCACAGTTCATAAGGCGTCGTCTCAATGGATTTTGATGGTGCCCTATTTAAAGTGAATGCAGTTGCCTCTAATGCATAACCCCAAACCAATAATGGTAAATCGGTAAGATACATCATAGATCGCACCATATCCAATAAAGTGCGGTTACAACGTTCGGACACACCATTACGGTGTGGTGTTCCATGTTGGCGTGAGCTGTGAAACTCTTCCACATTGTTTTTAAATGAAGGTCAAACTCGTAACTCAAATATTCTCCTCTACGATCAGATTGTAGAAACTTTATTTTCTTGTTACGATGATTCTCCACTTCACTCTGAAATTCTTTGAACTTTTCAAGTGTTTTAGACTTGTGCTTCATTAGTTAGATACTCATATCTACTCAAATCATCCGTGAAGGTCAGAAAATAATGATACCCGCCACGAGCATCAACACTCATTGGACCGCATACATCGGTATGTATTATTTCCAACAAGTCAGTAGCTCGTTCTGTTGTTTCGGAGAACGGAGTTTTAGTCATCTTTCCCAAAAGGCACGGTTCGCAAGCATCAAATGATTCATAACCAAGTGATTCCAAAAATCCATCTTTATGGAGTTTCTTCATGCGCTTTACACCGATATGACCCAAACGGCAGTGCCACAAATAAGTTGCACTATCATTATCAACTTTGCATCTTTTGGCATCAATATTATGAATATGTGTATCACTATGATCGAGATCCAACAAACTATTTTCATTGGGTGTATGACCATCGAAGGTTTTATTCATGTAAACAGAACAACAATTATTCTCTGACTTTAAATGAATAACCGTATTGCAATGATCAAATCATATTAATGCTCAATGCAAATGCCAAATAACATTTATTTAGGTTTACACTAATCTCAAAAATATAGGGAGTGTATGATGATGATCATATCAATCTTGGAACCACTTCCAACACACATCGTCACTTCACCCTCAACTAGTCTCTGTTTATTCTATAACTCCTATTTTGAGTTCCTAATCTTAGCAACCGAACAAGTATCAAATACACAGGTGTTACTATAAACACTAGTAAGGTACACATCAATAACATGTATATCAAATATACCCTTGTTCACTTTGCCATCCTTTTATCTACCAAATATTCAGGGCATTTCCGCTTCTAGGGACCATTTCCTTTGCAGTACAAGCACTCAGTTTCAGGCTTTGGTCCAGCTTTGGGCTTCTTCACGGGAGTGACAACTTGCTTGCCATTCTGCTTGAAGTTCCCTTTCTTTCCCTTTGCCTTTTTCTTGAAACTAGTGGTCTTGTCAATCATCAACACTTGATGCTCTTTCTTGATTTCTACCTACGTCAATTTCATAATCATGAAAAGCTCGGGAATCGTTTTCGTCATCCCTTGCATACTATAGTTCATCACGAAGTTCTACTAAATTGGTGATGGTGACTAGAGAACTCTGTCAATCACTATATTATCTGGAAGATTAACTCCCACTTGATTCAAGCGATTGTAGTACCCAGACAATCTAAGCACATGCTCACTGCTTGAGCTATTCTCCTCCATCTTTTAGCTATAGAACTTGTTGAACACTTCATATTTCTCAACTCGGGTATTTGCTTGAAATATTAACTTCAACTCCTGGAACATCTCATATTGTCCATGACGTTCAAAACGTCTCTGAAGTCCCGATTCTAAGTCGTTAAGCATGGCGCACTAAACTATTAAGTAGTCGTCATATTGAGCTAGCTAAACATTCATAACGTCTGCATCTGCTCCTGCATTAGGTCAGTCACCTAGCGGTGCATCAAGGACATAATTTTTCTGTGCAGCAATGAGGATAATCCTCAGATCATGGACCCAGTCTGCATCATTGCTACTATCATCTTTCAACTTAGTATTCTCTAGGAACACATATAAAACATAGGGAAGCAACAACGCGAGCTATTGATCTACAACATTATTTGCAAAATACTATCAGGACTAAGTTCATGGTAAATTAAAGTTCAATTAATCATATTACTTAAGAACTCCCACTTAGATAGACATCCCTCTAATCATCTAAGCGATCATGTGATCCAAATCAACTAAACCATGTCCGATCATCACATGAGATGGAGTAGTTTTCAATGGTGAACATCACTATGTTGATTATATCTACTATATGATTCACGCTCGACCTTTCGGTCTCAGTGTTCCGAGGCCATATCTTCATATGCTAGGCTCGTCAAGTTTAACCCAAGTATTATGCGTGTGCAAAACTGTCTTACACCCATTGTATTTGAATGTAGAGCTTATCACACCCGATCATCACATGGTGTCTCGGCACGAAGAACTTTCACAACGGTGCATACTCAGGGAGGACACTTATACCTTGAAATTTAGTGAGAGATCATATTATAATGCTACCGTTGAACTAAACAAAATAAGATATATAAAATATAAACATCATATATATGCAATCAAAATATGTGACATGATATGGCCATAATCATCTTGAGCTTTTGATCTCCATCTCCAAAGTACTATCATGATTTCCATCATCATCCGCATGACACCATGATCTCCATCATCTTGATCTATGTCAATGTGTCATCACATGGTCGTCTCGCCAACTATTGCTCTTGCAACTATTCTATCGCATAGCGATAAAGTAAAGCAATTATTTGGCACTTGCATCTTATGTAATAAAGAGACAACCATAAGGCTTCTGATTGTTGTCGAGAACTTCAACAAAACATGATCATCTCATACAACAACTTATATCTCATCACGTCTTGACCATATCACATCACAACAAGCCCTGCAAAAACAAGTTAGACATCCTCTACTTTGTTGTTGCAAGTTTTACGTGGCTGCTATGAGCTTAGCCAGAACCGTTCTTACCTACGCATCAAAACCACAATGATATTTCGTCAAGTCAGTGTTGTTTTAACCTTCACAAGGACCGGGCATAGCCACACTTGATTCAAGTTAGAGAAACTGACACCCGCCAGCCACCTGTGTGCAAAGCACGTCGGTAGAACCAGTCTCGCGTAAGCGTACACGTAATGTCGGTCCGGGCTGCTTCATCCAACAATATAGCCAAATCAAAGTATGACATGCTGGTAAGTAGTATGACTTGTATCGCCCACAACTCACTTGTGTTCTACTCGTGCATATAACACCTACGCATAAACCTGGCTCGGATGCCACTGTTGGGGAACGTAGTAATTTCAAAAAAATTCCTACACACACGCAAGATCATGGTGATGAAGGAAATACGCCCTAGAGGCAATAATAAAGTTATTATTTATTTCCTCATATCATGATAAATGATTATTATTCATGCTAGAATTGTATTAACCGGAAACATGATACATGTGTGAATACATAGACAAACTTAATGTCACTAGTATGCCTCTACTTGACTAGCTCATTAATCAAAGATGGTTATGTTTCCTAACCATAGACATGAGTTGTCATTTGATTAATGGGATCACATCATTAGGAGAATGATGTGATTGACATGAACCATTCCGTTAGCTTAGCACTTGATCGTTTAGTATGTTGCTATTGCTTTCTTCATGACTTATACATGTTCCTACAACTATGAGATTATGCAACTCCCATTTACCGGAGGAACACTTTGTGTGCTACCAAACGTCACAACGTAACTGGGTGATTATAAAGGAGCTCTACAGGTGTCAAAGGTACATGTTGAGTTGGCATATTTCGAGATTAGGTTTTGTCACTCCGATTGTCAAAGAGGTATCTCTGGGGCCTCTCGGTAATGCACATCACTATAAGCCTTGAAAGCAATGTAGCTAATGAGTTAGTTACGAAATGATGCATTACGTAACGAGTAAAGAGACTTGCCAGTAACGAGATTGAACTAGTTATTTGAGATACCGACGATCAAATCTCGGGCAAGTAACATACCGATGACAAAGGTAACAACGTATGTTGTTATGCGGTTTGACCGATAAAGATCACTAGTGCAGAACCGGGCAATAGCACCGGTTCGTAAGGCCCTTTAGTGCCGGTTACATAACTGGCACTAAATTGTGGTCACTAAAGGCCCCTCCCCCTTTAGTACCGGTTTAGCACGAACCGGTGCTAAAGGGCAACCACGTGGCACGAGCCAGCTCCGGGGGCCTGGAGCCCTTTAGTACCGGTTGGTAACACCAACCGATACTATAAGGTTTGGTGGGTTTTTAGTTTTATGATTTCTTTTTCATTTAATTTTGTGTTTCCATTTTAATTCTTTTTCTTTTGCTGGTATTTTACGATACTACACATTGTACACGTTATGCATCATACATCATGCATGCTTTGTTTATCAACGCTGCTGCTATGTTCATTGCACCCGCAGATATAACATGCTCATGCATGCTTTGCATCATTACAGCATCATATATATAATAACAAGTCCTACTAATCATGCATCATCATACAACTTCTACTCGTTATTAATAATAAGTCATACGATCATCATCCTCATATATAGTCATCGAACCCAACCCTACATAATTGTTCTTAGCACATGATCATCAGTATCAGGTAGGACCTAAACACCCTTAAGGTAAAATAGCATAAAACAATATAGACCCTGACTCTCCATTATGAAGAATGGCGATCATCCTGTCTCCAATTCTTGCCTTTCGCTGCTTATTGCTTCCAAGAAGCTCCTTACGACTGTCCATACATTTTTTCGATTCTTTGATTGTTATTTCTCCACTTCTTTTAGAAACCCGGTATGGACAGTTGAGATTCGTAGGACGACCTGGTCGTATGTTCAAAACATGAAGGCTACCACGCGTATACATCAGATGAGGCACACAATCGTTCGGGATTATGTGTTGAAAAACATAATAATAACTTTGTAGTTAGCAATAATGTACTAGTTTTAGAAGTGTGCAAAAAGATGCACGGATGTTGTAATAGTAAAAAATAATCTTACCAGGGTATCTCCATGGTAGTTACCGTAGTTCAACACGTGCACTAGTGGCACGTATTGACCATAATGTTGAGGAGTTTGATTGTAGATATTGTAATTCTCAAGATCAGTGCAAAATCCGACCAGATGATTTTTCTCCTGATAAGTTAATTCGGAGCCTTCAGTGTAGTACGTTCTGTCTACCATCTTCCGCACATTCTTTGAAGAATGAAAATAAGCTGTCAATGGAGATAAGTTGTCAACATTATATTTTGAAATAAACAATATAAATTACTTAATAACTATGTTTAGCTCACATGAGGGAAGAACTGGAGGTGTATCCACAAGGACCCAAATCGAAGGTGTCTCTTGCTCGATTGTAGGATCACCAAGATCCATGGTGACAAGCATACCCTCATCAAGACCATACATCTTGCAAAATGCATCCCAATTTTTGCAACCAAAATGGGTTACACTCTGAGCATTGTACAGCTTTACTTGAAAATCCACACCATGCTCAGTACTTAGGATAATTTTTTTGGTTTCGAAATTTTCATGGTCTTCAAAACCCATCCTCTCCAAGACATAGCGTCTTGCAAAGCATGGGATAAGCTAGTCGAATTGGAAAAGATGAAAAATACACGTTAAAATAGTTGAAGTCGTGCTTAATTATGAAAAAAACTATTGTCGTCGTTGCGTATCGTATGAACATCGCAGGTCTCCTCGAGCTTAATGCTGAAGCGCCGATCTTCGTCCAGCACAATGAACCTGTCGCAGATACCTCGGTCGTCGTGGCACCAGTCGCACTCCCCCGGGCGGTTTTTGTCGTCCGATGAGTACGACATTTCCGGCCTACGTTCATAATTTAGTTTTATTAATTAAGTCAACTATCTAGTTCAACTACTAAGCACTTACTATAAATAAATAAGTAGTACTTACTAAAAACAAACTACTTCTATATATAGTAAAATAAATTAGTTTATTAAATCAACTAGCTAGTTCAACTATCTATAAACTACTTCTTCTTTTTTTCCTTTTTCTAAATACTATGAACAAAAAAATCATTAAAATTCTATGAACAAAATTAATTACACAATCTAAATATCACCAAAAAAATCTATTAACAATAATATCACCAAACATGCATATTCAATAATAATATCACCAAAAAAATCTATTAACAGAAAAAATCTATTAACAGAAAAAAAATCTATTAACAGAAAAAATCTATTAATTCAACTAGTTCAACTAAGCATTTACTAAAAATAAACTAGTTATATTAATTCAACTAGTTCAACTAATTAAGCATTTACTAAAAATAAAATAGTTCTATATATTAATTCAACAAGTTCAACTAAGCATCTTCTAAAAATAAACTAGTTCTATATATTAATTCAACTAGTTCAACTAAGCATTATATTTACTAAAAATAAACAAGTTATTATATTAATTCATCGATGATAACATTTCTAACATTCTAAAAATAAACTAGATAGTTCTAATTCATCTAAACATTATATATAGAAAACAGAAAATAAGTAAAAAAATATGTGTGTGTGTGTGTGTATATACGTGTGTGTGTATGTGTGTGTGTTGTGTTTGTGTGTACGTGTCTGTGTGTATGTGTGTGTGTGTATGCGTGTGTGTGTAGTGTGTGTGTATGCGTGTGTGTGTGTGTCTGTGTGTGTGTGTGTATGTGTGTATGCGTGTGTACGTATATAGGGCGCGTACGGGTGGCGCGGGGCAGCGACGACGGGCGGCGGGGGCCGGGGACGGCGACGAGACGGGCGGCGGGCCGGGGGCGCGCGGCGACGATGACGGGCGGCGGGGGCGGCGACGACGACGGGCGGCGGGGGCGCGCGGCGACAACGACGACGGGCGGCGGGGGCGGCGAGGGCGACGGCACGGCGGCGCGGCGGCGTCGGCGTCGTTGTCGGAGATCGAGACCCGCGCGAGAAGTGGAACGAAAGTGGCGACGATAACTGATTTTTCGTACGTGCCATATATATAGGGGGAGCCTTTAGTACCGGTTGGAGCCACCAACCGGTACTAAAGACCAATTTTGGCCAGCCCAAGCGGCGGGAAACGAGGGCCTTTAGTACCGGTTGGTGGCTCCAACCGGTACTAAAGGGCAACACATTAGTACCTGTTGGAGCCACCAACCGGTACTAAAGGCCGTGCGCTGCCACCCGCGGTGCGCTATATTTAGTCCCACCTCGCCGAGTGAAGGGCAGCCGCACTGGTTTATAAACCCAGCCGCGGCTGCCCTTTCGAACTCCTCTATATAGCAGGCTTCTGGGCCTAACTAGGGCGCGCTGCCCGGTGAGCCTCCTGGCCCTTCTGGGCCTGCATTTGCACACCCTAGGTCTGGCAGGCCCACCGGGCAGCGCCCCGACATTTTTTTAAAAAAAATTTCTTTTCTGCATTATTTATTTTCTTCTATTTATTTTTGAGTAATTTTTTATATAGTTATTAATTTTCTGCTTTATTTTTTTCTTCTATTTATTTCCGAGTAGTTTTTTGCCGTATTTAGTTTCTTTGTGAATATTTTTGCTTTATATATTTTTTTTTCTTTTCTGCATTATTTATTTTCTTCTATTTATTTTTGAGTAATTTTTTATATAGTTATTTATTTCTGCTTTATTTTTTTCTTCTATTTATTTCTGAGTAGTTTTTTGCCATATTTAGTTTCTTTGTGAATATTTTTGCTTTATGTAATTTTTGCTTTATAGTTTTTTGCCAAGTTGAAGGTGTCGCTTTGAATGGTGCATACTGAATGCACAAAAAATCTGGAGTTGTAATAAGTTCAAAAAAATGAAATGCCTTTGTAACAGTTGAGTTTAATTTCGTCAGAAACCTGAATACTTCGAAAGAGATTGTCCAGTTTGTAAATGAAGTGCATCCAGTTTTTGCCGTAACCCTCTCTACATTTTTGAACAATCTATGTGGGTGAAATGATGATACCATGCCAAGTTTCAACTTTTTCGGAGTTCATTTGTAGTGCTTTTCAATTTCCAGGTCATTTAGTTCTCAAAACAAATCATTGAATGCATGAAAAATAGCAAATGAAGGCAGAAATGGTTGAAAGTTGATGGCGTCGCTTTGAATGATGCATACTGAATGCACAAAAATTCTGGAGTTGTAATAAGTTTAAAAAAATGAAATGCCTTTGTAACAGATGAGTTTAATTTCGTCAGAAACCTAAATACTTCGAAAGAGATTGTCCAGTTTGTAAACGAAGTGCATCCAGTTTTTGCCGTAACCCTCTCTACTTTTTTGAACAATCTATGTGGGTGAAATGATGATACCATGCTAAGTTTCAACTTTTTCAGAGTTCATTTGTAGTGCTTTTCAATTTCCAGGTCATTTAGTTCTCAAAACAAATCATCGAATGCATGAAAAATAGCAAATGAAGGCAGAAATGGTTGAAAGTTGATGGCGTCGCTTTGAATGGTGCATACTGAATGCACAAAAAGTCTGGAGTTGTAAGAGGTTTAAAAAAATGAAATGCCTTTGTAAGAGATGAGTTTAATTTCGTCAGAAACCTGAATACTTCGAAAGAGATTGTCCAGTTTGTAAACGAAGTGCATCCAGTTTTTGTCGTAACCCTCTCTACTTTTTTGAACAATCTATGTGGGTGAAATGATGATGCCATGCCAAGTTTCAACTTTTTCAGAGTTCATTTGTAGTGCTTTTCAATTTCCAGGTCATTTAGTTCTCAAAACAAATCATTGAATGCATGAAAAATAGCAAATGAAGGCAGAAATGGTTGAAAGTTGATGGCGTTGCTTTGAATGGTGCATACTGAATGCACAAAAAGTCTGGAGTTGTAATAAGTTTAAAAAAATGAAATGCCTTTGTAACAGATGAGTTTAATTTCGTCAGAAACCTGAATACTTCGAAAGAGATTGTCCAGTTTGTAAACGAAGTGCATCCAGTTTTTGCCGTAACCCTCTCTACTTTTTTGAACAATCTATGTGGGTGGAATGATGATACCATGCCAAGTTTCAACTTTTTCAGAGTTCATTTGTAGTGCTTTTCAATTTCCAGGTCATTTAGTTCTCAAAACAAATCATTGAATGCATGAAAAATAGCAAATGAAGGCAGAAATGGTTGAAAGTTGGTGGCGTCGCTTTGAATGGTGCATACTAAATGCACAAAAAGTCTGGAGTTGTAGTAAGTTTAAAAAAATGAAATGCCTTTGTAACAGTTGAGTTTAATTTCGTCAGAAACCTGAATACTTCGAAAGAGATTGTCCAGTTTGTAAACGAAGTGCATCCAGTTTTTGCCGTAACCCTCTCTACTTTTTTGAACAATCTATGTGGGTGAAATGATGATACCATGCCAAGTTTCAACTTTTTCAGAGTTCATTTGTAGTGCTTTTCAATTTCCAGGTCATTTAGTTCTCAAAACAAATCATTGAATGCATGAAAAATAGCAAATGAAGGCAGAAATGGTTGAAAGTTGATGGCGTCGCTTTGAATGGTGCATACTGAACGCAAAAAATATAAGAGCATTTACATCACGATCTTATATTTCTTTAGAGTCTAAACTGTCAATATGATCTTATAACATCAAAAATACTTTGATCATCAATGATCTTTGTGTGTACAATCTGAATTGTCAATATGAGTCATCAACGATATATAAACCGATGAAGACTCATATTGCGGCCACAAATTCTACACATAGAGTTCAATGAAGACCAAGTGCTTGTGATAGTTTGAGAAATAACATATTTAAGGTGGTAAAAGGCTTGTTAGGGGAGCGAGGTGGGACTAAAAACAGCTTGCCATAACCTCATTAGTACCGGTTCGTGGTATGAACCAGCACTAAATGGTGATGGTGGGGCCATAGCCTGACCGCAGGCTGACACATCCCCTTTAGTACCGGTTCGTGGCATGAACCAGTACTAAAGGTTCGCCACGAACCGGTGCTATTGATCGCCGCCATGAACCGGTGCTATTGTACACATTAGTGCCGGCTGAAATTCAAACTGGCACTATTGGGCTTCACGTTTGACCCTTTTTCTACTAGTGGATCTTCGTAGAATATGTAGGATCCAATATGAGCATCCAGGTTCCGCTATTGGTTATTGAACGGAAACGTGTCTCGGTCATGTCTACATAGTTCTCGAACCCTTAGAGTCCGCACGCTTAAGGTTTCGTTGACAGTTTTATTATGAGTTTACGAGTTTTGATGTACCGAAGGTTGTTCGGAGTCCCGTATTTGATCACGGACATGACGAGGAGTCTCGAAATGGTCGAGACATAAAGATCGATATATTGGACGACTATATTTGGACACTGGAAATGTTCCGGGTGAGATTGGGACAATACCGGAGCTCCGGGAGGTTATCGGAACCCCCCGGGAGGTATATGGGCCTTATTGGACCTTAGTGGAAAGGAGGGAAAAAGAACAAAGGAGGGGGCGTCCCCCCCAAGCCCAATCCGAATTGGGAGGGGGGCCGGCCCCCCCTTTCCTTCTTCCCGCCCTCCTCTTCCTTCCCTCTCCCTCTCCTAATAGGAAAGGGGGGAGTTGTACTCCCGGTAGGGGTTGGACTCCCCCCTAGGGCGCGCCACCCCCCTTGGTCGGCCCCCTCCTCCACTCCTTTATATACGGGGGAGGGGGCACCCCATAGACAACAATTGATCTCTTGATCTCTTAGCCGTGTGCGGTGCCCCCCTCCACCATAGTTCTCCTTGATAATATTGTAGCGATGCTTAGGCGAAGCCCTGCAACGGTAGAACATCAAGATCATCCCCACGCCGTCGTGCTGACGGAACTCTTCCCCGACATTCTGCTAGATCAGAGTACGGGGGACGTCATCGAGACGAACGTGTGCAAGAACTCGGAGGTGCCGTAGTTTTGGTGCTTGATCGGTCGGGCCGTGAAGACGTACGACTACATCAACCGCGTTGTGATAACGCTTCCGCTTTCGTTCTATGAGGGTACGTGGGCAACACTCTCCCCTATCGTTGCTATGCATCACCATGATCTTGCATGTGCGTAGGAAAAATTTTGAAATTACTATGTTCCCCAACAGTAGCATCCAAGCCTAGTTTTATGCGTAGATGTTATATGCACGAGTAGAACACAAGTGAGTTGTGGGCGATACAAGTCATACTACTTACCAGCATGTCATACTTTGGTTCAGCGGTATTGTTGGATGAAGCGGGCCGGACCGACATTACGCGTATGCTTACGCGAGACTGGTTCTACCGACGTGCTTTGCACATAGGTGGCTGGCGGGTGTCAGTTTCTCCAACTTTAGTTGAACCGAGTGTGGCTATGCCAGGTCCTTGCGAAGGTTAAAACAACACTAACTTGACGAACTATCGTTGTGGTTTGGATGCGTAGGTAAGAACGCTTCTTGCTCAGCCCATAGCAGCCACGTAAAATTTGCAACAACAAAGTAGAGGACGTCTAACTTGTTTTTGCAGGGCATGTTGTGATGTGATATGGTCAAGACGTGATGCTATATTTTATTGTATGAGACGAGCATGTTATGTAACCGAGTTATCGGCAACTGGCAGGAGCCATATGGTTATCGCTTTATTGTATGAAATGCAAGCGCCCTGTAATTGCTTACTTTATCACTAAGCGGTAGCGATAGTCATAGAAGCAATAGATGGTGAAACGACAATGATGCTACGATGGAGATCAAGGTGTCGCACCGGTGACGATGGTGTTCACGACGGTGCTTTCGGAGATGGAGATCACAAGCACAAGATGATGATGGCCATATCATATCACTTATATTGATTGCATGTGATGTTTATCCTTTATGCTTCTTATCTTGCTTTGATTGACGGTAGCATTTTAAGATGATCTCTCACTAATTATCAAGAAGTGTTCTCCCTAAGTATGCACCGCTGCAAAAGTTCTTCATGCTGAGAAACCACATGATGATCGGGTGTGATAGGCTCTACGTTCAAATACAACGGGTGCAAAACAGTTGCACAAGCGGAATACTCAGGTTAAACTTGACGAGCCTAGCATATAAAGATATGATCAACATGGTGATGTTCACCATTGATAACTACTCCATCTCACGTGATGATCGGACATGGTTTAGTTGATTTGGATCACGTGATCACTTAGATGACTAGAGAGATGTCTGTCTAAGTGGGAGTTCTTTAGTAATATGATTAATTGAACTTAAATTTATCATGAACTTAGTACCTGATATTATTTTGCTTGTCTATGTTTGTTGTAGATAGATGGCTCGTGCTGTTGTTCCGTTGAATTTTAATGCGTTCCTTGAGAAAGCTAAGTTAAAAGATGATGGTAGCAATTACACGGCCTGGGTCCGTAACTTGAGGATTATCCTCATTGCTGCATAGAAGAATTACGACCTGGAAGCACCGCTGGGTGCCAGGCCTGCTGTAGATGCAACTGACGACGTTAAGAACGTCTGGCAGAGCAAAGCTGATGACTACTCGATAGTTCAGTGTGCCATGCTTTACGGCTTAGAACCGGGACTTCAACGACGTTTTGAACGTCATGGAGCATATGAGATGTTCCAGGAGTTGAAGTTAATATTTCAAGCAAATGCCTGGATTGAGAGATATGAAGTCTCCAATAAGTTCTATAGCTGCAAGATGGAGGAGAATAGTTCTGTCAGTGAACATATACTCAAAATGTCTGGGTATAATAATCACTTGATTCAACTGGGAGTTAATCTTCCTGATGATAGTGTCATTGACAGAATTCTTCAATCACTGCCACCAAGCTACAAGAGCTTCGTGATGAACTATAATATGCAAGGGATGGACAAGACTATTCCCGAGCTCTTCGCAATGCTAAAGGCTGCGGAGGTAGAAATCAAGAAGGAGCATCAAGTGTTGATGGTCAATAAGACCACCAGTTTCAAGAAAAAGGGTCAAGGGAAGAAGAAGGGGAACTTCAAGAAGAACAGCAAACAAGTTGATGCTCAAGAGGAGAAACCTAAATCTGGACCTAAGCCTGAGTGAGGGAGTCCTGGACTAGGGGGTGTCCGGACAGCCGGACTATCATCGTCCGCCGGACTCCAAGACTACGAAGATACAAGATTGAAGACTCCGTCCCGTGTCCGGATGGGACTTTCCTTGGCGTGGAAGGCAAGCTTGGCGATACGGATATGTAGATCTCCTACCAT
Source organism: Triticum timopheevii (assembly GCA_963921465.1). Classification (NCBI taxonomy): domain Eukaryota; kingdom Viridiplantae; phylum Streptophyta; class Magnoliopsida; order Poales; family Poaceae; genus Triticum; species Triticum timopheevii. The sequence continues at coordinate 57,752,351 of OY997266.1, forward strand.
TGTAACCGATTCTGTGTAACCCTAGCCCTCTCCGGTGTCTATATAAACCGGAGGGCTTTAGTCTGTAGGACACAACCTCCATTACAACAATCATACCATAGGCTAGCTTCTAGGGTTTAGCCTCCTTGATCTCGTGGTAGATCCACTCCTGTAATACACATCATCAATATTAATCGAGCAGGATGTAGGGTTTTACCTCCATCAAGAGCGCCCGAACCTGGGTAAAACATCGTGTCCCTTGTCTCCTGTTACCATCTGCCTAGACGCATAGTTCGGGACCCCCTACACGAGATCCGCCGGTTTTGACACCGACATTGGTGCTTTCATTGAGAGTTCCTCTGTGTCGTCACCGATAGGCTCGATGGCTTCTTCAATCAACAGCAATGCTGTCCAGGGTGAGACTTTTCTCCCCGAACAGATCTTCGTATTCGGCGGCTTCGCATTGCGGGCTAATTCACTTGGCCATCTGGAGTAGATCGAAAGCTACGCCCCTGGCCGTCAGGTTAGGTTTGGAAGCCTAAACTTCACGGCCGACATCCGCGGGGAGTTGATCTTCGACGGGCTCGAGTCACAGCCGAGCGTGTCGCGCTGTCACGATGGGCATGATCTAGCTCTGCCGCCGGACAGTGCCTTGGTGGCCGCACACAAATCCTCTCCGGCCCCTAGTCCGGAGCCGATCGCCCAGATCGAGGACCGGTGGCTGGACACCGCCTCGGGGGCTGCAACTTCCGCGGCGATGGAGCCGAACACTGACCTTGTCCCCTATAAAGCTCGTGGCTCCGAGGTGCCGGACTCCGAACCTCCTGCGCCCCTGCCAATCGAATCCGATTGGGCGCCGATCATGGAGTTCACCACTGCGGACATCTTTCAGCACTCGCCCTTTGGCGACATCCTAAATTCTCTAAAGCATCTCTCGCTATCTGGAGAGCCCTGGCCGGATTATGGCCAGGATGGTTGGGAAGCGGACGACGAAGAAATTCAAAGCCCACCCACCTCCCACTTTGTAGCCACTGTCGACGATCTAACCGACATGCTAGACTATGACTCCGAAGCCATCGACGGTATGGACGACGATGCCGGAGACGAACAAGAACCAGCGCCTACAGGGCACTGGAAGACCACCTCGTCATATGACATATACATGGTAGACACCCCAAAAGAGGGGGACGGCGAAGAAGCAGCGGAGGCAGATTCCTTAAAGAAACAGCCCAAGCGCCGACGTCAGCGGCGCCGCTCTAAATCCCGCCACAGCAAGAATGGAGATTCCGGCACAGGAGATAATAATACCCTAGAAAGTGCCGAAGACAATCCCCTCCAGCAAGATTCAGCGCAGGAGGATGCAGAAGCAAGCCCTCACGAGAGAGTGGCAGATGAAGAGGTCGAGGATGATAATTACATACCTCCCTCCGAAGACGAGGCAAGCCTCAACGACGACGAATTCGTCGTGCCCGAAGATCCCGTCGAACAAGAGCGTTTAAAATGCAGGCTAATGGCCACGGCAAATAGCCTAAAGAAAAAGCAGCAGCAGCTTCAAGCTGATCAAGACCTGCTGGCCGACAGATGGACCGAGGTCCTCGCGGCCGAAGAGTATGAACTCGAACGCCCCTCCAAGAACTACCCAAAACGCAAGTTGCTCCCCCGATTAGAGGAGGAAGCATACATACCATCATCACCAGCACACAATACGGCCGACCGACCACCCCGTGGTCGCGATAGAGAACCATCCAGGCCTTCCATCAAGACCGTACCCCGGCATCGCTCGAAAAGTACGAAGCCACGAGGGAATGCGCCGGACTTGCAGGACATATTGGAGGATAAGGCAAGACAATCCAGATCCATCTATGGATCACGTGGGCGCCCCACGACCCACGACGAATACCGTCGCGCCGGATACAACAACTCCGGCCGGGCCAAACACAGCAGACAACGCTCACTCGAGCTACATCGTGATATTGCTCAATATAGAGGCGCCGCACACCCGCTATGCTTCACTGACGAAGTAATGGATCATCAAATCCCTAAAGGGTTTAAACCCGTAAACATTGAATCCTACGATGGCACAAAAGACCCCGCGGTTTGGATCGAAGATTATCTCCTTCACATCCATATGGCCCGCGGCGACGATCTCCACGCCATCAAGTATCTCCCACTCAAGCTTAAAGGACCAGCTCGGCATTGGCTTAACAACTTGCCCGCAGAGTCAATTGGGTGTTGGGAAGACCTGGAAGCCGCATTCCTCGACAACTTCCAGGGCACATATGTGCGACCACCAGACGCCGATGACCTAAGCCACATAATTCAGCAGCCAGACGAATTGGCCAGACAGTTCTAGACATGGTTCTTAACAAAGAAAAATCAAATCGTCGACTATCCGGATGCAGAGGCCCTCGCAGCCTTCAAACATAACATCCGCGACGAGTGGCTAGCCCGGCACCTAGGACAGGAAAAGCCGAAATCCATGGCAGCCCTCACATCTCTAATGACCCGCTTCTGTGCGGGAGAGGACAGTTGGCTAGCTCACAGCAACAACCTCAGTAAAAATTCTGGCAGTCCGGATACCAAGGACCACAATGGCAGGTCACGTCGAAGCAAAAATAAACGCCGCATTAACGGCGACGACAAGGAGGATACGGCAGTCAACGCCGGATTCCGAGGCTCTAAACCCGGTCAGCGGAAGAATCCATTCAAAAGAACCACTCCGGGTCCATCCAATTTGGACCGAATACTCGACCGCTTATGCCAGATACATGGCACCCCCGAAAAGCCAGCTAATCACACCAACAGAGAGCGTTGGGTATTCAAGCAGGCAGGCAAGTTAATTGCCGAAAACAATTACAAGGGGCTGCATAGCGATGACGAGGAGGAGACCCGGCCGCCGAACAGTAGAGGACAGAAGGGTTTCCCCCCACAAGTGCGGACGGTGAACATGATATACGCAACCCATATACCCAAGAGGGAGCGGAAGCGCGCACTAAGGGACGTATACGCGATGGAGCCAGTCGCCCCGAAGTTCAATCCATGGTCCTCTTGCCCAATCACTTTCGATCGAAGAGACCATCCAACCAGTATCCGCCATGGGGATTCGCCGCATTGGTTTTAGACCCAATCGTCGATGGATTTCACCTCACGAGAGTCCTGATGGACGGCGGCAGTAGCCTGAACCTGCTTTATCAGGATATAGTGCGCAAGATGGGCATAGACCCCTCAAGGATTAAACCTACAAAAACGACCTTCAAAGGTGTCATACCAGGTGTTGAGGCCAATTGTATAGGCTCAGTCACACTGGAAGTGGTCTTCGGATCCCCGGACAACTTCCGGAGCGAGGAGTTAATCTTCGACATAGTCCCATTCCGCAGCGGCTATCACGCTCTGCTCGGACGAACCGCGTTTCCAAAGTTCAACATGGTGCCGCATTACGCATACCTCAAGCTCAAGATGCCAGGTCCTCGTGGAGTCATCACGGTCAACGGAAATATGGAACGCTCCCTCCGAATGGAGGAACATACAGCGGCTCTCGCGGCAGAAGTACAGAGCAGCCTTCTAAGGCAATTTTCGAGTCCGGCCGTTAAACGGCCGGACACAGCCAAACGGGCCCGGAGAAACATCAACCAAGACCACCTGGCACGTTCCGAGCACGCATAGCAATGCGGCCCCAACCCCAGCCCTTGCATAATTGCAAGACCAACCCTCCGCGTACATCATTACGCTCTGGAGATACCATGGGCCTAGGGGGAGGGGCACGACCACAACAGACCCAGTGTGCGGCTCGACCACACCAGGGGCTCCCAAGTGTGTCACTCTTTTTATTTTCCTTCTTTTTTTATATAGGACTCCATTTACCAGAAGCCCTGTCCGACGATGGACCCGCCGAACTCACGATGCAACAGCCAGGGAAGAAAGAGGGCTGATGAACACTCAGGTGGTCTCCATTACGAGCATTAAATTCGATTATATACACCAGTCCACAGCCCACCCCTGGAGGGGGACATGTTTATTTAGTCCAATCCCTTGCTTACCGCACTATTTGTATTCTTCCGCACTCATAGCAGAATTCCTTGAATAAATAACGCAGCATTTTTTGCCTGTTATTGCATTACTTTACACATATGTTCATTAATGACATCTTGCACCCGTATATTTTGGTACGGCCGAATACACCAGGGGCTTATGTTCCCCGCATTATGGTGTGATAAGTCCGAACACTTTCACAAGTGCGGCACCCCAAACTTATAGCATTATATGAATCAGCTCCGAATCATGTCTTGGGTCAATAGTTGGGTTTGCCCGGCTCCCACGTTTTGGTGCCTTACGTTCCATTCTATCGGCTAAGGTGGCACTGGGAGAACCACTGCGATTGCGCCCCGGTTGAGCTGGGCGAGCGCCTCAGTGGAGAAAGCTAAAACTGACTGGCATGATAAGGCGAGAGACTGGTCGCTGCTCGAGAGGTCTTTTCGGGTCCCTAAAGACTTATGCCGCTTCGAGCGAAGTACCGGATAATGTCCGACGAAGGCGTGGATAGCGCCCCAAATTCGGTCTTCCGAATACTAGGGGCTTCGCCGAAATTTAAAATTATAGAATTCTATGGCTAAGTGAGAGTGTTCAAGCACTATAAGTCCGGTTATCTTGTTCGTTGTGTTGAGTGCCTCCCTAGATGGACCCAAAAATGGGAACAAGAGTGCTCAAGTTTATCCCGAACACCCCAGCACTTGTGGCTTGGGGGCTGAAGCCAATGACTTGCCATCTCTCAGATTTTATAAACGGCTGCACAGAAGGTAATATTTTAAATTAAACAAGCGTTGCGTAGCGCATATGAACAAAATTTTCAGCGCACAGGATAATACATAGCGAGTTTACTCAATAATTACATCTCTGGGGCACTCATCCACAATATTGCGGGCACCCTTCAAGACAGTCTTATAGTACATTTCGGGCGTACGATACTCATTGCCCGCTGGCGGCGGGTCAGTAAGAAGCCTCTCCGCATCCAGCCTGCCCCAGTGCACCTTTGCGCGGGCAAGGGCCCGACGAGCACCTTCAATACAGGCGGAGCTCTTGATGACATCCACCCAGGGGCACGCATCCACCAGCCGCCGCACGAGGCCGAAGTAGCTCCCAGGCATGGCCTGTCCAGGCCACAGCCGGACCATAAGGCCCTTCATGGCCTCCTCCGCTACCTTGTGGAGCTCGACCAGCTGCTTCAGCTGGTCGCTAGGGGGCACCGGATGGCCGGCCTCAGCGTATTGAGACCAGAAGACCTTCTCCGTTGAGCTCCCCTCCTCGCCACGGTAGAATGCGGCAGCATCGGAAACACTGCGAGGCAGATCTGCAAACGCCCCTAGAGAGCTCCGAATTCGGGTAAGTGTCAGGTAGTTTACATTAACATGCTTGCTTTGCATGAAAAATGCCTTACCCGCTGCTATTTTCTTCATATCCTCAACTTCTTGAAGGGCCTTACGGGCCTTGGCCTTGGTGGACTTGGCACTTTCGAGAGCCGAGGCGAGCTCGGATTCTCGAGTCTTTGAGTCGCGCTCCAAACTCTCATGCTTCTCCATGAGAGCCTGGAGCTCTTGCCGCACCTCCGCCACCCGTGCCTCCTGTTTTTCTCGCTCTGTCCGTTCCGCGGCCGCATTACGTTCGGCCGCAGACACAGCCTCCTTCAGGGCTGCCACCTTGTTTGTGGCCCCTGTAGTACCCATGTTATCCTTGTCATTCTCTTATTGCAACCTAAATTCTTTTCTGTAAGGTAACTTTTCAAAGTGGTGTTACTCACCTTCTTTGTCCTCGAGCTGCTTCTTGGCACGGCCGAGCTCTTGCTCAGACCGCTCGAGATCTTGCTTCAACGCACCGACCTCCGCAGTCAGTGCGGCAGAGGTCAGCAGCGCAGCCTGCAAACCCATATTGACATACTTTTTAGCAACATGCGTATATCTTTTTAGATCCTCAGTCCGGCTTTTCTTTCCGAATGCCGAACTAAGCATCAGGGGCTACTGTCTATGCGGTATTACATTACATAATTTTAACTTGTTACCTCAAAGCCTGTTAGAAGGCTGCTGCAGGCTTCAGTCAGCCCGCTCTTGGCGAGCTGAACCTTCTGGATCACCGCACTCATGATAGTGCGGTGTTCTTCCTCGATGGAAGCGCCTTTGATCGCCTCCAACAAGTTGTCCAGCGCCTCCGGTTGGACGGGGGCCGCCGGTGTCACGGTCTTGCCCTTCTTGCGAAGGGGCCGCTTGCCGGACTCTGGAACCATTGCTGGTTCTGGCGTAGAGTCCGGTGCAAAGTCCGGGAGGCTGCCTTGCGGTGCCTCCGGAGCCCCCTCCTGATCGGTCCCTTCCCAGGATCCCACCTCGGCGTCCTCAGCGGCGCGAGGGGTGGAGGCAGTCAGAATGGATTCCACATTCGACGCAGCCAATGACACGCTCGACGAAGCAGGGAGATCATCGTTGGCCGGATTGCAGGCAGTATGCGGCATTAGAAGGACGCTATGTGACACAAAAGAAATTGCAGATCATTCAGGGATCCGGATACTTACGATCTCGCCTGAGGCCTGGCCCTTGAGGGCCACTCTTCATCGCCAACGTTGGTATTGGCGGAGCTGTCCGGGGGAATAGTTCTTCCCCTCTTGGACCCTTCGGCCTCCCCTGTTGGGGAAGCCTTCCTCTTCCTCTCTCCCTCCTCTGGGAGAGAGTCTTCTTCCTCCTCCTCATCTTCGGGGGAGGAGTCCGCCTCGGAGTCGTCGGAGACCTGAAAACGGGAACTCTTTCGAATGCCCGTGGCCACCTTCTTGGCCTTCTTCTCCGGCACCACATGCGGTGCCGGAACCAGCAGCCCTGCTAGACGGGCGTCCACTGAGTCTTCTGGCATGGGAGCCGGGCAGATGAGCTGCTCGGCCTTCTTCATCCATTCCTGTCAAAGGAAAAGGGGGATTGAAACCCGCTTAGAATCAATCTATTAACAATGAGTGTCCCGTAAAGGGGTAGAATCACTTACCTCGTCAGCTGGACGTTGCGAGTGAAATCCGCGATCTTCCGTCGCGGATGCAAGGGCTTCGGCGCCCTTAAACAGCACCCTCCAGGCGCCTTCGTACGTCATGTCGAAGAGCCCGCTCAATGCCTGGTGCTGTTTCAGATTGAACTCCCACAGATTGAATGCCTGTTGAGGGAGTCCTGGACTAGGGGGTGTCCGGACAGCCGGACTATCATCGTCCGCCGGACTCCAAGACTACGAAGATACAAGATTGAAGACTCCGTCCCGTGTCTGGATGGGACTTTCCTTGGCGTGGAAGGCAAGCTTGGCGATACGGATATGTAGATCTCCTACCATTGTAACCGACTCTGTGTAACCCTAGCCTCCTCCGGTGTCTATATAAACTGGAGGGCTTTAGTCCGTAGGACACAACATACATTACAACAATCATACCATAGGCTAGCTTCTAGGGTTTAGCCTCCTTGATCTCGTGGTAGATCCACTCCTGTACTACCCATATCATCAATATTAATCAAGCAGGACGTAGGGTTTTACCTCCATCGAGAGGGCCCGAACCTGGGTAAAACATCGTGTCCCTCGTCTCCTGTTACCATCCGCCTAGACGCACAGTTCGGGACCCCCTACCTGAGATCCGCCGATTTTGACACCGACACTGGTGCTTTCATCGAGAGTTCCTCTGTGTCGTCACCGATAGGCTTGATGGCATCTTCAACCAACAACGCTGTCCAGGGTGAGACTTTTCTCCCCGGACAGATCTTCGTATTCGGTGGCTTCACACTGCGGGCTAACTCGCTTGGCCATCTGGAGCAGATCGAAAGCTACGCCCCTGGCCATCAGGTCATATTCGGAAGCCTAAACTTCACGGCCGATGTCCACGGAGACTTGATCTTCGACGGACCCGAGCCACAGCCAAGCGCGCCGCACTGTTGCGATGGGCATGATCTAGCTCTGCCGCCGAACAGTGCCTTGGTGGCTGCACACGAATCCGCTCCGGCCATTAGTCCGGAGCCGATTGCCCAGATAGAGGATCGGTGGATAGACACCGCCTCGGGGGCTTCAACTTCCACGGCGATGGAGCCGAACACAGATCTTGTCCCTCGCAAAACTCGTGATTCCGAGGTGCCGGACTCCTTGCCGGACTCCAAACCTCCCACGCCCCTGCCAATCAAATCGGATTGGGCGCCGGTTATGGAATTCACCGCTGCGGACATCTTCCAATACTCGCCTTTTGGCGATATCCTGAATTCACTAAAGCATCTCTCGTTATCAGGAGAGCCCTGGCCGGACTGTGGTCAGGATGGTTGGGATGCGGACAACGAAGAAATTCAGAGCCCACCCACCACCCACTTTGTAGCCACTGTCGACGATCTAACTGACATGCTAGACTACGACTCTGACGACATCGACGCTATGGACGATGATGCCGGAGACGAACAGGAACCAGCACCTACAGGGCACTGGAAGACCACCTCGTCATATGACATATATATGGTGGACACCCCAAAAGACGGGGACGGCGAAGAAGTAGCGGAGGCGGACTCTTTAAAGAGGCAGCCCAAACGCCGGCGTCAGCGGCGCCGCTCTAAATCCCGCCACAGCAAGAATGGAGATTCCGGCACAGGAGATAATAATACCCCAGAGAGTGCCGAAGACAATCCCCTCCAGCAAGACTCAGCGCAGGAGGATGCAGAAGCAAGCCCTCACAAGAGGGCGGCAGACGAAGAGGTTGAGGATCATAACTATATGCCTCCCTCCGAAGACGAAGCAAGCCTCAATGATGACGAATTCATCGTACCTGAGGATCCCGTCGAACAAGAGCGTTTTAAGCGCAGGCTTATCGCCACAGCAAATAGCCTGAAGAAAAAGCAGCAACAGCTTCAAGCTGATCAGGACCTGCTGGCCGATCGATGGACCGAGGTCCTCGCGGCCGAAGAGTATAAACTCGAACACCCCTCCAAAAGCTACCCAAGACGCAAGCTGCTCCCCCGATTAGAGGAGGAAGCAGACATACCTCCATCACCAGCGCACGATATGGCTGACCGACCACCCCGTGGTCGTGACAGAGAGGCATCCAGGCCCCCAGCCAAGACCGTACCCCGGCATCGCTCCAAAAGTACGAAGCTAAGAGGGAACGCGCCGGACTTGTGAGACATATTGGAGGACAAAGCAAGGCAATCCAGATCCATCTACAGATCACGTGGGCACCCCACGACCCCTGACGAATACCGTCGCGCCGGATACAATAACCCTGGCCGGGCCGAGCACAGCAGACAGCGCTCTCTCGAGCTGCGTCGCGATATTGCTCAATACAGAGGCGCCGCACACCCGCTATGCTTCACTGACGAAGTAATGGATCATCAAATCCCTGAAGGGTTTAAACCCGTAAACATCAAATCCGACGAAGGCACAACAGACCCCACGGTTTGGATAGAAGATTATCTTCTCCACATCCATATGGCCCGCGGCGACGATCTCCACGCCATCAAGTATCTCCCACTCAAGCTTAAAGGACCAGCTCGGCATTGGCTTAACAGCTTGCCCGCAGAGTCAATTGGGTGTTGGGAAGACCTGGAGGCCGCATTCCTTGATAACTTCCAAGGCACGTATGTGCGACCACCAGACGCCGATGACCTAAGCCACATCATTCAGCAGCCAGACGAATCGGCCAGACAATTCTGGACACGGTTCTTGACGAAGAAAAACCAAATCGTCAACTGTCCGGATGTAGAGGCCCTTGCAGCCTTCAAGCATAACATCCGGGACGAATGGCTAGCCCGGCACCTGGGGCAGGAAAAGCCGAAATCCATGGCAGCCCTCACATCGTTAATGACCCACTTTTGCGCGGGAGAGGACAGCTGGCTAGCTCGCAGTAACAACCTCCACAAAAATTCTGGCAGTCCAGATACTAAGGACAATAACGGCAGGTCACGTCGAAACAAAAACAAACGCCGCATTAACGGCGACGATAAGGAGGATACGGCAGTCAACGCTGGATTCCGAGGCTCTAAACCCGGTCAGCGGAAGAAGCCATTCAAAAGAACCACTCCGGGTCCGTCCAATTTGGACCGAATACTCGACCGCTTATTCCAGATACATGGCACCTCTGAAAAGCCAGCTAACCACACTAATAGAGATTGTTGGGTGTTCAAGCAGGCCGGCAAGTTAATTGCCGAAAACAATGACAAGGGGCTAAATAGCGACGGCGAGGAAGAGACCCGACTGCCGAACAATAGAGGACAGAAGGGTTTTCCCCCACAAGTGCGGACGGTGAATATGATATACGCGATCCATATACACAAGAGGGAGAGGAAACGCGCACTAAGGGACGTCTATGCGATGGAGCCAGTCGCCCCAAAGTTCAATCCATGGTCCTCTTGTCCGATCACTTTCGATCGAAGAGACCATCCGACCAGCATACGCCATGGCGGATTCGCCGCATTGGTTTTAGACCCAATCGTCGATGGATTTCACCTCACGAGAGTCCTAATGGACGGCGGCCGTAGCCTGAACCTGCTTTATCAGGATACAGTGCGCAAAATGGGCATAGACACCTCAAGGATTAAACCTACAAAGACAACCTTTAAAGGTGTCATACCAGGAGTGGAAGCCAACTGTACAGGCTCAGTCACACTGGAAGTGGTCTTCGGATCCCCGGATAATTTCCGGAGCGAAGAGTTAATCTTCGACATAGTCCCGTTTCGCAGCGGCTATCACGCTCTGCTCGGACGAACCGCGTTTGCAAAATTCAATGCGGTGCCGCATTATGCATACCTAAAGCTCAAGATGCCAGGCCCTCGTGGAGTCATCACGGTCAAACAGCGGCTCTCGCGGCAGAAGTACAGAGTAGCCTCTTAAAGCAATTCTCCAGTCCGGCCGTTAAACAGCCGGATATAGCAAAACGCGCCCGAAGCAATACCAACCAAGACCACCTGGCGCGATCAGAGCATGCGTAGCAATGCGGCCCCAACCCTCGCCCGCGCATGATCGCAATAATAACACTCCGCGTACATCATTACGCTCTGGAGATACCATGGGCACAGGGGAGGGGGCACGATCGCAACGGACCCAGAGTGCGGTTCGACCACACCGGGGGCTCGCAAGTGTGCGCCCCTTATTTCATTTTTTATTTTCCTTCTTTTATGTACACAGGACTCCGTTAACGAGAAGCCCTGTCCGACGGCGAACCTGCCGAACTCATGATGCAACAGTCAGGGACTCAAGAAGGCTGCGACGAACACTCAGGTGGTCTCAATTACGAGCATTAAATTCGATTATATACACCAAGTCCGCAGCTCACCCCTGGTGGGGGACATGTTTACTTAGTCCAAATCCCTTGCTTACCGCACTATTTGTATCAGTCCGCTCTCCTAGCAGACTTTCTTTCATAAATAATGCAGCACCCTTTTTGCAATTGCATTACCTTTTATATATATATGCTCATTATATGACATCTTGCACCCGTACATTTTGGTACGGCCGAATACACCAGGGGCTTGTGTTCCCCGCATTATGGTGTGATAAGTCCGAACACTTTCACAAGTGCGGCACCCCGAACTTATAGCATTATATGAATCGACTCCGAATCATGTCTTGGGTCAATAGTTGGGTTTGCCCGGCTCCCACGTTTTGGTGCCTTACGTTCCGTTCTGTCGGCTAAGGTGGCACTGGGAGAACCACTGCGATTGCGCCCCGGTTGAGCCGGGCGAGCGCATCAGTGGAGAAAGCTAAAACTGACCGGCATGATAAGGCGAGAGACTGGTCGCTGTTCGAGAGGTTTTTTCGGGTCCTTAAAGACTCACGCCGCTTCGAGCGAAGTTCCGGACAATGTCCGACGAAGGCGTGGATAGCGCCCCGGATTCGGTCTTCCAAATACCAGGGGCTTCACCAAAATTTAAAATTATAGAATTCTATGGCTAAGTGAGAGTGTTCAAGCATTATAAGTCCGGTTGCCTGGTTCGTCGTGTTAAGCGCCTCCCTCGATGGACACAACAATGGGAACAAGAGTGCTCAAGTTTATCCCGAACACCCCAGCACTCGTGGCTTGGGGGCTGACGGCAAAGACTTGCCATCTCTCAGATTTTATAAACGGCCGCACAGAAGGTAATATTTTAAATTAAAAAAGCGTTGCTCAAAGCGCACATGAACAAAGTTTCAGCGCACAGGATAATACATAGCAAATTCACTCAAAGATTACATTTCTGGGGCACTCATCCGCAATATCGCGGGCTCCCTTCAGGACAGTTTTATAATACATTTCGGGCATGCGATACTCCTTGCCCGGTGGCGGTGGGTCTGTGAGAAGCTTCTCTGCATCCAACCTGCCCCAATGCACCTTTGTGCGGGCGAGGGCCCGGCAAGCGCCTTCAATACAGGCGGAGCGCTTGATGACATCCACCCAGGGGCATGCATCCACCAGCCGCCGCACGAGGCCAAAGTAGCTCCCAGGCATGGCCTGTCTAGGCCACAGCCGGACTATAAGGCCCTTCATGGCCTCTTCAGCTACCTTGTGGAGTTCGACCAGCTGCTTCAGCTGGTTGCTTGGGGGCACCGGGTAATCGGCCTCAGAATACTGAGACCAGAAGACTTTTTCCGTCGAGCTCCCCTCCTCGCCACGATAGAATGCGGCGGCATCAGATGCACTACGCGGCAGATCTGCAAACGCCCCTGGAGAGCTCCGAATGCGGGTAAGTGTCAGGTAGTTTACATTAACATGCTTGCTTTGCATGAAAAATGCCTTACCCGCCGCTATCTTCTTTATATCTTCAACCTCCTGAAGGGCCCTATGGGCCTCGGCCTTGGCGGACTTGGCACTTTCGAGAGCCGAGGCAAGCTCGGACTCTCGAGTCTTGGAGCCACGCTCCAAACTCTCATGCTTTTCCATGAGAGCCTGGAGCTCTTGCCGAACTTCCGCCACCCGTGCCTCCTGCTTTTCTCTCTCTGACCGTTCCGTGGCCGCACTGCATTCGGCCGCGGACACAGCCTCCTTCAGGGCTGCCACCTCGTTAGTGGCCCCTGCAATACACATATTATCCTTGTTAATTTTATTGCAACCAAAATCCTTTTCTGTAAGGTAACCATTCAAAGTGGTGTGACTCACCTTCTTTGTCCTCGAGCTGCTTCTTGGCATGGCCGAGCTCTTGCTCGGACCGCTCGAGATCCTTTTTCAACACATCGACCTCCGCCGATAGTGCGGCAGAGGTCAGCAGCGTAGCCGGCAAACCCATATTGACATATTTTAAGCAACCCTACGTATATCTTGTTAGATCCTCAGTCCGGCTTTTTCTTTCCGAACACCGAACTGAGCATCAGGGGCTACTGTCTATGCGGTATTACATTACATAACTTTAACTTCTTACCTCAAAGCCTGTTAGAAGGCTGCTGCAGGCTTCGGTCAGCCCACTTTTGGCGAGCTGAACCTTTTGAATCACCACACTCATGATAGTGCGGTGTTCTTCCTCGATGGAAGCGCCTTTAAGCGCCTCCAACAAGTTATCCGGCGCCTCTGGTTGGATGGAGGCCGCCGGTGTCACGGTCTTGCCCTTCTTTCGAAGGGGCCGCTTGCCGGACTCTAGAACCACTGCGGGTTCCGATGTAGAGTCCGGCGCAAAGTCCGGGAGGCTGCCCGACGGCGCCTCCGGAGCCTCCTCCTGATGGGTCCCTCTCTGGGATCCCACCTCGGCGTCCTCATCGGCGCGTGGGGTAGAGGCAGTCGGAAGTGAATCCACATCCGACGGGGCCAAGGACCCGCTTGATGAAGCGGGGAGATCATCATCGGCCGGGCTACGGACAGAACACGGCATTAGAAGGACACTACGCGACATGAAAGAAATTGCATATAAAGGATCCGAATACTTACGATCTTGCCGGACGCCTGGCCCTTGGAGGCCACTCATCCTCGCCAACGGTGGTGTTGGGGAAACTGTCCGGGGGGATAGTCCTCCCCCTCTTGGACCCTTCGGTCTCCCCTATTGGGGAAGCCTTTCTCTTCTTCTTCTCTCCCTCCTCCGGGAGAGAGTACTCCTCCTCCTCCTCGTCTTCGGGGGAGGAGTACGCCTCGTCGTCAGACGCCTGATTGCGGGAATTCTTTCGAGTCCCCACGGCCACCTTCTTGGCCTTCTTCTCCGGCACCACATGTGGTGCCGGAACCAGCAGCCCTACTAAACGGGCGTCCACTGGGTCTTCTGGCATGGGAGCCGGGCTGATAAGCTGCTTGGCCTTCTCCATCCATTCCTGTCAAAGGAAAGGAAAGAATGAAACCCTCTTATAATCAATTCGATTACTACAAAGTGTCCCGTAATGGGGTTGAATCACTTACCTCGTCAGTTGGATGCTGCGAGCTGAATCCGCAATCTTCCCTCGTGGATGCAGGGGCTTCGGCACCCTTAAACAGCACCCTCCAGGCGCCTTCCTATGTCGTATCGAAGAGCCCGCTCATCGCCTGGTGCTGTTCCAGATTGAACTCCCACAGATTGAATGCCCGTTCTTGGCATGGGAGAATCCGGCGGATGAGCATGACTTGGACCACGTCGACGAGCCTGAGCTTATTGCTCACCAGCTTCTGGATGCAGGCTCGGAGTCCCGTCACCTCCTTCGGATCGCCCCACAGCAAGCCCTTCTCTTTCCAGGAGGTGAGCTGCGTGGGGACGCCAGATCTAAACTCGGAGGCCGCCGCCCATGTGGGCTTGCGCGGCTCGGTGATGTAGAACCACCCCGATTGCCACCCCTTGACGGAGTCCACGAAGGCCCCTTCGAGCCAAAGGACGTTGGGTAATTTACCCAACATGGCGCCTCCGCATTCCGCTTGCGTGCCCTTCACAACCTTCGGCTTGACGTTGAAGGTCTTGAGCCACAGGCCGAAGTGGGGCCGGATGCAGAGGAAGGCCTCGCACATGACGATGAACGCCGAGATGTTGAGGATGAAGTTCGGCGCCAGATCGTGGAAATCCAGGCCGTAATAGAACATGAGCCCCCGGACGAATGGATGGAGCGGAAAGCCTAGTCCGCGGAGGAAGTGGGGAAGGAAGACGACTCTCTCATGAGGCCCAGGGGTAGGGTCGAGCTGCCCCTCGTCGGGCAGCCGATGCGCGCTATCGCCGGAAAGATATCCGGCGCTGCGCAGTTTGGTGATGTGCTCCTCCTTAACGGTGGAGGCCAACCACTTGCCTCCCGCTCCGGACATATTCGAAGAAGGTCGAGGCGAGATGCGCGAGCTTGGGCATTGGAGCTTGAGTACGCGGAGATGGATAAGCAAAGGAGGAAGAAGGCGTAGGTGAGAAGGTAAATCCTTATCCCTTATATATAGGCGGACGAAAACTATGCATCCCGCTGGCCTGATAAAACTCGCTTATCTCCCAAGCGCCACCATCAATGGCGCGGTTGGGTTACCCACGTCCGTATTGATGAGAATCCCGGAATAAGGGGAACACGATCTCTACTTCGACAAGACGTGCCAAGGAAACCGCTTCGCTAAACGTGCTGAGGTGGTATGGTAAAAAATGATTCAAACAAAGGCTTGGTAGCGATGTGATGTCACGCCGCATAATACGTCAGTAGATTGGACTGGTGTACATTTTATTCTCTCTACGGTGGAATGTGGAATTTATTTTGCAGAGCCGGACACTATCCTGGTGTTCATGATCTTCTCTGGATTATTCAAGGGAGGAACCCGCCTTGCAATGCCGAACATTATGCGCGTCGGACTTATCGTCATTGAAGCCTGGTTCAGGGGCTACTGAGGGAGTCCTGGACTAGGGGGTGTCCGGACAGCCGGACTATCATCGTCCGCCAGACTCCAAGACTACGAAGATACAAGATTGAAGACTCCGTCCCGTGTCCGGATGGGACTTTCCTTGGCGTGGAAGGCAAGCTTGGCGATACGGATATGTAGATCTCCTACGATTGTAACCGACTTTGTGTAACCCTAGCCTCCTCCGGTGTCTATATAAACAGGAGGGCTTTAGTCCGTAGGACACAACATACATTACAACAATCATACCATAGGCTAGCTTCTAGGGTTTAGCCTCCTTGATCTCGTGGTAGATCCACTCTTGTACTACCCATATCATCAATATTAATCAAGCAGGACGTAGGGTTTTACCTCCATCGAGAGGGCCCGAACCTGGGTAAAACATTGTGTCCCTCGTCTCCTGTTACCATCCGCCTAGACGCACAGTTCGGGACCCCCTACCCGAGATCCGCCGGTTTTGACACCGACACCCGTTCTTGGCATGGGAGAATCCGGCGGACGAGCATGACTTGGACCACGTTAACCAGCCTGAGCTTCTTATTCACTAGCTTCTGGATACAGGCTTGGAGTCCCGTCATCTCCTTCGAATTACCCCACAGCAAGCCCTTCTCGTTCCAGGAGGTGAGCTGCGTAGGGATTCTAGATCTGAACTCGGGCCCCGCCGCCCACGTAGGGTCGCGCGGCTCGGTGATATAGAACCACCCCGATTGCCACCCCTTGACGGATTCCACAAAGGCCCCTTCGAACCAAAGGACATTGGGCATCTTGCCCAACATGGCGCCTCCGCACTCCGCTTGAGTGCCCTTCACTACCTTCGGCTTGACATTGAAGGTCTTGAGCCACAAGCCGAAGTGGGGCTGGATGCAGAGGAAGGCCTCACACACGACGATAAACGCCGAGATGTTGAGGATGAAGTTCGGCGCCAGATCATGGAAATCCAGGCCGTAGAAGAACATGAGCCCCGGACAAAGGGGTGAAGTGGAAAGCCCAGTCCGCGGACGAAGTGGGGGAGGAAAACGACCCTCTCATGGGGCTTGGAGGTGGGGATGAGTTGCCCCTCGTCGGGCAGCCGGTGCGCGACGTCGCCGGAAAGGTATCCGGCGCTGCGCAGCTTTGTGATGTGCTCCTCCTTAACGGTGGAGGCCAACCACTTGCCTCCCGCTCCGGACATGGTCGGAGAAGGTTGAGACAAGATGCGCAAACTTGGGCGCTGGAGCTCGAGTGCGCGGAGATGGATAAGCAAAGGAGGAAGAAGGCATGGGTAAAAAGGTGAATCCTTATCCCTTATATATAGGCGGACGAAACTATGCGTCCCCACTAGCCTGGTAAAACTCGCTTATCTCCCAAGCGCCACCATCAATGGCGTGGTTGGGTTACCCACGTCCGTATTCATGAGAATCCCGGAATAAGGGGAACACGATCTCTGCTTCGACAAGACGTGCCATGGAAACCGCTTCGCTAAACGCGCTGAGGCGGTATAATAAAAAACGATTCAAGTAAAGGCTTGGTAGTGGTGTGATGTCATGCCGCAAAATACGTCAGCAGATTGAACTTGTGTACATTTTATTCTCTCTACGATGGAATGTGGAATTTATTTTGCAGAGCCGGACAATATCCTGGTGTTCATGATCTTCTCTGGATTATTTAAGGGAGGAACTCGCCTTGCAATGCCGAACATTATGCGCGCCGGACTCATCGTCATTGAAGCCAGGTTCAGGGGCTACTGAGGGAGTCCTGGACTAGGGGGTGTCCAGACAGCCAGACTATCATCGTCCGCCGGACTCCAAGACTACGAAGATACAAGATTGAAGACTCTGTCCCGTGTCCGGATGGGACTTTCCTTGGCGTGGAAGGCAAGCTTGGCAATACGGATATGTAGATCTCTTACCATTGTAACCGACTCTGTGTAACCCTAGCCCTCTCCGATGTCTATATAAACCGGAGGGCTTTAGTCCGTAGAACACAACCTCCATTACAACAATCATACCATAGGCTAGCTTCTAGGGTTTAGCCTCCTTGATCTCGTGGTAGATCCACTCTTGTAATACACATCATCAATATTAATCGAGTAGGACGTAGGGTTTTACCTCCATCAAGAGGGCCCGAACCTGGGTAAAACATCGTGTCCCTTGTCTCCTGTTACCATCCGCCTAGACGCACAGTTCGGGACCCCCTACCCGAGATCCGCCGGTTTTGACACCGACACTGAGACTGAGTGCTTCTACTGCAAGAAGACTGGTCACTGGAAGCGGAACTGCCCCAAGTATTTGGTGGATAAGAAGGATGGCAAGGTGAACAAAGGTATATGTGATATACATGTTATTGATGTGTACCTTACTAATGCTCGCAGTAGCACCTGGGTATTTGATACTGGTTCTGTTGCTAATATTTGCAACTCGAAACAGGGACTACGGATTAAGCGAAGATTGGCTAAGGACGAGGTGATGATGCGCGTGGGAAATGGTTCCAAAGTCGATGTGATCGTGGTTGGCACGCTACCTCTACATCTACCATCGGGATTAGTTTTAGACTTGAATAATTGTTATTTTGTGCCAGCATTAAGCATGAACATTATATCTGGATCTTGTTTGATGCGAGACGGTTATGCATTTAAATCAGAGAATAATGGTTGTTCTATTTATATGAGTAATATCTTTTATGGTCATGCACCCTTGAAGAGTGGTCTATTTTTATTAAATCTCGATAGTAGTGATACACATATTCATAATGTTGAAGCCAAAAGATGTAGAGTTGATAATGATAGTGCAACTTATTTGTGGCACTGCCATTTGGGTTATATTGGTGTAAAGCGCATGAAGAAAGTCCATACTGATGGACTTCTGGAATCACTTGATTATGAATCACTTGGTACTTGCGAACCGTGCCTCATGGGTAAGATGACTAAAACGCCATTCTCCGGAACTATGGAGCGAGCAACTGATTTGTTGGAAATCATACATACCGATGTATGTGGTCCAATGAATATTGAGGCTTGCGGCAGGTATCGTTATTTTCTCACCTTCATAGATGATTTGAGCAGATATGGGTATATCTACTTGATGAAACACAAGTCTGAAACATTTGAAAAGTTCAAAGAATTTCAGAGTGAAGTGGAAAATCATCGTAACAAGAAAATAAAGTTTCTACGATCTGATCGTGGAGGAGAATAATTGAGTTACGAGTTTGGTTTACATATGAAGCAATGCGGAATAGTTTTGCAACTCACGCCACCCGGAACACCACAACGAAATGGTGTGCCCGAATGTAGTAATCGTACTTTACTAGATATGGTGCGATCTATGATGTCTCTTACTGATTTACCGCTATCATTTTGGGGTCATGCTTTAGAGACGGTCGCATTCACGTTAAATAGGGCACCATCAAAATCC
The DNA here is from genome assembly GCA_963921465.1 of Triticum timopheevii. NCBI lineage: Eukaryota > Viridiplantae > Streptophyta > Magnoliopsida > Poales > Poaceae > Triticum > Triticum timopheevii. Next base: position 57,771,473 of record OY997266.1, read on the forward strand.
ATTGAGATGACACCTTATGAACTATGGTTTGGCAAGAAACCAAAGTTGTCGTTTCTTAAAGTTTGGGGCTGCGATGCTTATGTGAAGAAACTTCAACCAGATAAGCTCGAACCCAAATCGGAGAAATGTATCTTCATAGGATACCCAAAAGAGACTATTGGATACACCTTCTATCACAGATCTGAGGGCAAGACTTTTGTTGCTAAATTCGGATCCTTTCTAGAGAAGGAGTTTCTTCTCGAAAGAAGTGAGTGGGAGGAAAGTAGAACTTGATGAGGTAACTGTACCTGCTCCCTTATTGGAAAATAGTTCATCACATGAACCGGTTCCTGTGACGACTACACCAATCATTGAGGAAGCTAATGATGTTGATCATGAAACTTCAGATCAAGTTACTACCGAACCTCGTAAGTCAACTAGAGTAAGATCCACACCAGAGTGGTACGGTAATCCTATTCTGGAAGTCATGTTACTTGACCGTGGCGAACCTACGAACTATGAGGAAGCGATGATGAGTCCAGATTCCACAAAATGGCTTGAGGCCATGAAATCTGAGATGGGATCCATGTATGAGAACAAAGTATGGACTTTGGTTGACTTGCCCGATGATCAGCAAACCATCGAGAATAAATGGATCTTCAAGAAGAAGACTGACGCTGATGGTAATGTAACTGTCTACAAAGCTCGACTAGTTGCAAAAGGTTTTCGACAAGTTCAAGGGGTTGACTACGATGAGACTTTCTCACCCGTAGCGATGCTTAAGTCTGTCCGAATCATGTTAGCAATTGCCGCATTTTATGATTATGAAATATGGCAAATGGATGTCAAAACTGCATTCCTGAATGGATTTCTAGAAGAAGAGTTGTATATGATGCAACTAGAAGGTTTTGTCGATCCAAAAGGTGCTAACAAAGTGTGCAAGCTCCAGCGATCCATTTATGGACCGGTGCAAGCCTCTCGGAGTTGGAATAAACGTTTTGATAGTGTGATTAAAGAATATGGTTTTAAACAGACTTTTGGAGAAGCCTGTATTTACAAGAAAGTCAGTGGGAGCTCTGTAGCATTTCTAATATTATATGTAGATGACATATTGTTAACTGGAAATGATATAGAATTTTTGGATAGCATAAAGGGATACTTGAATAAAAGTTTTTCGATGAAAGACCTCGGTGAAGCTGCTTACATATTGGGCATCAAGATCTATAGAGATAGATCAAGACGCTTAATTGGACTTTCACAAAGCACAAACCTTGATAAAGTTTTGAAAAAGTTTAAAATGGATCAGGCAAAGAAAGGATTCTTGCCTGTATTACAAGGTGTGAAGTTGAGTCAGACTCAATGCCCGACCACAGCAGAAGATAGAGAGAAAATGAAAGATGTTCCCTATGCTTCAGCCATAGGCTCTATCATGTATGCAATGTTGTGTACCAGACCTGATGTATGCTTAGCAATAAGTTTAGCAGGGAGGTACCAAAGTAATCCAGGAGTGGATCACTAGACAGCAGTCAAAAACATCCTGAAATACCTGAAAAGGACTAAGGATATGTGTCGGTGTAAAAACTGGCGGATCTCGGGTAGGGTCCCAAACTGTGCATCTAGGCGGACGGTAACAGGAGACAAGGGACACGATGTTTTTACCCAGGTTTGGGCCCTCTCGGTGGAGGTAAAACCCTACTCTTGCTTGATTAATATTGATGATATGGGTAGTATAAGAGTAGATCTACCACGAGATCAAGGAGGCTTAACCCAAGAAGCTAGACTATGGTATGATTGTTGTTCGTCCTACGAACTAAAACCCTCCGGTTTATATAGACACCGGAGAGGGCTAGGGTTACACAGAGTCGGTTACAATGGTAGGAGATCTACATATCCATATCGCCAAACTTGCCTTCCATGCCAAGGAAAGTCCCATCCGGACACGAGACGGAGTCTTGAATCTTGTATCTTCATAGTCTTGGAGTCCGGCCAAAGATGATAGTTCGGCTATCCGGACACCCCCTAGTCCAGGACTCCCTTAGTAGCCCCTGAACCAGGCTTCAATGACGACGAGTCCGGCGCGCATATTGTCTTCGGCATTGCAAGGCGGGTTCCTCCTCCGAATAATTCATAGAAGATTTTGAACACCAGGATAGTGTCCGGCTCTGCAAAATAAGTTCCACATACCACCGTAGAGAGAATAATATTTACACAAGTTCAATCTGCTGACGTGTTTCATGGCATGACATCACACCACGGCCAAGCCTTTATTCGAATTGTTTTTATTGTTCCACCTCAGCGCGTTTAGCGAAGCGGATTCCTTGGCACGTCTTGTCAAAGCAGAGATCGTGTCCCCTTATTTTGGGATTCTCATCAATACGAGCGTGGGTAACCCAACTGCGCCATTGATTACGACGCTTGGGAGATAAGCGAGTTTTATCAGGCCGGTGGGGACGCATCGTTTTCATCCGTCCATATAAGGGGATAAGGATCCACCTTTTTACCTACGCCTTCTTCCTCCTTTGCTTATCCATCTCCGTGCGCTCGAGCTCCAGCGCCCAAGCCCGCACATCTCGCCTCGACCTTCTCCAACCATGTCCGGAGCGGGAGGCAAGTGGATGGCCTCCTCCATCATGGAGGGGCACATCAAAAGGTTGCGCAAGGCCGGATACTTGTCCAGCGACATTGCGCATCGGCTCCCCGACGAGGGGCAGCACATCCCCACCCCCAGGCCCCATGAGAGGGTGGTGTTCCTTCCCCATTTCCTCCACGGACCGGGCTTCCCACTCCACCCATTTGTCCGGGGGCTCATGTTCTACTATGGCCTGGATTTCCATGATCTGGCCCCGAATTTCATCCTCAACATCTCAGCGTTTATCGTCGTGTGCAAGGCCTTCCTCCACATCACACCCCACTTCGGCTTATGGCTGAAGACCTTCAATGTCAAGACGAAGGTAGTGGGCGGCCAGCAGGCGGAGTGCGGAGGCGCCATGGTGGGCAAGATGCCCAACTTCACATGGCTCGAGGGTTCCTTCATGGAAACCATCAAAGGGTGGCAATCGGGGTGGTTCTACATCACCGAGCCGCGTGACCCTGAATGGGAAGCGGCCCCCGAATTCAGATCTGGCATCCCCACACGGCTCACCTCCTGGAAGGAGAAGGGCCTGAAATGGGGTGATTTGGAAGAGTTGACCGAACTCCAAACCTGCGTCCAAAATCTTGTGAACGAGAAGATCAAGCTCATCAACGCAGTCCAGGTCATGCTCATCTGCCGGATCTTCCCGTGCCAACAATGCGCTTTCAAATTGTGGGAGTTTGATCCGGCACAGCACCAGACTTTGAGCAGGCTCTTCGACACTACGTACGAAGATGCCTGGAGGGTGCTGTTCAAGGGCGCCGAGGCTCCCGCATCCGCTATCGAAGATCGCGGATTTAGCTTGCAGATCGCGGATCCGCTATCGAGGCTCCCGCATCCGCTATCGAAGCTATTGTACCCTTTACGGGACACTTGTTTTTCATAGTTTTGACTCTATGCGGGATCTAAACTCCCTTGCCTTTGACAGGCCTGGCAGAAGAAGTCCGGGCAGGTTAGTTGTCCATCTCCCTTGCCAGAAGACCCAGCGGACGCCCGATTAACAGGGCTGCTGGTTCCGGCGCCTTACATGGTGCCGGAGAAGAAGGCCAAGAAGAAGGCCACGGGAACTCGGAGGAGTTCCCGGTGCCAGGTGTTATCGGACTCATCGTCCGATGACTCCGAGGCGGACTCCTCCCATGAAGAATAGGGGGAGAAAAAAGAGTCCTCTCCCCCAGCGGGGGGAGAGAAGAAGAGGATGGCTTCCCCAACGGGGGAGGCCGAAGGGTCAAAGAAGGGAAGGACCCTTCTTCCGGACTATTCCACCAACGCCAACGACGGCGAAGAGGAGCGGCCCCCGAGGGCCAAGCCCCTGGCGAGATCGTAAGTGTCCGAATTCCATAATAACTCATGATTTCTCTTTTGTCGCATAGTGTCTTCTAACGCCGAATACAACCCTGTAGCCCGCCCAAGGGCGATCTCCCCGCTTCGTCGAGCGGGTCCCTGGGTTGGTCGGATGTGAATAGCACTTCACTTCTGACCGCCTCCTCCCCTCGTGACGCAGACGACGCCGAGGTGGGGTCCTAGAAGGGGCCCAGCCAGGAGGAGGTGGTCCTGGAGGCGCCGCAAGGCGACCTTCCGGACTTTGGGCGAAAGAGGGCGGAACCCTCGAAAGTTCCAAGTCCAGCCATGTGCTGGACTCCCTACCGGAACCTGAAGTGGTTCCGAAGTCCGGTGGGCGGCCCCTTCGTAAGAAGGGCGAGACTACGATGCCGGTGGCCTCCGTCCAACCGGAGGCGCCGGATAAGTTGCTGGAGGCGCTCAACGGCGCTTCCATCGACAAGGAGCACCGCACTGTTATGAGTGCGGTGATCCAGAAAGTTCAGTCCGCCAAGAGCGGGATGACTGAAGCCTGTACCAGCCTTCTAACAGGCTTTGAGGTAAGTAATTTAAGATATGTAAAAATAGTACCGCATAGACAGTAGCCCCTGATGCTCAGTATGGTGTTCGGAAAGAAAAGCCGAACTAAGGATCTAAAAAGATATACGCAAGAGTCTAACGCAAATATGTCAATGTGGGAATGCAGGCTGTGCTGCTGACCTCTGCCGCACTGACTGCGGAGGTCAATGCATTGAAGCAAAGCCTCGAGCGGTCCGGGAACGAGCTCGGCCGTTCCAAGAAGCAGCTCGAGGACAAGGAAGGTAAGTAATACCTTATTAAAGTAGTACCTTATAGAAAGGATTTGGTTGCAAAAAATGACAGGAATGACGTGGGTATTGCAGGGGCCATGAACGAGGAGGCGACCCTGAAGGAAACGGTGTCCGAGGCCGAACGCAATGCGGCCGCGGAACGCACCGAGCGAGAGAAGCAGGAGGCGCGGGTGGCGGAGGTGCGGCAAGATCTCCAGGCTCTCGTGGAAAAACACGAGAGTTTGGAGCGTGACTCGAAGACTCGAGAGTCCGAGCTCGCCTCGGCTCTTGAGAGTGCCAAAGCCGCCAAGGCCGAAGCCCAAAAAGCCCTCCAGGAAATTGAGGCGATAAAGAAGATAGCGGCGGGTAAGGCATTCTTCATGCAAAGCAAGCATGTAAAAGTGAATTACTTGTTACTTACCCGAATTCGGAGCTCTCCAGGAGCGTTCGCAGATCTGCCCCATAGCGAGTCCGATGCTGCCGCGTTCTACAGAGCTGAGGAGGGGAGCTTGACGGAAAAGGTGTTCTGGTCTCAATATGCTGAGGCCGGACATCCGGTGCCCCTAAGCGACCAACTGAAGCAGCTGGTCGAGCTCCACAACGTGGCCGAACAGGCCATGAAGGGCCTCATAGTTCGGCTGTGGCCCAAAGAAGCCATGCCTGGGAGCTACTTCGGTCTGGTGCGGCGGCTGGTGGACGCCTGTCCATGGGTTGAAGTCATCAAGCACTCCGCCTGCATTGAAGGTTCTAGTCAGGCCCTTGCCAGGGCTAAAGTGCACTGGGGCAGGATGGACGCCGAGAAGCTTGTGACGGACGCGCCACCGCCGGGCAAGGAGTATCGCACGCCCGAGATGTATTATAAGGGTGTCCTGAAGGGTGCCCGCCTTATAGCGGGTGAATGCTCCAAAGATGTAATTTTTTAATAGACTCGCATTTTGTTATCCTGTGCGCTGAAAACTTTGTTCATATGCGCTAAGCAATGCTTGTTAATTTAAAATATTACCTTCTGTGCGACCGTTTATCAAATCTGAGAGATGGCAAGTCGTTGGCTTCAGCCCCCATGCCATGAGTGCTGGGGTGTTCGGGATAAACTTGAGCTCTCTTGTTCCCATTTTTGGGTCCTTCGAGGTAGGCGCTCAACACAACGAACGAGGCAACCAGACTTATAATGCTTGAACACTCCCACTTAGCCATAGAATTCTATAATTTTAAATTTCGGCGAAGCCCCTAGTGTTCGGAAGACCGAATTCGGGGAGCTATCCACGCCTGGTCCGGACAAAGCCGGCTCCTCGCTCTAAGCGGCATGAGTCTTTAGGGACTCGAAAAAACCTCTCGAACAGCGACCAGCTCTCGCCCTATCATGATGGTCAGTTTTAGCTTTCTCCACTGAGGTGCTCAACCCAGCTCCACTGGGGCACAATCGCAGTGGTTCTCCCAGCGCTACCTTAGCCGATATAACGGAACATAAGGTACCAAAACATGGGAGCCGGGCAAACCCAACTATTGACCCAAGACATGATTCGGAGCCGATGTATATAATGCTATAAGTTCGGGGTGCCGCACTTGTGAAAGTGTTCGGTCTTATCACACCATAATTTGGGGAACTTAAGCCCCTGGTGTATTTAGCTGTACCAAAGCATACGGGTGCAACATGTCATAGGTGAACATAAATAGAAAAAGGAATGCAATAATAGGCAAAAAGCGATGCATTGTTTATTCAAAAAATACAGCAATGAAAGCAGGACGATACAAATAGTGCGATAAGCAAGGGATGGGACTATTTAACATGTCCCCCTCCAGGGGTAGTGAGGGAGTCCTGGACTAGGGGGTGTCCGGACAGCCGGACTATCATCGTCCGCCGGACTACAAGACTACGAAGATACAAGATTGAAGACTTCGTCCCGTGTCCGGATGGGACTTTCCTTGGCGTGGAAGGCAAGCTTCGCGACACGGATATGTAGATCTCCTACCATTGTAACCGACTCTGTGTAACCCTAGACCTCTCCGGTGTCTATATAAACCGGAGGGCTTTAGTCCGTAGGACACAACATACATTACAACAATCATACCATAGGCTAGCTTCTAGGGTTTAGCGTCCTTGATCTCGTGGTAGATCCACTCTTGTACTACCCATATCATCAATATTAATCAAGCAGGACGTAGGGTTTTACCTCCATTAAGAGGGCCCGAACCTTGGTGCTTTCATTGAGAGTTCCTCTGTGTCGTCACCGATAGGCTCGATGGCTTCTTTAATCAACAACGCTGTCCAGGGTGAGACTTTTCTCCCCGGACAGATCTTCGTATTCGGCGGCTTCGCACTGCGGGCTAATTCACTTGGCCATCTGGAGCAGATCGAAAGCTACGCCCCTGGCCGTCAGGTCAGGTTCGGGAGCCTAAACTTCACGGCCGACATCCGCGGGGACTTGATCTTCAACGGGCTCGAGCCACAGCCAAGCATGCTGCACTGCCACGATGGGCAGGATCTAGCTCTGCCGCCAAACAGTGCCTTGGTGGCCGCACAAGAATCCGCTCCGGCCCTTAGTCCAGAGCCGATCGCCCAGATCGAGGACCGGTGGTTGGACACCGCCTCAGGGGCTGCAACTTCCACGGCGATGGAGCCGAACACTAACCTTGTCCCTTGAGAAACTTGTGACTCCGAGGTGCCGGACTCCCCGCCGGACTCCGGACCTCCCGCGCCCCTGCCAATCGAATCTGATTGGGCGTCGGTTATGGAATTCACCGCGGACATCTTCCAACACTCGCCCTTTGGCGACATCCTAAATTCGCTAAAACATCTCTCGCTATCCGGAGAGCCCCGGCCGGACTATGGCCAGGATGGTTGGGAAGCGAGCGACGAAGAAATTCAAAGCCCACCCACCTCCCACTTTGTAGCCATTGTCGACGATCTAACCGACATGCTAGACTATGACTCCGAAGACATCGATGGTATGGACGACGATGCCGGAGATGAACAAGAACCAGCGCCTACAGGGCACTGGAAGACCACCCCGTCATACGATGTATACATGGTGGATACCCCAAAAGGAAGCGATAAAGAGGACCAACGGGGCGCGGCAGAAGATAATCCCGCCGACAAACAACCAAAACGGCGATGCAGACGCCGCCCTAAGTCCCGCCTCGACAACAACAGCGCTCCTAATGACCCAGCAAAGAAGAGGGCCCCAGGAAGCAACGCAACACGCCAAGTGTCTGAAGACAACGGCACACCCAAATACAGGGGCGCCGCACACCCACTATGTTTCACCAATGAGGTGCTGGATCATGAATTCCCAACAGGGTTTAAACCCATAAACATAGAAGCTTATGACGGGACAACAGACCCTGGAGTCTGGATAGAGGATTATATACTACACATACATATGGCTAGAGGAGATGATCTCCACGCCATAAAATATCTACCCCTCAAGCTCAAAGGACCAGCTCGGCACTGGCTCAAAAGCCTCCCAGAAAACACTGTTGGAAGTTGGGAAGAGCTTGAGGACGCGTTTAGAGCAAATTTTCAAGGGACTTATGTCCGCCCTCCGGATGCAGATGATCTAAGTCATATAACTCAACAGCCCGGAGAGTCAGCGCGCAAATTCTGGAACAGGTTCCTCACCAAAAAGAACCAAATAGTCGACTGTCCGGGCGCCGAAGCCTTAGCAGCTTTTAAACACAACGTCCGAGACGAATGGCCCGCCAGACACCTCGGCCAAGAGAAGCCGAGGACAATGTCCGCACTAACAAGCCTCATGACCCGCTTTTGCGCGGGAGAGGATAGCTGGCTAGCAAGATGCAGCACCAGCGACCCAAGTACATCCGAGATCAGAGATGGAAACGGAAAACCACGACGCAGAAAAGATCAGCGCCGGAATAAAGAGAAAATCCCAAAGAACACGGCGGTCAACGCCGGATTCAAAAGCTCGCGGCCAAACAACAAAACACCGCCTCTTAAGGATAACAGTGATGAGCTATCCAACTTAAACAAAATTTTGGGTCGGATATGTCAAATCCACAGTACCCCCGGAAGGCCTGCAAACCACACCCACCGAGATTGTTGGGTTTTCAAACAGTCCGGCTGATTAAACGCCGAACACAAGGGGCTCGACGCATCAAGCGAGGATGATGATAAACCCCACCAGCAGAGCACCGGAAAACAAAAGACTTTCCCACAAGAGGTCAAAGTAGTAAATTCACTTCATGTGATAATACGGAAAAACAATGTGGCACCCGTTAAAATGGGTCTCGCACGGTCCAACCCAGCGGAACATAGAGATTGTACATCGAAACCAATCACTTTCGACCACCTGGATTATTCCAGAAGCGTTCAAAATGCAGGATGGACTGCCCTGATATTGGATCCTATAATCGACGGACTGCAATTTACACAAGTCCTGATGGATGGAGGCAGCGACTTAAACCTGCTGTATCCAAACACAATCCGCAAGTTGGGGATAGACCTTGCTAAAATTCGACACAGCCGCACTTCCTTTAAAGGAGTGATGCCAGGCCCTTACGCCAAGTGCACAGGCTCCTTATTACTAGAAGTTGTGTTCGGGTCACCGAACAACTTTCGACGCGAAAAACTAATCTTTCATGTCGTCCCATTTAAAAGTAGCTATCAAGCACTCTTGGGACGAGAAGCTTTTGTCCGCTTTAACACCATACCACATTACGCGTCTCTTACACTTAAGATGCCCGGTCCACGTGGCATCATTTCAGTGCGAGGGTCATTTAGAGACCCCGGACACGGCTAGACGAGTCCGGCATATATAAGCTAGGGGCTCTCTAGCCGCACACCCCTTCACAAGGGGCTGTGCGTATAAGCAACAGCGAGCTCATATAGACTCCCCTTTACTTATTTATTTATATTTTTTCCTTCGTATATATTTTTCGCATGATTTCCTTTCAAACTAAGTTCCTCTCTTTTTACAGACGAACAACGTGCATACCCGTCCAGGATAATGGCACAACGGAGACACAGGCGCAGACGTGCAGTAGGGACCCGTCGCAAGGATTCTTTTCAGATTAAGACCCTGCATAAACCTTTTTTACTGTCTCTTGTTGTTATAATCCCCTGGTTTCTCATTATAACCAGAGTGGAGCCTGACGTTTTGGCATCGGCCGCGTTAGAGGACCTTGCCCGTACCTGGACACTAGGGGCTTAGGGCATTGTTCTGCCCATTATTATAAAGACCGAACACCTTAGGGAGTGTTCGGCGTCTCGAGTTAGGCCTTATATGCATCAGCTCCGAATCATGTCTTTGGTCAAATGTTGGGTTTGCCCGGCTCCTGTGTTTTGCTGCCTTACGTTCCGTATCATCGGCTAACGCGGCACCAGGAGAACTACTGCGATTGTGCCCCAGTTCGGCTGGGCGAGCACCTCAGTAGAGAAAGCCGAAAACTGACTGTCATGATACAGCGAGAGACTGGTCAACCACTCGATCGACTACCGGAATGTTTAGAATTCCCCGCCTTGACGAAGGACCGTTTCCCGGTCAGGCACACACGCGCCCCGAATCCGGAGAAGCGCGGTGCCCCCAGGGGCTATATCGTAGCCCCACCCTCGAACTCCAATAGTCCGGATTGCCTCGTTTGCTACGCTACCACCTCCTTAACAGGACCGAGACGTCGGATTAAGTGTGAAAACGCGCTATTTTTTGCGAACACCCCGCACCTTGTGCATGGGGGCTGAAGCCGAAGACTGCCATCTTTCAGGTTATACAAACGTATACATAAACGGCCGCATAGGAGATATTTCAATACTTGGAACGCACAAGTATAAAAAGCGATTACATCATAACCATTGTTTTACAAAATAAAAACGTTCATATGAACGTTACATTTTTCGAGCACTGCGACTCTATTACACGAGCACCACGCATAACTTCCCCAAAATAGTGCTCGGCGGGTAACCAGCTTTCGTCCGAACCCTCGGTTGCTACAGCAGCGGCATCCATCTCTGTCCAATGTGTCTTCACACGGGCAAGGGCCATCCGCGCACCCTCTATGCAGGCCGACCGCTTCATCTCCTTGATATGCGGCACCGCCCCAAGGAATTGCTGCAATAAGCCAAAATAGCTCGTCGCCTTGGGCCTCTCCGGCCAGACATGAGCCACGATATCCGTCATGGCAAGTCCGGACAGCCTGTTCAGCTCAGCCCATTCGGCCAACCGATCGGTCAGCGGAAGTGAACGATCCGGACTATGGAATTGAGACCAAAATAGCTCTTCCGTCTTGTGATCCTTCTGGCTTCGGAAGTGCACAACGGCATCTGCCGCACTCGCCGCTAAGTCCATATATGGATCCTCCGGACCCCACAACTGGCCAAGCTGCACATACTTTGGATCCGTAAACCTGCGGCGCAGCAAAAAAGGCTTGCCAGCCACAATGTCTCCGGCCTGACGCAGCTCCCACTACGGGAAACAGGTAATTTGCCGTCTGTGGATTACAGACGGCAAAGACCTAAATCCAGACGGCAAAGAGTTTGCCGTCAGGAAGCAGACGGCAAAGTCAGACGGCAAAGATAAATCGGCAAAGAAAACTTTGCCGTCAGCTTTTCATTGGACAGACGGCAAAGATTTTGCCGTCAGCCAATCTATGAATTTGCCGTCTGCCACAAAAATAGCATACGGCAAAGACGCGTTCTTTGCCGTCAGTCAAAAAGTGTGCTTTTGCCGTCAGTCATGTTAAACTATAGACGGCAAAAAATGTTTTTTCCTTTTTTTAAAAAAGATGCCGGAGCAGCGCATCTCGCCCACCAGCCGTCGTCGAACCAAATCAGATTGAGGGGGAGCTCGCCGGGACTGAGCTGCTCGCCCAACAGCACCGAGAGGGCCGTGTAGCGCGTCGTCATGGTCAACGTCCGGTCATGCCCTGTTGTCATTTGGCGGCCATGCAGGAGGGAGGAGGACCGCAGAAGAGAGGAGAGTGGAGCTTCTCGAATCGCTGGTGAGGTGGCGGAGCTTCACGCGGTGGAGACAGAGGAGCTTCACGCGGCGGCAGTGGAGTTGCACGCGGCGGCGACGGTGGTGTTGCACACTGACCACGATGGATAGGCAGGCGAGGGGCGCGGTGCTGGACGGACGAACGAGCGGCGTGTAGTGCAGCTTCTCGGGGACTAGCGGGCGTGGAGTGCAACTTCTCGTGGACTAGCGTGCGTGGCCCTGGCCTGACGGGAGATGAGCGCAGAGCCGGCTGCTCGGGGACAGGTTGACGGGCGGGGTACTGGCGGTGGCGTGCGGCTGCTCGGGGGCGCGGGACGGGTGGGCGGGCGCTGGGAGAGAGGAGGAAGCAGGAGATAGGAGGGAGCTGGCCGGCGGCGGGGCTCTGCTCGGGGGAGATGTAGAGAAGAGCTGCAGGAGAGAGGAGCTGCAGGAGAGAGGAGGAAGCTGGCCGGCGGTGTGCGGCTGTTCGGGGGCGTGGGACGGGAAGGCGGGCGCTGGGAGAGAGGAGGAAGCAAGAGATAGGAGGGAGCTGGCCGGCGGCGGGGCTCTGCTCGAGGGAGATGTGGAGAGGAGCAGGAGAGAGGAGCAACAGGAGAGAGGAGGAAGCTAGCCGGCGGCGTGGAACTGCTCACGGAGGAGAAAGGAGGGCGCTGAGGGGATAAGGAGAGAGAGAGAGAGGAGTTGGGTGCGTGGGGTGGCAGGCCTCATGGGTGGCCCCTGGCTTTTTTATGCATGGTGGTGGGGCCCTGACTTGTGGGTGGGTGGCTGCGTGTGTGTCCGACGCATACGGTGGATGGATACGTGCGTTTTGGATCTTGCCACGTCACTGATCCGTGTGATCAATCCGCGTGGTGTGTTTTCTCTTTGCCGTCTACCAAATAAAATACAGACGGCAAACATCTCACTTTGCCGTCTGCGGATCAAAAGAACAGACGGCAAAGTCTGTGCCGTCTGTTATTGTTTTGGTAGACGGCAAAGTGAGTGGTTTGCCGTTTGTATTTCTTTGGGCAGACAGCAAAGTCTATTTTGCTGTTAGTATTTCTTTGCCGTCTGCAGCAGACGGCAAACCTTGTCTTTGTCGTCTGGCCCGATGAAAAGTAGACGGCAAAGACGCATCCTGACGGCAAATTATCTGTTTCCCGTAGTGTCCTCCTTCATAGCCTGCATTGCAGAACGGGCATCCTTGGCCTCGGCGGTGGCCTTCCCCAGGTCTTCTCGCTCCGATAGGCGCTCCTTTTCAAGAGCCTCATTGCAGTCGGTAGCATCCTTCAATTCCACGGCCAATCCGGCCATCTCTTCCCTGCTTAGGCAGTGTGCAGCCCTTTCGGCTTTTAACTCCTCAGCCGCCCTTGAGGCAGCCGCATCACTTCTTCTGGCTTGCTCCTTGGCTTGAGCAAGCTCGGCCCAAAGGCTCTCCACAGCAGCAGCACCATCTGCATCACAGCATAAATATTGTAGGAGGCGGGCTTTGGCTCCCTTAAATAAGTGACTGTGGAGAATTCATTTACCTTGCGACTCGTCAAGTCGCCGGTTGACAAGCGCGATGTCCGCATCCGCCACATCAAGTTGCCGCATTAACTCGACAACTCCACCAGTCCGGCTAGCCCCCGGACTATCCGCCACCTGCATAGGAAAGGCGACACTCAATACCTGCGATTTTGATCCTCGGCACACTGTCGTTCCTGACAACCTACCGAGTCTCAGGGGCTACTATCTATACAGGGCACACTTCTATGTGCAAAACTGCCAAAAAGGTGCGTCGTTTTTACGTACCTCAAATCCCGCCAGCAAACTCCTGACGGCATTATGCAATCCGCTCTCGGCGGACGAAATCCTTCCAATCACCATGCTCATCAATGCACGGTGATCTTCTGAGATGGACGCCCTCTCAAGTAGATCCTTCAGCTCCCCCGGCCGAACACTAGTCGACGCCGAACTCCCCGGCTCTGCCGGGCTCGGGGATACCCTCCGTGATGACACTTCAGGCTCGTCCGCCCTGTCCGACGGCGCAGCAGACGGAGGCGTCTCGCTCTCCATCATCTCCGGACGAAGATCCCCCGAAGACGAACTCATCTGAGAAGGCCCCAGATCCGAACTGTAAGGTAAAAATTTCGGTTATCCTCAGAAGCACAAATAGGGATATTTTCTTATTAATGAACTCCCCTTTTCCTACTCACGGCTCGCTGGAGGGCTGATCCTTTAGAGACGATTGTACGCCCGGGGCCTCCCCGGACGCAGGACGCTCCGGTGAAGATTTCTTCCCCCGCTTAGGGGCTTTGGCCTCCGGGTCTTCGGAGGCGGTCCTCTTCTCCCCTGGAAGGAGGGATTCTCGATCCCCCCCTCTTCAGGCGCCCCCTTGGGCGAGGTGATAGCTCCTCTATTTTCCCCATCGCCTTCTTCTACGGGCGTGACCTCCAACATTCTGACCAGCACGGGCTCCGGTGCGGTCTCTGGGAGGGGGGCCGAACACCTTATCAGCTTTGCTCACGCTACCCACTCCTGATGAAGGATAATGGGTTAGAAGGCGAATTATAGGAAAGCAAACAAACGGAATGTCCGGACACTGAGCTACTTACCTGAGTATCCGGGCGATTGCAGCTTAGGCCTGCGTCCTCGGTCAATTTTGGACATGCCACCTGCGGTCTGAAGAACAACTTGTACATCTCCACGGGTGTCGTACCCATGAAGTGTTGGAGAATTCGTGGTCCCTCCGGATTGAACTCCCATAACCGGAGAGGACGGCGTTTGCAGGGCAGAAGACGCCTGATTAGCATGACCTGCATCACCACAACCAGATCGATCTCCCTCGCTTGGAGGTCTCGAATCCGGCCCTGCAATAGGGGCACGTCTTCTGACGGCCCCCAATTGAGCCCTTGGTTGACCCATAACATCAACCGTCGTGGAGGTCCCGGGCGGAATGAAGGCGGCGGCTTTTGCCTGCTGCCCTTCGGAGCGGTGATATAGAACCACTCCTGCTGCCACAAGCCGAGTTCCTCTTGGAAGGAGCCCTCGGGCCACGGGGCATCGGTCCTCCTACTTATGGCCGCCCCGCCGCACTCTGCTTGACGCCCCCCGATCATCTTCGGCTCCACATTGAAGGTCTTCAGCCACAGGCCGAAGTGGGGGGTGACGCGGAGGAAGGCTTCGCAGACGATAATGAATGCAGAAATTTGGAGGATGGACTCCGGAGCCAAGTCGTGAAAATCCAGCCCGTAGTAGAACATGAGCCCTCTCACGAAGGGGTCCGTCGAGAAGCCTAAACCCCGACGGAGGTGGGATACGAAGACGACGTACTCACCGGTCTCGGGAGTAGGTATGGCCTGCCCTTGGGTGGGCAACCTGTACGAAATCTCGTAAGATAGGTACTTGGCCTCACGCAGCTTTAACACGTCCTCCTCCGTGACGGAGGAGGGCATCCATCGGCCCTGAAGGTCGGAGCCGGACATTGTTGAAGGTCCGAAGCGCTCGAATCTGGGGCTCTAGGTGTTGGAACTTGGAGCAAGGAGAAGATTCGATGGAAGATTGAAGAAAAGAAACGAGCCTTGGTCCTCTTATAAAGAGGGAAAATACCAAGAGCCGTCTCCGTGACCGTTTGGGATCCACCTTCGATAGAGGAGGCGTGGCGACGGGCACGGTTGGGTTACCCATGTCCGTATTGATGAGAATCCCGGAATAAGGGGAACACAATCTCTGCTTCGACAAGACGTGCCAAGGAAACCGCTTCGCTAAACATGCTGAGGTGGTATAATAAAAAACGATTCAAGTAAAGGCTTGGTAGTGGTGTGACGTCATGCCGCAAAATACGTCAGCAGATTGAACTTGTGTACATTTTATTCTCTCTACGGTGGAATGTGGAATTTATTTTGCAGAGCCGGACACTATCCTGGTGTTGATGATCTTCTCTGGATTATTCAAAGGAGGAACCCGCCTTGCAATGCCAAACATTATGCGCGCCGGACTTATCGTCATTGAAGCCTGGTTCAGGGGCTACTGAGGGAGTCCTGGACTAGGGGGTGTCCGGACAGCCGGACTATCATCGTCCTCCGGACTCCAAGACTACGAAGATACAAGATTGAAGACTCCGTCCCGTGTCCGGATGGGACTTTCCTTGGCGTGGAAGGCAAGCTTGGCGATACGGATATGTAGACCTCCTACCATTGTAACCGACTCTGTGTAACCCTAGCCCTCTCCGGTGTCTATATAAACCGGAGGGCTTTAGTCCGTAGGACACAACATACATTACAACAATCATACCATAGGCTAGCTTCTAGGGTTTAGCCTCCTTGATCTCCTGGTAGATCCACTCTTGTACTACCCATATCATCAATATTAATCAAGCAGGACGTAGGGTTTTACCTCCATCAAGAGGGCCCGAACCTGGGTAAAACATCGTGTCCCTTGTCTCCTGTTACCATCCGCCTAGACGCACAGTTCGGGACCCCCTACCTGAGATCCGCCGGTTTTGACACCGATAGGTAGGCTGCGGGATGGTATGTAAAATAGGTATACTGCTCGTAATAGAGACCACCTGGATACTCGACGTTTGTAAAATAGGTATACTGCTCGTAATAGAGACCACCTGTTTGCTCCTCCGTTCGGAGAGAGCGTTTGGTGTTTTCGTTGACCGTAATGAGTCCTCGAGGGCCTGGCATCTTGAGCTTGAGGTATGCGTAGTGCGGCACCGCGTTGAACTTTGCAAATGCGGTTCGTCCGAGCAGTGCATGATAGCCACTGCGGAACGGGACTATGTCAAAGATTAACTCCTCGCTTCGGAAGTTATCCAGGGATCCGAAAACCACTTCAAGTGTAACTGAGCCTGTACAGTTGGCCTCTACACCTGGTATGACGCCTTTAAAGGTCATTTTTGTGGGTTTAATCCTTGAGGGGTCTATGCCCATCTTGCACACTGTATCCTGATAAAGCAGGTTCAGGCTGCTGTCATCAGGATTCTAGTGAGGTGATATCCGTCGACAATTGGGTCTAGAACCAATGCGGTGAATCCTCCATGGCGGATGCTAGTGGGGTGGTCCCTTCGATCAAAAGTGATCGGGCATGAGGACCATGGATTGAACTTTTGGGCGACTAGCTCCATCGCATATACATCCCTGAGTGCACGCTTCCGCTCCCTTTTGGGTATGTGGGTTGTGTATATCATGTTCACCGTCCGCACTTGTGGGGGGAAACCCTTCTGTCCTCTATTGTTCGGCGGCCGGGTCTCCTCCTTGTCATCGCTATGCAGCCCCTTGTCATTATTTTCGGCAATTAACTTGCCTGCCTGCTTGAACACCCAACAATCCCTGTTGGTGTGATTGGCTGGCTTTTCAGGGGTGCCGTGTATCTGGCATGAGCGATCGAGTATTTGGTCCAAATTGGACGGGCCCGGAGTAGTTCTTTTGAATAGCTTTTTCCGCTGACCGGGTTTAGAACCTCTGAATCCGGCATTGACTGTCGTATCTTCAGTATTATCGCCGTTAATGCGGCGCTTGTGCTTGTTGCGACGCGACCTGCCATTGTTGTCCTTGGTATCCGAACTACCAGAGTTTATGGTTAGGTTGTTACTGCGAGCTAGCCAGCTGTCCTCTCCTGCACAGAAGCGGGTCATGAGTGATGTGAGGGCTGCCATGGATTTCGGCTTTTCCTGTCCTAGGTGCCGGGCAAGCCACTCGTCGCGGATGTTATGTTTGAAGGCTGCAAGGGCCTCTGCATCCGGACAATCGACGATTTGATTTTTCTTGGTTAAGAACCGTGTCTAGAATTGCCAGGCCGATTCGTTTGGCTGCTGAATTATGTGGGTTAGGTCATCGGCGTCTGGTGGTCGCACATATGTGCCCTAGAAGTTATCAAGGAATGCGGCTTCCAGATCCTCCCAACACCCAATTGATTCTGCTGGCAAGCTGTTGGGCCAATGCCGAGCTGGTCCTTTAAGCTTGAATGGGAGGTATTTGATGGCGTGTAGATCATCACCGAGGGCCATGTGGATATGAAGGAGATAGTCTTCAATCCAAACCGCAGGATCTGTTGTGCTGTCGTATGATTCAATGTTTACGAGTTTGAAACCCTCGGGGATTTGATGATCCATTACTTCATCTGTGAAGCATAGTGGGTGTGCGGCGCCTCTGTATTGGGCTATATCACGACGCAGCTCAAACGAGCTTTGTCTACTGTGTTCGGCCCGGCCGGCATTGCTGTATCCGGCGTGACGGTTGTCGTCATGTATCGTGGGGCGCCCACGCGATCCGTAGATCGATCTTGTTTGTCTTGCCTTATCCTCCAATATGTCTCGTAAGTCCGGCGCATTCCCCCATGGCTTTGTACTTTTCGAGCAACGCCGGGGTGCGGCTTTAGTGGAGGGCCTAGAGGCCTCTCTGTCGCGGCCACGAGGTGGCCGGTCGGCCGTATTGTGCGCTTTTGATGTAGGTTTATGTGCTTCCTCCTCTAATCGGGGTAGCAGCTTGCGTTTTGGGTAGCTTTTGGAGGGGCGTTCGAGTTCATGCTCTTCGGCCGCAAGGACTTCAGTCCATCTGTCGGCTAGCAAGTCTTGGTCAGCTCTAAGCTGTTGCTTCTTTTTCTTGAGGCTGCTTGCCGTGGCCATAAGCCTGCGTTTGAAACGCTCTTGTTCGACGGGATCCTCAGGCACGACAAATTTGTCATCGTCGAGGCTTGCCTCGTCTTCGGAGGGAGGCATATAATTATCGTCCTCTACCTCTCTGTCTACCGCTCTCTCATGAGGGCTGGCTTCTCCATCCTCCTGTGTTGAATCTTGCTGGAGGGGGTTGTCTTTGGCACTTCCCGGGGTGTTATTGTCTCCGGTGCCGGAATCTCCATTTTTGTTGTGGCGGGATTTAGAGCAGCGCCGCTGATGCCGGCGCTTAGGCTGTTTCTTGGAGGGGTCATCCTCCATTGTTCCATCGCCATTCCCATCCTTTGGGATGTCCACCATGTATATGTCATATGACGAGGTGGCCTTCCAGTGCCCTGTAGGCGCTGGTTCTTGATCGTCTCCTGCATCGTCGTCCATACCGTCGATGTCTTCGGAGTCAAAGTCGAGCATGTCGGTTAAATCATCGACAGTGGCTACAAAGTGGGTGGTGGGTGGGTGTTGAATTTCTTCGTCGTCTGCATCCCAACCTTCCTGACCATAGTCCGGCCAGGGCTCTCCTGATAAACAGAGAGACTTTAGTGAATTCAGGATGTCGCCAAAGGGCGAGTGCTGAAAGATGTCCGCGGCAATGAACTCCATGATCGGCGCCCAATCGGATTCGATTGGCAGGGGCGCGGGAGGTTTGGAGTCCGGAGAGGAGTCCGGCACCTCGGAGTCACGGGCTTCGCGAAGGACGGGGTTGGTGTTCGGCTCTATCACCGTAGAGGTAGCAGCCCCCGAGGCGGTGTCCAGCCACCCATCCTCGATCGGCGCAGTCGGCTCCGAGCTAAGGGACGGAGCGGACTCTTGTGCGGCCTCCAGGGCACTGTCCGGCAGCAGAGCTAAATCATTCCCATCGTGACAGTGCGGCGCACTCGGCTATGGCTCGAATCCGTCGAAGATCAAGTCTCCGCGGATGTCAGCCGTATAGTTCAAACTTCCAAATCTGACCTGATGGCTAGGGGCGTAGCTTTCGATCTGCTCTAGATGGCCAAGTGAATTGGCCCGCAGCGCAAAGCCGCCGAATACGAAGATCTGTCCGGGGAGAAAAGTCTCACCCTGGACCTTGTTGTTGTTGATGATCGAAGGAGCCATCGGGCCTATAGGTGACGACACAGAGGAACTCTCAATGAAAGCACCAATGTCGGTGTCAAAACCGGCGGATCTCGGGTAGGGGGTCCCGAACTGTGCGTCTAGGCGGATGGTAACAGGAGACAAGGGACACGATGTTTTTACCCAGGTTCGGGCCCTCTCGGTGGAGGTAAAACCCTACTCCTGCTTGATTAATATTGATGATATGGGTAGTACAAGAGTAGATCTACCACGAGATCAAGGAGGCTAAACCCTAGAAGCTAGCCTATGGTATGATTGTTGTTCGTCCTACGGACTAAAACCCTCCGGTTTATATAGACACTGGAGAGGGCTAGGGTTACACAGAGTCGGTTACAATGGTAGGAGATCTACATATCCGTATCGCCAAGCTTGCCTTCCACGCCAAGGAAAGTCCCATCCGGACATGAGACGGAGTCTTCAATCTTGTATCTTCATAGTCTTGGAGTCCGGCCAAAGATGATAGTTGGGCTATCCGGACACCCCCTAGTCCAGGACTCCCTCAATATGTTTCTCGTTTATGGAGGTGACAAAGAGCTAGTCGTAAATGGTTACGTCGATGCAAGCTTTGACACTGATCCGGACGATTCTAAATCGCAAACCGGATACGTGTTTATATTGAACGGTGGAGCTGTCAGTTGGTGCAGTTCTAAACAAAGCGTCGTGGCGGGATCTACATGCGAAGCGGAGTACATAGCTGCTTCAGAAGCAGCAAATGAAGGAGTCTGGATGAAGGAGTTCATTTCCGATCTAGGTGTCATACCTAGTGCATCGGGACCAATGAAGATCTTTTGTGACAATACTGGTGCAATTGCCTTGGCAAAGGAATCCAGATTTCACAAGAGGACCAAGCACATCAAGAGACGCTTAAATTCCATCCGGGACGAAGTCCAGGTGGGAGACATAGAGATTTGCAAGATACATACGGATCTGAATGTTGCAGACCCATTGACTAAGCCTCTTCCACGAGCAAAACATGATCAGCACCAAGACTCCATGGGTGTTAAAATCACTACTGTGTAATCTAGATTATTGACTCTAGTGCAAGTGAGAGACTGAAGGAAATAGGCCCTAGAGGCAATAATAAAGTTATTATTTATTTCCTCATATCATGATAAATGTTTATTATTCATCCTAGAATTGTATTAACCGGAAACATGATACATGTGTGAATACATAGACAAACTTAATGTCACTAGTATGCCTCTACTTGACTAGCTCATTAATCAAAGATGGTTATGTTTCCTAACCATAGACATGAGTTGTCATTTGATTAACAGGATCACATCATTAGGAGAATGATGTGACTGACATGACCCATTCCGTTAGCTTAGCACTTGATCATTTAGTATGTTGCTATTGCTTTCTTCATGACTTATACATGTTCCTACAACTATGAGATTATGCAACTCCCGTTTACCGGAGGAACACTTTGTGTGCTACCAAATGTCACAACATAACTGGGTGATTATAAAGGAGCTCTACAGGTGTCTCCAAACGTACATGTTGAGTTGGCATATTCCGAGATTAGGTTTTGTCACTCCGATTGTCGAAGAGGTATCTCTGGGCCCTCTCGATAATGCACATCACTATAAGCCTTGCAAGCATGTAGCTAATGAGTTAGTTACGGAATGATGCATTACGTAACGAGTAAAGAGACTTGCCGGTAACGAGATTGAACTAGGTATTGGGATATCGACGATCAAATCTCGGGCAAGTAACATACCGATGACAAAGGGAACAACATATGTTGTTATGCGGTTTGACCGATAAAGATCTTCGTAGAATATGTAGGAGCCAATATGAGCATCTAGGTTCCGCTATTGGTTATTGACCGGAAACGTGTCTCGGTCATGTCTACATAGTTCTCGAACCCGTAGGGTCCACACACTTAAGGTTTTGTTGACAGTTTTACTATGAGTTTATGAGTTTTGATGTACCGAAGGTTGTTCGGAGTCCCGGATGTGATCACGGACATGATGAGGAGTCTCAAAATGGTCAAGACATAAAGATCGATATATTGGACGACTATATTTGGACACCGAAAAGGTTCCGGGTGAGATTGGGACAATACCGGAGCTCCGGGAGGTTATCAGAATCCCCCGGGAGGTATATGGGCCTTATTGGGACTTAGTGGAAAGGAGGGGAAAAGAGCAAAGGAGGGGGCACCCCCCCCCCCAAGCCCAATCCGAATTGGGAGGGGGGCCGCCTGTCGGAGTAATGGGCCACGGGTAGGCTAACCCGAGTCTCTGGACCTTTCAAGACATCGGGGCAAGCTGCGCCCCTCGAGCCCCAAGACGACAAGCCACCTTCTGAGAGTTGGCAGCGACGCTGCCGACTGCCCCTCGCAGCCGAGTCCCAGGGACGACTCCAAGACAAGCCGAGTCCCAGGGACGACTCCAAGATAAGCCGAGTCCTGGCCGGCGACTTCCGGAGAAGCCGGCTGTAGGGAGTCGGCCCGCGACTCCAACCACCCCGTGCCTTCGCGATAATGGACGGGACGAGGAACGGACACCTCGCGGCCCATTCCTGCCCCGTTTATCGAGGGCAGGCATGGCCATAATGCGTTGTACCAGCGGAGATCTCCATTCGGCGCGGCACTGTTGCCATGCCAGCCCTGACATCAGCCCCTGGGGGCGGAGCCCTGTGCCCACGACGGCCTATCTGTACGACCCAGAGATAGCGGGTCCCACCAGTCAGTGGGAGTACAGAAGACGGCGAGAGCGCCACAAGACGGACCCGTTGGGAGTCGGCCCCCAGGAGTCGGCTGGCCCATCCCACGGGCCCCACGCGCCATTAACCAGACACGACGGGGAATGGCAACAGTGATCGCCCGTCAGGCGGCGGCACTGTTGCCATGACCCCATGACCAAGCCAGCATCATTAGAAGCACGGCTACAGTGATCCGCAGCCGGCAAGACCCGCCCGCTGTGGTCAAGGGCTGTCGGCCCCGTACCAGGCAAGTCGGCGGGGCCCACCAGTCGGCGGGCCCCAGCAGTCGGAGGAGAAGACGTCGGCCTGAGAGACAGACGGCTGGGACCTGCGCCCAGCCGATTTTACCATTGTACCCCTGGGGGTAGGCCTATATAAACCCCCCAGGGCACCCATGCAAAGGGTTCGAATCCATTAGCACTAGACCAGATCATATAGGAAGGAGAGAGCTAGCCTTGCCTTCTCCTACCTCCAGAATACAGCTCAAGGAGCAACCTTGTACTCACTTTGCCTTAGTGATCATGCGGAGACCCCGCAGAGCAGCAGTAGCGGTGTTATCTCCTCGGAGAGCCCTGAAGCTGGGTAAGATCCGCCGGCGTGCATGTCTTCGCCTCATCCCGTTTCCAGGCACCGGTGACATTCTACTCGCCCCCACCATGATAAGCCATCCCTTGGCATATGTCGCACCCAACCCCCGACATTTGGCGCCCACCGTGGGGCCTGGTGCACCGTCGTCCGGAGACATGTTCTGGATGGGAACCCTTTTCCTCCCTGGTGAGCGCAGCCAGCCAGGCACGCCAGACGGAGTCTGCGTCGACGCACTGCGCGGCGCTGAGATCGCCTGTGCAGCCAGCTGCCTCACCGAACTTGTCGGCGAGGTTCGCCTCTCCGACGAGCCTACATCCAACGCAGGCACGGGTGGCCCCGAGATCCTCCTCGCGGGCCTCCTCGACCAACTCCATGTCACCGGCGAGCCTGCCGTGGACTTGGAGTCTGTAGGCTCCACCGACCTGATGCTGGTCGACTCCAACGCCGCGTCGCTCGACGCGTTCCCCACTAACATGGTGGTCTACGATGAGTCGCTCCCTCACGAGGAGAGCGGCGGAAGCGCCGTCACGGAGGTGCTCGTCATCAGTCATGGCGAGCATTCTGGTGAGGGAGCTCATGACCCACTCAACGCGGCTCTACAAGACCTGACCGCGCCCATTCCGGAGGACGCAGACACCGGAACGCTGGAGGCGCGCCGCCTACAGATCATCGAAGGCGCGAAGAAGCTGGCAAGCATGAGACGCTTGTCAGAAGCCTACCAGCGTGAGATGGATCGCGCTGTGGGCGGCTCGCCGGCCCCGACTGGGCCTAGCCGCCTAGGCGCGGTCCAGCAGCGCGGCGTGGCCATCGCCAACCTGTTCGGGGCCGATCGCCCCTTATACGCCACGCTTGCGGAGAACATCCGCGCCGCCCAGGCGGCGGCGGACGAGCTAAACAACTTCGAAAGTGAAGAGCGCCGCCTAATGACGGAGCGAGTCCACGGCTCCTCAAAGCGGCTGCCGCGCAGAATGAAGTCGGCTGCCACACAGAGGCGCCGCAGCGACCAAACGACGACCTGCCTCCCCGCCGAGATCAAGGCGCGACGTCTCGGACACTGACTGGCGGTGTCCGCGGAAGAAAAGACAAGGATCCGGCTGCTAGCCACAGTCGGACTCGCATCACCATCGAGCGCGACCAAGACGGCCGCCCAAGAGCAGTGGAACGGCGGGACGACTATCCGACTCCGCCACCTCGAAGAGAAAGGCGAGTCTCCCCGCCACCCGTTGAGCATCCGACTCTCGGCGAGCGCCTTGGCCGCCGAGAGGGAGTCGGAGAGAATGACGCTCGCCACCGGATCGACCGACTCCACCGATCCCTGGCGCTGGAAGAAGAAGACGAGTTGGGCCCGCCCTGTTTCGGACCCCGCATCCGAGACGAGCCCTTTCCCAAGGGGTTCACGCTCCCCCGAGATACGCCCAAGTACACCGGCTCGGTAAAGCTGGAAGACTGGCTGGTTGACTACTCCACGGCCGTCAACATAGCGAACGGCAACAAGCGTGTTGCCGTAAAGTATGTTCCACTCATGCTCCAGGGCACGGCTCGGACATCGTTGAACAGCTTGAAGCCCCGCAGCATCAACAGCTGGGTCGACTTCACCGAGGCCTTCGTCCGCAACTTCACAAGCACGTACAAGCGACCCCCCAAGCCTCGCCAGCTTTCCTTGTGCGTGCAAGGCCCTGACGAGTCAACTCGCGACTACCTCACGCGCTGGGCCGAGCTTCGGAACTCCTGCGAGGGCGTGCACGAGGTGCAGGCTATCAAGTACTTCACTGCAGGGTGCAGAGAAGGCACCCTCAAGCACAGGCTCCTCTGCGACGAGCCGGAAACCCTCAACGAGCTGCTAATCATAGCAGACAAGTATGCCACGGCCGACTCCTCCATGAAGATGGAGATTCAAGTCAATGCGACCGGCAAAGTGGCCCCTCAAGCTCCCAGAACTCCGGCTGGAGACGCCAGTCGGCGACAACAACAGAACGATCACAAGCGCAAGGCCCCACAGCCGGCTTCTAGCAGCCGGCAGGTTGCGACAGTCGAAGAGCAGTAGCCGGAGGGGCAGCCTCCGACCAAGCGACAGAAAGGCGGCAAGTCCAACTGGTTGCCGGCCTTCTCTTACGAGCATGCTCTAGATGGTCCCTGCAAGTTCCACAGCGGCGCGAAGCCGTCAAACCATACCACCCAGAAGTGCCACTGGCTCACCAGGATCACCAAGGGAGACGGCCTCCTTCCTCCCCTGCCTACTGGGCCGCCGCCTCCACCGCCGCCCCAGCAGCCGGCTGCCAGGCCAGTCGGTGTAGCACGAGATGAGTACCCGGAGGAGCACGGAGCTTATGTGGTGTTCACAAGTGTGGCTAATGATCCACGCAGCAGGCGGCTGCAGCAGCAAGAAGTAAATGCAATAGCATCAGATACTCCAGAGTTTATGCATTGGTCCGAGAAGCCTATCAGTTGGAGCAGAGCTGATCACCTAGAGGTTATGCCAAATCCGGGCTCCTACGCCCTAATTTTAAGTGCCAACTTGGCCACAAATAGGCGGGCCGCTCGCTTCTCGCGAGTGCTGATAGACGGAGGCAGTAGCATCAACATCCTGTACAAGGATACCATGGAGAAGTTAGGAATCAAGCAAAGACAGCTTCAGAGCAGCCGGACTGTGTTCCACGGCATTGTTCCCGGCCTTTCCTGCTCACCAATCGGCAAGATCCTGAATAGACGTCCTCTTTGGAGACAAAGAGCATTTCCGCCGAGAGCCAGTTTGATTTGAAGTGGTGGACCTCGAAAGCCCGTACCATGCGTTGCTTGGCCGACCTGCTTTGGCCAAGTTCATGGCGGTCCCCCACTACGCCTACCTCAAGATGAAGATGCCGAGTTCTAAGGGGATTCTGACCATAGCCGGCGACTACAGAAAGTCGTCCGCTTGCACGGCTGAGAGCAGTCGGCTGGCCGAGTCCCTGGTAATCGCAGCTGAGAAGCGGCTTCTTGATCGGGTTGTGGCGATGGCCGGAAAGCAGCCAGAGATGTCGCCCGACCCCAAGGAGTCGGAAGCTGAGGGTTCATTCAAGACGGCCAAAGAAACGAAGAAGATACCCTTGGACCCGGAACACCTGGAGAGGTACGCTGTCATGGGTACAAACCTTGATAGCAAATAGGAAGGCGAGCTCGTTGATTTCCTCTATGAGAATCGAGACATCTTCGCATGGTCCCCTAAAGACATGCCAGGTGTACCGACGGAATTCTCCGAGCACAAGTTACATGTCCGACCTGATGTGAAGCCCGTCAGGCAGCCCTTGTGCCGCCTGTCAGAAGAGAAGAGAAGAGTTGTTGGAGAAGAGATAGCCCGGCTCCTGGCAGCCGGCTTCATTATGGAGGTGTTTTTTTCCAGAATGGTTAGCAAACCCGGTCCTGGTGTTGAAGAAGAACAAGCAGTGGCGGATGTGTATTGACTACACAAGCCTCAACAAAGCTTGCCCCAAGGACCCATTTGCTCTGCCGAAAATCAACCAGGTGATAGACTCAACAGCCGGATGCGAGCTGTTGAGCTTCTTAGATGCATATTCAGGATATCACCAGATCAAGCTAAACCTGGCTGACAGACTGAAGACCGCCTTCATCATGCCATTTGGAGCCTTCTGCTACCTGACCATGACGTTCAGATTGAGGAATGCCGGCGCCACCTTTCAGCGTTGCATGCAGAAGTGCCTCCTCAAGCAACTCGGCAGAAACGCCCACGTCTACGTAGACGATGTGGTGGTGAAGACGGAAAAGCGTGGAACACTGCTGGAAGACCTCAAGGAAACCTTTGAGAACCTGTGCTGATTCCAGATCAAGCTCAATCCTGAGAAGTACGTCTTTGGAGTACCAGCCGGCCAAATCCTTGGCTTCCTAGTCTCTGAACGCGGCATAGAGTGCAACCCTGTGAAGATCAAGGCCATCGAGAGGATGGAGGTACCCAGCCGACTGCTGGATGTGCAAAAGTTCACCGGCTGCTTGGCGTCAATCAGCCGATTCATCAGTCGGCTGGGCGAGAAAGCTCTCCCCTTGTACCATCTATGAAGAAGACCACCTTTTTCGAGTGGAACCACAAGGCGGACGAAGCATTTCTCCAGTTGAAGAAGATGTTGGCTACTCCCCCTGTGCTGGCGGCTCCGACTCCTAAAGAGCCCATGCTCCTATACATTGCCGCCACCAGCCGGGTAGTCAGCACAGTCATCGTAGTCGACCGCAAGGAGGAAGGCAAGGCGCTACCTGTCCAGAGACCGGTATATTATCTGAGCGAAGTACTGTCGACCTCCAAGCAGAACTACCCCCACTACCAGAAGATGTGCTACGGCATGCACTTTGCCGCCAAGAAATTGAAGCCTTACTTTCAAGAGCACCCAATCACTATGGTCTGCACAGCTCCACTGCCCGAGATCATTGGAAGTCGAGATGCTTTGGGCCGAGTGGCCAAATGGGCCATAGATTTGGCCCCCTACACCATCTACCACCAGCCCCGCACCGCCATCAAGTCGCAAGCACTGGCCGACTTCCTCGTCGACTGGGCCGAGACCCAGTAGCTGCCGCCAGCACCCGACTCCACCCATTGGCGGATGCATTTCGATGGCTCCAAGATGCGCACCAGCTTGGGAGCCGGTGTCGTCCTCACCTCCCCTAAAGGCGACAAGCTCAAATACGCGCTGCAGATCCATTTCGTCGCCTCCAACAACGTCGCCGAATACGAGGCGCTCATTCACGGGCTCCGGCTTGCCAAAGAACTCGGCATCCGCCGGATCCTGTGCTACGGCGACTCCGATTTGGTGGTCCAGCAGTCATCTGGCGACTAGGACGCCAAAGATACAAACATGGCGAGCTACCGTTTCCTGGTGCAGCAACTCAGTGGATATTCCGAGGGGTGCGAGTTCCTTCACGTACCAAGAAATGACAATGACCAAGCAGACACTCTGGCACGAATCGGCTCAACCCGTCAAGCAATACCATCCGGCGTCGCCCTTCAGCGCCTCCTCAAGCCGTCTATCAAGCCTTCACCAGAATCAGACTCCATCTTTGTGCCGGCTCCCCCCGAAGAAGTCGGATCCGACTCAAGAGCCCCAGCAAACGGCACGAGAATTCTTACAGATGGCTCCACGAACGCCGCAGTCGAAGCCGGCCCGGGGACTTCAGAAGCCGGCCCAAGGACTGCGGTGACTAGTCCGAAGACTCCAGAGCTCGGCCCGGGGACTGCGCCAGTCAGCCCGGGGACTTCGTCAATCCAGCAAGCGGCCGCGGACTCCAGCCCGCCGCCTCCCAGCCCAGCCGCCCTTGTCCAAGTCGCAACGGTGGCAATTGAAGAAATAGCAACACCCTCATGGGCCCAGCCCATCCTCAAGTTCCTAGTGAGCAAAGAGCTGCCAACCAATGAAATCTTGGCTCGGCAAGTACAACACCGAGCAGCAGCCTACACTATAGTCAACAGAAAGCTGGTCAGGCACAGTGTCACTGGTGTCTACCAGCCTTGCGTCGAGCCAGAGCAAGGCCAAGCAATTCTCAAAGACATCCATCAAGGTGAGTGCGGCCACCATGCGGCTTCACGAGCACTCGTCGCCAAAGCCTTTCGACACGGTTTTTTCTGGCCAACTGCCCTAGAGGAGGCCATGGAATTAGTCCAAAAATGCAAGGGGTGTCAGAAGTTCCACTCCAAGCCGCATCAGCCGGCTTCTGCACTCAAGACTATCCCCATCGCCTGGCCCTTTGCGGTTTGGGGTCTGGACATGGTGGGACCATTCAAGGCAGCACGAGGCGGCCTAACTCACTTACTTGTCGCGGTGGACAAGTTCACCAAGTGGATAGAAGTAAAGCCCATCAAGAAGTTGAATGGTCCGACTGCAGTGACTTTCATCTCCGACATCACGATTCGGTACGGCATACCACACAGCATCATCACCGACAATGGCACAAGTTTTGCCAAAGGCGCCTTGGCCCGTTTCTGCGCGACGTAGGGCATCCGACTGGACTTAGCGTCCGTTGCCCATCCGCAATCAAATGGCCAGGTAGAGCGAGCAAACGTCCTCATCCTGTCTGGCATCAAGCCTCGACTGGTCGAACCACTAGAGCGTTCGGCCGGCTATTGGCTTGAGGAGCTGCCAGCCGTCCTCTGCAGTCTGCGCATGACTCCAAACAAGTCAACCGGCTTCACGCCTTTCTTCCTCGTCTACGGTGTTGAAGCCGTCATCCCAACGGACATAGAGTTCGACTCCCCGCGAGTCACCATGTACACCGAGGAGGAAGCAGAAGAAGCACGTCAAGACGGCGTCGATCTGCTGGAAGAGGGCCGGCTATTGGCACTCAGCTGGTCCAGCATCTACCAGCAGAGCCTGCGCCGATACTGCAACAGGAAGGTCAGGCCAAGATCTTTCCAAGAGGGCGACCTTGTGCTCCGACTGATCCAGCGAACAGCCGGCCAGCACAAGCTGTCGGCGCCTTGGGAAGGCCCTTTCATCATCAGCAAAGTGCTGGGCAACGACTCCTACTACCTGATCACGCTCAGAAGCCCCGAGCACGCAAGAGAGACGACTCCGGCAAAGAGTCGGAACGGCCATGGAATGCAAATCTTCTCCGAAGATTTTACAGTTAATGCAGTATGTACCACGCTACCCTTTGTATTAAAGTACCAAGACTTCGGGCCCCCCGAGACGAGCTCGGGGACTGCCCTCTTTTGTTATCTGTATGATAAGAATTATGCCTTCGAGTATGCTACTCTTTGTTATGCCGCTTGGCACCGGGTCCGACTAGTCGGCCCAGGGACTCGCCGCCTTGCGCTATGAAATGCTTCCTGCAGTCGGACAAGTAATGTGTGGTGCCCAAGCCGTCTCCTATCAGAAGCCGCAGCTCGCAGAGTGACTGTTCAGTGGGCAGGAGTAAGGAAGAATGGGCGCCCACACGAAAAATGGCTAAAGACCTAAAAGCATTGACATAGCTTAAGCCGGCTTCCAGCCTCTCTTCGCAAAGCCGACTCTTGAGTAGTCAGCTTGCCGCCTTCTATCCAACTTGTCAAAAAGACTCTAAAAATGGCCAAGTACTTGCCTTCCCTAAAGTAGCCAAGCATTCGATCCGGCGGCAGTCCGCAGAGCGGTCGTCCGACTGGCAAGGTGACGACTAAAGGGAAGGCGGCAAAGGAAAAAGCCAAAGGAGCAATAAGCAAGGAAGGATAGAATTCGGATAAATATTTACATAAACTAGGCCCTTGGCCAAATCATCATACAGAAGTTCAAAATACACCCCGCGGGTGGAATTGTGCAAATTAACAAGTTCTTCAAAGACTACTAAAGCAGATAAAATAAAGGCGACACGGCAACCTAGGAAGCGGCAGACGGGTTCGGAGGGTCGGAAGAGACGGCGGTGTCAGGCGCCGGGGCGGCCGGCTGGGTAGTCTCGGCTTGATCGTCTCCGGCGGTAGCCGGCTCGGTCGGGCGTGGCTCGTTGCTGGAGGCTCGGTCAAGCTGAGGCTGGTCGCCCGCTCCGTCTTCTGGCGCCTCCGTCTCGCCTCCATCCTCCGCCTCACCTTCCTCCTCGGCGCTGGAGCCGATCACCTCTGCCGAGTCCTCATCGTAGTCCGGGTTCATCCCGAACCACTCCGGCGGCACCTCCTCGCCGCCTGCAGCCCGCTCAGGGACAAAGACGCTGGTATCTGTGTAGTCGGCGATCACCACCGCACGCTCGACGAGGGCGTCTTCCACAGCTACCAGCTCTGCCTGGGCCTCTGATCAGAACGCGTCCAGCCGGTCCAGGTCCAGCCCCGGATACCACGCCTTGACGAATTCCAAGGCCCGGCGCGCTCCAGCCAGGGCCGAGGAACCCTTCCAGGCCTCAAGACGGCCAGCCGCGACCTCCAGCTAGTCGGCAGTCCGATTGGGAGTGTGCAGAACCGGCATGTCTGGCCACAGGGCGGCAATCGCCTGGGCGCCGGCACATTGAAGCCAGCGCAGCAGCCGATGGGCCGGCCGCAGACGAGCCTCGATGCCCAGAAGCTGCTCATCAATGCTCCAGGGGGCGTTGGCGGCAATCTCCACACCACTTGCCCTCCGCGCCTCGTGATCAGCCTCGATGGCTTGAATGGCCGCCTGCGAGTGGCCAGGGAAGAAGTCTACCAAGACAAAAAAGAAGCAAGGCAAAGAATCAGGAGTCGGACCGACTTATAGTCGGCGGCTCAAAGAAAGAAAGTAAAGAAACTCACCATCGACGATGTCTTCAATCTCATGGAAGCCGGAGGTCAGTAGTGCCTCCTTGTCGGTCCAGGAGGAGCGCTCGCTTTCGAACTCGGCTAGGAGAGCGGTCTCTCTCTTCTCCGCCTCGTCCTGCGCCTTCTTAAGCAGCTCCTTCTGCTCCGCCAGCTACGCAGCCAGCAGGTCGCGCTCGGTGGCGAGCTTGTTGCACTCCTCCCCTTGGCACGCAAGGCGGTGTTGGCCTCGCCCAGCTGCTGCTGAAGAGTGGCGTTGGCCTCTGAAGAATAAAAAGAAAAAAGGATGTTAAGTCGTCAACAAAGAAGGTCGCCGGGAAGATCCGGCTCGACTGCTCAGCAGTCGGCCCGAATCTCGGGGACTACAGCCCACGGGTGCGCCAGCACGCCCCCGCGAAGAAGAAGGAGGACTCACTCCGGCTCTCCGACAAGTCGGTAGTCCGCTTGCCCAGCTCCTCAACATTACGGTTGAAGGCAGTGACGCGGAGGTTGTGATACTCCTGTAATAAGTATTTCAGACAAAGGTAAATATTTGGAACTCACCAGATGGAGTTCCGAGCCGCCTGCTCAGCAGCCGGCCCGAAACTCGGGGACTACACCCAGTGGGTGCGTTGGCACGCCCCCACAGAGAAAAACAAGAAAAACAAAGTCAAAAGAAGAAAACATACCCGGACGGCTGCTTGCGACGCCAGATGCGCCTTGGTGCAGTTCTGGATGGCGTCGCCCTCGGCTTGCAGCTTCGTCTGGACGTCCAGAAGCGCCTGGTTCAGCGGGCCTGTGCAGCCTCCTCGCACCCACCCAACAGGCGCGGCGCTCGTCGCCTCGGCATCTGGGATGGCCGAGCTGGCGGCGCCGGTCTCCAAGGGCGTGGCGCCGAAGTCGCCTTCTCAAGGCGGCGGCGCGCTGGCGAGGCGACTTGAAGGAGCAGCTTCGCCACGGCCTCATCCTCAGTCGGCGGCACCGGCGGGACAGCCGGCTGTTTACCATGCGTGCTCCCAGACGGCGGCGGAGGCGGCGGTGGCGGCACGGCCGTGTCCGACATGGAGGCCTCACCGCTTTCCCTCTCCATGATGGGGTTCTCACCGCCGGCTTCTCCAGTCTTCCCCGTGAACTCCGAGGGCGGCGGTGCGGAGCTCAGCGGGATGACGAGCAATGCCGATTGGCGGTGTGTGGTCTCCTCAGCTCGCCGCTTTGCTGTGACGACGGCTTCGGCCTCTTCCAGCTTCTTCTGGGCGGAGGCCGCCGCCTTCTCGGCCTCCGCCTTCTCCAGACGGTCGGCTTCCTCCTCATCGCGCTTCTCCCGCGCGTTTTGCTCCGTCGCCTCCTGGAGGTCGGCGGCGGGGTCAACCGCCGAGTATTGGCGGACGTCTCTACCGCCCCCATGATGGCGGGGGCGGCGACCCTCTCAAGGGTAAGGGGGGCCCTTAAGCGAAGAAGGCATGTAAGAAAATTTGACAAGATTCGCGGAAGAAAACAAAACAAAGGCAGAAGCACTTACGCAGAAACCAGTGGCGGCCTTTTCACTTCCTTGCGGAAGCGGTTGGCTTTGGCGACCGCCTCTTCCCGCTTGGTCGCGGCGGCTGCCCCCTTGAACTTCTGCGACCGGCCATCGAGCGAACTCGGCCCGGCCCGGCGCTTCTTCACGTCGTCTTGACCGTCCAAGCCAGCGGAGGAACTCGCGCCTGGCTGGCCGACCTTCGACTGGTGGCGCGGGGCGACTTCCCCTTCGGCGTCGTCATCAGGCCAGTCGGCGAAGGTGGCCGAGGGCCTGAAGCCGCCTCCTGCTCCTCCTCCTCCTCCTTCAGCGTCGGTCTCCATCGCCGCCGCCCCCAAGTCGGGGTCGTCGACGTCGCTCTCCGCTCGGTCGGGGAGGAACTCACGGGGCGGTCCCGTGGCGTCGGCTGCAGGCTGAATGAGGGGGTTCTGACTCGAAGAAACCAAAAATATTAGAAGTAGGATTCGGCTGCAAAAGAAAACAGAGGAACAAGATATACGACTTACCACAGGCGGGGGGTTGGCGCGCGAGTACGGCTCTTTGTCGAACTGCCAATCTGCCACAAGATCGCAGTTCGCAATGTGGTTCCCCATGTTCGCCACCTCCGCGTGGGGCATGTCCTTGGTGCACATCTGACTCGGGTCCCGGTGGTCGCTCATCTGACTGATCAGATGAGGTCGGCCTTGGAGAGGGTGGACTCGGCGCGCCACGAAGGCGGCCAGCAAGTCGGCCCCGGCCAAGCCCTCCGACTGCGTCAGCACTCGGAGTCGCGCGACGGCGGCGGAACCTTCGGGTGTCAGCGTCTTGACCCGGTGGGACCAGCTGAGGAGCCTCCCAGCCGGCACGCCGGCTTCGTAGGGCGGCAGATTAACCCAGTTGCCTTCTGGGGCGACGTTCTTCACGTACAAATAGGACTGTCGCCACATCTTCACCGACTTGATCAGTGGAATGGAGGGGAACGGGTTGTCGGCCGTTGATCTCCGCATCGCGATGAAGGCGCCGC
The DNA here is from genome assembly GCA_963921465.1 of Triticum timopheevii. Lineage (NCBI taxonomy): Eukaryota > Viridiplantae > Streptophyta > Magnoliopsida > Poales > Poaceae > Triticum > Triticum timopheevii. The sequence continues at coordinate 57,804,911 of OY997266.1, forward strand.
ACTGGGCTGGCACGCCGGTGACGTGCGTGCCGAGCTTGGACTGGAAGAACTCCCCCCACAGCTCGATGGTGGGGAGAACACCGAGGAAGCCCTCGCACAGGGTGGCGAAGGCGGCCAGCAGCACCACCGTGTTCGGAGTAAGGTGGTGCGGCTGGAGCCCGTGGAACTCCAAGAATGAGCGGAAGAAGCCGCTTGCCGGCAGCCCTAGGCCGCGCATGAGGTGCGAGCGGAATATGACCCGCTCGCCCTCCTCCAGCGCCGGTGATATCTTCCTCGCCGGCGCGGCACGGGCCCATACTAGGTTCGCGCCGGGGAGCCGGCGCGTCTTGCGGAGGAGCTCAATGTGGTCGTCGTCCACCTCGGAGCCGTCCCACACGCCGGAGCGCACGGCAGGAGGCGCGGCGGAGGAAGAGCTCATCGCTGTGAGCGCGGCGTGGTTCGGCACGACGGCGGCAAGAGGAAGAAGAAGCGAGAGGAAGCGGGGGAGCAGGGAAGATGGGTGCGCGTGCTTCGCCGCCCCCTCCCCCCGCCTACTTATAGCCTCGTGGGCTGAGAAGCCGATGGGGCGGGCGTGGGATTAACTGCGCACAGGACCCCATGCCCACCATGATTTACCCCACGAAGTTACTGCGCGTATTAACGACGTGGGAACCCCAACCGTCCGCACGGCCGCAACGGATCCGTTCGCGTGCCGAGGCGCGGTAGTGGCGGGCCCCGCCTGACGGCCTGTCCCGTCGCGCGCGTGGGTGGGCAGACTGTCCCTGTCGCATGGCGCCGCGCGACAGGTCAGCAATGGGCGACTGCGGGGAAGCGTAACAGGCACGCCGCCTGGATCCCGCCGCGACTTTCGGACTCTTTAAAGGGCAAGACGGCTTTCAGCGACTCCGGCTCCAGCTAGTCAGCCAAAAGGAAGACGGCGAGCAAGGCCCAGATTCCACCATCGGAAGGATGAAACTGTTGAGACCCCACGACGTATCACCCTCGGAGCCTCACCAGCTTCGGGGACTACTGTCGGAGTAATGGGCCACGGGTAGGCTAACCCGGACCTTTCAAGACATCGGGGCAGGCTGCGCCCCTCGAGCACCAAGACGACGAGCCACCTTCTGAGAGTTGGCAGCGACGCTGCCGACTGCCCCTCGCGGCCGAGTCCCAGGGACGACTCCAAGACAAGCCAAGTCCCAGGGACAACTCCAAGATAAGCCGAGTCCTGGCCGGCGACTTCCGGAGAAGCCGGCTGTAGGGAGTCGGCCCGCGACTCCAACCACCCCATGCCTTCGCGATAATGGACGGGGCGGGGAACGGCCACCACGCGGCCCATTCCTGCCCCGTTTATCGAGGGCAGGCATGGACACAGTGCGTCGTACCAGCGGAGATCTCCATCCGGCGCGGCACTGTTGCCATGCCAGCCCTGACATCAGCCCCTGGGGGCGGAGCCCTGTGCCCACGACGGCCTGTCTGTATGACCCAGAGATGGCGGGTCCCACCAGTCGGCGGGAGTACAAAAGACAGTGAGAGCGCCACAAGACGGACCCGTTGGGAGTCGGCCCCCAGGAGTCGGCTGGCCCCTCCCACGGGCCCCACGCGCCATTAACCAGACACGACGGGGAATGGCAACAGTGATCGCCCGTCAGGCGGCGGCATTGTTGCCATGACCCCATGACCAAGCCAGCATCATTAGAAGCACGGCTACAGTGATCCGCAGCCGGCAAGACCCGCCCGTGGCGGACAAGGGCTGTCGGTCGCGTACCAGGCAAGTCGGCGGGCCCCAGCAGTCGGCAGAGAAGACGGCGGTCTGAGAGACAGACGGCTGGGACCCGCACCTAGCCGGTTTTACCATTGTACCCCTGGGGGGTAGGCCTATATAAACCCCCCAGGGCACCCATGCAAAGGGTTCGAATCCATTAGCACTAGACCAGATCATATAGGAAGGAGAGAGCTAGCCTTGCCTTCTCCTACCTCCAGAATACAGCTCAAGGAGCAACCTTGTACTCACTTTGCCTTAGTGATTATGCGGAGACCCCGCAGAGCAGCAGTAGGGGTGTTGTCTCCTTGGAGAGCCTTGAAGCTGGGTAAGATCCGCCGGCGTGCATGTCTTCACCTCATCCCGTTTCCAGGCACCGGCGACGTTCTACTCGCCCCCACCATGATAAGCCATCCCTTCGCATATGTCGCACCCAACCCCCGACACCGCCCCCCCCCCCCCCCCTTTCCTTCTTCCCTCCCTCCTCTTCCTTCCCTCTCCCTCTCCTAATAAGAAAGAGGGGAGTCCTACTCCCGGTAGGGGTTGGACTCCCCCTAGAGCGCGCCACCCCCCTTGGCCAGCCCCCTCCTCCACTCCTTTATATACGGGGGAGGGGGCACCCCATAGACAACAATTGATCTCTTAGCCGTGTGCGGTGCCCCCCTCCACCATAGTTATCCTTGATAATATTGTAGTGGTGCTTACGGAACTCTTCCCCGACATTCTGCTGGATCGGAGTACGGGGGACGTCATTGAGCTGAACGTGTGCAAGAACTCGGAGGTGCCGTAGTTTTGGTGCTTGATCGGTCGGGCCGTGAAGACGTACGACTACATCAACCGCGTTGTGCTAATGCTTCCGCATTCGGTCTACGAGGGTACGTGGACAACACTCTCCCCTCTCGTTGCTATGCATCACCATGATCTTGCGTGTGTGTAGGAAATTTTTTGAAATTACTACGTTCCCCAACAGGTGATGCATAGCAACGAGAGGGGAGAGTATTTTCCATGTACCCTCGTAGACCGAAAGCAGAAGTGTTAGCACAACGCGGTTGATGTAGTCGTACGTCTTCACGATCCGACCGATCCAAGTACCGAACGTACGGCACCTCCGAGTTCAGCACACGTTCAGCTCGATGACGTCCCACGAACTCCGATCCAGCAGAGCTTTGCGGGAGAGTTCCGTCAGCACGACGGCGTGATGACGGTGTTGATGATGCTACCGACGCAGGGCTTTGCCTAAGCACCGCTATGATATTACCGAGGTGGAATATGGTGGAGGGGGCACCGCACACGGCTGGGAGAGATCAACAGATCAACTTGTGTCTATGGGGTGCCCCTTGCCTCAGTATATAAAGGAGGAGAGGAGGGGAGGGGCCGGCCCTCTCTCTGGCGCGCCCTGGGGAGTCCTACTCTCACCGGGAGTAGGATTACCCCCCTTCCATGTAGTAGGAGTAGGAGTCAAGGAAAGGGAAGAGAGGAGAGAAGGAAAGAGGGGGTGCAACCCCTCCCCCTAGTCCAATTCGGGCTAGGCCTTGGGGGGCGTGCAGCCTCCCCTCTCTCTTTCCCCTAAAGCCCAATAAGGCCCATATACTCCCCGACGAATTCCCGTAACTCTCCGGTACTCCGATAAATACCCGAATCACTCAGAACCTTTCCGATGTCCTAACATAGTCATCCAATATATCGATCTTTACGTCTCGACCATTTCGAGACTCCTCGTCATGTCCCTGATCTCATTCGGGACTCCGAACTACCTTCGGTACATCAAAACACATAACTCATAATATAAATCATCACCGAACGTTAAGCGTGCGGACCCTACGGGTTCAAGAACTATGTAGACATGACCGAGACACATCACGGTCAATAACCAATAGCGGAATCTAGATGCTCATATTTGCTCCCACATATTCTACGAAGATCTTTATCGGTCAAACCGCATAACAACATACGTTGTTCCCTTTGTCGTCGGTATGTTATTTGCCGGAGATTCGATCGTCGATATCTCAATACCTAGTTCAATCTCGTTACCGGCAAGTCTCTTTACTCGTTATGTAATGCATCATCCCACAACTAACTCATTAGTCACATTGCTTGCAAGGCTTATAGTGATGTGCATTACCGAGAGGGCCCAGAGATACCTCTCCGACAATCGGAGTGACAAATCCTAATCTCGAAATACGCCAACTCAACAAGTACCTTCGGAGACACCTGTAGAGCACCTTTATAATCACCCAGTTACGTTGTGACGTTTGGTAGCACACAAAGTGTTCCTTCGGTAAACAGGAGTTGCATAATCTCATAGTCATAGGAACATGTATAAGTCATGAAGAAAGCAATAGCAACATACTAAATGATCAAGTGCTAAGCTAACAGAATGGGTCAGGTCAATCACATCATTCTCTAATGATGTGATCTCGTTAATCAATTGACAACTCATGTCTATGGGTAGGAAACTTAACCATCTTTGATTCAACGAGCTAGTCAAGTAGAGGCATACTAGTTACACTTTGTTTGTCTATGTATTCACACATGTACTAAGTTTCCGGTTAATACAATTCTAGCATGAATAATAAACATTTATCATGATATAAGGAAATAAATAATAACTTTATTATTGCCTCTAGGGCATATTTCCTTCAAATATTGCACGAACTGCTGGGTCCTGGGTGTCAGCCACTCTTTGTGTAGTTATCTTGCTTATTGACTACGTTGACAGTGGCGTGCGACCCAGATGTCAGGAAACCATCAAGAGGAACCATTTTTTTCTTGTAATAAAGGAGGCACTTGCTTGTGTACTGCCATGATCCTATTGGGTCCCTACTGTCATCCTCACCATGTACAGTCATCTCCTTGTTCCTCTCGGTTGTTGACCATGCTGAAAACACCGAAGGGCAGCGTCGTTGTAAGCGAACCAAGGCGGAGGACGATGGTGAGGCCTCAGACAGTAAAGAACAGGAGATGAGGAAGATGCGCCAGATTTTTAGGGTGCGATGCGTGCGCGGCAGCACAACCAGTCATGGGAAGCGGGAGCAGGCGATCCCACCGGGGTTGGTTTGGCTTTGGCAGCTCGAGGAAGAAGAGACTGAAGAAGCACGACAGACATTGAATGTCAGTCCAACGGTCAAGGTTGGGACAATCGTTTGTTGACTAAGCCGACACCTTGCTACTTGCTTAGGAAGAAAAGAAAAATTGGGCTCGCTCACCAGATAACATTCCCGAAACTGCCACCATTTGATCTTGCGTCGCAACTAAAACTACCAGGAAAATGCGTTCGATTGTCGTCCTCCTCCCAAGGAACATTCGCCAGATAACATTCTGGAAAATCAAAGACTTGAGAAGGCGTACAGAACAAGCTAGTGTACCAGTAAAGAGATGTTGCTGAGTTTTAGAAAAAAAAGAGACGTGCTCCTGTAGCTAGTTCGAATCCAAACCTAGACTAAGACTATATATAGTGATATGCTACTCTACAAGTAATGAAACTGGCATATCCAATGTTCGCTTCTCCTCTTCTCTAGGTACTCTGCCTAGCATCAGAAGCTCCGGCCGCAGCAACCATGTCCGATGGGTCATCCACCTGCTCTTCAGCAGGCAATCAAGGCAACAACCAGATGTGTGCCAAGTCGCCACCCGTACCATCGCCTGTGGATCTCATCACACCCCTGCCGGCACACTCACCGCAGTCGGTTGCTCATCGCAACTCGCTGTCGTTGGTGTGGTTCCATTGCTGCAAGTCACGTAGAGTCATCTGCTGCGTCTCAGCTACAATCCTCAACCCTGGCAGAGTCTTCTACAGATGCCCGAATCATGGGGTAATAGTATGTTTAAGTTGTTCGCCTGCTTTCAGTTGCTGATTTTTGTAATAGTTTCGTTGATGATCTTCCAATTTGATTCATGTAGAAAAGGGAAGATTCACGTGATTTGTATTCTAGGAAGTTGCTAATGTGGGGGAATGGAACTCCGTTGATTATTTGGTTAGCCAAGGAATCCCAATACCAGCAAGTTGGGGTGTTGGACAAGTAACTGAAGGAATGATAGAAGGGGAAGATGTAGAGTAGAAAGTTAAAGATGCAGTTTATCTGATCATGGCCAAGCAACAGCTAATGAACGGCCTTGACAGCAATGAGGAGATGAAAGAGCATGTGAAGATAATGGGCAAGATCGTTGTGCTCTGTAGGATGATTGTCTCTTTATTTGCAGTGTATGAGCACTCATCATGTATTCAGTGACTATGACATGAGCACTTTCCTGAAACTAGTTATGAATAAAAACTTGTTTAGCAGGCTGAGCGTAGTGTTGTGAACATCTAATGATTTCTATTAATAAAAATCAGGGTGTATCCCCTTTTTCTCATAAATAAATAAATAAATAAATAGAAGAGGCCCTTTTGCTAATAAATAAATAAATAAGCAGAGGCCCTGTTGGGTCAGCTTTGTTCCCATTCGAAAACATAGAGCAAATTGCAGTCTAACATCAAACTATGTCATGAATACAAGTTTCACAGCCAAATATGAGTACAACTAAAGAACAATGTCATCATATTTTAGTCGCCATACAATCACCAAACATAAATCAACATAAATAATAAGTGATATTCTCACAGCAAAATACTAACCAACAACTTCATCAAATTTCAGTTGTCATAGCAAACACAATTTCCCATAGTAGATAGAAAATCGTCTTCTTATAGGCAAATACGACAAAAGCAATCTAATCATCATCCGCAGCAGCAGTGTCAACACCTTCGCCATGTGTATCAGTCTGAATCGTAATTCCCCCAGTGTCATCTCATCCTCAATGTCCTCGAACGTTGGCTTCTTATTGATCAACTCTTGTACGTCCACAGCCCGACAGGGAATCTTTTCGCCAACGTTATTGATGTGATGGTTCTCAAGATACTACGAACATCTATGGAATCTTCTACAACAGGAGCGGTGTAAGCATCATCTTGTTGTGCAGCTTCATTAAACGAATTCCTCTACTCAAACTTTTGCAATACTCTCCAGTCATCATTACGTGCAAATGTGTCTTCCAAGAAAAATATATGTATTGCTTGATTTGTTAAAATAAAAGGCTTGTCGGTGTGGTACGCAGCCTTGACATTGATGGATTTGAAATAATCGTCAGCTTTGGGTTTTGTGATCTTGGAAAACAGGTTATACCAACGACAGCAGAAGAGAACAACCTCGAAACTGGAGATATACTGCAACTGGATAATGTTTGTTATGTTAGCATACATTTCAGTTATCTCTTTGTCGTATGTATCCGTGCTCATGATGACACTATTTTGTGTCTTCCTGCCTTCGTCCCATGAAGGGTGTTGTAGCGCACATCTCTAATAACGCAATATTCATAATGTCTTACCTGAGTATCAGGACCCATTGCTAGTGCGTAAAGGGCATCATTAACTACCTACCCATCCTCCCGCATCTTCTTAACCTATGGTTAGAAAATAGACAAGCCGGTCATCCTATGTATGCAATATATTAAAAACTGATAGTGCAATTCAAAAGCTTACACGGCTCTTCAACCATTTCACAAATCCTTCCCTAATTGGTTTGTCAATGTTTCTTGGATTTTGCGCGGGTAACTCCTGTTTGTAGATGTTGCACAACATAGTGATCGCATCAAACATTTAAATATATATATATAAGAATGTGCTGCAAGTTTAGTAGATTACACTGTATAAGCTGCAGTACTTAGCACTTACTTGATATAAGGTAGAATCTCAGGACAGTTATTCAACACATACCAAACCATTTTGTCTAAATCTTTAGGTTTGTCATATTGTCGACTCTTCCTGTAACTCAAACAGAACAATCGAAAACATTGAGCTCGGCATTGCTTTCACCCACCCTTTTGCTAAGCTGATCAGTTGTTTCAATGTATTTTGAGCAGAATGTCAATGCTTCTGTAGCATTTTAGGCCTTTGCAATGGAACCCTCAGGTCTAGCTATGTTCCTAACATGGCCCTTGAAAGTGCCTAGCCGCCTTTCAATAGGGTACATACAGTCATACTGTACTGGACCTCTAAGTAGTGCCTCATTAGATAGATGAACAACCAAATGCCCCATCACATCAAAGAAGGCTGGAGGATATATCTTCTCAAGGTCGCATACGATAGTTGGTATCTTGTCTCTAAGATGCTCCACGGCATCTATCCTGATATTTCTACTGCAGAGTTCCTTGAAGAATTGTCCCAACTCTGCAACGGCTCTGTATAAGTCAGGGTGGCCGAATCCTCTAAGGATAACAGGTAAAACCCTTTGAAGTAGGACGTGGCAATCACGAGTTTTCAACCCTTATACCTTGTTTTCATCTGCACTGACTCTCCTTTCAAGTTGGAAGCAAATCCATGTGGGAATCTCACACGTGACAAGACCTTGCAGAATTCTTTTTTTTACCTTGTCCAAGACGTACACACCTGGTGCCATATCCCGCGATGCACCATCATCTTTCACCTGCAAATCAGATCTGATACCCAGGTATGTCAAATCAATCCTAGATTTTAAGATATATTTCGTCTTGCCTTTAAGAAGTGTGCCGATAATGCTGCCACATATTTTTTTTGATGTGCATCAAATCAAGATTAAGCCGCAGATCCAAATCTTTCCAATACTTCAAGTCCTACAAAGTGGACCTGCGGGTAAACAATAATCTCTCTTCTGCCCTGCCACGCTTCCTTTTCCCGCTATCATTATCAGGATGGTTTCCTGGTGCAAACATTTGGTGGTATGTTGTAAGGGATAACAAGCACTGGGCACATGCTATATGTGGCGGTCTGGTGGCCAAATGGGTTGAATCCATCTGTAGCTAAGCCAAGTCTAATGTTTCTCGGCTCAGCAGCAAACTTTTTGTGTTTCAGATTGAATCTTGTCCAATCACTACCATGAGATGGATTACATTCTGATCTATGTACTCCTAGTTTCTAGAATGCCACAGTACATCCTCTCTTGTTTAAGCATTATGAAACGGGCGACGCTAGGCGCCGGTGCACCGGCCCAAACGGTTCGACCGGTCCAACCCCAACCACCCGATCCAGCGAGCAGCCGTCCGATCTGTGCGTTGACTTCTCACTCTCCTTCTTCCTTCCCCGTGCAGTGCGAGCGCGGCTCCCTGTCGCCTGGCTGTCCTCCTGGCCCGTTGGCCGCTACCCCCTCACCTGCAACCCCTCTCTCCGTCGCTCCTATTCTGCTGGATGCCGCACTCGCCGCCGATCGCCGCCGTCCAGATCCACGCATGCAGCAAAACTTCGCCCGTGGGTTAAAGCTCCCCCTCGTGGTGATGGCCGCGGCTCCGACAACACCAGACGCCGGTTGCAGCTCCGCTGGATGCAGCTCTTGTTGCCGCCGGTTGCAGCGCGACGTCTGTCGTTGCCGCTGGCATGTGGCTCCCATGGCCGCCCGTTGCAGCTTTCTATTGCAGGTCGTAGCAAATGGAGAAAACGGAGCAAAAAATTCTGTCACCGTCGTCGCCGTTTGTAGCTCGTCGTTGCATGTAGCAGCCATTGCGTTCTAGAAAAAGAATGGATGTTGCAAAAATCTCCAATGATAGTAGCAAAATCCTACTACGGTTGCAGCAAATCGTCATTGTCGTCGTCGAGAGGTCGCAGCTCCACCTGATGGATGTACCAAAAAGCTTCGCCGGTAGTAGAAAAATCCAACTACGGTTGCAACTTCCCCTTGTTGTGCAGTGCCATTGAAGCTTTCTGTGTCTATGGTTGAAGCTTTTTTAACCGGCTGTTGAAGCTTTCCTAGGTGACCGTTGCAACACTTGTATACTCGGGGTGGATCCGAGCATGGCGGCAGGCAGCCACGACGGCCGGCGAGGGGAGCTCCTGGATGCCGGTGATGGAGCTTGTGGTGGCCCATCGCAACCCGGGAGGAGGGGGAGGAGATGCGCGCGTGTGAAGGCTATATCTAGGGGATGGACATGGCCATGGCGGCCGGCGAGGAAGCGCCTGGCCGTCGATGATGGAGATCGTGGTGGCCCAGTCGCAGCCCGGGGGAGGGGAGAGGGGGAGGGATGCGCGCGCGTAAGGCTGGAGATAGGGGATGGAGACGCATAGGAAGGAGGCGGGGCGCGGGGGGCCACTGTGTATGCGCGTTTGCCAGCGTGGCGTGCAAACTGGCCGAAAGTTCGGCCGGCGCACCACGCCCAATCGTTTCCCTTATGAAACAACCTTTGCAATCTTGCTAGAATTGAAAAATGTATCAGAACCTTATGAACCTTACGAGGAATCCTCTTCACGGCATCATCATCAGCAAGCGCAACGTCCATTTATCTTCATCTGATCTCTTCACGCATCTACCACACGAATATATACACATAATGAAATATACTCCCTCCGTTCCCAAATATTTGTCTTTGTAGGCATTTCAAATGGACACAACATACGGATGTATGTAGACTTATTTTAGAGTGTAGATTCACTCATTTTACTATATATGTAGTCACTTGTTAAAATCTCTAAAAAGACAAATACTGTATTTAGGAACGGAGGGAGTAATAACTACACAAAAATAAGTTTAACTATACGCAGCAACACGTACGTACTCAGTGACAGCACGACGCCATATATATGCAGCCTAATCCGTACTACTACTCCATGCAAAAAAAGGGCAACCCTAGGCGCCGGTGCACCGGCCGAAAGTTTCGGCCGGTCCCGCCTCAGCCGTTTGATGCGAGCCGCTTGGCCAATGGATCTGGAAAAAAACGATTCGCTCACGTCTTCTTTTTCCTTGGGCTGGATCAGCAACTCCCTCAGGATCCTCGTCGCCGCGCCTGCAGTCCCCTCCGGTTGGCCGTCCTCGTCGCCGGCCGTCCTTGTGGTCGGTCCCCACCCTCGCTGGCTGTCCTCGTGGTCAGATCCCCACCCTCGCCATCCGTTCTCGCCGTTGAATATGGATGTAGTCAAAAACTACCTCAATCCATGCAACAGCTGCGCCTGCGGTTGCAGCTCCACCGGCGACGGTTATAGCTCTCCTCCGGTTGTAGCTCCATCGCCGCCCCTCATCGCTCCTGCACGGAATTGCGTCGGCGACGACCACCAGTCAGTCAACGCCATTGAATGAATGTAGCAAAAAACTTCACCGGTAGTAGCAAAAAAAACTACGGATGCAGCAAAAATCAAACACCGTCGTCGTCTTCGCGAGGTCGCAACTCTGCCTTACATGGATGTAGCAAAAACCTTCAGCGGTAGTAGCAAAAATCTACTACGGTTGTAGCAAAAATTAGGGTTGTAGCAAAAACTTCACCAGTCAGTCAACGCCCATTGAATGGTTGAAGCTTTTCAAAACTAGGGTTGAAGCTTTTCATGTCAACGGTTGTAGCTTTTTGTTTGTGTACTCGCAGGTTGAAGCTTTCTATGAAGCAGGTTGAAGCTTTTCATAATGCGGGATAAAGCTTTTCAATTCAGCAGTTGAAGCTTCTCAATTCAGTGGATGCAATTTTTTTGTGCTTCGGTGCCCCGGCGACCAGCTTCTCTGTATATTCAGTTGAAGCTTTCCTGATGCCGGTTGTAGCTTTCCAGGCCACCGGTTGCAGCTTATGTTGCGGTAGTGCGACGGCGACCAACATCGTCATCTGCCTTTCGAAACTTTTGATGTTGCCGGTTGAAGCTATCTTGGCCACCGGTTGTAGCATTATGCGCTGCCGGATGCAGCTTCTCTTGTGCGCAGTCATGGGACGACGGCACGGCCATGGCGAAGAGCTCAGCCACGGCGACGAGCGCGGCCATGGAATGGCAGCGTCGCCCCTCGGGGCGCACAAACAGCACCGGAGGCAGGAGCTGCAGGCCCGCCTGGATCCATGGAGTCTGCTGCCTGGACAGTCGCGGGGAAGAAGGAGTAGATGCAGCGTTGGGAAAGAGGATAAGATACACGTGTTGGCTTCCTGATGGCTAGCGCCAGCGTGGCGAAGCGACCGGCCCGAGCGTTCCGCCGGCGCACCGCGCGCAAACGTTTCCCAAAAAAATCCGTACTACTACTATATGCTCGGCACGGCAGTATATGCATTCACGAGACGAGGGGCAGCAGGTATCTGAAGTCGGCGTCGTAAGGCTCGATCTCCACCATCTTCTCCGGCGTCGGAGGCCTGCCGCGGTGGAGGAGTTCCCTGATGGCCCTCTTGAGCTCGGGCGCCCTGGTGGCGCGCGGGAGCTGGCTGTGGACCCACTCCAGCAGCGACTCCACGTCGTCGGCGAAGCACCGCATGTGCCAGTGCAGCAGCTTGGGCAGCACGATCGTCGCCGCCGCCGCCGCGGCCTTCGACTTCGCCTTCTTCCTCCTCGCGCCGGCGACGCGGACGCACCGCTCCAGGTACTCCACCTTGGCCGCCTCCAGCTCGCTCGACACCTCCTCCGCCGTGTACACCCGGACCTGCACTTCGTACGCCGTGGATCATGTCAAGCTCAGCAAGAACAGTTAGCCATGGCGATCGATCGAGCTGACACGTACGGGTGGCGAGGAGCGGCTGCCCCTGCAGAGCGCGAAGACGACGTTGGGTTCAGGGTACCCTAGCCCGTAGCAGAGTTGCATGTCCCTCTCCCCTTCCTCCATCATCATCCCCTTCTCCAATTTTCCATACATCCAAAATGTTCAGGTTAAATAATACTACTGTATAATTTGATTAATCTGTAAGATCAAGAACATCAATCAGGTTACCTGCTTGTTTTCTTCAGCATGGGGGTGCCTAAGGAACAGACGCTCGATTGACAGGACGCTCAGCACCCTTCCTCCGACATTCACTGAAGCCTGATTCAGCAGGGCCAGCAGCTTGTCTGGCGATGGAGGCAGACCGTGCTGAAGAAATGCCTGAAGATTTGGTAACATGGCAAAATTGACAGTTAATTTCTTGACGGATTATATACATCAGGCTATATGTCTGATGCAAAGTTGGATTCACCAATTAACTGATTAATGGTGTGCTTGTGTTGGTCAGTAATCAGCTCGGCTTAAACCCGTACATGCATCACGCAGAAGTTGTAGATGTTGAGCCAGAAGGCCAGCTTCTGCTTGTTGGTCAGGAAGCTCGGATCCACGGTGCACAGCTTGTTCATCAGCACTCTGAAGAAACAGAAATAAAATTTCAATACATTGCAACAAATTAAAATTTGTCCGTCCTCCGGCAATGACGATGATCAGGGTCTCTCTCACACTCTGACCTCAAGTTCTTGATGTCAGCGAGGCACAGCGACACGCGGCTCGCGTCGAACGAGCTCCGGGTGAACTCGACGAACCTCTCGCACCGGCCGGCCGGCTCCCCTTCGTCGCCGCCGCACTCCGGGGTCAGTGCTGCACGGCTCTTGACGGAGCGGATGGGCGACGGCGCCGCACGGTCGCTCGACGACGACGAGGACAACTTGGGGGCGAGGCTTCTGGAGGATCCTATGCAGGATGTGATGTTGAGCTTCGGCGCGCTGCTCAGCTCCAGCTCCGAGTCTGCATGATTCATCGTCCTGCTCAGCTTGTGGAAGATGGTCACCGTCAGCTTGATGAGCTCCTCTGAGAGCTTGTTTGGACTGCTCGAGCAGATTTTCCTTTCAGGGGGTCTGAGATTTTCAAAGGAGTGGCTGCTTCTTCTGCTCTGATCAGTCTCCTCGCCTGTCCTCCAAAGATTTCAAAATCAGAATCAACTTGTTGTTCTGCAAGAACTATTTAAGCAACCTATAGATTCTGAAATTGCGCCTGCTGAACATTTCATTTCATCTGTACCTTGCGAAGAGACAGACCCAGCAGAGGCCTTGCTCTCACGCTCGAGACCTCCTCCATCGCCGCCGCCGCCGCCGCCTGGACCAGGCAGCCTGGGGAGCTGCTCGCCGCCGTGGAGCTCCCTCCGGCCAATGCAGTGCCGGCCCGGCGGCCAGTCCTGCTGCCGCTGCCGCTGCTGCTGCTGCTGCTGCTGAAGAATGCAGTGATGGGTCCAGTTGCGCTCCCGGAGGAGGCGCGTCCGCAGGTCGTCGACCTTCTTCTCGAGGTAAAATATCTCGTCCTCCACGATCGCCAGCTCCGCGAGGAGCCCCCTGATCTGCAACGAGAATCGATCTAATTACCATCACTTACAGCGATCAGAACTTCAGAATTACCTATGGTTGGTATGAGCACAGATTAGCATGCCGCCTAACAAAATTACTGAAGAAATGGTGTATGGACTGCAGTTTGATCAGAGAAGAGAAGGAATTTGCGGTTTACAGAATGTGGATGCGTAGTTAAGTTACCACTTAGTGAAGCAAACCGTACATGTGCAATCAAGCGATTTGTCAGGTACGAGAAGGCAGGCAGGCAGGCAGGAATCCTAGGACATGAGGTGTGGCGGATAATGGGGGATGGTTATGTGCGGACAAATCCGGCATTCTGGCGTGCAATTTGGGAATAGTCCTTTGGGTGTCCTCCTGTGACTCCTGTCGAGCTACATGTCCATATGCCACACAGCATTCATCCGTCCGTCCATAGAACTATTTTTCGTAAGCTAGCTAATACCGCAGGCAAACAGACAACGAGGTGGTAGCAGAGACATGATCATGACCGACTGTCAAGTCCTGTGATGCACGGCGAGCGATGCTGCATCTGCACTTGCACCGTTAATCTATTACCCTTGAATAGTTATATGGCCTCAAGTTTCTACAGTTCAGAGTTGGGACTTGGGACTGAATGTGTGGAACACTTTTAAACTCGATGTCAGAAAACAGTGGCAGCTTCGAAGAAATTTGCAAGTCTGTAACCCAGTAATAAACTGAGAAAATGAACTTGACAAACATGCATGCTTGTGCAATCAATTACATGGGACGAATGAACTGGGAATGAGGTAAATTCAGAAGTAGTACAATCAATTACCTTGGCTGGGACGAGGTGGGCGGAGAGGCAGCACCGGCAGGCGGCGACGTCGCGGCTGGCGTGGAGCGAGCAGCGGAGGACCCGGCTGAGGCGCTCCTCCTTGGCCAGCACGGCCTCCAGCTCCGACACCTCCAGCCGGAGCTCCTCCGCCCGGCATCGCTGCTCCTCCCCCTCGCCGTCCATCAGAAAGTACATGAGCTTCATCTTGCCCCGCGGCTGCCTCCTCCTTCTTAAACCCGCCACCGCTCGCCTCCGGTGGAGGCGCAGGGAGTAACAGCTGACCCGTGATGATGGCGTCGTCGGTGGCGGCGGCGGCGTCGGCGACCCCATTCAATCACCTGACCCTGTCAAGCAAGCCACGGGTTGCCGCTCGGAGAGGGGGCACGAGAGGACTGGCTAGGGAGTAGGGATAGAGGTGGAGGACTGTGGGAGGACTGGAGGAGGACGGAGGCGATCACATGAGGAGCGAGGAGAGGACAGCTTCTTCACGGAAGCAGCGGCAGCTCGGTCGCTCGGCGTCGGCGCACGCATGGAACGCATATGAGCGGCTTCAATTCCCGGGCGGTTGCGCGTGCGTACGGCTGCGGATTTATGCCCGTGAGCCCGTGATCCGTCTTCTTCAGCTTTACTGCTGCTACTACTACTAAAAAGCTTTTTCTTTCTTTGCCGAGGCGAAAAGCTTACTGTTCCCCTACGAAAAGGAAGGACGCCATTTTCGACCTCGCGTTCCAAACGGAGCACTGTGCAGCAGCTCAACGTCCGTATTGCCGTGCCAGAGGAAATTGCGTGCCCACGTCGTACAGATCTGGCCGTCGGTCCGTCCAAATATTTTTGGTGTTTCTCATTTGTCATGTGTGACACAAACGTTGCAAAGAGATTTACCTTTTCTGTTTTCCAGGCGCAAAGCACCAAAGATTTTTTTTTTCTCTTGTCTCCAAAGTAAATTCACTGTGTGCTTGTCAACTCGGCGTCCATATTGCCATCGCAGAGAAAATTTTGTACTAACGGCCATTTTTGTTGGATGGTTGAGTGCTATTGTTAGGTGTAGTATAAGGGCTAAAATGTAAAACAGAGAGTGTGCATGTTGTGGATGTATGTAGTGTGCAGGCAGAAAAAAGAAAGAATAAGAAAGATAGCAGAACTTACATGAACTCTTTGCTCTCTTTCTTTCCACATGCTAGTTGCGCTCAAGAAAGTCGTGATGATTAGCTACTCAGTCAACATGGTATCAGAGCCTCCATTCTGAGAGCTCGGGCGATGTCCGACATTAGGCCATCCTCGCGGCGCTCAGGGTCCTCGAGGCACGGGGAACGGATCCCGTACAGGAGGTCAATCTGGGGCTAAGATCCATGTTTGCGGGATTGTGTGAACTGATCCGGGTAAAGATCCTTAGCAGAGATTAACCTGTTTGATGGTGCTCCCCTCCAATTGTTGTGATAATCAAGCAACTATCAAAATAGTTAATAACCCGGGCCTTCATGGGAGAACGAAGCATATAGAGATAGATAGACACTTCCTAAAAGAGATTAGATCAAGGAGTAATGCAAGTCGTGTTTGTGAAGTCTGAGGATCAGTTGGCTGATACCCTAACTAAAGGAGTTTGTAACATGACTTCTGTAAAACTCTGTAACAAGACGGGGCTAATAGACATTTCTGTTCCATCTTGAGGGGGGCTGTTAGAGGGCTGAATGCTATTGTTAGGTGTAGTCAGGACTAAAATATAAAACAAGCGAGTGTGTATGTTGTGGATATATGTAGTTTATAGGCGAAAAGAATAATGAATAAGATAGATAGCAGAACTTACCTGAACTCTCCGCTCTCTTCCGCTCGACCTGTTGGTTGTGCCCCTAATTTTCAAGCCGCGGACATGGAGAGAACTGATTGGCTCCATATTTGCACTCAAGCTCAATCATTTTTCGACAAAAGAAGAATTCTATTGGTTTAAAATAGAGCATCAAGAGGGTACAAACAAAATGAGCACACACACACAATCTCTATACAACCAACACCAACACCAACATATGCACACATAAAACACATCAATAAATAGCAAATATATATATAACAAATCTATGCATAGATGAGGAGAAAAGAGAAACCAAAGCGATCATATATGTGATCGGCAAACTACAACAATGACTAATTCACGCCAATTATCTCATGGCACCACATGAACGACAAAGTTCTTCAACAACAACTCCTTCGAAAAAAGAGCCACATTTAAGCGCCCCCGTCGCCGTATCCAACCAGTCAAGGGCAGAATTTAGGTTTTCGCTCTGAAGATGAGCAATGCGTTCAACAAGGTAACGACATCAAAACACCAGGTATAATCAACTTGGGTCAGGTTTAGGCTTTTACCCTGGATTTCAAGACCGGATGCTCAAGTAGCACCACCATCAGAGGCCAATCATGTGTTGCCGCAATCATTTTTCAAACGATCCCAGCACCTACACGATGCGACCGCTCCCACTGCACAACCACCCCTATGCTTTTAGCCATCATACATAGTTCGCTTCTCCAGCCAAAATCAACCATCTGATGTGAAGAGAAAAACTCTTACACAAAGACCTTTCGCTTGCCACCGCAATCTGCGGGGATGCCGCCGACGAATCTATGCCCGTGAGTCTGTGATCCGTCATCTTCAGCTTTACTACTACTAAAGCCTTTCTTTGCCTAGGCGAAAACCCTACTGTTTCCCCTACGAAAAGGAAGCCATTTTCGACCTTGCGTTCCGAACAGGGCACTGTGCGTGTGTTTGTCACCTCAACGTCCGTACTGCCATGCCAGAGGAAATTGCGTGCCCACGTCGTACATATCTGGCCATCGGTCCGAGCAAATTCTTTGGTGTTTCTCATGTACTGTATGTATGACACAAACGTTGCAAAGAGATTCCACATCGTTACCATTTTTGTTTTCATTTCAGGCCCAAAGCACCAAAGAAATTATTTTCTGGCGTCCAAAAACCAAATCACTGTGTGTCAGCTCGGCTTCCGTATTGCCGTGTCAGAGAAAACTTTGCACACACGACCATTTTCACGGAGGGAAGGGCGTCGATCCGTGGAAAGATTGGTTGCCAGCTTTGCATTCATGTGACACACGTTGAAAAAATATCTTATCATCCTGGATTGCACGGTCCAACATATTATCAGCTCAAGGTCAGATCATTGTCCTCTTCTTATTCAAGTGATGGGTGTTCCTCGTCCCGGGATGCTTATTAAAAATCTGAGATATGAAGCGTACTGGGAGAGAGAGACTGGGGCGCTGAATGATCAAATTGAATTGGTTTGGAATAAAAGTACGCATGTCAGTGACCTGGGAGATGTGGCAAATAAGTTGGACAGTCTTATAAAGTCCCTTCATGGGTGGAGTAAGGAACATATTGGTTATTTGCCTAAAAAGCTTGAAACGGCGCGAAAGAGATTAAATTTGCAAGTTATGTGGAGGCTTTAAGGGCTGCAAGTGTGGGCGTCGTGGCCAGGAACCATACTGGAGAAGTTATCATATCGTCCTGAGATTATATTGGGGTGTGCAATAGCGCGGATGAAGCAGAACTGAGAGCGACCCTTGCGGGGCTGTACATTGGTATTACTCTCCACAAGGCCATCATTTTAGAAACGGATTGTTCTTTTGTGGCTTCTTTCCTTGGAAATGATCTTCTAGACAGGTCTTCTCTGGTGGATCAAAAGATAGAAGCATTGAGTTTAGCCAAAATGATGATAAATTGCAAAATATCCAAGATTAACAGAAGGGCTAATAGGGGTGGCCCACGAGATTGCGAAGTTCAGCTTTGATAATAGGTCTGATGGTGTGCTCCTTAATAGTGTTCCCCCTGCGTGGCTGATTTTGTAACGGATGATTGTATGAATATTTTAAGTTAATTAATATATGGGAGGGGTTTTCAAAAAATATCTCATCTCCACAGTGCTAAAAGGGCCCTGCTAGGTGCCGGCTGATCGGCCCAGATGCCAGACCGATCCCGTCTCAGGACCGTTGGATCATGCGCGGTGAATGCCCACGATGGACTGAGGAACTTGGAATGTCAGGGCAACTCCAACACGCGACCTCAAATGATCCGGCTACGTCCGTTTGGGGGTAAACAGACAGAAAACGAGGCCCAACGCGTGGGAGCAAACGGATATATGTCCGTTTTCGATCCGCTTTTGACCAATTCCCAGTCAAAATTTCAGCCGTGCTTGCATCGAAACGGATAGCGCACGGACGGGCAAGACACGCGCCTTTGTCCTCCCCAGGCCCGCCCGTTGGGGACACACGCGTCCCACTTTCCCTCAATTTCACCAAAACCCTCCCGCGCACCTCTCCCCTCCCTTCCCTCCTTCCTCCATGGCCGGTGACCCGGTCACGGCCGCGCGCCCCACGGCGAAGAAGAAGGGTCCCAAGAAGCCGAGGTCGGAGCTCACGCCGGTGTAGCTTGCCAAGCTCGACACTGAATCGACCAAGAGGAGCAACCGGTGAAAGGATCGATATGGTCGACTAGAGAGGGGGGTGAATAGGAGACTACAAATTTTAATCTTTCTTGTCGTTTTTAAGGCTTCGCGGATAAATAGAGTTCACTAGAAATGCAACTAGGTGAATGCAACCTATATGACAAACTAGCTACAAGAGAAATAAGCTAGGTAACAAACTAAATAGCACATCAACAAGCATATAACAACAAAGTAAGGTGCGGGAAAGGATTAACCACAAGTGAGACGAGGACACGGATTTTATCCCGAAGTTCACTCTTCCTTGTACTCGGAGACTTTCACACCACCCCGTGCGCACGGGGGTCAAAAGACCCCGTGCGCACGGGGTACTCAGAGAGTTAACATGGTACCCCGTGCGCACGGGGGTCAAAAGACCCTGTGCGCACAGGGTACTTAGAGAGTTACGCGGTACCCCGTGCGCACGGGGGTCAAAAGACCGCGTGCGCATGGGGCACCCAGTAACTTTCTGTTGCAAGCTTTTTAAGTACCACAGCACACACACTAGATCCTTTAAGTGGTCGTAGTGGGAAGGATAAGAGAGTAAGGTTTGGCAATGGCATTCCCACATGACTTTCATCCACGTAGGCCCCTCTTAATAGTGCGGTCTTTCCTACGAATCGAAGCAAACCAAACTAAAAACCTTTGAAGCGTCGAAAGACCATGCCTTTGCCCTTTTTGAAATGGGGGGTGTCGGTGTCAAAACCGGCGGATCTCGGGTAGGGGGTCCCGAACTGTGCGTCTAGGCGGATGGTAACAGGAGACAAGGGACACGATGTTTTTACCCAGGTTCGGGCCCTCTCGATGGAGGTAAAACCCTACTCCTGCTTGATTGATATTGATGATATGGGTAGTACAAGAGTAGATCTACCACGAGATCAGAGAGGCTAAACCCTAGAAGCTAGCCTATGGTATGGTTGTTGTTCGTCCTACGGACTAAAACTCTCCGGTTTATATAGGCACCGAAGAGGGTTAGGGTTACACAGAGTTGGTTACAATGGTAGGAGATCTACATATCCGTATCGCCAAGCTTGCCTTCCACGCCAAGGAAAGTCCCATCCGGACACAGGACAAAGTCTTCAATCTTGTATCTTCATAGTCCAGGAGTCCGGCCGAAGATGATAGTTCGGCATTCGGACACCCCCTAGTCCAGGACTCCCTCAGTAGCCCCTGAACCAGGCTTCAATGACGACGAGTCCGGCGCGCATATTGTCTTCGGCATTGCAAGGCGGGTTCCTCCTCCGAATACTTCATAGAAGATTTTGAACACAAGGATTGTGTCCAGCTCTGCAAAATAAGTTCCACATACCACCGTAGAGAGAATAATATTTACACAAATTCAATCTGCTGACGTATTCCGTGGCGTGACATCACACCACAGCCAAGCCTTTATTCGAATCGTTTTTACTGTTCCACCTTAGCGCGTTTAGCGAGGCAGTTTCCTTGGCACATCTTGTCAAAGCAGAGATCGTGTCCCTTTATTCCGGGATTCTCATCAATACGGGCGTGGGTAACCCAACCGCGCCATTGATTACGGCGCTTGGGAGATAAGCGAGTTTTACCAGGCTGGTGGGGACGCATAGTTTCGTTCGTCCATATAAGGGGATAAGGATCCACCTTTTTTACCTACGCCTTCTTCCTCCTTTGCCTATCCATTTCCACGCACTCGAGCTCCAGCACCCAAGTTCGCACATCTCGCCTCAACCTTCCCCAGCCATGTCCGGAGCGGGAGGCAAGTGGATGGCCTCCTCCGTCACAGAGGGGCACATCAAGAGGCTGCGGAAGGCCGGATACTTGTCCAGCGACATCGCGCATCGGCTCCCCGACAAGGGGCAGCTCATCCCCACCCTCGGGCCCCATGAGAGGGTGGTGTTCCTCACCCACTTCCTCCGCGGACTAGGTTTTCCACTTCACCCATTTGTCCGGGGGCTCATGTTCTACTGCGGCCTGGATTTCCATGATCTGGCCCCGAATTTCGTCCTCAACATCTCGGCGTTCATCGTCGTGTGCGAGGCCTTCCTCCGCATCAAGCCCCACTTCGGCTTATGGCTGAAGACCTTCAATGTCAAGCCAAAGGTAGTGGGGGCCAGCAGGCGGAGTGTGGAGGCGCCATGGTGGGCAAGATGCCCAATGTTATATGGCTCGAGGGCTCCTTCGTGGAAACCATCAAAGGATGGCAATTGGGGTGGTTCTACATCACCGAGCCACGTGACCCTGAATGGGCAGCGGCCCCGAGTTCCGATCTAGCATCCCCACACGGCTCACCTCCTGGAAAGAGAAGGGCCTGTCATGGGGTAATTCGAAAGAGCTGACCGGACTCCAAACCTGCGTCCAAAACCTTGTGAACAAGAAGATCAAGCTCGTCAACATAGTCCAGGTCATGCTCATCCACCGGATCCTCCCGTGCCAACAACGGGCTTTCAGCTTGTGGGAGTTTGATCCGGCACAGCACCAAACCTTGAGCAGGCTTTTCGACACTACGTATGAAGATGCCTGGAAGGTGCTGTTCAAGGGCGCCGAGGCTCCCGCATCCGCTACCGAAGATCGCGGATTCAGCTCACAGTGTCAAGCCGGCGAGGTAAGCTATTTTACCCTTTACAGGACACTTATTTTCCATAGTTTGACTCTATGCGGGTCTAAACTCCCTTACCTTTGACAGGCCTGGCAAAAGAAGTCCGGGCAGGTTAACTGTCCGGTTCCCTTGCCAGAAGACCCAGCGGACGCCCGATTGACGGGGCTGCTGGTTCCGGCACCTTACGTGGTGCCGGAGAAGAAGGCCAAGAAGAAGGCCACGGGAACTCGAAAGAGTTCCCGACGCCAGGTGTTGTTGGACTCATCATCCGACGACTCCGAGGCAGACTCCTCCCGCAAAGGCGAGGAGGAGGAAAAAGAGGCCTCTCCCCCAGCGGGGGGAGAGAAGAAAAGGAAGGCCGCCCCAACAGGGGAGGCCGAAGGGTCCAAGAAGGGAAGGACCCTCCCTCCGGACTACTCTACCAACGCCGACGACGGCGAAGAGGAGTGGCCACCGAGGATTAAGCCCCTGGCGACATCGTAAGTGTCCGGATACCAGAATAACTCATGGCGTTTCGTTTGTCGTACAGAATCTCCTAACGCCAAACATAACCCCGCAGCCCGCCCAAGGACGGGCTCGACACTTCAACGAGCGGCTCCCTGGCGTCGTCGGACGTGAATAGCACTTCACTTCCGGCCGTCTCCTCTCCTTGCGCTACGGGTGACGCCGAGGTGGGGTCCCAAAAGGGGCCCAGCCAGGAGGAGGAGGTCCCGAAGGTGCCGCAAGGCAACCTCCCGGACTTTGGGCGCAAGGGGGATCAAACCCCAAAGGGCTCTAAGTCCGGCCCTGGGCCGGACTCCGCACCGGAACCTTCAGTGGTTCCGGAGTCCGGCAGGCGGCCCCTTCGTAAGAAGGGCGAGACTGCGACACCGGTGACCTCCGTCCAACCGGAGGCACTGGATAATTTGCTGGAGGCGCTTAACGGCGCCTCCATCGACGAGGAGCACCGCACTGTTATGAGTGTGGTGATCCAGAAAGTTCAGTCCGCCGAGAGCGGGCTGACTGAAGCCTGTGCCAGCCTTCTAACAGGCTTTGAGGTATGTTTTTAAGATATGTAAAAATATTACCACATAGACAGTAGCCCCTGATGATCAGTTTGGTGTTCGGAAAGAAAAGCCGAATTGAGGATCTAAAAAGATGTACGCAGGAGTCTAACATAAGTATGTCAATATGGGAATGCAGGCTGCGCTGCTGACCTCTGCCGCACTGACTGTGGAGGTCGATGCATTGAAGCAGAGCCTCGAGCGGTCCGAGAACAAGCTCGGCCTTGCCAAGAAGTAGCTCGAGGACAGGGAAGGTAAGTAATACCTTATGGAAGTATATAAAAGATGTGGTTGCAAAAAATAACAGGAATAACGTGAAAATTGCAGGGGCCACGAATGAGGTGGCTACCCTGAAGGAAGCGGTGTCCAGGGCCGAAAGCAATGCGGCCGCGGAACGCACTGAGCGAGAGAAGCAGGAGGCACGGGTGGCGGAGGTACGGCAAGAGCTCTAGGCTCTCGTGGAAAAACATGAGAGTTTGGAGCGTGACTCAAAGACTCGAGAGTCCGAGCTCGCCTCGGCTCTTGAGAGCGCCAAAGCCGCTAAGGCCGAAGCCCAAAAGGCCCTCCAGGAAATTGAGGCAATAAAGAAGATAGCGGCGGGTAAGGCATTCTTCATGCAAAGTAAGCACGTGAAAGTGAATTACTTGTTACTTACCCGAATCTGGAGCTCTCCAGGAGCATTCGCAGATCTACCCCGTAGTGTGTCCGACGCCGCCGCATTCTACCGGGCCGAGGAAGGGGGCTCGACGGAGAAGGTGTTTTGGTCTCAGTATGCTGAGGCCGGACACCCAGTGCCCCTGAGCGACCAGCTGAAGCAGCTGGTCGAGCTCCATAAGGTGGCCGAACAGGCCATGAAGGGCCTCATAGTTCAGCTGTGGCCTAAGGAAGCCATGCCTGGGAGCTACTTCGGGCTGGTGAGGCGGCTGGTGGACGCCTGTCCATGGATTGAAGTCGTCAAGCACTCCGTCTGCATCGAAGGTTCCCATAGGGCCCTTGCCCGTGCTAAAGTGCACTGGGGCAAGATGGACGATGAGAAGCTTGTGACGGGCGCTCCGCCGCCGGGCAGGGAGTATCGCAAGCCCGAGATGTATTATGAGAACTGTTGGGAAACGTTGTAATTTCAAAAATTTCCTACGCACACGAAGATCATGGTGATGATATAGCAACGAGAGGGGAGAGTGTTTGTCCACATACCCTCGTAGACCGTAAGCGGAAGCGTTAGCACAACGCGGTTGATGTAGTCGTACGTCTTCACGATCCGACCGATCCAAGCACCGAACGTACGGGGCCTCCGAGTTCAGCACACGTTCAGCTCGATGACGATCTCCGGCCCTCCGATCCAGCAAAGGCTCCGGAGATGAGTTCCATCAGAACGACGGCATGGTGACGATGATGATGTTCTACCGGCGCAGGGCTTCGCCTAAACTCCGCGACGATATGGCCGAGGTGGAATAAGGTGGAAGGGGGCACCGCACACGGCTAAGGAACGATCCGTAGATCAACTTGTGTGTCTATGGGGTGCCCCCCGCCCCCGTATATAAAGGAGGGAGGGGGGAGGTGCGGCCGGCCCCCTAGGGGTGCGCCTGGAGGAGTCCTACTCCCACCGGGAGTAGGACTCCCCCCTCTTGCCTTGGTGGAGAAGGAAAGGGGGGAGGGGAAAGAGGAAAGGGGGGCGCCGCCCCCCCCCCCCCCCCTCCCTTCCTTGTCCTATTCGGATTAGGGGGGAGGGGGCGCGCGGCCTGCCCTGGCCGGCCCTCCTCTTCTCCCTCTTGGCCCACTAAGGCCCAATATCCCCCGGGAGGGTTCCGGTAACCCTCCGGTGTTCCGGTAAAATCCCGATTTCACACGGAACTATTCCGATGTCCAAATATAGGCTTCCAATATATCAATCTTTATGTCTCGACCATTCCGAGACTCCTCGTCATGTCCGTGATCACATCTGGGACTCCGAACAAACTTCGGTACATCAAAACTTATAAACTCATAATAAAACTGTCATCGAAACGTTAAGCGTGCGGACCCTACGGGTTCGAGAACTATGTAGACATGACCTAAAACCATTCTCGGTCAATAACCAATAGCGGGACCTGGATGCCCATATTGGTTCCTACATATTCTACGAAGATCTTTATCGGTCAAACCGCATAACAACATACGTTGTTCCCTTTGTCATCGGTATGTTACTTGCCCGAGATTTGATCGTCGGTATCCAATACCTAGTTCAATCTCGTTACCGGCAAGTCTCTTTACTCGTTCTGTAATACGTCATCTCATAACTAACTCATTAGTTATAATGCTTGCAAGGCTTAAGTGATGAGTATTACCGAGAGGGCCCAGAGATACCTCTCCGAAAATCGGAGTGACAAAACCTAATCTCGAAATACGCCAACCCAACCTGTACCTTCGGAGACACCTGTAGTACTCCTTTATAATCACCCAGTTACGTTGTGACGTTTGGTAGTACCCAAAGTGTTCCTCCGGTAAATGGGGGTTGCATAATTCTCATAGTTACAGGAACATGTATAAGTCATGAAGAAAGCAATAGCAGAATACTAACGATCATGTGCTAAGCTAACGGGATGGGTCATGTCAATCACATCATTCTCCTAATGATGTGATCTCATTAATCAAATGACAACACATGTCTATGGTTAGGAAACATAACCATCTTTGATTAATGAGCTAGTCAAGTAGAGGCATACTAGTGACTATATTTTTGTCTATGTATTCACACATGTATTATGTTTCCGGTTAATACAATTCTAGCATGAATAATAAACATTTATCATGATATGAGGAAATAAATAATAACTTTATTATTGCCTCTAGGGCATATTTCCTTCAGTCTCCCACTTGCACTAGAGTCAATAATCTAGATTACATAGTAATGATTCTAACACCCATGGAGTCTTGGTGCTGATCATGTTTTGCTCGTGAGAGAGGCTTAGTCAACGGGTCTGCAACATTCAGATCCGTATGTATTTTGCAAATCTCTATGTCTCCCACTTGGACTTGGTCCCGAATGGAATTGAAGCGTCTCTTGATGTGCTTGGTCCTCTTGTGAAATCTGGATTCCTTTGCCAAGGCAATTGCACCAGTATTGTCACAGAAGATCTTCATTGGTCCCGATGCACTAGGTATGACACCTAGATCGGAAATGAACTCCTTCATCCAGACTCCTTCATTCGCTGCTTCAGAAGCAGCTATGTACTCCGCTTCACATGTAGATCCCGCCACGACGCTTTGTTTAGAACTGCACCAACTTACAGCTCCACCGTTTAATATAAACACGTATCCGGTTTGCGATTTAGAATCGTCCGGATCAGTGTCAAAGCTTGCATCGACGTAACCTTTTACGACTAGCTCTTTGTCACCTCCATATACGAGAAACATATCCTTAGTCCTTTTCAGGTATTTCAGGATGTTCTTGACCGCTGTCCAGTGATCCACTCCTGGATTACTTTGGTACCTTCCTGCCAAGCTTATTGCTAAGCATACGTCAGGTCTGGTACATAGCATTGCATACATGATAGAGCCTATGGCTGATGCATAGGGAACATCTTTCATTTTCTCTCTATCTTCTGTTGTGGTCGGGCATTGAGTCTGACTCAACTTCACACCTTGTAGCACAGGCAAGAATCCTTTCTTTGCCTGATCCATTTTGAACTTTTTCAAAATTTTGTCAAGGTATGTGCTTTGTGAAAGTCCTATTAAGCGTCTTGATCTATCTCTATAGATCTTGATGCCCAATATATAAGCAGCTTCACCGAGGTCTTTCATTGAAAAACTTTTATTCAAATATCCCTTTATGATATCCAGAAATTCTATATCATTTCCAATTAACAATATGTCATCTACATATAAAACTAGAAATGCTACAGAGCTCCCACTCACTTTCTTGTAAATACAGGCTTCTCCAAAAGTCTGTATAAAACCATATGCTTTGATCACACTATCAAAGCATTTATTCCAACTCCGAGATGCTTGCACTAGTCCATAAATGGAACGCTGGAGCTTGCACACTTTGTTAGCACCTTTTGGATCAACAAAACCTTCTGGCTGCATCATATACAACTCTTCTTCTAGAAATCCATTCAAGAATGCAGTCTTGACATCCATTTGCCAAATTTCATAATCATGAAATGCAGCAATAGCTAACATGATTCGGACAGACTTAAGCATCGCTACGGGTGAGAAAGTCTCATCGTAGTCAACCCCTTGAACTTGTCGAAAACCTTTCACAACAAGTCGAGCTTTATAGACAGTTACATTACCATCAGCGTCAGTCTTTTTCTTAAAAATCCATTTATTCTCAATGGCTTGCCGATCATTGGGCAAGTCAACCAAAGTCCATACTTTGTTTTCATACATGGATCCCATCTCAGATTTCATGGCCTCTAGCCATTTTGCGGAATCTGGGCTCATCATCGCTTCCTCATAGTTCGTAGGTTCATCATGGTCAAGTAACATGACTTCCAGAATAGGATTACCATACCACTCTGGTGCGGATCTTACTCTGGTAGACCTACGAGGTTTAGTAGAAACTTGATTTGAAGTTTCATGATCAATATCATTAGCTTCCTCACTGATTGGTGTAGTTGTCACAGGAACCGGTTCTTGTGATGAACTATTTTCCAATAAAGGAGTAGATACAGTTATCTCATCAAGTTCTACTTTCCTCCCACTCACTTCTTTCGAGAGAAACTCCTTCTCTAGAAAGGATCCAAATTTAGCAACAAAAATCTTGCCTTCAGATCTGTGATAGAAGGTGTACCCAATAGTCTCCTTTGGGTATCCTATGAAGACACATTTCTCCGATTTGGGTTCGAGCTTATCTGGTTGAAGTTTCTTCACATAAGCATCCCAGCCCCAAACTTTAAGAAACGACAACTTTGGTTTCTTGCCAAACCACAGTTCATAAGGCGTCGTCTCAACGGATTTTGATGGTTCCCTATTTAACGTGAATGCGGCCGTCTCTAAAGCATAACCCCAAAACGATGGCGGTAAATCAGTAAGAGACATCATAGATCGTACCATATCAAGTAAAGTACGATTACGACATTCGGACACACCATTTCATTGTGGTGTTCCAGGTGGCGTGAGTTGCGAGACTATCCCGCATTGTTTCAAGTGTAGACCAAACTCGTAACTCAAATATTCTCCTCCACGATCAGATCATAGAAACTTTATTTTCTTGTTATGATGATTTTCCACTTCACTCTGAAATTCTTTGAACTTTTCAAATGTTTCAGACTTGTGTTTCATTAAGTAGATATACCCATATCTGCTTAGATCATCTGTGAAGGTGAGAAAATAACGATATCCGCCACGAGCCTCAATATTCATTGGACCACATACATCTGTATGTATGATTTCCAACAAATCTGTTGCTCTCTCCATAGTACCGGAGAACGGCGTTTTAGTCATCTTGCCCATAAGGCACGGTTCGCAAGTACCAAGTGATTCATAATCAAGTGATTCCAAAAGCCCATCAGTATGGAGTTTCTTCATGCGCTTTACACCGATATGACCTAAACGGCAGTGCCACAAATAAGTTGCACTATCATTATCAACTCTGCATCTTTTGGTTTCAACACTATGAATATGTGTATCACTACTATCGAGATTCAATAAAAATAGACCACTCTTCAGGGGTGCATGACCATAAAAGATATTACTCATATAAATAGAACAACCATTATTCTCTGATTTAAATGAATAACCGTCTCGCATCAAACAAGATCCAGATAAAATGTTCATGCTCAACGTTGGCACCAAATAACAATTATTTAGGTCTAATACTAATCCCGATGGTAGATGTAGAGGTAGCGTGCCGACCGCGATCACATCGACTTTGGAACCATTTCCCACGCGCATCGTCACCTCGTCCTTAGCTAATCTTCGCTTAATCCGCAGTCCCTGTTTTGAGTTGCAAATATTAGCAACAGAACCAGTATCAAATACCCAGGTGCTACTGCGAGCATTAGTAAGGTACACATCAATAACATGTATATCACATATACCTTTGTTCACTTTGCCATCCTTCTTATCCGCCAAATACTTGGGGCAGTTCCGCTTCCAGTGTCCAGTCTGCTTGCAGTAGAAGCACTCAGTCTCAGGCTTAGGTCCAGACTTGGGTTTCTTCTCTTGAGCAGCAACTTGCTTGCCGTTCTTTTTGAAGTTCCCCTTCTTCTTCCCTTTGCCCTTCTTCTTGAAACTAGTGGTCTTGTTAACCATCAACACTTGATGCTCCTTCTTGATTTCTACCTCCGTGGCTTTCAGCATCGCGAAGAGCTCGGGAATAGTCTTGTTCATCCCTTGCATATTATAGTTCATCACGAAGCTCTTGTAGCTTGGTGGCAGTGATTGGAGAATTCTGTCAATGACACTATCATCAGGAAGATTAACTCCCAGTTGAATCAAGTGATTATTATACCCAGACATTTTGAGTATGTGTTCACTGACAGAACTATTCTCCTCCATCTTGCAGCTATAGAACTTATTGGAGACTTCATATCTCTCAATCCGGGCATTTTCTTGAAATATTAACTTCAACTCCTGGAACATCTCATATGCTCCATGACGTTCAAAACATCGTTGAAGGCCCGGTTCTAAGCCATAAAGCATGGCACACTGAACTATAGAGTAGTCATCAGCTTTGCTCTGCCAGACGTTCTTAACATCGTCAGTTGCATCAGCAGCAGGCCTGGCACCCAGCGGTGCTTCCAGGACGTAACTTTTCTGTGCAGCAATAAGGATGATCCTCAGGTTATGGACCCAGTCCGTGTAACTGCTACCATCATCTTTCAACTTTGCTTTCTCAAGGAATGCATTAAAATTCAACGGAACAACAGCACGAGCCATCTATCTACAAACAGACATAGACAAGCAAGATACTATCAGGTACTAAGTTCATGATAAATTTAAGTTCAATTAATCATATTACTTAAGAACTCCCACTTAGACAGACATCTCTCTAGTCATCTAAGTGATCACGTGATCCAAATCAACCAAACCATGTCCGATCATCACGTGAGATGGAGTAGTTTCAATGGTGAACATCGCTATGTTGATCATATCTACTATATGATTCACGCTCGACCTTTCGGTCTCCGTGTTCCGAGGCCATATCTGTATATGCTAGGCTCGTCAAGTATAACCTGAGTATTCCGCGTGTGCAACTGTTTTGCACCCGTTGTATTTGAACGTAGAGCCTATCACACCCGATCATCACGTGGTGTCTCAGCACGAAGAACTTTCGCAACGGTGCATACTCAGGGAGAACACTTCTTGATAATTAGTGAGAGATCATCTTAAAATGCTACCGTCAATCAAAGCAAGATAAGATGCATAAAGGATAAACATCACATGCAATCAATATAAGTGATATGATATGGCCATCATCATCTTGTGCTTGTGATCTCCATCTTCGAAGCACCGTCATGATCACCATCGTCACTGGCGCGACACCTTGATCTCCATCGTAGCATCGTTGTCGTTACGCCATCTATTGCTTCTACGACTATCGCTTCCGCTTAGTGATAAAGTAAAGCAATTACAGGGCGTTTGCATTTCATACAATAAAGCAACAACCATATGGCTCCTGCCAGTTGTCGATAACTTCGGTTACAAAACATGATCATCTCATACAATAAAATATAGCATCACGTCTTGACCATATCACATCACAACATGCCCTGCAAAAACAAGTTAGACGTCCTCTACTTTGTTGTTGCAAATTTTACGTGGCTGCTACGGGCTGAGCAAGAACCGTTCTTACCTACGCATCAAAACCACAACGATAGTTCGTCAAGTTGGTGTTGTTTTAACCTTCGCAAGGACCGGGCGTAGCCACACTCGGTTCAACTAAAGTTGGAGAAACTGACACCCGCCAGCCACCTGTGTGCAAAGCACGTCGGTAGAACCAGTCTCGCGTAAGTGTACGCGTAATGTCGGTCCGGGCCGCTTCATCCAACAATACCGCCGAACCAAAGTATGACATGCTGGTAAGCAGTATGACTTGTATCACCCACAACTCACTTGTGTTCTCCTCGTGCATATAACATCAACGCATAAAACCTAGGCTCTGATACCACTGTTGGGAAATGTAGTAATTTCAAAAATTTCCTACGCACACGCAAGATCATGGTGATGATATAGCAACGAGAGGGGAGAGTGTTTATCCACATACCCTCGTAGACCGTAAGCGGAAGCGTTAGCACAACACGGTTGATGTAGTCGTACGTCTTCATGATCCGACCGATCCAAGCACCGAATGTACGGGGCCTCCAAGTTCAACACACGTTCAGTTCGATGACGATCTCCGGCCCTCCGATCCAGCAAAGGCTCCGGAGATGAGTTCCGTCAGCACGACGGCGTGGTGACGATGATGATGTTCTACCGGCGCAGGGCTTCGCCTAAACTCCGCGACGATATGGCCGAGGTGGAATATGGTGGAAGGGGGCACCGCACACGGCTAAGGAACGATCCGTAGATCAACTTGTGTGTCTATGGGGTGCCCCCTGCCCCCGTATATAAAGGAGGGAGGGGGGAGGTGCGGCCGGCCCCCTAGGGGTGCGCCTGGAGGAGTCCTACTCCCACCGGGAGTAGGACTCCCCCCTCTTGCCTTGGTGGAGAAGGAAAGGGGGGAGGGGAAAGAGGAAAGGGGGGCGCCGCCCCCCCCCCCCTTCCTTGTCCTATTCGGACTAGGGGGAGGGGCGCGCGGCCTGCCCTGGCCGGCCCTCCTCTTCTCCCTCTTGGCCCACTAAGGCCCAATATCCCCCGGGAGGGTTCCGGTAACCCCCCCGGTGTTCCGGTAAAATCCCGATTTCACCCGAAACTATTCCGATGTCCAAATATAGGCTTCCAATATATCAATCTTTATGTCTCGACCATTCCGAGACTCCTCGTCATGTCCGTGATCACATCCGGGACTCTGAACAAACTTCGGTACATCAAAACTTATAAACTCATAATAAAACTGTCATCGAAACGTTAAGCGTGCGGACCCTACGGGTTTGAGAACTATGTAGACATGACCTAAAACCATTCTCGGTCAATAACCAATAGCGGGACCTGGATGCCCATATTGGTTCCTACATATTCTACAAAGATCTTTATCGGTCAAACCGCATAACAACATACGTTGTTCCCTTTGTCATCGGTATGTTACTTGCCCGAGATTTGATCGTCGGTATCCAATACCTAGTTCAATCTCGTTACCGGCAAGTCTCTTTACTCGTTCTGTAATACGTCATCTCATAACTAACTCATTAGTTATAATGCTTGCAAGGCTTAAGTGATGAGTATTACCGAGAGGGCCCAGAGATACCTCTCCGACAATCGGAGTGACAAAACCTAATCTCGAAATACGCCAACCCAACATGTACCTTCGGAGACACCTGTAGTACTCCTTTATAATCACCCAGTTATGTTGTGACGTTTGGTAGTACCCAAAGTGTTCCTCCGGTAAATGGGGGTTGCATAATTCTCATAGTTACAGGAACATGTATAAGTCATGAAGAAAGCAATAGCAGAATACTAAACAATCATGTGCTAAGCTAACGGGATGGGTCATGTCAATCACATCATTCTCCTAATGATGTGATCTCATTAATCAAATGACAACACATGTCTATGATTAGGAAACATAACCATCTTTGATTAATGAGCTAGTCAAGTAGAGGCATACTAGTGACTATATTTTTGTCTATGTATTCACACATGTATTATGTTTCCGGTTAATACAATTCTAGCATGAATAATAAACATTTATCATGATATGAGGAAATAAATAATAACTTTATTATTGCCTCTAGGGCGTATTTCCTTCAAGAACGTCCTGAAGGGTGCCCGCCTTATAGCGGGTGAATGCTCCAAAGATGTAATTTTTTAGTAAACTCGCATTTGTTATCCTGTACGCTTGAAAACTTGTTCATATGCGCTAAGCAACGCTTGTGAATTTAAAATATTACCTTCTGTGCGGCCGTTTGTTAAATTTGAGAGATGGCGAGTCGTCGGCTTCTGCCCCCATGCCACGAGTGCTGGGGTGTTCGGAATAAACTTGAGCGCTCTTTTTCCCATTCTTGGGTCCTTCGAGGGAGGCGCTCAACGCAACGAACAAGGCAACCGGACTATAATGCTTGAACACTCTCACTTAGCCATAGAACTCTATAAATTTAAATTTCGGCGAAGCCCCTAGTTCAAGGAAGACCGAGTTCAGGGCGCTATCCATGCCTGGGCCGGACAAAGCCGACTCCTCGCTCTAAGCAGCATAAGTCTTTAGCGACTCGAAGAAACCTCTCGAACAGCGACCGGCTCTCGCCCTATCATGACGGTCAGTTTTAGCTTTCTCCACTGAGGTGCTTAACCCAGCTCAACCGGGGCACAATCGCAGTGGTTCTCCCAGTGCTACCTTAGCCGATATAACGGAATGTAAGGTACCAAAACATGGGAGCCGGGCAAACCCAACTATTGACCCAAGACATGATTCGGAGCCGATGCATATAATGCTATAAGTTCGGGGTGCCGCACTTTGTGAAAGTGTTCGGACTTATCACACCATATTTTGGGGTACTTAAGCCCCTAGTGTATTTGGCCGTACCAAAGCGTACGGGTGCAACATGTCATAAGTGAACATGTATAGATAAAATAAAAAGGGAATGCAATAATAGGCAAAAGCTATGCATTGTTTATTCAAAAAAGCTGCGGTAAAAGTGGAACGATACAAATAGTGTGATAAGCAAGGGACGGGACTATTTGACATGTCTCCCTCCAGGAGCGAGCTGCGTGATGATATGTAAAACAAGTATACTGCTCGTTATAGAGACCACCTGGACACTCGACGTAGCTTTCTGCTTCCCTGGCTGTTGCATCGTGTGTTCGGCGATTCTACTGCCGGACAGGGCTTCTTGATAAAGGAGTCCTGAAAGTAAGAGAAAAAATAAGAATGCCACAATTGGGAGCCCCTGGTGTGGTCGTTCCCCTCCCCCTATGCCCATGGTATTTTCAGAGCATAATTATGTACGCGTAGTACTGGTTTCGCAATTTCGCGAGGGCTGGGGTTGGGGCCGCATTGCTACGCGTGCTCGGGACGTGCCAGGCGGTCTTGTTGTTGGTTACTCCGGGCGCGCTTGACGGTGTCCGGCCGTTTAATAGCCGGACTCGAGAATTGCCTTAAGAGGCTGCTTTGTACTTCTGCCGCGAGGGCCGTCGTATGCTCCTCCGTTCGGAGAGAGCGTTCGGTGTTTCCGTTGACCGTAATGACTCCTCGAGGGCCTGGCATCTTGAGCTTGAGGTATGCGTAGTGCGGCACCGCATTGAACTTTGCAAATGCGGTTCGTTCGAGCAGTGCATGATAGCCGCTGCAGAACGGGACTATGTCAAAGATTAATTCCTCGCTTTGGAAGTTATCCGGTGATCCGAAGACCACTTCAAGTGTAACTGAGCCTGTACAGTTGGCCTCTACACCTGGTATGACGCCTTTGAAGGTCGTCTTTGTGGGTTTAATCCTTGAGGGGTCTATGCCCATCTTGCGCACTGTATCCTGATAAAGCAGGTTCAGGCTGCTGCCGCCGTCCATCAGGACTCTAGTGAGATGAAATCCGTACAAAATGGGTCTAGAACCAATGCAGCGAATCCGCCATGGCGGATGCTAGTGGGGTGGTCCCTTCGATCAAAAGTGATCGGGCGGGAGGACCACGGATTGAACTTTGGGGCGACTGGCTCCATCGCATATACGTCCCTTAGTGCACGCTTCCGCTCCCTTTTGGGTATGTGGGTTGCGTATATCATGTTCACCGTCCGCACTTGTGGGGGAAAGCCCTTCTGTCCTCTATTGTTCGGTGGCCAGGGCTCCTCCTCGTCATCGCTATGCAGCCCCCTGTCATTGTTTTCGGCAGTTAGCTTGCCTGCCTGCTTGAACACCCAACAATCCCTGTTGGTGTGATTGGCTGGCTTTTCGGGGGTGTCGTGTATCTGGCACGAGCAATCGAGTATTCCGTCCAAATTGGACGGGCCCGGAGTATTTCTTTTGAATGGCTTTTTCCGCTGACCGGGTTTAGAGCCTCTGAATCCGGCATTGACTGCCATATCTTCAGTATTATCGCCATTAATGTGGCGCTTGTGCTTGTTGCGACGCGACCTGCCGTTGTTGTCCTTGGTATCCGAATTACCAGGGCTCTTGGTCATGTTGTTACTACGAGCTAGCCAGCTATCCTCTCCCGCACAGAAGCGGGTCATGAGTGTTGTGAGGGCTGCCATGGATTTCGGCTTTTCCTGTCCTAGGTGCCGGGAAAGCCACTCGTCGCGGATGTTATGTTTGAAGGCTGCAGGGGCCTCTGCATCCGGGAAGTCGACGATTTGATTTTTCTTGGTTAGGAACCGTGTCCAGAATTGTCTGGCTGATTCCTCTGGCTGCTGAATTATGTGGCTTAGGTCATCGGCGTCTGGTGGTCGCACATAGGTGCCCTGGAAGTTGTCGAGGAATGCAGCTTCCAAGTCTTCCCAACAACCGATTGACTCTGTTGGCAAGCTGTTAAGCCAATGCCGAGCTGGTCCTTTAAGCTTGAGTGGGAGGTATTTGATGGCGTGTAGATCATTACCGCGGGCCATGTGGATATGGAGGAGATAGTCCTCGATCCAGACCACAGGATCTGTTGTGCCATCGTATGATTCAATGTTTACAGGTTTGAAACCCTCAGAGATTTGATGATCCATCACTTCGTCTGTGAAGCATAGTGGGTGTGCGGCGCCTCTGTATTGGGCTATATCACGACGCAGCTCAAATGAGCTTTGTCTACTGTGCTTGGCCCGGCCGGAATTGCCATATCCGGCGTGACAGTTTTCGTCACGTATCGTGGGGCGCCCATTCGATCCGTAGATCGATCTTGTTTGCCTTGCCTTGTCCTCCAGCATATCCCGCAGGTCTGGCGCGTTCTCCCGCGTCTTGGTATTTTTTGAGCGGCGCCGGGGTGCGGCTTGAGTGGAGGGCCGAAAGGCCTCTCTGTCGCGGCCATGAGGTGGCCGGTCGGCCGTATCATGCGCTGGTGATGTAGGTTTAGGTGCTTCCTCCTCTAATCGGGGTAGCAGCCTGCATTTTGGGTAACTCTTGGAGGGGCGTTCGAGTTCGTACTCTTCGGCCGCCAGGATTTCAGTCCATCTGTCGGCTAGCAAATCTTGGTCAGCTCTAAGTTGTTGCTTCTTTTTCTTAAGGATGCTTGTCGTGGCCATGAGCCTGCATTTGAAACACTCTTGTTCGACGGGATCCTCAGGCACGACAAATTCGTCGTCGTCGAGGCTTGCCTCGTCTTCGGAGGGAGGCATGTAATTATCGTCCTCTACCTCTCTGCCTGCCGCTCTCTCATGAGGGCTGGCTTCTCCATCCTCCTGCACTGAATCCTGCTGGAGGGGATTGTCTTTGGCACTGTCTGGGGTGTTATTGTCTCCGGTGCCGGAATCGCCGTTTTTATTGTGGCGGGATTTAGAGCGGCGCCGCTGATGCCAGCGCTTAGGCTGTTTCTTGGAGGGGTCATCCTCCATTGTTCCATCGCCATTCCCATATTTTGGGATGTCCACCATGTAAATGTTGTATGACGAGGTGGCCTTCCAGTGCCCTGTAGGCGCTGGTTCTTGGTCGTCTCCTGCATCGTCGTCCATACCGTCGATGTCTTCAGAGTCGAAGTCGAGCATGTCGGTTAAATCATCAACAGTGGCTACTAAGTGGGTGGTGGGTGGGCTTTGAATTTATTCATCGTCCGCATCCCAACCTTCCTGACCATAATCCGGCCAGGGCTCTCCTGATAAAGAGAGAGACTTTAGTGAATTCAGGATGTTGCCAAAGGGCGAGTGCTGAAAGATGTCCGCGGTAGTGAACTCCATGATCGGCGCCTAATCAGATTCGATTGGCAGGGGCGCGGAAGGCTCGGAGTCCGGAGAGGAGTCCGGCACCTTGGAGTCACGAGCTTCGCAAAGGACAGGGTTGGTGTTCGGCTCAATCGCCGTAGAGGTAGCAGCCCCCGAGGCAGTGTCCAGCCACCCGTCCTCGATCGGCGCAGTCGGCTCCCAGCTAAGGGTCAAAGCGGACACTGGTGCGGCCTCTAGGGCACTGTTCGGCGGCAGAGCTAGATCATGCCCATCGTGACAGTGCGGCGCGCTTGGCTGTGGCTCGAACCCGTCGAAGATCAAGTCTCCGCGGACGTCGGCCGTGTAGTTCAAACTTCCAAATCTGACCTGATGGCCAGGGGCGTAGCTTTCAATCTGCTCCAGATGGCCAAGCGAATTGGCCCGCAGTGCAAAGCCGCCGAATACGAAGATCTATCCGGGGAGAAAAGGCTCACCCTGGACCGCATCGTTGTTGATGATCGGAGGAGCCATCGGGCCTAAAGATAAGGATACAAATGAACTCTCAATGAAAGCACCAATGTCGGTGTTAAACTGGCGGATCTCGGGTAGGGGGTCCCGAACTGTGCGTCTAGGCGGATGGTAACAGGAGACAAGGGACACAATGTTTTTACCCGGGTTCGGGCCCTCTCGATGGAGGTAAAACCCTACTCCTGCTTGATTGATATTGATGATATGGGTAGTACAAGAGTAGATCTACCACGAGATCAGAGAGGCTAAACCCTAGAAGCTAGCCTATGGTATGATTGTTGTTCGTCCTACGGACTAAAACCCTCCGGTTTATATAGGCACCGAAGAGGGTTAGGGTTACACAGAGTCGGTTACACTGGTAGGAGATCTACATATCCATATCGCCAAGCTTGCCTTCCACGCCAAGGAAAGTCCCATCCGAACACAGGACGAAATGTTCAATCTTGTATCTTCATAGTCCAGGAGTCCGACCGAAGATGATAGTTCGGCTATCCGGACACCCCCTAGTCCAGGACTCCCTCAGGGGGTCGCACATCTCCACTATGGGCACTTAGAACCAATATCCTGAGATAAACTTTAGCAACCGATATTAGTTCAACTAACCACATTGTCATCACACCAAAATATAGCATAAGTGCCACTTGCACTTTCAATCTCCCCCTTTTTGGTGCATTGATGACAACGTGGTTAGAGCATGGCATTAAGGATAAACAGATAAAAGGCCATGGGTCAAATAATGATCATGATAGCTCCCCCTATATGTGTGCCCGAAAACAATAATGCATCTAGTACATACATAGGAGGCTCTACCAAGATCACTATTGTCAAGTCATGAGATTAACCAAAATAAACCTATAACGGTGCCTAGATCTCATGACAAAGTGTGGTGAGCAAATAATGTGAGACCCAAGATAAGCATAAAGAGATACTTGCAATAGGTTCAATGATGAAGCTAGAGTCTCACAACCATAACTGAGAGGCTCACACAAACGGAAAGTAAATAAGAGTATCTCAAGCCAACTAAAACCAACCAACAGCGAGAAACACGAGGCTTGAGATCTCAACGCACACACAACACACCACCACGAACACACCACTTCTCCCCCTTTGTCATCAAGACAACAAAAAGGAGACAAATGGCGACACCCAGACCCACTAGACAAGAGGAGCACTCGAGGCATCATCATCATCATCAAAACGCCACCCGGCCATCGGGAAAGATCGAGCAGTGGCCTCACTGTCATTGTCCTCTGAACCTGGACCAACCTCCTCACCAGCTGCAGCCCTTGCTGCCTTTTGCTCACGCCGAACAAGCTTCTCCTTGTTGATTTCCTTGATCTGACGACGCTGAATCGACTGGCACATCTTAAACATGTTGCTCAAGGTCTTGAACAGAGACTTCTTCTCTCCCCTGGCAAAGACGGCCTCAGAACCAACAGACTTGGCCTTACCTCGAGGGATCCGTGCAGTAGAGGACATGCCCGGAGTGTAAGTAGTACGATCCTCGGGCCTAGGGTTGCGCCCCTTCTTGATAGGCACATAAGGAGCAGGAGCAGCTGGGGTCCAGTTGGAGTTGCGCTTGGGAACAGAGGTCTTGAAGGAGGCAATGTACTTGGCAGCATAGACAGTCTCAATCAAAGCCTGTATGAAAGTAGCATAGATCAAGGACTTGTTCTCTTGCACACACTGACGAAGCTCATAGTACATGAAATCCAGAACATCCACTTTCTTCTTCTGATGAAGATACATAGAGACATCTAGCATGGAGCTCCGAATGTTATGGGAATCCCCGGCTTTTGGAGTGAGGGTATACCTCAGGATATGGCGCATAGTGTCATAGAGGGGCAAGAGATCTTTGATTGACCCAGTGACAAACGACTTCTCTTGTTTGTAAGCAAAGGCAATCTCATCCTTAGTGCGCTGCCCATTTTCCCTAACAATGCCAAACTCATCAGAAACAGCCTCTGCATCCATAAATGGGTAGGGAATAATCTCAGAGAACTTTGCCATAGGAGCCAAACACCGATGCATTCCAGACATCCAAGTGAGGGTGCGAGCAGAGTCATTGGAGAAATACAGAGTGGCAAAGAACTGCATCACTAGATCTTCATTATAGGGATGGTTGAAGGTGACAAACGGAATAAGACCCAATCTGCCAAGAGCAGAGTACACACCGGGATACAGATGATCATTGTCGTGCAAACTCTCAGTGTTGACTTGCTTGTGAGGAGCAAACTTCTTTGACTTGGTCATAAGAAGCTCATGATAGACCCTTTGCTGAAACTCGTTCTTGAAGCGGGGATCCATTCCAATACCAGTGGCAGTTGCATAAGGATGGCTCTGTCTCTCAGCCCAGAGCTCTGGCTTGGTCCACTTGGTAAGAGGCATATTCCGGAGGTCAAGCCCGCCCGGAATGGCTTGCTCGGGACTAGGCACTTCTTCATCTTCCTCAACACGATCATCCTCTTCTTCTATCTCATCATCAACATTGGGGTTGTCATAGTAAGCATCATCTTGCGAGTCATATTCTTCCTCAGAATCATCGGAGGACTCAACAACCGGCCGCTTTGAGGCTGCACGGAGAACACGGCCCTGACCAGACCCAGACCCCTGACCAATGCCTTCAGATGGCTGACGATGAGCAATGGTGAAGTCCTTTTATCCTCCTTTTGCGCGCTTGCGATGAAGCTCAGCCCTCTTGTCAGCGGAGTCTGAGACACACGCAATCACCCAACAACACAAAGCAAGAAACACAAATGAGTACAAGTGCATGAAGGATGGAAAAGAGATAGACAGACGACAAGCAGATAGTTCCTGGATAGCCCGTGCACATGGGGGTTTAGACCCCGTGGACACGGGCGTCCCGTGCGCACGATACATGACCGTGGACACGGTGCCCCGTGCGCATGGGGGTCAAACACCTCGTGGACATGGGGGTCTCCCAGCGGCAGCCACTTCCAGAACGAACTCCGGGAGTGGGTGCAGCAGAGGAACCATAGGATCTATGCACTAGACATCTATCTACAAATTAGTTGAGGCCAAACGAATCTAGGAAGCAAGGAAACCCTAAGGCTAGAAAAATAGATAGGAACTTAACGAGAGAGCAAGGGGACAGGACCAACCGGAGGAGGATCCCATCTTGATGCAGATCCATGGAGGAGGAAGCCCGGCGAAGCCCGGAGGAGCTCCGGCGAGCGGAGGCGACGGCGGGGGCGCTGGAGGTTTCCACGGGAGTGGAGGGGGCGAATGGGTGGGAATGAACCCGAGCCCCCCCCCCCCACGCCCCACCTCTTCAGGGCCAGAAACCGCAGACCCCATGCGCACGGGCTAAGTGAGCCTCGTGTGCACGGGGTCCCATGCGCACGGTACAGAGCGCGTGGGCACGGGGTATTCAGGAACTTTGACATGAGTGTTTTTTTAATATAGGGCTGAGTGTAGACTCTTACCCCTTCTTCGCCAATACACTCGGTCTATATTTCTAAATACGCCGCAAGGAATGTCCTATCACTATGAGAAGGGTATATGTGGAGCACTTGTACCAGAAGAGAAGCGAGAAACACCCACCCAAAAAACGAGAAAGAAAACCAGAAAACCAACACACCACACACACGAAGCAAACACGGACACAACCCACAAGAGAGGGCGTTGGCCGAAGCCACCATGTTTGAGTTTATTTGGTATGGCACCGCGAAGATATGAACCTTGGGCCCAAGACCAATACTCATCTTTGAAGCACAAGTACCATCTAAGATGGCTAATGTGAAAGATTGTGTTTGATTTATGCACTTCTAGGATAAGATAACTCATGAGTTGAGCTAGCTCCCCCTAGACATGTGCCTACATCTAAGCAAGATAATACATGAGTATGTGTGTGTGAGCAAGGATTTCATCCCAAGTTACTTATATCCACGATATTTAGCTCATGCCTTAACTCGGGGAATCTTGCTTCTTCA
The DNA here is from genome assembly GCA_963921465.1 of Triticum timopheevii. Classification (NCBI taxonomy): domain Eukaryota; kingdom Viridiplantae; phylum Streptophyta; class Magnoliopsida; order Poales; family Poaceae; genus Triticum; species Triticum timopheevii. The sequence continues at coordinate 57,845,904 of OY997266.1, forward strand.
AGAGGCTTGGTGAAGATGTCTGCTAGTTGATTCTCGGTGTTGACATGGATTAAGTCAATGTTTCCCTTTTCCACATGATCTCTAATGAAATGATGGCGAATCTCAATATGCTTGGTCTTGCTATGTTGAACCGGATTCTCGGCGATCTTGATAGCACTTTCATTGTCACACCAAAGAGGCACTTTGTCACATTTGACACCATAATCCATCAAGGTTTGCCTCATCCATAATAATTGAGCACAACAACTTCCGGCGGCAATGTACTCGGCTTCGGCCGTAGAGAGAGATATGCAATTTTGCTTCTTTGAAGACCAACTTACCAACGATCTCCCTAGGAATTGACATGAACCGGAAGTGGACTTGCGATCAACCTTGTCTCCGGCCCAATCCGAATCCGAGTATCCCATTAACTCAAAATATGATCCTTTGGGATACCAAAGGCCCAAGTTTGGGGTATCAACCAAATATTGAAGGATTCTTTTCACTGCCAAAAAGTGGATCTCCTTGGGAGATGATTGAAATCTTGCACACATACACACACTTAACATAATATCTGGCCTAGATGCACAAAGCTAAAGCAAGGAACCGGTCATAGAGCGATATACCTTCTGATCCACTTCTTTACCATTGGGATCAAGATGAAGTTGACCATTTGTGGGCATGGGTGTCTTCATTGGCTTGACATCTTGCATTTTGAACCTCTTGAGCATGTCTTGGATATAACGTGATTGGTTGATGAAGGTTCCTCCTCTCAATTGCTTCACTTGAAAATCGAGGAAGAACTTCAACTCTCCCATCATGCTCATGGCAAATTCCTTAGTCATAAGATTCTCAAACTCAACGTTAATAGCATGGTTAGTGGACCCAAAGATAATATCATCAACATATATTTGGCAGAGAAACAACTCTCCTTTTACCCTCTTCGTGAAGAGAGTGGAATCTATTACCCCAATCTGGAACCCCTTCTCGCTTAGGAAAGCCGTAAGGTGATCATACCAAGCATGAGGTGCTTGTTTGAGTCCGTAAAGTGCCTTATGGAGTTCATAAACGTGAGAGGGGTGATCAGGGTCTTTGAAACCGGGAGGTTGCTTGACATACACCAGCTCCTTAAGAGGACCATTAAGAAATGCACTCTTCACATCCATTTGATATAATTTAAAATCATGATGAGAGGCATAAGCAAGCAAGATGCGAATGGATTCGAGACGGGCAACGGGGGCAGAAGTTTCACCAAAGTCCAAACCTTCAACTTGAGTGAAACCTTGTGCCACTAACCTTGCCTTGTTCCTTATTACTTGGCCATGTTCATCTTGTTTGTTCTTGAAAATCCACTTTGTCCCAATGACATTATGATATTCCTTGGGTCTTTCCAGAAGAGTCCACACTTTGTTGCAGGTGAAGTTGTTGAGTTCTTCATGCATGGCATCAATCCAATCTGGATCGTCAAGTGCATTTTCCACCTTAAGGGGCTCAACACAAGAGACAAACGAGTGATGTTCACAAAAGTTTGCCAAATGTCTACGAGTAGTTACCCCCTTTTTTATGCTTCCGTAAATGTTCTCGGTGAGGTGTTGAAGATGTTTTAGCTTGGCGGCCACTTTTTTCTCTTTGAGGTCAAGCTCTTCTTCACTTGGTTTTGGACTTGATGAAGAAGCTTGCCCTTGGGAATGTTTTAGCCTTGGAGACACTCTTCTCTTTGCAACCACAAGTTCTTGCTCATTAGGAAGTGATGAAGACTAAGACACTTGCGGTTGGGGTTGATCTTGATCTTGATCAGGACCTTGAGCTTGATCTTGAGCCTCAACGATTGGTTCTTCATTATTTGGAAGAGTTTGCTCTTGATCTTGATCAGGAAAATGAGGGACTTGATCTTGTTCTTGGATAGGTTCATGATCTCCCGAAGCATCTTGTACAAGTGGTGTCGGTAATGACTTCCCTTGTGGAGACTCCACAAGAGGGGCTCTTACTCCTTCTTCTACTTGGACATGGGGTGTTTCTTGTGGAAGAATGTGGCCTATCCCCATTGTCCTTATAGCTTGTGAAGGAGCCTCATCACCTACAACACTAGGGACAATTTGCTCCACACGGGAGCCATTATCTTCATCAAACTCCACATTTACCGTTTCCTCAATGCACCCAGTGGATTTATTGAGAACTCGGTAAGCATGAGAGTTTGATGCATATCCAACAAATATCCCCTCATAAGTTCTAGACTCAAATTTAGCTAACCGGGATTTCTTGTTTAAAATGAAACACTTACAACCGAATACCCGAAAGTATTTGATGTTAGGCTTTCTCCCGATTAGGAGCTCATACGGGGTCTTGTTCTTGAGCTTGCGAAGATAAAGCCAGTTTGAAGCATGGCAAGCGGTGTTGATGGCTTCGGCCCAAAGCTTGTATGGAGATTTATACTCATCAAGCATGGTCCTAGCCATCTCAATAAGAGTCTGATTCTTCCTCTCTGCAACACCGTTTTGTTGGGGAGTATATGGTACGGCATATTGGTGCTTTATCCCCTCTTCACTCAAGAATTCATCCATTGTATAGTTCTTGAACTTGGTGCCATTGTCACTTCGAATTGCCTTGACCTCACAGTTATGTTGACATTGAGCTTCTTTGGCAAAGTTGATGAAGGTTTCTTGAGTTTCATCTTTGGTCTTGAGGAAGAACACCAAAGTATATCTTGTGAAGTCATCAACAATGACAAGGCAATACCTCCTCCCTCCAAGACTATCATATGTTGGAGGTCCAGACAGATCCAAATGAATAAGCTCAAGGGGCCTCAAGGTGGTGATGACAGTCTTCACTTTATGAGCTTTTTCATGAAGCTTTTCGGCAATGCAAGCACTACAAGGACGATCTTTGGCAAAAGACACATTGGTTAGTCCAAGGATGTGCTCCCCCTTTAAGAGAGCTTTTAAATTTCTCATACCCACGTGGGCTAGCCTACGGTGCCATAGCCACCCCACGTCGGCCTTGGCCATTAGGCATGTTGCAAGATGAGTTTTCTCTTTTGAGAAATCAACCACGTAAAGGTTGTCTTCAACATGCCCAACAAAGACCACTTTGAGATTGCTTCTCTTAAAGACGGTCACATGGAATTCATCGAAATGTGAATCATATCCGGCACGAGCCAATTGAATAGTTGAAAGTAAATTGTAGTGAAGGGATTGGACAAGCATGACATCTGAATGTGACGAATCATTAGAGATTACCACCTTGCCCAAACCCAATACCTTTCCCTTGCTATTTTCACCAAAAGAGATGTTCGAAGAGGCCTTGAGTGAATCAACGAACTCCACAAGCATCTCCCTTTCTCCGGTCATATGATTGGTGCAACCACTATCGATCACCCATTGAGTTCCACCGGAGACATAGTCCTACAAGAATCAAGCTTTGGTTATAGGTACCCATTTTGCAATGGGTCCTGGTGAGTTAGCAACAAGGGTCTTGGGGACCCAGATGGTCCAAGCATAATCATCATAGTTAGTCCCAACAAATTTTGCAAAGGTATAGCCATCATCTCCTCTCATGAGGACATAAGATGGATTGTTCTTGCCAGCAAAATTCTTGAGAGTGGCCTTGTCCCTAGTGACCTTGCCACTCCCAACACCCTCCTTTTCCTTCTCCTTATCCTTGTGCCCTTCTTGCACAAACACTACCTTTTGGGGAAGGTAAGGAGTCGGACCGATCTTCTTCTTGTTGTTCTTCTTCTTTTTCTTACCATTCTTAGATGCGGGATCAAACCCAACTCCCTCCTTGGCAACACACTCCTTTTGGTCGCTCAAGAGGTCGTTTAGGTTTTTCTCCCCTTGGATGCATGATACAAGCCCTTTCTCAATTTGGGCCTTCAACTTCTTATTCTCCTCTTGAAGGGAGGCGCAATCATGAACAAAGCTAGTCGTACAAGCATCATCATTTAAATCTATATGAGGTACAGAAGTGAGAGCTTTAATGGTTGTGGCTTTTAGTTGGGCATAAGACTCAGTGAGGGCAATGAGGTCACCTTTTACAACCTTGGAACTAATCACAAGGAACTCATGCTCCTCAACAAGTCTTGCATGGTCAACTAGAAGCTTTTCAACTCTAACAGTAAGAGCATCTTTGTTCTCAAGAGCAAGTTGCAAAGCATCGTTGGTTTTAACAAAGTCAATTTGATGAGCAGATAAGGCTTCCTAAAGTGATGCTCTCATGACACTCTCTTCATTAAGTTCGTGCTCGAGGAGATCAACTCTCTCTTTTTCCTCTATAAGGAGGTTTTCAACGTTCTCAATAAAGTCATCGCGTTCGGCAAGTGACTTAAGGAGATCGCCAAAACGAGCACGAGCTTCACCATGAAGAGTTTTCATGAAAGCCATTAAGGATTCCTCATCATTATCCACGCCCTCCTCACACTCATCCTCCACTATCTCACATGAGACATTGGGAGTGTAGTTGTCGGGTTTCTTGGATTTGGACTTAGTGTTTACCTCTTTGGCCATGAGGCATCGATGAGTGAACGGCTTATCCTCATTTGGAAAGTCGAAGAGGCCTGTGGTGGAGGAGGAGGTAGTGGCATGCATGGCAAATGCGGTCGTTCCCACTTGATCATCATCACCGTCATCTTCGTCTCCAGACATGTATTCTTCATGAACAAGTGCCTTGTCATCCTTCCTCTTTGCAAACTTGGTGAACTTCTTCTTCTTAATCACAAGCTTCTCGGACTTGTCTTCACGTCTCTCATACGGACAATCATGACAAAGTGTCTTGTGCTATCACAATTGTAGCATTTCCTTCGCCCAAAGGATCTTCCTTGAAGATTTTTTCCTTTGTTTGCCATGGTCCCAGAGTATTCTTGACTAAGAGAGCCAAGTCTTCTGCAAAATCATTTGTCGGGCACGAGGTGTCATTGTCCTCCTCACATATCTCTTCACTCACTTCTTCCTCCCTTGAGGGTTGGCTTATCACTTTCTTGGCCTTCAAAGCAAGATTGGAGTTCTTGGTTGCTTGAGCTATTGCAAATGTTTTCTTGGACTTGGTTTCCAAAAGAACATGGGTTGAGAAAGTGGAGACAACTTGAGACGCGGTCGACTTGTGATAGTCCGGACGTTGATGAACCATCATGACCATGGTATGTTCCATGAGAACCATAGCATCTATGAACTTGTCCTTGATGAAATCATCATTTGCCCAAGTGCACCCAAAGGTTCTCAAGTTGAGCACAAGGGACTTCAACCTTCGGTAAACCTCTTCTGCGGACTCACCCTCATTCCTCACAAAGAGATTGACTTCTTGCTTGAGCAAAGCCAACCGAGATCTTCGAATTGCTTCATCTCCTTCGAGAGCCTCCTCAAGGCAATCCCAAATTTCCTTTGCGGTTTTGAGAAGAGCAATGGAGTCACGTCTTCAGCCACAGCTGTGCGAAGCATGTTGTGTGCGGTTGCATTGAGTTGGTCATCAACCGCTTCCCTTGGAGTGAGATTCATTGGGTCCTTGGGGTTGAATCCATTGACCACAATCCACCACAGTTGAGTTGAAGCACTGCGCATGTGAGACTCCATATCTAGCTTCCACTTAGCAAACGCATTAGCTTTCAAAGGAGGCCCAACAGGATTAATGCGAGGATGTTGCAAAGGTTGAGGAGAGTAAAAGGGTTCCACGGCACTGTACTTGGGGACTTGAGTATGAGCCGGAGAAGCAAGAGGTTCCCTCGAGTCCTCCGCATCATGAACAACATTTGGATCAAACGAGTTTGATGCGGAGGTTGATGGCTTCAAACGAGCATCAACTTCCTCCTTGACCGAGGACCAAACTTCTTTCAACATAGAGGCTTTGATGTCCGCAAACATTGAAAGAATATCGGCCGCGGTCAAAGGGGCACCCCAGTCAGGAGGAGCGGTGGGAGCAATGACCGGGGCACCAAGTGCCTCGATCGCGACGGGGGGTAGGTTTTGACCATCCCCCGCAACAGGTGCGTCACCTCCCTCATTCCCTAGATCGACCATATCCTCTAATGTTGTAAAACCTTATATTAGAGCACGAGGCTCTGATACCAATTGAAAGGATCGATACGGTCGACTAGAGGGGGGTGAATAGGAGACTACAAATTTTAATCTTTCTTGTCATTTTTAAGGCTTCGTGGATAAATAGAGTTCACTAGAAATGCAACTAGGTGAATGCAACCTATATGACAAACAAGCTACAAGAGAAATAAGCTAGGTAACAAACTAAATAGCACATCAACAAGCATACAACAACAAAGTAAGGTGCGGGAAAGGATTAACCACAAGTGAGATGAGGACGCGGATTTTATCCCGAAGTTCACTCTTCCTTGGGGAAGAGCTACTCTCCGTTTGGAGCGATGCCGGAGCCAAAACTTGCGGAACGCCACCGAAGGCTCACCGTAATCTCCTTCGAGTCACCCCCAACGGATGAGCCACGAATCACTCAGGGTTGGTCTTGGAGGCGACCACCACACCTTTACAAACTTCTTCGGAGCACACCACAAGCAAGGAAGCTTCCGGAGGAACCTCTAGCCGCCTAGGAGCCCAAGCTCCAAGAGTAACAAGTCAATGGGGAAGAAATATTGCAGGGAGCGCGATTTGGTTTGGTCAAGTTGTAGACCGGGTCTTGCTCTCCCAATCCCCAAAGTTTCAACAAGTTTGGGTGGAGGGATTGAGAGTATTGAGCAAAATGGGGTGTATCAATGGTGGAGCTCAACAAGACATTAGGGTTAGGGGTTGGAGGTGGAAGAAGGGCATATATATAGTGTTCTTGGCCGGTGGGGATTTCTGCCCGTTGGACCCCGTGCGCACGGGCTAAGTCAGCCCCGTGCGCACGGGGTACTCAAAGACTTTCACACCACCCCATGCGCACGAGGGTCAAAAGACCCCGTGCGCACGGGGTACTCAGAGAGTTTACATGGTACCCCGTGCGCACGGGGGTCAAAAGACCCCGTGCGCACGGGGTACTCAGAGAGTTACGCAGTACCCCGTGCGCACGGGGTACCCAGTAACTTTATGTTGCAAGCTTTCTGAGTACCACAGCACACACACTAGATCCTTAAAGTGGTCAGAGTGGGAAGGATAAGAGAGTAAGGTTTGGCAATGGCATTCCCACATGACTTTCATCCACACAGACCCCTCTTAATAGTGCGGTCTTTCCTACAACTCGAAGCAAACCAAAACTAAAAACCTTCGAAGCGTCGAAAGACCACGCCTTTGCCCTCTTTGAAATGGGGGGTCACACATCTCCATTGTGGGCACTTAGAACCAATATCCTGAGATAAACTTTAGCAGCCGATATTAGTTCAACTAACCACATTGTCATCACACCAAAATATAGCATAAGTGCCACTTGCACTTTCAACCGGCGAACTAAGGTGGCGGAGAAGAAAGCCACTACCAACTACGCCGCCAAGGAGGCCGCTCTGTGTGCCACATAGCACCAGGCCGACGTCGACGACAAGGAGTCCATCATCGCCAAGGCGCACGCCCTCCTCATTCTCTCGGTCGCTACCATGGCCGCGGCGAGCATAGGCTCGTCGGTCGTTCGTCCTCCGTAGTACCGGTCCCCGAGCTTGTTCATCACACCGGAGACGTCTAGGTATCATGTGTCGCCGCTGCATGGCCATGGCAAGACCCGGTTCTCCACGTCGACGGACGGCGGCGTGGACGCGTCGTCCACCCCCGCCATCTTCACCGTGGGCGTCATCGACCTCAACGTGACACCGGGGTACAGTGGCACTGGCCAGCCGTCTGATGGGACGCAAAGGAAGCAGCCCCGGTCGACTCCTACGGCCAACCTTGCCGCCCGCAAGTTGTTCGATGAAATGCCAGTGCCGATGCCGATGGTCAACGACCCTGACTACGCCGCTTTCATGGAGAACGTCATCTTCGAGGGTCGTGGTAAGGCCTTCAACGTCAAGGAGGAGGCCACTAAGAGGAGCAAAGAGGCTTGACATGGAGGAGGCAGCTAAGAGGAGGAAGCTTAACATTGAGGAGGCCGCTCAATTGAAGAAGCTCGTGATCGAGGCCACCAATGTCGACACCAAAGCAAAAGAGGTGGCGCTCGTGATCATGAGGATCGACAAGACTAACATGTCACCGGAGAGGAAGACTTGGTTCGCGAATCGGCAGAAGGAGATGTTCGCCCAAGACGGCCTGAACTAGATGAGTGGCCTCGGCCGTGGACTATGGCCGTGCATTTTCAAAGCTGACTAGTGTACCCTCCGCTGGCTTTGTTGCTGGCGCCAAATACTTGTTCATTTTGAAAGCTGGTTAGTGTGCCGGTCGTTGGCTTTGTTGTCGGCGTCAAAAACTTGTTCATTTTGAAGGTTGGCTAGTGTGTCGGCTCCTGGCTTTGTTGCCGACGTCCAAAACATGTTCATTTTGAAGGCTAGCAAGTGTGTCGGCCGTTGGCTTGTTGCCGGCGTGAAACTAGGTGGTGACCATTCTGTAGGCCGCTGGCTTTGTTGCTTGCCGGCATGAACCTCGGCTGCTGGCGTGAACTATAAACGTTGGCGTTATGTTGCTTTGAAAAAATTGCATGCAGCCGGACAATATGCGGCCATGCGTGCACGGCCGGCGCATCCCCAAACCCGGACGGACACCGTCCCATTGTCATCCCTAAGGGTGTGTTTGGTTCGGGAGTGAAGTGGAATGGAATGGAATGGTTCCATTCCACTGGAGCGGGTTGGTTATGTTTCTATGTTTGGTTGGGATAATTATGTGGAACGGAATGGCTACATTCCAGTGTTTGGTTAGGGTAATGGAACGGAATGAATTTGATTAGAAATGGCCAGATTATCTCTCGGAATTGCCTCATATAAATAGAACAAAATTTTTATCAATAAATTGTTTGAATTGTCAGCGAAAATTCAATTGTATTATAGTTTGGACAATTTATGAATTTATTTAGTCACTATACATTGCCATTACCATGCACCCTTCGTGGTTCAGACTCTCCGCATACGAACAATTCAGAGTTCAGACTCCCTCATGCACCAACAATTCAGAGTTCATACACGACATTACAACACACGCATTTGCTAATTGCAGTTTACAATCAGTTGCAATTTTCCCCCTCTTTTTTTGCTAGCAAAAGAAGATGAAGCTCTCGAACGGCACGGCATACGCTGCTGGTGCACGCCATTAGAGAGGGAGAGTCGACGCCTGAGAGCGGCGTCGCAGATCAAGCAGGAGAGACAAGGGGGTGGCCGGCGGCATCACAAATCGAAAGGGGGGATACGAGGAGGTGGCCGGCAGCGTCACAGATCAAGTGGGGGGAGACGAGGGGGTGGCGGCGATGAGATTAGGGTGACCAAGAGTCGGGAGAAGGGGTGAGACTAAGGCGTTCCGCGTCATCCGGCCAATTCGGAGGAACGACCAGGTTCAGCATATTGACCGAACATGCCGTTCCAGGAACTAAGTGGGTTCGGGGACATCCGGGTCCGGGACAGAAGCGAGGGACTAGGACATGCGGCACGCAACAGAGTGACCAGCCTAAGACGCAGCTGATCAGCCGATTCAGCTTATTATGTTTGGCGAAAGGAACGGCCATTGAAGAGAAAAGCAGACATGATTAAACAGCAACAAGAGCTAAAGATAATAGCTGATATATGTTCAGTAGTAAACATTATCATTATTGGCTTGCAAGCTCAAGTCAGGGAGGAAACACAGTAGCAGCTGCTCCACCGCAAAATTACTAGCATAGTACACATAATAAACACAGGAGAAAAAAGGAGTCTCTTCATCTTCGCTGCTTTCCCCCACGCCGAGAGGAGCCACATCGAGATATTTTCTTAGGCAGACTTCACGGTGGCGGCGTTGATGATGTCGATGAACTCAGGCTGCACGAGCGAGAGGAGAACAGTGTTTAGTCATATGGGTGCAGGCAGGTCAGGCATGATGATGATGAATACTCTACTATGTTTGTGTTTTGTGTTTACCTTCAAAGAAGCTCCACCAACAAGGAAACCATCGACATCGGGCTGCGCAGCCAACTCCTTGCAGCTTGCGCCAGTTACAGATCCTACAGCAACAAGGCGCACATAATCAGATATCAACAAGGCGCGCATAATCAGATATCAAGATGACTTGGCAGTCAATGTGTAGATAAGGAGCCATTTGTGTTCAAACAATGGGTATACATTACCTCCATAGATGATCCGTGTGGATGCAGCAACCTCGGGGCTCACATTGGTCTTGAGCCAGTCCCTCAGATTGGCATGGACCTGCCAACATAGAACAAATCCGAGTATTAGCTAGCCATAAGAACATATGTTTGAAATCAAAGGGGCATACACCAATCTTCAAATGCGTTAACACTTACTTCCTGCGCCTGAGCCGGTGTCGCAACTTTACCGGTGCCAATGGCCCACACTGGTTCATACGCAACGACCACATTGGTCCAGTCCTTGATCTTGCCTGGAAAACAAACAATCATCTCAGCCTACACTATCAGGTGATATTTTAATATTATCTACAAAGTCTGCATTGGACACAGAAAACATGTGGATTCATCCAACCATGAACAGCAGATATGAGCAATTTGTGATATGCATGTTCAAAGAAAATAGCAATGCTGAATTACTCATAATGGAAGTTTGTGAGTTTGTTTCTGAACTGTAGTATTAAAAGTATGTCAAGATTTAACTGACGTGAAGTAAAATTATCAATGAAGAAACAAATTTAGCTAGCTTTTGCAAGCATAAACTTCACGCCAGGAAATTAAACACCCAAAGCTGAGACCATTCACCACAAACCATCAAGATCAATGGTAAGAGAATTCAAGAGAATATAAACACATTGATACAAACAATTCAAAGTTAAATTTGGTGCATGTTCACAAACTAAAGGTCCATACCAGCAATTGCTTTTGTCTGTTCAGCAACAACTTCCATGGTTGATCCAGCTTCTCGCTGCTCGAGAGTCTCACCAACACATGCAATGACCTTCAAGCCCTGAGCGAGTGCATATGCAACCTTCTCTCCAACAAACTGCCATTCAAGAAAGGGAAGACGATTTAGCGCTGAAAACTCTTTAAAACTTTCTATTGAAATTTCCAAAGTTGAATATGTGATTTTGCTAACTTAGAATTGGGAAAGAAAGAAAGTACTAATCTAGTCCCATGTTCACTAATCTAGTCCCATGTTCATATCAATCTGTTTGGAGAAGTGCAAAAAATTGGAACCAAATTCATAGAGATGGAACTCTAAGTGCATGCTGTTTTTTGAACCATGGTTCAAGTATATTCAGAACACAAAATCAACTGCAGGAAATCCCCCTCAGAGTAAGAGGGGTTTTTCCCCAGGTTGATACAGTAATATTGTAGGTTCGTCCCAATAGCAGAATTTCATAGTCTGGTTGTTTGCTGTATTTGCAAAGGGAAAGGTGCCTGATGTGAATAGATGTAAACTGCAGCGTACCTCACTTGATTCTCCCATCAAGCTCCTCCTTTCAGAGTGTCCAAGAATGACCCAGGGAACGCCGAGGTTGACAAGCATCTCAGCACTGCATTAGCAACAGGTTTTGAACCAACATATATATAAGTTGAATGGGGAATAAACAAAACAGAAACTGATGCAAACATAAGAACTATTCATCTGGATTAGATATTAATCACTAACCAAATCTAACACCAATACTGAATGTGTAAAGAAAACAAATGAACATTGGTTTACAAGTGAGAGCACTATTTCTAGACTGTGTTAAAGCAAACATGTGAAAGACAGCATATGTTTGCCTTGCAGGTTTGTAGTTAATCCATGGCATTAAAACATACTGGCAGAGAACTGAATGCTAACCTGACTTCACCGGTGAAAGCACCGCCCTTCTTCACCCAGCAGTTCTGAGCAGCAACTTGGATCTCTGGGCGCAGCTTAGCCTTGACGGTGGGAAGGAAGACATAGGGCGGGCTGACGACAACCTCTGCAGTTCATCAGCCAATAAAACCATAAGCACATCCCGCAATGCAGCTTTAAGCGTCGCCAAAATTTGACACAGGGTGACCAAAACATATAAGGCCGTGCACAGAAAGGGCAGGCATCCGTACCGACAACATCCGTAGAGGCGATCTGTCCAGCGTTCAGAGTATTGACGATACTCTCTACCTGTTCGACAGTTCCATTCTGCACACATCAAGAACATACATGTCAGCATCAAGAATCAACTCATCAGAGATAACTCAACACTAAACAGCTAGCAAGAACAAACTGCCGAAGCAGGTAACAGCTAGCGAGATCAAACTGCTTTTTAACCTAGATGAACTTCTCCTACAGACCCAGGAAATAACATGTCGTGCCATCTGATCCCAAGCTAGATGCATGCATACACAGTAATAATAGCTCCAAGCACCCCCAAAAAGACAAGCACCGGTAATTAATGATGCATCAAACAATCCCAACGCTCGACATCGGAAGTAAGACGGGATCATTGGAATCACCGCCCAGATCTTAACCAGAAATCCCGCCCTTCAACTATCGCATCCATCCTTCCCGAGTTAAAAAAAAAATAGCCGGCGCACACACTAAAACAGCTAATCTGTACACCGATCTGAACCGAGAGCGGGCGAAGCTACCGCTCAAATCTAAGGACAATCCTCCCGATTTCACACTCGAATAACCCTCCAGATCCACCAAACAGCACATAATAATACCCCAGACACCCGATTGCTCCACGCCGATCCATCCCCCCATCCAACAGGAACCAAAACACGGAGCTACGACGATAAATAAGAGAGATCAGGGGGCGGGGGCGAAACCACGTACGCATTTCCAGTTGCCGCCGACGAAGAACTTGCGGCCCATGGCGACGGAGGAGGGGGGGGGGGGGGGGGGGGGGGGGGGCCGGATCGGGTTGGGAGGGACGGGCGGACGGGAGAGGGCTCGAGATTGGATTTGGTGGCGTTTCTTTTCTTCTTGTGGAGGAAGAAAGACACGGCGGGGGCAGGGGCGAGGATATAAAGGGAGGGGGCTGCGATGTGGCCTCATGAGGCCGGCCGGCCTCGGGCGACCATGACAGGTGGGCCCCGCTGCCACCGCCGATTTTTCTGGGTTTCTCTCGCGCACACAGCTATTATTGGGGAACAAGAAATGTGTCGACAGCTTTTCTTTTTGGTTTTACAGCTAGGTGTACCAAGAGAGCAATACTTCTGTCTGAGGGACTATGAGAGAAATATAATACTCCTACTATATACAAAATACAAATGTTGTTGTTGTTGGTCTGTTCTTTGCTTTGGCTTTTCCGAAGTCCTCTATGTTTTTGAAGGAACATATTGATTTTATTTTTAGACTATGAAGTATAGTGATTTGATAAGGAGTCATTGACCATTTTATGACCACACAATTATACTCATATAGGTACATGATTTTGAAAAATTAATCCGGATGACACCAATCTTATGCCACCAAATTGCATGAGTGGTTGTTGATCAAAATTATGTCTTGACGAAACAAATTACGCTCTAGAAAGAGCAACGAAGAGCGTATCTTTTCTAAGACTCCCAATGGTCGTTTCTCTCTTTTTTGGTTCTTTCGCAATTATATCAAACGAAGAATTTCAGCGGGAATTTAAGAAGGCTAATCATTGTATTAATTTTAGGATGTGGTTGTCAGCCTTCAAGAATCCAGTTGCAGTTTTTTTTTTTGCTCTACTCTTCTCGGGCTCCTAGCTTTATGTAACCTTCTATGTTCTTTAGAGAGTTACAACATGTCTTTTGTCCAACTATTATTGAGGAAAAAGAGATGTGGTGACAGCTGTGTACGCCAACACCAAGAGAGCAATGGTAGTACTTATTAATTCTTTGTTGATCTGTTCCTTGCTTTGGCATCTCCAAAGTTGGTTATTTTTTAAGTAATGGGTACTCTATTGATATGTAAGATTTACAAAATTGTAATCATACTAAGTAAATGCTTTTGGAAATGAATCTCCGGATACCAACTTTATGTCAAGTAAATTTTACATGATAGAGTAAATTGTTGATCAATGGTTTTGTTTTCGTGTACCAAAATACGCTCCACGGAAATCAACGGAGGAAGCAAAATTCATGTACGGGCCAATTTGATCGATGACCGTTAGTTGAACTCATATAATTGGTCCATACGAATACCAGGTTGTTGTATTCGCTCCCGATAATCCAATTATAATTTGATAGTTTGTCTAGCATGTTGCGGCTTTCTAGACCATGCGCGCCTGCGTTCTTTTATCACAAGCACGATACAATGTGTGCCTTTGCCTCTCTGCTTTCACTGTCTATTCAACACTTCAACAGCCATCTCATGTAAAAATCATGCAGATTAAGAGTTTTTAATTGGCCATGTAATGGTCGGCACCAAAGTATGACTTGTTTTCCAATCAACAATTGATCTTCGTTGTGCCGCATCACAAATTTTGTAAGGGGAGGCGCCAAAGTATGACTTGTTTCCCAAGCCAATATAAACAAGAGTCACCAGGAGATGCTCTTCTATTATTCCAAGTACTTTTTTTAGAATAAAAATACCGAGATGCTTTTGCCTGGGGAGCATGACGGGTGGCCGTAGCAGCAAGAAACGAGACAGTGGGCGGCGCTTTCTTTTCTTTGGGCGTAACAAAAACAGCGGGCGGCATATGCCGCGGCGGATGGTGCGTGCTGCGCTGATGCGCATCTGCCTCCTGACGATTCCCTGGGCCTCATCTTAAGTGACGGGGCTGAGGGATAGCTTAGGAAAGAGCCCACACGTGTCTAGCTCTGGTAAAGTAAAGTGTCCCATATTATGGCCCATATTACGGCCAGTGTATCTAAATGTCCCGGCCCATGTAAGGTTTTTTTTTTCATGGCTTCTCATTTGGTTTTTTATTTTTATTTTTTCTCTTTTCTTTCCTTTTGCATTTTCTGCTTTTACCGACCTAAAATTTTCACAACTTCGCGAGTGTCTTCCCAAATTAAAAGAACTTTTGCGAACTTTTATTTTCATAATCTGTGATTATTTTTTCTCAAATTTGTGAACTTTTCCAAAATTTTGTGCACATTTTTGTATTATGAACTTTTTTCAAAATTTGTGAACTTTTCTCCATTTTAGCAAACCTTTTCCGAATTAAGAAATTTCCAAGACTTGAACTTTTTTCAAGTTCGTGAACTTTTCTCCAATTAGCAAACTTTTGTTACAAATCCTATGAAATGTTTTGAAATTAGTGCTGAACTTTTTTAAAAATTGTTGGGAAAACAATTAGTTTGAACTTTTTTCACTTTGTGATTTTTTTTCCTTTTCTGGAAAGGTCAATTGTCAACTCTCTGTGGTCAACATTCGACGGTCTCCGGTGGCCGAGTCAACAATCGTAGGTCCGCCAACAAACCATTTTTTAAAAAGAACTCAATTTGGTCGGACCATATGCTATGTGTGTGAGCGCCGCTTTTCCTAATAGATGCCAAAGATGCCAATTAGGAGCTCTCCAAATGTTGTAGGTTGTTCATTGCATTTTCCACTAAACGCTATTACCAGGTCGGGCATTTAGCAGGTGGAAGCGAGAGACAAAAGCTGGTTTTAGAAACCTTTTGAGCCTTCCGGTTTTATTGATGTTTCAAAAGTTTTACTTTACTTTATCATTTTCAGATTTAATTCATATTATTTGTTTCTAATTTTTCTTTTGCTTTAAGGACTTTCACAGACTTGTCGAATGTCCAAGCATTTTTTAAATTCACGGACTTTTTTTTTCAAATTTGTGTACATGTGATGAATTCATGAATATATTCTGAACTCAAAAACATTGAAACATTGTGAACATTTTCTTGAATTCTTGAATATGCTTCAAATTTTAATATGTATTCAACCGACTAATATTTTTAACAATTGAACATTTTTCAAAAATACATGAATATTTCCAAAATTAGCAAAAAAAAGTCATTCTTGAACATTACTTCAATTTGCGAGCAAATTTTTAAAATACTTGAATATTATCAATTTTTGTGAATATCTTTTGAGCCTGTGAAAATATTTAGAATTGATGAAAAAAATTGAAATAGGTGAACACTTTTTGAATTCATTAGCATTTTCCAAATTTGAACATGTTTACAACTTTGTGAACATTTTTTAACTTCATGAACAAATTTTCAAATTCATGAGTGTTTATAGAATTTAAAAGTATTTTTCGAATTTCATACGTTTGTTTAAAGTTTATCAACATTTTTCAAGCGCAACGGATTTTTTGAAAACAATAACTTTAAAAAAAATTATGATCTTTCAACTTTGTTAATATTTTTTAATTAAATTGAAATACTTGTCGAAGTTAAGAACAAAGTGATGAAAATGGGAAAAAATGTGGTCGCTCGTTGGTTGGTGCTTGGGCACTGACTTATCACTCGGCCAGGTCCAAATACGTGCGGCGGTTGGCTGGAGCGGGAGGCACGCACAAAAGCAACAGTTGCCTTCCCGCTCGCTGCAAGCAATGTATAGCACTGCCCACACTAACGATCGATCATGTGTATTTATTGCCCTTGAGAAATTGTATGTACTGTGCATTGCCATTTGATGCTCTTTGCGTCAAAAACGAGTGTTGACACACAGGCGTGTGCTTTCGTGGGCCAGCCCATGTCGCAACATACTGTAGCGAGTTTTAACTCTTTGTTTTTTTTTTGGTTTCCCATGTTTTTTGTTTAGTAGGAAATATGCCCGTGCGTTGCAACTGTAGAAAAACTATCAGATTATATAGGTTTCGTAAATACAAACAAAGTCTGAATCAAATGCAAGGATGAGATAAGGACTTTCAAGATGTAATTTCACAAACTATGTCTGAGTGATATCATGATGAGATAAGGGAGATTTATTTCAAAACTAAAAATATGATGGTCTCATCACAACTTGATTTCCTAAGGTGCCACAATGAGAAAGTTGGCCTGCATTGATGGACTATGCTTGAGTTAGAATGATGAATGATGTGTCTCGCTTTGACCTAGCGTAATGGTGTTTACCGTAACCAGCATTATGGTACCAGAGTTAACATAGTTGTGTATGGAGGAAAAATAGACATTTAGTCATTTTCTTATAGTTTACAAAACTAACACATAGAAAGTTGCGTCAATTTTTTGGAGGCTCAACTCTGTTCAAAACTTAAAAACCTTTTTTTTTACTGATGCATGGGACCAAATAAAATCATAAAACGACAACTACAGGTCCCATAATGAAACCTCTATGTAAGGGACGGTTCATTTCGTTCATTATTTACATATCTGTTTTAATTTTTGTGAGCATTTTCTAAAATTTCTTAGATATATTTTTCAAATTCCCGAATATTTTTTTAATATAGGATCATTATTAAAAAGTATGTACATTTTATTTGAAATTGTAATTTTTTAAAATATGTGAACAATTTTTTGAAATCATGAAAACAATTATGATTTTCTGATTTTATTTTCAATTCACAAGCAATTTATAATTTCTCAATATTTTTTCAAAACTCACAACCTTTTGAAATTTGGTTCTTTTTGAAATCCTGAATTACTTCATAGAATAAAAAACAAAAACATCAATGAGAAAGTAAATAAATCATGAACATTTTATGATTTTCTGAATGTTTTTTGAATTCACAAGAAATTTATAATTTCTCAATTTTTTAAAAACTCACAACCTTTTGAAATTTGGTTCTTTTGGAAGTCCTGAATTATTTCTTAGAAAGAAAAAAATAGCAATAAGAAAGTAAATAAAAGCAAAAAAATGAAATAGAAAACAAAGGGTGCCATGATCCACACATGGGCCGGCCCACTACCACGTGCTAGAGGAGGATGCGCGCTTACTAGAGGAAATAAGGAGATAAAAATGGGCAGAATCAAGGATCAAACCATGGTCTCCCGTGGGAAGGACTGCCGCCCCAGTAATCACACCGCTCGTGTGCTCATGTAATAGAAGTGTATCTCATTATATAAGAACAGAACCCGGCGGCGATTTGAAATAAAAACAAATCATTTTTCTTCACTTACGGGTGGCATTGGGGGGTAATTATTGGAAACTACGTGGGCAATTTCGGTGACGGACGACCAGAAGCGTCATGTGCTTTATTATTAAGGAGAGATTATTAAAAATATGATATTTATTTATTTTAAAACCTTATTTTAGATTTGTTTTTCAAAGTTTGTATTCTTTTAAAAGTATCAAAAAAACTGAACCGAGAAAATTGGCACTTTCATGCATTCTGAATTTTTTGAAAAATCTAAAATTAAAAATTTCTAAAATAAAGGAAAAAGGAAAATATAAAAAAGTAAAAACTGAACCGAAACCTTCTAGATGGTTCCAAAATCAGTAAAATTGTTGATCCAGAAAAGTTGGAAAAACCAGAATCCATATATGGCTAAATAGGCTGGCCCACCTGACCGCTGGCTTCACTCCTCTGTGCCAATGGCCAACACTTTTGACTTAATGTGCGTCAAATTGGAAATGCACGTGCACTCTCTACGGCTCAACTTGTTAGCTTGGTTATATCTAAAATAATTGTATGTGTTTTTTCTTTGCTCAACTGTGTTCCATTTTCTTCTAAAAAAACTGTGTTCCATTTTTTTATGCTGCTTTTTACCTCGATGTATTGATAATTGAATCCCTATATAGCTAAATAGCTGGCCCATCCGAGCGCTCGCTTCGCTCCTTTGTGCGAAAGGCCGGCACTTTGAAGCAATGTGCGTCAAATAGGAAATGCACTGTCCACTATACTTTTTTTTTACGGGTGCACTATACGGCTCGACTAGTTAGCCTGGTTATATCTAAAATAATTGTATGTGTTTTTGCTTTGCGCAATTGTGTTCCATTTATTTATTCTGCTTTTTACCTCGATCTATTGATTTAATTGAAAAGAGTTGTTACATTGATAAAAAAATACACTGGAAATCAGTGACTATAGTTCGGTCACTACACAAACTCTGGCACACATTGCTGAGAAAACATCTCCGCAAAAGTCATCGTCGCGTGATGTCCTCCATCCAGCAACTCCGACTTCACCGCAACCGACCACTATCATGCTTGATCATCATGGTTAGCTTGATTTTATTTACTTTTGACAGGATGGTTAGCTTGATTTGATAGCTAGAAAAAAGGTTCCTTGATGCATACATGGATGATTCGGAAATCGAAGTGATCGAGACTTGGCCGTTGGAGCCGTCCTGTCCAAGTCCGAACACGCATCATGTGCCACGACCTAGCTAGAATGCTCCCCTGAGTACGTGGTAGTTTGCGTAAGACTGGATGCTCCTTGAGTTATTTTCTAATGACTTAACGAGAACTGGATGATGCTTGCTTGATTCATCAGTCTGAACTCAACGAGATTCGAGATCAGTTCAGCGCTTCTGCTTCAGCTTCAACAACAACTCCAGAGTCCAGACTCCTGCCAGTACTACTACTACTATTTGGTCGATGTGTACATATGATGATGCCTCATGACCACGATAGTTTATAGTACACTTATTGATTGATTATTAGTCGAACGGCTGCTTTCACCACATGAAAATGTCTCCCCATCTCATCGATTCTTAGCTAATTATATACTCCATAACGTCCTGTCTCTAACATGTGTTGCTTTCATCTTTCTCTTTGCATTTTCTCCTTGTGCCACGACGCATCTCTATGTAGAAAACATTGAGTAGGATAATAAGAACTTTAAAAGCTGATAGGAAGAACATTCTACGTGTGAAGTGGACGGCTTCTCCTTCTCTTCTCTGAGTTCAGGTGAGTTTCTGTTCAAATTAGCGATGTCGTCAGCACAATATTGAATATTCCATCGTATACAATCCAACTAGCGCAACAACTTTGTTGCCTCTGCATCGGGTGATGCATGGTGGCCATTGCCTCAATGTTGTCCGAGAGCTGAAGTGTTCTAGCATTCGCCTCTTTTGGATATTTTTTATTGATTGCCTACCATTTTTGAGAAATATGTTGATATATAAACATGAGTTCGTGTGTGATTCTACCGCTTCGTCACTCTGCACGTGTCATCCTTTATGCTCCACTACAGAGATCAATAATGTATCGTCGGGTAGGGAATCCCATCGGCAGCGAAGCCAGTAAGCAAGCCCAAGTCCATGTAATATCATACCAAATGTTATGCACACGAGTCTGAGCAGACATGCTATAATTGGAGTAGACGGAATTATTGTTGCTATTTATTAGAATTGTTGTTCTGTGGCACTTGTAGAAAGTACTCCCTCCGTCCCATATATAAAAACATTTTTGACACTAGTGTGGTGTTAAAAATGTTCTTATATTTTGAGACTGAGGGAGTATAATTCACCATTTTTTTAGAAGAAAAGGGTTGTGCCCCTGTTCCATTCCATATAGAAACGAAACAATAGATCCAGTGTATATTACAGCGAAGAGCTCACGACGGCCAGCAGGCACGCTGCCGCAGTAAAACGAAAGCGTCACAAAAGCTACAGCAACACAAGACCAGAACTAAAACCAGAAAGCAAATAGCAAACAACACTACGAAGATAGACAGTGTTACTACAGTCTCACTGCCAAGAGAACAGAGCTAAAAGGTGTCTCCATGCCTCAGCCAGGATCTGGCCACAGCAATAGAGGAGGGCTTCTCGCTTTCATCTCCAACTCTTTCGCAACCCACACCAGCTTGTGCCTGGCACACCCTGAGGAAAGGCATTCCCACGTAGATAGATTTGACGTTGTTCTCCTCCAGATAGCCTGCAAACCAGGCAAACAAACATTATTGAAAACCATGTCGTTGCGACTTTTCCAGATCACCCACAGCCCAGCCGCATGGACAGTATTGATCGCAGCAAACTTGTCTCCTCTGAGCCAGTATGAGGAGATAGACATCATATTAATGTCTTCACTTACTCCAGTAAGGGCACAGATGGCTTTCCAGAACTCAACAGTAACAACACAAGCACTGAATAAACGGAAACATGATTCTTGTTCAGAGCAAAACACACAAGTAGGATCACCCACCTCCTGTCTTTTGCTCAAGTTGTCTTTGGTCAGCAGTTTATTATTGACTAAAAGCCAGAGAAAGATCTAAATCCTGGAAGGGATTTTGAGATTCCATACAGCAGGAGAACTAGTAGGTAGAACTCCTCTGAAATTAATAAATTTATAGAAGGATTTAACTGCATAAACCCCTTTAGAATTCAGATTCCAAACTGGGGAGTCATCCTCATCTATCAATTGTATGGAACTAGCAATTTCTGCAAGTTCAAACCAAAGAGCCATCTGTTCCTGGTTGAAACATCTCCTAAAAGTAAGCTTTAGGGTATAGCCATCCCAGATTTTATCAATGGTGGCATTATGCTCATTAGCTAAGTTATATAGTTCCCAATACTGGGTAGCCAAAGTAACATTGCCAAACCAATGGTCCTCCCAGAATCTAGCCCTCTTGCCATTACCAATCTTCCAAGAGAAGCCAACACTAGTAGAAAAAACCCCATTCGTCCCGGTTGGTTAGGGCCTTTTGTCCCGGTTCTTGAACCGGGACTAAAGGGTCGTTACTAATGTCCTAGACCTTTAGTTCCGGTTCTAACATGAACCGGGACAGATGGGCCTCCACGTGGCCGGTGCGCCGAGCCCAGGCAGGAGGGCCTTTGGTCCCGGTTGGTGGCACCAACCGGGACCAAAAGGCATCCACGTGTCAGCATTTTAGGGGCTGGAGTTTTTGTTTTTTTTAAATGGGGGAGGGGGGTTGGGGGTTTTGGGGGTTAATTTAGGTGTTTCATATATTGTGTTAGCTAGCTAATTAATAGAGAGAAGTGTCCTCTCTTATGTCCGTGCTTGGTCGACACTACGTACTATACATAGAGAGGCCCTCGACACGCTAGCTAGTAAAAAAATGAAGGAAACCATTAAGTACAGAAGTTCGTCATGCATACCGAGAGAAGTGATCGATCGACCTCTCCTTCTCCGAGAGATTGGTCGAACAACAAGTTTTCGTATTATCTATCCGACGCTACTGGCTACATATATATACAATATGTAAGATCTCTTACAATCCCCTAGCATTTGAAATCAACTTCCACATGGTATTCTCCGGCTTTATTGATGACGTGGTCAAGAAAGAATCCCGCCAATTGCTCTTGAATTGCTTTCATGCGATCTTGTGGTAGGAGTTCATCCCGCATCTGTCACGTCTAATTTGAAGAAGGGGGTTAATACATATATATATATATATATATATATATATATATATATATATATATATATATATATATATATATGAATGAAACTCAACAGAAATGATGGTGTAATAAAATGAAATTGTGAATATTATTGCTTACGCACTTCATATTGTCTTTTAGAGTAGCCTCGCTTATTTTTCAAAGTCGCGTTGTAGATGAACTCGCACACATAGTATCCACAGTAATCATTCCCTTATTCCTGCCACAAGCACTTTACGAGAAATAGAGGTCAATCAAACTGATAATGAAGCATTATAAATGGCATTGATGAAAGTATAGCTATAGAATCAACGGAGATGCGCGCAACTAGCTAGCTAATAGTACTTATTTTCAGTTATGTATATCGCAGCTCCTTTGGCAGTCCCGGAACTTCTGCGATGAACTGTTTCCAAACCCTGCAAGACAAAGAAAATAATTATTATTACTTGAGATATCAGGAAATGAACAAAAAGTTGCCGATATGGTGCGATAATGATCGATTGAACTTACTTGTTGATCATTTTAGTCATGTCCGCATAGGTTTCGGGATCATTTCGTCTCGAGTCTGAGACGGTTACTAGTCCCCGCTCAAGCTTAATCTCCAGAAGAACATAGTGGAAGCTGGGCACGCATGCATAATTCATCAATTACATTACTATAACCTCGCTCGAGTAATAAGGGAAACCGAATATGCACACGACAGTAACACTCACTCGAAGTTGTAAGGAAAGAGTATTAAATCTTTGTTTTGATTTTTGATCAACGATTGTAGCAAGTTGGCCTCGGCCTCTTCAGCGTTCTTTGTAACCAGAAATTCATCTATGATATTTGTGTTAATAAACCCAATATCATACATTTCTTGTTTTCTGCACTCGACGATCTTCAATCTGCATAATATAGTGAGGATAATTAATTATATATACATGCAATGAAAGAGCTGAGCTATATATAGAGACTTAATGATAGAAATAGTACTTACAGACAGTAGCAAAAGACCGTTAATTTATCGAGGGCCTTTTGATTGAAGAACTCGAAGAACTCCTCAAATGGAACAGGCAACAGATCAGTTCCAACGAGGTCGTGCTCCTCTTTAATTCTCAGATACAAAGTATTTGTCCCCCAGACTCTCTGCAGGTTTTCATGTGCCAATTATGGAATCTTCGCATCATCGTTGTTAGATATTTTTCATCTTTGACGAGAGGCTTCCCGTACTCGTATCTGTGTTCGTCCACCTCCAAGAAATCAAAATGTACATCGTCAGGCAGGTAATCTCTAAGATTGCGGCACGATTGCTTTGCTTGTTCGCCGAGCTGGGCAATTTTTTTCCCAGCTGCTCGTTCTTTTGACCTTTGATGTCTGACAGTACTTCCCGACCGCTCCGCTTCGAGATATGCCTTTTCAGTAATGCGCTCATAGTTGGTTTTCGGTGGAGACTTTGGTGGTTTCCTCAGGGCATCGATAGTGCGCTTTGCTTTCACCGGATCTACCTTCTCCTCCGGAGGTGGATGTCTCTTTGCTTTCAACCCTTCAAAGAAGTCCTCCACTTCGGTCTGCATGATCTTCGCGTTTTCCTCCTCGGTCCTCTCGTACGGCAACTTCTCTAGAGGCTTGAGAGGTGGACCGTATCTGTATTGCCTCCCGCCTCTGGCTGTACTGCTAGACGTCGGAGCAGACGGAGCAGCTGCGACTGTCTTCTTTCGTGCTTGCTTACGAGGCGGAGGAGAAGGACTACGATGTGTCGGAGCAGTCGGGGCGGCGGCGGGTCTCTTCTGCCCTTGCTGGCGAGGGGGAGAAGGAGGAGGTTGCTGGCTCCTCGAGCGCGCCGGCGCAGGCGGAGAAGGAGGCGGAGTGCCGCCATGCGCCGGAGAAGGAGGCTGGGTGCCCTGATTGTCACTCGCCGAAGGAGGAGGCGGTGGAGGAGGCGGAGTGCCCTGACTCGCCGGAGGACGAGGAGGAGGCGGAGGCGTCCAGTTCGGAAGGTTGATGAACTCCTTCCGCCATAGGCATGGAGTCTTCAGAGCAGAACCCAGCCGAGTCTCCCCTTCACCGGTAGGGTGGTCAAGCTGGAGGTCCTCAAATCCCTCCGTTATTTCGTCCACCGTCACCCTAGCATATCCTTCTGGAATCGGACGACAGTGAAAAGTTGCGCCGGGTTCAGAAGGTCGAACAGAGCCGACAACCACCTTGACTTTTAAGTTCTGCCATTGCATCATAAGGTGGCAATTTTGAGACTCCGTGATAGCATCCACGGGGTAGCTAGCAGGAGCCGTCAAGACATGCTCCGGCTGAAGCAGCTCGGTGGAAGCCACGCTGCTTCTCTGCTGAGATGGCGGGGTAGCTTCGGGGGAAGCTTCGACAGTTCGTTTGCTGCGATTTGCTTCTCGTTCCTCTACCGCTTGTACCCTTGCGTGCAGCGCCTGCAGTTCGGTCTACTGCACTTTCTTCCTCCTCTACTCGCATTTGTAACCGCCTGCGTCCGGAAACCCAGCCTTCCACGGAACGGAGCCTGGCATGCCTCGTGTCCATCCAGGGTGCTCAGGATTCCCGAGGGCCATTGTGAGCTCGTCATTCTCTCTGTCTGGAACGAACATCCCTTCCTGCGCTGCATTGATATAGTGTTGAAGCCTCTTGATTGGTATTTTCATTTGCTCGTCCTTCCAAAGGCACTTCCCTGATACAGGGTCCAAGGTTCCACCAGCCCCGAAGAACCAAGTCCGGCAACGGTCTGGCCAGTTTATTATCCCTGGTTCAATCCCTTTATCAAGCAGATAATTCTCAGCCTTGGCCCACTTAGGCCGGGCTTTGAGGTAGCCACCTGACCCCGTGCGATGGTGAAGCTTCTTCTTCGCAGCATTTTGCTTGTTTGTCACCGACATCTTCTTACTCTTTTCCGATGTCTTGTGGGCCACAAATGCGGGCCAGTGATCTCTGATCTTCTCATATTGCCGATGAATTCTGGTGTCTCTTCTTTGTCGACAAACCTTTTCAGCTCATTATTCCACCTCCTGAATAGGTCTGCCATCTTCTTAAGAGCATGAGACTTGATTAATTGCTCTTTCACTGGCTTCTCCGGATCCTCCTCTGGCGGTAGGGTGAAATTTGCCTTCAGCTCAGTCCAAAGATCATATTTCTGCATATCATTGACATAAGACACCTCAGGGTCTTTGTTCTTAGGCTTATACCATTGGTGGATGCTGATCGGGATCTTGTCCCTAACAAGAACCTCGCACTGAGCAGCAAATGCTTCCTTTGTCCGGATGGGTTCAATCGGTTGGCCGTCGTGCGCGATTGCTGTGATCTCAAACCTTTCATCCGAGCACAACTTTTTCTTTGGGCCTCGTCTCTTTACCGAAGTTGTGCTCGATCCGGAGGGCTAGAAAAAAGAAGAAAGACAAGAGTTAATTAATATGTGTACATATACCAAAACAATGAATGCATCAATTAGCTAGTCAGCACAGGCTTAACTAATATATATACCTGGCCGGACTCGGTTCGTTCACCTGAGCCGTCATCATGGTCTCCTTCTTGCACCGTCATTGGGTCACCGGAGCCATCATAATCATGTCTTTCCTCCTCCATTCTTCGATCACCGTAGCCTGCTTCGTCTTCACCCTGTTCTTCCATACCATCATTGTCGTTAAGATACGACAAGATATCACCTCCGGCTAAGATTATTTCCCCCGACACCTCTTCTGCTTCCTCATCTCATATGTGCTCCATTGTTTCTGCAAACATTACAACATGGCAACTATTACACAAACATGACAGCAGGTGGATATATTAGTGGCAAACGTAGACCGAGCTTATTCCGGGTTTGGGGTGGCCTCGGCAACGCTTCAAGGGTAGGGGCGCGACGGGAGGGGTAGGAGACCGACATCGGTTTTTTTCTAGGGTTTGGGTGTCCTCGAGAGTTTTGGTCGAGCGAGAGGGGAGGCCTCGAGAGAGTTTGTCGGGTAGGGGCATGGCGGGAGGGGGTAGGAGACCGACATCATTTTTTCTAGGGTTTGGGTGTCCTCGAGAGTTTTGGTACAAGTTATCACAGTCGAGAGGGGGTAATATCGACAACGATGACATACATACACGGGAAAATAATGTTATCGGGGAGGGGGTATATCGACCCCCCACGTGTTGAAGTTATCAGGAGGGGGTTATATCGACAATGACGACATACGTACATGGGAAAATAATATTATCGGGGAGGGGGGTATATCGACCCCCCTCGTGTTGAAGTTATCGGGAGGGGTATATCGACGACGACAGACCCGATAAAACATAAGAAAACGAAGAGGAAATAAAAAAAGGAGAAGAAGAAAGGAATAGTGGAGACGATCAAAGAAAAAAGAAGAAAAAAAATAGGAGAAGAAGAAAGGAATAGAGGAGAAGAAGAAAAAAATAGAAAAATTATATTTTTTTCTTCTTCTCCTCTATTCCTTTCTTCTTCTCCTCTTCCTTTTCTTCCTCTCCTCTTCTTCTCCTTTTTCCTCTTCTTATTTTCCTTTTTCCTCTCCTTCTTTTTCTTCTTCTTCCTTCTTCCTAGCCAGATATATAAAACTTCTCTAAAAATGTAACTTTTGCATATATAAAACTTTTTCTTCTTCTTCCTTCTTCCTTCTCTTCCTTCTTCCTAAATATATAAAACTTTTCTAAAAATGAAACTAAACTAAAATGTACTAAACCAGAGAACATATATAAATAAAACTTTTCGAAAAATGTAACTTTTGCATATAAACTTTTTCTTCTTCTTCCTTCTTCCTTCTCTTCCTTCTTCCTAAATATATAAAACTTTTCTAAATATATAAATCTAACTTTTGCATATATGAACATATATACACAGAGAGAACATACAAACATATATACATTTTTATAAAAAAGCAAAATACAAATCATCATATATATATGAACAAAAAATCTGAAAAGAAGGCGTATATCATATATACACAATACATATACTCACATATATACATATATATATATAATCTGAAAAAAAAACAAGCATATAATATATGAAAAAAAACAAGGACAGGGGAGGGGTGCCGGCCGGACCAAGGTGAGGAGGGACAGGGGCGCGGGTTCAGCGGTGAGGACGGTGACGGGGCAGGGGGCGGGCACTCACGACAGGGGCGACGGCCGGCGAGGAAGGGGGCGGGGCAGGGCGACGACGATGACGGGGGCGGGCCGGGGCGACGCGCGTCGGGGCAGGGCGGCGAGCGGCGACGGCGTCGGGTGAGGGCACGGGCGACGGTGTCGGGGAAGGGCTTAGCGGCGACGGCATCGGGCAAGGGCGTGGGCGACGGCGTCGGGCAAGGGCGTGGGCGACGGCATCGGGGCAGGGCTCGGCGGCGACGGCGACGAGGAGCAGCATGGGGCGTCGGAGCGAAGAACAAGTGAATTTTGGAGAAACTGCTAAGTGTTTGCTTATATAGAAAAGGCTTTGGTCCCGGTTCGTGGGATCAACCGGGACCAATTGTTGGGGAACGTAGTAATTTCAAAAAAATTCCTACGCACACGCAAGATCATGGTGATGCATAGCAACGAGAGGGGAGAGTGTGTCCATGTACCCTCATAGACCGAAAGCGGAAGCGTTATGACAACGCGGTTGATGTAGTCATACGTCTTCACGATCCGACCGATCCAAGCACCGAACGTACGGCACCTCCGTGTTCAGCACACGTTCAGCTCGATGACGTTCCCCGGGCTCCAATCCAGCAAACCGTCGGGGATGAGTTCCGTCAGCACGACGGCGTGGTGACGATGATGATGTTCTACCGGCGCAGGGCTTCGCCTAAACTCCACGACGATATGACCGAGGTGGAATATGGTGGAGGGAGGCACCGCACACGGCTAAGGAACGATCTGTAGATCAACTTGTGTGTCTTAGGGGTGCCCCCCTCCCCCGTATATAAAGGGGGAGAGGAGGAGGGGGCCGGCCAAGGGGAGAGGCGCGCCCTAGGGGGGGCAATCCTACTCCAAGTAGGTTTGGCCCCCCTTTCCTATTAGGAGTAGGAGAGGGAAGGAAGAGAGGGGAGGAAAGAAGGAAAGGGGGGCCGGCCCCCCTCCCAATTCGGATTGGGCTTGGGGGGGGGGCGCCCCCTCCTTTTCTCCTTCTCCCTCCTTTCCACTAAGGCCCAATAAGGCCCATATACTTATCGTGGGGTTCCAGTAACCTCCCGGAGCTCCGGTATATTCCCAATCTCATCCGGAACCTTTCTGGTATCCAAGTATATCCGTCCAATATATCAATCTTTATGTCTCGACCATTTCGAGACTCCTCGTCATGTCCGTGATCACATCCAGGACTCCGAACAAACTTCGGTACATCAAAACTTATAAACTCATAATAAAATTGTCATCGTAACGTTAAGCGTGCGGACCCTACGGGTTCGAGAACTATGTAGTCATGACCTAGAACTATTCTCGGTCAATAACCAATAGCGGAACCTGGATGTTCATATTGGTTCCTACATATTCTACGAAGATCTTTATCGGTCAAACCGCATAACAACATACGTTGTTCCCTTTGTCATCGGTATGTTACTTGCCCGAGATTCGATCGTCGGTATCCAACACCTAGTTCAATCTCGTTACCGGCAAGTCTCTTTACTCGTTCCGTAATACATCATCCCGTAATTAACTCATTAGTTACAATGCTTGCAAGGCTTAAGTGATGTGTATTACCGAGAGGGCCCAGAGATACCTCTCTGACAATCGGAGTGACAAATCCTAATCTCGAATTATGCCAACTCAACATGTACCTTCGGAGACACCTATAGAGCACCTTTATAATCACCCAGTTACGTTGTGACATTTGGTAGCACACAAAGTGTTCCTCCGGTAAACGGGAGTTGCATAATCTCATAGTTGTAGGAACTTTGTATAAGTCATGAAGAAAGCAATAGCAACATACTAAATGATCAAGTGCTAGGCTAACAGAATGGGTCAAGTCAATCACATCATTCTCCTAATGATGTGATCCCGTTAATCAATTGACAACTCTTTTGTCCATGGCTAGGAAACATAACCATCTTTGATAAATGAGCTAGTCAAGTAGAGGCATACTAGTGACACTATGTTTGTCTACGTATTCACACATGTATTATGTTTCCGGTTAATACAATTCTAGCATGAATAATAAACATTTATCATGATATTAGGAAATAAATAATATATTTATTATTGCCTCTAGGGCATATTTCCTTCACCAGTGCAACCCTTTAGTCCCAGTTGGTGCCACCAACCGGGACCAAAGGTCTCTTTTCAGCAGCCCAAAGGGCAGGAAGCGGCGGCCTTTGGTCCCGGTTGGTAGCACCAACCGGGACTAAAGGGTGGGCATTGGTATCAGTTGGTGCCACGAACCGGTACCAATGCACCCCCTTTAGTCCCGGTTGATGCTATCAACCGGGACCAAAGGCCCTCGTGCTGCCCGCGTCGCAGCCAAAGTTTAGTCCCACCTCGCTACCTGAGAGAGCTTGCGAGTAGTTTATAAGCGCTGTTGCACCCACCCTCTCGAGCTCCTCTCAATTGTAGTCTTTCGGTCCTAACTGTATGTTGTGTGCCTGTGTGCCTACTGGGCCTCCTGCGGGCCTGAATCCTGGCCCATGGTAGGGTTTCTAGTCGTATTCAGGCTGTGGGGGCCCAGTAGGTGGCACTTTTTTTGTCTTTTTTGTTTTCTTTGTTGCTTTATTTATTTTATTTTGTTTCTACTTACAACAAAATACTTATTGTTGCTATTTTTATTTATTTTATTAAAATTTATTTTTAATTATTTTTCTTTTAGGTCACAAAATTATAAACTTTCTGTTAGTGCCATTAGTTTTCAAATTTGAATAGTTAAAATTACTGTGTTTAAAATTCAAAGTTTTTTTTTCCAGTTTTTTTGTTTTGTTTTTTGCATTATTTATTTTCTTTTTTTTGCTTTATTTTTTAATTCTTTTTGCTTTCAGGTGAGCAAAATTATAAACTCTCTGTTAGTGCCATTACTCTTAGAAAAATTATTTTGTTTTTTTGTTTTCTTTCTTGCTTTATTTATTTTATTTTGTTTCTACTTACAACAAAATACTTATTGTTGCTATTTTTATTTATTTTATTGAAGTTAATTTTGAATTATTTTTCTTTTAAGTCACAAAAATTATAAACTTTCTGTCAGTGCCATTAGTTTTCAAATTTGAATAGTTAAAATTTGAATTCTTTGAAAATTGTGTGAATCACAAGTTTGTGATTAACTTTACTAAAAAAATGAGCATAGATGCGCCTATAGAAAAAATGAGCATAGATTCTCGGTTTGGTAGACATGTCGTTCACATAGATAACCTATGCCACATCATTGGCTAGGACGAACGGTTTGTCAGTGTACCCAAGATTTTTTAGATTCACTGTTTTCATTCCGTACTGCGGGTCTACTTATACCTCGCCTCCTGACAGATTGACCCATTTGCACTTAAACAAAGGGACCTTAAAATCATGTCCGTAGTCTAGCGACATCAAGTACAGCTCATCACAAACAGTCTTGTCACCTCTGAGACGTGTTTCCAACCAACTGCTGAAAGTCCTGATGTGGTCACATGTAGTCCAGTCGTCGCACCGCTCCGGGTGTTTGGAGCGCAGACTGTTCTTGTGTTCATCGACATATGGGGTCACCAAGGTAGAGTTCTTTAGAACTGTGTAGTGTGCTTGAGACCAAGAATATCCGTCCCTGCATATTATTGAGTCCCCTCCAAGCGTGCCTTTTCCAGTCAGTCTTCCCTCATACCGCGATTTAGGGAGACCTATCTTCTTAAGGCCAGGAATGAAGTCAATACAAAATCCAATGACATCCTCTGTTTGATGGCCCATGGAGATGCTTCCTTCTGGCCTAGCGCGGTTACGGACATATTTCTTCAGGACTCCCATGAACCTCTCAAAGGGGAACATATTGTGTAGAAATACGGGCCCCAGAATGACAATCTCGTTGACTAGATGAACTAGGACGTGCGTCATGATATTGAAGAAGGATGGTGGGAACACCAGCTCGAAACTGACAAGACATTGCACCACATCACTCCTTAGCCTTGGTATGATTTCTGGATCGATCACCTTCTAAGATATTGCATTGAGGAATGCACATAGCTTCACAATGGCTAATCGGACGTTTTCCGGTAGAAGCCCCCTCAATGCAACCGGAAGCAGTTGCGTCATAATCACGTGGCAGTCATGAGACTTTAGGTTCTGGAACTTCTTCTCTGGCATATTTATTATTCCCTTTATATCCGACGAGAAGCCAGTGGGGACCTTCATACTGAGCAGACATTCAAAGAAGATTTCTTTCTCTTCTTTCGTAAGAGCGTAGCTGGCAGGACCTTCATACTGCTTCGGAGGCATGCCGTCTTTTTCGTGCAAGCGTTGCAGGTCCTCCCATGTCTCAGGTGTATCTTTTGTCTTCCCATACACGCCCAAGAAGCCTAGCAAGTTCACGCAAAGGTTCTTCATCATGTGCATCACGTCGATTGAAGAGCGGACCTCTAGGTCTTTCCAGTAGGGTAGGTCCCAAAATATAGATTTCTTCTTCCACATGGGTGTGTGTCCCTCAGCGTCATTCGGAATAGCTATTCCGCTGGGGCCCTTTCCAAAGATTACGTGTAAATCATTGACCATAGCAAGTACGTGATCACCGGTACGCATGGCGGGCTTCTTCCGGTGATCTGCCTCGCCTTTGAAATGCTTGCCTTTCTTTTGACATTGATGGTTATTCGGAAGAAATCGACGATGGCCCAGGTACACATTCTTCCTGCATTTGTCCAGGTATATACTTTCAGTGTCATCTAAACAGTGTGTGCATGTGTGGTATCCCTTGTTTGTCTATCCTAAAAGATTACTGAGAGCGGGCCAATCGTTGATGGTTACAAACAACAACGCGTGCAGGTTAAATTCCTCCTGTTTGTGCTCATCCCACGTACGTACACCGTTTCCATTCCAAAGCTGTAAAAGTTCTTCAACTAATGGCCTTAGGTACACATCAATGTCGTTGCCAGGTTGCTTAGGGCCTTGGATGAGAACTGGTATCATAATGAACTTCCGCTTCATGCACATCCAAGGAGGAAGGTTATACATACATAGAGTCACGGGCCAGGTGCTGTGATTGCTGCTCTGCTCCCCGAAAGGATTAATGCCATCCGCGCTTAAACCAAACCATACGTTCCTTGGGTCACCTGCAAACTCAGTCCAGTACTTTCTCTCGATTTTTCTCCACTGCGACCCGTCAGCGGGTGCTCTCAACTTCCCGTCTTTCTTACAGTCCTCACTGTGCCATCGCATCAACTTGGCATGCTCTTCGTTTCTGAACAGACGTTTCAACTGTGGTATTATAGGAGCATACCTCATCACCTTCGCAGGAACCCTCTTCCTGGGGGGCTCGTCGTCAACATCACCAGGGTCATCTCGTCTGATCCTATACCGTAATGCATTGCATACCGGGCATGCGTTCAGATCCTTGTACGCACCGCGGTAGAGGATGCAATCATTAGGGCATGCATGTATCTTTTGCACCTCCAATCCTAGAGGGCATACGACCTTCTTTGCTGCGTATGTACTGTCGGGCAATTCGTTATCCTTTGGAAGCTTCTTCTTCAATATTTTCAGTAGCTTCTCAAATCCTTTGTCGCGCACATCATTCTCTGCTTTCCACTGTAGCAATTCCAGTACGGTACCGAGCTTTGTGTTGCCATCTTCGCAATTGGGGTACAACCCTTTTTTGTGATCCTCTAACATGCGATCGAACTTCAGCTTCTCCTTTTGAGTTTCGCATTGCGTCCTTGCATCGACAATGACCCGGCGGAGATCATCATCATCGGGCACATTGTCTGGTTACTCTTGATCTTCAGTAGCTTCCCCCATTGCAGCATCATTGGGCACATCATCTGGTTCCCCTTGATCTTCAGCAGCTTCCCCCGTTGCAGCAACACCGTATTCAGGGAGCACATAGTTGTCATCGTCCTCTTCTTCTTCGCCGTCTTCCATCATAACCCCTATTTCTCCGTGCCTCGTCCAAACATTATAGTGTGGCATGAAACTATTGTAAAGTAGGTGGGTGTGAAGGATTTTCCGGTCAGAGTAAGACTTCGTATTCCCACATTTAGGGCATGGACAACACATAAAACCATTCTGTTTGTTTGCCTCAGCCACTTCAAGAAAATCATGCACGCCCTTAATGTACTCAGAGGTGTGTCTGTCACCGTACATCCATTGTTGATTCATCTGCGTGCATTATATATAATTAAGTGTGTCAAAAACCATTACAGAACATCATGAATAGATAATTAAGTGACCAAATTAATAGAAGTTCATCATCACATTAAAACCAAAGTACATACATAGTTCTCATCTAACAACATAAAGCTCTCCAGAGCATCTAAATTAATTAAACCATACATTGAAACTATGTAAAACATTTCAATGCGAAAACAAATGCGATCATAATTGCAACCAAGGTAACAATTGATCCAACGGCATAATGATACCAAGCCTCGGACTGAATGGCATATTTTCTAATCTTCCTAATCTTCAAGTGCATTGCATCCATCTTGATCTTGTGATCATCGACGACATCCGCAACATGTAACTCCAATATCATCTTCTCCTCCTCAATTTTTTTTATTTTTTTCCTTCAATAAATTGTTTTCTTCTTCAACTAAATTTAACCTCTCGACAATAGGGTCGGTTGGAATTTCCGGTTCACATACCTCCTAGATAAATAAAATCTATGTCACGTTGGTCGGCATAATTTTCATAAACAATAAATGAAGCAATAGTTATAAAGATAATATATACCACATCCGAATCATAGACAGGACGAGGGCCGACGGGGGCGGATACCAAAACCATCGCACTATATAATAACAAGCAATAAAATAGTAAGAAAATTAGACAAGTATCTATCTAAAGCAAGAATTTTTTTATTTCAGAAAGAAGATAAGAACAAGAGGCTCACCACGGTGGTGCCGGCGACGAGATCGGCGCGGGCGATCGACGACAGTGAAGACGGGGACGGGGCGTGACGGGCCGCTAATATAAACCTAGACAAATCTTGGGAAAAATAGAGTTCATAGGTCGTGCTTCGAGAGGAGAAAACTTAACTAGTGTGGCTCGGGCATTTCATCGAAGACCTCATGTGCATAGGAGGTGAGCTAGAGCACCACAAAGCCCTCCCCTCCCCGGTCAGAGAAAAACAGAGCAATGGAGTGCTCTACTCGTGGGCGAGGGGTATATATAGGCACCTCAATGGTCCCGGTCCATGGCACGAACCGGGACTAAAGGGCAGCATGTTGTCCCGGTTCAAGCCACCAACCGGGACCAATGGTGGTGGGCCAGAAGCCAGGCCCATTGGTCCCGGTTCGTCCCACCAACCGGGACCAAAAGGTCCAGATGAACCGGGACCAATGGCCCACGTGGCCCGGCCGGCCCCCTAGGCTCACGAACCGGGACCAATGCCCCCATGGGTCCTGGTTTTGGACTGAACCGGGACTAATGGGCTGACCCGGCCTGAACCAAAGCCCTCTTTTCTACTAGTGCAATCTTCGCAGCTTGTGCTGCCCATAGCACCCCTTTCTAGAAAGGGGAGGCTCTAGCAGCATAACAAGCAAAAATGTTGCTATTCTGAGGGTTATATTTGGAATCAATAATATTCTTCCAGATTTTGCCCTTAGAGTTGTAGTACCTACTAATCCAAGAAGCTAATAGGGCCAAATTTGTGTCCCCAATGTCAGTAATACCAAAAACCCCAAACTCCTTCCTCATGTTTATGGAGTTCCAGACAGTCAAATGATACTTGTGATGGCCCTCATAATCATCCCAAAAGCAATGAGCTAATTGGGAGTTAATGAGTTTAATAGCCCACTTTGAAAATTTAATGAAACCCATAAGATAAGTAGGGATACTAGCTAAGCAGGCTTGGACTAAAATGAGTCTCTTGCCAAAAGAAAGAAGTCTCCCCCTCCACCAAGTAGCTTTCTTGATGATCTTATCAACAGTAGGTTGTAGATCCTCTTTTCAAATCTTGCTAAAGTGCAGAGGGGCACCCAAGTACTTAATAGGGAAAGCACTAATTTTACAACCTAAAGTTTGAGCAAACACTAAAGCCTCATCCGTATCTATATTAATAGGAACTAGGTCACATTTGTGAAAATTGATCCTCATTCTAGAAATCTGCTCAAACAAGACAAAAGCCATTTAAGGTTTTTGGCATGGTCCAGGTTATTGTCCAGGAAGAGCAGGGTATCATCAACATATTGCATGCTAATGACACCATCATGATTTGGGGGGGGGGGGGGGGACACCAGCAATTGTGTTTTCTCTAGCAGCTTTAATCAAAATTCTGGTGAAAACATCAACAACTAAATTAAACAAAAGGGGAGAGACAGGGTCCCCCTGTCTTGCCCCCTTACCAGCTATGAAATATTCACTATTGGTGTCATTAATTTTGACCCCAACAGACCCATTACAGAGTAAGGAGTCAATTTTCTACACCCATTTAGGACCAAAGCCTCTCTTCCTCAGCATTTTTAAGAGGAATTCTCTACTGATCATGGCATATGCTTTTTCATAATCTAGCTTAAAGCAAAAACCAAACATTTTATTAATGGCGACTGCATGAACTACCTCATGAGCAGCCACTATGCTTTCAAGGATAAATCTTCCTTTTAGGAAAGCAGTCTGGTTAGGAGAAATGAGAAAATTACAAAAAGGTCCAAACCTATTGGTGGCACATTTAGCAAAATTTTTGGAACTACAATTGTTCATGGCTAGAGGCCTAAACCTATCTAACTTAACATCATTACGTTCTTTAGCCACTAAAGTAAGGAGGGAGAAATTGAGTCTGTACAGATCAAGTTTTCCAGCCTCCCAATCTCTGAAGAGAGAAAACACATCTTTTTTGATTAAATCCCAGTATTTTTGGTAAAACAGAAAAGGAAAACCATCTGGACCAGGTGCTCCCTCAGCATAAGAGCCAAAGACAGCAGTCTTTATTTCCTCCTCAGAGAAATGTTTTTCAAGTAAATTAAAGTGCTCAGGAGCAAGCATACTTTCTTGATCCCAAAAGTTACCTTCTAGATCAATGTCAATGGTGGGAACATAACCAAATAACTTTTTATAATAATCTATAGCTATTTGAACAATACCTTTGGTATCCTCCACAGGGCCTGAGGGGGTTTCCAACATAGCAATCTGCTTCTTTCTTCTCTTCTGGTTAGCCACTGCTTCAAAATACCCAGTGTTATGTTCACCCTCCAAAATCTCTTTCTCCCTGGATCTCTGTCTAGCCTTGATCTCCTCCCTTTTCCAGATCTCACTTAGCTCACCTGCAATATTTTTCATATTGTTCTTAGAGTTAGGAGATAATGGTTGAGATTCAGCTTGGATATCTAAGCAATTGTATTCAGCCACTAGAGACTCCTTATTCCTGTTATGGTCTACTTCATAGTTAGCACACCAACCTTTTGCATCTTTTCTAGTAGCACTAATTTTAAATTATCAAATATCAATGTCTTTGGTGGCACTACACTCAGTGTTCCAGGCTTTTTGAATAACATCATCAAAACCAGGAATTTCTAGCCACCATTTCTCAAATCTAAAAAAATTAGAAGAAGAGTTAGGGAGCCCAGTGGCAGTATTCAACACTAGAGGAGTGTGATCACTCCCCACTCTGGGTAGGGCTTTAATATAGGCCCCAGGGAAAAGCCCATCCCAATCCACAAAAACAAAGACTCTATCTAAAGTGGCCATGATTAAATTGTCTTGATTATTAGCCCAAGTAAATCTCCTCCCAGCATTTTTAATCTCAATGAGCCCAAACTTGTTAACCCAGTCATTAAACAGGTCAGCCCAATGCTGATTAATATTGCCGGTATTTTTCTCACTAGTGTTCCTAACTAGATTAAAGTCACCCCCACTAGAGTGGGGCCAGACTAGCTAGAAAGAACACTATTGAGTTCATTTAAAAATCAAGTTTAAACTCATCATACGCAGAACCATACACAGATATTAATCTCCACCTAGTATCATTATGCTTAAACTTCAAAATACAGGAAATGCAAAAAGTGCCAATATCACACTGTAAAATATCAAAACAATCCTCTTTAACTCCCACTAGGACACCACCTGCGGTGCCAACAACAGGTAGCCACTTCCACACAAAACCACTCCTAGTATCTACGGCATCTAGTTGTGGGATGGTGAAGTTGGATTTTTTAGTCTCAGATAAACAAATAAAGTCAGGGCAGCAAGCTTTTATGAGCTCTTGCACTCTAGTGTTCTTAGAAGAGCTATTTAGGCCTCTAACGTTCCAGAAGGCACCAATCATAAGGAAAATTACTTAGATTTCCTAAACCTAGAATGACACCTTTTATTCCTTCGGTGGGATACCTCCATCCAAGGGATCTCTCCTTCCTCTCCTTATCTGAATTATTTTCAGTGCAAGGGGAAGGATGTATTCTAGTGTCATTATTATTGCTAAGAAATTCAGCTCCATTGACATAAATGTTAGGAGGAAGGAACATGTCAGGGTTTTCTTTTTGGAAACTAGACAACCTCTCAAGTTCTTTTTGCTTAATAAATTCAATATTACTATTACAACTAATGGGATCATTCCCAAGTTTTAAACCAGATAAATCAGCATTATGTAAAACCAGCTCATTATCTAAGCAAGCAAATGAATTCTGGGAATAAACAACAGAACTACCTTTGGAAACTTCCAGATTTTGCACTTTTTTAATCTCTTGCACCTTAGCTATAGTGTTCTTACCATCTCTCTTGATCCTGTTGCTCATCCTAGTGGCAACAACAGGGCCCCACTTCCCTCTGTCAGGCCTATGGGCCTGAGGTCTGGGAGCTGGGTAAGAGGGGGTGGAAGTAGAGGGAGCTAGGGACTTGGAACCATTACTAACAGTGACATTCATCACAACTTCAAACTGAACTAGCAGTCTGTTACCACAGACTTCATAGCTGGATTTTTTGGCTGCATCTAGATAGCTTTTGGTAACAGGATCCCCCTGGCAGATAGAAAGAGCAGAAGAGCCCAGAAGGTGCTCAACAGGGGTATGAGGTTGAAGATAGCCAACTCTAGTCTTAGATCCACTTGGGGCAGGAGTGGTCTTCTTAGTGATCTGATTGCTAGTCTTGATCCATCTCCTCTCCAAGTAGATCATCATCACTATCCTTATCACCATCTTCATTCCTTCAGCATTCTTATCTCCATTAGCCCCATTAGAAGGACCAGGAGGGCTATCAGGAGGGTTGTGAGAGGGAGATTCAACAGCTGTATCATCATCAACCTCAAAGTTGAGTAAATACAGCTCCTGTTGAATTTCAACCAATCTACCCTTAGGAATCAATTGAGGATCTCTAACTGCAATTGAATTGTAACCACTTCATAGAAGCTCCTGAAAATCTCATGCCAGTCAACATTGACAATGACACCTAGAGAAGAAGAAGCAATCTAAGAAATAACTGGCCAAGAGCACTAGACAGGAGGAATACCAATGACATTGATCCATACTTTTTTGAGGGAGTCATAAGCAGGCAGTTCACCATGCCATTCTTTGAAGGAAATAGTAACACCCTCTTTAAGTTGATGGATTTGAATGCAACTAGATCAACAATTTTTTTGTTGGGGGGGGGGGGAATCTGACTAGGAACTGGGTATCATCATAAGCCCTGATCTGCCATGGCCAGTTGGTTTTCCACATACCAGCAAAACAACTTTCTAATTCATCAGCATTGATGTTCCCTTCTTCAACAACAACCAGTCCAACATTAACAAAATTGAGCTATTCACTGTCACTCTTGTATCCAGCTTCAATATGAAAGAAACCAAGGCCATTTTTGGCACTCCCCCAAAACTGAGCAGCAGGGTAAGGTTCATACCACTTGGGGCAAGCATCCATATGGTGGCCTGGGGTTTTGTAGATGAAACATACTTTAGGGATGGAGCACATTCCTACAAAGTGTCCAGGGAGGCCACAATTGTAGCAAATAGTGCCAATGTACCTAGGATCAACCATATACTCCTCAGAATCTGTAGCACCCTGACCAACAACACTATCCATGGACCCAGTAGCAGCAGTAGTGGTTTGCTTTTTGGCACCAGTTCTGTTCTTCTTCTTGTTTTTCCCATATCCAACCTCACCACTCCCTGCAGAAGCACTTCCAGTACTAACTGGCTGTTGAGGCTGTTGAAACTAAACAAGAAGATTCTAATACATATAGGGGAAATGGAATTGTGGTTGTTGCATCCAAGGGGCCATTTGAGGGTATTGGTAGTTGGTCACAGGGAAACCAGGGTACATCTGGTTCATATCTGGATGCATCATATTGGAAGAGCTGGACCCGATGGGGATGATAGGGGGCTTGGCGAAGATCGACATAGGAGGACCCTGCTGAGTAGGAGTAGGGGTAGGGGTAGGCGCAGAAGGAGCAGGAGCACGGAGCAGAGGCGCAACCACTGGTTGAAGAACAGGGGGCCGAACAGCCTCGTTGCGGCCACGGCCACGACCACCTCCAACTCTACCTCCTCTAGGCTTGGTATTCTGCCCAGCACCAGCCATCTTCCTAGCCACCACAGCAAAGGGAATTTTTCCAGTCTTTCTCGGCCAGAAATCACGGGAGAAGCTAAATTGTTTGGGCTCGAAGAGATGGTCAGAAGGACCAGCAGGGAAACAGTCAGCTGCCGAAAAATCACCAGAGATGAATAAATCATGTCGAATCCAAACTAAGTTTTGGTTGCCATGGCGGCGGAGGGGGCGGCGACGAACCCTAGCAAGATGGGGCTCGGGATTGCTGTCGAGGGGGGAAAATATAAGACACCTGTCTAGAGGGAGCCCATCCATCAGCGGTCAGGATCGTTTGAGAGCGCATCGAACGGCTGTCCCGTCCAGCGAGGCTGACACCGGGGCCCTGCTCAATAATCCCCTTCCTCCGCACACCAACTCTCACCGGGGAAGAGACCACAAACTGTGGCGGCGACGGGGCTCTCCGGCGACTAGAAATCCGCTCAGCACTATGACTGCAACAAGTAAAATCTAAGGATCGAAGATTACCAAAATCCGAAGCTCTCGTTGGCCTTGTGTTCTTCAAATCTCGACTCTGAACAGCCTCCATCTCCTCCTCTGCACTCTGGATGTGGACACCGC
Organism: Triticum timopheevii; assembly: GCA_963921465.1. Classification (NCBI taxonomy): domain Eukaryota; kingdom Viridiplantae; phylum Streptophyta; class Magnoliopsida; order Poales; family Poaceae; genus Triticum; species Triticum timopheevii. The sequence goes on from OY997266.1 coordinate 57,886,154, forward strand.
CTCCTCTGCGGCCCAATCCAGAATCAGCGCAGGCGAGATTGGCTGCCCCAGAGCGAAGATCCTTGCTCACTCCAGCTCCGTGGTTCTGGACATTGCTCGTAATGCCAGATTCATCCGCGCCATCGCCACTGCTTGATTCGCTCGCTCTGCACTTCTCGCCGACCTTTCCGCCGCCCTCTTCCTGCGGGCGAGCTCCGCCAAGAGTTGCCGAATCTCCTGATCTGATGCTCCGCCGCCTGTTTCCATCAGTGGATCTCAGGATCGACTTAGCGCCCGGACCGCTGGATTCGCCAAATCTGACGGGGGAGCCCCCAATCACCAGGCCGAGCCCTTTCCCCGCACGCGACGGGGGCGCACGGCGAGGCGGGGAGGCTCCGCTTCTAGCTGCAGGTGGGAAGTGAGGGTCAACACCAGCGGGGAGCGCGGTGGTGGGCGTGTGGTGCTTTGGGGGCGCGGGGGAGCGGAGCGGAGGGGGCATGAGGGCGGAGAGCCTCGTGACACCACTTTTTGGGAGATGGCTGAAAGTATAATTCACTAGGACGATAATATCTTTGCATATGAATATCCCGACAAGAGATATGCATGTGAGTCTCAATTGGTAGTTGCGGTTTGATGCTGTCTGGCCCGCTGGCTATTCGTATATATACTCGCTAGTAGTGTGCTATTGATAAACTGATATATAGCCACGATCAGACTAGAAAAAATCATAGATTTTGTTGTAGGTCTACATCATGGTACGTCGTAGTTAGAAATATACAGTCCGAAACATCGATCCAGCACTGATTTCAGCACCACAATTTCCATCAGCGTAAACACAATTCATCGGTCCAAAATACACTTCGACAGTTGTAGATGGAACCAAACAATCATGCCGCGTTGATGGAGGTGAAACTAACTACTCCCTCCTATCCATATTACTTGTCGCTCAGATACATCCATTTAAGCGACAAATAATATGAATCGGGGGGAGTAGCAATGTTTCTCAGAAGGATTAAAATTTGTAACGTTCAAAAGGGCAGTTGTTGCCAACGTACACAAGAGGAGCTGTTGAAGGAAGAAAAAAAAAGTCAAGACTCCAACAAAAGACTGAGCTGGTTGGGGGTTGGGACTGCAGGCCCTTTGTAGGTCAATGTTTGATCGATGCCTACAGAACAGTACCTTCACTAGCTAGAAGCGTAGTACCTATACAGCTAGCCAGCTACTAGCTTGTACAGTTGTGAAAAATGAAACACCATTTTGATTTTGCAATGCTTGGGACGTACTTCCTTCGTTCACAAATATAGAATGTTTTGGATATTTCAATATGGACCTCTTCTGAGAAATGAGAGAACTCTCCGCCAGACTCAACATCCTCTAAGATGCTTTGCCAACTGTCGCCACTGATGGTCTATAGCCTGAATTTGAGCCTAAACTGAAGCTGACATACAGAGTGAAATGAGTGAATACGAACATTAAAATTACGGTAATGATAACTCCCGAACGGGAGTTAAGCATGGCAACCCGAACGCTTTTAGATGCCAGCTTTAGTTTGCGTGAGATTAGAAAAACATGGCAATTTTCTGACAAAAAAAAAACAAAAAAAGACAAAGTTGCCATCCCCTACGAACTAAAGTTGCCATGTCAAAACGTTCGTGACGAAATGCTCAAATCCCGAACGTTCGGGGGTTATTGGATTCCTAAAATTATGTATGCCACATGAGCAATTGTCTACTCAACCACCTTAACCAGCTAGTAGTACCGATACAAGCCAGCTACCCTGTAGTATAGTTGTGAAAAATGGAACACCATTTCGATCTTCTAATGCTTGGGACGTACTAGTATGTTATACTCCCTCCGTTCCAAAATAATTGTCTTTCTAGATCTCAAATGGACTACAACATACGGATGTATGTAGACATGCTTTAGAGTGTAGATTCACTCATTTTGCTCCGTATGTAGTCACTTGTTAAAACTCTAGAAAGACAATTATTTAGGAACAAAGGGAGTAGTTAGATGTCTGCTTGCATAGCAGCTAATCGCACGCACGTTTGGTTGATTAACTGCTGATTGTTGAAATAATTGCGTCAAGGTGGATGGATCGACGATGCTACGTGGCGCATGTGCCCTTGTCGATCCTACCGGCCGGAACCACCAGACCGAATCCAAGTTTTTCTTCTGTCGTATGCTTCCTTTCCCCAACGCAAGCTTATTAGCTATACTCCCTCCGGTCCTTTTTACTCTGCATATTAGGTTTGTCTGAAATCAATCTCATCCAACTTTGACCAAGTTTATATAAAAAATTATTGACATTTACATAACAACACCAACATCATTAGATTCATCTCGGAATATATTTTCATATTATAATTATTAGATATTATAGATGCTAATAATTTCTAATATAAATTTGGTCAAACTTAGCTAAGTTTGACTTTCGGCAAATCCAATGTGCAGAGTAAAAAGGACCGGAGGGAGTACTGAATAGGTGTTACTTTTTGTGCAAGAAGTGTGTTGGTTGAGAAAGCAACGTTTTTATTTATTTATACTATCTATATGTTTGTCTGTGTGCATGCGCGTAGAAGCTTCTTCAGCCGTGCAAGACGAGTCACCATCCTCCGATTCATCAATTCCGATCGTGCCATTCGTTCTTCGGTCCATGGACGGCTGCTGCTGCCTGCTGCTAGTAGGATAGTAAAGAAAAATTAGGCAAACAAATGCATCCATGCTACTGGGTAGGCTTTTTGACGACCAAATCAGGACATTTCTCTCACGGGAGAGAAGGGCTTCCTCGAGGCCGATCAACGACGATGACCGACCGCCGAGATACATCGGACACATCAATCAACCATACGAAAACACACAGACACATCTTGTGTTCGTCCGGCAGAAACGTACTCGCTCATGTACTACCTCCGTCCCAAAAAACTCGTCTTAAGATGTGTCTAGATAACATTTTAGTGCTAGACACATTCGTATCTAGACAAATTTAAGACAAACGTTTTGAGACGGAAATACACATATGAGTAGTAACATCATCAACTGACTTAGACAACCTACTAAAAGATAGGTTAAGCCAAAAAATGCATTGCAACATCATCGACTCAGTTTCGTGAGGAATGAGTGTCAGTGGTATCCGTGGCGAAGGAAATACGGTCCAACATACGATCCATCCAATTTTTTTCTCTACACACAAGAATGTTTTTAACCTTTTTACTGAGATTACCATGGGCGTCCATTCCCCACGAAACTGAACACGGGTCTAGAATGGACACCCAGGTCTGATATTCCAAAATTTCAGATTTTTTAAAAGATTTCCTGGTAAGGTTTTTTAATGTTATATTCATATAGGGGTTTGTGGCACCCAAGAGCCACAAATCCTCCTCCAGGTTAAGCCAACGTTGGCAACAAATAGGAGTCATGGATTGCTAAGACCATCTGTTGCTGAACATCAAGATAACGTACGATGTTTGGGTGGAGAAAAAAAGATTTGACAACATCCACATAGATACTAATATGTGAAAACGATAACACGAAAGAACATGGTTAGCCGTAGGATAAAAAGTCCATACCATTTTGCAAATTGACTGTTGCTAGTATAACAGTACTATGTATGAGATGAAGGGGGCAACCCCAACTATCTTGTCATACAAAGATATCACTGTTTTTCTCCGGCGAAGACATATAATTAATTGAGGGTAAAGTTCTTTAGTATCCACTACTTATTGGTGCGGTTATAGTAAAGCATAGTGGGGTATAGAAATTCTGAAATGCTGGTATCCATGACCCACAACTAAACGGAAAAAGGAAAATGTGTGTGGAGAAAAGTGAGGAATATTTGCTTTATCGAAGTTCTAGACGGGTTGAAAGAATCTGTAAAATTATACATAGAATCTCTTAATTAACTTTAAATAGGAAATACAAGAGAAACCATCTCACAACCATCAAAGCATCCATGACTTCTTCATAAATTATTAAATTTGTTAGAGGAATAAGAAATAAGCATATAACTAAACATGGAATGTTCATAATTTAAAAAATATATATAATGAATTCGGTTCTAAGACACAGAATAGTAAGACTGATGAGAAAAAAAGTTGGTGTACAATTAATTGGTGAAGCACGTAAGCTACTCCCTCCGTTCATAAGGGAGTAATTTTAGTATGATAGAGTTGGTATGGTAATGATGCTTTGATGGAAGTGAACATTGCTGAACCTAGAGTTGGTAGCATGGGGCAACACATTCCTGCATGCAACATCATGAATTATACTTTGTCCATAACTTGGGGCAATACATAAGTTATAGAAAAGTAAGACATGACAAAAGATACATTAGAAAAATCATGTTTTTAAATGCAATTATAGGAGTCAAGTATCCAAAAAAAATGAGACACAAAAATGGATAACATTGTATAGTTTACTAAATGAGGGAAAAAGAAACGAGTTTAATTCGAAGTCGGTACTAAATGACATACCTAACATCGATGCCCATAAAACAATCTTCTCTAACCTCACGATGCATTGATAGTCAGTACCCATGGGACATAGCATCCAAATGCAGAATCCAGAAACAAATAAGCCATTCAGATAAAATCACATACTAACTCTCATATTTTTAGGAAATATTCAAAATGATCGGATCAATTGATAAGTAACTATAGGCTTCTTCAATTAGTCGTGACATGGTGAGCGGTATCATTTGGAGCAATGGGGCCCATTTGATTTATGCGGTTTGATGCTTGGATCCTCTGAATTCAACACCACTGGTGTTTTAATATTAGCAGTAGGTAGATATATAGTTGATGGATCGAGATTTGCTCGAGCTCAAACAAAAGAGATAGTATGGTGATACACCCCCCAACATTGATTTTGTTAGATCATACTCCCCGTTTTAATTCACATTTGCCATTTCTTTTTTAGTTACATTACACATTAGGAAACCGAGCCAGTGAAAAAATATAATGTGTACCAAATCATCAAAATCTCGAACAATCGAAACCTTTTAATAATGTGTTTATCTTTGTTGTTGCACATATGACAATTTACTTGGAATGACCTTTTTCAGCCATGTGAATAGGTAGGCACATGGGACTCTTATGGCAAAACCTGGCTCAAGTTTTTCGACGCACATGCAAAATTCATGCTTAGGGACCAGTGTTTTTTACACTTATTTTTACCCGCGTTTAAACCATATATTTTTAGATATTTTGAGCACTTTCCTTTTTTCACTAATAAATAATAAATGCAAATGTTTGCATATTAGTGTCATACCAGGCGCCACCGACTCCGTGACATCATCCCTGATAACTTTAGTGAAGGGGCTCGAACCAAATTTGTAACGGAGAAGCGCCGAAACCCTATCCCATTCGTTTGCACTACATAAAGGAGGGGACGGACAAATAGTTATTGAACTCTTACTATAACGTTCATGTTTAGGTCCTAGGTTCACTAGCCGCGCCCTTTCTTACATTGTGTAAACTTACTACCACTACACCACCTCATAGTATGCCGCTTGATGAGAGATGGTGTTCTACTCCCTCCGTTCCTTTATGTAAGGTGTATTATTTTTGACACGGTGACCAAGACACATAATTATAGACATGTTAGGATGAAATTATCCTTGGCAAATTTGTTGGTTAGTGGAAAGTAAATCAGTTAGTCCAGGAAAGTAAGAGATACATGCAATCGACAGAGAGATAATTTCTTTATTTTGCTTCAAGAGATATACATAAAACCAGGAGAGAGATATTTTTCTTTTTTTTGGAGGGATAACAAGGAAATTATAAGGAATTAGATAAAATGCACCTTACATTTTGGAATTTTTTCAAAAAACAAATACACCTTATATAAAGGAATGGAGGGGTATTTAGCTATGTTTAAATTTAAAACTATCAAATAATTGGGTTTTTAAATACATCAATCACATCATAGGCTAAGAAGTTGCTCACGTCTTTCTTTCCCCTCTCGCAGGGCGACTAGGGCAAAGGCTTCACCCTTTCGATCATCATAGGTGAGCCCGTGGATTCACCTCCCATCCGTCGGCTGGTTGAGGGTAGGGGAACCATGGTGCCTCGGCTACGACTAGTTAATAGGGTAGGGTTTTTAGTCCTCGTAGCGGCGATGCTCGGACGGATGGCAACACTTCTTATTCGAGTCAGTCTTTCAGGTTATGATCATTCTCAAGTTCGTCCATCGCGTTGGATTAGACGGAGCTCTGACGTAGATTCTTGCGAGCTCCTCGGAACCACGAGGTGAGGGTTCTCGTCATGCATACATGATACGTCTCCGTCGTATCTACTTTTCCAAACACTTTTGCCCTTGTTTTGGACTCTAACTTAAATTATTTGAATGGAACTAACCCGGACTGACGTTGTTTTCAGCAGAACTGCCATGGTGTTATTTTTGTGCAGAAATAAAAGTTCTCGGAATGACCTGAAAATCCACAGAGCAACTTTTCAGAATTAATAAAAAATACTAGCGAAAGAATCAACGTCAGGGGGCCCACACCCTGTGCATGAGGGTGGGGGCGCCCCCCTAGGGCGCGCCCCTGCCTTGTGGGCCCCCTGGACCTTGATACGTCTCCGTCGTATCTATAATTTTTGATTGTTCCATGCCAATATTCTTCAACTTCCATATACTTTTGGCAACTTTTTATATTATTTTTGGGACTAACATATTGATCCAGTGCCCAGTGCCAGTTCCTGTTTGTTGCATGTTTTATGTTTCGCAGAAACCCAATATCAAACGGAATCCAAACGGGATAAAAATGGACAGAGAATTATTTTGGAATATTTGGGATTTTTCGGAGGAAGAATCAACGCAAAACGATGCCCGAGGTGGCTAGGAGATAGGGGGGCGCGCCCTCCCCCCTAGGCGAGCCTGGTACTCTCCTGGGCCACCCGTAAGGCGGTTGACGCTCTTCTTTTGCCGCAAAAAGCTAATTTTATGAGAAAAATCTGGGCGAAATATTCACCCCAATCGGAGTTATGGATCTCCGGATATAAAAGAAACGGTGAAGGGGAAGGATCTAGGAACGCAGAAACAAAGAGATAGATCCAATCTCAGAGGGGCTCTCGCCCCTCCCAAGCCATGGGAGCCAAGGACCAGACGGGAAACCCTTCTCCCATCTAGGGAGGAGGTCAAGGAAGAAGAAGAAGAAGGGGTCTCTCTCCCCCTTGTTGGGGAACGTAGTAATTTCAAAAAATTTCCTACGCACACACAAGATCAGGGTGATGGCATAGCAAGGAGAGGGGAGAGTATTGGCCACGTACCCTCGTAGACCGTAAGCGGAAGCGTTATGACAACGCGGTTGATGTAGTCGTACATCTTCACGATCTGACCGATCCAAGTACCGAACGTACGGCACCTCCGAGTTCAGCACACGTTCACCTCGATGACGATCCTCGGACTCCGATCCAGCAAAGGGTCGGGGATGAGTTCCGTCAGCACGACGGCATGGTGACGATGATGATGTTCTACCGGCGCAGGGCTTCGCATAAACTCCGCGATGATATGACCGAGGTGGAATATGGTGGAGGGGGGCACCGCACACGGCTTAGGAACGATCACGTAGATCAACTTGTGTGTCCTAGGGTGCCCCCTGCCCCCGTATATAAAGGAGCAAGGGGGGAGGCCGGCCGGCCCTTGTGGGCGCGCCAAGGAGGAGGAGTCCTCCTCCTAGTAGGAGTAGGACTCCCTCTTTCCTACTCCTACTAGGAGGGGGAAAGGAAGAGGGAGAGGGATAGGGAAAGAGAGGGGCACCGCCCCCCTCCTAGTCCAATTCGGACCAGAGGGGGAGGGGGCACGCGGCCCATGCTGGCTGCCCCTCTCTCTCTCCACTAAGGCCCATAAGGCCCATTACTTCTCCCGGGGGGGGGGGGGGGTCCGGTAACCCTCCGGCACTCCGGTTTTCTCCGAAAACGCCCGAAACACTTCCGGTGTCCGAATATAGTCGTCCAATATATCAATCTTTATGTCTCGACCATTTCGAGACTCCTCGTCATGTCCGTGATCACATCCGGGACTCCGAACAAACTTCGGTACATCAAAACTTATAAACTCATAATAAAACTGTCATCGTAACGTTAAGCGTGCGGACCCTACGGGTTCGAGAACTATGTAGACATGACCTAGAACTATTCTCGGTCAATAACCAATAGCGGAACCTGGATGCCCATATTGGCTCCTACATATTCTACGAAGATCTTTATCGGTCAAACCGCATAACAACATACGTTGTTCCCTTTGTCATCGGTATGTTACTTGCCCGAGATTCGATCGTCGGTATCCAATACCTAGTTCAATCTCGTTACCGGCAAGTCTCTTTACTCGTTACGTAATGCATCATTCCGTAACTAACTCATTAGCTACATTGCTTGCAAGGCTTATAGTGATGTGCATTACCGAGAGGGCCCAGAGATACCTCTCCGACAATCAGAGTGACAAAACCTAATCTCGAAATACGCCAACCCAACATGTACCTTTGGAGACACCTGTAGTACTCCTTTATAATCACCCAGTTACGTTGTGACGTTTGGTAGCACCCAAAGTGTTCCTCCGGTAAACGGGAGTTGCATAATCTCATAGTTACAGGAACATGTATAAGTCATGAAGAAAGCAATAGTAATATACTAAACGATCAAGTGCTAGGCTAACGGAATGTGTCATGTCAATCACATCATTCTCCTAATGATGTGATCCCATTAATCAAATGACAACACATGTCTATGGTTAGGAAACATAACCATCTTTGATTAATGAGCTAGTCAAGTAGAGGCATACTAGTGACGTTATGTTGGTCTATGTATTCACACATGTATCATGTTTCCGGTTAGTACAATTCTAGCATGAATAATAAACATTTATCATGATATGAGGAAATAAATAATAACTTTATTATTGCCTCTAGGGCATATTCCCTTCAGTCTCCCACTTGCACTAGAGTCAATAATCTAGATTACACAGTAATGATTCTAACACCCATGGAGTCTTGGTGCTGATCATGTTTTGCTCATGAGAGAGGCTTAGTCAATGGGTCTGCAACATTCAGATCCGTATGTATCTTGCAAATCTATATGTCTCCCACCTAGACTTGGTCCCGGATGGAATTGAAGCGTCTCTTGATGTGCTTGGTCCTCTTGTGAAATCTGGATTCCTTTGCCAAGGCAATTGCACCAGTATTGTCACAGAAGATCTTCATTGGTCCTGATGCACTAGGTATGACACCTAGATCAGAAATGAACTCCTTCATCCAGACTCCTTCATTTGCTGCTTCCGAAGCAGCTATGTACTCCACTTCACATGTAGATCCCACCACGACGCTTTGTTTAGAACTGCACCAACTTACAGCTCCACCGTTTAAAAAAAACACGTATCCGGTTTGCGATTTAGAATCGTCCGGATCAGTGTCAAAGCTTGCATCGACGTAACCATTTACGACTAGCTCTTTGTCACCTCAATATGCGAGAAACATATCCTTAGTCCTTTTTAGGTATTTCAGGATGTTCTTGACCGCTGTCCAGTGATCCACTCCTGGATTACTTTGGTACCTTCCTGCCAAGCTTATTGCTAAGCATACGTCAGGTCTGGTACACATCATTGCATACATGATAGAGCCTATAGCTGAAGCATAGGGAACATCTTTCATTTTATCTCTATCTTCTGCTGTGGTCGGGCATCGAGTCTGACTCAACTTCACACCTTGTAGCACGGGCAAGAACCCTTTCTTTGCCTGATCCATTTTGAACTTTTTCAAAATTTTATCAAGGTATGTGCTTTGTGAAAGTCCTATTAAGCGTCTTGATCTATCTCTATAAATCTTGATGCCCAATATGTAAGCAGCTTCACCGAGGTCTTTCATTGAAAAACTTTTATTCAAGTATCCCTTTATGCTATCCAGAAATTCTATATCATTTCCAATTAATAATATGTCATCTACATATAGTATCAGAAATGCTACAGAGCTCCCACTCACTTTCTTGTAAATACAGGCTTCTCCAAAAGTCTGTATAAAACCATATGCTTTGATCACACTATCAAAGCGTTTATTCCAACTCCGAGATGCTTGCACCAGTCCATAAATGGATCACTGGAGCTTGCACACTTTGTTAGCACCTTTTGGATCAACAAAACCTTCTGGCTGCATCATATACAACTCTTCTTCCAGAAATCCATTCAAGAATGCAGTTTTGACATCCATTTGCCAAATTTCATAATCATAAAATGCAGCAATAGCTAACATGATTCGGACAGACTTAAGCATCGCTACGGGTGAGAAAGTCTCATCGTAGTCAACCCCTTGAACTTGTCGAAAACCTTTCGCAACAAGTCGAGCTTTATAGACAGTGACATTACCATCAGCGTCAGTCTTCTTCTTAAAGATCCATTTATTCTCAATGGCTTGCCGATCATCGAACAAGTCAACCAAAGTCCATACTTTGTTCTCATACAAGGATCCCATCTCAGATTTCATGGCCTCTAGCCATTTTGCAGAATCTGGGCTCATCATCGCTTCCTCATAGTTCGTAGGTTCGTCATGGTCAAGTAACATGACTTTCAGAATAGGATTACCGTACCACTCTGGTGCGGATCTTCCTCTGGTAGACCTACGAGGTTCATTAGAAACTTGATCTGAAGTTTCATGATCAATATCATTAGCTTCCTCACTAATTGGTGTAGTTGTCACAGGAACCGGTTCTTGTGATGAACTGCTTTCCAATAAGGGAGCAGGTACAGTTACCTCATCAAGTTCTACTTTCCTCCCACTCACTTCTTTCGAGAGAAACTCTGAGGGAGTCCTGGACTAGGGGGTGTCCGGACAGCCGGACTATCATCGTCCGCCGGACTCCAAGACTACGAAGATACAAGATTGAAGACTCCGTCCCGTGTCTGGATGGGACTTTCCTTGGCGTGGAAGGCAAGCTTGGCGATACGGATATGTAGATTTCCTACCATTGTAACCGACTCTGTGTAACCCTAGCCCTCTCCGGTGTCTATATAAACCAGAGGGCTTTAGTCCGTAGGACACAACATACATTACAACAATCATACCATAGGCTAGCTTCTAGGGTTTAGCCTCCTTGATCTCGTGGTAGATCCACTCTTGTACTACCCATATCATCAATATTAATCAAGCAGGACGTAGGGTTTTACCTCCATCGAGAGGGCCCGAATCTGGGTAAAACATCGTGTCCCTTGTCTCCTGTTACCATCCGCCTAGACGCACAGTTCGGGACCCCCTACCCGAGATCCGCCGGTTTTGACACCGACATTGGTGCTTTCATCGAGAGTTCCTCTGTGTCGTCACCGATAGGCTCGATGGCTTCTTCAATCAACAACGCTGTCCAGGGTGAGACTTTTCTCCTCGGACAGATCTTCGTATTCGGCGGCTTCGCACTGCGGGCTAATTCACTTGGCCATCTGGAGCAGATCGAAAGCTACGCCCCTGGCCGTTAGGTCAGGTTCGGAAGCCTAAACTTCACGGCCAACATCCGCGGGGACTTGATCTTCGACGGGCTCGAGCCACAGCCGAGCGTGCCGCACTGTCACGATGGGCATGATCTAGCTCTGCCGCCGGACAGTGCCTTGGTGGCCGTACAAGAATCCGCTCCGGCCCTTAGTCCGGAGCCGATCGCCCAGATCGAGGACCGGTGGCTGGACACCGCCTCGAGGGCTGCAACTTCCATGGCGATGGAGCCGAACACTAACCTTGTCCCTTGCGAAGCTCATGACTCCGAGGTGCCGGACTCCCTGCCGGACTCCGGACCTCCCGCGCCCCTACCAATCGAATCTGATTGGGCGCCGGTCATGGAATTCACCGCCGCGGACATCTTCCAACACTCGCCCTTTGGCGACATCCTAAATTCGCTAAAACATCTCTCGCTATCCGGAGAGACCTGGCCGGACTATGGCCAGGACGGTTGGGATACGGACGACGAAGAAATTCAAAGCCCACCCACCACCCACTTTGTAGCCACTGTCGACGATCTAACAGACATGCTAGACTACGACTCCGAGGACATCAACGGTATGGACGACGATGCCGGAGACGAACAAGAACCAGCGCCTACAGGGCACTGGAAGACCACCTCGTCATATGACATATACATGGTGGACACCCCAAAAGAGGGGGACGGCGAAGAAGCAGCGGAGGCAGATTCCTTAAAGAAACAGCCCAAGCGCCGACGTCAGCGGCGCCGCTCTAAATCCCGCCACAGCAAGAATGGAGATTCAGGCACATGAGATAATAATACCCCAGAAAGTGCCGAAGACAATCCCCTCCAGCAAGATTCAGCGCAGGAGGATGCAGAAGCAAGCCCTCACGAGAGGGCGGCAGATGAATAGGTCGAGGATGATAATTATATACCTCCCTCCAAAGACGAGGCAAGCCTCAACGACGACGAATTCGTCATGCCCGAGGATCCCATCGAACAAGAGCGTTTTAAACGCAGGCTTATCGCCACGGCAAATAGCCTAAAGAAAAAGCAGCAGCAGCTTCAAGCTGATCAGGACCTGCTGGCCGATCGATGGACCGAGGTCCTCACGGCCAAAGAGTACGAACTCGAACGCCCCTCCAAAAGCTACCCAAAACGCAAGTTGCTCCCCCGATTAGAGGAGGAAGCATACATACCTTCATCACCAGCGCACAATACGGCCGACCGAGCACCCCGTGGTCGCGACAGAGAGGCATCTAGGCCCTCCACCAAGACCGTACCCCGGCATCGCTCCAAAAGTACGAAGCCAAGAGGGAACGCGCCGGACTTGCAAGATATATTGGAGGACAAAGCAAGGCAATCCAGATCCATCTATGGATCACGGGGGCGCCCCATGACCCACGACGAATACCGCCGCGCCGGATACAATAACTCCGGTCGGGCCGAACACAGCAGACAACGCTCACTTGAGCTACGTTGTGATATTGCTCAATATAGAGGCGCCGCACACCCACTATGCTTCACTGACGAAGTAATGGATCATCAAATCCCTAAAGGGTTTAAACCCGTAAACATTGAATCCTACGATGGCACAACAGACCCCGCGGTTTGGATCGAAGATTATCTCCTTCACATCCATATGGCCCGCGGCGATGATCTCCACGCCATCAAGTATCTCCCACTCAAGCTTAAAGGACCAGCTCGGCATTGGCTTAACAGCTTGCCCGCAGAGTCAGTTGGGTGTTGGGAAGACCTGGAAGCCGCATTCCTCGTCAACTTCCAGGGCACATATGTGCGACCATCAGACGCCGATGACCTAAGCCACATAATTCAACAGCCAGACGAATCGGCCAGACAATTCTGGACACGGTTCCTCACAAAGAAAAATCAAATCGTCGACTGTCCGGATGCAGAGGCCCTCGCAGCCTTCAAGCATAACATCCGCGACGAATGGCTAGCCCGGCACCTAGGACAGGAAAAGCCGAAATCCATGGCAGCCCTCACATCATTAATGACCCGCTTCTATGCGGGAGAAGATAGCTGGATAGCTCGCAACAACAACCTCAGTAAAAATTCTGGCAGTCTGGATACCAAGGACCACAATGGCAGGTCGCGTCGAAGCAAAAATAAACGCCGCATTAACGGCGACGACAAGGAGGATATGGCAGTCAACGCCGGATTCCGAGGCTCTAAACCCGGTCAGCGGAAGAAGCCATTCAAAAGAACCACTCCGGGTCCGTCCAATTTGGACCGAATACTCGACCGCTTATGCCAGATACATGGCACCCCCGAAAAGCCAGCTAATCACAGCAACAGAGATTGTTGGGTATTCAAGCAGGCAGGCAAGTTAATTGATGAAAACAATGACAAGAGGCCGCACAACGACGATGAGGAAGAGACCTGACCGCCGAACAACAGAGGACAGAAGGGTTTCCCCCCACAAGTGCGGACGGTGAACATGATATACGCAACCCATATACCCAAGAGGGAGCGAAAGCGTGCACTAAGGGACGTATATGCGATGGAGCCAGTCGCTCCTAAGTCCAATCCATGGTCCTCTTGCCCGATCACTTTCGATCGAAGAGATCATCCGACCAGTATCCGCCATGGCGGATTCGCCACATTGGTTTTAGACCTGATCGTTGATGGATTTCACCTCACGAGAGTCCTGATGGACGGCGGCAATAGCCTGAACCTGCTTTATCAGGATACAGTGTGCAAGATGGGCATAGACCCCTCAAGGATTAAACCTACAAAGACGACCTTCAAAGGCGTCATACCAGGTGTTGAGGCCAATTGTACAGGCTCAGTCACACTGGAAGTGGTCTTCGGATCCCCGAACAATTTCCGGAGCGAGGAGTTAATCTTCGACATAGTCCCATTCCGCAGCGGCTATCACGCCCTGCTCGGACGAACCGCGTTTGCAAAGTTCAACGCAGTGCCGCATTACGCATACCTCAAGATCAAGATGCCATGCCCTCGTGGAGTCATCACGGTCAATGGAAATACGGAACGCTCCCTCCGAATGGAGGAACACACAGCGGCTCTCGCGGCAGAAGTACAGAGCAGCCTTTTATGGCAATTTTCGGCCGTTAAACGGCCGGATATGGCCAAACGCGCCCGGAGCAACATCAACCAAGACCACCTGGCACGTTCTGAGCACGCGTAGCAATGCAGCCCCAACCCCAACTGAGGGAGTCCTGGACTAGGGGGTGTCCGGACAGCCGGACTATCATCGTCCGCCGGACTCCAAGACTACGAAGATACAAGATTGAAGACTCCGTCCCGTGTCCGAATGGGACTTTCCTTGGCGTGGAAGGCAAGCTTGGCGATACGGATATGTAGATCTCCTACCATTGTAACCGACTCTGTGTAACCCTAGCCTCCTCCGGTGTCTATATAAACCGGAGGGCTTTAGTCCATAGGACAACATACATTACAACAATCATACCATAAGCTAGCTTTAGGGTTTAACCTCCTTGATCTCGTGGTAGATCCACTCTTGTACTACCCATATCATCAATATTAATCAAGCAGGACGTAGGGTTTTACCTCCATCAAGAGGGCCCGAACCTGGGTAAAACATCGTGTCCCTTGTCTCCTATTATCATCCGCCTAGACGCACAGTTCGGGACCCCCTACCCGTGATCCGCCGGTTTTGACACCGACATTGGTGCTTTCATTGAGAGTTCCTCTGTGTCGTCACTGATAGGAAGGATGCCTCCACCTGTCTTCAAAGACGGTGTTTTCGCCAAAGGGGCCTTGGCCGCCGGCCAAACTATCCGGCTAGGTGGTTTTCTTATGACCGCCTGTCCGGCCACCGCTTCGACAATGACTTCTCAAGTCGTCAGAAGCAATCTTCGCGTCAGCTCGAAATCTGCCGAGCAGTTGGATCCAATAGAGCTCTCGTCTGTTAACGAGCTCTTGGATCGCATCGCCGCACTAGGAGTCGCTACAGACTACAATCAGATTGGGCTTAAAATCGATCTGAGAGAGATTAACTCTCCCCAGGCCACCCACCACGTCGCAGTGGTAGAGGAGCAATACGGCAACTCTTCGCCTATGTTGAAAACTAGTCACGTCCGGATTCCCGAACCCTCCATGCCGAATTTCCGCGGAGGGACGGACTTCGATCGAGCATTGAACTTAAAACCATGCATCGCCCCGGACTCGCTGGATCGTGTCCAATAACCCAAGCTTCCGGATTCGGAAACTCCTCGGCCTTTAAGCCCCAAGATGGGCAGGGATCCGAATTTTAGTCCACCCACCCGCCCAGACATATGCGATCTATCTCTAATATGGCAAGAGCCCGCTGAAACAGTACATCACTACTGGGCCAGATACCTCCTGGTTATGGACAGGATAAAGGACTGCCGAGAGGAAAACGCAATCTCAATCTTTTGCAATAATTGCACGGACAAGGGAATATTGAACGCCATCGGTCGTCGTAAAATTACACGCTTCGCCGATCTGGCGTCCATAGTACGAAAGTACTGTGCGATGGAGAGTTTCCGGAAAACCGAAAACCAATTTTGGGATAATCCGGCCCCAACCCCAGTCCGCAACAAAAGGGTGCCTCACACTCAGGCCCCAGATGCAAAAACGAAAAAGCAAAACCCCATAAAGGGCACGGAACCTTACTGGAGGGATGGCTCAATGGACCCTATAAGCTTCATAGTACAGAGGGAGCCGTCCCAACACATAGCCTTCGAGCATGTTGGATATTACGGCAGGTGGCCAAAAGTGGCGAGGAGCTTCTAGCCCCGGAAAACCACTCCAACAATACCGGTACGGTATCAACAGTCTTCGAGACCTTCGCATCAAACAATATGCGAAAACGAACAATCCGCGGACTCGCCAAAGTCTACCAAGTAGCAACAGCAAATCCATGGAGCGACACAGCCATCACCTTCAACGCCAGCGACGAACCTAAATTCCGAACAGCTCGAGCACCAGCCGCACTGGTGCTTAGTCCCATAGTGGACGGCTTTCGGCTTACAAAGGTCCTCATGGATGGCGGCAGCGGACTAAACCTCATATATGAGGAAACTCTTCAAAAAATGGAAATAGACTGGAGCCGTATTGAGCGAAGCAGCACAACCTTCAGAGGAATAATCCCTAGCTGGGAAGCGCGCTGCACCGGAAAAATCACACTCGATGTGGTGTTCGGCTCGCCGGACAATTACAGATCCGAAGAAGTCACGTTCCAAGTGGCCTCGTTCGACAGCGGATATCACGCTATATTAGGACGAGAGGCATTCACAATTTTTCAAGCAGTACCTCATTACGGGTACATGAAGCTCAAAATGCCTGGGCCCGGCGGAATAATCACTCCCGCTAGTGATCCAGACATAGCACTCCGCGCCGAAAACAAGACAGCCGCACTAGCCCTGGAGGCACTATCCGAAGCCTTAGCAGCAGAAGAACTCACCGCGCTGCGCTCTACGATGAACAGGGACGATGTGATACTCGATAAAAGATCCAAGTCCACCTCCTTCAAACCAGCAGATGAAATAATAAAATTCCAGGTCCATCCAACGGACCCAACAAAGACGACCTCCATTGGGGCACAATTGAACCCCGAAGTAGACGCCGCACTGCGCGAATTCCTTCGAGAAAATTGGGACATTTTCGCCTGGCATCCTTCGGATATGCTCGGAATCCCACGCAGGTTGGCAGAACACAGCCTAAACATCCTGAAAGGATTTAAGCCAGTCAAACAGGCTCTTCGACGATTTTCCGAACCCAAAAGACAGGCAATGGGAGAAGAGCTAGCCAAACTATTGGAAGCCGGATTCATCAGAGATATCAAACATCCGGATTGGCTAGCAAATCTGGTAATGGTAACAAAGAAGGACAAATCCTGGTGCCTCTGTGTCGATTTTAAAGACCTCAATAAGGCTTGCCCAAAGGACCCCTTCCCTCTCCCCCGCATCGACCAAATTATCGATGCTACCGCAGGGCACGATTCGTTGTGCTTCCTTGACGCATACTCTGGCTATCATCAAATCAAGATGGCGGAAGCAGACCAAGCTGCAACGGCATTCATCACTCCATACGGACCATTCTGCTTCAACACGATGCCCTTAGGACTTAAAAATGCCGGCGCAACATATCAGCGCATGATTCAAACATGTCTGGCTACCCAGATCGGCAAAACAGTCGAGGCATACGTAGACGACGTAGTCGTCAAAACAAAACACGTCGAAACTCTAGTAGACGATTTGAGGCTCACATTCGACAACCTCAGAGCATATGACATCAAGCTGAATCCGGAAAAATGCGTTTTCGGCGTACCAGCCGGAAAGCTGCTGGGCTTCATTGTCTCCGGTAGAGGAATTGAAGCAAACCCGGCTAAAATCCGAGCTCTGTCACAGTTGGATATTCCAAAAGACCTCAAATAGATACAAAAATTAACAGGATGCGTGGCAGCTTTAAGCCGCTTTATCTCCCGTCTAGGAGAAAAGGCATTGCCCCTCTATCGCCTCCTCAGACGCACCGAACACTTCGAGTGGACGGATGCCGCCACTGCCGGACTCGAAGAAATAAAGGCCATATTGGCAACAAATCCGGTCCTGGCTGTGCCCAATCTAGGCGAACCAATGTTGTTATACATCGCAGCAACGCATCAAGTCATAAGCGCGGTACTCGTCGTCGAACGAGAGACGGAAGGGCATAAATTCCCTCTTCAAAAACCAGTGTATTATGTATCCACTGTGTTAACTCCCTGCAAATCCCGTTACCCACACTATCAGAAGATAGCGTATGCGGTGTTCATGGCATCCCGGAAGCTCCGACACTACTTTCAAGAGTGTTCGATAACAGTGGCCTCCGAAGTACCACTCAATGACATCATAAATAACCGTGACGCAATGGGCAGGATTGCAAAATGGGCCATTGAGCTCTTACCACTCGATATAACTTACAAACCTCGGCGAGCTATAAAGTCACAAGTTTTGGCTGACTTTGTCGCTGAATGGACCGAAGCCGAACTCCCTAAAGAGTACGGCGCATACTCCAATTGGGTTATGCACTTTGACGGCTCTAAAATGTTGGCCGGACTTGGGGCTGGCGTCGTATTGACATTCCCAACCGGGGACACAGTCTAGTATGTACTTCAAATAATGTACACCGACTCCAACAACGCAGCCGAATACGAGGCCCTGTTACATGGTCTCCGGATGGCAGTCTCCATGGGCATTCAACGCCTAGAGGTGCGTGGGGATTCAAACCTTGCAATATCCCAAATAAATGGAGACTTTGACGCCAAGGATCTGAAAATGGCAGCATATCGCAACGCTGTCCTAAAAATGTCGGCTCGGTTTGAAGGACTCGAATTCCATCACATAGCCCGAGATAATAACCACGCGGCCGACGTACTGGCACGCATCAGTGCGAAACGTGATGCCGTCCCTCCAAATATCTTCCTGGAACGGCTCTTCAAGCCATCCGTACTATGGGAAGAGGAGCCCGGAAGTGACAAACCGGAAAAAATCCGCGCCAATCGGCGATTCAGCCGATGACATAACACCTTCAGCCCACGACATAACGGCAGTAATCGCCCCGTGGACAGAACCATTCCTAGCCTACTTGCTTAGGCAGGAATTTCCCGAAGACCAAAACGAGGCCCGCTGCATAGTCCGGCGATCGAAAGCCTACAAGGTCCATGAGGGAGAACTTTATAAGAAAAGTACAACCGGAGTCCTTCAAAGGTGTATCTCCAAAGAGGAAGGGCGAAACCTCCTGGCTGAAATTCATGCCGGACTAGGCGGACACCACGCAGCAGCCTGGGCCCTTGTAGGAAAGGCATTCCGTATAGGATTTTATTGGCCGACGGCCCGGGAAGATGCCCCGGACTTAGTCCAGAGATGCGTTGGTTGTCAGCTCTTTGCTAATCAGAGCCATATACCGCCCACCGCCCTCAAAACTATACCCATTACCTGGCTGTTCGCGGTCTGGGGGCTTGATATGGTTGGACCCCTTAAAGGGGGAACCCACAAGCAAAGGTACCTATTGGTCATGGTGGATAAATTCACCAGATGGATAGAGGGCAAACCGGTCAAAACGGCAGAGTCCGGACCAGTGATAGACTTCATATCCGGGGTAGTACACCGTTACGGAGTCCCCCACAGCATCATTATCGACAACGGCACGAACTTCACAGCCGACGAGGTTAAGTCATGGTGCAAAAATATGGGCATAAAGCTCGACTATGCTTCAGTCTATCACCCTCAAACCAACGGTCAAGTGGAACAAGCAAATGGTCTAATAATGAGCGGCATTAAACCCAGACTAGTGCAGTCACTTACTAAATCTGACACGCACTGGGTCGAGGAGCTCGACTCCGTACTCTGGGGGCTACGGACAACGCCTAACTGCACTACCGGATTCACACCATTCTTTATGGTCTACGGCGCAGAGGCAGTCTTGCCCTGCGACATTATTCATGACTCACCTCGAGTGCGCATGCACGAAGAAAGAGAGGCCGAGCTGGATCGGCAGGACAGCTTGGACACATTGGAGGAAGAACGCGACGTCGCCAAGGCTCGTTCCGCATTCTATCAGCAGCAGGCCCGAAGATACCAAAGCAGAGAAGTACGGGCCAAGACTTACAACGTTGGTGAACTAGTTCTACGCCTACCGGACAAGAAAAAGGACAAGCTCAAGCCCAAATGGGAGGGCCCCTTCATTATCGATCAAGTCCCGACCGGCGGAGCATACCGTCTACAAAATGCGTCAGATAACCGACTCGAGCCGAACCCATGGAACGCAGCCCGCCTCCGAAGATTCTATGCCTAGCGCCGGACTAAGAGTTCGTCCCCTTCCTCCGTCCAAATTTTTACACTTCGGCTATCTTTTGTTTCTCTTTTCATAACCTTTTTACTAAAAAGCCCCTAAGGGCCTACTTTCGCATTGTTCGCATACACTTTATGTGCCATCCACACTCATTATACCTGGGGGCTTCTTTTACAGAAGCTCAATTATAAGGGTTTCATGCCCAGCACATGTGTCAAGCTTCCACATGTACCTTTTACTCACCATTATATGCATCGATATGACTTAAGTTTTGGCCAAGCTGGGTTGCCTGGCTCCTGTGCTTACCCCTACGTTCCCGATTGTTCGGCTAGGAGGTAAAGGGAGCACCTCTGCGATTGTTACTGCCGGGTTAGCCGGATGTGTACCTCAGACTGGGTGAAGCCGAAAGCTAGCGTTCTTAAGGGAATATTCGGTCGGTGACTTAAAAGATGATTTTTTACCTACTCATTTATTCGCCCCCAGATGTTTTTTCTGCTTTTTTCGCAGCCCGGACATGCACTTTAGGGCATGCCTCCCAGGGAAAGGAACCCTTAACGGAACTATTCCCTCTGGAAGATGTTTCTTACTAACCATGTAATATAACATAACTAGTTGGGCACTTGTCTGATAAAGCACTAATGACCCCTACGCCTGGTCTCCATGCATACCCCGGTTGTTTCTTAACCAAAAAGGTATTCGGACACACTCCAGACTCTAGGTTCCCGAGGTTGAAGCGAAAAGGTCGGCAAAGACAAATGATCTACAATCCGGCTAGAAGGCATTTCACATGTCACTTTAAAGGAAAACATACATTGTCAAAATTACTGATTGTATTCCTCCTCAATCCCGTCTAACAGGCTAACTTACAGTCCCGTTGGGAAAATTTAGCAGCCAACTCTACTTGGCTGTATACTAAACTCACAGGGATCTCCTTCCCATCAGGCCCCACCGGTCCAACTTCGGCCATGTGGTTGGGATCCACCTTCTTGTAACGCGTCTTCACCATAGCCCAAGCCTCCCTGGCACCTTGGCGGCAGGCCGAAATCTTCCATAAACGGAAGTGCTGCCGCACTCCCTGAAGCTTCTCCGCAAGCTCCCCAAGGCCCTCGGGTAGGGAGAGGGCTGGCCATAAAGCCTAGACGACGCCGCTCATTGCCTGCCGAACTCGTTCGAGCAGCTGCAACAGCTCGGGAAGTTGGTCACCCGTTGATATGGGAATCTCCTCCGCGGGGCGACCTGTGAGTATACCTACAAGACATAATTTGTTAATTGACTTCCTCGCCGAACTCTTCTTTTCAAAGGAGTCCGCTCAAGCACTTACTATAGATGCCGCGACGAAGCCGCTCAGTCTCCTTAATGGAGCCGGACAGCTCGGCCCGAACACCTTTCAGCTCTTCTCCGAGCTGGGCGTGGGCATCCTGGAGCTTGTTCCTTTCTTGCTGCACCCTATTCAGCACCCTCTCGCCGGCCTTTAGCTGGCGTAGTAATTCTTGCCTATCCGGATCTTGTCCGGCGGCACCTGCAATGTCACTATTAGACTTGCGCACACGCCGCACAACACTTATATTTATTAATAAAAATGTGTTACCAGGAGGGGTCTCTGCGTCTCCTCCTGCGGCAGCAAGTGTGGCCTCAAGTTGGGCCTTGCATTCTTGCAGCTCCTGAGACAGCTGGGCATTCTTCTTGGTAAGAGCCTGCGTTTTAAATGATCCTTAAATCAGTTAACATAACTACTTTAAGTCTCGGGGGCTACTGGTGTATATAACCATTAAAATTCCTTTACCCGTATGTCTTTCACATACTGCTCCGTGGCTCTGGTAAAACCATCTTGAGCGGCATCGAGGTGCGCGTCCCCTGCGTTAAAGGCGTCCAATGCCTCAGGGGAGAAGCACGCTTCACGAAACACTGTCCGGCGGCGCCTATGGTTCATGGCGCTCTCCACCTCAGACTTGGTGGCGGACAGTCTGTCGGTGTCCTCCGTTGGAGGAGGATCCGGCCCGCGTCTTGCGCTTGCCTCCCCCTCCAGACCGGGCGCTGGAGCCTGGCCGGTATAGGTTGGATCGGCAACTTCCGCGCCCGCAGTCTGGCGAGCGCTTTTTCTCCTATAAAGATCATGAGCACTCAGACGCTTCCTAGGAACGTTGCTTTGAAAATTAAAATACGAGTTATACCTTTGCAGCGACATTTCAGTCCGTGCCGTGCTCCTTTTCCGCCTGCTAGTCCGGACTGACCTTTGTTGGTCAGCCGCCGCGGGCTCGGCTTCCCGCCTTGAAGGCGCTTCCTGTAAAATACCATCATTCGCGAAGGTCAGAAATGGGCAAGGAAGAGATAATGGTGTCCGGACCTCGGTCACAGTCACCTGGGAAGCCGGATACAGTCCGGGGTAGTCCGCCGTAATGGTGACCAAAGCATTATCCATGCTGAGCTGGTGAAACACCCCGTCGATCAGCTCCACCTTGATGTCCGGATCCTCTTCGGAGGCCGGATCCAGGGATCTTTCTGGATCCTCGGGTTGCGGAGCGGGACTTACCATGTCCTCCACAGTCCGGCGTAGATCCTGCGCCGAAGACATAATGTAAGAAGCCTAGACTTCGAAAGCATGGGTTGAGCCCTTAAAAGTGT
This sequence comes from Triticum timopheevii, assembly GCA_963921465.1. Taxonomy (NCBI): domain Eukaryota; kingdom Viridiplantae; phylum Streptophyta; class Magnoliopsida; order Poales; family Poaceae; genus Triticum; species Triticum timopheevii. Next base: position 57,908,980 of record OY997266.1, read on the forward strand.
TCGCTTACCCATCCTCTAGGGTTGTTCATGGAAAACCCATTCAAAGGGTTCGTTCGAAGGAAGTCCTCCTTCTCCCCCTTGTACAGGCTGGACAGGATCTCCACCAGATCCTCGGTTGAATCCGGCCCTTCGCGGCCATGACGGGTGGCATCGTCTTCCCCGTTGAAATCCCACACGGGGTGGCCTCTGTATTGTAATGGCTGTACCCCCCGCATGATGCATGTCGCCATGATTCCAATCATGGTCAACCCGGAATGGGCCAGTAATCTTATTCGGCCCATCCAGTAATGGATGCTCTTGTCTTCCTCAAATCGGGGGCTCCGTGGGCGCCAGCTGAGACGTTTCTTCAGAGGAGCAGCACTAAACTCCGGGAGGCCAATCCGGACTGGGTCCGGCAGCAGAGCGTCTCCTATGTAAAACCACTCTGAAGGCCAGTCTTCGGACACCTTCTTGGGAGTACCGTATGGGTATCCGGTCCCGGCAATGCGCCATATTTCGGCGCCACCCACTTGATATATGGACCCCTCGTGAGAACGGGGTACGAGGCAGAACAGCCTCTTCCACAATGCAAAATGGGGCTCAATGCCTAGGAATAGCTCGCAAAGAGCTACGTAGCCCGCGATATGCAGGACAGAGGCGGGCGTGAGTTGGTGGAGCTGGAGTCCGTAGAACTCCAGGAGCCCGCGGAGGAACGAATGTATTGGGAATCCGAGTCCCCTTATCAGATAAGGGACGAAGCATACTCGCTCCCCTTTATTGGGACTTGGGGTAGCCTCCTCTTGCCTCCCACCTTGATAAGTGACCAGCCCGGCTCGGACCGGGACCATGAAGGCCGGAGGGAGATATCCCCCCGCTTGGAGCTTTGCTAGCTCGTTGTGCGGAACAGAGCACCTCCTCCAATCCCCTGGCGGTGGGCTGGGAGCGCGAGAAGAGGAGCCGCGTCGACGGTCCATGATGGAATGGATTTTTAGGTCAAGGGCGCTCCGATGAAGTATTCGCGGGAGGTGGATGGTGTGGTTTGGATCTGGATTTTTGCCTCTTTTGTAGGCGGACGACTCGCACGACTAGGGGGTGAAACATAAAAGACACCCTGGCTTTTCGCATTCGTGCGACGCGTGGAAAAAGGCCATTATTGGGCGTAGAAGCCGAGAAACACAGTATTTATGATAAAGCCGAATACTGTTCGGCAGGTACATGGAACTTGAAGGGAGAACCCGCCTTGCAACGCCGAAGACTATATACGCGCTGGACTTATCGTCATTGAAGCCTGGTTCGAGGGCTACTGAGGGAGTCCTGGACTAGGGGGTGTCCGGACAGCCGGACTATCATCGTCCGCCGGACTCCAAGACTACGAAGATACAAGATTGAAGACTCCGTCCCGTGTCCGGATGGGACTTTTCTTGGCGTGGAAGGCAAGCTTGGCGATACGGATATGTAGATCTCCTACCATTGTAATCGACTCTGTGTAACCCTAGCCTCCTCCGGTGTCTATATAAACCGGAGGGCTTTAGTCCGTAGGACAACATACATTACAACAATCATACCATAGGCTAGCTTTAGAGTTTAGCCTCCTTGATCTCGTGGTAGATCCACTCTTGTGCTACCCATATCATCAATATTAATCAAGCAGGACGTAGGGTTTTACCTCCATCAAGAGGGCCCGAACCTGGGTAAAACATCGTGTCCCTTGTCTCCTGTTATCATCCGCCTAGACGCACAGTTCGGGACCCCCTACCCGAGATCCACCGGTTTTGACACCGACACCAACCCTTGCATAATTGCAAGACCAACCCTCTGCGTACATCATTATGCTCTGGAGATACCATAGGCCTAGGGGAAGGGGCACGACCACAACAGACCCAAAGTGCGGCTCGACCACACAAGGGGCTCACAAGTGTGTCACTCCTTTTTGTTATTATTTTCTTTCTTTGTGTACACAAGACTCCGTTCATCAGAGGCCCTGTCCGGCGGTGAACCCGCCGAATTCACGATGCAACAGCCATGGAAGAAAGAAGACCGCGATAAACACTCAGGTGGTCTCCATTACGAGCATTAAATTTGATTATATCCACCAGTCCGCAGCCCATCCCTGGAGGGGGACATGTTTGATTAGTCCAATCCCTTGCTTACCGCACTATTTGTATCATTCCGCACTCATAGCAGAATTCTTTAAATAAATAATGCAGCATTTTTTGCCTGTTATTGCATTACTTTACACATATGTTCATTAATGACATCTCGCACCCGTATATTTTGGTACAGCCGAATACACCAGGGGCTTATGTTCCCCGCATTATGGTGTGATAAGTCCGAACACTTTCACAAGTGCGGCACCCCGAACTTATAGCATTATATGAATCGGCTCCGAATCATGTCTTGGGTCAATAGTTGGGTTTGCCCGGCTCCCATGTTTTGGTGCCTTACGTTCCGTTCTGTCGGCTAAGGTGGCACTGGGAGAACCACTGCGATTGCGCCCCGGTTGAGCTGGGCAAGCGCCTCAGTGGAGAAAGCTAAAACTGACCGACATGATAAGGCGAGAGACTGGTCGCTGTTCGAGAGGTCTTTTCGGGTCCCTAAAGACCTATGTCGCTTCAAGCGAAGTACCGGATAATGTCCGACGAAGGCGTGGATAGCGCCCCGAATTCGGTCTTCCTAATACTAGGGGCTTCGCCGAAATTTAAAATTATAGAATTCTATGGCTAAGTGAGAGTGTTCAAGCATTATAAGTCCGGTTGCCTTGTTCGTTGTGTTGAGCGCCTCCCTAGATGGACCCAAAAATGGGAACAAGAGTGCTCAAGTTTATCCCGAACACCCCAGCACTCGTGGCTTGGGGGCTGAAGCCAACGACTTGCCATCTCTCAGATTTTATAAACGGCCGCACAGAAGGTAATATTTTAAATTAAACAAGCGTTGCGTAGCGCATATGAACAAAGTTTTCAGCGCACAGGATAATACACAGTGAGTTTCACTCAATAATTACATCTCTGGGGCACTCATCCGCAATATTGCGGGCACCCTTCAGGACACTCTTATAGTACATTTCAGGCGTACGATACTCCTTGCCCGCTGGCGGCGGGTCAGTAAGAAGCCCGAGTGCACCTTTGCGCGGGCAAGGGCCCGACGAGAACCTTCAATACAAGCGGAGCACTTGATAACATCCACCCAGGGGCATGCATCCAACAACCGACGCACGAGGCCGAAGTAGCTCCCAGGCATGGCCTATCCAGGCCATAGCCGGAATATAAGGCCCTTCATGGCCTCCTCAGCTACCTTGTGGAGTTCGACCAGCTGCTTCAGCTGGTCGCTAGGGGGCACCGGATGGCCGGCCTCAGCGTACTGAGACCAGAAGACCTTCTCCGTTGAGCTCCCCTCCTCGCCACGCTAGAATGCAGCAGCATCGGATACATTGTGAGGCAGATCTGCAAACGCCCCTGGAGAGCTCCGAATTCGGGTAAGTGTCAGGTAGTTTACACTAACATGCTTGCTTTGCATGAAAAATGCCTTACTCGCCGCTATTTTCTTCATATCCTCAACCTCCTGAAGGGCCTTGCGGGCCTCGGCCTTGGCGGACTTGGCACTTTCGAGAGCCGAGGCGAGCTCGGACTCTCGAGTCTTTGAGTCGCGCTCCAAACTCTCATGCTTCTCCACGAGAGCCTGGAGCTCTTGCCGCACCTCCGCCACCTGTGCCTCCTGCTTTTCTCGCTCTGCCCATTCCGCGGCCGCACTGTTTTCGGCTGCGGACACAGCCTCCTTCAGGGCTACCACCTCGTTTGTGGCCCCAGCAGTACCCATATTATCCTTGTTAATTTTATTGCAACCGAAATCCTTTTCTGTAAGGTAACAATTCAAAGTGGTGCTACTCACCTTCTTTGTCCTCGAGCTGCCTCTTGGCATGGCCGAGCTCTCGCTCGGACCGCTCGAGATCTTGCTTTAATGCACCAACCTCCGCAGTCAATGCGGCAGAGGTCAGCAGCGCAGCCTACAAACCCATATTAACATAATCTATTAGCAACCCTTCGTATATCTTTTTAGATGCTCAGTCCGGCTTTTCTTTCCGAGCACCGAACCGAGCATCAGGGGCTACTGTCTATGCGGTATTACATTACATAATTTTAACTTCTTACCTCAAAGCCTGTTAGAAGGCTACTGCAGGCTTCGGTCAGCCCGCTCTTGGCAAGCTGAACATTCTGAATCACCGCACTCATAACAGTGCGGTGTTCTTCCTCAATGGAGGCGCCTTGGAGCGCCTCCAGCAAGTTGTCCGGCACCTCCGGTTGGATGGAGGCCGCCGGCGTCACGGTCTTGCCCTTCTTGCGAAGGGGCCGCTTGCCGGACTCCGGAACCACTGCAGGTTCCGGCGTGGAGTCCGGCACAAAGTCCGGGAGGCTGCCTTGCGGCGCCTTCGGAGCCTCCTCCTGATGGGCCCCTTTCTGGGATCCCACCTCGGCATCCTCATCGGCGCGAGGGGTGGAGGCAGTCGAAATGGAATCCACATCCGATGGAGCCAACGACCCGCTCGATGAAGCGGGGAGATCATCATCGGTCGGACTGCGGGCAGTATGCGGCATTAGAAAGACACTATGTGACACAAAAGAAATTACAAATCATTCTGGAATCCGGATACTTACGATCTCGCCGGAGGCCTGGCCCTTGAAGGACACTCTTCGCCGCCAACGTTGGTGTTGGCAGAGCTGTCCGGGGGAATAGTTCTCCCCCTCTTGGACCCTTCGGCCTCCCCTGTTGGGGAAGCCTTCCTCTTCCTCTCTCCCCCCTCTGGGAGAGAGTCTTCTTCCTCCTCCTCGTCTTCGGGGGAGGAGTCCGCCTCGGAGTCGTCGGACACCTGATAACGGGAACTCTTTCGAGTACCCGTGGCCACCTTCTTGGCCTTCTTCTCCGGCACCGCATGCGGTGCCGGAACCAGCAGCCCCGCTAGACAGGCATCCACTGGGTCTTCTGGCATGGGAGCCGGGCAGATGAGCTGCTCGGCCTTCTCCATCCATTCCTGTCAAAGGAAAAGGGAGATTGAAACCCTCTTAGAATCAATCTATTTACAATAAGTGTCCCGTAAAGGGGTAGAATCACTTACCTCGTCAGCCGGATGCTGCGAGTGAAATCCGCGATCTTCCGTCGCAGATGCGGGGGCTTCGGCGCCCTTAAACAGCACCCTCCAGGCGCCTTCGTACGTCGTGTCGAAGAGCCCGCTCAGCGCCTGGTGTTGTTTCGGATCGAACTCCCACAGATTGAATGCCCGTTCTTGGCATGGGAGAATCCGGCGGACGAGCATGACTTGGACCACGTCAAAAAGCCTGAGCTTCTTGTTCACCAGCTTCTGGATACAGGCTTGGAGTCCCGTCAGCTCCTTCGAATTACCCCACAGCAAGGCCTTCTCTTTCCAGGAGGTGAGCTGCGTAGCGATACCAGATCTGAACTCGGGGGTCGCCGCCCACGTAGGGTCGCGCGGCTCGGTGATGTAGAACCACCCCGATTGCCACCCCTTGACGGAGTCCACGAAGGCCCCTTCGAACCAGAGGATGTTGGGCATCTTGCCCAACATGGCGCCTCCACACTCCGCCTGCGTGCCCTTCACTACCTTCGGCTTGACGTTGAAGGTCTTGAGCCACAAGCCGAAGTGGGGCCGGATGCGGAGGAGGGCCTCGCACACGACGATAAACGCCGAGATGTTGAGGATGAAGTTCGGCGCCAGATCATGGAAATCCAGGCCGTAGTAGAAGATGAGCCCCCGGACAAAGGGGTGAAGTGGAAAGCCCAGTCCGCGGAGGAAGTGGGGAAGGAAAACGACCCTCTCATGGGGCCCGGGGGTAGGGATGAGCTGCCCCTCGTTAGGCAGCTGGTGCGCGATGTCGCCGGAAAGGTATCCGGCGCTGCGCAGCTTTGTGATGTGCTCCTCCTTAACGGTGGAAGCCAACCATTTGCCTCCCGCTCCGGACATTGTCGGAGAAGGTTGAGACGAGATGTGCGAACTTGGGCGCTGGAGCTCGAGTGCGCGGAGGTGGATAAGCAAAGGAGGAAGAAGGCGTGGATGAAAAGGTGAATCCTTATCCCTTATATATAGGCGGGCGAAGACTATGCGTCCCCCACCAGCCTGGTAAAACTCGCTTATCTCCCAAGCGCCACCATCAATGGCGCGGTTGGGTTACCCACGTCCGTATTGATGAGAATCCCGGAATAAGGGGAACATGATCTCTGCTTCGACAAGACGTGCCAAGGAAACCGCTTCGCTAAACGTGCTGAGGTGGTATAATAAAAAACGATTCAAGTAAAGGCTTGGTAGTGGTGTGATGTCATGCCGCAAAATACGTCAGCAAATTGAGCTTGCGTATATATTATTCTCTCTACGGTGGAATGTGGAATTTGTTTTGCAGAGCCGGACACTATCCTGGTGTTCATGATCTTCTCTGGATTATTCGGAGGAGAAACCCGCCTTGCAATGCCGAACATTATGCGCGCTGGACTTATCGTCATTGAAGCCTGGTTCAGGGGCTACTGAGGGAGTCCTGGACTAGGGGGTGTCCGGACACCCGGACTATCATCGTCCGCCGGACTCCAAGACTACGAAGATACAAGATTGAAGACTTCATCCCGTGTCTGGATGGGACTTTCCTTGGCGTGGAAGGCAAGCTTGGCGATACGGATATGTAGATCTCCTACCATTGTAACCAACTCTGTGTAACCCTAGCCCTCTTCGATGTCTATATAAACTGGAGGGCTTTAGTCCGTAGGACACAACATACATTACAACAATCATACCATAGGCTAGCTTCTAGGGTTTAGCCTGCTTGATCTCGTGGTAGATCCACTCTTGTACTACCCATATCATCAATATTAATCAAGCAGGACGTAGGGTTTTACCTCCATCGAGAGGGCCCAAACCTGGGTAAAACATCGTGTCCCTTGTCTCCTGTTACCATCCGCCTAGACGCACAGTTCGGGCCCCCTACCCGAGATCCGCCGGTTTTGACACCGACAAACTCCTTCTCTAGAAAGGATCCGAATTTAGCAACGAAAATCTTGCCCTCAGATCTGTGATAGAAGGTGTACCCAACAGTTTCTTTTGGGTATCCTATGAAGACACATTTCTCCGATTTGGGTTCGAGCTTATCTGGTTGAAGTTTCTTCACATAAGCATCGCAACCCCAAACTTTAAGAAACGACAACTTTGGTTTCTTGCCAAACCATAGTTCATGAGGTGTCGTCTCAATGGATTTTGATGGTGCCCTATTTAACGTGAATGTGGCCATCTCTAAAGCATAACCCCAAAACGATAGCGGTAAATCAGTAAGAGACATCATAGATCGCACCATATCTAGTAAAGTACGATTACGACGTTCGGACACACCATTTCGTTGTGGTGTTCCGGGTGGCATGAGTTGCGAAACTATTCCGCATTGTTTCAAATGTAAACCAAACTCGTAACTCAAATATTCTCCTCCACGATCAGATCGTAGAATCTTTATTTTCTTGTTACGATGATTTTCCACTTTACTCTGAAATTCTTTGAACTTTTCAAATGTTTCAGACTTGTGTTTCATTAAGTAGATATACCCATATCTGCTTAAATCATCTGTGAAGGTGAGAAAATAACGATACCCGCCGCAAGCCTCAACATGCATTGGACCACAAACATTAGTATGTATGATTTCCAATAAATCAGTTGCTCGCTCCATAGTTCCGGAGAACGGCATTTTAGTCATCTTGCCCATGAGGCAAGGTTCGCAAGTACGAAGTGATTCATAATCAAGTGATTCCAAAAGCCCATTTGTATGGAGTTTCTTCATGCGCTTTATACTGATATGACCTAAACGGAAGTGCCACAAATAAGTTGCACTATCATTATCAACTCTGCATCTTTTGACTTCAACACTATGAATATGTGTATCACTACTATCGAGATTCAATAAAAATAGACCACTCTTCAAGGGTGCATGACCATAAAAGATATTACTCATATAAATAGAACAACCATTATTCTTTGACTTAAATGAATAACCATCTCGCATCAAACAAGATCCATATATAATGTTCATGCTCAACGCTGGCACCAAATAACAATTATTTAGGTCTAAAACTAATCCCGATGGTAGATGTAGAGGTAGCGTGCCGACTGCGATCACATCGACTTTGGAACCATTTCCCACGTGCATCGTCACCTCGTCCTTAGCCAATCTTCGCTTAATTCGTAGTCCCTGTTTCGAGTTGAAAATATTAGCAACAGAACCAGTATCAAATACCCAGGTATTACTATGAGCATTAGTAAGGTACAAATCAATAACATGTATATCACATATACCTTTGTTCACTTTGCCATCCTTCTTATCCACCAAATACTTGGGGCAGTTCCGCTTCCAGTGTCTAGTCTGCTTGTAGTAGAAGCACTCAGTCTCAGGCTTAGGTCCAGATTTGGGTTTCTTCTCTTGAGCAGCAACTTGTTTGATGTTCTTCTTGAAGTTCCCCTTCTTCTTCCTTTTGCCCTTTTTCTTGAAACTGGTGGTCTTGTTAACCATCAACACTTGATGCTCCTTCTTGATTTCTACCTCCGCGGTTTTTAGCATTGCGAAGAGCTCGGGAATAGTCTTGTCCATCCCTTGCATATTATAGTTCATCACGAATCTCTTGTAGCTTGGTGGTAGTGATTGAAGAATTCTGTCAATGACACTATCATCAGGAAGATTAACTCCCAGTTGAATCAAGTGATTATTATACCCAGACATTTTGAGTATGTGTTCACTGACAGAACTATTCTCCTCCATCTTGCAGCTATAGAGCTTATTGGAGACTTCATATCTCTCAATCCGGGCATTTGCTTGAAATATTAACTTCAACTCCTGGAACATCTCATATGCTGCATGACGTTCAAAACGTCGTTGAACACCCGGTTCTAAGCCAAAAAAGCATGGCACACTGAACTATCGAGTAGTCATCAGCTTTGCTCTGCCAGACGTTCTTAACATCGTCAGTTGCATCAGCAGCAGGCCTGGCACCCAGCGGTGCTTCCAGGACATAATTCTTCAGTGCAGCAATGAGGATAATCCTCAGGTTACGGACCCAGTCCGTGTAATTGCTACCATCATCTTTCAACTTTGCTTTCTCAAGGAACGCAAAATTCAACGAAACAACAGCACGAGCCATCTATCTACAACAAACATAGACAAGAAAAATACTATCAGGTACTAAGTTCATGATAAATTTAAGTTCAATTAATCATATTACTTAAGAACTCCCACTTAGATAGACATCCCTCTAATCCTCTAAGTGATTACGTGATCCATATCAACTACACCATGTCCGTTCGTCACGTGAGATGGAGTAGTTTCAATGGTGAACATCAATATGTTGATCATATCTACTATATGATTCACGCTCGACCTTTCGGTCTCCGTGTTCCGAGGCCATATCTGTTATATGCTAGGCTCATCAAGTTTGACCTGAGTATTCCGTGTGTGCAACTATTTTGCACCCGTTGTATTTGAACGTAGAGCCTATCACACCCGATCATCACATGGTGTCTCAGCACGAAGAACTTTCGCAACGGTGCATACTCAGGGAGAACACTTCTTGATAATTTTAGTGAGAGATCATCTTAAAATGCTACCGTCAATCAAAGCAAGATAAGATGCATAAAGGATAAACATCACATGCAATCAATATAAGTGATATGATATGGCCATCATCATCTTGTGCTTGTGATCTCCATCTTCGAAGCACCGTCGTGATCACCATCGTCACCGGCACGACACCTTGATCTCCATCGTATCATCGTTGTCGTTTACGCCATCTATTGCTTCTACGACTATCGCTACCGCTTAGTGATAAAGTAAAGCAATTACAGGGCGTTTGCATTTCACACAATAAAGCGACAACCATATGGCTCCTGCCAGTTGCCGATAACTTCGGTTACAAAACATGATCATCTCATACAATAAAATATAGCATCACGTCTTGACCATATCACATCACAACATGCCCTGCAAAAACAAGTAAGACGTCCTCTACTTTGTTGTTGCAAATTTTACGTGGCTGCTACGGGCTTAGCAAGAACTGTTCTTACCTACGCATCAAAACCACAACGATAGTTCGTCAAGTTAGTGCTGTTTTAACCTTCGCAAGGACCGGGCGTAGCCACACTCGATTCAGCTAAAGTGAGAGAGACAGACACCCGCCAGCCACCTTTAAGCACGAGTGCTCGTAATGGTGAAACCAGTCTCGCGTAAGCGTACGCGTAATGTCGGTCCGGGCCGCTTCATCTCACAATACCGCTGAGCCAAAGTATGACATGCTGGTAAGCAGTATGACTTGTATCGCCCACAACTCACTTGTGTTCTACTCGTGCATATGACATCTACGCATAAAACCAGGCTCGGATGCCACTGTTTGGGAACGTGGTAATTTCAAAAAATTTACTACGCACACACAAGATCATGGTGATGGCATAGCAACGAGAGGGGAGAGTATTGTCCACGTAAGCTCGTAGACCGTAAGCGGAAGCGTTATGACAACGCGGTTGATGTAGTCGTACGTCTTCACGATCCGACTGATCCAAGTATCGAACGTACGGCACCTCCGAGTTCAGCACACGTTCAGCTCGATGATGATCCCCGGACTCCGATCTAGCAAAGTGTCGGGGATGAGTTCTGTCAGCACGACGGCGTGTTGATGATGATGATGTTCTACCGGCGCAGGGCTTCGCCTAAACTCCGCGACGATATGACCGAGGTGGAATATGGTGGAGGGGGGCACCGCACACGGCTTAGGAACGATCACGTAGATCAACTTGTGTGTCCTAGGGTGCCCCCCTACCCCCATATATAAAGGAGCAAGGGGGAGGCCGGCCGGCCCTTGTGGGCGCGCCAAGGAGGAGTCCTCCTCCTAGTAGGAGTAGGACTCCCTCTTTCCTACTCCTACTAGGAGGGGGAAAGGAAGGGGGAGAGGGAAAGGGAAAGAGGGGGGCGCCGCCCCCCTCCTAGTCCAATTCGGACCAGAGGGGGAGGGGGCGCGCGGCCCATGCTGGCTGCCCCTCTCTCTCTCACTCCACTAAGGCCCATAAGGCCCATTACTTCTCCCGAGGGGGTCCGGTAACCCTCCGGCACTCCAGTTTTCTCCCAAAACGCCCGGAACACTTCCGGTGTCCGAATATAGTCGTCCAATATATCAATCTTTATGTCTCGACCATTTCGAGACTTCTCGTCATGTTCGTGATCACATCTGGGACTCCGAACAAACTTCGGTACATCAAAACTTATAAACTCATAATAAAACCGTCATCGTAACGTTAAGCGTGCGGACCCTATGGGTTCGAGAACTATGTAGACATGACCTAGAACTATTCTCGGTCAATAACCAATAGCGGAATCTGGATGCCCATATTGGCTCCTACATATACTACGAAGATATTTATCGGTCAAACCACATAACAACATACGTTGTGCCCTTTGTCATCGGTATGTTACTTGCCCGAGATTCGATCGTCGGTATCCAATACCTAGTTCAATCTCGTTTACGGCAAGTCTCTTTACTCGTTACGTAATGCATCATTCTGTAACTAACTCATTCGCTACATTGCTTGCAAGGCTTATAGTGATGTGCATTACCGAGAGGGCCCAGAGATACCTCTTCGACAATCGGAGTGACAAAACCTAATCTCGAAATACGCCAACCCAACATGTACCTTTGGAGACACCTGTAGTACTCCTTTATAATCACCCAGTTACGTTGTGATGTTTGGTAGCACCCAAAGTGTTCCTCTGGTAAACGGGAGTTGCATAATCTCATAGTTACAGGAACATGTATAAGTCATGAAGAAAGCAATAGCAATATACTAAACGATCAAGTGCTAGGCTAACGGAATGGGTCATGTCAATCACATCATTCTCCTAATGATGTGATCCCATTAATCAAATGACAACACATGTCTATGGTTAGGAAATATAACCATCTTTGATTAATGAGCTAGTCAAGTAGAGGCATACTAGTGACGTTATGTTGGTCTATGTATTCACACATGTATCATGTTTCCGATTAATACAATTCTAGCATGAATAATAAACATTTATCATGATATGAGGAAATAAATAATAACTTTATTATTGACTCTAGGGCATATTTCCTTCACCACTTGCTTCCGGTGGCGCCGGAACGCCGCCGGGGGCCATCATCATCACCGCGATCTTCACCAACACCACCATCATCTTCACCAACATCTCCATCACCTTCCCCCATCTATATTCAGCGGTCCACTCTCCCGCAACCCGCTGTACCCTCTACTTGAACATGGTGCTTTATGCTTCATATTATTATCCAATGATGTGTTGCCATCCTATGATGTCTGAGTAGATTTTTGTTGTCCTATTGGTGGTTGATGAATTGTTGTGATTGATTTAATTTGCTTGTGGTTATGTTGCTGTCCTTTGGTGCCCATCATATGAGCGCGCGCGTGGATCACACCATAGGGTTAGTTGTATGTTGATAGGACTATGTATTGGAGGGCTAGAGTGATAGAAGCTTCAACCTAGCATAGAAATTGATGCATACGGGATTGAAGGGGGACCAATATATCTTAATGCTATGGTTGGGTTTTACCTTAATGAATGTTAGTAGTTGCGGATACTTGCTAATAGTTACAATCATAAGTGCATAGAATTCCAAGTCAGGGATGATGTGCTAGTAGTGGCCTCTCCCACATAAAACTTGCTATCGGTCTAGTAAAGTAGTCAATTGCTTAGGGACAATTTCACAACTCCTACCACCACTTTTCCACACTCGCTATATTTACTTTATTGCATCTTTATCTAAACAGCCCCTACTTTTTATTTACGTTTTCTTTATTATCTTGCAAACCTATCCAACAACACCTACAAAGTACTTCTAGTTTCATACTTGTTCTAGGTAAAGCGAACGTCAAGCGTGCGTAGAGTCGTATCAGTGGCAGATAGGACTTGAGAGAGTATTTGTTCTACCTTTAGCTCCTCGTTGGGTTCGATACTCTTACTTATCGAAAGAGGCTACAACTATCCCGTATACTTGCGGGTCATCAAGACCTTTTTTTGGCGCCGTTGCCGGGGAGTCATAGCGTGGGGTGAATATTCTCGTGTGTGCTTGTTTGCTTTATCACTAAGTAATTTTTATTTGCTGTTCTTAGTTGTTCTCTATCTTTAGTTATGGATATGGAACATGAAATACCAAAAAAATTAGGTGTACTTGCTACTCATGGAGATGGGGAACCTCCTAAAACCCTTGATGATCATCATGTGAGAAATATTTTGTACTACTTTGATAATCCTGAGAAAAGCCCATTCAACTTTATAATGGGAGTAATGTTGGATCAACGTGAATACTTTAGGGATTATCGCTTGACACAAAAAGGGAAACTATTATGGGATCAAATTCAAATGTTGAAGTGGCATGCTAGGCAACTATATGCTTGATGCATGATTATACTTGCTGCTCTAAGATGAAGGCTCCACACCTTCCCTTTTCATGCAAATTTAATGATAATGAAACCTTAGCTTCTTATGCTAATGGTATGTATGTTTACTATGATGTGGAACAAATAGAAGAATTTGTTGCTTTTATGGGTGCTTATGAGATTGAATCTATGTTTAAAGCGTTTGACGATTTTGATGATTCAGTTTATAGACCAGAAAATTTTGCTATACTTAGATATTTCTATGAAAATTATGAATACAATTACAATATTAATGCATTTATTGAGAAAGTCTCCGCTGTCCAAGAAGAGACTAATATTTTGCAGGAAGCTATGGAAGAAGAAAATAATGAAACTGTGAGCTCATTGGATGAAAAAATGATGAGGAGAGCGAAGAACAAAAGGAGGAAGAGCGGATTGATCACCCGTGCCCACCTTCTAATGAGAGTAACTCTTCAACTCATACATTGTTTAATTCCCCTTCGTGCTTACTGAAGGATGATTGCTATGATGATTGTTATGATCTCGTTGATTCTCTTGAAATATCCCTTTTTGATGATGCTTGCTATGCTTGTGGCCAAGATGCCAATATGAATTATGCTTATGGAGATGAACTTGATATAGTTCCTTATGTTAAATATGAAATTGTTGCTATTGCACCCACGCATGATAGTCCTATTATCTTTTTGAATTCTCCAAACTACACTATATCGGAGAAGTTTGTGCTTATTAAGGATTATATTGATGGGTTGCCTTTTACCATTGCACATGATGATTTTGATAGATATAATATGCATGTGCTTGCTGCTCCTACTTGCAATTATTATGAGAGAGGAACTATATCTCCACCTCTCTATGTTTCCAACACGATAGAATTGCAAGAAATTGCTTATACTATGCATTGGCCTTTACTTGGTGTGCATGAACTGTTCTTTTATGACATGCCGATGCATAGGAAGACAGTTAAACTTCATTTTTGCATGATATATGTTACCTTGTGCTCACTACTAAATTACAAATCATTGTTAATTAAAATTTGCTTTGATATACCTTGCGATCCGGGTGGATCCATTACTTGAGCACTTTATGCCTAGCTTAATGTCTTTAAAGAAAGCGCTGCCAGCGAGACAACCCGGAAGTTTTAGAGAGTCATTTATTTCTGTTGAGTGCTTTTATATAGTTTAAAAACAAAAAATTAAAGAGGGGAACCTAAAACTTTTTCAAAAATGAAAGTGAAAGTGAGAGAGACAAGCATTGTTGAAGTGGGAGAGCTCCTTGAACTTTGTTCATGCTCACGGAAACTTTGTGAATCTTGATTACAAAAACTTTCCATCAAAAATAATTATCCCCTTGTACAATTCCATTGTATTATAAAAATAATGTGTCGAGGTTTGCCTTTAGGATGTTTACAATGCTTGTTGGTTTGTATGGTGCGGGACAGAAACTTTGGCTGTAGTGCACGATTTTACATTTTTAACTGGTTCTGATTCCTTTTGCACTGTCTTGCTATACAACTTGTTTATTTTTCCTAATTTTGGTAGAATTTTTGGGGTACCAGAAGTATGGTGGATGTTCATATTGCTACAGACTGTTCTGGTTTTGACAGATTCTGTTTTTGATGCATAGTTTGCTTGTTTTGATGAATCTATCAATTTATATTAGTGGATTAAGCCATGGAGAAGTTATGTTACAGTAGACGCATTGCAAAAACAAAATATGAATTGGTTTGCAACAGTACTTAGAGTGGTGATTTGCTTTATTATACTAACGAATCTTACCGAGTTTTCTGTTGAAGTTTTGTGTGGATGAAGTGTCTAATCGAGGAGGTCTCGATATGAGGAAAAGGAAGAGAGGCAAGAGCTCAAGCTTGGGGATGCCCGAGGCACCCGAAGTAAATATTCAAGGAGACTCAAGCATCTAAGCTTGGGGATGCCCCGGAAGGCATCCCCTCTTTCTTCAACAAGTATCGGTATGTTTTCGTATTCGTTTTGTTCATGCGATATGTGCAAGTCTTGGAGCGTCTTTTGCATTTAGTTTTCATTTTTATTTTATGCACCATGCTGGTATGAGATAGTCCTTGGTTGATTTATAGAATGCTCATTGCACTTCACTTAAATCTTTTCAGTATGGCTTTATAGAATGCTTCATGTGCTTCACTTATATCATTTGAAGTTTGGATTGCCTATTTCTCTTCACATAGAAAACCGCCATTTGTAGAATGCTCTTTTTCTTCACTTATAATTGTTAGAGCGTGGGCATATCTTTTGTAGAAAGAATTAAACTCTATTCCTTCACTTATATCTATTTAGAGAGATGACAGGAATTGGTCAATCACATGGTTAGTCATAAAATCCTACATAAAACTTGTAGATCACTGAATATGATATGTTTGATTCCTTGCAATAGTTTTGCGATATAAAGGTGGTGATATTAGAGTCGTGCTAGTTGAGTAATTGTGAAATTGAGAAATACTTGTGTTGGGGTTTGCAAGTCCCGTAGCATGCACGTATGGTGAACCGTTATGTAACGAAGTTGGAGCATGAGGTGTTCTTTGATTGGTTTCCTTATGAGTGGAGGTCGGGATCGCGCGATGGTTAACTCCTACCAACCCTTCCCCTAGGAGCATGCGTAGTAGTACTTTACTTTGAGGGCAAGTAGACTTTTTCAATAAGTATATGAGTTCTTTATGACTAATGTGAGTCCATGGATATACGCACACTCACCCTTCCTCTTTGCTAGCCTCTATTGTGCCGTGCAACTTTCGCCGGTATCATGAACTCATTATTTACCTTCCTCAAAACAGCCACCATATCTACCTATCATGGCATTTCCATAGCCATTCCGAGATATATTTCCATGCAACTTCCATCATCATCATATACATGACTTGAGCATTCATTGTCATATTGCTTTGCATGATCGTAAGATAGCTAGCATGATGTTTTCATGGCTTGTCCATTTTTTGATGTCATTGCTACGCTAGATCATTGCACATCCCGGCACACTGCTAGAAGCATTCATATCGAGTTGTAATATTGAGTTGTAAGTAAATAAAAGTGTGATGATCATCATTATTAGAGCATTGCCCCAGTGAGTAAAGGATGATGGAGACTATGATTTCCCCACAAGTCGGGATGAGACTCCGGACTTTATGAAAAATAAAAGAGGCCAAAGAAGCCCATATAAAAAAAGAGGCCAAAGAAGCCCACCAAAAAAAGAAAAAAATGATGAGAGAAAAAGAGAGAAGGGGCAATGTTACTATCCTTTTACCACACTTGTGCTTCAGAGTAGCACCATGTTCTTCATAGAGAGAGTCTCTTTTGTTGTCACTTTCATATACTAGTGGGAATTTTTCATTATAGAACTTGGCTTGTATATTCCATGATGGGCTTCCTCAAAATTCCCTAGGTCTTCGTGAGCAAGCAAGTTGGATGCCAACCCACTTAGTTTCTTTTGTTGAGCTTTCATATATTTATAGCTCTAGTGCATCTGTTGCATGGCAATCCCTACTCACTCACATTGATATCTATTGATGGGCATCTCCATAGCCCATTGATACGCCTAGTTGATGTGAGACTATCTTCTCCCTTTTTGTCCTCACAACCACCACCATACACCACCATAGTGCTATGTCCATGGCTTGCGCTCATGTATTGCGTAACAGTTGAAAAAGCTGAAGCGTGTTAAAAAGTATGAAGCAATTGCTTGGCTGAAACCGGGGTTTTGCATGATGGGAGTATTTTGTGTAATGAACATGGAGCATAGCCAGACTATATGATTTTGTAGGGATGAGCTTTCTTTGGCTATGTTATTTCGATAAGACATAATTGCTTGGTTGGTATGCTTGAAGTATTAATGTTTTTATGTCAAATGATAGACTATTGCCTTGAATCACTTGTGTCTTAATATTCATGCCATGATTAGATTTATGATCAAGATTATGCTAGGTAGCATTCCACATCAAAAATTATCTTTTTATCATTTACCTACTCGAGGACGAGCAGGAATTAAGCTTGGGGATGCTGATACGTCTCCGTCGTATCTATAATTTTTGATTGTTCCATGCCAATATTCTTCAACTTTCATATACTTTTGGCAACTTTTTATACTATTTTTGGGACTAACATATTGATCCAGTGCCCAGTGCCAGTTCCTTTTTCTTGCATGTTTTATGTTTCGCAGAAACCCAATATCAAACGGAATCCAAACGAGATAAAAATGGACGGAGAATTATTTTGGAATATTTGGGATTTTTCGGAGGAAGAATCAACGCAAAACGGTGCCCGAGGTGGGCAGGAGATAGGGGGCGCGCCCTACCCCTGGGCGCGCCTGGCACTCTCCTGGGCCACCCGTAAGGCGGTTGACGCTCCTCTTTTTTCGCAAGAAATCTAATTTTATGAGAAAAAAGTGGGCGAAAGATTCACCCCAATCGGATTTACGGATCTCCGGATATAAAAGAAACGATGAAGGGGAAGGATCCGGGAACGCAGAAACAGAGAGAAACAGAGAGATAGATCCGATCTCGGAGGGGCTCTCGCCCCTCCCAAGCAATGGGAGCCAAGGACCAGAGGGGAAAACCCTTCTCCCATCTAGGGAGGAGGTCAAGGAAGAAGAAGAAGAAGGGGGGCTCTCTCCCCCTTGCTTCCGGTGGCGCCGAAACGCCGTCGGGGCCATCATCATCACCGCAATCTTCACCAACACAACCATCATCTTCACCAACATCTCCATCACCTTCCCCCATCTATATTCAGCGGTCCACTCTCCCGCAAACCGTTGTACCCTCTACTTGAACATGGTGCTTTATGCTTCATATTATTATCCAATGATGTGTTGCCATCCTATGATGTCTGAGTAGATTTTCGTTGTCCTATTGGTGGTTGATGAGTTGCTATGATTGATTTAATTTGCTTGTGGTTATGTTGTTGTCCTTTGGTGCCCATCATATGAGCGCGTGCGTGGATCACACCATAGGGTTAGTTGTATGTTGATAGGACTATGTATTGGAGGGCTAGAGTGATAGAAGCTTCAACCTAGCATAGAAATTGATGCATACGGGATTGAAGGGGGACCAGTATATCTTAATGCTATGGTTGGGTTTTACCTTAATGAACGTTAGTAGTTGCGGATGCTTGCTAATAGTTCCAATCATAAGTGCATAGAATTCCAAGTCAGGGATGACATGCTAGCAGTGGCCTCTCCCACATAAAACTTGCTATCAGTCTAGTAAACTAGTCAATTGCTTAGGGACAATTTCACAACTCCCACCACCACTTTTCCACACTCGCTATATTTACTTTATTGCATCTTTACCTAAACAGCCCCTACTTTTTATTTACGTATTCTTTATTATCTTGCAAACCTATCCAACAACACCTACAAAGTACTTCTAGTTTCATACTTGTTCTAGGTAAAGCGAACGTCAAGCGTGCGTAGAGTCGTATCAGTGGCAGATAGGACTTGAGAGAGTATTTGTTCTACCTTTAGCTCCTCGTTGGGTTCGACACTCTTACTTATCGAAAGAGGCTACAACTATCCCGTATACTTGCGGGTCATCAGACCTCCATCGACCTCAACTCCAACTTCATATATTCACGTTCACGGAGAAAAATATCAGAGAGAAAGATTCATGAACAACTTGCTAGGGCTAGAGAGAATGAAATTCTTGAAACTGATATTATTGAAGATAGTGATGATGAAGGTTCTCCCCCTAAATATGAATTGCATGTTGTGTTCCAGAGGGTTATGTTATGGATGAAGAAACTGCTAGAGATTTTCTTGCTTGCAACGATAGATCTGATCTTAAGAAGTTATTGGCTAAACTGAACAGAAAACTCTGAATGCTAGAATGAAATATGACCCTGATT
The DNA here is from genome assembly GCA_963921465.1 of Triticum timopheevii. NCBI lineage: Eukaryota > Viridiplantae > Streptophyta > Magnoliopsida > Poales > Poaceae > Triticum > Triticum timopheevii. The sequence continues at coordinate 57,928,282 of OY997266.1, forward strand.
TTGCTACTTCACCTATCTTTGTTACTTATAAGGATTATGATTCTCTGTCAATCCTGAGATAATTACTTTGGTTGAATCTAATCCTTTTTATGGCTATGAATCTGAAACTGTTGTGGCACATCTTACTAAATTGAATGATATAGCCACCCTGTTCACAAATGATGAGAAATCTCGCTACTACTATATCCTTAAGATATTTCCATTCTCATTAAAGGGCGATGCTAAAACTTGGTTTAATTCTCTTGATCCTGGTTGTGTGCGTAGTCCCCATGATATGATTTATTACTTCTCTGCTAAATATTTCACTGCTCATAAGAAACAAGCTGCCTTAAGGGAAATATATAATTTTGTGCAAATTGAAGAAGAGAGTCTCCCACAAGCTTGGGGAAGGCTTCTCCGGTTACTTAATGCTTTGCCTGATCATCCTCTTAAGAAAAATGAAATACTTGATATCTTTTATAATGGACTAACTGATGCTTCCGCAAAGACCATTTGGATAGTCGTGCTGGTTGTGTTTTCAGGGAAAGAACAGTCGATCAAGCTGAATTGCTATCGAATAATATGTTGACTAATGAAAATAATTGGACACTTCCTGAGCCAATTCCTGAACCAACTCCTGAGCCAACTCCTAAACCAACTCCGAAGAAAAGAGGTGTTCTATTTCTCAGTCCTGAAGATGTGCAAGAGGCAAAGAAATCTATGAAAGAAAAAGTTATTAAAGCTGAAGATGTTAAGAATTTACCTCCTGTTGAAGAAATACATGGTCTTAATTTACCACCTATTGAAGAAATACATGGTCTTGATAACCCGACACAGGTAGTAAAGGTAAATTCTCTCTATAGATATGATAAAGTTGAAATCCCGTCTACTAAGTTTGCTAGCCAATGCTTGGATGAATTTGATGACTTTATGGCTAGACAAGAAAACTTTAATGCTTATGTTGGTAGACCATTGAAACAAAATGCTTATATGATTGGACACTTGAGTGATTATATGGATAGAGTTAAGGGTGAATGATTGGACACACATTAGCAAACATGCTTCTATGGTTACCACTCAAGCAGAACAAGTGCTTAAGGCTCAAAATGATTTGCTCGATGAATTAAATAATAAACATGACTTTGCTATTAGAGTGGCTACTAGAACGGGTAAAATGGCTCAGGAACCTTTGTATCGTGAAGGCCACCCTAAGAGAATTGAGCAAGATTCTCAGAGAAATAATGTACATGCACCTAGTCCTTCTAAAAAGAAGAAAAAGAAAAATGATAGGACTTTGCATGCTTCTAGTGAACCTGTTGTAGACACACCTGAGAATCCCAATGATATTTCCATTTCTGATGCTAAAACACAATCTGGTGATGAACATGAACCTAGTGATAATGTTAATGATAATGTTCTTGTTGATGCTCAACCTAGCAATAATAATGATGTAGAGATTGAACCTGTTGTTGATCTTGATAAACCACAATCAAAGAATCAACGTTATGATAAGAGAGACTTTGTTGCTAGGAAGCACGGTAAAGAAAGAGAACCATGGGTTCAGAAACCCATGCCTTTTCCTCCTAAGCCATCCAAGAAAAAGGATGATGATGATTTTGAGCACTTTGCTGAAATGATTAGACCTATCTTTTTGCGTATGCGTTTGACTGATATGCTTAAAGTAAATCCTTATGCTAAGTACATGAAAGATATTATTACAAATAAAAGAAAGATACCGGAAGCTGAAATTTCCACCATGCTTGCTAATTATACTTTTAAGGGTGGAATACCTAAGAAACTTGGAGATCCAGGAATACCAACTATACCATGCTCCATTAAAAGAAACTATGTTAAAACTGCTTTATGTGATCTTGGAGCCGGTGTTAGTGTTATTGCCTCTCTCTTTATATCGTAGACTTGAATTGAATAAGTTGACACCTACTGAAATATCTTTGCAAATGGCTGATAAATCAACTACTATACCTGTTGGTATTTGTGAGGATGTGCCTGTTGTGGTTGCAAATGTTACTATCTTAACGGACTTTGTTATTCTTGATATTCCTGAGGATGATAGTATGTCGATTATCCTTGGTAGACCCTTTTTGAATACTGCAGGGGTTGTTATTGATTGCAACAAAGGCAATGTCACTTTTCATGTTAATGGTAATGAGCATACGATACACTTTCCGAGGAAACAACCTCAAGTTCATAGCATCAATTCTATTGGAAAAATTCCATCGATTATTATTGGAGGTTTTGAATTTCCTCTTCCTACTGTCAAGAAGAAATATGATATTCTTATTATTGGGGATGTGCATATCCCCGTTGAGGTAATCTAGTGTTATTCGAAATTTCTCCGGTTCCATGTTATTCAGAAAGAGTTTGTTAACAAGACTTGATCAACCTTGTTAGTGGATTCCTTTTGATGAGCATGAGATGGATGAAGTTAGAAGGCACAACCTTCTATACCCTCTTTTTACTTTCTGTTATTTAGATTAAATAAAGTAAAAATAATATTTTCTATCTGTTTTCTGAATTATCCATGCAATAAAAAATACCCCGAAAATAAAAGTTCTCCAAATGCCCTGCAAAATTAATATGATTTTTTCTGGAATATTTGAGAATATCTGCCACTGAGAACACAACAGAGGAGCTGGCACCTGGCCACGAGGGTCAGGGGCGCGCCCCCCTGCCTCATGGGCCCACGGTAGCCCCCCTCCACTTATTCTTGCACCCACACTCTTCTTCTTCCTCCCAAAAAATCACTATCCAGCTCAAGCACGAGTTCTAGCTAATTTTGCTGCCATTTTTTATCTCCTTGCTCAAAGCTCCATTCACAAAACTGTTTTGGGGGATTGTTGTTTGGTATGTGACTCCTCCAATGGTCCAATTAGTTTTTGTTCTGGTGCTTTATTCATTGCAAATTTTTGTTGCCTAGGTGACCCTGTTCTTGAGCTTGCATGTCAAATTTATATGGTCCCAAGTAATTCTAATGCATGATATAGTCTCTAGGCACTTGTGGGAGTAGTTACTATCAATTTTATTGAGTTTGGTTCACTTTTGTTTGGAGTTACTAAAAATTTCAGAAATTTTTCAGAGGAAGAAATATGTCTAGGAAAATGTACCAAGGTGGTTCTTCAAGGAAGCAAGGACCCAGGCTTGCAATGTTGGGGAACGTTGCAGAAAATAAAATTTTCCTACGCTTCACCAAGATCAACCTATGGAGTCATCTAGCAACGAGAGAGAGGAGTGCATCTACATACCCTTGAAGATCGCGCACGGAAGCGTTCAAGAGAACGGGGTTGAGGGAGTCGTACTCATCATGATCCAAATCACCGGAGATCCTAGCGCCGAACGGACGGCACCTCCGCGTTCAACACATGTACGGTTGGGAAGACGTCTCCTCCTTCTTGATCCAGCAAGGGGAAAGGAGAGGTTGATGGAGATCCAGCAGCACGACGGCGTGGTGGTGGATGCAGCAGCGATCTCGGTAGGGCTTGGCCAAGCACAGCGAGAGGGAGAGGTGTCACGGGAGGGAGAGGGAGGCGCCAGGGGCTAGGGTGCGGCTGCCCTCCCTCCCCCCCCCCACTATATATAGGGCCCCTAGGGGGCGCCGGCCATAGGAGATCCAATCTCCAAGGGGGGCGGCGGCCAAGGGGGTGGCTTGCCCCCCAAGGCAAGTGAGGCGCCCCCACCCCTAGGGTTTCCAACCCTAGGGACAGGGGAGCCCAAGGGGATAGGTGGCCCCACCCGGTGGACCCCCGGGACCCTTCCAGTGGTCCCGGTACAATACCGGTGACCCCTGAAACTTTCCCGATGGCCGAAACTGAACTTCCTATATATAAATCTTCACCTCCGGACCATTCTGGAACTCCTCGTGACGTCCTGGATCTCATTCGGGACTTCAAATAACTTTTGGGTTACTGCATACTAATATCTCAACAACCCTAGCGTCACTGAACCTTAAGTGTGTAGACCCTACGGGTTCGGGAGACATGCAGACATGACCGAGACGCCTCTCCGGTCAATAACCAACAGCGGGATCTGGATACCCATGTTGGCTCCCACATGCTCCTCGATGATCTCATCGGTTGAACCACGATGTTGAGGATTCAATCAATCCCGTATACAATTCCCTTTGTCAATCGGTACGTTACTTGCCCGAGATTCGATCGTCGGTATCCCAATACCTCGTTTAATCCATTTACTCGTACCGTAATTGTCATGGAATTGTCACGTCAGATGTCCTCGTGAAAGGACTTAGTTGTGGAGCCATCGCAACTAGGAAGCTTGAAGGGGTTAAATCAGGACAAGAGACACGAGAGGGTTTTATACTAGTTCGGCCCCTTATGGTGAAGGTAAGGCCTACGTCTAGTTGGGTTGGTATTGGTGTTTCGATGACCAGGGAGCGAGATACGCTATGCCCGGCTCTCTATGAGTTGTTTCTTGCCCTAAGCCGCCAGCAGGTCGTCCCCTTATATACACGGGTTGACGCCCTGTGGCCTATAGAGTCCCGGCCGGCTTATAAACAGTGTCCGGCTCGGTGACTAGTTAAATCTACCTTATGATACAAGTCATGCCATTATGGCGGTTTACTACAATGGGCCTTAAGTCGCCTGTGGGCCTTAAGCCCTTTATTGAACTGCTATCTTCATGCTTGGTCTTGGGCTTCTCTCTGGTGAATCCTCTTTGCGTAACCCGGCCCCTCCTGGGCGGCTTACACAAATAGTTATATCCCCAACATTAGGCCCCAGATTGATTTGAACCTGTTCATGTCAATCTTAAAATACCTTAAAAAATAATTCTTCAGTCTTCTGACTATGCCAAAGGTTTTCTTTAACCCGCCATGATGTCATCTCTTGGATCCGTGTTAACCCGCCGTGACATCATCCTTTCTTAAATTCTTTTTCTATTCCACCGTATCCTCCAACGGATCTCTGCTTTTATTGACTGTTCCGAAAATCTAGGTGTCGGGGCCGCTGGATAATAACTCTTATCTCCTCGTCTCCCACGTTGTCTCAGTTATCCTCTCCTTATAAATAGGCGTGACCTAGGTCTCCCCATTCTCCTCCTTCCAGTCGTCTTCTTCCTCTCGCTGCTTCTCTGCCACTTGAGCTCCGCCGCCGCTGCCGCAGATCTCCTTGTCTTCACCAACTCAGGCCGCTGCATCAACCTGGTTGGACCAGAAAAACGCGACACCCTTCCGCGGCAACCTTGCATCGGTAAGTCTCCCCTTTCCTGCTCCTTAGATCTACATTAAGGCCTTCGAGTTCTTCGCTGTTCAGTAGCTTTCTTTCATAGATTTCATTATCCTTGCTCTTCTTGATCTTGAAGATGATAAAAATTGATGCGGTAGATGTTGTGCACCTACTTTGAAATGCAAATGAACCCCTTTCTGTCGCATAGAGGCCCCATTCGAGCCTTTGAGCTTTATCCGCTCCAGTCTTAGGTCTAGAAAATTTCCTTTTCAGAATAGTTGTTTGATCCAAAATAATAGTGATAGATTATGAAACCTGTTTGTATCACCTGGAAAATTACTTCTGTCGAATACCCATAAACACAACTGTCCATATAGCCGGCTTAAATAAGTGATACTGAGCTGTAAACCTTGCTTGCTTCTCCTGACCTTAGGAAATTTGAACTGCTTTTGATACTTGTGGCGGCTTAAATATTGTTGCATAGTCATCCTTATATCATTAGGCCCCTTCTTAAGCCGCCTCCTTGAATAATTAAGATATTTTCTCCCGGGTTAAAATTGAACCGAAACTTCTTATTTTGTCGTAGGCCAACTGTTGTCATGGCACCTAAGGCAACCAAGGCCCCTGTGACCTGCAATTGGGTCCCCTCTATAGTCACTAAGAGTAAACTGGCTGAGTTTGTAAAGTCTGGCCATCTGCCAAAAAAGGAGGTTATGTCTTATCGTGCCCCTGACCCGTCTGAAGAAAGGCCTCAACCCAAAGAAGGGGAGGTAATAATTTTCACGGATCATATGAACCGAGGATTTGCCCCTCCCGGCTCAAAATTCTTCAGAGAGGTTTTGAATTCCTTTGATCTTAGACCTCAAGACATTGGACCCAATTCCATGTAAAATATTTGCAATTTTCAAGTCTTCTGCGAGGTGTACCTGGGAGAGGAGCCAAGTCTGCTTTTGTTCAGAGAGCTCTTCTACTTGAACCGGCAGAATGAACGTGCCAACGGGCCTAGTCTTGAGCTCGGCGGTATCTCGATTCAGCGGTGGAGAGATTGCCTTTTTCCTTACGCTGAGCTGCCGAGCCATCCAAAAGATTGGAATCAGACGTGGTTCTACTGTCAGGACACTTCACCGGCTGATGAAAGGCCTCTACCCGGCTTCCGCGCCCTGCGCCTTGAGTCCAACCATCCGCTGGCAGATAAACTGACTGCTATTGAACGTCTGCCTCTCAAACCCACCATCAAGAAGATCAAAGCTCTTTTGGGAAACGGTTTGAATGGCATCTATCTGGTCCGAGTCTAGGTCACCTGGCGAGTACTTACACAGGCGGGAAGGATGATCCAATGCGTCATAGTCCTCACGACTTACCAGATGATGTGGTAGATGCTACAACCCAATCACTGCTGAAGGAGGGCACTGTGACTAGCAATGCCTTCGGCTTACTTCCCTTCTACAAGAAGAACCCGACCCCTGCAGTGAGTTATCAATCTTAAAAATACTCTTTAACATGTTGTACCTTGTTTGTACTTATAACTCCTTATCTTTTTCCACAGGCCGATGATAACTTCTGGAAGGTCAAGTATGACCACAAGGCTGCCAAACAAGCTAGGGCAGCCAGGAAAACCGAAAGGAAAGCCGCCAAGACGGGAACCTCAAAGAAGAAGAAACCCAGTGCCTCCGACTTATTCAAATTGGATGATACTTCTTCGGATGATGAAAAGGTAATCCTTTAACTTTCTTAATTCATTGTCGTTATTTTTCTGACATTCTATCCTTTCAGGAGGATACAGGGAACAGTCAAGCAGTTGAAGAAGAGGTAACTATAATCTCCTCCGACTCAGAGCCTTTGCCAAAACAAAAAATCCGAAGGGTGACCCGGAAAGTAAGATTTTCACATCCTCTAGCTTATCAAGATCCTCAATTTCTTTTGAAGCAACAACAGCTTGAAAACCGGAGGCAGACTCGGACCAATCAAGACGCAGAACTCTCCTCCGGCTTACCCGTTGTAACTAGGAAGTGTCGGACCGAGGTTATCTCCGATTTACGTTCTGTTTTACCTTTGGCGGGTTTGATTCGCCAACCTCTCAATTCATCTGACTCCAATTATCAGGATACCTCTCCTTCCTCCAACGAGTCTATGCAATCAAACATGCCGGCTTTCAAAACTGCCCCTGGGTAATGTAACCTTATTTATTTTAGGCTTTACCTTACTTATGCTTTAGTATTCATCCTTTCACCTTTCTTGACAGCCTGCAAGTGAAGCCCAGCAAGAGGGCAAGAAAGAATAAGCCGTCCCAAGACCCGGTTGTTACTGATCGGCACTTGATACATCTTCTCCTGACAGCTCCACCCATCAACCGCCGCCTGAACCGGCTTCTGATATTCCGGTGCCAACTTCTGACCCGCCTGCCGAAGATGCTATCAACAGCTCTGATAACCCGGAAGCTCCTAGCCCGGTCAAGACGACGGACCTGGAAGTTGAATTTTTGAAAAGCCAATATGTTGAACCGGGGCGGCTGACTGTCCTTGCCAAATGTACTGCCAAGGAAGAATTTGCCGAACGCCGAAAGGCCAAGCAGGACATCACTGACTATACTCACTTAAGCATTGGTGATATAGTCTCGGGCTATCTGAATCAAGTGCATAATAGTCGTGACGTGGAAATTGATATGGTGAAACAAATATAGCACAAATTTAAGGTATAACTTATGTTATTTTTCTGAATCTTACTTATTGTACCAGCCCCAAGTCTATTGCTTATGAATGATTATGCTGTAGACTTAGAAATTCGCTATACTGTTAGTTTGTCCGGTTTCAATAGAATATATTTAACCCAGCTATAACATGATAATTTTAATTTGCGATACACATTAGCCCCCAAGTGTCAAGTATCTTTACTTGTAAAGTGCTTGAGACTTAATATGTATGACCCGGCAGGGTAGGTTAAAAATTCTTAAGCATACATTAGCCCCCAAGTGCCAAGTATCTTTACTTGTAAAATGCTTGGGACTTGAATGTTACCTTACCATGATTCTTACCATAACCTGGTATCGATGTAGGCCACCATAAGTCAATTTGAGTCGGAGCTTGCTGACCTGAAGAGCCGGCTGAAAACTCAAGAGCTTGAAACTCAGAAAGCCAACTCCAAGTTTGAATTCAGCGTCTCTGAACAAGAGAAGTTGAAGCAAAATTTTGAGTCAGAGAAGAAAATCTGGGTTGATGAGAAGACTTCACTGGTGACTCGGGCCGAGACGGCCGAAACAGCTCTTGCAGAGGCAACAACTGAGTTGTCTGACTTGAAACGACAGATATCCCAAATGGTCTCCGCCATCTTCGGTAAGTTACTGTATAAAACCTCAAACATTGTAATTTTCCATGACTATTGTAATAGTTTTCCTCCGGCTCACTATTATGCTTGCGAATATACAGGCCCCAGGAGTACCAACCTTAAGCAAAACATGTTGATCAAGCTTAAGGCGGTTTATACTTTAGTGGAACAGCTGTACTCCGGGTCACAACGTGCCTTGGCCGTTGTAGCCTTATAAAATACTACTCCCCACCTGCTGCAAGACGTGCTGAAGCATCTCGCTGTGCTGCCTTAGCAAATTCAGGATTTAAGGTGGGCATCTTCAAGAGCCGGGGTTGTGGCCGCATTGAGCCGGGCAAAGGCATGGATGCCAGAGCTTGACCTGGCTGACCTCACTCTTGGATATCCGAGCCTGAAGGAGGACAGTACTGCATTTGATGATCAAGATTTCATCGCCTGTGTCAAAGTCGTACGTCCCTTGGCTACCCTTATTGGGAATGATACTGATCTTACCAAGTATTCGCCGGGCTATGACAGTGAGAACCGGAGAATTCCCAACATTCCGTATGACCAAGTCAGCCTGATCCCTCCAATGCGTAAGCATACTTTTGCCCCTGAAGTGGACCCGGCCGGTTTAATAGATGATGAGGCTGAGTTTGAAGCCTTGAGTGGCATTGACTGGGCCTCATCAACCTTCCAGGATAAAGCAACCGATGGAGAGGCGGAGAAGGATAACCCGGAGTCGTCGAGCCCGCCGAAGGAATGAACCGCCCGACGTCTTATAACTTTGCAAAAAACAATGCTTCATTTATTCAGACTCGGGAAGTCTTGTAATAGGGTAGTAAAAACTTCTCAATGTTGGTCATGCCTTCGCGCATGTTTCCTAGTGCTTAATACTTTCGTAAACCACCATCGCTATTAATTTCTGGCTTATGTTGATCGTTTATTTCCTTGATGTTTTAAATTGCTTTGCCTTATCCTGCACATAAAACAAACAAAATTTCCTTGGCGGTTTATCACATCAGGGGTTATATAAAGTATTGATAACCCGGGACACGAACAAAAACATCATATACATGCCGGTTTATGATTATATTTGTTAAACATAATCATAATGACATACCTGCAATCCCCTTGATGATCTTCCCTACTTATAGGATGTTCACCTGGCACTTTAACCACCTGGGGTGATCAATGTTAAACCGGAAGAATCAAGAACCGTCTCATAATATTTGCAAGGATGTCTCAAGATAATCAAAGTAATTATGCTTTAATGGATAATAAACAATGTTCATAGGCTCCTGATTCGAATACGATCAGTAAACCGTCCCAAAGGGGTTAAGCTAAGATTCGGATACGATCATATAGCCCCCAGTGGCTTTGGCGATGCCGATCAAGTGGGTATCGACAGCTATGTTCTCTTTGTTTCGAATACGACCTATGTTTGAACAGGAAGCCCCCAAGTGAACATAGGAGTTGTTTAATGACGCTGATTCGAATACGATCCACGTCAGACCCAAAGGGGTTAAGCTATGATTCAAATATGATCAAGAAGCCCCCAAGTGGGTTTGGCAGTATGCCGATCAAGTGGGTATCGACAACTATGTTCTCTTTGGTTCGAATATGACATATGTTTGAACAGGAAGCCCCCAAGTGACCATGGCTAGATTCAGATATGATCATAAGTCAGTCCAAAGGGAAAGCCGGATTCGGATGTGATCCGCTCCCTGTTGGTTGTCTCCACTACCTGATAAAGAAGACACATAGATTTTTGAGGGTAAAAAGGATGGAGGTCCTGCTTTATTTCTTTATATAATATATACATTGTCAAAAAATATATACATCTTAAAAGTCGGTGGCTTAAGTATAGTAAGGCCAGAGATGAGCAATATTCCACGGCCGGCGGGTCTCCTCCTCCGACTTACGTGAGTCTTTGTGCTCTCAAACATCGATGAGGTAGTACGACCTGTTGTGCAGATTCTTGCTGACCACAAAGGGCCCTTCCCAAGGTGGGGATAGCTTGTGCATGTCAAACTGATCCTGGATGAGCAGGAGCACCAAGTCGCCTTCCTGAAAGGTTCTGCTCCTAACCCGGTGGCTGTGATAGCGGCGCAGGTCTTCTTGATAAATCGCCGAGCGGGCTATTGCCAAGTCTCGCTTCTCATCCAACAAGTCAAGTGCATCTTGACGAGCTTCTTCGTTGTCAGCCTCAATGTAAGCCGCCACACGGGGTGAACTTGGCAGGACCGCCTCTGCACCATACACCATAAAGAAAGGCGTGTAGCCTGTAGATCTGTTAGGCGTAGTGTTGATGCTCCATAACACAGAAGGTAACTCCTCCACCAAATAACCCGGAGTCTGCTGTAAGGGGACTAAGAGCCGGGGCTTGATGCCCTTCAGGATCTCTTGATTAGCTCTGTCTGCTTGGCCATTGGATTGAGGATGAGCAACAGCCGAAACATCAAGCCGGATATGTTCTCGTTGACAGAACTCTTCCATGGCACCCTTGGAGAGATTAGTGCCATTATCAGTTATAATGTTGTGTGGGAAACCAAAACGAAAGATCACCTTTTTATGAATTGAACCGCCATGGCTGCATCACATTTACTGACCGGCTCTGCCTCTACCCATTTTGTAAACTTATCCACTACCACCAGAAGATGTGTCTTTTTATCCTTAGACCTCTTGAAAGGACCAACCATGTCAAGCCCCCAGACTGCAAACGGCCAAGTGATTGGGATCATCCTCAACTCTTGACAACCGTCACATTTACTGACTAGATCCTCCGCATCAGCATGAGCCGTCAGCCAATAGAAACCATGACGAAAAGCTTTGGCTACAAGAGATTTTGACCCGACATGATGGCCACAATCCCCTTCATGGATCTCACGGAGTATTTCTTGGCCTTCTGCAGGTGACACACAATGCTGAAACGCCCCAGTGACGCTTAGGTGATGTAACTCGCCATTAACAATCATCATAGATTTGGAGCGCCTGACGATTTGTCTTGCCAGGGTCTCATCCTCAGGTAACTCACCCCAAGTCATATAAGCCAAATACGGCACCGTCCAATCCGGGATAACATGAAGAGCCGCCACCAGCTGTGCCTCCGGGTCTGGCACTACTAATTCTTCCTCAGTAGGCACCTTGACAGAAGGGTTATGTAGAATATTGAGAAAGGTGTTAGGCGGCACCGGCTTAAGTTGCGATCCCAACCGGCTTAAAGGATCAGTCGCCTCATTCTTCTTCGATCAATGTGCTCCACTTGATAACCCTTGAAGTGACCAGCCACAGCATCTACTTCACGACGATAAGCCGCCATAAGGGGATCCTTGGAATACCACTTGCCTGACACTTGTTGAGCCACGAGATCTGAGTCACCCTAGCACCTTACCCGGCTTAAGTTCATCTCCTTGGCCATCCGGAGACCATGGAGTAAGGCCTTGTATTCAGCTGCATTGTTAGTACATGGAAACATAAGTCGGAGTACATAACAAAATTTGTCACCTCGAGGGGAAGTTAAAACGACTCCAGCCCCCGAGCCTTCTAGCTGTCTGGACCCGTCAAAGTGAATAGTCCAATATGTGTTATCTGGCTTCTCCTCAGGGGCATGTACTCTGTCCAATCATTGATAAAGTCCACCAAGGCCTGAGACTTAATAGCAGTACATGGCATATACTTCAAATCATGAGGCCCAAGCTCGATGGCCCACTTGGCGACTCGTCCTGTGGCCTCCCTATTCTGAATGATATCTCCCAAAGGGGCAGAACTTACCACAGTTATAGGGTGACTTTGAAAGTACTGCTTCAACTTTCGGTTGGCCATAAACACTCCGTAAACAAGTTTCTTCCAATGTGGATACCTTTGTTTAGATTCAATGAGCACCTCACTGATGTAGTAAACCGGACGTTGAACCGGATGCTCCTTGCCAGCTTCCTTACGCTCCACCACGATGGCAACGCTGACGGCTCGTGAATTGGCAGCCACGTATAACAGCAACGACTCTTTATCAATGGGAGCCGCAAGAACCGGCGGCTCAGACAAATGTCTCTTCAAGTCTTCAAAGGCAGCATCAGCAGCATCACTCCAGACAAAAGTGTCAGTTTTCTTCATCATCTGATATAGCGGTAGGGCCTTCTCACCTAACCGCCTTACGAACCGGCTTAAAGCGGCAACACGACCCGCCAATCGCTGAACATCATTGATGCACACCGGTTTAGCCAGAGAGGTAATTGCTTTAATCTTCTCCGGATTAGCTTCAATGCCTCTGTTTGATACCAGAAAACCCAAAAGCTTGCCTGCAGGTACACCAAACACACACTTGGCCGGGTTAAGCATCATTTTATAAACCCGGAGATTATCAAAGGTTTCTTTCAAATCAGATATTAAGGTTTCCTTCTCTCTGGACTTCACCATGATGTCATCTACATAAGCATGAACATTACGCTCGATTTGATCGTGTAGACAGTTCTGCACACATCGCTGATAAGTTTCCTGAGCACTCTTGAGTCCAAACGGCATAGATACATAACAGAAGGCCCCAAACAGAGTGATGAAAGCCGTCTTCTCCTGGTCCTTAACTGCCATTTTGATCTGATGATAACCAGAGTAAGCATCCAAAAAGCTCAAACATTCACAACCCGCCGTAGCATCAATGATTTGATCAATACGGGGGAGAGCAAAGGGATCAGCCGGACAAGCCTTGTTTAAGTCTGTGTAGTCCACACACATCTGCCAGGTGCCGTTCTTCTTGAGGACAAGCACCGGGTTAGCCAACCACTCCGGGTGAAAAACTTCAATCATAAACCCAGCCGCTAAGAGCCAGGCAACTTCCTCTCCAATAGCTTTCCGTCTCTCTTCGTTAAAACGTCAAAGAAACTGCCTGACCGGCTTATACTTCGGATCAATATTGAGAGTGTGCTCAGCGAGTTCCCTCGGTACACCCGGCATGTCAGAAGGTTTCCATGCAAAGATGTCCCGGTTCTCACGGATGAACTTGATGAGCGCGCTTTCCTATTTAGAATCCAAATTGCTGCTGATGTTGAATTGCTTAGAAGGGTCACCTAGGGTAAAGTCAACAAGCTTTGTCTCGGGAACCGATTTAAACTTCAACGTCGGGTCGTGCTCTATGGTTGGTTTCTTCAGGGAGGTCATATCCGCTGGGTCAACATTATCTTGATAAAATTTGAGCTCCTCCGCTGCACAGGCAGACTCAGCATAAGCCGCGTCGCCTTCCTCACACTCCAACGCTACCTTCAGACTTCCATGCACAGTGATGGTGCCCTTGTAACCCGGCATTTTGAGCTGCAAATAAACATAACACGGCCGTGCCATGAACTTAGCATAAGGCGGCCGCCCAAACAGAGCATGATATGGGCTCCTGATTTTGACCACTTCAAACGTCAACTTCTCAGCCCTGGAGTCATATTCATCTCCGAAGGCCACCTCCAACTCAATCTTGCCAACTGGGTAAGCCGACTTACCAGGAACCACTCCATGGAAAACGGTGTTGGATGTCCTCAGATTCTTATCAATTAACCTCATGCGTCGAAAGGTCTCATAATAGAGGATATTGATGCTACTACCTCCGTCCATGAGTACCTTAGTGAATTTATATCCACCAACCTGGGGCACTACCACCAAGGCCAACTGGCCCGGATTATCGACCCGTGAAGGGTGATCTTCTCTGCTCCATAAAATGGGTTGTTCTAACCACCTCAAGTAATGAGGAACTGCCGGCTCAACGGAATTCACGACCCTCTTATGAACCTTCTGGTCGCGTTTGCATAAACTAGTGGTAAACACATGGTACTGCCCACTATTCAACTGCTTCGGATTGCTTTGATAACCCGACTGCTACTGCTGCTGCTCTCCTTGACCAGATTGCTGCTGATTATAGCCGCCTTGACGTCCCTGAAAGCCGGAACCTGAACCGCCACCCGGGCCATGAAAACTGCCAGCCCCCGAGCCGCCACCAGACCCATTATTGCCACCATAGGTGCTGGAATTCTTAAATGCTTTCATGATCGCGCAATCTTTCCACAAGTGTGTCGCGGGCCGCTCCCTGGTGCCGTGTCTCGGGCATGGCTCATTGAGTAGCTGCTCAAGAGATGGGCCTGACCCGCTGGATCGAGGCAGCTTACCCTTACGTCTCTGATTGTTACCTTGCGCATTGGCGTTGGCCACAAACTCCAGGTTACCATCCGCCTTACGCTTATTGCCTCCTTGATTCATCGGGTAATGTTGCAGACCCTTTCCATTGTCGTTCTTCTTTCCCTTCCCGGTCTTTTCCTCATCAGACGCAGGATCCTTGGTACTATCAGAATCGGCATATTTGACTAAAGCCGCCATCAGCGTACCCATATCATTGCAATCACGCTTAAGGCGCCCCAGTTTCTTCCTCAGCGGCTAAAAACGGCAATTCTTCTCCAACATGAGGACTGCAGAGCCGGCATCCATCTTGTCAGATGAATGTATTATCTCCTTGACCCGGCGTACCCAATGAGTCGTAGATTCACCTTCCTCCTGTTTACAATTTGTCAAGTCCACAATTGACATAGACTGCTTACAGGTGTCTTTGAAATTCTGGATGAAACGGGCCTTCAGTTCTGCCCATGAACCAATGGAATTGGGTGGCAAACCCTTTAACCAGGACCGAGTTGTTCCATCTAACATCATGGTGAAGTATTTAGCCATTGCCGCGTCGCTGACTTCCAATAATTCCATGGCCATCTCATAACTTTCGATCCAAGCTCCGGGCTGCAGGTCGGCCGTGTAATTCGGCACTTTTCGAGGTCCCTTGAAGTCCTTGGGCAGGTGCACGTTACGCAGAGCTAGTACCAGACAAGGAACACCGCCAGTTCTAGTGGCTACTCCCGCCTCAACAGAAGTCGTTGGATACTCTGCGAAATCTTGATGTGCCGTCGGTTGAGCCGCTAGCTAAGCCGCTAGCTGAGCCGCCCGCTCGTTCTCCTGACGTATTCGGTCTTGCACCGAATTATAGCCACCCGGCTGGTTACGACGCTGTGCGTTGCTTGAAAAAGCTTCAAACTCCATGTGCCTGCTGTAACTCGGGCTCCGGTTCTGACGAGGCGGCGCTAACCAAGGCGGAGGAGTTGAATGAATCATGTCCCGGCTGTAAGAATAGGTCTCTTGCTTAGCTAAGGCCGTATGGAGGAGTTCTCTGACCCTCCGGGTCTCCACTACTGTCGGGTCATCACCGTCCATGGGAAGAGCCGCCAAACGCGCTGAAGCCGCGATTAAATTCTCCATCGGGTTGGAAAAGTGGCTCGGCGGTATCGACACATAACGCGGCGGTGTCATGCTCACATGAGGTGGTGCCATCTCCCGAGGCTGAGCCGGCCCTCCTGTTCCGGCTGTCATAATCTGATTGGCCTCTGGCGGGTTACTTGGGCCAGCTCCGGGTGTAGCAAAAAGAACCCGAGGGTCGTAATTCGGAGATAAAAGGGACTGGGTTTTCTGATGTCTCCTCCTCATCACCTCATTGGACACGTTTAAGCTCATTGTGAGCTGGTAAGCTTCTGACTGCAGCCGCTATGCCCGGGCATCTAGAGCCACCCCGCTATGTGGCTAATCTAGTGTCCTCAGTTGCCAAGGCCTCCTTGGCCTGAGCTATTTCCTCACGCACCCGTGCCACCTCCGTGTCATGCTCATCTTTATCTGTGGGAATAACCGTTGCGGTTAACAGGGTCGTAAGCTTGTCCATGAGGTCTATCAGCACCTGAGCCGGGGGCGCACGGGGCCGCCTGCCCCGGCTGCTCCTAACTCGGATGTTACTGCTGCAGCAGCTGTAGAGTTTGAGTCGGGCTGAGTCCCAGCCATAAAGACTCCTGCCCATCTTGGCAGCTCACAGGGGTCCGGAATACTGATACCATAGGAACAGCCCCCGAGCACGCCATCTTGCACTTGGTACAACGAATCTGTTGAGCCGGCGGACGAATCATCATCTGAGAGGACGGCCGTCTCACCCCTATCTCCAGATCATTCAGAAAGTTTCTCTCCGTGGATGCAGCCCACGACGGCACGCTTCATAACAGGTTGAGTCCGGGTCTTCCTCGCACGCTGAGCCGTCTCGACGAGGTTGGTGCAGTTGTCCGGCTCAGGGCTCGGCTCACCGATCCGGCCGATGAAGACATGGATTCCGCCGAAGGGGACCCGGTACCCGTACTCAATTGAGCCGGCGTCGGGACCCCAGCCTTCATCGTCGATGTAGATCTTGCCGCGACGACTCTTGGTCATCCGGCCCACTACGTATCCCTTGAGCCCTTCGAAGTTGCCCTTCAAGAACTCAAATCCACCGTGCGCTGGCCCCATGGTGGGCGCCAACTGTCGTGGAATTGTCACGTCAGATGTCCTCGTGAAAGGACTTAGTTGTGGAGCCATCGCAACTAGGAAGCTTGAAGGGGTTAAATCGGGACAAGAGACACGAGAGGGTTTTATACTAGTTCGGCCCCTTACGGTAAAGGTAAGGCCTACGTCTAGTTGGGTTGGTATTGATGTTTCGATGACCAGGGAGCGAGATATGCTATGCCCGGTTCTCTATGAGTTGTTTCTTGCCCTAAGCCGCCAGCAGGTCGTCCCCTTATATGCACGGGTTGACGCCCTGTGGCCTACAGAGTCCCGGCCGGCTTATAAACAGTGTCCGGCTCGATGACTAGTTAAATCTACCTTATGATACAAGTCATGCCATTATGGCGGTTTACTACAACGGGCCTTAAGTCGCCTGTGGGCCTTAAGCCCTTTATTGAACCGCAATCTTCATGCTTGGTCTTGGGCTTCTCTCTGGTGAATCCTATTTGCGTAACCCGGCCCCTCCTGGGCGGCTTACACAAATAGTTATATCCCCAAAAGTAATGCATGATCCCGTGACCAGACACTTGATCACATTGAGCTCATTATGATGATGCATTACTGAGTGGGCCCAGAGATACCTCTCCATCATACGGAGTGACAAATCCCAGTCTCGATTCGTGCCAACCCAATAGACACTTTTGGAGATACCCATAGTGCACCTTTATAGTCACCCAGTTACGTTGTGACGTTTGGCACACCCAAAGCACTCCTACGGTATCCGGGAGTTGCACAATCTCATGGTCTAAGGAAATGATACTTGACATTTGGAAAAGCTCTAGCGAAACGAACTACACGATCTTGTGCTATGCTTAGGATTGGGTCTTGTCCATCACATCATTCTCCTAATGATGTGATCCCGTTATCAATGACATCCAATGTCCATAGTCAGGAAACCATGACTATCTGTTGATCAACGAGATAGTCAACTAGAGGCTCACTAGGGACATGTTGTGGTCTATATATTCACACATGTATTACGATTTCCGGATAACACAATTATAGCATGAACAATAGACAATTATCATGAACAAGGAAATATAATAATAACCCTTTTATTATTGCCCCTAGGGCATATTTCCAATAGTCTCCCACTTGCACTAGAGTCAATAATCTAGTTACATTGTGATGAATCGAACACCCATGGTGTTCTGGTGTTGATCATGTTTTGCTCTAGGGAGAGGTTTAGCCAACGAATCTGCTATATTCGGGTCCGTATGTACTTTACAAATATCTATGTCTCCATCTTGAAAATTTTCACGAATGGAGTTGAAGTGACGCTTGATGTGCCTGGTCTTCTTGTGAAACCTGGGCTCCTTGGCAAGTGCAATAGCTCCAGTGTTGTCACAGAAGAGTGTGATTGGCCCCGACGCATTGGGTATGACTCCTAGGTCGGTGATGAACTCCTTCACCCAGATTGCTTCATGCGCTGCCTCCGAGGCTGCCATGTACTCTGCTTCACATGTAGATCCCGCCACAATGATTTGTTTGCAACTGCACCAGCTTACTGCCCCACCATTCAAAATATACACGTATTCGGTTTGTGACTTAGAGTCATCCAGATCTGTATCGAAGCTAGCATCGACGTAACCCTTTACGACGAGCTCCTCGTCACCTCCATATACGAGAAACATATCCTTAGTCCTTTTCAGGTACTTTAGGATGTTCTTGACCGTTGTCCAGTGTTCCATGCCGGGATTACTTTGGTACCTTCCTACCAAACTTACGGCAAGGTTTATATCAGGTCTGGTACAGGTCATGGCATACATGATAGACCCTATGGCTGAGGCATAGGGGACGACACTCATCTTTTCTCTATCTTCTGATGTGGTCGGACATTGAGCCGAGCTCAATTTCACACCTTGCAACACAGGCAAGAACCCCTTCTTGGACTGATCCATATTGAACTTCCTCAATATCTTATCAAGGTATGTGCTTTGTGAAAGACCTATGAGGCATCTCGATCTATCTCTATAGATCTTGATGCCTAATATGTAAGCAGCTTCTCCAAGGTCCTTCATTGAAAAACACTTATTCAAGTAGGCCTTAATGCTGTCCAAAAGTTCTATATCATTTCCCATCAAAAGTATGTCATCCACATATAATATGAGAAATGCTATAGAGCTCCCACTCACTTTCTTGTAAACATAGGCTTCTCCATAAGTCTGCATAAACCCAAACGCTTTGGTCATTTCATTAAAGCGAATGTTCCAACTCCGAGATGCTTGCACCAGCCCATAGATGGAGCGCTGGAGCTTGCATACCTTGTTAGCACTCTTAGCATCGACAAAACCTTCCGGCTGCATCATATACAGTCCTTCCTTAAGATGGCCGTTAAGGAATGCCGTTTTGACGTCCATTTGCCATATCTCATAATCATAGTATGCGACAATTGCTAACATGATTCGGACGGAATTCAGCTTCGCTACGGGTGAGAAAGTCTCATCGTAGTCAACCCCTTGAACTTGTCGATAACCCTTAGCGACAAGTTGAGCTTTATAGATGGTAATATTACCATCCGCATCCGTCTTCTTCTTAAAGATCCATTTGTTTTCTATCGCTCGCCGATCATCGGACGAGTCTGTCAAAGTCCATACTTTGTTTTCATACATGGATCCTATCTCGGATTGCATGGCTTAAAGGCATTTGTTGGAATCTGGGCCCACCATTGCTTCTTCATAATTTGAAGGTTCACCATTGTCTAACAACATGATTTCCAGGACAGGGTTGCCATACCACTCTGGTGTGGAACGTGTCCTCCTAGACCTACGAAGTTCAGTAGTAACTTGATCCGAAGTACCTTGATCATCATCATTGGTTTCCTCTCTAGTCAGTGCAGGCACCACAGGAAGATCTTCCTGAGTTGCGCTACTTACCGGTTCAAGAGGTAGTACTTCATCAAGTTCCACTTTCCTCCCTGAGGGAGTCCTGGACTAGGGGGTGTCCGGATAGCCGAACTATCATCATCGGCCGGACTCCAAGACTATGAAGATACAAGATTGAAGACTTCGTCCCGTGTCCGGATGGGACTTTCCTTGGCGTGGAAGGCAAGCTTGGCAATACGGATATGTAGATCTCCTACCATTGTAACCGACTCTATGTAACCCTAGTCCTCTCCGGTGTCTATATAAACCGGAGGGTTTTAGTCCGTAGGACAATGACAACAACAATCATACCATAGGCTAGCTTCTAGGGTTTAGCCTCCTTGATCTCGTGGTAGATCCACTCTTGTACTACCCGTATCATCAATATCAATCAAGCAGGAGTAGGGTTTTACCTCCATCGAGAGGGCCCGAACCTGGGTAAAAACATCGTGTCCCTTGTCTCCTATTACCATCCGCCTAGACGCACAGTTCGGGACCCCCTACCCGAGATCCGTCGGTTTTGACACCGACATTGGTGCTTTCATTGAGAGTTCCTCTGTGCCGTCGCATATAGGCCCGATGGCTCCTTCGATCATCACCAACGACGCAGTCCAGGGTGAGACTTTTCTCTCCGGACAGATCTTCGTATTCGGCGGCTTCGCACTGCGGGCCAATTCGCTTGGCCATCTGGAGCAGATCGAAAGCTACGCCCCTGGCCGTCAGGTTAGATTTGGAAGTCTAAACTTCACGGTTGACATCCGTGGAGACTTGATCTTCGATGGATTCGAGCCACAGTTGAGCGCGCCGCACTGTCACGATGGGCACGACTTAGCTCTGCCGCCGGATAGTGTCCTGGAGGCCGCACACGAGTCCGCTCTGATCCCTAATTCGGAGCCGACTGCGCACATCGAGGATGGGTGCTAGACACCGCCTCGGGGGCTGCAACCTCTACGGCGATAGAGCCGAATACTGACCTTGTCCCTTGTGAAGATCGTGACTCTGAGGTGCCGGACTCCTCGCCGGACTCCGAACCTCCCGCGCCCCCTCCAATCGAATCCGATTGGGCGCCGATCATGGAGTTCACCGCTGCGGACATCTTTCAACACTCACCTTTCGGCGACATCCTGAATCCGCTAAAATATCTCTCGTTATCAGGAGAGCCCTGGCCGGACTACGGTCAGGACGGTTGGGATGCAGACGACAAAGAAATTCAAACCCCACCCACCACCCACTTAGTAGCCACTGTCGACGATCTAACCGACATGCTAGACTTCGACTCCGAAGACATCGACGGTATGGACAACGATGCCGGAGACGACCAAGAACCAGCGCCTACTGGGCACTGGAAATCCACCTCATCATATGACATATACATGGTGGATATTCCAAAGGATGGGAATGGCGAAGGAACGATGGAGGAAGACCCCTCCAAGAAACAGCCCAAGCGCCAGCGTCAGCGGCGCTGCTCTAAATCCCGCCACAGCAAGAATGGAGATTCCGGCACCGGAGATAATAACACCCCAGAGAGTGCCGAAGACAACCCCCTCCAGCAAGATTCAGCACAGGAGGACGGAGAAGCCAGCCCTCATGAGAGAGCGGCAGACGAAGAGGTAGAGGATGATAATTACATGCCTCCCTCCGCAGATGAGGCAAGCCTCGACGACGACGAATTCGTCGTGCCTGAGGATCCCGTCGAACAAGAGAGTTTTAAACACAGGCTTATGGCCACGGTGAACAGCCTCAAGAAAAAGCAGCAACAGCTTAGAGCTGATCAAAATCTGCTAGCCGACAGATGGACTGAAGTCCTCGCGGCCGAAGAGCATGAACTCGAACGCCCCTCCAAAAGCTACCCCAAACGCAAGCTGCTCCCCCAATTAGAGGAGGAGGCATATAAACCTGCATCACCAGCGCACAATACGGCTGACCGACCACCTCGTGGCCGCGACAGAGAGGCCTCTAGGCCCTCCACTAGAACCGTACCCCGGCACCGCTCGAAAAGTATGAAGCCACGGGAGAATGCGCCGGACTTGCAAGACATATTGGAGGATAAGGCAAGACAATCAAGATCGATCTACGGATCGCGTGGGCGCCCCACGATGCGCGACGACGACCGTCACGCCGGATACAGCAACTCCGTCCGGGCCGAACACAGTAGACAAAGCTCGCTCGAGCTACGTCGTGATATAGCCCAATATAGAGGCGTCGCACACCCACTATGCTTCACAGATGAAGTAATGGATCATCAAATCCCCGAAGGGTTTAAACCCGTGAATATTGACTCCTACGATGGCACAACAGACCCTGAGGTTTGGATCGAAGACTATCTCCTTCATATCCATATGGCCCGCGGCGATGATTTTCACGCCATCAAATACCTCCCACTCTAGCTTAAAGGACCAGCTCGGCATTGGCTTAACAGCTTGCCAGCAGAATCAATTGGGTGTTGGGAGGGCCTGGAAGCCGCATTCCTTGATAACTTCCAGGGCACGTATGTGCGACCACCAGACGTTGATGACCTAAGCCACATAATTCAGCAGCCAGATGAATCGGCCAGACAATTCTAGACACGGTTCTTAACAAAGAAAAATCAAATCGTCGACTGTCCAGATGCAGAGGCCCTCGCAGCCTTCAAACATAACATCCGCGACGAGTGGCTTGCCCGGCACCTAGGACAGGAAAAGCCGAAATCCATGGTAGCCCTCACATCACTCATGACCCGCTTCTGTGTGGGAGAGGACAGCTGGCTAGCCCACAGTAACAACCTCAGCAAAAATCCTGGCAGTCCGGATACCAAGGACCACAATGGCAGGTCGCGTCTCAACAAGAACAAACGCCGCGTTAACGGCGATAACACTGAGGATACGGCAGTCAACGCCGGATTCAGAGGCTCCAAACCCGGTCAGCGGAAAAAGACATTCAAAAGAACTACTTCGGGTCCGTCCAATTTGGACCGAATACTCGACCGCTCGTGCCAGATACACGGCACCCCCAAAAAGCCAGCTAATCACACCACCAGGGATTGTTGGGTATTCAAGCAGGCAGGCAAGCTAATTGCCGAAAACAATGACAAGGGGCTGCATAGCGATGACGAGGAAGAGACCCGACCGCCGAACAATAGAGGACAGAAGGGTTTCCCCCCACAAGTGCGGACGGTAAACATGATATACGCAACCCACATACCCAAGAGGGAGCGGAAGCGTGCACTCAGGGACGTATATGCGATGGAGCCAGTCGCCCCTAAGTTCAACCCATGGTCCTCCTGCCCGATCACTTTTGATCGAAGGGACCACCCCACCAGTATCTGCCACGGCGGATTCGCCGCATTGGTTTTAGACCCAATCGTCGATGGGTTTCACCTCACTAGAGTCCTGATGGACGGCGGCAGCAGCCTGAACCTGCTTTACCAGGATACAGTGTGCAAGATGGGCATAGACCCCTCAAGGATTAAACCAACAAAGACGACCTTCAAAGGCGTCATACCAGGTGTAGAGGCCAATTGTACAGGCTCAGTTACACTGGAAGTGGTCTTCGGATCCCCGGATAACTTCCGAAGCGAGGAGTTAATTTTGATATAGTTCCGTTCCGCAGGCTATCATGCTCTGCTTGGACGAACCGCGTTTGCAAAGTTCAACGCGGTGCCGCACTACGCATACCTCAAGCTCAAGATGACAGGCCCTCGAGGAGTCATCACGGTCAATGGAAACACGGAACGCTCCCTCCGAACGGAGGAACACACAGTGGCTCTCGCGGCAGAAGTACAGAGCAGCCTCTTAAGGCAATTCTCGAGTCCGGCGGTTAAGCGACCGGACACGGCTAAACGCGCCCGGAGTAACCTACAACAAGACCACCTGCCACGTTCCGAGCACGCGTAGCAATGTCGCCCCAACCCAGCCCTCGCAAAATTGCAAGACTGGTCCTTCGTGTACATCATTACGCTCTGGAGATACCATGGGCATAGGGGGAGGGGCACGACCACGACAGGCCCAGAATGCCGCTTAACCACACCAGGGGCTCCCAAGTGTGTCATTCTTTTTCCTTCTTCTTTTTTCTTACTCACAGGACCCCATTCACCAGAGGCCCTGTCCGGTAGTAGACCTGCCGAACTCACGATGCAACAACCAGGGAAGGAGAAAGGCTACGATGAGTATCCAGGTAGTCTCCATTACGAGCATTAAATCTGTTTTATACACCATTCTGCAGCCTACCCCTGGAGGGGGACATGTTTAATAGTCCCATCCCTTGCTTACCGCACTATTTGTATCGTTCTGCATTCATGGCAGTATTTCTTGAATAAAACAATGCATCGCTTTTTGCTTATAATTGCATTTCTTTCTTATACATAGGTTCATTTATGACATGTTGCATCCGTACGCTTTGGTACGGCTAAATACACCAGGGGCTTAAGTTCCCCACATTATGGTGTGATCAGTCCGAACACTTTCACAAGTGCGGCACCCCGAACTTATAGCATTATATGAATCGGCTCCGAATCATGTCTTGGGTCAATAGTTGGGTTTGCCCGGCTCCCATGTTTTGGTACCTTATGTTCCATTGTATCGGCTAAGGTAGCACTGGGAGAACCACTGCGATTGCACCCCAGTTGAGCTAGGCGAGCGCCTCAGTGGAGAAAGCTAAAACTGACCGTCATGATAAGGCGAGAGCTGGTCGCTATTCGAGAGGTTTTTTCGAGTCCCTAAAGACTTATGCCGCTTAGAGCGAGGAACCGGCTTTGTCCGGCCCAGGCATGGATAGCGCCCTGAACTCGGTCTTCCGAACACTAGGGGCTTCGCCGAAATGTAAAATTATAGAATTCTATGGCTAAGTGAGAGTGTTCAAGCATTATAAGTCCGGTTGCCTCGTTCGTTGTGTTGAGCGCCTCCCTAGATGGACCCAAAAATGGGAACAAGAGCGCTCAAGTTTATCCCGAACACCCCAGCACTCGTGGCATGGGGGCTGAAGCCGACGACTTGCCATCTCTCAGATTTCTTAAACGGCCGCACAGAAGGTAATATTTTAAATTAACAAGTGTTGCTTAGCGCATATGAACAAAGTTTTCAGCGCACATGATAACACAATGCGAGTCTACTCAAATATTACATCTTTGGAGCACTCACCCGCAATCATGCGGGCACCCTTCAGGACACTCTTATAATACATTTCGGGCGTACGATACTCCTTGCCCGTCGGTGACGCGTCCGTCACAAGCTTCTCAGCGTCCATCCTGCCCCGGTGCACCTTTGCACGGGCAAGGGCCCGACGGGCACCTTCAATGCAGGCGGAGTGCTTGACGACTTCAACCCAGGGACACGCATCCACTAGCCGCCGCACCAGGCCGAAGTAGCTCCTAGGCATGGCCTCCTTGGGCCACAGCCGAACTATGAGGCCCTTCATGGCCTGTTCGGCCACCTTGTGGAGCTCGACCAGCTGCTTCAGCTGGTCGCTAAGGGGCACCGGATGTCCGGCCTCAGCATACTGAGACCAGAAGACCTTCTTTGTCGAGCTCCCCTCCTCGGCCCGATAGAAAGCGGCAACATTGGACACGCTGCAGGGCATATCTGCAAACCTCCTGGGGAGCTCCGAATTTGGGTAAGTGATAGGTAATTCACATTCACATGCTTGCTTTGCATGAAAAATGCCTTACCCGTCGCTATCTTCTTCAACGCCTCGATTTCCTGGAGGGCCTTGTGGGCTTCGGCCTTAGCGGCTTTGGCACTCTCAAGAGCCGATGCAAGCTCGGACTCTCGAGTCTTTGAGTCGCGCTCCAAACTCTCATGTTTTTCCACGAGAGACTGGAGCTCTTGTTGTACCTCCGCCACCCGCGCCTCCCACTTCTCTCGCTCGGCTCGCTCCGCGGCCGCATTGTGTTCAGCCGCGGACACCGCCTCCTTCAGGGTCGCCACCTCATTCGTGGCCCCTGGAGTACCCACGTTATCCTTGTTATTTCTCTTGCAACCAAATCCTTTTTTGTAAGGTACAACTTTAATATGGTGTTATTCACCTTCCTTGTCCTCGAGCTGCTTCTTGGCACGGCCGAGCTCGCTCTCGGACCACTCGAGGCTCTGCTTCAAAGCATCGACCTCCATAGTCAGTGCGGCAGAGGTCAGCAGCGCAGCCTGCAATCCCATATTGACATATTTTTTAGACTCCAGCGTATATATTTTTAGATCCTCAGTCTGGCTTTTCTTTCCGAACACCGAACCGAGCATCAGGGGCTACTGTCTATGCGGTATTATATTACACATCTTAAAATTCTTACCTCAAAGCCTATTAGAAGGCTGCTGCAGGTCTCGGTCAGCCCGCTCTTGGCGAGCTGAACCTTCTGAATCACCGCACTCATAACAGTGCGGTGTTCTTCTTCGATGGAAGCGTCGTTGAGCGCCTCCAGCAAGTTATCCGGTGCCTCCGGTTGGACGGAGGCTGCCAGTGTCACAGTATTGCCCTTCTTACAAAGGGGCCGCCTGCCGGACTCCGAAACCACTGCAAGTTCCGGTGCGGTGTCCGGTGCAAAGTCCGGGAGGTTGCCCTGCGGCACCTCCGGGGCCTCCTCCTCCTGGTGGGTCCCTTCCCGGGATCCCACCTCGGCGTCATCAGCGTCACGGGGGGTGGAGGCGGTCGGAAGAGAATCCATATCCGACGTGCCCAAGGACCCGCTCGACGAAACGGGGAGATCGTCCTTGGGCGGACTACAGGGTTGTATGCGGAATTAGAAAGACACCATGTGACAAAAAGGAAAATTATGAATCATCTAGGAGTTAGGATACTTACGATCTCGCCAGGGGCTTGGCCCTTGAGGGTCACTCCTCGTTGTCATCGCCGACGTTGGCGGAACAGTCCGGGGGAAGGGTCCTTCCCTTCTTGGACCCTTCGGCCTCCCTCGTTGGGGAGGCCTTCCTCGTCTTCTCTCCCCCCGCTGGGGGAGAGGTCTCCTTCTTCTCCTCCTCGTCCTCGTGGGAGGAGTCCGCCTCGGAGTCATCGGACGATGAGTCCGATACCACCTGACGCCGGGAACTCCTTCGGGTTCCCGTGGCCTTCTTCTTGGCCTTCTTCTCCGGCACTACGTAAAGTGCTGGGACCAGCAGCCCTGTCAAACGGGCGTCCGCTGGGTCTTCTGGAAGGGGACCCGGACAGTTAACCTGTCCGGATGTCTTCTGCCAGGCCTGTTAAAGGTATTGGGAGTTTAGATCCCGCATAGAGTCAAACTATGAAAAGCAAGTGTCCCATAAAGGATAACATAGCTTACCTCGCCAGATGGACGCTGCGTGCTGAATCCGCGATCTTTGGTAGAGGATGCGGGAGCTTCGGCGCCCTTGAACAGCACCCTCCAGACATCTTCGTACGTAGTGTCGAAGAGCCCACTCAAGGTCTGGTGCTGTGCCGGATTAAACTCCCACAAATTGAAGTCCCGCTGTTGGCAGGGGAGTATCCGGCGGATGAGCATGACCTGGATTACGTTGACAAGCTTGAGCTTCTTGTTCACCAGGGTTTGGAGACAGGATTGAAGTCCGGTCAGCTCTTCCGAATTACCCCACAGCAGGCCCTTCTCTTTCCAGGAGGTGAGCCGCATGGGGATGCCCGATCTGAATTCGGGGGCCACCACCCATTTAGGGTCACGTGGCTCGGTGATGTAGAACCATCCCGATTGCCACCCTTTGATGGTTTCCACGAAGGCGCCCTCCAGCCAAGTGACGTTGGGCATCTTGCCCACCATGGCGCCTTCGCACTCCGCTTGGCTGACCTTCACAACCTTTGGCTTGACATTGAAGGTCTTGAGCCACAAGCCGAAGTGGGGCTGGATGCAGGGGAAGGCCTCGCACACGATGATAAACGCCGAAATATTGAGGATAAAATTTGGGGCCAGGTCGTGGAAATCTAGGCCGTAGTAGAACATGAGCCCCCAGATAAAGGGGTGGAGTGGAAACAGTCCGCGGAGGAAATGGGGAAGGAATACCACCCTTTCATGGGGCCCGGGGGTGGGGATGAGCTGCCCCTCGTCGGGGAGCCGGTGCGCGATGTCGCTGGACAAATATCCGGCGCTGCGCAGCTTCTTGATGTGCCCCTCCGTGACGGAGCAGGCCATCCACTTGCCTCCCGCTCCGGACATGGTTGGAGAAGGTTGAGGTGAGATGTGCGGACTTGGACGCTGGAGCTCGAGTACGCGGAGATGGATAAGCAAAGGAGGAAGAAGGTGTAGGTAAAAAGGTGGATCCTTATCCCCTTATATATGGGCGGACGAAACCATGCGTCCCCACCGGCCTGATAAAACTCTCTTATCTCCCAAGCGCCGCAATCAATGGCGCGGTTGGGTTACCCACGTCCCTATTGATGGGAATCCCGGAATAAGGGGAACACGATCTCTGCTTCAACAAGACGTGCCAAGGAAACCGCTCCGCTAAACGCGCCGAGGTGGTATAATAAAAACGATTTGAGTAAAAGCTTGGTTCTGGTGTGACGTCATGCCACGAAATACGTCAGCAGATTGAACTTGTGTAAATATTATTCTCTCTACGGTGGTACGTGGAATTTATTTTTACAAAGCCGGACACTATCCTGGTGTTCACAATCTTCTATGAATTATTCGGAGGAGGAACCCGCCTTGCAATGCCGAAGACAATATGCGCGCCGGACTCGTCGTCATTGAAGCCTGGTTCAGGGGCTACTGAGGGAGTCCTGGACTAGGGGGTGTCCGGATAGCCGAACTATCATCATCGGCCGGACTCCAAGACTATGAAGATACAAGATTGAAGACTTCGTCCCGTGTCCGGATGGGACTTTCCTTGGCGTGGAAGGCAAGCTTGGCAATACGGATATGTAGATCTCCTACCATTGTAACCGACTCTGTGTAACCCTAGCCCTCTCCGGTGTCTATATAAACCAGAGGGTTTTAGTCCGTAGGACAACGACAACAACAATCATACCATAGGCTAGCTTATAGGGTTTAGCCTCCTTGATCTCGTGGTAGATCCACTCTTGTACTGCCCATATCATCAATATCAATCAAGCAGGAGTAGGGTTTTACCTCCATCGAGAGGGCCCGAACCTGGGTAAAAACATCGTGTCCCTTGTCTCCTGTTACCATCCACCTAGACGCACAGTTCGGGACCCCCTACCCGAGATCCGCCGGTTTTGACACCGACACTCCCACTTACTTCTCTCGAGAGAAACTCTTTCTCCAGAAAGGACCCGTTCTTGTCAACAAAGATCTTGCCCTCGGATCTTAAGTAGAAGGTATACCCAATGGTTTCTTAGGGTATCCTATGAAGACGCATTTTTCCGGCTTGGGTTCGAGCTTTTCAGGTTGAAGTTTCTTGACATAAGCATCGCATCCCCAAACTTTTAGAAATGACAGCTTAGGTTTCTTCCCAAACCATAATTCATACGGTGTCGTCTCAACGGATTTAGACGGTGCCCTATTTAAAGTGAATGTAGCTGTCTCTAGAGCGTATCCCCAAAATGATAGCGGTAAATCGGTAAGTGACATCATAGATCGCACCATATCTAATAGAGTGCGATTACGACGTTCGGACACACCGTTACGCTGAGGTGTTCCAGGCGGCGTGAGTTGTGAAACGATTCCACATTTCCTTAAGTGCGTACCAAATTCGTGACTTAAATATTCTCCTCCATGATCTGATCGTAAGAACTTTATCTTTCAGTCACGTTGATTCTCTACCTCATTCTGAAATTCCTTGAACTTTTCAAAGGTCTCAGACTTGTGTTTCATCAAGTAGACATACCCATATCTACTCAAGTCATCAGTGAGAGTGAGAACATAACGATAGCCTCTGCGAGCCTCAACGCTCATTGGACCGCACACATCAGTATGTATGATTTCCAATAAGTTGGTTGCTCGCTCCATTGTTCCGGAGAATGGAGTCTTGGTCATTTTGCCCATGAGGCATGGTTCGCATGTGTCAAACGATTCATAATCTAGAGACTCTAAAAGTCCATCAGCATGGAGCTTCTTCATGCGCTTGACACCAATGTGACCAAGGCGGCAGTGCCACAAGTATGTGGGACTATCGTTATCAACCTTACATCTTTTGGTATTCACACTATGAATATGTGTAACATCACGTTCGAGATTCATTAATAATAAACCATTGACCAGCGGGGCATGACCATAAAACATATCTCTCATATAAATAGAACAACCATTATTCTCGGATTTAAATGAGTAGCCATCTCGCATTAAACGAGATCCAGATACAATGTTCATGCTCAAAGCTGGCACTAAATAACAATTATTGAGGTTTAAAACTAATCCCGTAGGTAAATGTAGAGGTAGCGTGCCGACGGCGATCACATCGACCATGGAACCATTCCTGACGCGCATCGTCACCTCGTCCTTCGCCAGTCTTCGCTTATTTCGCAGCTCCTGCTTTGAGTTACAAATATGAGCAACCGCACCTGTATCAAATACCCAGGAGCTACTACAAGTGCTGGTAAGGTACACATCAATAACATGTATATCACATATACCTTTGGTGTTGTTGGCCTTCTTGTCCGCTAAGTATTTGGGGCAGTTCCGCTTCCAGTGACCACTTCCCTTGCAATAAAAGCACTCAGTCTCAGGCTTGGGTACATTCTTTGACTTCTTCCCGGCAACTGGCTTACCGGGCGCGGCAACTCCCTTGCCGTCCTTCTTGAAGTTCTTCTTACCCTTGCCTTTCTTGAACTTAGTGGTTTTATTCACCATCAACACTTGATGTTCCTTTTTGATCTCTACCTCCGCTGATTTCAGCATTGAATATACCTCAGGAATGGTCTTTTCCATCCCCTGCATATTGAAGTTCATCACAAAGCTCTTGTAGCTCGGTGGAAGCGACTGAAGGATTCTGTCAATAACCGCGTCACCGGGAGATTAACTCCCAGCTGAGTCAAGCGGTTGTGCAACCCAGACATTTTGAGTATGTGCTCACTGACAGAACTATTTTCCTCCATCTTACAACTGAAGAACTTGTCGGAGACTTCATATCTCTCGACCCGGCATGAGCTTGGAAAACCATTTTCAGCTCTTCGAACATCTCATATGCTCCGTGTTGCTCAAAACGCTTTTGGAGCCCCGGTTCTAAGCTGTAAAGCATGCTACACTGAACGAGGGAGTAGTCATCAGCACGAGACTGCCAACCATTCATAACGTCTTGGTTCTCTGGGATTGGTGCTTCACCTAGCGGTGCTTCTAGGACATAATCTTTCTTTGCAGCTATGAGGATGATCCTCAGGTTCCGGACCCAGTCCCTATAGTTGCTACCATCATCTTTCAGCTTGGTTTTCTCTAGGAACGCGTTGAAGTTGAGGGCAACATTAGCATGGGCCATTTGATCTACAAGACATATTGTAAAGATTTTAGACTAAGTTCATGATAATTAAGTTCATCTAATCAAATTATTCAATGAACTCCCACTCAGACAGACATCCCTCTAGTCATCTAAGTGAAACATGATCCAAGTCAACTAGGCCGTGTCCGATCATCACGTGAGATAGACTAGTCATCATCGGTGAACATCTTCATGTTGATTGTATCTTCTATACGACTCATGCTCGACCTTTCGGTCTTCCATGTTCTGAGGCCATGTTTGTACATGCTAGGCTCGTCAAGTCAACCTAAGTGTATTGCGTGTGTAAATCTGGCTTACACCCGTTGTATTCGAACGTTAGGATATATCACACCCGATCATCACGTGGTGCTTCGAAACAATGAACCTTCGCAACGGTGCACAGTTAGGGGAACACTTTCTTGAAATTATTGCGAGGGATCATCTTATTTAAGCTACCGTCATTCTAAGCAAATAAAATGTAAAACATGATAAACATCACATGCAATCAAATAGTGACATGATATGGCCAATATCATATTGCTCCTTTGATCTCCATTTTCGGGGCGCCATGATCATCTTCGTCACCGACATGACACCATGATCTCCATCATCATGATCTCCATCATCGTGTCTTCATGAAGTTGTCACGCCAATGATTACTTCTACTTCTATGGCTAACGCGTTTAGCAATAAAGTAAAGTAATTTACATGGCGTTATTCAATGACACGCGGGTCATACAAAAAATAAAGACAACTCCTATGGCTCCTGCCGCTTGTCATACTCATGGACATGCAAGTCGTGATTCCTATTACAAGAACATGATCAATCTCATACATCACATTATCATTCATCACATCCTTTTGTCCATATCACATCACAAGGCATATGCTGCAAAAACAAGTTAGACGTCCTCTAATTGTTGTTGCATGTTTTTACATGGCTTCTATAGGTTTCTAGCAAGAACTTTTCTTACCTACGTAAAACCACAACGTGATATGCCAATTTCTATTTACCCTTCATAATGACCCTTTTCATCGAATCCGCTCCAACTAAAGTGGGAGAGACAGACACCCGCTAGCCACCTTATGCAACTAGTGCATGTCAGTCGGTGGAACCTGTCTCACGTAAGCGTACGTGTAAGGTCGGTCCGGGCCGCTTCATCCCACGATGCCGCCGAAGCAAGATAAGACTAGTAGTGGCAAGAAAATTGACAACATCTACGCCCACAACAAGTTTGTGTTCTACTCGTGCATAGTAACTACACATAGACCTGGCTCTGATACCACTGTTGGGGAACGTTGCAGAAAATAAAATTTTCCTACGCTTCACCAAGATCAATCTATGGAGTCATCTAGCAACGAGAGAGAGGAGTGCATCTACATACCCTTGTAGATCGCGCGCGGAAGTGTTCAAGAGAACGGGGTTGAGGGAGTCGTACTCATCGTGATCCAAATCACCGGAGATCCTAGCACCGAACGGACGGCACCTCCGCGTTCAACACACGTACGGTTGGGAAGACGTCTCCTCCTTCTTGATCCAGCAAGGGGAAAGGAGAGGTTGATGGAGATCCAGCAGCACGACGGCGTGGTGGTGGATGCAGCAGCGATCTCGGCAGGGCTTCGCCAAGCACAGCGAGAGGGAGAGGTGTCGCGGGAGGGAGAGGGAGGCGCCAGGGGCTAGGTTGCGGCTGCCCTCCCTCCCCCCCCCCACTATATATAGGGCCCCTAGGGGGGACGCCGGCCCTAGGAGATCCAATCTCCAAGGGGGCGGCGGCCAAGGGGGTGGCTTGCCCCCCAAGGCAAGTGAGGCGCCCCCACCCCTAGGGTTTTGAAAGTGCGTTATATCGACTAGAGGGGGGGTGAATAGGCGATTTTTATGAATTCTTCACTGAGGAATTTGCCGGTGAGGAAATTCCTTACTGAAGAACTACTAGTAGTGGAATAAGTACTCAGAAGTAAGCATAACAGGATACAAGCATGGTCATCATGATGAAATGAAGACTAGCATAGAGTACAGAAAGCGTAAACACAGGATAACAAGATGAAGACAAACAGACTGAAGAAATTGAACTGAGGAATTTGTGAAAGTCTTCAGTCAAAGTCTTCAAGCACAGATATGAACAACATTCAACACAGTAATGAGGAAATGGAAGGGTTGAGGGAATAGAACCAGTTAGTTGGTGAAGACAATGGTTTGGTAGACCAGTTCCAACTGCTGTCTCAGTTGTACCTCTGGTTGGAGCGGCTGAGTATTTAAACTCGAGGACACGCAGTCCCGGACACCCTGAAAGTGCGTTATATCGACTAGAGGGGGGTGAATAGGCGATTTTTATGAATTCTTCACTAGGAATTGGCTGGTGAGGAAATTCCTTAGCGAAGAACTACTTGTAGCGGAATAAGTACTCAGAAGTAAACATAACAGGATACAAACATAGTCATCATGATGAAATGAAGACAAGCACAGAGTACAGAAAGCGTAAACACAGGATAACAAGATGAAGAAACAGATTGAAGAAATTGAACTGAGGAATTTGTGAAAGTCTTCAGTCAAAGTCTTCAGGCACAGATATGAACAACAATCAACACAGTAATGAGGAAGTGAAAGGGTTGAGGAGATAGAACCAGTTAGTTGGTGAAGACAATGATTTGGTAAACCAGTTCCAACTGCTGTCTCAGTTGTACGTCTGGTTGGAGCGGCTGAGTATTTAAACTCGAGGACACGCGGTCCCGGACACCCAGTCTCTGAGCCGCAACTCAGGACACCCAGTCCTCACCGTATTCTCCTTGAACTAAGACCACGCAGGTCTCGTCCAATCACTCGTGGTAAGTCTTCAGGTGACTTCCAAACCTTCACAGACTTAGTCACTCGGCGATCCACAATTCCTCTTGGATGCTCTAGACCTTGTCGCCTAACCGTCTGGAAGAAGCATAGTCTTCAAAGGTAACAAGCGTCGGATCCACGCGGGATCAATTTCTTCAGTGATGCTCAATCACTTTGGGTTTGTGGGGGTTTGGTTTTGGGATTTTCCTCACTTGATGATTTTCGCTCAAAGTCCTCGGAGGATGGGTTGCTCTCAAATGACAAGTGTCAAGTTCTCTCGGAGCAGCCAACCAACTAGTGGTTGTAGGGGGCGGCTATTTATAGCCTAGGGAGCAGCCCGGCATGATAAGACATAAATGCCCTTCAATGATATGACCGTTAGGTGGATAAGATATTTTGGACTGCCGGCGCGCAGCACAGCAACGGTCGGAAATTTGACTCTCAAATTCCTCAGGGCTATCATGTTCCTCACTGTGTAGGCAATTCCTAACTCCTCAGTCAGAGCAAAGTCATCAGTGACCAGAAGAACTGCGTCTCTGTCACTGAAGAACTTGACTGAACTGTATGAGATTTCCAATGGCTTCACTCAAAGGGATTGGTAGGTGTAGGATTTTGAGTTGAGCATCACATGGAAATTTTTCCTTAGTATTTCCTCGACCCCCTTTAACAGTACGGTGTTTCCTATGACTCAAGAAAGAGAAAATGAAACTACGAAAACAAAAGTCTTCACGCTCCATGTTCCTCTAATGAATACCAAGTCTTCAAGGTCACACCAATTTCTTCACTTTCAAAGTCTTCAGAAAGTCTTCAGAATATCAAAGTCTTCAGTCGAAGAACTTCATTTTTAGGGGTCGACTTTCTCTGTAAATATCAAACTCCTCATAGACTTATATATCTGTGTACACTCACAAACGCATCAGTCCCTTAACCTATAAGTCTTCAATACACCAAAATCACTAAGGGGCACTAGATGCACTTACAATCTCCCCCTTTTTGGTGATTGATGACAACATAGGTTAAGTTTTCAACGGGAATAAACATACGAAGTGTAAATACTGATATTGAGGAATTTGATTGCAAGATATAGAAGAACTCCCCCTGAATATGTGAATTATGAGGAATTTGCTTTTGAGGCAATGCACATTTGAAGAATTGAATCATGGAGATCTCCCCCTATATCTTGTAATTCATACACGCATTTGATATATAATATGAAGAATTTGAAATGCATGATGAAATATGGTGCCTGATGACATTCAGCATGCGTGCAATAATATTAACGAGGAATAAGCATGCAGAATAACACATCAAAAGTATCAGAGCACAGTGCATCATCAGAGCACTACGCACCGTTCAAAAGTATCAGGGCACCATCGGATTTAAGATTACAACTCGATCCAGTAAAAAGTTTCGGAAGAACGGGAGTTGTAACTTAACAAAACGCCCATAATATACCCGCTTGAAGACTAACTCAGATTTCTCCCCCTTTGTCATCAAATGACCAAAAGGATCGAAACTGAGGACCAACGGCCCTGAAGAATTTCAAGTTGATGGAGGAGCGCCAGCGTTGTCGGGGTTGTTTGTTGAAGTAGGGCCTGCCGCAGTGTCGTCCAAATCTTCATGCTCATCAGTTTCACGCGATGAAGAATAAGAGCTGGCCACTAGATTAGGAACTTTGACTCTCTTGAATTTCTTCGGAGGTGGTGCAGACCAATCAAATGCTTCCTGGAGACCCATAGTCTTCAGTTCTTCCGCGGTATATACATGAGTGAGAACAGCCCAGGTGCGGTTGAGGGTTTCATGAAGGTGATAATGGTTCTTCTTCACAGCATTATGGGTTGAGGTCATGTTGTGAAGAATTGCAGCAAACTGACGCTTCACCCATTTGTGATTGCGATCAACCTTCTGATGAAGACTGAGGAGTAACTCACGGTCAGTCATCACCCTGGGTGCTGTGGCTTGAGGCTTTTGCTTAGCTGAGGTATTTGCGGCAGTGTCATGTGTAGCAGAGTCGTCATTGGTGGAGTATGAAGTAGCCAGACGAAATTGACCATCCAATGGACGAGTGCCTTCACCGATCACAGCAGTTGTCTTGCCTTTGTCATCAGATGATGAAACTGGTCGCTTGAGGACTTCAATGGGAGGCAAGTAGCTACCATGATTCAGAGTGTCAGCCTTGTAATTCAGTGAAGATCTTGCCCTTATGAATCTCATAATCCAAGGCGCATAGGGCTTCAGCTCGAAAGGTGACATTGCAACATTAGCCAGAGTCCTCATGAAGAAATCATGGAAGTTGACGGGAACGCCATGAATGATGTTGAAAAGCATGTTCTTCATGATGCCAACGACATCTTCATCATTTGAGTCGTGGCCTTTGATTGGACTCATTGTCTTCGTCAGGATTCGATAGACAGTCCGGGGCACATATAGCAAGTCCTTGACGAGGAATTTGGTTTGTGGGGCCTGCCCTGGCTTCAAAGGCTTCATGAGCACCTGCATATAATGATTCGTCAGTTCAGGGTCATTATAGATGCAACGTGCACTGTCATGGGGAGGATCAAGAGGAAGGACACGGAGCAATTCAGTTGTTGGTGCCTTGTAGTGAGTGTTTTCGGTCATCCAATCCAGTACCCATGAATTGACATCTTCAGCATCTCCGGTGATATGCAGTGTGGCGTAGAACTGAAGAATGAGTTCTTCATTCCAATCACAGATATCAGTGCAGAAGTTCAGTAGTCCAGCATCGTGAATAACACTGAGGACTGGCTCGAAGCACGTCAGAGATTCCATATCCACATGAGGAATATGTTCATGATCGAAGATTTTGTCCTTGTCAAAGAGCACTGAGGAATAGAAGTTGGCTTGAGTAGCAGTCCAGAAACGCCTCTTCCTTATGCGAGCAGAGTCATATGGATTATAATCATTGAAGAACACATGCTCAGAAAAGAAGTCTTCAGCCTTGAATTTTTGCTGGCTTGAGAATGGATTCTTCGGTTTGGGCAGAGGAGTATCAGTGATTTGCAGCACAACCTCAGGAATCGCGAGCTCAGGTACTGCAGGCTGAGGAATTTCTGGTTCCTCTTCTTGTGCAACTTGAGGATCAACAGCAGCAGGTTCTTCAGCACTAGAGGCTGGAATTTCTTCATGAACAGATGACGTGGGATGAATTTCTTCAGAGCCCATTTGAACAGTTGTAGCCGGGGACTGAGGAATCTGTTGAATAGGAGTGAAGAGAGGAGTATTGGGATGCTGACTTTCCCAAAAGTCATCATTCATCACTGGTGTAGTGCATCCAATATCCACATCTTCATCTTCTTTTTCAATTTCCTCAACACCAGCCTCTTCAGCTGTGAACGAAGGCATGGGTGAGGAAACGACTGGCGTTGAAGGGAATGCTTCCACTTCAATTTCTTCATCAGACTGCTCTGACGTAGCAGCAGAATGAGTTTCTTCATCAGATCCGCTTGGGATCTTGTAGTCTTCTCCATAAGGAACAATTTCCTTTGATGACATGGAGGAAATCGGAACGGCATCAATAGGATTTTCAAGAGAGCTGGTCATTGGCTTCATTTTCTTCGCAGCCGAATAATTTGACGCAGCTGATGCCTTCCTTTTCTTCACTGCAGCTCGCTCTGCAGCCTTGGTCTTCTTCACTTCATAGGCAGAAGGAAGAATTGGAGTTGGAGTGGGCGCGGGAGGAGCTGAGGACTGTGGTTGATTTTCTTCAGGCACAACTGATGCAGTTGCCCTGATCTCTTCAGTTTCTTCAGGCGCACCACTAGTGGATGCCCTGGCAATTTCTCAGCGGCTGGAATGGAGTCATCAGCCCTGGAACTTGTGTTTTCATCAGCAGGCTGAAAGTCATCAGCGGTGCTGGCATGTTCTTCAGCAGGCTGAGCAGAGTCGGCAGCCTGAGGAATTTCTTGTTGCGATGGGGCTGCAACAGTTGTCATTTTCTTTGTCAGGTTGACGAATCGCACTTTGGCTCCTTGCCAATCAGCATTGTATGCATCAAAGTCCTTGCTGAGGGCTTGGATTTCAGATTGAGCCTTGAGAAGTTCTTCAGGTGTCAGTCTGACAACATTCTTCTTTAGAAGCTTCTCCTTTCTAGCTTGAGCTCTTTTTATCTCACGAGCCTTCTCAAACTTCCATTTCTCTTGAGAGATGAAATGGGTCAGCATGTGACTTTGACCAGGAGTCAGAGGCAGATCAGGCATTGGAGTGTTTGGATCCTGGTGCCAGAGGTCAATGTAGTCAAGGATCTTCTTCGGATCCAAAAGCAGTGGCACAGACGTGCCTTTGTCTCTAGCGGCCTTTGCTTGTCTGTCTCTGATGATTTCAGCAAGTTCTTCATCAGAGGCCTCATCATCAGAGGGCACTTGGAATGCAACCTATTTCTTCCTTGGACTTGGCCGAGGACCGCGTCCATCTGTTGCTTTTGTCTTCAACAGTGAGGGGCCTGATGAGGACATTGGTGCAGCTGAGGAACTTGCTGAGACACCAGAAGCAATTGAGAAACCCTGAGTCCTTTGGCATGTAGCCAGATGCACAGGAGTTGAGGACTTTGAGGGGGCTGCTGAGGACTTTGATGGAGCAGCAGCAGTCTGAGGAATTTGCCGTGAGGGCGCAGCTGAGGAACTGGGCCGTGAGGGCGCTGAAGGTGAAGCACTTGGCTTACGAGCAGGCTTCTTCGGCATTGATTTCCTCGGTTTGACCGAGGTCTCAGCAGCAGCAGCGGCAGAATCCTTATTGAATTTCCTCACTGCCTCCTTGGCTTGTCTTGCCAGTTTTGCTTGGCGCCTAGCCCATTCTTCAGGAAAGTCCTCACCACGCTTGATGCTGGTGGGATCAGCTACTTGGCCAGGTGCCAATGGAGCTCTTGGGCATGGAGGATTTAAGGCGAATTTCTTCATGTACTTAGGACTAACATATCGATATTCCCTCCATTCTCGTGCCCATCTTCGTTCAATCCTCTGGATGCGCACTTTGCGCTGATTCTTGCTTTCTTTGCCAAACTTGGCTTCATCAGGTGTGCAATAATCCTTGTATATTTCATCAGGGATCTCAAAAGCAGTCATGACCTCAGGTTTCTTTCCTCCTTTCTGCGGTCTCTTTCCTTTAGCCATTTTCTTCAGATGAGGAATTTGAACAATTGAGCACTCTGAAGAAATATGCAGTTTTTCTTCGAGGAACGCTGCAAATGAGTTAAGTTGATGAGAACCTAGTGATTCAGCAGCGGACATGAGTAGCTGTGAACAGAGTGTAGGTACAAGGAATTTGGAGAGGTCATATGCGTTCTCAGAAGATTTTTGAAAAGACAAGTTTTGAGGATTTGACCAGTTGAGCCTTGAGGAATTTCACTAAGCGTTCTTGTCTTAGGTTCCAGAGTTGTACAGATCGAAAATCCGCCCAATTGAGGAATCTTGAAGAAAATGAGTGCTTAGAGAGATGGATCAAGAGCATACAGTGTGTGAGGTGTTCATATGTGTGAAGATTAGAAGAATAAACACCTTTGAAGATTTTCAGGAACACTTGAGAATCAAAGTGAGTAATAAAAGTAACTTTTAACTACCCGAACTGAAGAACACGACGAACTGAGATGAACAGCGATGAAGTTCGTCAAGTTAGATCTCCCACGCCCTAACTTGGTAGAGGGAGATAGCTACGGCGGCGGCAGAGTGAAGATTTCCGCAGCCGGCGCAAGTACGACGGCGACGAGGTCGAGGCAGTGAAGCTCTTCCTCACCGGCGGCGATGGAGTAGCGGCGGCTCTAGGGTTTGAGGAGCTCGAGCGAGAGACAGCGACCGAGCGGAGTAAATGAAGTGAGGAAGGGGATAGGGGTATTTATAGCCATGGTAAAAACTGTTCGCCCGAAGATTTTGGGATAAACATGCCCCTGCCCTTTCTCCTTCACGCGACATGTGTCACCCACGTACTGTGCAGATGAGATCGTGTAAGATCGTGGGTGATTATAATAATGCATCGTGGGATGCGGAACGGTTTGAGCGGTAAAACCGAAAATCTGGATAAGGGTTAGGATGTGTATCCTTTTCAAAGAACATTCGGAGACTCTAAGATATTTAGCTCACACCGCAACTTGCTAAATCTCTTCTCATCCAAGGGCTTGGTGAAGATATCAGCTAGCTGTTCTTCAGTCTTCACATGCTCGATGGAGATGTCGCCCTTCAACACATGATCACGAAGAAAATGATGACTAATCTGGATGTGCTTTGTCTTCGAGTGCTAAACTGGGTTGTGAGCAATTGATGGCACTCTCATTGTCGCAGAGGAGAGGCACATTCTTCACGTTGACACCATAGTCCTTGAGGGTTTTCTTCATCCAAAGCAGTTGAGCACAGCATGAGCCAGCAGCAATATATTCAGCTTCAGCAGTAGACAGTGATACGCAGTTCTGTTTCTTCGAGGACCAACAAACCAAAGATCGTCCGAGGAAATGACAAGTGCCAGATGTTGACTTGCGGTCCACACGATCACCAGCATAGTCAGAGTCAGAATATCCAATGAGATCAAAAGCAGAGCTCTTGGGGTACCATAATCCTAGTGTTGGTGTGTGAGCTAGATATCAAAGAATATGCTTCACAGCCTTATGGTGTGATTCCTTCGGTGCAGCTTGAAATCAGGCACACATGCAAACACTAAGCATTATATCTGGCCTAGATGCACATAAGTACAATAAAGAACCAATCATGGAGCGATATACCTTGTGATCGAAGTCAATACCATTTTCATCAGTGCATAGATGGCCATTTGTGGGCATAGGAATTTTGACGCCTTTGCAATCTTGCATGCCGAATTTCCTCAGTACATCTTTGAGGTATTTCTCCTGAGATATGAATATGCCATTGCGTTGCTGACGGATTTGAAGACCTAAGAAGAATTTAAACTCTCCCATCATAGACATTTGATATTCTTCACTCATCATATAGGCAAATTCATCACTATAATGTTGGTCAGTACAGCCAAAGATAATATCATCAACATATATTTGGCACACAAACAGTTCACCATCATAAGATTTAGCAAATAGAGTAGGGTCGAGTGAACCGGGTGTGAAGCCATTCTTCATGAAGAATTCCTTCAATGTATCATACCACGCCCGAGGGGCCTGCTTGAGGCCATAGAGGGCCTTATTGAGTCTTAAGACTTTGTCATGATTCTTTGGATCTTCAAAACCTGGGGGTTGAGCAACATATACTTCTTCCTCAAGCTTACCATTGAGGAATGCACTTTTCACATCCATTTGATATAAGATGATATCATGATGGTTAGCGTAAGCAAGTAATATGCGAATAGCCTCAAGTCTAGCAACAGGTGCAAAAGTTTCATCGAAATCAATTCCTTCAACCTGTGTGTAGCCTTGAGCTACTAGTCGTGCCTTATTCCTCACCACAAGGCCATTTTCATCTTGCTTGTTGCGGTAGATCCACTTTGTGCCAATGATATTATGCTTGCGAGGATCTGGGCGATTGACCAATTCCCAGACATTGTTTAGCTCGAACTGATGTAATTCTTCTTGCATAGCCTAAATCCACTCCGGCTCCAGAAATGCTTCATCTACCTTAGTGGGCTCTGTGATAGAGACAAAAGCATAGTGCCCACAAAAGTTAGATAAATGTGAAGCTTTTGAGCGTGTGAGAGGACCTGGTGCGCTAATGTCATCGATGATCTTCTCCACTTGCACTTCTTTTGCAACGCGAGGATGAGCTGGTTGTCGCTGAGGATTTTGATCAGCATTTTCTTCAGCACCATTTTCCTCATCATGTTCTTCAGGTGCATCATCTCGACGTTCTTCATGAATAGGAATGAATTCTTTAGCAGATTCTTCAGTAGGAATGACATCCTCAGTTGCCTTGAGCTTGATAGCATCCTCAGGTGCTGGTTCATCTAACACAGAAGGTAGGTGCTTGCTTTGCGAGCCATTAGTTTCATCGAACCGCACATCTACAGTGTCAACAATCTTGTGAAGAACAATGTTGAAGACTCTGTAGGTGTGCGAGTCCTTTCCGTAACCAAGCATAAAACCTTCATGTGCTTTCGGTGCAAATTTAGAGTTGTGGTGAGGATCTCTAATCCATCATTTAGCACCGAAGACTTTGAAATAACTCACATTGGGTTTCTTGTCAGTGAGGAGTTCATAGGCCGTTTTCTTGAATAATTTGTGAAGATATACTCTGTTGATGATGTGGCACGCAGTATCAATTGCATCAATCCAAAAACGCTGAGGCGTTTTGTATTCATCAAGCATAGTGCGAGCCATCTCAACAAGAGTTCTGTTCTTGCGCTCCACGATGCCATTTTGCTGAGGAGTATAGGGAGTAGATAATTCATGAGTAATACCAAGTTCATCAAGATAGGCATCAAGGCCGGAATTCTTGAACTCAGTTCCATTGTCACTTCTGATATGCTTGATCTTCACACCAAAGTTGGTTGAAGCCCTCGAGGAAAATCGTTTGAAGACTTCCTGCACTTCATGTTTGTAAGTAACAATGTGTACCCATGTATATCGAGAATAATCATCAACAATGACAAAACCATATAGAGATGCATCATTAGTGACTGCTGAATAATGATTAGGTCCGAAGAGGTCCATGTGAAGCAATTCGAATGGACGGGTAGTGGTCATGATAGTCTTCGCTGGATGCTTGGCCTTGGTCATTTTTCCAGCTTCACAGGCTCCGCATAAATGATCCTTGAGGAATTTGACATTCTCAATGCCAATGACATGCTTCTTCTTCGCAAGCGTGTGCAAATTCCTCATGCCTGCGTGACTAAGTTGTCGATGCCATAGCCAGCCTTCTGAAGCCTTTGCAAGTAGACACACGGCTGGTTGTGGTCCTGTAGAGAAATCAACAATATACAGATCTCCTCTCCTAAAGCCTTCGAAGACTTTGGAATTGTCAGCTTCCATAATCACAACACAGCGATACTTGCCAAAGACAACAACCATATCAAGATCACAAAGCATTGAGACTGACATGAGATTGTATCCTAAGGACTCAACAAGCATGACTTTGTCCATGTGTTTATCCTTAGAGATCGCAACCTTACCAAGACCCAATACCTGACTTTTGCCTTTGTCAGCAAAGATGATATGCTTCAGAGGTGATGGTGATAAAGGAGCATCCATCAATAGATTCTTGTCACCAGTCATGTGATTCGTACATCCACTATCGAGGACCCATTCAGTAGTTTTGGGTTGATCATCCTGCAGATGAATTAGTGTAACTTACAATCTCATATGCTTCATCAGTGAAGAATATGATATCAAGTTCATCAGATGACTTTCATCAAGCAGTAAACAGATATAGCAGTATGAGGACGTGTGAAATGAAAGTTCATTTCATCATGATTCGCCTGCGTCCTTTCAGGCAATTTCGTCAGGTCCCCAGCAAATTCTTCAGACGTTAAAGCAGGTCTG
This sequence comes from Triticum timopheevii, assembly GCA_963921465.1. NCBI lineage: Eukaryota > Viridiplantae > Streptophyta > Magnoliopsida > Poales > Poaceae > Triticum > Triticum timopheevii. The sequence goes on from OY997266.1 coordinate 57,971,571, forward strand.
GAGACCTGACCCTGCAAAAGAGATTAGTTCTTTTTCTTCACCACCCACATCTGGAGCGGTGGTAAAGAATTCATCATTCTGCGAGCACCATATGAGAAAGGTGGCAAAGATGCCAAACTGTTTCGTTTCACATAGGGGTTAGGGTAAGCATATGAATAAGAAGAGTAATTCTTTGAGGACTTATGAACATAATGGTTTGAAGAATAATGTACATATTCATAGCTCTTAGCTCTACCCTGCGAGACAGAGTTGTTAGCATGATGATAATCATATGAGGACTTTGATCCATTTGAGGAATTTGATCCACGTGAAGAATTTGATCTGGGGTTCCTGTTCTTCACAGGTGGTGTCATGAGGACATTCACCTGAAGACTTTCAACATAACTTTTGGGAACCCAGATTTTCTTCATAGGGGAACCGTTCCTGCAGTTAGTGCCAACATATCTAGCAAATACTTCACCATTCTGATTTTTGAACAGTTTATAGTTGGAGTCAAATGACTCATCAGAAGAATGAGGAGATTCACATGTAAAGCCAGATAAGTTAGATGGATCAATTGGAGGTCCCTTTGCAGCAACCCACGAGGTTTTGGGGTACTGCTCAGGCTTCCAATATGTTCCATCAGTATTCAGTTTCCTCTCAAAGGCAATACCCTCTTTCCTAGGGTTTTTGTTGAGGATCTGCTTTTTAAGCACATCACAAAGTGTCTGATGCCCTTTGAGGCTTTTGTACATGCCTGTCATGTACAATTCCTTCAGCCCTGCATTGTTAGTGATACTAGCAATGTCCTCAGATTAGGAATTAGTGATAGCAGAGGCAGATGGAGAATTTGTAACAGTTGAAGCATTTGAACATTTAGGTGAAGAATTAGCAGATTCACGTTCAATGCACTTTAAGCATGGAGGCACAAATTCTTCCTGAGAAGCGCTGATTTGTTGAGCTAGTAATGAATCGCGCTCCTTTTGAAGATCTTCATAACACACTCATAACTTTTCAAGATCTTCCTTTCTTTGAAGAGATTCAAGAGAAAGCTTCTCGTGATCTTGCTTTTCTTGAAGAAATTCATAAGAAAGTTTCTCATGATCAGATAAGAGAGTGTTATGATGACTTTGAAGGTTATCAAACCTAGACTGAAGTCTCTGAAGATTTTCGGTCAGGGCTTTAGTGCGATCCATTTCTTCACCCAACATATCATCACTTTTGTCTAGCATGTTTTGAACTTTCTCAAAAGCCCGTTGTTGTTTCACAACAATCTTAGCAAGTTTAGAGTAGCTAGGCTTGAGATCCTCATCAGATTCATTTTCACTAGATTCAGAGGAGTTGTATTTGAGTACCTTGGCACCTTTTGCCATGAAGCAGTAGGTGGGAGCGTAGCCATCATTATTTTCATCAGGCTTGTCGGTGGAGTCAGTTTCTTCAGTGTTGAAGATGGACTTGCTGACGAAAGCAGTAGCGACGGCCAGACTCGCCACACCAGACTCAGATTCTTCAGACGCCTCCTCTTCATCATTTTCCTCAGATTCAGCTTCAGAGTCCATTTCCTTGCCAATGAATGCCCGAGCCTTCTTGGAGCTGCTCTTCTTGTGAGATGAAGACTTTGAGGATTTTGATGACGAAGATTTTGATGATTTCTTCTTCTTCTTTGCATCATTAGAACTGTAATCCTTGTATTTCTTCTTCTTCATTTCCTTTTCTCACTGAGGACAATCTTGGATATAGTGATCAGGTTTCTTGCATTTGTGGCATAGCCTTCTCTTATAGTCACTAGATGAGGAATCACTGCTTCTTGAGGATTTTCCAAAGCGACCACGTCTTGAGAACTTCTGGAATTTCTTCACGAGTGGTGCTAGCTCCTGGCTGAATTCTTCAGGATCACCAAGGCTACTACCAGAATCCTCATATTCAGAGTCAGACACAGCCTTGGCCTTCAGGGCACGTGGTTTGCCATAGTTTGAACCATAGAGATCTCTCTTTTCAGCAAGCTGGAACTCGTGAGTGTTTAGCCTTTCGAGGATATCAGCAGGATCAAGAGACTTGTAGTCAGCACGTTCTTGTATCATCAGTCCCAGAGTATCAAATGAGGAATCAAGCGATCTCAACAGTTTCTTCACTACTTCATAATCAGTGATGTCAGTGGCACCGAGGGCTTGAAGCTCATTTGAGATGTCAGTGAGGCGATCAAAGGTTTGTTGGACATTCTCATTGTCGAGTCTTTTGAAGCGGTTGAAGAGATTCCGAAGAACATCGACTCGAGAGTCACACTGAGTAGAAACTCCTTCATTTACTTTGGACAGCCTATCCCAGATAAGCTTAGCAGTTTCCAAAGCACTCACTCTTCCATACTGTCCTTTGCTCAGATGGCCACATATGATATTCTTCGCTTGAGAATCGAGTTGTTTGAATCTCATCACATCGGTAGCATTCAGTGAGGGTGTGACAGAGGGAACACCATTTTCCACAACATACCAGAGATCGTTATCAATTGCCTCAAGATGCATTCGCATCTTGTTCTTCCAGTAGGGGTAGTCCGTCCCATCAAAGGTAGGACACCCAGCCGAGACCTTGATCATACCTGCGGTTGACATAACTAAAACTCCAGGCAGTTAAACCAAAATCACACAGAACAAGGGAGTACCTTGCTCTAATACCAATTGAAAGTGCGTTATATCGACTAGAGGGGGGGTGAATAGGCGATTTTTATGAATTCTTCACTTAGGAATTTGCTGGTGAGGAAATTCCTTAGCGAAGAACTACTTGCAGCGGAATAAGTACTCAGAAGTAAACATAACAGGATACAAACATAGTCATCATGATGAAATGAAGACAAGCACAGAGTACAGAAAGCGTAAACACAGGATAACAAGATGAAGACAAACAGACTGAAGAAATTGAACTGAGGAATTTGTGGAAGTCTTCAGTCAAAGTCTTCAGGCACAGATATGAACAACAGTCAACACAGTATTGAGGAAATGAAAGGTTTGAGGAGATAGAACCAGTTAGTTGGTGAAGACAATGATTTGGTAAACTAGTTCCAACTACTGTCTCAGTTGTACGTCTGGTTGGAGTGGCTGAGTATTTAAACTCGAGGACACGCAGTCTCGGACACCCAATCTCTGAGCCGCAACTCAGGACACCCAGTCCTCACCGTATTCTCCTTGAACTAAGACCACGCAGGTCTCGTCCAATCACTCATGGTAAGTCTTCAGGTGACTTCCAAACCTTCACAGACTTGGTCACTCGGCGATCCACAATTCCTCTTGGATGCTCTAGACCTTGACGCCTAACCGTCTGGAAGAAGCACAGTCTTCAAAGGTAACAAGCGTCGGATCCATGCGGGATCAATTTCTTCAGTGATGCTCAATCACTTTGGGTTTGTGGGGGTTTGGTTTTGGGATTTTCCTCACTTGATGATTTTCGCTCAAAGTCCTCGGAGGATGGGTTGCTCTCAAATGACAAGTGTCAAGTTCTCTCGGAGCAGCCAACCAACTAGTGGTTGTAGGGGGCGGCTATTTATAGCCTAGGGAGCAGCCAGGCATGATAAGACATAAATGCCCTTCAATAATATGACCGTTAGGTGGATAAGATATTTTGGACAGCCAGCGCGCAGCACAACAACGGTCGGAAATTTGACTCTCAAATTCCTCAGGGCTATCATGTTCCTCACTGTGTAGGCAATTCGCACTGGCGAATTCCTAACTCCTCAGTCAGAGCAAAGTCATCAGTGACCAGAAGAACTGTGTCTCTGTCACTGAAGAACTTGACTGAACTGTATGAGATTTCCAATGGCTTCACTCGAAGGGATTGGTAGGTGTAGGATTTTGAGTTGAGCATCACATGGAAATTTTTCCTTAGTATTTCCTCGACCCCCTTTAATAGTACGGTGTTTCCTATGACTCAAGAAAGAGAAAATGAAACTATGAAAACAAAAGTCTTCACGCTCCATGTTCCTCAAATGAATACCAAGTCTTCAAGGTCACACCAATTTCTTCACTTTCAAAGTCTTCAGAAAGTCTTCAGAATATCAAAGTCTTCAGTCGAAGAACTTCATTTTTAGGGGTCGACTTTCTCTGTAAATGTCAAACTCCTCATAGACTTATATACCTGTGTACACTCACAAACGCATCAGTCCCTTAACCTATAAGTCTTCAATACACCAAAATCACTAAGGGGCACTAGATGCACTTACACACCCAGTCACTGAGCCGCAACTCAGGACACCCAGTCCTCGCCGTATTCTCCTTGAACTAAGACCACGCAGGCCTCGTCCAATCACTCGTGGTAAGTCTTCAGGTGACTTCCAAACCTTCACAGACTTGGTCACTCGGCAATCCACAATTCCTCTTGGATGCTCTAGACCTTGACGCCTAACCGTCTGGAAGAAGCACAGTCTTCAAAGGTAACAAGCGTCAGATCCACGCAGGATCAATTTCTTCAGTGATGCTCAATCACTTTGGGTTTGTGGGGGTTTGGTTTTGGGGTTTTCCTCACTTGATGATTTTCGCTCAAAGTCCTCGGAGGATGGGTTGCTCTCAGATGACAAGTGTCAAGTTCTCTCGGAGCAGCCAACCAGCTAGTGGTTGTAGGGGGCGGCTATTTATAGCCTTGGGAGCAGCCCGACATGATAAGACATAAATGCCCTTCAATGATATGACCGTTAGGTGGATAAGATATTTTGGGATAGCCGGCGCGCAGCACAGCAACGGTCGGAAATTTGACTCTTAAATTCCTCAGGGCTATCATGTTCCTCACTGTGTAGGCAATTTGCACTGGCGAATTCCTAACTCCTCAGTCAGAGCAAAGTCATCAGTGACCAGAAGAACTGCGTCTCTGTCACTGAAGAACTTGACTAAACTGTATGAGATTTCCAATGGCTTCACTCAAAGGGATTGGTAGGTGTAGGATTTTGAGTTGAGCATCACATGGAAATTTTTCCTTAGTATTTCCTCGACCTCCTTTAACAGTACGGTGTTTCCTATGACTCAAGAAAGAGAAAATGAAACTACGAAAACAAAAGTCTTCACGCTTCATGTTCCTCAAGTGAATATCAAGTCTTCAAGGTCACACCATTTTCTTCACTTTCAAAGTCTTCAGAAAGTCTTCAGAATATCAAAGTCTTTAGTCGAAGAACTTCATTTTTAGGGGTCGACTTTCTCTGTAAGTATCAAACTCCTCATAGACTTATAGACCTGTGTACACTCACAAACACATCAGTCCCTTAACCTATAAGTCTTCAATACACCAAAATCACTAAGGGGCACTAGATGCACTTACAATCTCCCTCTTTTTGGTGATTGATGACAACATAGGTTAAGTTTTCAACGGGGATAAACATATGAAGTGTAAATACAGATATTGAGGAATTTAATTGCAAGATATAGAAGAACTCCCCCTGAATGTGTGCATAGTGAGGAATTTGTTTTTGAGGTAATGCACATTTGAAGAATTGAATCATGGAGATCTCCCCCTATATCTTGTAATTCATACACGCATTTGATATATAATATGAAGAATTTGAAATGCATGATGAAATATGGTGCCTGATGAGATTCAGCATGCGTGCAATAATGTTGACGAGGAATAAGCATGCATAATAACACATCAAAAGTATCAGAGCATAGTGCATCAAATTATCAGAGCACTATGCACCTTCCAAAAGTATCAGGGCACCATCGGGTTTAAGATTACAACTCGATCCAGTAAAAGTTTCGAAAGAACGAGAGTTGTAACTTAACAAAACACCCATAATATAAGCCCGCTTGAAGACTAACTCAGATTTCTCCCCCTTTGTCATCAAATGACCAAAAGGATCGAAACTGAGGACTAACGCCCCTGAAGAATTTCAAGTTGATGAAGGGGCGCCAGCGTTGTCGGGGTTGTTTGTTGAAGTAGGGCCTGCCGCAGTGTCGTCCAAATCTTCATGCTCATCAGTTGCACGCGATGAAGAATAAGAGCTGGCCACCAGATCAGGAACTTTGACCCTCTTGAATTTCTTCGGAGGTGGTGCAGACCAGTCAAATGCTTCCTGGAGACCCATAGTCTTCAGTTCTTCCGCGCTATATACATGAGTGAGAACAGCCCAGGTGCGGTTGAGGGTTTCATGAAGGTGATAATGGTTTTTCTTCACTGCATTATGTGTTGAGGTCATGTTGTGGAGAACGGCAGCAAACTGACGCTTTACCCATTTATGATGGCGATCAACCTTCTGATGAAGACTGAGGAGTAGCTCACGATCAGTCATTACCCTGGGTGCTGTAGCTTGAGGATTTTGCTTAGCTGAGGTATTTGCGGCAGTGTCATGTGTAGCAGAGTCGTCATTGGTGGAGTAAGATGTAGCCAGACGAAATTGACCATCCAATGGACGAGTGCCTTCATCGATCACAGCAGTTGCCTTGCCTTTATCATCAGATGATGAAACTGGCCTCTTGAGGACTTCAATGGGAGGCAAGTAGCTACCATGGTTCAGAGTGTCAGCTTTGTAATTCAGTGAAGATCTTGCCCTTATGAATCTCATAATCCAAGGCGCATAGGGCTTCAGCTCAAAAGGTGACATAGCAACATTTGCCAGAGTCCTCATGAAGAAGTCATGGAAATTGACGGGAACGCCATGAATGATGTTGAAAAGCATGTTCTTCATGATGCCAACGACATCTTCATCATTTGAGTCGTGGCCTTTGATTGGACTCATTGTCTTCGTCAGGATGCGATAGACAGTCCGAGGCACATATAGCAATTCCTTGATGAGGAATTTGGTTCGAGGGGCCTGCCCTGGCTTCAAAGGCTTCATGAGCACTTGCATATAATGATTTGTCAGTTCAGGATCATTGTAGATGCAACGTGCACTGTCATGGGGAGGATCAAGAGGAAGGACATGAAGCAATTCAGTTGCTGGTGCCTTATAATGAGTGTTTTCAGTCATCCAATCCAGCACCCATGAATTGACATCTTCAGCATCTCCAGTGATATGAAGTGTGGCGTAGAACTGAAGAATGAGTTCTTCATTCCAATCACAGATGTCATTGCAGAAATTTAGCAATCCTGCATCGTGAAGAACACTAAGGACTGGCTCAAAGCACGGCAGAGATTCCATATCCACATGAGGAATATGTTCATGATCGAAGATTTTGTCCTTGTCAAAGAGCACTGAGGAATAGAAGTTGGCTTGACTAGCAGTCCAGAAACGCCTCTTCCTTATGCGAGCAGAGTCATATGGATTATAATCAATGAAGAACACATGCTCAGAAAAGAAGTCTTCAGCCTTGAATTTTTTATTGCTTGAGAACGGATTCTTCGGCTTGGGCAGAGGAGTGTCGGTGATTTGCAGCACAACCTCAGGAATCGCGAGCTCAGGTACTTCAGGCTGAGGAATTTCTGGTTCCTCTTCTTGTGCAACTTGAGGATCAGCAACAGCAGGTTCTTCAGCACTAATGGTTGGAATTTCTTCATGAATAGATGAAGTAGGATGAGTTTCTTCAGAGCCCATTTGAACAGTTGTAGCCGGGGGCTGAGGAATTTGTTGAATAGGAGTGAAGAGAGGAGTATTAGGATGCTGACTTTCCCAAAAGTCATCATTCATCACTGGTGTAGTGCATCCAATATCCACATCTTCATCTTCATTTTCAATTTCCTCAACACCAGCCTCTTCAGCTCTGAACTGAGGCATAGGTGAGGAAACGACGGGCGTTGAAGGGAATGCTTCCACTTCAATTTCTTCATCAAGCTGCTCTGACGTAGCAGCAGAATCATTTTCTTCATCAGATCCACTTGGGATCTTGTAGTATTCTCCATAAGGAACAATTTCCTTTGATGACATGGAGGAAATCGGAACGGCATCAATAGGATTTTCAAGAGAGCTGGTCATTGGCTTCATTTTCTTCGCAGCCGAAGAATTTGACACAGCTGATGCCTTCCTTTTCTTCACTGCAGCTCGCTCTGCAGCCTTGGTCTTCTACACTTCATAGGCAGAAGGAAGAATAGGAGTTGGTGTAGGCGCGGGAGGAGCTGAGGATTTTGGTTGATTTTCTTCAGGCGCAACTGATGCAGTTGCCCTGATCTCTTCAGTTTCTTCAGGCGCACCACTAGTGGATGCCCTGGCAATTTCTTCAGCAGCTGGAATGGAGTCATCAGCCCTGGAACTTACATTTTCATCAGCTGGCTGAAAGTCATCAGCGGTGCTGGCATGTTCTTCAGCAGGTTGAGCAGAGTCGGCAGCCTGAGGATTTTCTTGTTGTAATGGGGCTGCAACAGTTGACATTTTCTTCGTCAGGTTGACGAATCTCACTTTGGCTCCTTGCCAATCAGCACTGTATGCATTGAAGTCCTTGCTGAGGGCTTGGATTTCAGATTGAGCCTTGAGAAGTTCTTTAGGTGTCAGTCTGACAACATTCTTCTTCAGAAGCTTCTCCTTTCTAGATTGAGCTCTGTTTATCTCTCTTGCCTTCTCATATTTCCATTTCTCTTGAGTGATGAAATGGGTCAGCATGTGACTTTGACCGAGAGTCAGAGGCAGATCAGGCATTGGAGTGTTTGGATCCTTGTGCCAGAGATCAATGTAATCGAGGATCTTCTTCGGATCCAAAAGCAGTGGCACAGATGTGCCTTTGGCTCTAGCAGCCTTTGCTTGTCTGTCTCTGATGATTTCTGCAAGTTCTTCATCAGAAGCTTCATCATCAGAGGGCACTTGGAATGCAACCTGTTTCTTCCTTGGACTTGGCTGAGGACCGCGTCCAACTGTTGCTTTGGTCTTCAGCAGAGTGGGGCCTGATGAGGACATTGGTGCAGCTGAGGAACTTGCTGAGACACCAGAAGCAATTAAAAAACCCTGAGTCCTTTGACATGTAGCCAGATGCACAGGAGTTGAGGACTTTGAGGGAGCTGCTGAGGACTTTCGTGGAGCAGTAGCAGTCTGAGGAATTTGCCGTGAGGGCGCAGCTGAGGAACTTGGCCGTGATGGCGCTGTTGGTGAAGCACTTGGCTTACGAGCAGGCTTCTTAGGCATTGATTTCCTCGGTTTGACCGAGGTCTCAGCAGCAGCAGCAGCGGCAGAATCCTCATTGAATTTCCTCACTTCCTCCTTGGCTTGTCTTGCCAATTTTGCTTGACGCCTAGCCCATTCTTCAGGAAAGTCCTCACCACGCTTGATGCTAGTGGGATCAGCTACTTGGCCAGGTGCCAATGGAGCTCTTGGGCATGGAGGATTTAAGGCGAATTTCTTCATGTACTTTGGAGTAACATATCGATATTCCTTCCATTCTCGTGCCCATCTTCGTTCAATCCTCTGAATGCGCACCTTGCGCTGATTTTTGTTCTCTTTGCCAAACTTGGCTTCATCAGGTGTGCAATAATCCTTGTATATTTCATCAGGGATTTCGAAAGCAGTCATGACCTCAGGTTTCTTTCCTCCTTTCTGCGGTCTCTTTCCTTTAGACATATTCTTCAGATGAGGAATTTGAACAATTGAACACTCTGAAGAAGTATGCAATTTTTCTTCGAGGAACGCTGCAAATGAGTTAAGTTGATGAGAACCTAGTGATTCAGCAGCGGAATGAGTACCTGTGAACAGAGGTAGGTGCGAGGAATTTGGAGAGGTCATATGCGTTCTCAGAAGGTTTTTCAAAAAGACAAGTTTTGAGGAATTTGACCAGTTGAGCCTTGAGGAATTTCACTAAGCGTTTTTGTCTTAGGTTCCAGAGTTGTGCAGATCGAAAATCCGCACAATTGAGGAATCTTGAAGAAAATGAGTGCTTAGAGAAATGGATCAAGAGCATACAGTAAGTGAGTGTTGGGGAACGTAGTAATTTCAAAAAAATTCCTACGCACACGCAAGATCATGGTGATGACATAGCAACGAGGGGAGAGTGTTGTCTACGTACCCTCGTAGACCGAAGCGGAAGCGTTGACGCAGCGTAGAGGAAGTAGTCGTACGTCCTCCCGGTTCGACCGATCCAAGCACCGTTACTCCGGCACCTCCGAGTTCTTGACACACATACAGCTCGATGACGCACCCTCGATCTCCAATCCAGTAGAGGCTTCGAGGGGGAGTTCCGTCAGCACGACGGCGTGGTGACGATCTTGATGTTCTCCTGTCGCAGGGCTTCACCTAAGCACCGCTACAATATGATTGAGGTGTAATATCGTGGAGGGGGGCACCGCACACGGCTAAGGAACGATCTATGATCAACTTGTGTGTTCTAGGGTGCCCCCCTACCCCCGTATATAAAGGAGGGAGGGAGGAGGTGGCCGGCCCAAGGGGGGGCGTGCCATAGGGAGGGGGAAACCTACTCCAAGTAGGTTTCCCTCTCTTTTCCTTATCTTATTTGGAGGGGGAAGGAAGGAGTACTAGTATTAGGAAGTAGTACTAGTAGTAGGAAAGGAAGAGGGGGAAGGAGAAAGGAAAGGGGGGGCCGGCCCCCTTCCCCAATTCGGATTGGGCTTGGGGGGGCGCGCCCCCTTCCCTTGCTCCTTCTCCCTTCCTCCTACATGGGCCCAATAAGGCCCATATACCTCCCGGGGGGTTCCGGTAACCTCCCGGAGCTCCAAATTCTTCCGGAACCTTTCCGGTGTCCAAATATATCCGTCCAATATATCAATATTTATGTCTCGACCATTTCGAGACTCCTCGTCATGTCCGTGATCATATCCGGGACTCCGAACAACCTTCGGTACATCAAAATACATAAACTCATAATATAACTGTCATCGAAACCTTAAGCGTGCGGACCCTACGGTTCGAGAACAATGTAGACATGACCGAGACATGTCTCTGGTCAATAACCAATAGCGGGACCTGGATGCCCATATTGGTTCCTACATATTCTACGAAGATCTTTATCGGTCAAACCGCATAACAACATACGTTATTCCCTTTGTCATCGGTATGTTACTTGCCCGAGATTTGATCGTCGGTATCCAATACCTAGTTCAATCTCGTTACCGGCAAGTCTCTTTACTCGTTCCGTAATACGTCATCTCATAACTAACTTATTAGTTACATGCTTGCAAGGCTTAGGTGATGAGTATTACCGAGAGGGCCCAGAGATACCTCTCCGACAATCGGAGTGACAAAACCTAATCTCGAATTATGCTAACTCAACATGTACCTTCGGAAACACCTGTAGTACTCCTTTATAATCACCCAGTTACGTTGTGACGTTTGGTAGTACCCAAAGTGTTCTTCCGGTAAACGGGAGTTACACAATTCTCATAGTTACAGGAACATGTATAAGTCATGAAGGAAGCAATAGCAGAATACTAAACGATCAAGTGCTAAGCTAACGGGATGGGTCATGTCAATCACATCATTCTCCTAATGATGTGATCTCATTAATCAAATGACAACACATGTCTATGGTTAGGAAACATAACCATCTTTGATTAATGAGCTAGTCAAGTAGAGGCATACTAGTGACTATATGTTTGTCTATGTATTCACACATGTATTATGTTTCCGGTTAATACAATTCTAGCATGAATAATAAACATTTATCATGATATGAGGAAATAAATAATAACTTTATTATTGCCTCTAGGGCATATTTCCTTCAGTCTCCCACTTGCACTAGAGTCAATAATCTAGATTACACAGTAATGATTCTAACACCCATGGAGTCTTGGTGCTGATCATGTTTTGCTCGTGAGAGAGGCTTAGTCAACGGGTCTGCAACATTCAGATCCGTATGTATCTTGCAAATCTCTATGTCTCCCACTTGGACTTGGTCCCGAATGGAATTGAAGCGTCTCTTGATGTGCTTGGTCCTCTTGTGAAATCTGGATTCCTTTGCCAAGGCAATTGCACCAGTATTGTCACAGAAGATCTTCATTGGTCCCGATGCACTAGGTATGACACCTAGATCGGAAATGAACTCCTTCATCCAGACTCCTTCATTTGCCGCTTCAGAAGCAGCTATGTACTCCGCTTCACATGTAGATCCTGCTACGACGCTTTGTTTTGAACTGCACCACCTTACAGCTCCACCGTTTAATATAAACACATATCCGGTTTGCGATTTAGAATCGTCCGGATCAGTGTCAAAGCTTGCATCGACGTAACCATTTACGACTAGCTCTTTGTCACCTCCATATATGAGAAACATATCCTTAGTCCTTTTCAGGTATTTCAGGATGTTCTTGACCGCTGTCCAGTGATCCACTCCTGGATTACTTTGGTACCTGCCTGCCAAGCTTATTGCTAAGCATACGTCAGGTCTGGTACACAGCATTGCATACATGATAGAGCCTATGGCTGAAGCATAGGGAACATCTTTCATTTTCTCTCTATCTTCTATTGTGGTTGGGCATTGAGTTCGACTCAACTTCACACCTTGTAGCACCGGCAAGAATCCTTTCTTTACCTGATCCATTTTGAACTTTTTCAAAATTTTGTCAAGGTATGTGCTTTGTGAAAGTCCTATTAAGCGTCTTGATCTATCTCTATAGATCTTGATGCCCAATATGTAAGCAGCTTCACCGAGGTCTTTCATTGAAAAACTTTTATTCAAGTATCCCTTTATGCTATCCAGAAATTCTATATCATTTCCAATTAATAATATGTCATCAACATATAAAACTAGAAATGCTACAGAGCTCCCACTCACTTTCTTGTAAATACAGGCTTCTCCAAAAGTCTGTATAAAACCATATGCTTTGATCACACTGTCAAAGCGTTTATTCCAACTCCGAGATGCTTGCACCAGTCCATAAATGGAACGCTGGAGTTTGCACACTTTGTCAGCACCTTTTGGATCAACAAAACCTTCAGGTTGCATCATATACAACTCTTCTTTTAGAAATCCATTCAAGAATGCAGTCTTGACATCCATTTGCCAAATTTCATAATCATGAAATGCAGCAATAGCCAACATGATTCGGACAGACTTAAGCATCGCTACGGGTGAGAAAGTCTCATCGTAGTCAACCCCTTGAACTTGTCGAAAACCTTTTGCAACAAGTCGAGCTTTGTAGACAGTAACATTTCCATCAGCGTCAGTCTTCTTCTTAAAGATCCATTTATTCTCAATGGCTTGCTGATCATCGGGCAAGTCAACCAAAGTCCATACTTTGTTTTCATACATGGATCCTATCTCAGATTTCATGGCCTCTAGCCATTTTGCGGAATCTGGGCTCATCATCGCTTCCTCATAGTTCGTAGGTTCATCATGGTCAAGTAACATGACTTCCAGAATAGGATTTCCGTACCACTCTGGTGCGGATCTTACTCTGGTAGACCTACGAGGTTCAGTAGAAACTTGATCTGAAGTTTCATGATCAATATCATTTGCTTCCTCACTAATTGGTGTAGTTGTCACTGGAACCGGTTCTTGTGATGAACTACTTTCCAATAAGGGAGTAGATACAGTTATCTCATCAAGTTCTACTTTCCTCCCACTCAGTTCTTTCGAGAGAAACTCCTTCTCTAGAAAGGATCCGAATTTAGCAACGAAAATCTTGCCCTCAGATCTGTGATAGAAGGTGTACCCAATAGTCTCCTTTGGGTATCCTATGAAGACACATTTCTCCGATTTGGGTTCGAGCTTATCTGGTTGAAGTTTCTTCACATAAGCATCGCAGCCCCAAACTTTGAGAAACGACAACTTTGGTTTCTTGCCAAACCACAGTTCATAAGGCGTCGTCTCAACGGATTTTGATGGTGCCCTATTTAACGTGAATGTGGCCATCTCTAAAGCATGACCCCAAAACGATAGCGGTAAATCGGTAAGAGACATCATAGATCGCACCATATCAAGTAAAGTACGATTACGACGTTCGGACACACCATTTCGTTGTGGTGTTCCAGGTGGCGTGAGTTGCGAAACTATTCCACATTGTTTCAAATGTAAACCAAACTCGTAACTCAAATATTCTCCTCCACGATCAGATCGTAGAAACTTTATTTTCTTGTTACAATGATTTTCAACTTCACTCTGAAATTCTTTGAACTTTTCAAATGTTTCAGACTTGTGCTTCATCAAGTAGATATACCCATATCTGCTCAAATCATCTGTGAAGGTGAGAAAATAACGATATCCTCCACGAGCCTCAACATTCATCGGGCCACATACATCTGTATGTATGATTTCCAACAAATCTGTTGCTCTCTCCATAGATCCGGAGAACGGTGTTTTGGTCATCTTGCCCATGAGGCACGGTTCGCAAGTACCAAGTGATTCATAATCAAGTGATTCCAGAAGTCCATCAGTATGGAGTTTCTTCATGCGGTTTACACAGATATGACCTAAACGGCAGTGCCACAAATATGTTGCACTATCATTATCAACTCTGCATCTTTTGGCTTCAACATTATGAATATGTGTATCACTACTATCGAGATTCAATAAAAATAGACCACTCTTCAAGGGTGCATGACCATAAAAGATATTACTCATATAAATAGAACAACCATTATTCTCTGATTTAAATGAATAACCGTCTCGCATTAAACAAGATCCAGATATAATGTTCATGCTCAACGCAGGCACCAAATAACAATTATTCAGGTCTAAAACTAATCCCGATGGTAGATGTACAGGTAGCGTGCCGACCGCGATCACATCGACTTTGGAACCATTTCCCACGCGCATCGTCACCTCGTCCTTAGCTAATCTTCGCTTAATCCGTAGTCCCTGTTTCGAGTTGCAAATGTTAGCAACAGAACCAGTATCAAATACCCAGGTGCTACTGCGAGCATTAGTAAGGTACACATCAATAACATGTATATCACATATACCTTTGTTCACTTTGCCATCCTTCTTATCCGCCAAATACTTGGGGCAGTTCCGCTTCCAGTGTCCAGTCTGCTTGCAGTAGAAGCACTCAGTTTCAGGCTTAGGTCCAGACTTGGGTTTCTTCTCTTGAGCAGCAACTTGTTTGCTGTTCTTTTTGAAGTTCCCCTTCTTCTTCCATTTGCCCCTTTTCTTGAAACCAGTGGTCTTGTTGACCATCAACACTTGATGCTCCTTCTTGATTTCTACCTCTGCGGCTTTCAGCATTGCGAAGAGCTCGGGAATAGTCTTGTTCATCCCTTGCATATTATAGTTCATCACAAAGCTCTTGTAGCTTGGTGGCAGTGATTGGAGAATTCTGTCAATGACGCTATCATCCGGAAGATTAACTCCCAGTTGAATCAAGTGATTATTATACCCAGACATTTTGAGTATATGCTCACTGACAGAACTGTTCTCCTCCATCTTGCAGCTGTAGAACTTATTCGAGACTTCATATCTCTCAATCCGGGCATTTGCTTGAAATATTAACTTCAACTCCTGGAACATCTCATATGCTCCATGACGTTCAAAACGTCGTTTGAAGACCCGGTTCTAAGCCGTAAAGCATGGCACACTGAACTATAGAGTAGTCATCAGCTTTGCTCTGCCAGACGTTCTTAACGTCGTCAGTTGCATCAGCAGCAGGCCTGGCACCCAGCGGTGCTTCCAGGACGTAACTCTTCTGTGCAGCAATGAGGATAATCCTCAGGTTACGGACCCAGTCCGTGTAATTGCTACCATCATCTTTCAACTTTGCTTTCTCAAGGAACGCATTAAAATTCAACGGAACAACAGCACGAGCCATCTATCTACAAACAAACATAGACAATCAAAATACTATCAGGTACTAAGTTCATGATAAATTTAAGTTCAATTAATCATATTACTAAAGAACTCCCACTTAGACAGACATCTCTCTAGTCATCTAAGTGATCACGTGATCCAAATCAACTAAACCATGTCCGATCATCACGTGAGATGGAGTAGTTTCAATGGTGAACATCTCTATGTTGATCATATCTACTATATGATTCACGCTCGACCTTTCGGTCTCTGTGTTCCGAGGCCATATCTGTATATGCTAGGCTCGTCAAGTATAACCTGAGTATTCTGCGTGTGCAACTGTTTTGCACCCGTTGTATTTGAACGTAGAGCCTATCACACCCGATCATCACGTGGTGTCTCAGCACGAAGAACTTTCGCAATGGTGCATACTCAGGGAGAACACTTCTTGATAATTAGTGAGAGATCATCTTAAAATGCTACCGTCAATCAAAGCAAGATAAGATGCATAAAGGATAAACATCACATGCAATCAATATAAGTGATATGATATGGCCATCATCATCTTGTGCTTGTGATCTCCATCTTCAAAGCACCGTCATGATCACCATCGTCACCGGCGCGACACCTTGATCTCCATCGTAGCATCGTTGTCGTTATGCCATCTATTGCTTCTACGACTATCGCTACCGCTTAGTGATAAAGTAAAGCAATTACAGGGCGTTTGCATTTCATACAATAAAGCGACAACCATATGGCTCCTGCCAGTTGCCGATAACTTTGGTTACAAAACATGATCATCTCATACAATAAAATATAGCATCACGTCTTGGCCATATCACATCACAACATGCCCTGCAAAAACAAGTTAGACGTCCTCTACTTTGTTGTTGCAAATTTTACGTGGCTGCTACGGGCTTAAGCAAGAACCAATCTCACCTATGCATCAAAACCACAACGATAGTTTGTCAAATAGACTCCGTTTTAACCTTCACAAGGACCGGGCGTAGCCACACTCGGTTCAACTAAAGTTGGAGAAACAGACACCCGCTAGTCACCTGTGTGCTAAGCACGGCGGTAAAACCAGTCTCGCGTAAGCGTACGCGTAATGTCGGTCCGGGCCGCTTCATCCAACAATACCGCTGAACCAAAGTATGACATGCTGGTAGGCAGTATGACTTATATCGTCCACAACTCATTTGTGTTCTACTCGTGCATATAACATCAAACCTAAAAACCTAGGCTCGGATACCACTGTTGGGGAACGTAGTAATTTCAAAAAAATTCCTACGCACACGCAAGATCATGGTGATGACATAGCAACGAGGGGAGAGTGTTGTCTACGTACCCTCGTAGACCGAAGCGGAAGCGTTGACGCAGCGTAGAGGAAGTAGTCGTACGTCCTCCCGGTTCGACCGATCCAAGTACCGTTACTCCGGCACCTCCGAGTTCTTGACACACGTACAGCTCGATGACGCACCCTCGATCTCCAATCCAGTAGAGGCTTCGAGGGGGAGCTCCGTCAGCACGACGGCGTGGTGACGATCTTGATGTTCTCCTGTCGCAGGGCTTCGCCTAAGCACCGCTACAATATGATTGAGGTGTAATATCGTGGAGGGGGGCACCGCACACGGCTAAGGAACGATCTATGATCAACTTGTGTGTTCTAGGGTGCCCCCCTACCCCCGTATATAAAGGAGGGAGGGAGGAGGTGGCCGGCCCAAGGGGGGGCGCGCCATAGGGAGGGGGAAACCTACTCCAAGTAGGTTTCCCTCTCTTTTCCTTATCTTATTTGGAGGGGGAAGGAAGGAGTACTAGTATTAGGAAGTAGTACTAGTAGTAGGAAAGGAAGAGGGGGAAGGAGAAAGGAAAGGGGGGGCCGGCCCCCTTCCCCAATTCGGATTGGGCTTGGGGGGGCGCGCCCCCTTCCCTTGCTCCTTCTCCCTTCCTCCTACATGGGCCCAATAAGGCCCATATACCTCCCGGGGGGTTCCGGTAACCTCCCGGAGCTCCAAATTCTTCCGGAACCTTTCCGGTGTCCAAATATATCCGTCCAATATATCAATCTTTATGTCTCGACCATTTCGAGACTCCTCGTCATGTCCGTGATCATATCCGGGACTCCGAACAACCTTCGGTACATCAAAATACATAAACTCATAATATAACTGTCATCGAAACCTTAAGCGTGCGGACCCTACGGTTCGAGAACAATGTAGACATGACCGAGACATGTCTCTGGTCAATAACCAATAGCGGGACCTGGATGCCCATATTGGTTCCTACATATTCTACGAAGATCTTTATCGGTCAAACCGCATAACAACATACGTTATTCCCTTTGTCATCGGTATGTTACTTGCCCGAGATTTGATCGTCGGTATCCAATACCTAGTTCAATCTCGTTACCGGCAAGTCTCTTTACTCGTTCCGTAATACGTCATCTCATAACTAACTTATTAGTTACATGCTTGCAAGGCTTAGGTGATGAGTATTACCGAGAGGGCCCAGAGATACCTCTCCGACAATCGGAGTGACAAAACCTAATCTCGAATTATGCTAACTCAACATGTACCTTCGGAAACACCTGTAGTACTCCTTTATAATCACCCAGTTACGTTGTGACGTTTGGTAGTACCCAAAGTGTTCTTCCGGTAAACGGGAGTTACACAATTCTCATAGTTACAGGAACATGTATAAGTCATGAAGGAAGCAATAGCAGAATACTAAACGATCAAGTGCTAAGCTAATGGGATGGGTCATGTCAATCACATCATTCTCCTAATGATGTGATCTCATTAATCAAATGACAACACATGTCTATGGTTAGGAAACATAACCATCTTTGATTAATGAGCTAGTCAAGTAGAGGCATACTAGTGACTATATGTTTGTCTATGTATTCACACATGTATTATGTTTCCGGTTAATACAATTCTAGCATGAATAATAAACATTTATCATGATATGAGGAAATAAATAATAACTTTATTATTGCCTCTAGGGCATATTTCCTTCAGTCTCCCACTTGCACTAGAGTCAATAATCTAGATTACACAGTAATGATTCTAACACCCATGGAGTCTTGGTGCTGATCATGTTTTGCTCGTGAGAGAGGCTTAGTCAACGGGTCTGCAACATTCAGATCCGTATGTATCTTGCAAATCTCTATGTCTCCCACTTGGACTTGGTCCCGAATGGAATTGAAGCGTCTCTTGATGTGCTTGGTCCTCTTGTGAAATCTGGATTCCTTTGCCAAGGCAATTGCACCAGTATTGTCACAGAAGATCTTCATTGGTCCCGATGCACTAGGTATGACACCTAGATCGGAAATGAACTCCTTCATCCAGACTCCTTCATTCGCCGCTTCAGAAGCAGCTATGTACTCCGCTTCACATGTAGATCCTGCTACGACGCTTTGTTTTGAACTGCACCAACTTACAGCTCCACCGTTTAATATAAACACGTATCCGGTTTGCGATTTAGAATCGTCCGGATCAGTGTCAAAGCTTGCATCGACGTAACCATTTACGACTAGCTCTTTGTCACCTCCATATACGAGAAACATATCCTTAGTCCTTTTCAGGTATTTCAGGATGTTCTTGACCGCTGTCCAGTGATCCACTCCTGGATTACTTTGGTACCTGCCTGCCAAGCTTATTGCTAAGCATACGTCAGGTCTGGTACACAGCATTGCATACATGATAGAGCCTATGGCTGAAGCATAGGGAACATCTTTCATTTTCTCTCTATCTTCTGCTGTGGTCGGGCATTGAGTTCGACTCAACTTCACACCTTGTAGCACAGGCAAGAATCCTTTCTTTGCCTGATCCATTTTGAACTTTTTCAAAATTTTGTCAAGGTATGTGCTTTGTGAAAGTCCTATTAAGCGTCTTGATCTATCTCTATAGATCTTGATGCCCAATATGTAAGCAGCTTCACCGAGGTCTTTCATTGAAAAACTTTTATTCAAGTATCCCTTTATGCTATCCAGAAATTTTATATCATTTCCAATTAATAATATGTCATCAACATATAAAACTAGAAATGCTACAGAGCTCCCACTCACTTTCTTGTAAATACAGGCTTCTCCAAAAGTCTGTATAAAACCATATGCTTTGATCACACTGTCAAAGCGTTTATTCCAACTCCGAGATGCTTGCACCAGTCCATAAATGGAACGCTGGAGTTTGCACACTTTGTCAGCACCTTTTGGATCAACAAAACCTTCAGGTTGCATCATATACAACTCTTCTTCTAGAAATCCATTCAAGAATGCAGTCTTGACATCCATTTGCCAAATTTCATAATCATGAAATGCAGCAATAGCCAACATGATTCGGACAGACTTAAGCATCGCTACGGGTGAGAAAGTCTCATCGTAGTCAACCCCTTGAACTTGTCAAAAACCTTTTGCAACAAGTCGAGCTTTGTAGACAGTAACATTTCCATCAGCGTCAGTCTTCTTCTTAAAGATCCATTTATTCTCAATGGCTTGCTGATCATCGGGCAAGTCAACCAAAGTCCATACTTTGTTTTCATACATGGATCCTATCTCAGATTTCATGGCCTCTAGCCATTTTGCGGAATCTGGGCTCATCATCGCTTCCTCATAGTTCGTAGGTTCATCATGGTCAAGTAACATGACTTCCAGAATAGGATTTCCATACCACTCTGGTGAGGATCTTACTCTGGTAGACCTACGAGGTTCAGTAGAAACTTGATCTGAAGTTTCATGATCAATATCATTTGCTTCCTCACTAATTGGTGTAGTTGTCACTGGAACCGGTTCTTGTGATGAACTACTTTCCAATAAGGGAGTAGATACAGTTATCTCATCAAGTTCTACTTTCCTCCCACTCAGTTCTTTCGAGAGAAACTCCTTCTCTAGAAAGGATCCGAATTTAGCAACGAAAATCTTGCCCTCAGATCTGTGATAGAAGGTGTACCCAATAGTCTCCTTTGGGTATCCTATGAAGACACATTTCTCCGATTTGGGTTCGAGCTTATCTGGTTGAAGTTTCTTCACATAAGCATCGCAGCCCCAAACTTTGAGAAACGACAACTTTGGTTTCTTGCCAAACCACAGTTCATAAGGCGTCGTCTCAACGGATTTTGATGGTGCCCTATTTAACGTGAATGCGGCCGTCTCTAAAGCATGACCCCAAAACGATAGCGGTAAATCGGTAAGAGACATCATAGATCGCACCATATCAAGTAATGATGACGTTTCTTCATGTGTTGCACATCTAATTTCTTCACACTTAGAGTGTTATTCTTCATTGATTGAAGAAAAACGTTTCTTCATGTGTTGCACATCTAAGTCATCAATTTTGCATAAGTGTTAGGATGTGTGTCCTTTTCAAAGAACATTCAAAGACTCTAAGATATTTAGCTCACACCGCAACTTGCTAAATCTCTTCTCATCCAAGGGCTTGGTGAAGATATCAGCTAGCTGTTCTTCAGTCTTCACATGCTCGATGGAGATGTCGCCCTTCAACATATGATCACGAAGAAAATGATGACGAATCTGAATGTGCTTTGTCTTTGAGTACTGAACTGGGTTGTGAGCAATTTTGATGGCACTCTCATTGTCGCAGAGGAGAGGCACATTCTTCACGTTGACGCCATAGTCCTTGAGGGTTTGCTTCATCCAAAGCAGTTGAGCACAGCATGAGCCAGCAGCAATGTATTCAGCTTCAGCAGTAGACAGTGATACTCAGTTCTGTTTCTTCGAGGACCAATAGACCAAAGATCGTCCGAGGAAATGACAAGTGCCAGATGTTGACTTGCGGTCCACACGATCACCAGCATAGTCAGAGTCAGAATATCCAATGAGATCAAAAGAAGAGCCCTTGGGGTACCATAATCCTAGTGTTGGTGTGTGATCTAGATATCGAAGAATATGCTTCACAGCATTATGGTGTGATTCCTTCGGTGCAGCTTGAAATCGGGCACACATGCAAACACTAAGCATTATATCTGGCCTAGATGCACATAATTACAATAAAGAACCAAGCATGGAGCGGTATACCTTATGATTGAAGTCAATACCATTTTCATCAGTGCATAGATGGCCATTTGTGGGCATAGGGATTTTGACGCCTTTGCAATCTTGCATGCCGAATTTCCTCAGTACAACTTTGAGGTATTTCTCCTGAGATATGAATATGCCATTGCGCTGCTGACGGATTTGAAGACCTAAGAAGAATTTCAACTCTCCCATCATAGACATTTGATATTCTTCACTCATCATATAGGCAAATTCATCACTATAACGTTGGTCAGTACAGCCAAAGATAATATCATCAACATATATTTGGCACACAAACAGTTCACCATCATAAGATTTAGTAAAGAGAGTAGGGTCGAGTGAACCGGGTGTGAAGCCATTCTTCACGAAGAATTCCTTCAATGTATCATACCACGCCCGAGGGGCTTGCTTGAGGCCATAGAGGGCCTTATTAAGTCTGAAGACTTTGTCAGGATTCTTTGGATCTTCAAAACCTGGGGGTTGAGCAACATATACTTCTTCGTCAAGCTTACCATTGAGGAATGCACTTTTCACATCCATTTGATATAAGATGATATCATGATGGTTAGCGTAATCAAGTAATATGCGAATAGCCTCAAGTCTAGCAACAGGTGCAAAAGTTTCATCGAAATCAATTCCTTCAACCTGTGTGTAGCCTTGAGCTACTAGTCGTGCCTTATTCCTCACCACAAGGCCATTTTCATCTTGCTTGTTGCGGTAGATCCACTTTGTGCCAATGATATTATGCTTGCGAGGATCTGGGCGATTGACCAATTCCCAGACATTGTTAAGCTCGAACTGATGTAATTCTTCTTGCATAGCCTGAATCCACTCCGGCTCCATAAATGCTTCATCTACCTTAGTGGGCTCTGTGATAGAGACAAAAGCATAGTGCCCACAAAAGTTAGATAAATGTGAAGCTTTTGAGCGTGTCAGAGGACCTGGTGCGCTAATGTCATCGATGATCTTCTCCACTTGCACTTCTTTTGCAACGCGAGGATGAGCTGGTTGTCGCTGAGGATTTTGATCAGCATTTTCTTCAGCACCATTTTCCTCATCATGTTCTTCAGCTGCATCAGCTCGACGTTCTTCATGAACAAGAATGAATTCTTCAGCAGATTCTTCAGTAGGAATGACATCCTCAGTTGCCTTGAGCTTGATAGCATCCTCAGGTGCTGGTTCATCTAACACAGAAGGTAGGTGCTCTCTTTGCGAGCCATTAGTTTCATCGAACCGCACATCTACAGTGTCAACAATCTTGTGAAGAACAATGTTGAAGACTCTGTAGGTGTGTGAGGAATTTGGAGAGGTCATATGCGTTCTCAGAAGATTTTTGAAAAGACAAGTTTTGAGGATTTGACCAGTTGAGCCTTGAGGAATTTCACTAAGCGTTCTTGTCTTAGGTTCCAGAGTTGTACAGATCGAAAATCCGCACAATTGAGGAATCTTGAAGAAAATGAGTGCTTAGAGAGATGGATCAAGAGCATACAGTGTGTGAGGTGTTCATATGTGTGAAGATTAGAAGAATAAACACCTTTGAAGATTTTCAGGAACACTTGAGAATCAAAGTGAGTAATAAAAGTAACTTTTAACTACCCGAACTGAAGAACACGACGAACTGAGATGAACAGCGATGAAGTTCGTCAAGTTAGATCTCCCACGCCCTAACTTGGTAGAGGGAGATAGCTACGGCGGCGGCAGAGTGAAGATTTCCGCAGCCGGCGCAAGTACGACGGCGACGAGGTCGAGGCAGTGAAGCTCTTCCTCACCGGCGGCAATGGAGTAGCGGCGGCTCTAGGGTTTGAGGAGCTCGAGCGAGAGACAGCGACCGAGCGGAGTAAATGAAGTGAGGAAGGGGATAGGGGTATTTATAGCCATGGTAAAAACTGTTCGCCCGAAGATTTTGGGATAAACATGCCCCTGCCCTTTCTCCTTCATGCGACATGTGTCACCCACGTACTGTGCAGATGAGATCGTGTAAGATCGTGGGTGATTATAATAATGCATCGTGGGATGCGGAACGGTTTGAGCGGTAAAACCGAAAATCTGGATAAGATTTGTTTTAAAGTTTCGTTCGCAATTTCTTCAGCTGACAAGGACTCAGTGAAGACTTTGAACGGGTTTCAAATAGAACGCACATGAAGAATTTGTGAATAGATTGGGTTGAGTATAGCATAGAGGGGGAAGGGTCCGATCACATTCACTTAGCAGAAAACGCAACTTGAAGAAATAGCCATAAGTGAATGCTGTAGAGGACATAACTCATATATATATATATATATATATATATATATATATATATATATATATATATATATATATATAGCCAATGAAGAAAGTCGACGGAAACAGTGAAGATTTTGCAAAGTTGAAGAATTTGAAAAACTGAAGAATTTCAAAAATGATGAAAAACTCAAATTGAAGATTTTCAACTTTTTGTGGTGGCGTGGCCCACCGTATAAGAAAGATGATTTCAGACACCGCGTACAATTGTCGTAGGGTTCTGAGAATCAAATTCTTCATTAATTTCTTCACACTTAGAGTGTTATTATTCATTGATTGAAGAAAAACGTTTCTTCATGTGTTGCACATCTAAGTCATCAATTCTGCATAAGGGTTAGGATGTGTATCCTTTTCAAAGAACATTCGAAGACTCTAAGATATTTAGCTCACACCGCAACTTGCTAAATCTCTTCTCATCCAAGGGCTTGGTGAAGATATCAGCTAGCTGTTCTTCAGTCTTCACATGCTCGATGGAGATGTCGCCCTTCAACACATGATCACGAAGAAAATGATGACTAATCTGGATGTGCTTTGTCTTCGAGTGCTAAACTGGGTTGTGAGCAATTGATGGCACTCTCATTGTCGCAGAGGAGAGGCACATTCTTCACATTGACGCCATAGTCCTTGAGGGTTTGCTTCATCCAAAGCAGTTGAGCACAGCATGAGCCAGCAGCAATATATTCAGCTTCAGCAGTAGACAGTGATACGCAGTTCTGTTTCTTCGAGGACCAACAAACCAAAGATCGTCCGAAGAAATGACAAGTGCCAGATGTTGACTTGCGGTCCACACGATCACCAGCATAGTCAGAGTCAGAATATCCAATGAGATCAAAAGCAGAGCTCTTGGGGTACCATAATCCTAGTGTTGGTGTGTGAGCTAGATATCAAAGAATATGCTTCACAGCCTTATGGTGTGATTCCTTCGGTGCAGCTTGAAATCAGGCACACATGCAAACACTAAGCATTATATCTGGCCTAGATGCACATAAGTACAATAAAGAACCAATCATGGAGCGATATACCTTGTGATCGAAGTCAATACCATTTTCATCAGTGCATAGATGGCCATTTGTGGGCATAGGAATTTTGACGCCTTTGCAATCTTGCATGCCGAATTTCCTCAGTACATCTTTGAGGTATTTCTCCTGAGATATGAATATGCCATTGCGTTGCTGACGGATTTGAAGACCTAAGAAGAATTTAAACTCTCCCATCATAGACATTTGATATTCTTCACTCATCATATAGGCAAATTCATCACTATAATGTTGGTCAGTACAGCCAAAGATAATATCATCAACATATATTTGGCACACAAACAGTTCACCATCATAAGATTTAGCAAATAGAGTAGGGTCGAGTGAACCGGGTGTGAAGCCATTCTTCATGAAGAATTCCTTCAATGTATCATACCACGCCCGAGGGGCCTGCTTGAGGCCATAGAGGGCCTTATTGAGTCTTAAGACTTTGTCATGATTCTTTGGATCTTCAAAACCTGGGGGTTGAGCAACATATACTTCTTCCTCAAGCTTACCATTGAGGAATGCACTTTTCACATCCATTTGATATAAGATGATATCATGATGGTTAGCGTAATCAAGTAATATGCGAATAGCCTCAAGTCTAGCAACAGGTGCAAAAGTTTCATCGAAATCAATTCCTTCAACCTGTGTGTAGCCTTGAGCTACTAGTCGTGCCTTATTCCTCACCACAAGGCCATTTTCATCTTGCTTGTTGCGGTAGATCCACTTTGTGCCAATGATATTATGCTTGCGAGGATCTGGGCGATTGACCAATTCCCAGACATTGTTTAGCTCGAACTGATGTAATTCTTCTTGCATAGCCTAAATCCACTCCGGCTCCATAAATGCTTCATCTACCTTAGTGGGCTCTGTGATAGAGACAAAAGCATAGTGCCCACAAAAGTTAGATAAATGTGAAGCTTTTGAGCGTGTGAGAGGACCTGGTGCGCTAATGTCATCGATGATCTTCTCCACTTGCACTTCTTTTGCAACGCGAGGATGAGCTGGTTGTCGCTGAGGATTTTGATCAGCATTTTCTTCAGCACCATTTTCCTCATCATGTTCTTCAGGTGCATCATCTCGACGTTCTTCATGAATAGGAATGAATTCTTTAGCAGATTCTTCAGTAGGAATGACATCCTCAGTTGCCTTGAGCTTGATAGCATCCTCAGGTGCTGGTTCATCTAACACAGAAGGTAGGTGCTTGCTTTGCGAGCCATTAGTTTCATCGAACCGCACATCTACAGTGTCAACAATCTTGTGAAGAACAATGTTGAAGACTCTGTAGGTGTGCGAGTCCTTTCCGTAACCAAGCATAAAACCTTCATGTGCTTTCGGTGCAAATTTAGAGTTGTGGTGAGGATCTCTAATCCATCATTTAGCACCGAAGACTTTGAAATAACTCACATTGGGTTTCTTGTCAGTGAGGAGTTCATAGGCCGTTTTCTTGAAGAATTTGTGAAGATATACTCTGTTGATGATGTGGCACGCAGTATCAATTGCATCAATCCAAAAACGCTGAGGCGTTTTGTATTCATCAAGCATAGTGCGAGCCATCTCAACAAGAGTTCTGTTCTTGCGCTCCACGACGCCATTTTGCTGAGGAGTATAGGGAGCAGATAATTCATGAGTAATACCAAGTTCATCAAGGTAGGCATCAAGGCCGGAATTCTTGAACTCAGTTCCATTGTCACTTCTGATATGCTTGATCTTCACACCAAAGTTGGTTGAAGCCCTCGAGGAAAATCGTTTGAAGACTTCCTGCACTTCATGTTTGTAAGTAACAATGTGTACCCATGTATATCGAGAATAATCATCAACAATGACAAAACCATATAGAGATGCATCATTAGTGACTGCTGAGTAATGATTAGGTCCGAAGAGGTCCATGTGAAGCAATTCGAATGGACGGGTAGTGGTCATGATAGTTTTTGCTGGATGCTTGGCCTTGGTCATTTTTCCAGCTTCACAGGCTCCGCATAAATGATCCTTGAGGAATTTGACATTCTCAATGCCAATGACATGCTTCTTCTTCGCAAGCGTGTGCAAATTCCTCATGCCTGCATGACCAAGTCGTCGATGCCATAGCCAGCCTTCTGAAGCTTTTGCAAGTAGACACACGGCTGGTTGTGGTCCTGTAGAGAAATCGACAATATACAAATCTCCTCTCCTAAAGCCTTCAAAGACTTTGGAATTGTCAGCTTCCATAATCACAACACAGCGATACTTGCCAAAGACAACAACCATATCAAGATCACAAAGCATTGAGACTGACATGAGATTGTATCCTAAGGACTCAACAAGCATGACTTTGTCCATGTGTTTATCCTTAGAGATTGCAACCTTACCAAGACCCAATACCTGACTTTTGCCTTTGTCAGCAAAGATGATATGCTTCAGAGGTGATGGTGATAAAGGAGCATCCATCAATAGATTCTTGTCACCAGTCATGTGATTCGTACATCCACTATCGAGGACCCATTTAGTAGTTTTGGGTTGATCATCCTTTGCACCTTTTGCCATGAAGCAATAGGTGGGAGCGTAGTCATCATTATCTTCATCATGCTTGTCGGTTGAGTCAGTTTCTTCAGTGTTGAAGATGGACTTGCTGACGAAAGCAGTAGTGAAAGCCTGACTCGCCACACCAGATTCAGATTCTTCAGACGCCTCCTCTTCATCATTTTCCTCAGATTCAGCTTCAGAGTCCATTTCCTTGCCAATGAATGTCTGAGCCTTCTTGGAGCGGTTGAAGAGATTTTGAAGAACATCAACTCGAGAGTCACGCTGAGTTGAGACTCCTTCATTTACCTTGGACAGCCTATCCCAAATAAGCTTAGCAGTTTCCAAAGCACTCACTCTTCCATACTGTCCTTTGCTCAGATGGCCACATATGATATTCTTCGCTTGAGAATCGAGTTGTTTGAATCTCTTCACATCAGTAGCATTCAGTGTGGGTGAGACGGAGGGAACACCATTTTCCACAACATACCAGAGATCGTTATCAATTGCCTCAAGATGCATTCGCATCTTGTTCTTCCAGTAGGGGTAGTCCGTCCCATCAAAGGTAGGACACCCAGCCGAGACCTTGATCATACCTGCGGTCGACATAACTAAAACTCCAGGCGGTTAAACCAAAATCACACAGAACAAGGGAGTACCTTGCTCTGATACCAATTGAAAGTGCGTTATATCGACTAGAGGGGGGGTGAATAGGCGATTTTTATGAATTCTTCACTGAGGAATTTGCCGGTGAGGAAATTCCTTACTGAAGAACTACTAGCAACGGAATAAGTACTTAGAAGTAAGCATAATAGGATACAAGCATGGTCATCATGATGAAATGAAGACTAGCACAGAGTACAGAAAGCGTAAACATAGGATAACAAGATGAAGACAAACAGACTGAAGAAATTGAACTGAGGAATTTGTGAAAGTCTCCAGTCAAAGTCTTCAAGCACAGATATGAACAACATTCAACACAGTAATGAGGAAATGGAAGGGTTGAGGGAATAGAACCAGTTAGTTGGTGAAGACAATGATTTGGTAGACTAGTTCCAACTGCTGTCTCAGTTGTACGTCTGGTTGGAGCGGCTGAGTATTTAAACTCGAGGACACGCAGTCCTGGACACCCATTCACTGAGACGCAACTCAGGACACCCAGTCCTCACCGTATTCTCCTTGAACTAAGACCACGCAGGCCTCGTCCAATCACTCGTGGTAAGTCTTCAGGTGACTTCCAAACCTTCACAGACTTGGTCACTCGGCAATCCACAATTCCTCTTAGATGCTCTAGACCTTGACGCCTAACCGTCTGGAAGAAGCACAGTCTTCAAAGGTAACAAGCGTCGGATCCACGCAGGATCAATTTCTTCAGTGATGCTCAATCACTTTGGGTTTGTGGGGGTTTGGTTTTGGGGTTTTCCTCACTTGATGATTTTCGCTCAAAGTCCTCGGAGGATGGGTTGCTCTCAGATGACAAGTGTCAAGTTCTCTCGGAGCAGCCAACCAGCTAGTGGTTGTAGGGGGCGGCTATTTATAGCCTAGGGAGCAGCCCGACATGATAAGACATAAATGCCCTTCAATGATATGACTGTTAGGTGGATAAGATATTTTGGGATAGCCGGCACGCAGCACAGCAACGGTCGAAAATTTGACTCTCAAATTCCTCAGGGCTATCATGTTCCTCACTGTGTAGGCAATTCGCACTGGCGAATTCCTAACTCCTCAGTCAGAGCAAAGTCATCAGTGACCAGAAGAACTGTGTCTCTGTCACTGAAGAACTTGACTGAACTGTATGAGATTTCCAATGGCTTCACTCGAAGGGATTGGTAGGTGTAGGATTTTGAGTTGAGCATCACATGGAAATTTTTCCTTAGTATTTCCTCGACCCCCTTTAACAGTACGGTGTTTCCTATGACTCAAGAAAGAGAAAATGAAACTACGAAAACAAAAGTCTTCACGCTTCATGTTCCTCAAGTGAATATCAAGTCTTCAAGGTCACACCATTTTCTTCACTTTCAAAGTCTTCAGAAAGTCTTCAGTCGAAGAACTTCATTTTTAGGGGTCGACTTTCTCTATAAGTATGAAACTCCTCATAGACTTATAGACCTGTGTACACTCACAATCGCATCAGTCCCTTAACCTATAAGTCTTCAATACACCAAAATCACTAAGGGGCACTAGATGCACTTACAGGTTTCCATCCCTAGGCGCAGGGGGGGCCAAGGGGGGGTGCACCAGCCCACCAGGGGCTGGTTCCCCTCCCACTTCAGCCAATGGGGCCCTCCAGGATAGGTGGCCCCACCCGGTGGACCCCCGGGACCCTTCCGGTGGTCCCGGTACAATACCGGTGACCGCCGAAACTTTTCCGATGGCCGAAACTGAACTTCCTATATATAAATCTTCACCTCCGGACCATTCCGGAACTCCTCGTGACGTCCGGGATCTCATCCGGGACTCCGAACAACTTTCAGGTTACTGCATACTAATATCTCAACAACCCTAGCGTCACCGAACCTTAAGTGTGTAGACCCTACGGGTTCGGGAGACATGCAGACATGACCGAGACGCCTCTCCGATCAATAACCAACAGCGGGATCTGGATACCCATGTTGGCTCCCACATGCTCCTTGATGATCTCATCGGATGAACCATGATGTCGAGGATTCAATCAATCCCGTATACAATTCCCTTTGTCAATCGGTATGTTACTTGCCCGAGATTCGATCGTCGGTATCCCAATACCTCGTTTAATCTCGTTACTGGCAAGTCACTTTACTCGTATCGTAATGCATGATCCCGTGACTAGACACTTGATCACATTGAGCTCATTGTGATGATGCATTACCGAGTAGGCCCAGAGATACCTCTCCGTCATACGGAGTGACAAATCCCAGTCTCGATTCGTGCCAACCCAACAGACACTTTTGGAGATACCCGTAGTGCACCTTTATAGTCACCCAGTTACGTTGTGACGTTTGGCACACCCAAAGCACTCCTTGTTGGAAATATGCCCTAGAGGCAATAATAAAAGCATTATTATTATATTTCCTTGTTCATGATAATTGTCTTTATTCATGCTATAATTGTGTTATCCGGAAATCGTAATACATGTGTGAGTAACAGACACCAACATGTCCCTAGTGAGCCTCTAGTTGACTAGCTCGTTGATCAATAGATAGTCATGGTTTCCTGACTATGGACACTGGATGTCATTGATAACGAGATCACATCATTAGGAGAATGATGTGATGGACAAGACCCAATCCTAAACATAGCACAAGATCGTATAGTTCGTTTGCTAGAGTTTTCCAATGTCAAAGTATCTTTTCCTTAGACCATGAGATCGTGTAACTCCTGGATATCGTAGGAGTGCTTTGGGTATACCAAACGTCACAACGTAACTGGGTGACTATAAAGGTAGACTACGGGTATCTCCGAAAGTGTCTGTTGGGTTGACATGGATCAAGACTGGGATTTGTCACTCCGTATGACGGAGAGGTATCACTGGGCCCACTCGGTAATGCATCATCATAATGAGCTCAGAGTGACCAAGTGTCTGGTCACGGGATCATGCATTACGGTACGAGTAAAGTGACTTGCCGGTAACGAGATAGAACGAGGTATTGGGATACCGACGATCGAATCTCGGGCAAGTAACATATCGATTGACAAAGGGAATTGAGTACGGGATTGATTGAATCCTCGACATCGTGGTTCATCCGATGAGATCATCGTGGAGCATGTGGGAGCCAACATGGGTATCCAGATCCCGCTGTTGGTTATTGACCTGAGAGTCGTCTCGGTCATGTCTGCCTGTCTCCCGAACCCGTAGGGTCTACACACTTAAGGTTCGGTGACGCTAGGGTTATGAAGATATGTATATGCAGAAACCCGAATGTTGTTCGGAGTCCCGGATGAGATCCTGGACGTCACGAGGAGTTCCGGAATGGTCCGGAGGTAAAGAATTATATATAGGAAGTGCTGTTTCGGCCATCGGGACAAGTTTCGGGGTTATCGGTATTGTACCGGGACCACCGGAGGGGTCCCGGGGGCCCACCGGGTGGGGCCACCTGTCCCGGGGGCCACATGGGCTGTAGGGGGTGCGCCTTGGCCTTCATGGGCCAAGGGCACCAGCCCCTATAGGCCCATGCGCCTAGGGTTTCCACCTAGGAGGAGTCCTAGTGGTGGAAGGTACCCCTAGGTGCCTTGGGGGGGAGGGAAACCTCCCCTTGGCCGCCGCCCCCCCTAGTAGATCTCATCTACTAGGGCCGGCGCCCCCCCCATGGCACCCCTATATATAGTGGGGGGAGAGGAGGGAAACAGACCAGCCCCTGGCGCCTCCCTCTCTCCCCGTTACGTCTCTCTCTCGTAGTCTTGGCGAAGCCCTGCTTCTGTGACGCCCTGCATCCACCACCACGCCGTCGTGCTGCTGGATCTTCATCAACCTCTCCTTCCCCCTTGCTGGATCAAGAAGGAGGAGACGTCTCCCGTCCCGTACGTGTGTTGAACGCGGAGGTGCCGTCCGTTCGGCGCTTGGTCATCGGTGATCTGGATCACGTCGAGTACGACTACATCATCACCGTTCTTTTGAACGCTTCCGTGCGTGATCTACAAAGGTATGTAGATGCATCTAATGACTCGTTGCTAGATGAACTCCTAGATGGATCTTGGTGAAACGAGTAGGAAAATTTTTGTTTTCTGCAACGTTCCCCAACAGTGGCATCATGAGCTAGGTCTATGCGTAGTTCTTCTTGCGCGAGTAGAACACAATTTGTTGTGGGCGTAGATTTGTCAACTTTCTTGCCGTTACTAGTCCTTTCTTGCTTCAGCGGTATTGTGGGATGAAGCGGCCCGGACCAACCTTACACGTACGCTTACGTGAGACCGGTTCCACCGACTAACATGCACTAGTTGCATAAGGTGGCTGGCGGGTGTCTGTCTCTCCTACTTTAGTTGGAGCGGATTCGATGAACAGGGTCCTTATGAAGGGTAAATAGAAGTTGACAAATCACGTTGTGGCTTTAACATAGGTAAGAAGACGTTCTTGCTAGAACCCTAATTCAGCCACGTAAAACTTGCAACAACAATTAGAGGACGTCTAACTTGTTTTTGCAGCAAGTGGTTTGTGATATGATATGGCCAAAGTTGTGATGAATGATGAATGATCTATATGTGATGTATGAGATGTTCATGCTATTGTAATAGGAATCACGACTTGCATGTCGATGAGTATGACAACCGGCAGGAGCCATAGGAGTTGTCTTTATTCTTTTATATGACCTGCGTGTCATTGAGAAACGCCATGTAAATTACTTTACTTTATTGCTAAACGCGTTAGCCATAGTAGTAGAAGTAATAGGTGGCGAGCAACTTCATGGAGACACGATGATGGAGATCATGATGATGGAGATCATGGTGTCAAGCCGGTGACAAGATGATCATGGAGCCCCAAGATGAAGATCAAAGGAGCTATGTGATATTGGCCATATCATGTCACGTTTATTATTTGATTGCATGTGATGTTTATCATGTTTTGCATCTTGTTTACTTAGAACGACGGTAGTAAATAAGATGATCCCTCATACTAATTTCAAGAAGTGTTCCCCCTAACTGTGCACCGTTGCGACGGTTCGCTGTTTCAAAACACCACGTGATGATCGGGTGTTTTATTCAGACGTTCACATACAACGGTGTAAGACAGATTTACACATGCAAACACTTAGGTTGACTTGATGAGCCTAGCATGTACAGACATGGCCTCGGAACACAGAAGACCGAAAGGTCGAGCATGAGTCGTATAGAAGATACGATCAACATGAAAATGTTCACCGATGTTGACTAGTCCGTCTCACGTGATGATCGGACACGGTCTAGTTAGCTCGGATCATGTAATACTTAGATGACTAGAGGGATGTCTAATCTAAGTGGGAGTTCATTATAATTTGATTAGATGAACTTAATTATCATGAACTTAGTCTAAATATTTTACAATATGTCTTGTAGATCAAATGGCCAACGTAGTCCTCAACTTCAAC
Organism: Triticum timopheevii; assembly: GCA_963921465.1. NCBI lineage: Eukaryota > Viridiplantae > Streptophyta > Magnoliopsida > Poales > Poaceae > Triticum > Triticum timopheevii. The sequence continues at coordinate 58,004,986 of OY997266.1, forward strand.
GCGTTCCTAGAGAAAACTAAGCTGAAAGACGATGGCAGCAACTATACGGACTGGGTCCGGAACCTGAGGATCATCCTCATAGCTGCCAAGAAAGATTATGTCCTACAAGCACCGCTGGGTGACGCACCTGTTCTCCCTGCAGAACAAGATGTTATGAACGCTTGGCAGGCACGTTCTGATGACTACTCCCTCGTTCAGTGCGGCATGCTTTACAGCCTAGAGCCGGGGCTCCAAAAGCGTTTTGAGAGACATGGAGCATATGAGATGTTCGAAGAGCTGAAAATGGTTTTCCAAGCTCATGCCCGGGTCGAGAGATATGAAGTCTCCGACAAATTCTTCAGCTGTAAGATGGAGGAAAATAGTTCTGTCAGTGAGCACATACTCACTATGTCTGGGTTACATAACCGCTTGACTCAGCTGGGAGTTAATCTCCCGGATGATGCGGTCATTGACAGAATCCTCCAGTCGCTTCCACCAAGCTACAAGAGCTTTGTGATGAACTTCAATATACAGGGGATGGAAAAGACCATTCCTGAAGTATTTCCTATGCTAAAATCAGCAGAGGTAGAAGTCAAGAAGGAACATCAAGTGTTGATGGTCAATAAAACCACTAAGTTCAAGAAAGGCAAGGGTAAAAAGAACTTCAAGAAGGACGGCAAGGAGGTTGCCGCGCCCGGCAAGCAAGCTGCCGGGAAGAAGCCAAAGAATGGACCCAAGCCCGAGACTGAGTGCTTTTATTGCAAGGGAAGCGGTCACTGGAAGCGGAACTGCCCTAAGTACTTAGCGGATAAGAAGGCCGGCAAAACAAAAGGTATATGTGATATACATGTAATTGATGTGTACCTTACTAGTGCCCGTAGTAGCTCCTGGGTATTTGATACCGGTGCAGTTGCTCACATTTGTAACTCAAAGCAGGGGCTGTGGAATAAGCGGAAACTGGCAAAGGACGAGGTGACGATGCGCGTCGGGAATGGTTCCAAGGTCAATGTGATCGCCGTCGGCACGCTGCCTCTGCATCTCCCTTCGGGATTAGTTTTAAACCTTAATAATTGTTATTTAGTGCCATTTTGAGCATGAACATTGTATCGGGATCTCGTTTAATTCGAGATGGCTACTCATTTAAATCCGAGAATAATGGTTGTTCTATTTATATGAGAGATATGTTTTATGGTCATGCTCCTATGGTGAATGGTTTATTCTTTATGAATCTCGAACGTGATGCTACACATGTTCACAATGTGAGTACCAAAAGAAGTAAGGTTGATAATGATAGTCCCACATACTTGTGGCACTGCCGCCTTGGTCACATAGGTGTCAAACGCATGAAGAAACTCCATGCTGATGGACTTTTAGAGTCTCTTGATTATGAATCATTTGACACGTGCGAACCATGCCTTATGGGAAAAATGACCAAGACTCCGTTCTCAGGAACAATGGAGCGAGCAACCAACTTATTGGAAATCATACATACTGATGTGTGCGGTCCAATGAGTGTTGAGGCTCGCGGTGGCTATCGTTATGTTCTCACCCTCACTGATGATTTAAGTAGGTATGGGTATATCTAATTAATGAAACACAAGTCTGAAACCTTTGAAAAGTTCAAGGAATTTCAGAGTGAGGTTGAAAATCAACGTGACAGGAAAATCAAGTTTCTACGATCAGATCGTGGAGGAGAATACTTGAGTCGTGAGTTTGGCACACACTTAAGAAAATGTGGAATAGTTTCACAACTCACGCCGCCTGGAACACCTCAGCGTAATGGTGTGTCCGAACGTCGTAATCGCACTCTATTAGATATGGTGCGATCTATGATGTCTCTTACCGATTTACTGCTATCTTTTTGGGGCTATGCTTTAGAGACTGCTGCATTCACTTTAAATAGGGCTCCGTCGAAATCCCTTGAGACGACACCGTATGAATTATGGTTTGGGAAGAAACCTAAGCTGTCGTTTCTAAAAGTTTGGGGATGCGATGCTTATGTCAAGAAACTTCAACCTGAAAAGCTCGAACCCAAGTCGGAAAAATGCGTCTTCATAGGATACCCAAAAGAAACTATTGGGTACACCTTCTACCTCAGATCCGAAGGCAAGATCTTTGTTGCCAAGAATGGGTCCTTTCTAGAGAAAGAGTTTCTCTCGAAAGAAGTAAGTGGGAGGAAAGTAGAGCTTGATGAAGTATTACCTCTTGAACCGGAAAATGGCGCAACTCAAGAAAATGTTCCTGAGGTGCCAGCACCGACTAAAGAGGAAGTTAATGATGATGATCAAGATACTTCTGATCAAGCTCCTACTGAAATTCGAAGGTCCACAAGAACACGTTCCACACCAGAGTGGTACGGCAACCCTATCTTGGAAATCATGTTGTTAGACAATAGTGAACCTTCGAACTATGAAGAAGTGATGGCGGGCCCGGATTCCGACAAATGGCTAGAAGCCATGAAATCCGAGATAGGATCCATGTATGAAAACGAAGTATGGACTTTGACTGACTTGCCCGTTGAATGGCGAGCCATAGAAAATAAATGGATCTTTAAGAGGAAGACAGACGCGGATGGTAATGTGACCATCTATAAAGCTCGGCTTGTCGCTAAGGGTTATCGACAAGTTCAAGGGGTTGACTACGATGAGACTTTCTCACCGGTAGCGAAGCTGAAGTCCGTCCGAATCATGTTAGCAATTGCCGCATTCTACGATTATGAAATATGGCAAATGGACGTCAAAACGGCATTCCTTAATGGTTTCCTTAAGGAAGAATTGTATATGATGCAGCCGGAAGGTTTTGTCGATCCTAAGAATGCTGACAAGGTGTGCAAGCTCCAACGCTCTATTTATGGGCTGGTGCAAGCATCTCGGAGTTGGAACATTCGCTTTGATGAGATGATCAAAGCGTTTGGGTTTACACAGACTTATGGAGAAGCCTGCGTTTACAAGAAAGTGAGTGGGAGCTCTGTAGCATTTCTCATACTATATGTAGATGACATACTTTTGATGGGAAATGATATAGAACTCTTGGACAGCATCAAGGCCTATTTGAATAAGAGTTTTTCAATGAAGGACCTTGGAGAAGCTGCTTATATATTAGGCATCAAAATCTATAGAGATAGATCGAGACGCCTCATAGGTCTTTCACAAAGCACATACCTTGATAAGATATTGAAGAAGTTCAATATGGATCAATCCAAGAAGGGGTTCTTGCCTGTGTTACAAGGTATGAAATTGAGCTCAGCTCAATGTCCAACCACGGCAGAAGATATAGAAGAGATGAGTGTCATCCCCTATGCATCAGCCATAGGTTCTATTATGTATGCCATGCTGTGTACCAGACCTGATGTAAACCTTGCCGTAAGTTTGGTAGGAAGGTACCAAAGTAATCCCGGCAAGGAGCACTGGACAGTGGTCAAGAATATCCTGAAGTACCTGAAAAGGACTAAGGAAATGTTTCTTGTTTATGGAGGTGACGAAGAGCTCGTCGTAAAGGGTTACGTCGACGCTAGCTTCGACACAGATCTGGATGACTCTAAGTCACATTCCGGATACGTGTATATTTTGAATGGTGGGGCAGTAAGCTGGTGCAGTTGCAAGCAAAGCGTCGTGGCGGGATCTACATGTGAAGCGGAATACATGGCGGCCTCGGAGGCAGCACATGAAGCAATATGGGTGAAGGAGTTCATCACCGACCTAGGAGTCATACCCAATGCGTCGGGGCCGATCAAGCTCTTCTGTGACAACACTGGAGCTATTGCACTTGCCAAGGAGCCCAGGTTTCACAAGAAGACAAGGCACATCAAGCGTCGCTTCAACTCCATTCGTGAAAATGTTCAAGATGGAGACATAGAGATTTGTAAAATACATACGGACCTGAATGTAGCAGATCCGTTGACTAAACCTCTCCCTAGAGCAAAACATGATCAACACCAAAATTTCATGGGTGTTCGATTCATCACAATGTAACTAGATTATTGACTCTAGTGCAAGTGGGAGACTGTTGGAAATATGCCCTAGAGGCAATAATAAAAGCATTATTATTATATTTCCTTGTTCATGATAATTGTCTTTATTCATGCTATAATTGTGTTATCCGGAAATCGTAATACATGTGTGAGTAACAGACACCAACATGTCCCTAGTGAGCCTCTAGTTGACTAGCTCGTTGATCAATAGATAGTTATGGTTTCCTGACTATGGACACTGGATGTCATTGATAACGAGATCACATCATTAGGAGAATGATGTGATGGACAAGACCCAATCCTAAACATAGCACAAGATCGTATAGTTCGTTTGCTAGAGTTTTCCAATGTCAAAGTATCTTTTCCTTAGACCATGAGATCGTGTAACTCCCGGATATCGTAGGAGTGCTTTGGGTATACCAAACGTCACAACGTAACTGGGTGACTATAAAGGTAGACTACGGGTATCTCCGAAAGTGTCTGTTGGGTTGACATGGATCAAGACTGGGATTTGTCACTCCGTATGACGGAGAGGTATCACTGGGCCCACTCGGTAATGCATCATCATAATGAGCTCAGAGTGACCAAGTGTCTGGTCACGGGATCATGCATTACGGTACGAGTAAAGTGACTTGCCGGTAACGAGATAGAACGAGGTATTGGGATACCGACGATCGAATCTCGGGCAAGTAACATATCGATTGACAAAGGGAATTGAGTACGGGATTGATTGAATCCTCGACATCGTGGTTCATCCGATGAGATCATCGTGGAGCATGTGGGAGCCAACATGGGTATCCAGATCCCGCTGTTGGTTATTGACCTGAGAGTCGTCTCGGTCATGTCTGCCTGTCTCCCGAACCCGTAGGGTCTACACACTTAAGGTTCGGTGACGCTAGGGTTATGAAGATATGTATATGCAGAAACCCGAATGTTGTTCGGAGTCCCGGATGAGATCCCGGACGTCACGAGGAGTTCCGGAATGGTCCGGAGGTAAAGAATTATATATAGGAAGTGCTGTTTCGGCCATCGGGACAAGTTTCGGGGTTATCGGTATTGTACCGGGACCACCGGAGGGGTCCCGGGGGCCCACCGGGTGGGGCCACCTGTCCCGGGGGGCCACATGGGCTGTAGGGGGTGCGCCTTGGCCTTCATAGGCCAAGGGCACCAGCCCCTATAGGCCCATGCGCCTAGGGTTTCCACCTAGGAGGAGTCCTAGTGGTGGAAGGCACCCCTAGGTGCCTTGGGGGGGAGGGAAACCTCCCCTTGGCCGCCGCCCCCCCTAGTAGATCTCATCTACTAGGGCCGGCGCCCCCCCCCCATGGCACCCCTATATATAGTGGGGGGGGAGAGGAGGGAAACAGACCAGCCCCTGGCGCCTCCCTCTCTCCCCGTTACGTCTCTCTCTCGTAGTCTTGGCGAAGCCCTGCTTCTGTGACGCCCTGCATCCACCACCACGCTGTCGTGCTGCTGGATCATCATCAACCTCTCCTTCCCCCTTGCTGGATCAAGAAGGAGGAGACATCTCCCGTCCCGTACGTGTGTTGAACGCGGAGGTGCCGTCCGTTCGGCGCTTGGTCATCGGTGATTTGGATCACGTCGAGTACGACTACATCATCACCGTTCTTTTGAACGCTTCTGTGCGCGATCTACAAAGGTATGTAGATGCATCTAATGACTCGTTGCTAGATGAACTCCTAGATGGATCTTGGTGAAACGAGTAGGAAAATTTTTGTTTTCTGCAACGTTCCCCAACACTCCTACGGTATCCAGGAGTTGCACAATCTCATGGTCTAAGGAAATGATACTTGACATTTGGAAAAGCTCTAGCGAAACGAACTACACGATCTTGTGATATGCTTAGGATTGGGTCTTCTCCATCACATCATTCTCCTAATGATGTGATCCCGTTATCAATGACATCCAATGTCCATAGTCAGGAAACCATGACTATCTGTTGATCAACGAGCTAGTCAACTAGAGGCTCACTAGGAACGTGTTGTGGTCTATATATTCACACATGTATTACGATTTCCGGATAATACAATTATAGCATGAACAATAGACAATTATCATGAACAAGGAAATATAATAATAACCCTTTTATTATTGCCTCTAGGGCATATTTCCAACACGCAATACGTGAGCAGGACGATGAACCACCGAGGGAAGCTTATGTGCGGCCTTGTGAATGGCTGTCAGAAGAATTTATGGTCAAAGCAGGCATCAAGGATGAATTTGATGCATATGTGTGTAATGCTGATCTTGAGGAATTCATGCAAGATAAGTGCCCTCAATACTACCATTTAACCGATTCCTTTGTGAGAAAGTTTAAATTTACACCTTCGCGTAATTCTCGCAATGTCCTGTTTGATTTTTATGATAAATCTTATACCATGGATGAGGGAGTCCTGGACTAGGGGGTGTCCGGACAGCCAGACTATCATCGTCGGCCGGACTCCAAGATTATGAAGATACAAGATTGAAGACTTGTCCCGTGTTCGGATGGGACTTTCCTTGGCGTGGAAGGCAAGCTTGGCGATACGGATATGTAGATCTCCTACCATTGTAACCGACTCTGTGTAACCCTAGCCCTCTCCGATGTCTATATAAACCGGAGGGTTTTAGTTCGTAGGACAACATAACCATTACAACAATCATACCATAGGCTAGCTTCTAGGGTTTAGCCTCCTTGATCTCGTGGTAGATCCACTCTTATACTACCCATATCATCAATATCAATCAAGCAGGAGTAGGGTTTTACCTCCATCGAGAGGGCCCGAACCTGGGTAAAAACATCGTGTCCCTTGTCTCCTGTTACCATCCGCCTAGACGCACAGTTCGGGACCCCCTACCTAAGATCCGCCGGTTTTGACATCGACAATGGACTTAGAAGATTTTACTACTGCCTGTAAACTCCCGCGGTGGGGCAGTGTTAATAAACCTCGTAAATCTGAATATAAAGACTTTCTTGCTAGTATTACTGCGGGAGTATCCAGAGAAATAGCACAAGCTACCATATGGAGCATTCATTTTCCTGATATACATTACTTTGCTCTCTTCATAGGTAGATGCATTAACGGTAAAGATGAAGCTTGTCACATGTGTGTTTCGGATCTTTGTGTTCTCAAGAGTGCTGTATTAGGTGATAAACAATACAACATTGGGGCAATTGTTGCACGTAGGTTGCATAATAATGGTTTAGATGGAGACTTGTTTGGAGGGATTTATGCGACCCGTGTGGCTAATTATCTTGGTATACCTGTACATGAAAATGATAGGGAGTTGCCTCCCGCTTATTTAGATTATATTGCCATGGTTAGCCATCAGTTTCTTGAGAGGAATGAACAATCCCTCTAGTATCGACTAATCTTTGACAGACGTCGCGCTGTCCATATTACTCTCCCTGCTCCTGCTTTCTTTGACTATCAGACAAAAAGAAGATATATTATAACCAGGGAGGAGGCGAACAAGTACGAGAGGAGGATGGAGGCAGCTCGCCGCCAGGCTATAGCTCGTGAGGCAATGGCTGCTGCATCTCAGTACGACCCCAGTTACAACTTCGGATATCCGCCAGGTCATCCATGGGCATAGACCAACTTACGCCAAAAGCCTAAGCTTGGGAGAGTACGTATTTCTCACCGACATTACATTCATGTTCACACACTCATTCTAGTTGTCGGTGCTCATCCTTTTTCATTGTACTATCCATGTTAGTTTATTTTCTTTTCTAGCTTTCTTCTTGTGTGTTTGACAAACCTTAAGAAAAACAAAAAAAAATAGTTAGCTTACTTTCCATTCTTGTAGTAGTAACTAAAAGAAAACCCAAAAAGTTTTCTCGTTCTTCTTTTGCTTGTTGGGAGCTTTCCCGTGTAAATAGTTTTATTTCTTTTCTTTTCTTTGGGTTCGAGAGGAGAAGACCATAATGAAAATGTTGAGTGGCTCTTATATGCATAATTGTTGATTTAACCAAGAGCCCATATTACCTTGTCTTCTCCCTTGAATTGAATGCTTGCAGATTCCAGCTTAGTCCAATGCACGTGCACTATTATTATTATTATTATTATTATCCACACCGTTCGGTCTTGCAAGTGAAAGGCAATAATGACGATATATGATGGACTGATTGAGATGAGAGAAGCTGGTATGAACTCGACCTCTCTTGTTTTTGTAAATATGATTAGTTCATCGTTCCTGATTCAGCCTATTATAAATAAACATGTTTGCAATGACAATTAGAGATTATAGTTGCTTGTGTCATGCTTAATTAGCTAGGAGCTTATAATGGTTTACCTTGCGTGCCAACATGCTATTAAAATGGTTGTGATGTGGCATGATAAGGGTGGTATCCTCATTTGAATGATTCGAGTGACTTGACTTGGCACATGTTCACGCATGTAGTTGAAACAAAATCAACATAGCCTTCACGATATTGTTCATGGTGGATTATATCCTACTCATGCTTGCATTCAGTGTTGATTAATTTGAATGCATGTTCATGACTGTTGTCGCTCTCTAGTTGGTCGCTTCACAATCTCTTTCTAACCTTCACCTGTACTAAGCGGGAATACTGCTTGTGCATCCAACTCCATAAACCCCAAAGTTAGTCCATATGAGTCCACCATTAACTTCCTATATGCGGTATCTACCTGTCGTTCCAAATAAATTTGTATGTGCCAAACTCCAAACCTTCAAACGAAATTCTGTTTTGTATGCTCGAACAGCTCATGTATCAACTAGGGCTGTCTGTATCTTCCATGTTAGGCAGGTTATTCTCAAGAGGAGTGGACTCCGCTCCTCATTCACGAGAAAATGGCTGGTCACCGGGATGCCCAGTCCCATGCTTAAATCAAAAATAATTACAAACAAAACTCCCCCAGGATTGTTGTTAGTTGGAGGCAACCGTTGTTTCGGGCAAGCCATGGATTGATGTTTGTTGGTGGTGGGGGAGTATAAACTTTACCATTCTATTTGGGAACCGCCTATAATGTGTGTAGCATGGAAGATATCGAGATCTCTTAGTTGTTATGTGACAATGAAAGTATACCGCTCAAAATATTATTTATCTCTATTTCAAAATCGAGCTCTGGAACCTCTATAAATCCCTGCTTCCCTTTGCGAAGGGCCTATCTATTTACTTTTATGTTGAGTCATCACCCTCTTATTAACAAGCACCCGCTGGAGAGCACCACTGTCATTTGCATGCATTACTATTAGTTTATATTGGGTATGACTATGACTGGACCTCTTTTACCATGAATTACAATGTTTAGTCGGTCCTTGATCTTCAGAGGTGTTCTGCATTTATGTTTTGCGGTCTCAGAAAGGGCTAGCGATATACCATCTTGTTATATCATATTATGATTATTTTGAGAAAGTGTTGTCATCCGAGATTTATTATTATTGCTCGCTAGTTGATTATGCCATTGATATGAGTAAACATGAGACCTAAGTGTTGTTGTGAATGTGGTTAGTTCATAATCTTTGCTGAAAACTTGAATGCTAGCTTTACATATTTGCAACAACAAGAGAAAACAGAGTTTGTAAAAGTTTTTTCTTTATCATTTTCAGTTTGTCAACTGAATTGCTTGAGGACAACCAAAGGTTTAAGCTTGGGGGAGTTGATACGTCTCCGTCGTATATACTTTTCCAAACACTTTTGCCCTTGTTTTGGACTCTAACTTGCATGATTTGAATGGAACTAACCCGGACTGACGCTATTTTCAGCAGAACTGCCATGGTGTTATTTTTGTGCAGAAATAAAAGTTCTCGGAATGACCTGAAAATTCACGGAGCAAATTTTCAGAATTAATAAAAATACTATCGAAAGAATCAACGTTAGGGGCCCACATCCTGTCCACGAGGATGGGGGGCGCGCCCCCTGCCTCGTGGGCCCCCTGGACCTCCACCGACCTCAACTCCAACTCCATATATTCACGTTCGCGGAGAAAAAACCCAAAGAGAAAGATTCATTGTGTTTTGCGATACGGAGCCGACAACTCCGAAGTGACAATAATCGGGATACTTCTCGGTGATGACCGTAGTTTGAGGAGTTCATGTATTCACTAAGTATTAATGCTTTGGTCCGGTACTCTATTAAAAGGAGGCCTTAATATCCCTTAGTTTCTATTAGGACCCCGCTACCACGGGAGGGTAGGACAAAAGATGCCATGCAAGTTCTTTTCCATAAGCACGTATGACTATATTCGGAATACATGCCTATATTACATTGATGAACTGGAGCTAGTTCTGTGTCACCCTATACTATAACTATTACATGAGGAATCGCATCCGACATAATTATCCATCACTGATCCAATGCCTACGAGCTTTTCACATATTGTGCTTTACTTATTTACTTTACCGTTGTCACTGTTACAATTACTACAAAACTGCTACTGTTACTTTTGTCACTGTTACCATTACTTCCATACTACTTTGCTAATGATATTTTGCTGCAGATAATAAGTTATCCAGGTGTGGTTGAATTGACAACTCAACTGCTAATACTTGAGAATATTCTTTGGCTCCCCTTGTGCCGAATCAATAAATTTGAGTTGGATACTCTATCCTCGAAAATTGTTGCGATCCCCTATACTTGTGGGTTATCAATACACAACAATGAATTTGGTGTCGGGTTCTTCGGACCAGTTCAAGGGGTTCAATGATGTATACTACACAACCTTCTTCTTGTAGACGTTGTTGGGCCTGCAAGTGCACAGGTTTGTAGGACAGTAGCAAATTTCCCTCAAGTGGATGGCCTAAGGTTTATCAATCCGTAGGAGGCGTAGGATGAAGATGGTCTCTCTCAAACAACCCTGCAACCAAATAACAAAGAGTCTCTTGTGTCCCCAACACACCCAATACAATGGTAAATTGTATAGGTGCACTAGTTCGGCGAAGAGATGGTGATACAAGTGCAAAATAGATAGTAGATATAGGTTTTTGTAATCTGAAAATATAAAAACAGCAAGGTAACAAGTGGTAAAAGTGAGCGTAAACGGTATTGCAATGATAGGAAACAAGGCCTAGGGTTCATACTTTCACTAGTGCAAGTTCTCTCAACAATAATAACATAGATAGATCATATAACAAGCCCTTAACATGCAACAAAGAGTCACTCCAAAGCCACTAATATCGGAGAACAAACGTAGAGATTATGGTAGGGTACGAAACCACCTCAAAGTTATTCTTTCGGATCGATCTATAAAAGAGTTCGTACTAGAATAACACCTTAAGACACAAATCAACCAAAACCCTAATGTCACCTAGATATTCCATTGTCAGCTCAAGTATCCGTGGGCATGATTATACGATATGCATCACACAATCTCATATTCATCCAACCAACACAAAGTACTTCAAAGAGTGCCCCAAAGTTTCTACCGGAGAGTCAAGAACGTGTGCCAACCCCTATGCATAGGTTCCCAATGTCACGAAACCCGCAAGTTGATCACCAAGACATACATTAAGTGTTCTCATAAAGACTCAATCTGATAAGATAACTTCAAAGGGGAAACTCAATTCATCACAAGATAGTAGAGGGGGATAAACATCATAAGATCCAACTACAATAGCAAAGCTCGGGATACATCAAGATCGTGCCATAGATGGAACACGAGAGAGAACACGAGAGATAGAGAGATCAAACACATAGCTACTGGTACATACCCTCATCCCCGAGGGTGAACTACTCCCTCCTCATCATGGATAGCGCCGGGATGATGAAGATGGCCACCGGTGATGGGATCCCCCTCCGGCAGGGCGCCGGAACGGGCTCCCGAGAGATTTTTGGTGGCTACAGAGGCTTGCGGCGGCGGAACTCCTGATCTATCTTCTGTTCTAGAAGTTTTACGATACGTAGGTATATATGGGTGCAGGGGGTACGTTGGTGGAGCTACGGGGGGCCCACGAGGTAGGGGGGCGCGACCGGGGGGGGTGGGCGCGCCCCCCACCCTTGTGGGCAGCCCGTATATCCCCTGACGTGCACTCCAAGTTCCCTAGGTTGCTTTCCTTCCAAAAATAACTTCTCCAGTTGATTTCGTTCCGTTTTGACTCCGTCTGATATTCCTTTTCCTTGAAACACTGAAATAGGCATAAAACAGCAAATCTGGGCTGGGCCTCCGATTAATAGGTTAGTCCCAAAAATAATATAAATGTGGATAATAAAGCCCAATATTGCCTAAAACAGTAGATAAAGTAGCATGGAGCAATCAAAAATTATAGATACGCTGGAGACGTATCAAGCAACCCCAAGCTTAATTCCTGCTCGTCCTCGAGTAGGTAAATGATAAAAAAGAATTTTTGATGCGGAGTGATACTTTGGCATAATTTTAATGTAATTCTTCTTACTTGTGATATGGATATTCAGATCCGAAAGATTCAAGACAAAAGTTCATATTGACATAAAAATAATAATACTTCAAGCATACTAACAAAGCAATTATGTCTTCTCAAAATAGCATGGCAAAAGAAAGTTCATCCCTACAAAATCATATAGTTAGGCTATGCTTCATTTTCGTCACACAAAGATGTTCCCAACTTCTATACCCCCGATGACAAGCCAAGCAATTGTTTCATACTTAAATAATCTCAAACTTTTTCAACCTTCACGCAATACATGAGCGTGAGCCATGGATATAACACTATGGGTGGAATAGAATATGATGATGGGGATTGTGTGGAGAAGACAAAAAAGGAGAAAGTCTCACATTGACGAGGATAATCAATGGGCTATGGAGATGCCCATCAATTGATGTCAACATGAGGAGTAGGGATTGCCATGCAACGGATGCACTAGAGCTATGAATGCTCAACAAAAGAAAACTAGTGGGTGTGCATCCAACTCGCTTGCTCACGAAGACCTAGGGCATTTTGAGGAAGCCCATCATTGGAATATACAAGCCAAGTTCTATAATGAAAAATTCCCACTAGTATAAAAAGACAACTTATGAGACTCACTATCATGAAGATCTTGGTGCTACTTTGAAGCACAATATATGAGACTCACTACATGAAGAACAAGGTGCTACTTTGAAGCACAAGTGTGGTAAAAGGATAGTAGCATTGTCCCTTCTCTCTTTTTCTCTCATTTTTTTATTTGGGCCTTTCTTATTTTTGGCCTCCCTTTTTTTTCGTCCGGAGTCTCATCCCGACTTGTGGGGGAATCATAGTCTCCATCATCCTTTCCTCACTTTGGGACAATGCTCTAATAATGATGATCATCACACTTTTATTTTTCTTACAACTCAACAATTACAACTCGATACTTAGAACAAAGTATGACTCTATATGAATGCCTCCGGCGGTGTACCAGGATGGTGCAATGAATCAAGAGTGACACATATGAAAAATAATGCATGGTGGCTTTGCCACAAATACAATGTCAACTACATGATCATGCGATGGCAATATGACAAAAGTAATGCATGTCATGATGATGATGATGGAAGTTGCATGGCAATATATCTCGGAATGGCTATGGAAATGCCATGATAGGTAGGTATGGTGGCTGTTTTGAGGAAGATATAAGGAGGTTTATGTGTGATAGAGCATATCGTATCACGGGGTTTGGATGCACCGGCGAAGTTTGCACCAACTCTCAAGGTGAGAAAGGGCAATGCACGGTACCGAAGAGGCTAGCAAAGGCGGAAAGGTGAGAGTGCGTATAATCCATGGACTCAACATTAGTCAAAAGAACTCATGTACTTATTGCAAAAATTTAGAAGCCATCAAAAATTCAAGTACTACGCGCATGCTCCTAGGGGGATAGATTGGTAGGAAAAGACCATCGCTCGTCCCCGACCGCCACTCATAAGGATGCACAAGCCAGGTACACTTCATGTTTCAAATTTGTTACACAACTTTACCCATACGTGCATGCTACGGGACTTGCAAACTTCAACACAAGCCTTTATCAAATTCACAATTACCCAACTAGCATGACTTTGATATTATCACCTCCATATCTCAAAACAATTATCAAGCATCAAACTTATCTTAGTATTCAATTTACTCAAAAGAAAGTTTCACATGTCTTGAACACTGAATGTATTAACATTAAGCAAAATACCATGATATTAATGACTCTCAAAATAATCTAAATGAAGCATGAGAGATCAATAGTTTCTTTAAAACAAATTACCACCATGCTCTAAAAGATCTAAGTGAAGCACTAGAGCAAAAATTATTACGCTCAAAAGATATAAGTGAAGCACTATGAGCAAAACTATCAAGCTCAAAAGATATAAGTGAAGCACATAGAGTATTCTATCAAATTCCAACTCATGTATGGCTCTCTCAAAAGGTGTGTACAGCAAAGATAATTGTGGTAAACTAACAAGCAAAGACGCAAATAATACAAGACGCTCCAAGCAAAACACATATCATGTGGTGAATAAAAATATAGCTCCAAGTAAATTACCGATGGAAGTGGACGAAAGAGGGGATGCCTTCCGGGGCATCCCCAAGCTTTGAATTTTTGGTGTCCTTGGATATTACCTTGGGGTGCCTTGGGCATCCCCAAGCTTTGGCTCTTGCCACTCCTTATTCCATAATCCATCGAATCTTTACCCAAAACTTGAAAACTCCACAACACAAAACTCAACAGAAAACTCGTAAGCTCCGTTAGCGAAAGAAAACAAAAGACCACTTCAAGGTACTGTAATGAACTCATTCTAAATTCATATTGGTATAATATCTACTGTATTCCAACTTATCTATGGTTCATACACTCCGATACTACTCATAGATTCATCAAAATAAGCAAACAACACAATGAAAACAGAATCTGTCAAAAACAGAACAGTCTGTAGTAATCTGTATCAAACGTATACTTCTCAAACTCCAAAAAATTCTACCAAATTAGGAAGTCCTAAGAAATTTGTGTACCAATCCGGAGAAAAAAGAATCAGATCAAGAGCACGTTTCTGTGAATTAACAAAACTAAATTACTGGGTGCAAAAGTTTCTGATTTTCAGCAGGATCAACACAACTATCACCGTAAGCTATCCTAAAGGTCTTACTTGGCACTTTATTGAAACAAAAGCTATAAAACATGATTAATACAGTAGCATAATCATGTGAACACACAAAAACAGTAAGGGTAAATATTGGGTTGTCTCCCAACAAGCGCTTTTCTTTAATGCCTTTCTAGCTAGGCATGATGATGACAATGATGCTCACATAAAAGATAAGAATTGAAACATAACGGGAGCATCATGAAGCATATGAATAGCACTTTTAAGTCTAACCCACTTCCTATGCATAGGGATTTTGTGAGCAAACAACTTATGGGAACGATAATCAACTAGCATAGGAAGGTAAAACAAGCATAACTTCAAGATTTTAAGCACATAGAGAGGAAAATTGACATTATTGCAACTCCTACAAGCATATGTTCCTCCCTCATAATAATTTTTAGTAGCGTCATGAATGAATTCAACAATATAACCAGAACCTAAAACATTCTTTTCATGACCTACAAGCATAGAAAATTTACTACTCTCCACATAAGCAAAATTCTTCTCATGAATAATAGTGGGAGTATCATAAGAGACTTGAACACTAAAAATTGTTTCCACATTAAAAGGGTAATGTTCAAAAAAAAGGTAATCATAATCATGACAAGATTTGTAAATATAATCATCACTACTTTTTATAGCATAAGTTTCATCACAATAATCATCATAAGTAGCAACTTCGTTCTCATCATAATCGATTGAAACCTCTCCCAAGATAGTGGAATCACTTAATAAAGTTGACACTCTTCCAAATCCACTTTCGTATTCATCACAATAAAATTCAACATCCTCCAAAATAGTGGTATCACTACTTCCTAAAGTTGACTCTCTTTCGAACCCACATTCATCAATATAATCATCATAGGTAGGAGGCATGCTATCATCATAACAACTTTGCATATCAAAACTTGGGATGCTAAAAATATCATCTTCATTAAACATAGCATCCCCAAGCTTGGGACAAATATTAATTCCAGCAAATATATTCTCAAATATTTCATCCCAATCAAACATAGATTCCCCAAGCTTGGGCCCTTTCATATCATAAGCATAATCACTCTCATCATTAAAAATATTGATAGCACCAATAGTATAGCAATTATCATCATCACAATGAGTAGTAGGAGCAACATCATTTGGGAGGGATACCTTTTTACCTTTGTTGCTCCTTCTTTTCTTTTTCTTCTTCACATTATGTGTAGGTTCAAACTTCCTCTTTGACCTCCTTATTGGTGAGATTGGTTGAATAGAAAGCTCCTCCTCATTACCTGATTCATCATAAGAAATAATAGGAGGAGATTGGGAAGTCTCTTCCCTTTCATTAGTATTCTCATCATCCTCTATTTGTTTTCTTTTCTTTATGTCATTGGCAATATAAGGATTTTCAATGCAATTCACTGCACAATACATATAAATTTCTTCTAGATCAAAACCAAGAAGTTTGTAACGGGCAAATTCTGGAAGATAATTAGTTAAACGTTTCATTTCTTCGCAACCCATAAGCAAGCTAAGCTCATTATAATGTGCAAGGGAAATCAACTCATCACAATTTTTGGACACGATTAGATCATGAAACAATTTGCATCGGATAGCTAAATGACCATTTTCATTGCAAAGTCCACAAGTACGGCCAAGAAAATTTAAATTTTCAGCACAAACATCTAGCCTTTCTTGCAACAATTTAGTTTCTAAGTGCTTATGCCTCTTGCAATAAATATCTTCTCTATTTGGTGTGTTCATGCAAACATGCACTCCACAAAAGTTGACATGCTCATAAGAGATATTTTCATCATAACTAGTGCAATCATCATTAGCATCATGGATATTCAAAGGATTCATACTAACAACATTGCAATCATGCTCATCATTCAAAGATTTAGTGCCAAACAATTTAGAGATTTATTCTTCTAGCACTTGAGCACAATTATCCTTTCCATCATACTCATGAAAGATATTAAAAAGGTGAAGCATATGAGACAAACTTAACTCCATTTTTTTGTAATTTTCTTTTATAAACTAGACTAGTGCTAAAACAAGAAACAAAAAGATTCGATTGCAAGATCTAAATATATACCTTCAAGCGCTAACCTCCCCGGCAACGGCGCCAGAAAAGAGCTTGATGTCTACTACACAACCTTCTTCTTATAGACGTTGTTGGGCCTGCAAGTGCACAGGTTTGTAGGACAGTAGCAAATTTCCCTCAAGTGGATGACCTAAGGTTTATCAATCCGTAGGAGGCGTAGGATGAAGATGGTCTCTCTCAAACAACCCTGCAACCAAATAACAAAGAGTCTCTTGTGTCCCCAACACACCCAATACAATGGTAAATTGTATAGGTGCACTAGTTTGGCGAAGAGATGGTGATACAAGTGCAAAATAAATAGTAGATATAGGTTTTTGTAATCTGAAAATATAAAAACAGCAAGGTAACAAGTGGTAAAAGTGAGCATAAACGATATTGCAATGATAGGAAACAAGGCCTAGGGTTCATACTTTCACTAGTGCAAGTTCTCTCAACAATAATAACATAGATAGATCATATAACAAGCCCTCAACATGCAACAAAGAGTCACTCCAAAGCCACTAATATCGGAGAACAAACGTAGAGATTATGGTAGGGTACGAAACCACCTCAAAGTTATTCTTTCGGATCGATCTATAAAAGAGTTCGTACTAGAATAACACCTTAAGACACAAATCAACCAAAACCCTAATGTCACCTAGATACTCCATTGTCAGCTCAAGTATCCGTGGGCATGATTATACGATATGCATCACAGAATCTCTGATTCATCCAACCAACACAAAGTACTTCAAAGAGTGCCCCAAAGTTTCTACCGGAGAGTCAAGAACGTGTGCCAACCCCTATGCATAGGTTCCCAATGTCACGAAACCCGCAAGTTGATCACCAAGACATACATCAAGTGTTCTCATAAAGACTCAATCCGATAAGATAATTTCAAAGGGGAAACTCAATTCATCACAAGAGAGTAGAGGGGGAGAAACATCATAAGATCCAACTACAATAGCAAAGCTCGGGATACATCAAGATCATGCCATAGATGGAACACGAGAGAGAGAGATCAAACACATAGCTACTGGTACATACCCTCAGCCCCGAGGGTGAACTACTCCCTCCTCGTCATGGATAGCGCCGGGATGATGAAGATGGCCACTGGTGATGGGATCCCCCTCCGGCAGGGCGCCGGAACGGGCTCCCGAGAGGTTTTTGGTGGCTACAGAGGCTTGCGGCGACGGAACCCCCGATCTATCTTCTGTTCTGGAAGTTTTACGATACGTAGGTATATATGGATGCAGGGGGTATGTTGGTGGAGCTACAGGGGCCCCACGAGGTAGGGGGGCGCGCCCGGGGGGTGGGGGGTGGGCGCGCCCCCCACCCTCGTGGGCAGCCCGTATCTCCCCTGACGTGCACTCCAAGTTCCCTGGGTTGCTTTCCTTCCAAAAATAACTTCTCTAGTTGATTTCGTTCCGTTTTGACTCCGTCTGATATTCCTTTTCCTCGAAACACTGAAATAGGCATAAAACAGCAAATCTGGGTTGGGCCTCCGGTTAATAGGTTAGTCCAAAATAATATAAATGTGGATAATAAAGCCCAATATTGCCTAAAACAGTAGATAAAGTAGCATGGAGCAATCAAAAATTATAGATACGTTGGAGACGTATCATTCAACGACGACGACTGCAACTCCACGCTGGTCCTTACATGCACATGCTCGAAGACTTCTCATATGTCATCGACAAGGTTAGACTGATTCGCATGGGAGCGACGACAACGACACGTCGACGGTTCGTTCTGGCGGCGACAATGGTCTTTTGATAGTCCAAAGGCCTCAATGTATTTTTTTATTATGTTTATTATGGTGCTTTTGTACTTCTGGTGAACCTCTGTAACATTTATTTTCCTTTCAAACAATGTTTTTTTTGCTCTCTATGAGTGTTTACCGGGGAGGAAGCAACGAGAAGTGGGATTTTTGTTTTTGTTTTTGTTTTTTTGTCACTCTAACTTGTGCACATTTTTTTAAGCCACTCTAGCTCTTAAGATTTTACGTTTGCCACTCTAGCCTTGTCAGATTGGTATAATAATTAACTTGCCCTCCATTTATTTTTGTTTTTGCCACTCGAAATGGCATTTGTGATATAATTTCTAAAGATAAGAGTGACAAAAGTGCCATGTCAAATTTTATAATAGTATGAGAAAATAGGCAAAGCTAGGGCAGCGGAAGGAGAATTTCCCCATGAGAAATGCGGTTACGACCCAGTAACTAAAACCCTAATTTTCTTTCAAAAAACAGTAACCGACACTCCACATATCTAGCGCAAATCTAGGGTGGATACGGGGACGCCTAGGCATGCTCGCCACATCGGACCCCGCCCACGCTGACCCACCCGGCTTCACATAAAATGGACCCTATCCGCACTTCGGCCGAAACACTAGCCGCATTCTACTCCACTCCCCTCTCCTCCTGCACTACCAATCCCTCGCCGGCCAGCTCTGGAGTTCTCCTCCATGGCGGCGCCTGGATCCGACTCCGACATGTCTGGATCCGAGGACTGTGAGCTCATCCCTTGCATCCTCGAGGAACAGATGTCCGCTCACGCTGCTCTTTGACGCTCCCGGGAGGAGTGCACACTCCCACGGTCTCCAGCGAGTCGACGGGAATCCGTTGCCCAACTGGCGGCCGGATCCGGGGCCAGAGGATAAAGTCGCGTGTCGCCGACAGTGGTCACCATGGCCGCATGGCGCAACCCCGCCATGTCGTCGGAACCTTTTAGGTCGCACCTTGTCCCCACTTGGATCAACTTCTTCGGTCATCGTTTTTTTCATAGTTAGTAGACATGCCCTTTTTTGTAGTCCGATGACATGTATTTAGCTACGCATAACGTTGCATGATGTAGTATGGATTTGAGTATTCGGTTTGGATGCAGCCGGTTGTGGAGGAGCTATTCCGTGTGCTGTTCGGTCAGTGCCCACTGACGCCCGTGGTGTCTGGGAACCAAAATTTAGTACTTGTGGTTGTAGATGCTCTAACCCTATTTTTCTTTCAAGAGTAACAACTTTTAAAGTTTTCAGACTTAAAAAAAATCGAGATTAACAATTTTTGAAGTCCGGAAAAATCAGGCACCGATTTATGAGGACGACCCAAGAGCCAACTCGCCCGTTCAAATCAGAACAGCGAATGATCAGCGATCCCTTGGCCCACGCGGCAGCAGCAGCACCGAGGCCGCATGTGACAACTCCCCCGCATCTCCATCGATCGATCGCGTCCCGCGCCCCGGTCGCTGCCACCCGGGCCCGCCCCGCACCCATCGCACACCCCCGGGCCCACCCGCCCCCCCCTCTCCGCCATTGCCGCAGCAGCAGTAGCGGGATAAGCACGCACGGCAGGCCAAGCCCAGGCCGCCATTCCCATCACGCAAACAGTTCCAGGATAAAAAAAAGATTACTTCCTCCCCAGGACAGGACAGGAGGAGGCGGAGGGCGAATCGTCCCGTCTCGTCTCGCCTCGCCACTTCTTCCTCCTCCCTCCCACCCCATCCCATCCCTGCGCCCGAGTTTATTATAAATACGCAGACCCCAATCGCGCCGGGTTTCGCTAGGGTTCGCGAGATTTCTCCTGCTGCCGCTGCCGCGCCTGCTCCGGTGGCCGGAAGCGGTTGGATCGATCCGGGTGTGCGGGGAGTGAGGGGGGATTTGTGCGTGCGGCGCGGGGGTTCCGGAGGGGGCTCGATTCGGCGAGGCTGGGGCGTGGGGGCAGGCGGTCGGGCCACTGGACCTGCGCCCACTGGCTGCGGGCCATGGCCGGGATCGACGGCGCCGGGGACGCCCCCGCCGCGCGGCTGCTCGAGTTGACG
The DNA here is from genome assembly GCA_963921465.1 of Triticum timopheevii. Classification (NCBI taxonomy): domain Eukaryota; kingdom Viridiplantae; phylum Streptophyta; class Magnoliopsida; order Poales; family Poaceae; genus Triticum; species Triticum timopheevii. Next base: position 58,025,830 of record OY997266.1, read on the forward strand.
CCCATGGAGCGCGTCGAGCAGGTGAACCCCTCTCCTTCTCCCCTGTCCTGGTCTTCTCTGATCTAACCACCCGTGGCGGCGGTTGCCTGTTTGCGCCTCTGCCCGTGCGCTCCTCTGTTTTTCTCTTGTGCCGTCGGTTGGTATTTAGTCCGGTGGTTCTTCAAACGATAGCGGTGCCCTATCTAACGTGAATGTGGCCGTCTCTAAAGCATAACCCCAAAACGATAGCGGTAAACCTGTAAGAGACATCATAGAGCGCACCATATCAAGTAAAGTACGATTACGACGTTCGGACACACCATTACGCTGTGGTGCTCCGGGTGGCGTGAGTTGCGAAACTATTCCACATTGTTTTAAGTGTAGGCCAAACTCGTAACTCAAATATTCTCCTCCACGATCAGATCGTAGAAACTTTATTTTCTTGTTACGATGATTTTCAACTTCACTCTGAAATTCTTTGAACTTTTCAAATTTTTCAGATTTATGCTTCATTAAGTAGATATACCCATATCTACTTAAATCATCTGTGAAGGTGAGAAAATAACGATATCCGCCACAAGCCTCAACATTCATCGGACCACATACATCTGTATGTATGATTTCCAACAAATCTGTTGCTCTCTCCATAGTACCGGAGGACGGCGTTTTGGTCATCTTGCCCATGAGGCACGGTTCGCAAGTACCAAGTGATTCATAATCAAGAGGTTCCAAAAGTCCATCAGTATGGAGTTTCTTCATGCGCTTTACACTGATATGACCTAAACGGCAGTGCCACAAATAAGTTGCACTATCATTATCAACTCTGCATCTTTTGGCTTCAACACTATGAATATGTGTATCACTACTATCGAGATTCATCAAAAATAGACCACTCTTCAAGGGTGCATGACCATAAAAAATATTACTCATATAAATAGAACAACCATTATTATCTGATTTAAATGAATAACCGGCTCGCATCAAACAAGATCCAGATATAATGTTCATGCTCAACGCTGGCACCAAATAACAATTATTTAGGTCTAATACTAATCCCGAAGGTAGATGTAGAGGTATCGTGTCGACCGCGATCACATCGACTTTGGAACCGTTTCCTACGCGCATCGTCACCTCGTCCTTTGCCAGTGTCCGCTTAATCCGTAGTCCCTGTTTCGAGTTGCAAATATTAGCAACAGAACCAGTATCAAATACCCAGGTGCTACTGCGAGCTCTAGTAAGGTACACATCAATAACATGTATATCACATATACCTTTGTTCACCTTGCCATCCTTCTTATCCGCCAAATACTTGGGGCAGTTCCGCTTCCAGTGACCAGTCTGCTTGCAGTAGAAGCACTCAGTATCAGGCTTAGGTCCAGACTTGGGTTTCTTCTCTTGAGCAGCAACTTGTTTGCTGTTCTTCTTGAAGTTCCCCTTCTTCTTCCCTTTGCCCTTTTTCTTGAAACTAGTGGTCTTGTTAACCATCAACACTTGATGCTCCTTCTTGATTTCTACCTCCGCAGCCTTTAGCATTGCGAAGAGCTCGGGAATCGTCTTATCCATCCCTTGCATATTATAGTTCATCACGAAGCTCTTGTAGCTTGGTGGAAGTGATTGGAGAATTTTGTCAATGACGCTATCATCCGGAAGAGTAACTCCCAGTTGAATCAAATGATTACAATACCCAGACATCTTGAGTATGTGCTCACTGATAGAACTATTCTCCTCCATCTTGCAGCTATAGAACTTATTGGAGACTTCATATCTCTCAATCCGGGCATTCTTCTGGAATATTAACTTCAACTCCTGGAACATCTCATATGCTCCATGACGTTCAAAACGTCGTTGAAGTCCCGGTTCTAAGCCGTAAAGCATGGCACATTGAACTATCGAGTAGTCATCAGCTTTGCTCTGCCAGACGTTCTTAACGTCGTCAGTTGCATCAGCAGCAGGCCTAGCACCTAGCGGTGCTTCCAGGACGTAATTTTTCTGTGCAGCAATGAGGATAATCCTCAAGTTACGGACCCAGTCCGCGTAGTTGCTACCATCATCTTTCAACTTAGCTTTCTCAAGGAACGCATTAAAATTCAACGGAACAACAACACGGGCCATCTATCTACAATCAACATAGACAAGCAAGATACTATCAAGTACTAAGTTCATGATAAATTTAAGTTCAATTAATCATATTACTAAAGAACTCCCACTTAGACAAACATCTCTCTAGTCATCTAAGTGATCACGTGATCCAAATCAACTAAACCATAACCGATCATCACGTGAGATGGAGTAGTTTTCAATGGTGAACATCTTATGTTGATCACATCTACTATATGATTCACGCTCGACCTTTCGGTCTCCGTGTTCCGAGGCCATATCTGCATATGCTAGGCTCGTCAAGTTTAACCTGAGTATTCTGCATGTGCAAAACTGGCTTGCACCCGTTGTAGATGGACGTAGAGCTTATCACACCCGATCATCACGTGGTGTCTGGGCACGACGAACTTTGGCAACGGTGCATACTCAGGGAGAACACTTCTTGATAATTTTTTAGTGAGAGATCATCTTAAAATGCTACCGTCAATCAAAGTAAGATAAGATGCATAAAGGATAAACATCACATGCAATCAATATAAGTGATATGATATGGCCATCATCATCTTGTGCTTATGATCTCCATCTTCGAAGCACCGTCGTGATCACCATCGTCACTGGCGCGACACCTTGATCTCCATCGTAGCATCGTTGTCGTTTACGCCATCTATTGCTTCTACGACTATCGCTACCACTTAGTGATAAAGTAAAGCAATTACAGGGCGTTTGCATTTCATACAATAAAGCGACAACCATATGGCTCCTGCCAGTTGCCGATAACTTCGGTTACAAAACATGATCATCTCATACAATAAAATATAGCATCATGTCTTGGCCATATCACATCACAACATGCACCGCAAAAACAAGTTAGACGTCCTCTACTTTGTTGTTGCAAGTTTTATGTGGCTGCTACGGGCTTAAGCAAGAACCAATCTCACCTACGCATTAAAACCACAACAATAGTTTGTCAAGTTGATGCTGTTTTAACCTTCGCAAGGACCGGGCGTAGCCACACTCGGTTCAACTAAAGTTGGAGAAACTGACACCCGCTAGTCACCTGTGTGCAAAACACGACGGTAAAACCAGTCTCGCGTAAGCGTACGCGTAATGTCGGTCCGGGCCGCTTCATCCAACAATACCGTCGAACCAAAGTATGACATGCTGGTAAGCAGTATGACTTATATCGCCCACAACTCACTTGTGTTCTACTCGTGCATATAACATCAAACCATAAAAACCTAGGCTCGGATGCCACTGTTGGGGAACATAGTAATTTCAAAAAATTTCCTACGCACACGCAAGATCATGGTGATGCGTAGCAACGAGAGGGGAGAGTGTTGTCTATGTACCCTCGTAGACCGAAGCGGAAGCGTTGACACAACGTAGAGGAAGTAGTCGTACGTCCTCCCGGTCCAACCGATCCAAGCACCGTTACTCCGGCACCTCCGAGTTCTTGACACACGTACAGCTCGATGACGCACCCCGATCTCCGATCCAGCAGAGGCGCGGGGAGGAGTTCCGTCAGCACGACGGCGTGGTGACGATCTTGATGTTCTCCTGTCGCAGGGCTTCGCCTAAGCACCGCTACAATATGACCGAGGTGTAATATCGTGGAGGGGGGCACCGCACACGGCTAAGGAACGATCTCAATGATCAACTTGTGTGTCTAGGGTGCCCCCCCGCCCCCGTATATAAAGGAGGGAGGGAGGAGGAGGCCGGCCTAGGGAGGAGGCGCGCCATAGGGGGGGCAAACCTACTCCAAGTAGGTTTGGCCCCCCTTTCCTATTAGGAGTAGGAGAAGGAAGGAAGAGGGGGGAGGAGAGAAGGAAAGGGGGGGCCAGGCCCCCTCCCAATTCGGATTGGGCTTGGGGGGGGGGGCGCGCCCCTCCCTTGCTCCTTCTCCCTCCCTTCCACTAAGGCCCAATAAGGCCCATATACTTACCGGGGGGTTCCGGTAACCTCCCGGAACTCCGGTATATTTCCAATCTCACCCGGAACCTTTATGGTGTCCAAATATATCCTTCCAATATATCAATCTTTATGTCTCGACCATTTCGAGACTCCTCGTCATGTCCGTGATCACATCCGGGACTCCGAACAACCTTCGGTACATCAAAATACATATACTCATAATATAACTGTCATCGAAACCTTAAGCGTGCGGACCCTACGGTTCGAGAACAATGTAGACATGACCGAGACACGTCTCCGGTCAATAACCAATAGCGGGACCTGGATGCCCATATTGGTTCCTACATATTCTACGAAGATCTTTATCGGTCAAACCGCACAACAACATACGTTGTTCCCTTTGTCATCGGTATTTTACTTGTCCGAGATTCGATCGTCGGTATCCAATACCTAGTTCAATCTCGTTACCGGCAAGTCTCTTTACTCGTTCCATAATACATCATCTCGCAACTAACTCATTAGTTGAAATGCTTGCAAGGCTTAAGTGATGTGTATTACCGAGAGGGCCCAGAGATACCTCTCCGACATTCGGAGTGACAAATCCTAATCTCGAAATACGCCAACTCAACAAGTACCTTCGGAGACACCTGTAGAGCACCTTTATAATCACCCAGTTACGTTGTGACGTTTGGTAGCACACAAAGTGTTCCTCCGGTAAACGGGAGTTGCATAATCTCATAGTCATAGGAACATGTATAAGTCATGAAGGAAGCAATAGCAATATACTAAACGATCGGGTGCTAAGCTAACGGAATGGGTCATGTCAATCAGATCATTCAACTAATGATGTGACCTTGTTAATCAAATAACAACTCCTTGTTCATGGTTAGGAAACATAACCATCTTTGATTAACAAGCTAGTCAAGTAGAGGCATACTAGTGACACTCTGTTTTTCTATATATTCACACATGTATTATGTTTCCGGTTAATACAATTCTAGCATGAATAATAAACATTTATCATGATATGAGGAAATAAATAATAACTTTATTATTGCCTCTAGGGCATATTTCCTTCAGTGAGATGGAGTAGTTTCAATGGTGAACATCACTATGTTGATCATATCTACTATATGATTCACGCTTGACCTTTCGGTCTTCGTGTTCCGAGGCCATATCTGTTATATGCTAGGCTCGTCAAGTTTAACCTGAGTATTCCGCGTGTGCAACTGTTTTGCACCCGTTATATTTGAATGTAGAGCCTATCACCCCCGATCATCACGTGGTGTCTCAGCACGAAGAACTTTCGCAATGGTGCATACTCAGGGAGAATACTTCTTGATAATTTTAGTGAGAGATCATCTTAAAATGCTACCGTCAATCAAAGCAAGATGAGATGCATAAAGGATAAACATCACATGCAATCAATATAAGTGATATGATATGGCCATCATCATCTTGTGCTTATGATCTCCATCTTCGAAGCACCATCGTGATCACCATCGTCACCGGCGCGACACCTTGATCTCCATCGTAGCATCGTTGTTGTTACGCCATTTATTGCTTCTACGACTATCGCTACCGCTTAGTGATAAAGTAAAGCAATTACAGGGCGTTTGCATTTCATACAATAAAGTGACAACCATATGGCTCCTGCCAGTTGCCGATAACTTCGGTTACAAAACATGATCATCTCATACAATAAAATATAGCATCATGTCTTGACCATATCACATCACAATATGCCCTGCAAAAACAAGTTAGACGTCCTCTACTTTGTTGTTGCAAATTTTACGTGGCTGCTACGGGCTTAGCAAGAACCGTTCTTACCTACGCATCAAAACCACAACGATAGTTCGTCAAGTTAGTGTTGTTTTAACCTTCGCAAGGACCGGGCATAGCCACACTCGATTCAGCTAAAGTGAGAGAGACACACACCCGCCAGCCACCTTTAAGCACGAGTGCTCATAACGGTGAAACCAGTCTCGCGTAAGCGTACGCGTAATGTCGGTCCGGGCCGCTTCATCTCACAATACCGCCGAACCAAAGTATGACATGCTGGTAAGCAGTATGACTTGTATCGCCCACAACTCACTTGTGTTCTACTCGTGCATATGACATCTACGCATAAAACCAGGCTCGGATGCCACTGTTGGGGAACGTAGTAATTTCAAAAAAAATTCTACGCACACGCAAGATCATGGTGATGGCATAGCAACGAGAGGGGAGAGTATTGTCCATGTACCCTCATAGACCATAAGCGGAAGCGTTATGACAACGCGGTTGATGTAGTCATACGTCTTCACGATCCGACCGATCCAAGTACCGAACGTACGGCACCTCCGAGTTCAGCACACGTTCAGCTCGATGACGATCTCCGGACTCCGATCCAGCAAAGTGTCGGGGATGAGTTCCGTCAGCACGACGATGTGGTGACGATGATGATGCTCTACCGGCGCAGGGCTTCGCCTAAACTCCGCGACGATATGACCGAGGTGGAATATGGTGGGGGGGGGGGGGCACCGCACACGGCTAAAGAACGATCCGTAGATCAACTTGTGTGTTCTAGGGTGCCCCCTGCCCCCGTATATAGAGGAGCAAGGGTGGGGGTGCAGCCGTCCCTAGGAGGAGGCGCGCCGGAGGAGTCCTACTCCCACTGGGAGTAGGACTCCCCCCTTTCCCTAGTTGGACTAGGACTTGGGGGGAAGGAGGAGAGGGGGGAAAGGAAAGGGGGGAGGGCGCCGCCCCCCCTCCTTGTCCTATTCGGACTTGGGGGGGAGGGGCACGCGGCTGCCCCTTGGCCCCTTCTCCTCTTCCTCCACTAGGCCCAATAAGGCCCATTAGGTAACCGGGGGGTTCCGGTAACCTCCCGGTACTCCGGTAAAATGCCGATTTCACCCGGAACACTTCCGATGTCCAAACATAGGCTTCCAATATATCAATCTTTATGTCTCGACCAATTCGAGACTCCTCGTCATGTCCGTGATCACATCCGGGACTCCGAACAAACTTCGGTACATCAAAACTTATAAACTCATAATAGAACTGTCATCGTAACGTTAAGCGTGCGGACCCTACGGGTTCGAGAACTATGTAGACATGACCTAGAACTATTCTCGGTCAATAACCAATAGCGGAACCTGGATGCCCATATTGGATCCTACATATTCTACGAAGATCCTTATCGGTCAAACCGCATAACAACATACGTTGTTCCCTTTGTCATCGGTATGTTACTTGCCCGAGATTCGATCGTTGGTATCCAATACCTAGTTCAATCTCGTTACCGGCAAGTCTCTTTACTCGTTACGTAATGCATCATTCCGTAACTAACCCATTAGCTACATTGCTTGCAAGGCTTATAGTGATGTGCATTACCGAGAGGGCCCAGAGATACCTCTCCGACAATCGGAGTGACAAAACCTAATCTCAAAATACGCCAACCCAGCATGTACCTTTGGAGACACCTGTAGTACTCCTTTATAATCACCCAGTTACGTTGTGACGTTTGGTAGCACCCAAAGTGTTCCTCCGGTAAATGAGAGTTGCATAATCTCATAGTTACAGGAACATGTATAAGTCATGAAGAAAGCAATAGCAATATACTAAACGATCAAGTGCTAGGCTAACGGAATGGGTCATGTCAATCACATCATTCTCCTAATGATGTGATCCCATTAATCAAATGACAACACATGTCTATGGTTAGGAAACATAACCATCTTTGATTAATGAGCTAGTCAAGTAGAGGCATACTAGTGACGTTGTGTTTGTCTATATATTCACACATGTATCATGTTTTCGGTTAATACAATTCTAGAATGAATAATAAAAATTTATCATGATATGAGGAAATAAATAATAACTTTATTATTGCCTCTAGGGCATATTTCCTTCAGTGGGCCCCCTGGACCTCCACCGACCTCAACTCCAACTCCATATATTCACATTCGCGAAGAAAAAAATCAGAGAGAAAGATTCATCGCGTTTTGCGATACGGAGCCGCCGCCAAGCCCTAAACTCTCTCGGGAGGGCTGATCTGGAGTCCGTTCGGGGCTCCAGAGAGGAGGATTCGTCGCCGTCGTCATCATCAACCATCCTCCATCACCAATTTCATGATGCTCACCGCCGTGCGTGAGTAATTCCATCGTAGGCTTGCTGGACGGTGATGGGTTGGATGAGATTTACCATGTAATCAAGTTAGTTTTGTTAGAGTTTGATCCCTAGTATCCACTATGTTCTGAGATTGATGTTGCTATGACTTTGCTATGCTTAATGCTTGTCACTAGGCCCCGAGTGCCATGATTTCAGATCTGAACCTATTATGTTTTCATGCATATATGTGAGTTCTTGATCCTATCTTGCAAGTCTATAGTCACCTACTATGTGTTATGATCTGGCAACCCCGAAGTGACAATAATCGGGACCACTCCCGGTGATGACCATAGTTTGAGGAGTTCATGTATTCACTATGTGCTAATGCTTTGTTCCGGTTCTCTATTAAAAGGAGGCCTTAATATCCCTTAGTTTCCAATAGGACCCCGCTGCCATGGGAGGGTAGGACAAAAGATGTCATGCAAGTTCTTTTCCATAAGCACGTATGACTATATTCGGAATACATGCCTATATTACATTGATGAACTGGAGCTAGTTCTGTGTCACCCTATATTATAACTATTACATGAGGAATCACATCCGACATAATTATTCATCACTGATCCAATGCCTACGAGCTTTTCACATATTGTGCTTTGCTTATTTACTTTACCGTTGTCACTGTTACAATTACTACAAAACTGCTACTGTTACTTTTGTCACTGTTACCATTACTTTCATACTACTTTGCTACTAAATATTTTGCTGCAGATAATAAGTTATCCAGGTGTGGTTGAATTGACAACTCAACTACTAATACTTGAGAATATTCTTGGGCTCCCCTTGTGTCGAATCAATAAATTTGGGTTAAATACTCTACCCTCGAAAACTGTTGCGATCCCCTATACTTGTGGGTTATCAATATACAACAATGAGATTTGGTGTCAGGTTCTTCGGACCAATTCAAGGGGTTCAACGACGACGACTGCAACTCCACGCTGGTCCTTACAGACACATGCTCGAAGACTTCTCGTATGTCATCGACAAGGTTAGACTGATTCGCATGGGAGCGACGACAACGACACATCGACGGTTCGTTCTGGCGGCGACAATGGTCGTTCGATAGTCTAAAGGCCTCAATGTATTTCTTATTATGTTTATTATGGTGCTTTTGTACTTCTGGTGAACCTCTGTAACATTTATTTTCCTTTCAAACAATGTTTTTTTTGCTCGCTATGAGTGTTTACCGGGGGAGGAAGCAACGAGAAGTGGGATTTTTGTTTTTGTTTTTGTTTTGTTTTTGTTTTTGTTTTTGTTTTTGTCACTCTAATTTGTGCACATTTTTTTAAGCCACTCTATCTCTTAACATTTTACTTTTGCCACTCTAGCCTTGTCAGATTGGTATAATAATTAACTTGCCCTCCATTTATTTTTGTTTTTGCCACTCGAAATGGCATTTGTGATATAATTTCTAAAGATAAGAGTGACAAAAGTGCTATATCAAATTTTATAATAGTATGAGAAAATAGGCAAAGCTAGGGCAGCGGAAGGAGAATTTCCCCATGAGAAATGCGGTTACGACCCAGTAACGAAAACCCTAATTTTCTTTCAAGAAACAGTAACCGACACTCCCCATATCTAGCGCAAATCTAGGACGGATACGGGGACGCCTAGGCATGCTCGCCACGTTGGACCCCGCCCACGCTGGCCCACCCGGCTTCACATAAAATGGACCCTATCCGCACTTCGGCCGAAACCCTAGCCGCATTCTACTCCACTCCCCTCTCCTCCTGCACTACCAATCTCCTCGCCGGCCAGCTCTGGAGTTCTCCTCCATGGCGGCGCCTGGATCCGACTCCGACATGTCCGGATCCGAGGACTATGAGCTCATCCCTTGCATCCTCGAGGAACAGATGTCCGCTCACGCTGCTCTTTGACGCTCCTGGGAGGAGTGCGTTCTCCCACGGTCTCCAGCGAGTCGGCGGGAATCCGTTGCCCAACTGGCGGTCGGATCTGGGGCCAGAGGATAAAGTCGCATGTCGCCGACAGTGGACACCATGGCCGCATGGCGCAACCCCGCCATGTCGTCGAAACCTTTTAGGTCGCACCTTGTCCCCGCGTGGATCAACTTCTTCGGTCCTCGTTTCTTTCATAGTCCTTTTTCTTGTAGTCCGATGACATGTATTTAGCTACGCACAACGTTGCGTGATGTGGTATGGATTTGAGTATTCGGTTTGGATGCAGCCGGTTGTGGAGGAGCTATTCCGTGTGCTGTTCGGTCAGTGCCCACGGACGCGCGGGGTGTCTGGGAACCAAAATCTAGTACTTGTGGTTGTAGATGCTCTAACCCTATTTTTCTGGAATTTAAAAATCAAGAGTAACAACGTTTAAACTTTTCAGACTTAAAAAAAATCGAGATTAACAATTTTTGAAGTCCGAAAAAATCAGGCACCGATTTATGAGGACGACCCAAGAGCCAACTCGCCCGATCAAATCAGAACAGCGAATGATCAGCGATCCCTTGGCCCACGCGGCAGCAGCAGCACCGAGGCCGCACGTGACAACTCCCCCGCATCTCCACCGATCGATCGCGTCCCGCGCCCCGGTCGCTGCCACCCGGGCCCGCCCCGCACCCATCGCACACCCCCGGGCCCACCCGCCCCCCCTCTCCGCCATTGCCGCAGCAGCAGTAGCGGGATAAGCACGCACGGCAGGCCAAGCCCAGGCCGCCATTCCCATCACGCAAACAGTTCCAGGATAAAAAAAAAAGATTACTTCCTCCCCAGGACAGGACAGGAGGAGGCGGAGGGCGAATCGTCCCGTCTCGTCTCGCCTCGCCACTTCTTCCTCCTCCCTCCCACCCCATCCCATCCCTGCGCCCGAGTTTATTATAAATACGCAGACCCCAATCGCGCCGGGTTTCGCTAGGGTTCGCGAGATTTCTCCTGCTGCCGCTGCCGCTGCCGCTGCCGGGGTCTGCTCCTCTCGCTGGTGGCTGGAAGCGGTTGGATCGATCCGGGTGTGTGGGGAGTGAGGTGAGGGGGGATTCGTGCGTGCGGCGCGGGGTTCCGGAGGGGGCTCGATTCGGCGAGGCTGGGGCGTGGGGGCGGGCGGTCGGGCCACTGGACCTGCGCCCACTGGCTGCGGGCCATGGCCGGGATCGACGGCGCCGGGGACGCCCCCGCCGCGCGGCTGCCCGAGTTGACGCCCATGGAGCGCGTCGAGCAGGTGAACCCCTCTCCTTCTCCCCTGTCCTGGTATTCTCTGATCTAACCACCCGTGGCGGCGGTTGCCTGTTTGCGCGTCTGCCCGTGCGCTCCTCTGTTTTTCTCTTGTGCCGTCGGTTGGTTACTAGTCCGGTGGTTCTCCGAGCCGCGAGGGTTCCACACATAGCCAGCGCGATTCCTTCCCTGATCGCTGGGACGGCTCGCGATTTGCGTTTGTGGAGTCGACGGCCGTGTTTACCGGCCGATGCAGTAGGACATTGGGAATTTTTGTGTGCGAATAACCAAACTGTTCCAGACTTTTATTGGAAGTTTCGATGATTCAGGAAGGTAGTACAGTACAACTGTTTGCAGAATCCTTCAATTTTGCTAATGTAGTGGCATTGTGTCCCCCCCTGCAGAAGCTGATCGCCTGCGGAGTTCCGGAAGAGCAGCTGCGGGAGGACCATCAGGAAGCCCTGCTCATGTACTTGGAGGAGCACGCCGAGTTTTATGAGGTCACGGCGGCCATCTTGTCAGCGGGCACCGAGATATCGGAGGCCCGCAAGTCCTCGAAGAAGGATGAAGACAGCGGCAGCAGCAGCGACAGAGATGCGTACAGCGAGAGCTTGTCGTGGTTGCAGTGGATGATGTTCCGCAACGAGCCGGATGCAGTGCTTGATGACATGGAGCATAGCAGCGCGGGAGAGCGCGCTGTCTGCGGGTCTGTCTGGGGGCAGAACGACCTCGCTTACCGCTGCCGGACCTGCGAAAACGACTCCACATGCGCCATCTGCGTTCCATGCTTCCAGAATGGTAACCACGAGGATCATGATTACTCCATCATGTATACAGGTGGTGGATGTTGTGACTGCGGGGATGCTACTGCCTGGAAGCGTGAAGGGTTCTGCTCGAGGCACAAGGGGGCCGAACAGATTAAGCCTCTTTCCGAGGAGCTTGCGAGCTCTGTGGGGCCTGTGTTGGATGAGCTCTTGCTCTTCTGGAAGGAGAGGCTTTGTCTGGTGGAAGCCCCAACTCGGAAGGCTGACGGGGGTACCCCCTGCAAGAATATTGCTGAGGAGTTGACGACTTCTATTGCTGACATGCTGCTTCGCTTCTGCACCTCTAGTGAAAGTCTTCTTAGTTTTGTGTCCCAAAGGATCCGTGAATCACCAGATCTCTTGGATGTATTGACGAGGGCGGAAAGGTTGCTGGACAAGGAAGTTCTGAAAAATTTGCATGAGCTGCTATTGAAACTTATCACTGAACCAGCTTTTAAGTACGAGTTTGCCAAAGTTTTCATACAGTACTATCCTGGTACATTTTCTGAAGTTATTAAAGGGAACAATGATAATCTGCTGGACGAGTATCGACTGATACCGACTTTTTCTGTCCAAATATTTACCGTGCCTACGCTGACTACAAGGCTTGTGCGGGAGCACAATTTGTTGGGTATTCTTCTTGAATGTTTGACAGTTCTATTTCTTTCTTGCGTTGGTGAGGATGCTCATTTACAGGTATGCTTGACTTCTTTCCGTCGCTCAAAAAATTAGATGTTTATGCTTTACCCAGTCACTGTGCACTGATGGGATATTATTACTTTCCAAGCATAATTGCTATACTTTTTCAAAGCTGCTGGTACAATTCGCGTCGAACATATTTCTGTTATCAGTAACAGGGCATAGGCCCTGAATGTTGGCTTGTCATAAACATCAGCGCATCTATCATCTCTCCAATTATTGCATAAGTAAAGAGATAAATAGCATGTCAACATACTTGGATTACTGGGGGTGGATGATCAACGTTTAACAGAAATATGTTCAAACACTTCAGGACAATGTTTTTGTTGGTTTTCGATAAATGTGTGTATGCTAACAGATCCCAGATAGATTTTGGTTTCACTTTGGTGTTCTGTCGCGATGTTTATAGCTACTTAATATTATTGTGATTAGTACAGTGTAATGTGATTTCATATGGTCACAGGAATATTTTCACTTTGTTATTTGCAGACAAGCAAATGGGGAAATTTGTATGATTCTTCTCTTAGATTATTGGAAGATACACGCTATGTCGTGAGCCATGAGGAGGTTTCCAAGTATGTTGCTTATGAGAGGCCTGATCTAACAAGGTCATGGATTAAGCTATTGTCACTTGTGCAAGGAATGGATCCTCAGAAGAGAGTGACAAGTATTCATGTTGAAGATGAGAATGAGAATCTAGCTTCGCCTTTCATGCTAGGACATTATCTTGGGATCATTCAGAATCTTTTGATGAAGGGAGCCTTTTCTTCTCCTGGGCAACAAGAGTCAACTGATGTTACTGTATGCTCCACTGCGATAAAAGGCATGGAAAGTGCCGAGAATCAGCGTCATGCTAAAGTTGGAAGGGTCTCCCAGGAGAACTTGGTATGCAATTCAAGTACCAGAGAGAGTGCTTCGAGCAGTGAATTACCAGCACCTGCTACCTGTTTAATTCGTCAGTGCTTGAAAGCTATTGAGAGCTGGCTGGAACCTGGTCCTCGGAGGAGAAAGTTGTCGTCCCTCGATGCTAGCAGCACTGATGCTCGCAATTTTCTGGTCTTGCTTGAAGACACTTTGACTACTAACAAAGGTGGATCAAGTAAACAGATTGGTGATGTGGGCATGAAGGTGAATGAAGGATCCCAAATAGACGATGCTGCAGATTATCATGAAGTGGTCACTTCTCCTGCCCAAGAATCCGACGACATGATGCTGATAGATCAAGTAGGATCGCCTCAGGTTGGAAATGACGCAGGCAAGGGAAAGATGAATGAAAGTAGCAATGGATTAGATGTACAATCACACTCTGAAAATGCCATTTCTGTTGCTCTGACCGATGGCAGCCTTCTATACGCTCACCCAGATTCAAGAATTGATGAACTAGGAATACTGAACATGACAAGCTGGCCTCGTGTTGTCTTTGATGTCGGTTCACAAGAAACATCTTTTCATATCCCATTACACCGTATGCTTTCTTTACTATTGCGTAAAGCAATGAAGACATGTTTCGGAGAGGATGCCAAACCAGAGGAATGTTCAGTTGTGCAGCCCAAGGAGTTTTTCTCTCAGGTACTTGGAGGTTTCAAGCCTTATGGGTTTGCTTCAATTGTAATGGAGCATCCATTAAGAGTGAGAGTATTTTGCGCACAAGTGCGTGCTGGAATGTGGCGTAAGAACGGAGATGCAGCTATACTGAGTGCTGAGTGGTACCGCTCTGTGCAATGGTAATTTCTTTGCTCACCTCAAATAAATTGCTATTCAACTAACAGTCCTGAAGTTATATTGTTACCCATCTTTCCAGGCTTGAACAGGGCTTGGAGTCGGATCTGTTTCTGCTGCAATGCTGTGCTGCATTATCTTCTCCAGAGTTCTTTGTGAAGACCATTCAAGAAAGATTTGGTTTGTCGAATTATATATCTCTGGTTCTCACAGAACAGAACGAGTAAGCCCCAAGTTGTTCTGTAATGACTTCGACTTCTATTTCTGTTAACATATTGCTTCCTTAAATTTTCGGTGGTACATGTATGTACTTTTTGTGTTGATAATCCAGTCAACTGCTTGTTGTCACTACTTGCCACATGAAGGTTTTCATTGATCACATAAGTTAAAAATGACTTAAACCCTGCATTCATCAACATACTTCTTGTGTAACCATGTATTACTCTATTTTATATTCTGGTCTTGTGGAGTATGCTCAGTTTTATCTTCATTGATCTATTTTCTGTCATTACCACTAAGCTATTGTCGTTAACCATTCCATTTAATTGTTCTTTTGTGACGGTGGGAAGTACACAGCTTGTCACGCTGTGATATATTGAACTCTTTTAAGTTTACTGTGTCTTTTTTTAGTTGCGCATTTGAGTGATGTTCAGGTCAACTTTTTTTTGTTTATCATCTGATGACACAACAGCCTTAGGCAATATCTTCTTGTTGCTTCTGTGCATTTCCTGTCAATGTTTTCATCATATCCAGATTATAATAGTTTGCCTGGACAGTTCTGTTAAATGCTGATTTTTATGTCTTTCAGATATGAGCCAGTTCTAATGCAAGAAATGCTAGTTTTTCTTATACAACTAGTCAAAGAACGCAGATTTATTGGGCGTTCGACAGCAGACAACTTGAAGAGAGAATTGATTTATAAATTGGCTGTTGGAGATGCCACCCATAGCCAGATTGTGAAGTCTCTTCCCAGGGACCTTTCGTCAAGTGACCAACTTCAAAGTGTTCTAGATTCACTCGCAGTTTACTCTAATCCATCTGGAATGAAACAGGTTTTAATCCTTGAAATTGTATAACATGCTTCAGCGATTCCTTCTTTACATTCGAATGCATGACTAATAAGAAAAAATATCACAGGGCAAGTATGTGCTTCGCAAAGCATTCTGGAAGGAATTGGACTTGTATCACCCGCGCTGGAATTCCAGAGAAATACAGATTGCTGAAGAGAGATATTACCGTTTTTGCAAAGTTTCTGCTCTTAACGCTCAACTACCTCAATGGACTCATGTTTTTAGCCCTCTGCACAGTATTTCTAAGATAGCCACCTCCAAAGCTGTCCTTCAAATTGTTCGTGCTGTTCTCTTCTATGCTGTTTACACCGAAGCATCATCGGTATCACGTGCCCCGGACAATGTTCTTGTGATGGGTTTGCACCTTCTTTCCTTGGCACTTGATATATGTGAATCAGAGAGTCGAACGTATGCGGACAAATATGGGATGGACATAGTGCAGCATGATGCTGAATCATGGGTTGTCCTGTCATCGTATGCAGAAGAGACTTTTCCCATATTGACCTACTCTACTGAATCAGTCTCTCCAGGGTCTGACAAAGTAAAGAATGAGAGCATGCTAACCTTGCTTGTTTCACTAATGCGCAAGTACAACGAAGAGAATGACAGCACCTTTTCTGGATCCAAGTACTGCAATGTTCCATCTCTAGTTGAGAGTTTGTTAAAAAGATTTGCCAAGTTAAGTAAGCAGTGCATGTCTGCATTAAGACAAATGGCACCGCAAGTAGTTCCATCTATTCCGGATCATGGTAGCACTAAACAGAATTCTGGATCTCCAGATCTGATGGACAAGAAGGCAAAAGCGCGCCAACGTCAGGCCGCAATCATGGTAAATGCTTAATTAAAAAAGTTAACTAAATATTTTCGAGGCATCTTGAGTTTCAGCTTTTGTCAAATAAATTGTTTGGATGGACTTACAAAACCCGGGCATATAATTTTTCGTATCTAATCTGTATGTCAGGCAAAAATGAAAGCAGAGCAGTCAAAATTTGCTGAAAGTATGAAGGCATCAGAAAATGAAGGGCATCCTGATGCAACATTTGAGCCAGATGCATCCAGTTCAACCGCCGTTGCCTCTGAGGAGTCACGACCAGTTTGCTCTCTATGCCGGGATTCGGATTCCAAAAGTCCACTCTGCTATTTGATTCTTCTTCAGGTAATAATCCTTGACTCGACAATGGTGATTCTCTTTTCTGTAGTAATTTGTCAACATAAAGTACCTTTCTCTGTCCCATGTGCAAAAGCATGGCAATTGGACTACAAATTTTCTGTTATGTTATGTTGGTTGTATAGTATTCTTACTTGTTCTATAATCTAGAAATCTCGGCTTGCATCTTTTGTTGAAACGGGCAATCCGTCCTGGGATAATTTGAGTCAATCAAAGAAGACATCTGGGTCCATCAGACGAGAAAAATCAACCGATTCCTCGGGTGCTGGGTCTTCTAGTTCAGAGGAACTTGTCAGGGATACAACGATAGAACCTTCCTTTGAATTAGACAGCATGGAAGTTGACGCATTTCTTGATTTCTCAAATGAGCAACATCCACTGATTAGATATATATCATGTTTCCCAAGTGGACGCTGTACTGGCAATGCAGATGACAATATCTCCCTTGAGACAATTGAGGCTGATGTATACAAGTCTATCATAAATGATCTGGTTGGCATTCAAGGTGGTGAGCAGAGTTTGTCTACTTCAAATCTCACAGCTGGCTCCAAGACAAGCACAAGCCCTAAAAGTTCTGTTCTGGGAACATATGTTACTTGTCTTTCAACAAAATACCGTCTTTCTTCTTTCTGTGATGTAGCCTCCAAATCTTCTGCCCCAGTAACAATAAGAAACAGATTTGGCCCCGTTGATTGTGATGGCATCCACATCTCTTCTTGTGGACATGCTGTACACCAAGAATGTCATGATCGATATTTGTTTTCCTTGAAACAAAGGTATGCTGCACGGTTTCCATTCAAATCCCTTGAATTCATTCTTATAAAGTTCAAATAGGATACACTATTTCATATTGTGCCTTTGAGTAGTTTTCTGTTTGAGTTGGCATCTCACAGTTATCCATACAAATATAATAAGCATGAGTTGTCTTTGATCCAACCAATTCAGACCATCCAAAAAGCATTGATCCAATGGAGCCTGCATTAGTGGTTGTCTTATGATGGCTTCTCACACTTCTCTTGATTGAATCTACAATTTCAGTGCAGCAACTTTACTTTTTTGTTTCTTGACAGATATATCAGGAGACTAGGTTTTGAAGGAGGTCATATTGTCGATCCTGATCTGGTATTTTCTACTGATGCATCAGACACTTTTGTCTTCTTTCTTTTGCTAATTCTGTACTTACACCTAGCTTTGTACAGGGAGAGTTGCTGTGTCCAGTGTGTCGCAGATTTGCAAATTCCATTCTTCCGGCATCACCGGATTTCTCTGGTATAACTAGGAAGGCGATGCCAATTGCTCAAACCATGCCTACTGAAGCTGCTGCAACTGTACATAATTTACAGTTCCCTCGCGCACTGGCCCTCCTTGAAAGTGCCAGAAAAATTGTTGGACAAAGCACATTTCTAAAAGCTTTTCCTGGGAATGTGAATGACACTGCGGAGCCAGCTTTAGATCCTTCCCTTCGAAGACTTACTATGCTTTACTATCCTCGCAGCAAAAGCAGCTTTTCAGCATCTGAAAGGCTAAGCCCATCCTTGTTTCTCTGGGAAACACTTCGGTACTCTGTCGTTTCAACAGAGATTGCTTCTCGTGATAGAATGTCAAGCTATTCTGCTCAATCGAAGTCTTGCTTAGAATCTCTGCGCAGTGAATTGAATTCATCGAGTGGATTCATATTGTCTCTATTGTTTCGTGTTTCTCACTCTGCACGTGTTCTGAACCGCCGTGAGGTTCTTCTGAGATTTGAAGGTATCCAACTGTTAGCAGGGTCTATTTGCTCTGGTATTTCTGGCGATAAAGATCTTTTGGATGCTACCAAGCGAAAAGGTATATAGGGCACCTTGGCCCCCTTTGTACAATCTTCCTACCGCAAGATTTTTTCCAGGGTTGTTTCTTAGTACTCACCTACTATAGCTATCACGGTAAATTATATAGTTATTAAAAAGATCAGATGGGTAACTTGTATGATGTACCTAATTTTGTGTTTTTGGATCTTGTTTACTGGAAATTCAAATCACTATAACTTGCATGTGCAGGAATATACCATATTTATGTATCCTCTTTCTCACATTTCTGTTTTTGATAGGCACTTCGCTACCTATGGTTGACCCGGAAAGTGAGGGTGAAATATTTCCTGATATTCAATTTTGGAAGCAATGTGCTGATCCAATCCTTGCTCAAGATCCATTTTCTTCATTGATGTCAGCACTTTTCTGTCTACCTGTTGAAGTTTTGACATCCACAGAATTCTTCATCCCTATTGTTCATCTATTCTACATTGTTTGTGTCATTCAGGTATACTGTTCTGCAATCTCCCACCACCTACATATTTCTGCTATGGTGTATTTCTCTGTTAACATATGCATTGTGCTGTAGGCACTAATAACATGCTATCGGGAAGAAGCCTTTGACAGATCAAACTTCCATAACTGCCTTCTCAACGATGTTTGCCAGGAGATGTCAGGATATGATATTGCTAGAGAATATTTTGTATCTAAGCACATCGATCCCTCTTGTGATCCAAAAGATATGGTACGGAGATTAACACATCCTTATCTTCGGAGGTGTGCATTGCTTTGGGAGCTGCTAAAATCCTCTTCCTCAGCACCCTTATATGACAGTTCCAATATTTGGGAAGGGTCACATCTTCACTTAGATAGTAGCACAGCGGAAGGCAATTCTTCACTGGCAATTGAGCTGGATGGAGTCCGAGAACTGGAACACCTCTTTCAAATTCAGCCACTGGACCTGATTCTCAAAGATGAGTGTGTACACATGCTTGCCTTAAGATGGTCTCAACATTTCTGTGAAGACTACAGATCTCGCAAGTATAGAGGCATCCTCTTTTCTACCCCCGCGGTCCCATTCAGGCTGATGCAGTTACCACCTGTCTACCAAGTTCTCCTAGAAAGGTTTAGTTTGAATCTTCTAAGTTTTCTGGTCTGTGTACGTGTGTGTGTTCAGTGGCTTCAGGAGCTTGACTTTGGTTTGCAACTTAACATCTTACTCTTTTGTCCACCAGATATGTCAAGATGCAATGCCCTGATTGTGGTTCAGTGCCTGATGAGCCAGCGTTATGTTTGCTTTGTGGCAAGCTATGTTCACCTAGTTGGAAACCATGCTGCAGGTGAGTGTTTCAGCTTTTGTACTCCCCACTCCACCAATGTTTGTTCTTCTGTACTTTATGAAATGTTAAACCTGTTCTTTTTCTAATGTTTAGGGCTGGTAAATGCCTAAATCATGCGTCTCAGTGTGGTGCTGGTGTTGGCATATTTCTTTTGGTGAGGGTATGTGTCACATCATCCCTCTTCATCCGATGAAGTTACTGTCACATTTTTCTGCTCTTTTTTTGCGATATCAAAAGATCTTGTCGGTTTTGATAGTTGCTCTTTGCAGAAAACAACAATCCTGTTGCAACGATCGGCTCGTCTTGCATTTTGGCCATCTCTGTACCTTGATGCTTTCGGTGAGGAGGTATTGGACTTACTAATGAACATTTTCATTTAATACTTGAGCCTTTTTTCGGCCACTCCGGATATATTTCATCCATGTATGATTCCATATCAGTACCTGCTGCCAAATCAACTGAAGAACATAGGCAATGTAGTATATCTGTTACTGAATTAATTTTAGGAACCGTCTCCACCAAATAATCGAGTGAACTGACCAACCAATATTTTTTTGGACTGAAAACTGACCAACCAATATAGCTGCCGGGTCCATGAGGGACGCTATCAAAGAGTCCGGCGACACTTAGACTGCAGTCTGCTGCACCACCACCATCCTAGAATATGCACCATGATATGATGCAAATATGATTTAACTTAATCACACAATAGTTGACATGGAGGGTTTGAGCATTGCATGTAGAGTGAATTGCGTGAACTGCCATAAACTTAGCCGTAAATCTTTTGAAGCATATCATGGTGTTCCATTTCCTGCCTACAAAAAGAGAAATGGTTCTTTTTGATGGTTACCTCGTGATACAAAGCTATGAAGTATGCAACACCTCGTGATAATATGCGCTGCCAAGTGGTGCACCAAACAAATGATACGACCAAAGGCTGTCGGGATTTTTCTTTTCTTTTTTAGAAGCTACCTTGTACCCCTTGCTTATGCATGTATGTACCTTTTGGATGCAGGATCATGAAATGCACAGAGGAAAGCCCTTGTATCTTAGCCAAGAAAGATACGCAGCCCTCACATATCTGGTAACAGTCTCTTTTGTTTATCCTCT
Organism: Triticum timopheevii; assembly: GCA_963921465.1. NCBI lineage: Eukaryota > Viridiplantae > Streptophyta > Magnoliopsida > Poales > Poaceae > Triticum > Triticum timopheevii. The sequence continues at coordinate 58,046,829 of OY997266.1, forward strand.
ATATTTTTCATGGATCTATGTTCAAGATGGGATAACATGTTCTCTTTTGATTTGATAGGTGGCATCTCATAGCCTTGACCGGACTTCTGAAGTTCTGCGGCAAACAACCATCAGCTTTTATACATCTGATTAAGTGCATCGTTTTGAGGAACAATGCCCAAAGGTTTGGATAATGTTTGTTTTTATCATGGAATACTTGGAAGTGCCGTGAAGCATTGTATGTTTTCCAGGATTAAGAAAACTGGCATATCACCTATCCCATAGTAGCCCTGCTGTTACTATTACCTCCCTCCCAAAAAACTATTCTTACATTTGTCTAGATACGGATGTATCTAGATACGTTTGTGTTAGATACATGTGTATTAGACAAATCTAAGACAAGCTTTTTGGGATGGAGGTAATATTCCTCTACTGACTGTTCTAGTCAAAGCATATGTGTTCAGAAACTATTTTTTTACAACAGAGCTCGTACAGTACATGACAAGAAAGAATATGGTTTGACATAGTCATGTACTCCCTCTGTAAAGAAATATAAGAGTGTTTAGATCACTACTTAGTGATCTAAACACTCATATATTTCTTTACGGAGGGAGTAGTTTGCAATATATATTTCATCTCGTTGCTTGTTATGGGCTCATATTATATATCCCCACCGTTTATGTCTGCATTTCTTGCCGCGGTACGAACCATGGTAACCATGTTGATCTTGGTGTAGCTGTTTTATTGACAGGATCATGTGATGTGCATATTTTCTGGGAACTGTCGTCTAGCTTCATATTCATGCTTTCCAGTGATGGTGAATTGCATCCATTCCCAAGGTGATAACCACAGCATTTTGTTTTGCACGTGCATGGGCACACATGTTTTCTCTTTGATTACCCCTTTCTGAAACTCGTCCCATTTTAGGTGGCACGGAATCTGCCAGACTATCGAGCCGTGCGTCGGTGTTTCAAACCTTGTTCGCGCACAATGTACAGCGGTGCCTATGGTGCCCCTTTTTTCTTTACTTTTTCGTTCTGTTAGCATGTGACCAGATGGTTGGTTGAACTGTTCACATTGTACAAATTCGCCATGCGAAACTATCTGCAAGAAATGTAGGCTAATTAAACTGGTAACTGCCATCAAATGCAGCATCGTGCAGTATGCGTCCCTTTTTGTTTTTGCTTGAAAATCCCCCACTCACACAAAAAAAGAACAAATTTGAACAATGAGTATGTAACGCTCAACGGATCCAGTGCACATGCCGACCGCCCATCTGATCTATTTTTGATCAGATGGGCTCAGGAGGGTTCTCCGAGCACATCACCGCCGCTGGTGTGAGGAGCTCCCACCTGCGCTGCCTCCACCCAGTGCGCACTGGCCATGGCATTGCTTAGCCCTGCCCTGAGGTTAGCCCGTCGTGCCCCTACCCTTCCTTCTCGGGCTCCTCGCCATAATCTCTCTCTAGGATGGGGCTGGGATGTTTTGTTTCCAAACAAATGGTCTATTACAATTGCAAAAAAGTTTTTGTTGCAAAAGGGACATGTTTTAACCTTGCAAAAAAAACTTGCAATGTTTTTCTGCAACAAGTTCTGTGTAGCTGAATTTTTCTGCACTAGGGTGTGGCAAAACTAAATATTTTTCTGCATGGATCTCAATGGTATACATAACCAAGTTAGCGAGAATGTAAGGCTTGCAGAAAATACCCGTAATCTCGTTTAGTTAGTTTTTGCTAGCTTGATAGTTCATTTTCCACAAACAAACAAAAAACCTTTTTGACTATCATATCATAAGTGGACTTTAAACGGGATTAAACGGGACCCGGTTGACATCCCTAGCAACACCACTCTTGTTGCAAAGGCAGCCGCTTGCGTGGGCACATCAGACGGTCATTAGCGGGTCCATCCAATGGTCATGGAGGCAGTAAATTTTTCTTTAAACCCGACATGCATAATAATTAATTTTGTTGGGAGTGATGGGTTAGGCCAAAACACTAACAACTCGTTTGGCTCCCCTGATTTCATTTCATTTGGCTGAAATGAAATGGCTGAATCTAGATTCCAAATCCAAATTTCATGTTTGGCTGTCACTAGGATTTTGAGGTCAAATCTGTACCAGAACCAAAATGAGCATGAAACTATACCAGCACCAACGCACTAGCCTTTGTGCTAGGAATAAATAGTATGAACAAATCTGTACCAAAACCAACATTGACAGCTCGTTTGTTCACACATGGCAATATTTTGCATTAAACTGAACCATGCCAATACATATAACTTAAACATGAGACTTTGTAAAAAGTTAATCTTTGCAATACGACAAAGGTTCACAACAACATCAAATGATCATAATCTAGTCAAGGTTACATAAAAACTGAATCTTTGCATTATTAGCACCATCCAAGAAAGATTTTCATTGCTCAAGGATCTTCATTTCTTCGTTCTGTTCGTTCAACATCACACTTCACCCAATATTTCCTGCAAAATATGATGAGAAATGGTGACATATGGCCTCATAGGGCAATAAACAATCCTTGAACACAATGGTTGGTAGAAATTGCTCAAAGTGAAAGATGAGGATAGCCAAGAAGACAAATCGAAGTGTCACACGATAAGCTTTAGCTTGCAACAATCTCTAGGAAGGGTAAGAAAACTCAACTTGATATAGAAAATTTTCAAAGGTTAACTTGCACTTCATTTGCACAATTATCATGAATCGAAAGGTAATAGCAAAAAACATCAACAACCGAGTAGGTTAAGTAGGACCGAAACTAAGTCGATAAAAGACTACAACCACTAAATAAGCATATCTGGTTGATGTATTCTAGACTAATAATGCCACCTCTCGACCGAAGAAAAAAAGACTAGTTCATAAGAGACCTTCAAACACACTGAATATTTATGTGCATGCAAAATATGTTCATAAAACCTTGTTTCCGGAGACATGGCAAAACAAGTTGTTCCCAAACATGGCAGGAAAACGTTGTTTTATCAAGCCATGTTTGGGAATACCTGGCAGGAAAACCTTATTAAGATGATAACATAAAACCTTCTATCATGCTAATCTCAAACATGGAAATAGGTAAGTACATAAATATGATGAAAAGCAAGCAAGCTGCTGCCTCCTCTGCTCCATATTGGCATGACAAAATACAGGACACCCATAATATTGTACTATAACAAACAACTAAGGACAAAATGCAGCAGAGCTTGCTAGCTGGTAACTAATCACAGAACAAGAAACATACCTTCATTGGTTGATTTGCTTGAGGATCCATTTCTTCTTCATCCTTTCAGGCAGCGCCATAAGAGCCTTGAACTTGCGGTCATCTGCTATGAGGATATCATAAGCTGCTAGCAAGCCATCATCATCCAGTCCCACAATTGCATTGAGAGCGTCAAGTATTTCTTCAGGAGAGGAGGGTTTCTCAGGAGGAGCAACTTGAGCTATATCAGCTTTGTAGGCACTGGTAAAATTATCCAGTTTCTCTCCAAGCATAGATGCAATTGAGTCATCCGATCGATATCTCTTCCTCTTCTGTTCCTCGCCGGTTTGGGTTGAAGATGTTGTGGCAGAATCAATGTTGATGTTGTTGACATTCTCTGCAGCCATTTTCGCTGCACTTTCACCAGCAGTTCTGGCTCCGGTTCCGGTGGCATGATCCTTCGAGAAGACAAGGCTGATAGAGTCCCAAAACTTTATGACCTTGTGCCTGTAGCATGCGGCATCTTTGTTTGCCTGCAACCCATGAAGACAAATAGTCTCATGTCATGGTGGAAAATGAACACACATCCATCCAAACACCAAACACACATCCAAAGAGAAAATCGTGGACTACAGCTAAGATGTAACTCATGTCATGGTGCAAAATCACATAAATAATGGGGAAAACAAGTGCACTGCTGCAAGTTGTGATTATTTCTCAAGAGAAGGCTGATTACTAATATAATAGCAAAACATAGGGGAAATGATGAGTAAACTACTGATTAGAAGGCTATGCATGAACAAGTATAAGTGCATGTTTTCAAATAAACTTGGCTAAATTCCACATCATGATGGAGAAGGTGGAGAAGGTGTATAAGTGCATGTTTTCGAATAAACTACTTGACCACATGAATGATGAAAATGAATCTTGTGGCCATGCCATGAATACATAGATGCTCAAGATGTAGTGCTTACCTTGACATAGTTGCTCCACACGTCCTCACTATCAACCATAAGCTTGTTATGGATCCAATCCCACCCAAAACCACTCGTTGACAACATCTTGCTGACATTGACATAGTGTCTATCAATATTCTTGCACCTTGATATGACATTCTCCTTTGTGATATCCACATTGCACTTGGCTCGAACATTCTTGACAACTGCAGTGTAAACATGTGGCTTCCACCCATTTTGAGCACAATCCCCTCTATTGTAATGCTCCACGAACACATTCAGCATTGCTTCATCCATTTCATCCGTCCAGGTAAGGTAGTTTCTACCTCCTTTCTTCTCCACATCCATATCTTCCTGCAAGCAATAATACATGTATGAGACAAACGTAGAGAGAGAGAGAGAGAGAGAGAGAGAGAGAGAGAGAGAGAGAGAGAGAGAGAGAGGGTTCAAAAATAGGCATATGAAATATATGAACAAACAAATGAATGAATTCAATGATTGGCTCCCCCGCGTCTCCTTTGGTAATCTGCCCACATTTGATTAGCTAAGGTATCTCGCTTGTTGTTCCACTCAGTTGTTGATTCAACATGTCTAATCATGTTTGGTTCTTCAGGATGTTCGATGGCAGCAGCATTTAACTGATTATCCACGTCAATTAGCATTATATCATCCATCTCTCTCTGCCTATCTCTTAGAAAGTTATGCAATATGCAGCAAGCATTAATGACACGGATCTGCGAGATGGTATTATTGGCGTGTTAATAAAAAACTAAAAATAAACGGAGGCTTAGTTTTGCAAAATACTATGTGATACCTGATTCCGTATGCGAAAAAATGAACTAGTCCTCAAAATAGCCCATCTCATCTTTAGTAGACCAAAAGTTCTCTCTATCACATTCCTAGCTGATGCATGTCGCAGATTATATAACTCTCTTGGAGTTTGTGGGTTATTTCCATTAGCCGCCCATTCTTTCAAATGGTACCGGACTGACCGGTATGGAGCAAAGAAGCCCGGACCATTAGTGTACCCAGCATCTACAAGGTAGTATTTTCCTAATGTTTGCAAAAATAACAAGTATTAGATATTATATTTACATTGAAATATCATAACTTAGTTGTTCTACCGTACCAAGACAGAGAATTACCATGTGGAACTCTAAAAGCGTCTTGTCGTGACATTGCATCTCGCAACACTCGTGAATCAGATGCAGAACCTTCCCATCCAGCTAAGACATACAAAAACTTCATATTCCGGTCACAAACACCAAGCACATTAGTGGTCACATCTTGCTTTCTATTTCTGTATCTGCCTTGCTTGAGAGCGGAAACACGGACATCAACATGTGTGCCATCTAAAGCTCCTAGCCCATCTGGAAACCATTTCCATCTACTATCCTCGGGCTGCTCAGCTGAAGGGGTTGGTAGCTTTATAAACTCATGAGACAAGGAAAGGACAGCTCTTAAGATCTCATTGAAATGCCTACTGATGGTCTCGAGTGCCCATCTGTACGTGCTTTCAATTAACCGGTATTTCATCCCATGGCTTAGCACTAGCAGAAACATTGTGACTGATTCTTCAACCGACACATAAAATGTGTCCCCCAAACCACATCTTTCACGCAAGATAGCGCACAGGTCCACAAAGGACCGTTTAGTTAGGCGCAAACTATCAAAACAGTGCTTGTTAGAACCCTGATAAATTGATCTAAGCATCTGCTTTCTAATCCTAATCTCCGCCTCATCCTCACTGAAATCATCAAGCTCTCTAATCTTCCTCTGACAATACGTGTGTTGAACTATTGCGACAACCGACACAAAAAATCCAGCAGCTGCCCTCTTCCTTTTCTTTCTCCTCTCATCGCCATGCAATGTGTTAATGTACAAGTCCAACATCTATATTAAGATGAAAATAACAATTGAGAAAGAACTCAAGCTCGATTACTAGTGATACACAAAAAACTCATGCTTATTACTAGTGATACACAAAAAACTCATGCTTATTACTAGTGATACACAAAAAACAGATGCAGTTGCTTGTCAAGAAAGCTTAGATGGAGGAAAAAGATGGGCAAAACCCAAACAGGGTTTATGCTACTTTCTGTTCCACTTTTGTCAGGTGGATGAACAGACCTGCGCCCCCATACTTTTGCAAAAATAGATCATAACAAACAAAACCATCAAGCATTAGAGTTTCACATAAAAATAAGCTTCAATCGCCATACGATACAATTGACACAGTCTTATTGAACATGCTATTGACACTCTCTCCTAAAACGGAGTGAATCAAAACTATCCTGAACTTGTATTTCAAAACATTATGCTCAAGTATCTAGCTTCAATAACAAGCCTGAATATAAAAATTAGCTCAGTCTGGAAAAAACCCAGTCTGATTCAGACAAAAAATCATTATGCAAGCACACTGCAATTGTTCTATACTGAATTCAGACAAAAAAACAGTGTGCAAACATATTGAAATCAGGGGTTCATGTCTGCTTGCGGCCCATACTGAATTGTTCTATACTGAATTCAGACAAAAAAATCACTGTCCAACCACACTGACTTTGTTCTATACTGAATTCAGACAAAATAATCAGTGTGCAAAACGCATTAAATTCAGAGATCCATTTTGTTTGCATAGAGGGGACGCAGACACGCTGACCACGTACCACAAAAAGGTCGATCTTCCGGGGTGTGGAGCTGACCGACCGTGGGCTGGCGGAGGAATCGTCAAGAAGTCGATCTTCTGTCCGGATCGGGTGGCTGGATGGAGGTGGGTTCAGGTTAGGGTTAGGGTTCAAGCAGAAAAGATCCACCAAAGAGAGGGAGGGGGAGAAGAGAGGTGGAGGGAGAACCTACCAGGATTTGAGAGCTCGACGACGGCGCTGTGGTCACCAGAGGCAGCACACCATCAAACAGAAAGCTTCGCGTGTAGAGGGGACGGGGGAAGAGAACTCGGGGAGAAGCTCTTCACCGGCGGGAGGGTGCATCACTGGCGGCTGAGAAGGAGGGGCTCATGGCGGCGGCGGCGGCGGTGGGCGGCGTCGGGCGTCGGGGTAGGGTGGGGGAAGGATGCGAGAGACGAAGGCGTCGGGGTAGGGTAGGGGGAAGCGAGCGAGTGGAATCCGGGAGAATGATGGGCGAGGGGCTGGGATTTGGGCCTAGGCCAAGTTTACATCCTCTGGAATCTTAGAATGAAATCCACCCTCAATTCTGTGGCAGCCAAACAAGTATATTCCGAAATTCGCAAATGAAATCCACCAAATCCGACCCAAATGATGGGTACCAAACGACCTGTAAGTATACATAGTAAAAAGAATGCAATTTTGGAAGGGCGATTATGTGCCCCTTTGGCCTCCTCGAGGCTTCGCCAGTGTGTCTTATGATATGCACTTTGAACTGTTGTGCAACGCTAACAATTTCTGCATTGTGGTCAAGCCATGCCGGTAATGTATCATTGTCGCATGATTGGACGCCCGAGTTTGTTACCCTTACGGGGATAGCCTGACAAGAGAGTGAGATTTTGCTCTCCCATGCGACACCTTCCTAAGTGTTTCAAATGATTTATTTAACTCGCAAACTTTTAATTTGATTAGCGGCCTGTTTTTGGTGGTGAGTTTGCCTTGCCGGGAAAATAAGAACCCATGTTGTCATGTCTGACATTTTTTCCTTCCCATCATCACTATTTGCCAGGTTATGTCACTGGTTTCCATGTTAGTATAGTTTACAATGTTATATAGAGGCGCTATAAAGTGAATGTTCACGCGTTACCATAATGGTTTTCATGTTAGTATAGTTTACAATGTTATATAGAGGCGCTATAAAGTGAATGTTCACGCGTTACCATAATAGTTTACAATGTTATTTAGAGGCCCTAAAGTGAGTGATGACACTAGTGCAGAACCGGCCTTTAGTGCCGGTTCGTGACGGCCTTTAGTGCCGGTTCGCCAACCAGCACTAAAGAGTGGGGACTAAAGGTCCCCCCTTTTAGTACCGGTTCGTCACGAACCGGCGCTAAAGTGCAAACACGTGGCACGAGCCAGGCCCGGGTGCGCGTAGGGCTTTAGTACCGGTTGGTAACACCAACCGGTACTAAATGTTTGGGTGTTTTTTTTAATTTGTCCTTTAATTTTGTGTTTTCAATTTGGCTTTATTTTTCATTTAATTTTTTTTGTTTGCTGCTATTTCACGATATTTCAAATTGTACACGTTATGCATATATATAAATAGATTTTCTCGTACGTAGGAACGCATATATATATATATATATATATATATATATATATATATATATATATATATATATATATATATAAAGGTACGCTAAAATGAGCCTAAGCGCAGAATGTCTTATTCTGCGCTCCGACCACCAGCCGCACCAGCAAATTGAACCAAACTGGCACACGCCTAAACCCACCCTAGAAGCAACTACACGTCCATCACTTTGATAGTAAAAGTGAGCAATATGTAGTAAACCAATTACCATGTAGTAAATGTAAACAGCCCAATAGTAAAATAATTGCAGTGTAGTAAAGTTTAAGTAATATCACTTTGTGGTCGATGTTATTTGGGAGCTACAAACAGATGGCTTAAACCCAATAGTAACACTATTACTAGAGGATATGCACATGCGTTTTCTTTCTAATTCAGTGGCTTAAACTAGTAACCCAATTACTAGATGTATAGCCATCGTAAACCAGTTACCATTGAATACGTTTGTCTCTAAAGTAAGAAAAAGAAAATGGTGACCAGACAACCAATCCAGTTTATTAACCTGACGATGGCCAGATAGTAATCCAGTTAATGCTATTACTATGTTTCCCCGTGTTTCATTACTAGCACATACATACAACTACTAATTATGTTACGACAGAGAACTCGAACGGTGACGGGGCATGAACCAGTGCGCTAGTAACAAAATTAATACTATTACTATATTTTTCATAGCACTTTACTAGCAAGTGGAAGAAAAATAGTGATTAAGCCAGCAGGCATGTGCGACTTGGCCGAACGGTGTGCGCGCGACATGGGCGGAGCGCATTATTAGAGATCTGCGCTCACGCTTAGTATAGCGCAGCCGTATATATATATATATATATATATATATATATATATATATAGTGTTACTATTCATCATCCAGGGTGCAGAAAAAATTATTCTTCATCCGAGGTAATCTTACGATCATTTCATAAATAAATTATGTTTCAAATATAAATAGTTACAGTCATATTGATTCATTGTGTAAAATTTGGCATAAAAAAAGGGCAGAATACCAGAAAAAATACATTTATGTACATTTTACACTATGTTTTTACGTTTGTAATTTACGTAATATAAAATACTTTTACAGTAATTATATATTTTCTTACGTTCTCTTTTTACGTCTACAATAAGACAAAATTTACGAAACATAAAATTACGGTGCATTGATGTTAAAATAGAGGGGGTGAAGAATAACTATTCCTCACCCAGGGTGGCGAATAGCGCGACATATATATATATATATATATATATATATATATATATATATATATATATATACCTAATAATAAAGCAAATTGGGTTTCTTTCGTCCGTCATGGCATTTTTCAGAAAAGTCCCTTTATTTCAGAAAATTCAACCCGCAGTCCTGTTTTAAGTTAAAATGAATCGTTATTTTCGTATTTTACACAAAAGTCCTTGTGTTTTGTTGAAATCAACCCGCAGTCTGAATTTAAGTCACACCCAAACCGTTATGTTACATTTTTCGAAAACCTCCCTGATGTTTTAGGTAATTCATCCGCGGATCTTATTTAAGTCAAACAATGTTTTTTTAAATCATCCATATCTTTTAAACCGTAACTCCGATTTGAACATGTTATATATGAAATTTGATTAGAAAAATTTGTAGAATATGAATATGAGATTATTTTTACCTGTTAAGTATTTTTAAATATTATTTTAGTATATATTTAAGTCAAACAAATGATTTTCTGAATTATTCGTATCTTTTAAACCGTAACTTCGATTTTAACATATTATATATGAAATTTTATTAGAAAAATATGATGTTAATTTTACCTGTTAAATATTTTAAAATATCGTTTTGGGAGCAAACGTATAATTTATAGTGTAAGATCCGTTTTCCTTTCGTACCGGCGGCGACCCGGATTGCAAATAAACACCATATTATAACAATATAGAGAAAAGAAAACATCGATAACTACACATGCATACCTCTGAAAAATATCACAGGGGAAAACAACAGATTTCTCATCGCGAGAGTGAGAGAAAGCGCGCGCGCGCGTGAGAGAGAGAGAGAGAAGAGAGAGAGAGAGAGAGGAGGGAGAGAGGGAGGGAGAGGGAGGAGAGAGACACCTTAGGATTAAACATATTCAAACACGTTTTTGTTTTGTTTTGTGTGAACACCGAGGCCATTGCCGACGAGGGTAAGAAGGAGGATAAGCGGCAACACAAATATGATGCCTCGCAAAAATAAAGGAGATGGACCTATTGTGGTCTTGAGTGATGGTTGTTAGGTTAAGAGTGTGTGTTATGTTTTCTTTCCCGTTGCAACGCACGGGTATATAATATCATCGAATGTCTCACAGCCAACATCATTAACTATTCACACATACACATGTATATATACATATACAATTTCTCCTACATGTTGCCTTGGTGCCTTCGGAGCACGATGACAAGTGGTTCATGGGGACGGTAGCGGGTAATAGTATTCTCCTTTGGGATCTATGACCTGGTCGAGCAAAAATCCGGCTATTTCCTCTTGAAGTGCTAGTATGCGGTCCGCTGGTAGGAGCTTATCCCCCACCTCTCTGAACTGTTAAGAAGGAGATCAATATGCATGTGTATTAGTTGTGTTACAAGATATCGATAATGGTATGAATAGTGTTCTGACAACGTACCCAGTCCTGTCTTTGAGATCTGCTCCTTTCGGACGCCATCATGCGAATTTTCTCGCAAACGTAGAATGCACACAGATCATTCCCCGGCTCCTGCTTCAGGGCCTTTACGAGAATGGAATTGAATCAGATAATGATTAATCAAGCATGATAATTAATTAATGGTATTGAAACAAGAATTAAAGAGATGGCTAGCTAGTACTACTTAATTACTTACCTTTGGTCGATGCCAAAACAACTTTTTTGGCCATTTGCCTGGAGTCACCTTGATGAACTTTGCCTAAGCCCTGCCCGCCGGCAAAGAAAATTAATAAAGGGGTTATTAAATAGTTCATATCAGGAAATGACGAACTAATAATAGGCCGAGATATAGTTAATAATGATTGAAATTACCTGTTGACTATCCCCTTCATGATGGTGTAGTCTTTATCTTCTTTAAGTAGTGAGTCCAGTACTTCAACTGTTGCTTTGTCAACTTTAATGTCTAACAAGATCCAGTGGAAACTGCATGCACACACGTTTGCATGTCTTAATTAAGCGAGCATGTGCATAAAATTAATCAACTATCATAAACCGTGTACACTTAATTATTAACATCTAGCTAGCTAGTAAGCAAAAACAGAATTTGTATTAACTCACAGGAAGTTGTAAGGAAGTAGTATATCTTCATTGGTATTGAGGCGCTTCAAGAACTCTAGCATGCTTTCCTCTACACTTGCTTGAGAAGTTGCAAGATTCCATGTGTACTCATTAATGGTATTTGGGTCAATGAACCCAATGCCATAGCGTCCAGATTTTTTCATTTCATACATCTTCATCCTGCATATAATACCACAGAAAAGAATATATAGCGAGGATAATTACATGTAATGATTGATCAAAAATTACAGAAAGAAATCACTTACAGACAATAGCAACTGACGAGAGATTTGTCGAGTGCGTTTTGATTGTATAACTAAAATAGTTCTGAATACTCAACGCACAGAGCTTTCTCATGGTAGTAATGCTCCTTCTTGACATTCACCACAAGGGACTCTCGATTGGAAATCTTGGTAATATTCATGTACCATTGATGCAATTCATACATTCTCGTGGGGAGGTTCTTGACCTTGTCTGGCTCGACCAAAGGTTGGCCCCGGACATATTTCCGTTTTACTTCCTCCTCTCTAAGCGGAGACATGGGCTCAATTTCAAGGAGTTGTCCAACAGAGATCTTGAGCATTTCAGCCTGCATTATATGCTCCTCCATTATTACCACATTGAAGGAAATATGCCCTAGAGGCAATAATAAAGTTATTATTTATTTCCTTATTTCATGATAAATGTTTATTATTCATGCTAGAATTGTATTAACCAGAAACATAATACATGTGTGAATACATAGACAAACATAGTGTCACTAGTATGCCTCTACTTGACTAGCTCGTTAATCAAAGATGGTTAAGTTTCCTAACCATAGACATGAGTTATCATTTGATTAACGGGATCACATCATTAGAAGAATGATGTGATTGACTTGACCCATTCTGTTAGCTTAGCACTTGATCGTTTAGTATGTTGCTATTGCTTTCTTCATGACTTATACATGTTCCTACAACTATGAGATTATGCAACTCCCATTTACCGGAGGAACACTTTGTGTGCTACCAAACGTCACAACGTAACTGGGTGATTATAAAGGAGCTCTACAGGTGTCTCTGAAGGTACATGTTGGGTTGGTGTATTTCGAGATTAGGATTTGTCACTCCGATTGTCGGAGAGGTACCTCTGGGCCCTCTCGGTAATGTACATCACTATAAGCCTTGCAAGCAATGTGACTAATGAGTTAGTTGTGGGATAATGCATTACGTAACGAGTAAAGAGACTTGCCGGTAACGAGATTGAACTAGGTATTGAGATGCCGATGATCGAATCTCGGGCAAGTAACATACCGATGACAAAATGAACAACGTATGTTGTTATGTGGTTTGACCGATAAAGATCTTCGTAGAATATGTAGGAGCCAATATGAGCATCCAGGTTCCGCTATTGGTTATTGACCGGAAACGTGTCTCGGTCATGTCTACATAGTTCTCGAACCCATAGGGTCCGCACGCTTAAGGTTTTGATGACAGTTATATTATGAGTTTATGAGTTTTGATGTACCTAAGGAGTTTGGAGTCCTGGATGAGATCGGGGACATGACGAGGAGTCTCGAAATGGTCGATACGTAAAGATTGATATATTGGACGACTATATTCCGACTTTTCCGAGTGATTCGGGTATTTTTCGGAGTATCGAAGAGTTACGGGAATTCGCCGGGGAGTATATGGGCCTTATCGGGCCATACGGGAATAGAGCAGAGAGGCCAAAAGGAAGGAGGCCTGCGCCCCCCCTCTAGTCCGAACTGGACAAGGGGTGCAGCTGTTGGGGAACGTAGCAGAAATTCAAAATTTTTCCTACGTATCACCAAGATCTATCTATGGAGAGACCAGCAACGAGGGGAAGGAGAGTGCATCTACATACCCTTGTAGATCGCTAAGAGGAAGCATTCAAGAGAACGGGGTTGAAGGAGTCGTACTCGTCGTGATCCAAATCACCGGAGATCCTAGTGCCGAACGGACGGCACCTCCGCATTCAACACACGTACAGCCCGGTGACGTCTCCCACGCCTTGATCCAACAAGGAGAGAGGGAGAGGTTGAGGAAGACCCCGTCCAGCAGCAGCACAACGTCGTGGTGGTGATGGAGGAGCATGGCTATCCTGCAGGGCTTCGCCAAGCACCACAGAACAGGAGGAAGAGAGGGAGGGCTGCACCAATAGGCAGAGATCAGATCGCGTGTTTTGGGCAGCCCCTAGGCCTCATATATATAGGGGAAGGGGAGGAAGGTGCGCCCCCTCTAGGGTTCCCACCCCTAGAGGGGCGGCAGCCCCAAACCCATCTATGGGTGGCGGCCACAAGGGGGGAGGAGAGGGAGGCGCAGGGAGTATGGGCCTTAGGGCCCATCTGCCCTTAGGGTTTGCCCCCTCTCCCCTTCTAGGCGCATGGGCCATGGTGGGAGGCGCCCTAGCCCACCTAGGGGCTGGTGCCTTCTCATACTTGGCCCATGTATGCCTCTGGGGCCCATGTCCCCCCCGGTGGACCCCCGGACCCCTCCGGTGGTCCCGGTACATTACCGATAAACCCCGAAACTTTTCCGGTGACCAAAACAGGACTTCCTATATATAAATCTTTACCTCCGGACCATTCCGGAACTCCTCGTGACGTCCGGGATCTCATCCGGGACTCCGAACAACATTCGGTAACCACATACAAACTTCCTTTATAACCCTAGCGTCATCGAACCTTAAGTGTGTAGACCCTACGGGTTCGGGAGACATGTAGACATGACCGAGACATTCTCTGGTCAATAACCAACAGCGGGATCTGGATACCCATGTTGGCTCCCACATGTTCCACGATGATCTCATCGGATGAACCACGATGTCAAGGACTCAATCGATCCCGTATTCGATTCCCTTTGTCTAGCGGTATTTATACTTGCCCGAGATTCGATCGTCGGTATACCGATACCTTGTTCAATCTCGTTACCGGCAAGTCTCTTTACTCGTTCCGCAACACATCATCCCGTGATCAACCCCTTGGTCACATTGTGCACATTATGATGATGTCCTACCGAGTGGGCCCAGAGATACCTCTCCGTTTACACGGAGTGACAAATCCCAGTCTCGATTCTTGCCAACCCAACAGACACTTTCGGAGATACCTGTAATGCACCTTTATAGCCACCCAGTTACGTTGTGACGTTTGGTACACCCAAAGCATTCCTACGGTATCCGGGAGTTGCACAATCTCATGGTCTAAGGAAAAGATACTTGACATTAGAAAAGCTTTAGCATACGAACTACACGATCTTTGTGCTAGGCTTAGGATTGGGTCTTGTCCATCACATCATTCTCCTAATGATGTGATCCCGTTATCAACGACATCCAATGTCCATAGCCAGGAAACCATGACTATCTGTTGATCACAACGAGCTAGTCAACTAGAGGCTCACTAGGGACATATTGTGGTCTATGTATTCACACGTGTATTACGATTTCCGGATAATACAGTTATAGCATGAATAAAAGACAATTATCATGAACAAGGAAATATAATAATACTTTTATTATTGCCTCTAGGGCATATTTCCAACAGTCTCCCACTTGCACTAGAGTCAATAATCTAGTTCAGATCGCCATGTGATTAACATTCACAGGGTTCTGGGTTTGATCATGTTGCTTGTGAGAGAGGTTTTAGTCAACGAGTTTGAACCTTTCAGATCCGTGTGTGCTTTACAAATCTCTATGTCGTCTCCTAGATGTAGCTACCACGCTCTATTTGGAGCTATTCCAAATAACTGTTCTACTTGGAGCTATTCTAAATTGTTGCTCCATTATACGTATCCGGTATCTCTACTCAGAGCTATCCGGATAGGTGTTAAGCTTGCATCGTCGTAACTCTTTACGTCGAACTCTTTATCCACCTCCATAATCGAGAAAATTCCTTAGTCCACTAGTTACTAAGGATAACTTTGACCGATGTCCTATGATCCATTCTTAGATCACTCTTGTACCCCTTGACTGACTCATGGCAAGGCACACTTCAGGTGCGGTACACAGCATAGCATACTGTAGAGCCTACGTCTTAAGCATAGGGGACGACCTTCGTCCTTTATTTCTATTCTGCCGTGGTCGAGATTTTAAGTCTTAACTTCATACCTTACATCTCAGGCAAGAACTCCTTCTTTAACTGATCCATCTTGAACACCTTCAAGATCATGTCAAGGTATATGCTCATTTGAAAGTACTATTAAGCATTTTGATCTATCTTATAGATCTTGATGCTTATTGTTCAAGTAGCCTAATCCAGGTTTTTTCATTGAAAAACACTTTTCAAATAACCCTATACGCTTTCTAGAAATTCTACATCATTTCTGATCAACAATATGTGTACAACATATACTTATTAGAAATTCTATAGTGCTCCCACTCACTTCTTTGGAAATACAAGTTTCTCATAAACTTTGTATAAACCAAAATCTTTGATCATCTTATCAAAGTGCACATTCCAACTCCGAGATGCTTACTCCAGTCCTTAGAAGGATTGCTAGAGCTTTGCATACTTATTAGCATCTTTCAGGATTGACAAAACCTTCCGGTTGTATCACATACAACCTTTCCTCAAGAAAATCGTCGAGGAAACAATGTTTTGACATCCTATCTGCAAGATTTCATAAATAATGCAGTAATCACTAATATAATTCCAACAGACTCTTAGCATCGCTACGAGTGAGAAAGTCTCATCGCAGTTAACTCCTTGAACTTGTCGGAAAACATCTTAACGACAAGTCGAGCTTTCTTAATGGTGATACTTACCATCATTGTCCGTCTTCCTTTTAAAATCCATCTGCACTCAACAGCCCGAGCTATTCTGCCAAAGTCTACACTTTGTTTTCATACATGGATCCTCTCTCGGATTTTATGGCCTCGAGCCATTTATCGGAATCCGGGCCCACCATCGCTTCTCCATAGCTCGTAGGTTCATTGTTGTCCAGCAACATGACTTCCAAGACAGGATTACGTACCACTCTGAAGTAGTACGCATCCTTGTCATTCCACGAGGTTTGGTAGTGACTTGATCCAAAGTTTCATGATCAATATCATAAGCTTCCACTTCAATTGGTGTAGGTGCCACAGAAACAACTTCCTGTGGCCTGCCACACACTAGTTGAAGAGACGGTTCAATAACCTCATCAAGTCTCCACCATCCTCCCACTCAATTCTTTCGAGAGAAACTTTTCCTCGAGAAAGGACCCGATTCTAGAAACAATCCCTTATTGCTTTCGGATCTGAGACAGGAGGTATACCCAACTGTTTTGGGTGTCCTATGAAGATGCATTTATCCGCTTTGGGTTCGAGCTTATCAGCCTGAAACTTTTTCACATAAGCGTCGCATCCCCAAACTTTTAAGAAATGACAGCTTAGGTTTCTCTAAACCATAGTTCATATGGTGTCATCTCAACGGAATTACGTGGTGCCCTATTTAAAGTGAATGCGGTTGTCTCTAATGCCTAACCCATGAACGATAGTGGTAATTCGATAAGAGACATCATGGTACGCACCATATCCAATAGGGTGCAACTATGATGTTCGGACACACCATCAAACTATGGTGTTCCAGGCGGTATTAATTGTGAAACAATTTCCACAATGTCTTAATTGCATGCCAAAGCTCGTAACTCAGATACTTATCTCTATGATCATATCATAGACATTTTATCCTCCTGTCACAATGATCTTCTACTTCACTCTGAAATTACTTGAACCATTCAATAATTCAGACTTGTGTTTCATCAAGTAAATATTCTCAACATCTACTCGAATCATCTGTGAAGTAAGAACATAACGATATTCACTGCATGCCTCAGCACTCATTGGACTGCACACATCAAAATGTGTTACTTCCAACAAGTTGCTATCTTGTTCCATCTTACTGAAAACGAGGCTTTTCAGTCATCTTGCCCATGTGGTATGATTTGCATATCTCAAGTGATTCAAAATCAAGTGAGTCCAAATGATCCATCTGCATGGAGTTTCTTCATGCATATACACCAATAGACATGGTTCGCATGTCTCAAACTTTTCAAAAATGAGTGAGTCCAAAGATCCATCAACATGGAGCTTCTTCATGCGTTTTATACCATTATGACTTACATGGCAGTGCCACAAGTAAGTGGTACTATCATTACTATCTTATATCTTTTGGCATGAAAATGTGTATCACTACGATCGAGATTCAATAAACCATTCATTTAGGTGCAAGACCATTGAGGTATTATTCAAATAAACAGAGTAACCATTATTCTCCTTAAATGAATAACCGTATTGCGATAGACATAATCCAATTATATCTATGCTCAACGCAAACACCAATCTCGATGGTAGAGGGAGCGTGCGATGCTTGATCATATCAACATTGGAAACACTTCCAACACATATCGTCAGCTCACCTTTAGCTAGTCTCCGTTTATTCCGTAGCTTTTATTTCGAGTTACTAACACTTAGCAACCGAACCGGTATCTAATACCCTGGTGCTACTAGGAGTACTAGTAAAGTACACATTAACATAATGTATATCCAATATACTTCTATCGACCTTGCCAGCCTTCTCATCTACCAAGTGTCTAGGGTAATTCTGCTCCAGTGGTTGTTCCCCTTATTACAGGAGCACTTAGTCTCGGGTTTGGGTTCAACCTTGGGTTTCTTCACTAGAGCAGCAGCTGATTTGCCGTTTCATGAAGTATCCCTTCTTGCCCTTGCCCTTCTTGAAACTAGTGGTTTCATCAACAATTGATGCTCCTTCTTGTTTTCTACTTTCGCGGTGTCAAACACCGTGAATACCTTAAGGATCATCATATCTATCCCTGATATGTTATAGTTCATCACGAAGCTCTAGCAGCTTGGTGGTAATGACTTTGGAGAAACATCACTATCTTATCTGGAAGATCAACTCCCACTTGATTCAAGTGATTGTTGCACTCAGACAATCTGAGCACAAGCTCAACGATTGAGCTTTTCCCCTTTAGTTTGCAGGCTAAGAAAATCGTCAGAGGTATCATACCTCTTGACGTGGGCACGAGCCTGAAATCCTAATTTCAGCCCTCGAAACATCTCATATGTTCCGCGATGTTTCGAAAAACATCTTTGGTGCCTCTACTTAAGCCATTTAACTAAACTATCACGTAGTTATCAAAACGTGTATGTCCGATGTTCGCAACATCCACAGACGACGTTTGGGGTTCAGCACACTGAGCGGTGCATTAAGGACATAAGCTTTCTACTGTCCGCATAATCGCTACTATCAACTTTCAACTATATTTTCTCTAGGAACATATCTAAACAGTGGAACTAAAGCGTGAGCTTACGACATAATTTGCAAAGATCTTTTTGACTATGTTCAGGATAATTAAGTTCATCTTATGAACTCCCACTCAGATAGACATCCCTCTGGTCATCTAAGTGATTACATGATCCAAGTCAACTAGGCCGTGTCCGATCATCACGTGAGACGGACTAGTCATCATCGGTGAACATCTTCATGTTGATCGTATCTACTATACGACTCATGCTCGACCTTTCGGTCTCCGTGTTTCGAGGCCATGTCTGTACATGCTAGGCTCGTCAAGTTAACCCTAAGTGTTTTCGCGTGTGTAAATCTGTCTTACACTCGTTGTATGTGAACGTAAGAATCCATCACACCCGATCATCACGTGGTGCTTAGAAGCGACGAACTGTAGCAACGGTGCACAGTTAGGGGAGAACACTTCTTGAAATTGTTGTAAGGGATCATCTTATTTACTACCATCGTTCTAAGTAAACAAGATGCATAAACATGATAAACATCACATGCAATCAAATAGTGACATGATATGGCCAATATCATTTTGCTCCTTTTGATCTCCATCTTCGGGGCTCCATGATCATCATCGTCACCGGCATGACACCATGATCTCCATCATCATGATCTCCATCATCGTGTCTCCATGAAGTCGTCTCGCCAACATATTACTTCTACTACTATGGCTACCGGTTAGCAATAAAGTAAAGTAATTACATGGCGTTGTTCAATGACACGCATGTCATACAATAAATAAAGACAACTCCTATGGCTCCTGCCGGTTGTCATACTCATCGACATGCAAGTCGTGAATCCTATTACAAGAACATGATCAATCTCATACATCACATATCATTCATCACATTCTTGTTGGCCATATCACATCACATAGCATACCCTGCAAAAACAAGTTAGACGTCCTCTAATTGTTGTTGCATGTTTTACGTGGCTGCTATGGGTTTCTAGCAAGAGCGTTTCTTACCTACGCAAAACCACAACGTGATATGCCAATTGCTATTTACCCTTCATAAGGACCCTTTTCATCGAATCCGTTCCGACTAAAGTGGGAGAGACTGGCACCCGCTAGCCACCTTATGCACCAAGTGCATGTCAGTCGGTGGAACCTGTCTCACGTAAGAGTACATGTAAGGTCGGTCCGGGCCGCTTCATCCCACAATACCGTCGAAACAAGATTGGACTAGTAACGGTAAGCATATTGAACAAAATCAATGCCCACAACTACTTTGTGTTCTACTCGTGCAAAGAATCTACGCAATAGACCTAGCTCATGATGCCACTGTTGGGGAACGTAGCAGAAATTCAAAAATTTTCCTACGTATCACCAAGATCTATCTATGGAGAGACCAGCAACGAGGGGAAGGAGAGTGCATCTACATACCCTTGTAGATCGCTAAGCGGAAGCGTTCAAGAGAACGGGGTTGAAGGAGTCGTACTCGTCGTGATCCAAATCACCGGAGATCCTAGTGCCGAACGGACGACACCTCCGCGTTCAACACACGTACAGCCCGGTGACGTCTCCCACGCCTTGATCCAGCAAGGAGAGAGGGAGAGGTTGAGGAAGACCCCGTCCAGCAGTAGCACAACGGCGTGGTGGTGGTGGAGGAGCGTGGCTATCCTGCAGGGCTTCGCCAAGCACCACAGAAGAGGAGGAAGAGAGGGAGGGCTGCACCAATAGGCAGAGATCAGATCGCGTGTTTTGGGCAGCCCCTAGGCCTCATATATATAGGGGAAGGGGAGGAGGGTGCGCCCCCTCTAGGGTTCCCACCCCTAGAGGGGCGGCAGCCCCAAACCCATCTATGGGTGGCGGCCACAAGGGGGGAGGAGAGGGAGGCGCAGGGAGTATGGGCCTTAGGGCCCATCTGCCCTTAGGGTTTGCCCCCTCTCCCCTTCTAGGCGCATGGGCCATGGTGGGAGGCGCCCTAGCCCACCTAGGGGCTGGTGCCTTCTCATACTTGGCCCATGTATGCCTCTGGGGCCCATGGCCCCCCCCGGTGGACCCCCGGACCCCTCCGGTGGTCCCGGTACATTACCGATAAACCCCGAAACTTTTCCGGTGACCAAAACAGGACTTCCCATATATAAATCTTTACCTCCGGACCATTCCGGAACTCCTCGTGACATCCGGGATGTCATCCGGGACTCCGAACAACATTCGGTAACCACATACAAACTTCCTTTATAACCCTAGCATCATTGAACCTTAAGTGTGTAGACCCTACGGGTTCGGGAGACATGTAGACATGACCGAGACGTTCTCCGGTCAATAACCAACAGCGGGATCTGGATACCCATGTTGGCTCCCACATCTTCCACGATGATCTCATCGGATGAACCACGATGTCAAGGACTCAATCGATCCCGTATTCAATTCCCTTTGTCTAGCGGTATTTATACTTGCCCGAGATTCGATCGTCGGTATACCGATACCTTGTTCAATCTCGTTACCGGCAAGTCTCTTTACTCGTTCCATAACACATCATCCCGTGATCAACCCCTTGGTCACATTGTGCACATTATGATGATGTCCTACCGAGTGGGCCCAGAGATACCTCTCCGTTTACACGGAGTGACAAATCCCAGTCTCGATTCGTGCCAACCCAACAGACACTTTCCGAGATACCTGTAATGCACCTTTATAGCCACCCAGTTACGTTGTGACGTTTGGTACACCCAAAGCATTCCTACGGTATCCGGGAGTTGCACAATCTCATGGTCTAAGGAAAAGATACTTGACATTAGAAAAGCTTTAGCATACGAACTACACGATCTTTGTGCTAGGCTTAGGATTGGGTCTTGTCCATCACATCATTCTCCTAATGATGTGATCCCGTTATCAACGACATCCAATGTCCATAGCCAGGAAACCATGACTATCTGTTGATCACAACGAGCTAGTCAACTAGAGGCTCACTAGGGACATATTGTGGTCTATGTATTCACACGTGTATTACGATTTCCGGATAATACAGTTATAGCATGAATAAAAGACAATTATCATGAACAAGGAAATATAATAATACTTTTATTATTGCCTCTAGGGCATATTTCCAACAGCAGCCCCCTTTTCCTTCTCCATGTCCCCGTCTTTCCTTCTCTCCTACTCCAACAAGGAAAGGAGGAGTCCTACTCCCGGTGGGAGTAGGACTCCCCCTTGGCACCCCTCCTCCTTGGCCGGCCGCCTCCCCCTTGCTCCTTTATATACGGGGGCATGGGGCACCCCATAGACACAACAATTGATCTCTTGATCTCTTAGCCGTGTGCAGTGCCGCCCTCCACAATAGTCCTCCTCGATAATCTTGTAGCGGTCCTTAGGCGAAGCCCTGCGACGGTAGAACATCAAGATCGTCACCATGCCGTCGTGCTGACGGAACTCTCCCTCGACACTCGGCTGGATCGGAGTTCAAGGGACGTCATCGAGCTGAACGTGTGCTAGAACTCGGAGGTGCCGTAGTTTCGGTGCTTGATCGGTCGGGCCGTGAAGACGTACGACTACATCAACCGCGTTGTTCTAACGCTTCCGCTTTCGGTCTACGAGGGTACGTGGACACAACTCTCCCCTCTCGTTGCTATGCATCACCATGATCTTGCGTGTGCGTAGGATTTTATTTTGAAATTACTACGTTCTCCAACAGTGGCATTCGAGCCAGGTTTATGCGTAGATGTTATATGCACGAGTAGAACACAAGTGAGTTGTGGGCGATACAAGTCATACTGCTTACCAGCATG
The DNA here is from genome assembly GCA_963921465.1 of Triticum timopheevii. Lineage (NCBI taxonomy): Eukaryota > Viridiplantae > Streptophyta > Magnoliopsida > Poales > Poaceae > Triticum > Triticum timopheevii. The sequence continues at coordinate 58,069,537 of OY997266.1, forward strand.
TCATACTTTGGTTCGGCAGTATTGTTGGATGAAGCGGCCCGGACCAACATTACGCGTATGCTTACGCGAGACTGGTTTTACCGCCGTGCTTTGCACACAGGTGATTAGCGGGTGTCAGTTTCTCCAACTTTAGTTGAACCGGGTGTGCCTACGCCCGGTCCTTGCGAAGGTTAAAACAGCACTAACTTGACGAAATATCATTGTGGTTTTGATGCATAGGTAAGAATGGTTCTTGCTCAGCCCGTAGCAGCCACGTAAAACTTGCAACAATAAAGTAGAGGACGTCTAACTTGTTTTTGCAGGGCTTGTTGTGATGTGATATGGTCAGGACGTGATGAGATATAAATTGTTGTATGAGATGATCATATTTTTCTTGAAGTTATCGGCAACTGGCAGAAGCCTTATGGTTGTCTCTTTATTGCATAAGATGCAAGCGCCAAATAATTGCTTTACTTTATCGCTATGCGATAGCAATAGTTGCAAGAGCAATAGTTGGCGAGACGACCATGTGACAACACATTGATATAGATCAAGATGATGGAGATCATGGTGTCGTGCCGGTGACGATAGAGATCATGACAGTACTTTGGAGATGGAGATCAAAGGCGCAAGATGACCATGGCCATATCATGTCACATATTTTGATTGCATATGATGTTTATCTTTTATACATCTTATTTTGCTTAGTTTGACGGTAGCATTTTAAGATGATCTCTCACTAATTATCAAGAAGTGTTCTCCCTAAGTATGCACCGTTGCGAAAGTTCTTCGTGCTGAGACACCACGTGATGATCGGGTGTGATAGGCTCTACGTTCAAATACAACGGGTGCAAAACAGTTGCACACGCGGAATACTCAGGTTAAACTTGACGAGCCTAGCATATACATATATGGCCTCGGAACACGGAGACTGAAAGGTCGAACGTGAATCATATAGTAGATATAATCAACATAGTGATGTTCACCATTGAAAACTACTCCATATCACGTGATGATCGGACATGGTTTAGTTGATTTGGATCACGTGATCACTTAGATGACTAGAGAGATGTCTGTCTAAGTGGGAGTTCTTAAGTAATATGATTAATTGAACTTAAATTTATCATGAACTTAGTCCTGTTAGTATTTTGCAAATTATGTTGTAGATCAATAGCTCGCGTTGTTGCTTTCATATGTTTATTTTGATATGTTCCTAGAGAAAACTGTGTTGAAAGATATTAGTAGCAATGATGCGGATTAGATCCGTGATCTGAGGTTTATCCTCATTGCTGCACAGAAGAATTATGTCCTTGATGCACCGCTAGGTGATAGACCTATTGCAAGAGCAGATGCAGACGTTATGAACGTTTGGCTAGCTCAATATGATGACTATTTGATAGTTTAGTGCACCATGCTTAACGGCTTAGAATCGGGACTTCAAAGACGTTTTGAACGTCATGGTGAAGGAAATATGCCCTAGAGGCAATAATAAAGTTATTATTTATTTCCTTATTTCATGATAAATGTTTATTATTCATGCTAGAATTGTATTAACCGAGAACATAATACATGTGTGAATACATAGACAAACATAGTGTCACTAGTATGCCTCTACTTGACTAGCTCGTGAATCAAAGATGGTTAAGTTTCCTAGCCATAGACATGAGTTGTCATTTGATTAACGGGATTACATCATTAGGAGAATGATGTGATTGGCATGACCCATTCCGTTAGCTTAACACTTGAGCGTTTAGTATGTTGCTATTGCTTTCTTCATGACTTATACATGTTCCTATGACTATGAGATTATGCAACTCCCGTTTACCGGAGGAACATTTTGTGTGCTACCAAATGTCACAACGTAACTGGGTGATTATAAAGGAGCTCTACAAGTGTATCCAAAGGTACATGTTGAGTTGGCGTATTTCGAGATTAGGATTTGTCACTCCGATTGTCGGAGAGGTATCTCTGGGCCCTCTCGGTAATGCACATCACTATAAGCCTTGCAAGCAATGTAGCTAATGAGTTAGTTACGGAATGATGCATTACGTAACGAGTAAAGAGACTTGCCGGTAACGATATTGAACTAGGTATTGGATACTGACGATCGAATCTCGGGCAAGTAACATACCGATGACAAAGGGAACAACGTATGTTGTTATGCGGTTTGACCGATAAAGATCTTCGTAGAATATGTAGGAGCCAATATGAGCATCCAGGTTCCGCTATTGGTTATTGACCGGAAACGTGTTTCGGTCATGTCTACATAGTTCTCAAACCCGTAGGGTCCGCACGCTTAAGGTTTCGATGACAGTTTTATTATGAGTTTATGAGTTTTGATGTACCGAAGGAGGTTGGAGTCCCAGATGAGATCAGGGACATGACGAGGAGTCTCGAAATGGTCGAGACGTAGAGATCGATATATTGGACGACTATATTCGGACTTCGGAAAGGTTCCGAGTGATTCGGGTATTTTTCGGAGTATCAAAGAGTTACGGGAATTCGCCGGGAGAAGTATTGGGCCTTATTGGGCCATACGGGAAAGAGAGAGGGGCTGCCTAGGGCAGGCCGCGCCCCCCCAAGGCCTAGTCCGAATTGGACTAGGGAGAGGGGCCGCACCCCCTCCTTCCTTCCCTTCTCTCTTCCCCTTCCTTCTCTCCTACTCCTACTAGGAAAGGAGGAGTCCTACTCCCGGTGGGGGTAGGACTCCCCCCTTGGGCGCGCCTCCTCCTCCTTGGCCGCCCCTCCTCCCCTTGCTCCTTTATATACGGGGGCAGGGGGGCACCCCATGACACACAAGTTGATCTTCGTGATCGTTCCTTAGCCGTGTGCGGTGCCCCCTCCACCATATTCCACCTCGGTCATATCATAGCGGTGCTTAGGCGAAGCCCTGTGTCGGTAGAGCATCATCATCGTCACCATGCCGTCGTGCTGACGGAACTCATCCCCGACACCCTGCTAGATCGGAGTCCGGGGATCGTCATCGAGCTGAACGTGTGCTGAACTCGGAGGTGTCGTACGTTCGGTACTTGGATCGGTTGGATGGTGAAGACGTACGACTACATCAACCGCGTTGTCATAACGCTTCCGCTTACGGTCTACGAGGGTACATGGATAACACTCTCCCCTCTCGTTGCTATGCATCACCATGATCTTGCGTGTGCGTAGGAAATTTTTTGAAATTACTACGTTCCCCAACAGTGGCATCCGAGCCCAGGTTTTATGCGTAGATGTTATATGCACGAGTAGAACACAAGTGAGTTATGGGCGATACAAGTCATACTGGTTACCAGCATGTCATACTTTGGTTCGGCGGTATTGTTGGATGAAGCGGCCCAGACCGACATTACGCGTACGCTTACGCGAGACTGGTTTTACCACCGTACTTTGCACACAGGTGACTAGCGGGTGTCAGTTTCTCCAACTTTAGTTAAATCGAGTGTGGCTACGCCCAGTCCTTGAGAAGGTTAAAACAACACTAACTTGACGAACTATCGTTGTGGTTTTGATGCGTAGGTAAGAACGGTTCTTGCTCAGCCTGTAGCATCCACGTAAAACTTGCAATAACAAAGTAGAGGACGTCTAACTTGTTTTTGTAGGGCATGTTGTGATGTGATATGGTCAAGACGTGATGAGATATAAGTTGTTGCATGAGATGATCATGTTTTGTTGAAGTTATCGGCAACTGGCAATAGCCTTATGGTTGTCTCTTTATTGCATAAGATACAAGTGCCAAATAATTGCTTTACTTTATCGCTATGTGATAGCAATTGTTGCAAGAGCAATAGTTGGCGAGATGACCGTGTGACGACACATTGATATAGATCAAGATGATGGAGATCATGGTGTCGAGCCGGTGACGATAGAGATCATGACAATACTTTGGAGATGGAGATCAAAGGCGCAAGATGATCATGGCCATATCATGTCACATATTTTGATTGCATATGATGTTTATCTTTTATACATCTTTTTTTGCTTAGTTTGACGGTATCATTTTAAGATGATCTCTCACTAATTATCAAGAAGTGTTCTCCCTGAGTATGCACAGTTGCAAAAGTTCTTCGTGCTGAGACCCCACGTGATGATCGGGTGTGATAGGCTCTACGTTCAAATACAACGGGTGCAAAACAGTTGCACACGCGGAATACTCAGGTTAAACTTGACGAGCCTAGCATATACATATATGGCCTCGGAACACGGAGACTGAAAGGTCGAACGTGAATCATATAGTAGATATAATCAACATAGTGATGTTCACCATTGAAAACTACTCCATCTCACGTGATGATCGGACATGGTTTAGTTGATTTGGATCACGTGATCACTTAGATGACTAGAGAGATGTCTGTCTAAGTGGGAGTTCTTAAGTAATATGATTAATTGAATTTAAATTTATCATGAACTTAGTCCTGGTAGTATTTTTGCAAATTATTTTATAGATCAATAGCTCGCGTTGTTGCTTTCATATGTTTATTTTGATATGTTCCTAGAGAAAACTGTGTTGAAAGATGTTAGTAGCAATGATGCGGATTGGATCCGTGATCTGAGGTTTATCCTCATTGCTGCACAGAAGAATTATGTCCTTGATGCACCGCTAGGTGACAAACCTATTGCAGGAGATGATGCAGACGTTATGAACGTTTGGCTAGCTCAATATGATGACTACTTGGTAGTTTAGTGCACCATGCTTAACGGCTTAGAATCGGGACTTCAAAGATGTTTTGAACGTCATGGACCATATGAGATGTTCCAGGAATTGAAGTTAATATTTCAAGCAAATACCTGAGTTGAGAGATATGAAGTCTCCAACAAGTTCTATAGCTAAAAGATGGAGGAGAATCGCTCAACTAGTGAGCATGTGCTCAGATTGTCTGGGTACTTCAATCGCTTGAATCAAGTGGGAGTTACTCTTTCAGATAAGATAGTGATTGACAGAATTCTCTAGTCACCATCACTAAGTTACTAGAACTTCGTGATGAACTATAGTATGCAAAGGATGACGAAAACGATTCCTGAGCTCTTCGTGATGTTGAAATCGACGAAGGTAGAAATCAAGAAAGAGCATCAAGTGTTGATGATTGACAAGACCAGTAGTTTCAAGAAAAGGGCAAAGGGAAAGAAAGGGAAACTTCAAGTAGAATGGCAAACAAGTTGTCACTCCTGTGAAGAAGACCAAAGCTGGACCAAAGCCTGAAACTGAGTGCTTACACTGCAAAGGAAATGGTCACTGGAAGCGGAAATGCCCTAAATATTTGGTGGATAAGAAGGATGGCAAAGTGAACAAGGGTATATTTGATATACAGGTGTTTGATGTGTGCCTTACTTGTGTTTATAGTAGCCCCTGAGTATTTGATACTTGTTAGGTTGCTAAGATTAGTAACTCAAAACAGGAGTTATATAATAAATAGAGACTAGTTGAGAGGAAGTGACGATGAGTGTTGGAAATAGTTTCAAGATTGATATGATCATCATCACACACTTCCTAAATTTTCGAGATTAGTGTTGAACCTAAATAAGTGTTATTTAGCGTTTGCGTTGAGCATGAATATGATTTGATCATGTTTATTGTGATACGGTTATTCATTTGAAGTTAAAGAATAATTGTTATTCTGTTTACATGAATAAGACCTTCGATGGTTATACACCCAATGAAAATAGTTCGTTGGATCTCGATCGTAGTGATACACATATTCATAATATTGATGCCAAAAGATGCAAAGTTAATAATGATAGTGCAACTTATTTGTGGCACTGCCGTTTGGGTCATATCGGTGTAAAGCGCATGAAGAAACTCCATAAAGATGGATTTTCGGAATCACTTGGTTATGAATCATTTGATCAGGGGCGGACCCAGGAAAAAACTTGAGAGGGGCAAGAATGTATGGCCATATACCAACAAAATAAGCATCCGTATAAACTAAAACCATGGTATAATCACTTCATTAACCACATGGTTGCGAATTTCATTGAAAAGTGAAACATAACTAACTATTTGAGACAAAAAGACTTGCATCAATTTGAAAATACTTTTGTTCCAAAGTTGCAAAAGAAAACACTGAAACACATTGTTCTAAGACTACCTACAGTGGGAGTAACATTGGTAGTAACATCACACATATCTAGATAAAATAGATGATGTGCTGAAACACATTGTTCTAAACAATCTAACAAAGAACCTGCAAGAAAAACAATCATGGGAGACCAATAATATTGAAGGATGTTGGTATCATAGAAGAGAAGGAGTTTTAGCACATTACATCATGTTTGCGCCCAAGGCCATCTACCACCGCTATCATACAATGCAACACAATGGAATTTCTTCTTATATTCTCGTGCTGATCGGGATTGTAATATGCAATTGTTTTCCTTTTAAACAGAGCTAAACACGTTCAAATCAATTAAGTGCCAAAAAATTGTTCGTTTTTTTTTTGAAAACAACCTCTCCACGACGACTTTAAGTGCCAAAACTGAAAACATTAAATGAATTGCCAAAGAATCATACATGAAGATCAAGTGTGCTAGGAAGTAGGAAATATTAGTAAATCATCCTAATTGAATTGCAGTTTTCCTGTCCGGATTTGCCTATTTTACTCGTTTAGTAAAAAGTTGCATATTAAAATTTATATGTTTCAAACAATTGTTCCAACTAGCCTAACCACCCCAATCGGTAATAAGTTGGTGAGACTAACATGACTTTTAAGATAGCAATCATACAAAAAAATGAAAATAGAAGAACTGACTTATACGGCTTACCTCGATGTCAATTAAAATTAGAAAATTGCACAATCCATCGCAGATTCAGAGATGGATATGTGCTGCGTCGCTGTCGCGCAAGGCCAGGAGGGACGGACGGCGGCAAGCCGACGACTACGCGACCCCATGAGCGGTCAGGAGGGGCAGCTGCAAGGGCTTCCGCCTCGGGCGTGGCTGCGTGTACGCCGAGGCTGGAGCTATAGGCCAATGAAAATCTGCGATCAAGTTAGGGATGCAATGAGTAGAATAGGCCAAGAAATCTTTGATCGAGTTTGGAAGGCAATGAGTCAAACGTGCACAGGCTGTGGGCTGCAACAATTCTTGTTCTTTGGTGGGCTGTTTCATTAGAATTTTGACTCCATGGGCTCCTAAAAATACAAGAGAAAATTGGCTGAGTGGGGGCAGGACGTTGGGCTGAGTGGGGGCACACAAGTATACGCACGATCGAGTACAAGTGGACGAGAAAATCGAGTGGGGGCAGCTGCCCCCACAACCTCTCACGTGCGTCCGCCCCTGCATTTGATGCTTGCGAACCGTGCCTTTTGGGCAAGATGACTAAAACTCCGTTCTCCGGAACAATGGAACAAGCTACTGACTTATTGGAAATAATGCATACCGTTGTATGCGATCCAATGAGTGTTGATGCTCGTGGCAAGTATCGTTATTTTCTGACCTTCACAAGATGATTTGAGCAGATATGGTTATATCTACTTGATGAAACATAAGTCTGAAATAGTTGAAAGGTTCAAAGAATTTCAGCGTGAAGTGGAAAAATCATTGTAACAAGAAAATAAAGTTTCTGCGGTCTGATCGCGGAGACGAATATTGAGTTACGAGTTTGGTCTTCAATTAAAACAGTGTGAAGTAGTTTCACAAACTCATGCCACCTGGAACACCACGGCGTAATGGTGTGTCCGAACATCGTAACCACACTTTATTAGATATGGTGCGATCTATGATGTATATTATCGATTTACCATTATCATTTCGGGGTTATGCATTAAAGACAGCTGCATTCACTTTAAATAGGGCACCATCAAAATCCGTTGAGACGACGCCTTATGAACTATGGTTTGGCAAGAAACCAAAGTTGTCCTTTTTAAAGTTTGGGGCTGCGATGCTTATGTGAAAAAGTTTCAAGCTGATAAGCTCAAACCCAAATGAGAGAAGTGCGTCTTCATAGAATACCCAAAGGAAACTATTAGGTACACCTTCTATCACAGATCCGAAGGCAAGATATTCGTTTCTAAGAATGGATCCTTTCTAGAGAAGAAGTTTCTCTCGAAAGAAGAGAGTGGGAGGAAAGTAGAACTTGATAAGGTAATTGTACCTTCTCCCGAATTGGAAAGGAGTTCATCACAGAAATCAGTTCCAGTGATGCCTACACCGATTAGTGAGGAAGTTAATGATGATGATCATGAAACTTCGGATCAAGTTACTACAGAACCTCGTAGGTCTTCCAGAGTATGGTCCGCACCAGAGTAGTACGGTAATCCTATTCTGAAAGTCATGTTACTAGACCATGATAAACCTACGAACTATGAGGAAGTGATGATGAGCCCAGATTCCGCGAAATGGCTGGAGGCCATGAAATCTGAGATAGGATCCATGTATGAGAACAAAGTGTGGACTTTGGTGGAGTTGCCCGATGATCGGCAAGCCATATTGTATAAATAGATCTTCAAGAGGAAGACAGATGCTGATAGTAGTGTTACTATCTACAAAGCTCGACTTGTCGCAAAAAGGTTTTCGACAAGTTCAAGGTGTTGACTACAATGAGATTTTCTCAACTGTAGCGATGCTTAAGTCTGTCCGAATCATGTTAGCAATTGCCACATTTTATAAAATCTGGCAAATGGATGTCAAAAATGCATTCCTTAATGGTTTTCTTAAAGAAGAGTTGTATATGATGCAACCAGAAGGTTTTGTCAATCCTAAAGGTGCTAACAAAATGTGCAAGCTCCACCGATCCATCTATGGACTGGTGCAAGCATCTCAGAGTTGGAATATACGCTTTGATAAGTTGATCAAAGCATATAGTTTTATACAGACTTGCGGTGAAGCCTGTATTTACAATAAAGTGAGTGGGAGCACTACCGCCTTTCTGATAAATATATGTGAGTAACATATTGTTGATCAGAAATGATGTAGAATTTTTCTGGAAAGCATAAATGAGTATTTGAAAGGAGTTGTTTAAAAGAAAGACCTCAGTAAAGCTACTTACATATTGAGCATCAAAATCTATTGAGATAGATCAAGACGCTTGATAAGTTTTTCAATAAATACATACCTTGTCAAGATTTTGAAGTAGTTCAAAATGGAACAGTCAAAGAAAGAGTTCTTGCCTATGTTGCAAAGGTGTGAAATTGAGTAAGACTCAAATCCCTACCATGGCAGAAAATAGAAAAGAGAATGAAAGTCATTCCCTATGCCTCAGTCATAGGTTCTATAAATATGCTATGCTATGTACCAGACCTATTGTATACCTTGTTCTTAATTTGGTAAGGGAATACAATAGTGATCTAGGAGTAGATCACTGGACATTGGTCAAGAATATCCTTAGTGAGGACTAAGGAAATATTTCTCGATTATGGAGGTGATAAAAGAGCCCGTCGTAAAGAGTTACATTGGTGCAAGCTTTTACACCGATCCAGATGACTCTAAGTCTCAATATGGATACATATTGAAAGTGGGAGCAATTAGCTAGAGTAGCTCCGTGTAGAGCATTGTAGACACAGAATATTTGCAAAATACATACGGCTCTGAATGTGAGAGACCCGTAGACTAAGCTTCTCTCACGAGCAAAACATGATCACACCTTAGTACTCTTTGGGTGTTAATCACATAGCGATGTGAACTAGATTATTGACTCTGGTAAACCCTTTGGGTGTTGGTCACATGACGATGTGAACTATGGGCGTTAATCACATACAGATGTGAATATTGGTGTTAAATCACATGGTGATGTGAACTAGATTATTGACTCTAGTGCAAGTGGGAGACTGAAGGAAATATGCCCTAGAGGCAATAATAAAGTTATTATTTATTTCCTTATTTCATGATAAATGTTTATTATTCATGCTAGAATTGTATTAACCGGAAACATAATACATGTGTGAATACATAGACAAACATAGTGTCACTAGTATGCCTCTACTTGACTAGCTCGTTAATCAAAGATGGTTAAGTTTCCTAACCATAGACATGAGTTATCATTTGATTAACGGGATCACATCATTATAAGAATGATGTGATTGACTTGACCCATTCTATTAGCTTAGCACTTGATCGTTTAGTATGTTGCTATTGCTTTCTTCATGACTTATACATGTTCCTACAACTATGAGATTATGCAACTCCCGTTTACCGGAGTAACACTTTGTGTGCTACCAAACATCACAACGTAACTGGGTGATTATAAAGGAGCTCTACAGGTGTCTCCGAAGGTACATGTTGGGTTGGCGTATTTCGAGATTAGGATTTGTCACTCCGATTGTCGGAGAGGTATCTCCGGGCCCTCTCGGTAATGCACATCACTATAAGCCTTGCAAACAATGTGACTAATGAGTTAGTTGCGGGATGATGCATTACGTAACGAGTAAAGAGACTTGCCGGTAACGAGATTGAACTAGGTATTGAGATACCGACGATCGAATCTCGGGCAAGTAACATACCGATGACAAAAGGAACAACGTATGTTGTTATGCGAATTGATCGATAAAGATCTTCGTAGAATATGTAGGAGCCAATATGAACATCCAGGTTCCGCTATTGGTTATTGATCGGAGACGTGTCTCGGTCATGTCTACATAGTTCTCGAACCCGTAGGGTCCGCACGCTTAAGGTTTCGATGACAGTTATATTATGAGTTTATGAGTTTTGATGTACCTAAGGAGTTTGGAGTCCCGGATGAGACTGGGGACATGACGAGGAGTCTCGAAATGGTCGAGACATAAAGATCGATATATTGGACGACTATATTCGGACTTCGGAAAGGTTCCGAGTGATTTGGGTATTTTTCGGAGTATCGGAGAGTTATGGGAATTCGCCGGGGAGTATATGGGCCTTATCGGGCCATACGGGAATAGAGGAGAGAGGCCAAAAGGAAGGAGGCCTGTGCCCCCCTCTAGTCCGAACTGGACAAGGGGTGCAGCCCCCTTTTCCTTCTCCCTGTCACCCTCTTTCCTTCTCTCCTACTCCAACGAGGAAAGGAGGAGTCCTACTCTCGGTGGGAGTAGGACTCCCCCCTTGGCGCGCCCTCCTCGTTGGCCGGCCGCCTCCCCCCTTGCTCCTTTATATACGGGGGCAGGGGGGCACCCCATAGACACAACAATTGATCTCTTGATCTCTTAGCCGTGTGCGGTGCCCCCCTCCACCATAGTCCTCCTCGATAGTATTGTAGCGGTGCTTAGGCGAAGCCCTGCGACGGTAGAACATCAAGATCGTCACCACGCTGTCGTGCTGACGAAACTCTCCCTCGACACTCGGCTGGATCGGAGTTCGAGGGATGTCATCGAGCTGAACGTGTGCTAGAACTCGGAGGTCCGGTAGTTTCGGTGCTTGATCGGTCGGGCCGTGAAGATGTACGACTACATCAACCGCGTTGTTCTAACGCTTCCACTTTCGGTCTACGAGGGTATGTGGACAACACTCTCCCCTCTCGTTGCTATGCATCACCATGATCTTGCCTGTGCGTAGGATTTTTTTTGAAATTACTACGTTCTCCAACACACATCGCCTAGCTGGGGAACTTTAACGGTTTGCCCACAATAATATTGGGCGCGCGGCCTCCTCTCATGTGTTGTTGGCAGAACAAGCGGGGGGATCGATTGCGTCGCCTATTCTCCCAGCTGGGGGACGGTTTTCCTGCATTTTTTGCCCGCTGCTTGTTGGCTCGAGCTCGAGGTCGCTTCCTTCTTTAGCCGTTCTCGATGTAGTTTCCTGATTTGGCGCTCATAGTCCGAGTCAACAGGCTTGGGAGCTGGTTCTCTAGCCATACGAATGAAGTGGTTAATTGTTTTCTCAGGCACTTTCTCCTTTGACGGCGGTGCCGGTTTCGGTCCAAAATGGGTGTCCACTTGGGCCTGCACTATGGCTGCATTTTGCTCCTTAGTCATGTCGTAAGACCTCTGAGGAAGAGGAGCGAGGCTTGGACCATATTTATATCGATTGTCTCCGCCTGTACTTCCTAAACTACCTCGACTCGTACCGCTACGCACCATAGCTGCGGCGTGTCTCTTCTGCGATTGCTGAGACGGCAGAGACGGCTGACGTGGCTGAGTTGGACCAGGAGAAGTGGCCTGACGATGTGCCGGACTTGAAGCAGGAGGTGTGGCCTGACACGGTGCTGGACTTGAAACCGGAGAAGTGGCATGACGCTGTGCCGGACTTGAAACCGGAGGAGTCAGCTCACGCTTTCGGGGACTTGGAGGAGATGGCGGACTTCAAGGAGGAGTCAGCTCACACGTTCGTGGACCTGGAGGAGCGGGAGTCTGCTGACTCGGTGGCGGACTTCGAGGAGGAGTCGGCAGACGACGCGGTGTCAGTGGACTTCCGAATATGGGTCCTCCACTTCATCAACCAAGACACGAGCATAGCCCTCTGGAATCGGGATGCAATGGAAGGTTGCTTCGGGGGTAATTGTAAAAGCAACGCCGTCCGCCACCTTCATGGATATGTTCTTCATTTTGGAGTGCAGGTCACAGTTAGTGTTCTCTATGATGTCATCCACAGGGTATGTATCCAGCAGTGTGTCACCCGGGGCAGAACCAACACTGCTTCTCGATCGGCATGGATGGGACGGTGCTATCCAATGCTGGACGATCATCCGCTTGCTACTGCCGCTGCTGAGACCCCCTTTCCTGGCTAAGTGAGTCGATCTGCTGCTGTTGCTGCTGGAATTTGAGTGCCAGGTCCGCGTGCCTTGCTTCTAGGCCTTGAAGGCTTTCTGCGTCCTGCTTCCTCTGCTCCTCCTCCAGCTTCCTTTTCTTCTCCTCCTCCATCTTCCTTCTTGCACGGGTCCTGTAGTCCTCGTTCCATTCTGAAAAGCCCTCATACCAGGGAATAACGCCCTTGCCTCGTGTTCTTCCCGGGTGTTCAGGATTTCCCAGGGCGCGCGTAAGCTCGTCGTTCTCTCTGTTGGGCGTGAACACCCCCCTTCGAGCTTCTTCTATCGCGTCAAGTATCTTTTGTTCGGCTCCTTTTAGATTTGCCTTCCGCGAAACTTCGCCTGTCTTCGGGTCCAACGCCCCCCATGCGCATAGAACCAAGTTCTGCACCTGGGGGGCCAGTTCCTAGTAACCGGAGTGACCCTTGCATCCTCCATCTCTTGCTCATACTTATCGCACTTAGGCAATCCCACCGCGTAGCCACTTCGACCCAGCCTATGGAACTGCGCCTTTTTTGCGGCATTTGCCTTGTTTTTCATCGACCGTTCCTTAGATAATTCTGAATCCTTTAAGGTCACGAAATCGTCCCAGTGTTCTCTTTGCTTCTCCAGTGTTCTCGTGAATTCTGGAGTCCTTTCTGCAGCGAGGTAGTTGGCCCATACAGTTTTCTTGTGGGTGTTGAATGCAATTGCCATCTTCTTAAGAGCAGCGCCCTTGACTTTCTCCACATCTGCTTAAGTGAAACGATCTGGTAGGGTGCAATGTTCCAACAGAGATTTCCAAAGGTCTTTTTTGGCTCTGTCATCGACCCAAGTAACACCTGGACATTTAGTCTTTGGCTCTTTCCATTCTTGAATGGAGATCGGGAGTTTGTCCTTCACAAGAACTCCGCACTGACGAGTCCACTTGTCCGCAACGTTCTTAGGCGTGAGGGGTTCGCCACTAGGTTTGGTGGATTCGATGTTGTACTTTACACCATCCTTCAACAATCTGCCCGGGCCTCGCTTTGTCCTGCTGTCTGTAGAAGCAGATTTGCTCGATCCGGAGGGCTGAAAGAAGAAAGATCAATTCGTTAATATATCTTCAATAAAAAAACATGTGATGATCACCATGATGCATGCTTATATAAATATACCTCGCCGGTAGTCTTTGTTATTTGAAGATCAGCATTGTCTGTGTCATCACAAACATTGTATGTGTCATCATAATCATAATCATAGTTCATGACTTCCTCAGCTCGGTCGTCAAGATCGAATATCTTTTCATCACCCTCTCCGGTATTGTTCAGATATTGGGAGCCTTCATCTGCTTCATTCATATCATCTAGCCTGTGAGGGCTACGTATGATGTCAAACAATTTCTCTTCTCTCTCTCTGCCGGTATTGTCCGCCATAGCTTTTACTTGACTAATACAGAAGAAATATAAAACAATTTAGTATTTAAATTACAATGCATGGATGCAATCAATAAGGAAAAACTGAATCTCGAATACATCATCGTCTTAATATATATAATCTCGAATACATCGTCTCGAATATTATATATTGAATACATCACTGGCTAGGTACCTAATAAAGATCGAGTACTACAGAAGAATCTAGGCCACTCGCGGTCCCTGGGGTACGAGCGGTGGACACCCAAAGAGAAGGAACCGTCACAGGATCATATCTCCGGTCATATGCCCAAAGAACCTGCCAAGTATGGGAGAACATGACGTCCATAGCAGCCATGTAGCGATGGACGTGCTCGTCCTCCTCCCTGACACGGTGACGCACCACCTCCGGCGGCGCCGGCTCCCTCTGCACCGAATGTGGCCCACGCGAACGCCACCAAAGGACATCAGGGTCGACGACGGGACCCGAGGCCGGGTTCCTCACCAAGCGGCGCGCCCCTCCAGGTAGCACCTCCTAGTGCCAGCCCGGCGGAGCCCAGTCCCAGACATGGGTCCTCTGAAGCAGGACGTCGTCGCGAACGGGTCGACGGCGAGGATGCGGGCCGGGCATATCGTCGAGAACAAATACTATATGCCCACAAAAAGTAACATTTTTTAAATGATTGGATTGTGATAACTAAAATTCTATATATATGCAAATTCTAACAATTTGACATTAATCTAATTCATCTAACTAAAACTAATTCTAAAATTTCCTGATTATATAACTAACATTTCTATAAAAATTCTAATATTTATATAACTAAAAAACAGAAAAATGACTAACATTTCTATAAATATTTCTATAACTAAAAACAGAAAAAAATTTATAACATTTCTAATATTTATATAACTAAAAACAGAATAATTTCTAACATTTCTATAACTAAAAAACAGAAAATTTTATAACAAACAAACTAATGTGTGTGTGTGTGTGTGGACATGGCGGCCGGGGCGAGCTCACCGGCGAGGGGACGACGGGGCGACGGGACGGGGCGGCGACGGGGACGGGGATGGCCGGGGCGGCGACATCGACGGGGGCGGCGACGAGGGGCGGGGACGGCCGGGGTCGGCGACGAGGGGCAGGGGCGGCGACGTCGACGGGGACGACGTCGATCGGGGCAGGGCGGCGCGACGGAGGGAAGAAATAGAGAGGGAAAGTGAATTTTTTTCAACTGTTGTATATATAGGATGGACCTTTAGTACCGGTTGGAGCCACCAACCGATACTAAAGGTCTGTTTTGGCCAGGCCAAGCGGCGGGAAGCGCCCCCCTTTAGTACCGGGTCGTGGCACCAACCGGTACTAAAGACCTCCTCTTTAGTACCGGTTGCAGCCACCACCCGGTACTAAAGGGGGTGCGCTGGCGCAGTGCGGTGTGGCAAGTTTAGTCCCACCTCACTAGTCGAGGGACTACCGCACTGGTTTATAAGCCCCAGTGCGGTAGCTCTCTCGAGCTCCTCTCCTAAGCAGGCCTACTAGGCCTACCTGTTCTGTGCTGTCCTGTGGGCCTACTGCGCCTTTGCGGGCTTGCATCCTGTCCCAACAAAAGGTTGTGTTTCCAGTCGTATGCAGGCCGCTTTGGCTCAGTAGGCGGGCTTTTTTATTTTCTTACTTTTTTTGCTTTATTTATTTATTTTATTTATTTTTGAGTTGTTTTTTGCTGTATTTAGAGTTTCTTTGTGAATATTTTTGCTTTAGGTACAAAAAATTACAAACTTTCTATTAGTGCCGGTAGTTTTCAAATTTGAATAGTTTAAATTTTGGATTATTTGAAATTTGTGTGAATCACTAGTTTGTGAATAACTTAACTTTGAAAAAAGATTTTCAGTGATTCTTTTTTATTATGTTTAATATTAGTGTGTTTTATCATTATATTCAATTTGGTAATGCTTAGGTTATTTAAAAAATAAAATACCTTTGTAACAGATGAGTTTTCGTCGGAAACCCTGATACTTCAAAAGAGATTGTCCATTTTGTACACGAAGTGCATCCAGTTTTTGCCGTAACCCTCTCTACTTTTTTGCATATGCTATTTGGATGAAATTATGATACCATGCCAACTTTCAACCTTTTCTGAGTTCATTTGAAATGCTTTTCAATTTCAGGGTCATTTAGCTGGAAAAAATCAGTAAATGCATGAAAGAATTTGTTTGCACATAAAATTTCTTTGCGTTTCAAATGCCAAAACACATAACTACCCTAACTATTACAGAGATTCCCTCCTGGGTGTGAAACACAGAAGAAAGTGATGATAGTGAACCCGATCACATCCCAGATCTTTGGGTGTGAAACTTTTTCTTCACATGTGTTCCTTTGCGCCATAGCCATGGAAAATCTTTGTCATTTAACTGGATGCTTGGGTCAATATTCACTGTGAATAGAGCAATTTCATCAAACTTTTCATAATCTTCTGACATGTCTGTCTTGTCATCCACTCCCACGATGTTTCTTTTTCCTGAAAGAACTATGTGGCGCTTTGGCTCGTCGTATGATCTATTCGCTTCCTTATCTTTTCTTTTTCTCGGCCTGGTAGACATGTCTTTCACATAAAAAACCCACGCCACATCATTGGCTAGGACGAATGGTTCGTCTGCATACGCAAGATTGTTGAGATCCACTATTGTCATTCCGTACTGCGGGTCTTCCATTACCCCGCCTCATTCCATATTGACCCATTTGCACCGAAACAAAGGGACCTTCAAATCACCTCCATAGTTAAGTTCCCATATGTCCTCTATGTAACCATAATATGTTTCCTTTCCCGTGTTGGTTGTTGCATCAAAGCGGACACAACTGTTTTGGTTGGTGCTCTTCTTATCTTGGGCGATCTTGTAAAATGTATTCTCATTTATCTGGAACCCTTTGAAAGTCATTATATTCGAAGATGGTAACTGGGACAGCGAGTACAGGTCATTTTGAATATCGCTATCATTCAGGGCACGTATCTGCAACCAACCAGCGAAAGTCCTCGTTTGTTCGCGTGTAATCCAGTCGTCAGACTTCTCCGGGTGTTTGGAGTGTAGAAAATTCTTGTGTTCCTCCATATACGGAGCCACCAAGGCGGAATTCTGTAGAACTGTGTAGTGTGCTTCAGTGAGAGAATGCACGTCTATACATATTATTTGATGCCCTCCTAGCGTGCCTTTTCCATCCAGTCTGCCCTTATGCCGCGATTCAGGAACACCAATCGGCTTAAGGTCAGGAATAAAGTCAATACAAAACTCAATGACCTCCTCATTTTCATGGCCCTTCGAGATGCTTCCTTCTGGCCTAGCACGGTTATGAACATATTTCTTCAAGACTCCCATGAACCTCTCAAAGGGGAACATATTGTGTAGAAATACAGGACCCAAAATATTAATCTCTTTGCAAAGGTGAACTAGGACGTGCGTCATGATATTGAAGAAGGATGGTGGGAACACCAACTCGAAACTGACAAGACATTGCACCAAATCATTCTGTAACCTTGGTATGATTTCTGGATTGATTACCTTCTGAGAGATTGCATTGAGGAATGCACATAGCTTCACAATGGCTAATCGAACGTTTTCCGGTAGAAGCCCCCTCAATGCAACCAGAAGGAGTTGCGTCATAATCACGTGGCAGTCATGAGACTTTAGGTTCTGGAACTTTTTCTCTGCCATATTTATTATTTCCTTTATATTAGACAAGAAGCCAGATGGTACCTTCATGCTGAGCAGGCATTCAAAGAAGATTTCCTTCTCTTCTTTGGTCAGAGCATAGCTGGCCTGACCCTGATGTATGCCGTCTTTTCCGTGCATACGTTGCTGGTCCTCCCGTGCCTCTGGTGTATCTTTTGTCTTCCCATACACGCCCAAAAAGCCAAGCAGGGTCACGCAAAGATTCTTCATCACGTGCATCACGTCGATTGTGGAGCGGACCTCTAGGTCTTTCCAATATGGCAGGTCCCAAAATATAGATTTCTTCTTCCACATGGGTGCGCGTCCGTCAGCGTCCTTCAGAACAGGTTGTCCGCCAGGACCCTTTCCGAAGATTACCTTCAAATCCTTGACCATATCATGTACATCAGCACCAGTATGGTGGCGAGGCTTCGTCCGGTGATCTGCCTCATGCTTGCCTTTCTTTCTTACGGGATGCCTTGTCGGAAGATATCGATGATGTCCCAGGTACACATTCTTCCTACAACTATCCAAATATATACTGCCGGTATCATCCAAACAGTGCGTGCATCCGCGGTATCCCTTGTTTGTCTGTCCTAAAAGGTTACTGAGAGCAGGCCAATCATTGATGGTCATGAACAGCAATGCCTTTAGGTCAAATTCTTCCTATCCGTGCTCATCCCACGCACGTACACCTATTCCATTCCATAGCTGTAATAGTTCTTCAACTAATGGCCTTAGGTACACATCAATGTCGTTGCCGGGTTGCTTAGGGCCTTGGGTGAGCACTGGCATCATAATGAACTTCCGCTTCATGCACAACCAAGGAGGAAGGTTATACAAACATAGAGTCACAGGCCATGTGCTATGGTTGCTTCTTTGCTCCCAAGAAGGATTAATGCCATCTGCGCTTAGACCAAACCATACGTTCCTTGGGTCACCTGCAAACTCCTCACTGTACTTTCTCTCGATTTTTCTCCACTGCGAACCGTCAGCGGGTACTCTCAACTTTCCGTCTTTCTTACGGTCTTCTGCGTGCCACTGCATCGCCTTCGCATGCTCTTTGTTTTTGAACAAACGTTTCAACCGTGGTATTATAGGAGCATACCACATCACCTTGGCAGGAATCTTCTTCCTGGGGCGCTCGCCCTCGACATCACCAGGGTCATCGCGACTGATCTTATAACGCAATGCACCGCATACCGGGCAAGCATTCAAATCCTCGTACTCACCGCAGTAGAGGATGCAATCATTAGGGCATGCATGTATCTTCTGCACCTCTAACCCTAGAGGACAGATAGCCTTCTTTGCTTCATACATACTCTCGGGCAATTCGTTGTCCTTTGGAAGCATATTCTTTATCATTACCAGCAACTTTCCAAATCCCTTGTCAGATACACCATTCTCTGCCTTCCATTGCAGCAATTCCAGTGTGGTGCCCAACTTTTTTTTATCAGCTTCGCAATTCGGGTACAACAATTTCTTGTGATCCTCTAACATGCGCTGCAACTTCGTCCTCTCTAGATCACTTGCGCAGTTTCTCTTTGCATCGGCAATGGCCCGACCTAGATCATCAGCGGGCTCATCTGATGCCTCTTCTTCAGCTTCTTCCCGCATTGCCGGCTCATCTTCTTCCCCCATTGTTGTATCATTGTATTCAGGGAACCTGTCGGTGTTAAAACCGGCGGATCTCGGGTAGGGGGTCCCGAACTGTGCGTCTAGGCGGATGGTAATAGGAGACAAGGGACACGATGTTTTTACCCAGGTTCGGGCCCTCTCGATGGAGGTAAAACCCTACTCCTGCTTGATTGATATTGATGATATGGGTAGTACAAGAGTAGATCTACCACGAGATCAGAGAGGCTAAACCCTAGAAGCTAGCCTATGGTATGATTGTTGTTCGTCCTATAGACTAAAACCCTCCGGTTTATATAGGCACCGAAGAGGGTTAGGGTTACACAGTGTCGGTTACAATGGTAGGAGATCTACATATCCGTATCGCCAAGCTTGCCTTCCACGCCAAGGAAAGTCCCATCCAGACACGGGACGAAGTCTTCAATCTTGTATCTTCATAGTCCAGGAGTCCAGCCAAAGGCCATAGTCCGGCCATCCGGACACCCCCTAATATAGGACTCCCTCAGTAGCCCCTGAACCAGGCTTCAATGACGACGAGTCCGGCGCGCATATTGTCTTCGGCATTGCAAGGTGGGTTCCTCCACCGAATACTTCATAAAAGATTTTGAACACAAGGACAGTGTCCGGCCGTGCAAAATAAGTTCCACATATCACCATAGAGAGAACAATATTTACACAAATTCAATCTGCTGACGTATTCCGTGGCGTGACATCACACCACGACAGTTGGCGCCCACCGTGGGGCTATCGCATGATGGTTTGACGATCTTGGAGGGCAAGCTCAAGGGACTCGAAGGCTATGTTGTGGGCCGGATGACCAAGAGTCGTCGCGGCAGGATCTACATCGACGACGCAGGATGGGGTCCCGAGGCCGATTCAATCGAGTACGGGTACCGGGTCCCCTTCGGCGGCATACACGTTTTCATTGGCAAGATCGGTGAGCCTGGGCCTGAGCCGGACATCTGCACCGACCTCGTCGAGACGGCTCATTGTGCGAGATCTACCCAGGCTAAACCGGCCATGAAGCGTGCCTTCGTTGGAGTCATCCACGGAGGAGAGCGTGAGGACGAGTCAGAACACGGTAGCGAGACCGTCGTCTATTCCGGCGACAAGTCCTCGACCGGAGAGACCGAATCGCTATACCAGTTGCAAGACGACCAGGTTAGGGGCTGTTCCGATGGCGACAGTATTCCGGACCCCCCGGGCCAGATCAACCGGGTTGGAATATTCATGGCCGGCACCCAGGCGGCGAATCATTCTTCGACCACCGCAGTAATGCTCTCCGGATCAGCAGCGGCAGCGGCAGCAGGGGCAGGAGGCCTTGTGCGCCTGCCGGTTCAAGTCCTATCCGATCTATTTGATGCACTAGCCGCGCTTATGGCAGAAGCCAATTCCGCGGATCAGGAGGCTCATGATACAGAAATTGCAAAGGTGAAAGAGCAGATCGTGCAAGCCAAAGCGGATCTGGCAGCAGAGAAGGACAGGATGGCTGCAGAGCGGGCCGCTTTGGACGCCCAGGCATATAAGCTCATGCTTGACCAGAATGCATCACAGGAGGTCTTGAAGCGGAAGCACAGATCGTGCCTGCCGCTAGGGTTTGACCCCCGAAATCTCTTTCACACCCCAGGAGCCGGACCCAATAATCCGCCGCAGTACCTGGAGGCAAACCGGATTGAGGCACCAGGGCCAGGAGCGACGGTCCAGCCCCGCCTCATGGAACCTCCTCAACAGAACATTGTGGCCCCTCCGCCGGTCCAGACGCCCCCGGGTCATTATTCGAATCCTATGGACAACCTTGTCGCAGCCGCCGCGCGATTAGAGGCTATCCCGGTCGAAGGGGACTCTCCGCAAGCGATAGAGACGAGCCGGGTTAAGGAGCTTCTCCGGACTGCGCTGATTCAGCAGGAAGCATATTCGTACAGCCGTGATCGGATTCACTCTACGCCCCGTCCAAGCCGGAGCTTTAGCAGGCGCATGAATGAACCGGCCATATCGAGCAACGCGCGAGGCCGTGAAGCGGCCCGTGGCAATAACCCGGCAGGTGGTGTCCGCGATGCGCAGGATGTGGTGGACCGGGCCCGGGCACAAAGGGAGGCCGAGTTAGCAGCACAGGATGATGCGGGTCAACTTACACCGGTTCGCTCTACCACCTTCGCCGGACCAGGAGTCGCATCCGCTTTGGGAGTGCCTTGCTTAATCCCCGTTTTACGCAATGTGCGCCTGCCCAAGGATTTCAAGGGTCCACGCAAGGTGCCGAATTACACCGCGGATTTATCCCCTGAAGCATGGGTAGAGAGTTATGAGATGGCCATGGAGATGCTAGATGTGGATGAGGCCGCGTGTGCAAAATACTTCACCATGATGCTTGAGGGCACGGCTCGTACTTGGTTGAAGAGCCTACCGCCCAATTCTATCAGCTCATGGGCCCAGTTGCGGGCCCGGTTTATACAGAATTTTAAGGATACATGTAAGCAGCCCAAGTCCATAGTAGACCTGGCGGCTTGTGTCCAGGAGGAAGGAGAATCAACGACCCGTTGGGTGCGCCGCGTTTCGGAAATTTTGCACTCGTCTGACAGGATTAATGCTGACTCTGCGATCTTAACTCTGGAAGGCAACTGCCGGTTTGAGCCTTTAAAATTGAAATTGGGACGCATGAAGCGGTTCTGTAATGACATGGGAACCCTCATGGCCGCTTTAGTGAAGTATGTTGATTCGGACAGTACCAAGGATCCCGAGACTGATGATGATGAAGCAGGGAAGGGAAGGAAGAATAGCAACTCCAAACAACAGCAGTACAAACCGGTGGGTCATGGAAATGGAGGCAAGCGCAAGGCGGATAGCAGCATGGATTTTGTGGCCAACACTAGTGCACAGGACAGGGGGCAGCGGCGCAGAGGTAAAGCGGCAAATCGTAATGGGGCTCCCAACCCTAACGCAAGCCGTTTGAACTATTTGTTGAATTAGCCTTGCCCAAAGCACGGGACGAAGGAGTCGCCGGCTAACCACCTTTGGAAGGATTGTTATATTATGCAGGAGTTTAAAAACTCTAATGCCTTCCGGTATGACCATGGGTCAGGTGGCGGTTCAGGATCCGGTTTCCATGGACCGGGTCACGATGGAGCTTCCGGTTCAGGTCTCAATCAGGGCGGTCACAACAACCAGAATAGTCAGAACGGCCAGCAGCAGCAGCAGCAGCAGCAGTCGGGTTATCAGAGCCAGCCAAAGCAGTTGAACAATGGGCAATACCATGTTTTCACAACTAGCTTGGATAAGCGCGACCAAAAACTCCACAAGTGAGCAGTGAATTCTGTTGAACCGGCCTTACCACGTTACTTACGCTGGTCAGAGCAGCCTATCGTGTGGAGCAGAGAGGATCACCCGCCCCGGGTTGATAATCCGGGCCAGCTAGCATTAGTGGTAGATCCTCAAGTAGGGGGTTATAAGTTCACCAAGGTACTCATGGATGGAGGAAGCAGTATTAACATACTATACTATGAGACATTCCGGCGCATGGGTCTAACAGACAAGGATCTCAGACCGTCTAATACGGTGTTCCATGGTGTGGTGCCAGGCAAATCTGCATATCCTGTTGGTAAGATAGCCCTAGATGTGGCTTTTGGGGACGAGCACGATTCTCGGTCGGAAAAATTAACCTTTGAGGTGGTGAAAATCCGGAGCCCGTATCACGCCTTGTTTGGGCGGCCGGCTTATGCCAAGTTTATGGCGCGGCCTTGTTATATCTACTTACAGCTCAAGATGCCGGGCTACAAGGGGACGATAACGGTTCATGGGAGCCGTAGGGTCGCTTTGGAATGTGAGGAAGGTGATGCGGCTTATGCAGAGTCGGTCTGTGCCACGGAAGAATTGAAGTATTATAAGGACAATGTTGATCCGGCGGATATGACCCCTTTGAAGAGGCCAACTACAGAGCATGATTCAGATTTGAAGTTCAAATCGGCAGCTGAGACCAAGCTTGTTGACTTCGTGCCCGGTGATTCGTCCAAGCAGTTCACTATCAGTGCCAACCTGGATCCCAAATAGGAAAGCGCGCTCATCGAGTTCATCCGTGAGAATCGGGACATCTTTGCATGGAAACCGTCTGACATGCCAGGTGTACCGAGGGAACTCGCTGAGCACACTCTTAATGTGGATCCTAAGTATAAACCGGTGAAACAATTCCTCCGCCGGTTTAACAAAGAAAGGCGCAAAGCCATTGGAGAGGAAGTGGCCAGGCTTTTAGCAGCTAGTTTTATCGTTGAGGTGTTCCATCCAGAGTGGCTTGCTAATCCGGTGCTAGTTCTTAAGAAAAACGGCACTTGGCGTATGTGTGTGGATTACACAGATCTTAACAAGGCCTGTCCGGCGGATCCTTTTGCCCTCCCCCGCATTGACAAGATCATTGATGCCACGGCGGGTTGTGAGCGTTTGAGTTTTTTGGATGCATACTTTGGATATCACCAGATCAAGATGGCGGTTAAGGACCAGGAGAAAACAGCATTTATTACTCCCTTTGGAGCCTTCTGCTATGTATCTATGCCCTTCGGGCTCAAGAGTGCCCAAGCCACCTATCAACGGTGTGTACAGAATTGCCTGCATAAATAGATCGGCCGCAATGTGCACGCCTATGTGGATGATATTGTAGTGAAGTCAAGACAGAAGGAGACGCTGGTGGATGATTTGAAGGAGACCTTTGACAACTTGCGAGTTTACAAGATGATGCTTAATCCGGCCAAGTGTGTCTTTGGTGTTCCGGCAGGCAAGTTACTGGGTTTCCTGGTGTCTAACAGAGGAATTGAGGCTAACCCGGAGAAGATTACGGCTATTACCTCCCTAGCTAAACCAAAGTGTATCAACGATGTTCAGCGTTTGGCGGGCCGAATCACTGCACTGAGCCGGTTTATCAGCCGCCTCGGAGAGAAAGCCATCCCTTTGTACCAAATGCTGAGGAAGGCAGACAATTTCGTCTGGAGTCCGGCTGCTGATGAAGCATTTGAGGACTTGAAGCGGCAGTTAGCCAATCGCCGGTTTTTGCAGCTCCGGTTGACAAGGAGCCACTATTATTATACGTAGCAGCTAATGCTCGGGCAGTTAGTGTGGCTATTGTGGTGGAACGCAAGGAGGCAGGCAAGGAATATCCGGTTCAGCGGCCGGTTTATTATATCAGCGAGGTGCTTATTGAATCCAAGCAGAGGTATCCGCATTGGCAGAAGCTGGTCTATGGTGTCTTCATGGCCAGCCAGAAGTTGAAGCAGTATTTTCAGGGGCACCCTATCACAGTGGTCAGTTCAGCTTCCTTGGGTGATATCATACAGAACCGGGAGGCGACTGGCCGGATTGCCAAGTGGGCTATAGAGCTTGGGCCACACGGACTGAAGTATGTGCCTCGGACGGCGGTGAAGTCTCAAGCACTTGTTGATTTCATCAATGACTGGACGGAGTTACAAGCGCCAGAGGAGAAGCCGGATCACACATATTGGACTATTCATTTTGATGGATCCAGGCAATTGGAAGGCTCAGGGGCTGGAGTCGTATTAACTTCCCCACGAGGTGATAAGTTCTGTTATGTTCTCCGCTTAATGTTCCCTTGTACTAACAATGCAGCTGAGTACGAAGCCTTGCTCCATGGTCTCCGGATGGCTAAAGAGATGAACTTAAGCCGGGTTAAGTGTTTCGGTGACTCGGACCTTGTGGCTCAACAGGTGTCTGGCACTTGGGACTCTAAGGACCCGCTCATGGCTGCATATCGTCGGGAAGTGGATAATATTGCGGGTTGCTTCAAGGGTTATCAAGTGGATCATGTGGACCGTCGGAAGAATGAAGCGGCGGACGCTTTAAGCCGGTTGGGTTCTCAGCGCAAACCGGTCCCGCCTAATGTCTTTTTGGACGTGTTGCACAATCCGTCAGTCCAGCTCCCAGGTGAAGCGGATTTGGCTATTCCTGACCCGGAGGCTCAATTGGTGGTAGCATTGCATGCTATTCCGGATTGGACGGTTCCTTATCTTGCCTACTTGACCCGGGGGGAGTTGCCAGAGGATGAAATTCTATCAAGGCAGATAGTCCGGCGATCCAAGTCCATGACGATTCTCAATGGTGAATTGCATCATTGCAGTGTATCAGGGGCGTTTCAACGTTGTGTTTCTCCTGAGGAAGGCTGTGAAATCTTAAGAGAAATCCATGAAGGGGATTGTGGACACCACGCCGGTTCAAAGTCTCTGGTGGCAAAGGCGTTTCGTCACGGGTTTTACTGGTTGACAACACATGCTGATGCGGAGGACTTGGTTAAACGGTGCGATGGATGTTAGAAATTTTCAAGGCGTGCGCATGTGCCGGCTCAAGAATTGAGGATGATTCCAATAACATGGCCGTTTGCAACTTGGGGGCTGGATATGGTCGGACCTTTTAAAAGATCCAAGGATAAGAAAACCCACCTTTTGGTGGCAGTTGATAAATTTACCAAGTGGGTTGAAGCGGAGCCTGTCAGCAAGTGCGATGCAGCAACAGCGGTGCAGTTCATCAAAAAGGTGATTTTCTGGTTTGGCTTTCCGCACAGTATCATTACTGACAATGGTACCAATTTATCCAAGGGGGCTATGAAGGAGTTCTGTGAACGTGAGCACATCTGACTTGACGTGTCGTCAGTGGCGCACCCCCAGTCCAATGGACAGGAAGAAAGAGCTAATCAAGAGATCTTGCGAGGCATCAAACCCCGGCTTATGGTCCCATTGCAAAGAACACCAGGATGTTGGGTTGAAGAGCTACCATCTGTGCTCTGGAGTATCAATACCACGCCAAACCGGTCCACAGGATACACACCATTTTTTATGGTATATGGAGCAGAGGCAGTTCTCCCTAGTGATATCCGGCACGATTCGCCTCGTGTGGCAGCTTATGTTGAAGCGGGTAATGAGATAGCACGGCAAGACACTTTGGACCTATTGGACGAGGCGCGTGATCTAGCGGCTGCCCGTTCGGCGATTTACCAACAAGATCTTCGTCGCTATCACAGTCGCCGGGTTAGAACCAGAACTTTTCAAGAAGGAGATTTGGTGCTTCGACTAATCCAAGACCAAACAGATATGCACAAGTTATCCCCACCTTGGGAAGGACCTTTCGTGGTCAGCAAGAATCTGCACAACGGGTCGTACTATCTGATTGATATTCGAGAGCATCAAGACTCACGTACATCAGAGGAGGAGACCAACAGGCCGTGGAACATAGCTCATCTTCGGCCTTACTATACTTGAGCCATCGGCTCTATCTATGTACATATCATGACAATGTATATATTATCTTTGATATATAAAACCGGAGCCTCAGCTAAAGCGGGGTCTCTGTCTTTCTTATCATGCGTGGTTACATGGAGTGGCTCTGTTTAAAGCGGCCTCCGGTTTACCCCTTGACATTTGCTTTTTATATATCACTGGGGGCCTTGGTCGTGTCCGAACCAACGTGACACCCTTTGATAGGCGACAACTACCAGATCATTTGGGGACATGGTCAAGTCTGAACAATCACGCCTCTTGGTCGGCCTAAGGCCACAAAGTCACTTGGGGGCATGGTCGAACCTGAACCATTGCCACGCCTCTTGATCTGGCATATATGCCACGAATCATTTGGGGACCTGGCTGACTTGAATCATTGTCACTCCTATTGGGGGCTTGGTCCTATCCGACCATGGTAACACCATCTGATTAGCTCAGTATAGCATATTTTTGCAAACGGTTTTTATCATTGCCTTTGCTTCCATGTTATTTTCATGGTTTGTTTGTTCTTTGCTTTTGTCGGATTTCTTTTATGTCAACAAACACCTTTTCCTGGTTCAGCCGATGGATTTGATTCCCCTTTAATCCGGAGGAGTATGCCTGGTTTACCTTTTCCTGTTAACATCATGGAGTAACAAGGGGGCTTGTATTGATTCAGTACGGTTTATACGGGAGCTATTTTATCCCCCCTTTTGACGGTAATGGTTTATAAAACCGCCGCTCCAGGCTTGGCTAAGCCAGCTTCATGCCCAAACATGGCAGGTATTTATGTATCACCTATTTGTTATATTGCTGATACACATATCAAGATCATAAACCGGCTGGCGGTATAACCGCCACCGAAGTTCAAATTTTTCTGATTGCAGGAAATATGAATGGAAGTTTTTCAAACAAAAGCTTCAGTACTTATGCACGAAGGCATATTCCAGGCAGAAGTATTAACTATCCTATTACAAGGCAGCACGGTGCCCAAACAAGATCATTGTTCTTTTGGGAAGATGCCAAAGACAGCTATCCAAACCGGCTTCCGGTTCAAGCTTGCTCCTCATCCTCCGCCGCTTCAGCTTCCTCGTCTCTACCCATTGGCTGGAAATCAACAGTGGTCCAGTCGATTCCCATTAAAGCTTGGAAAACAACCTCTTCATGGATCAGGGAAGACGGTTCAATATCAGGAGCGTAAGTGTGCTTACGGATTGGAGGGATCAGATTCTCCGCTTCAAGAGTTGGGGCAGGCACTCGCTTGTTCTGATCATTATATTGTGCTTGATAATGCGTCAAGTCTGCTTCTTCAGCTAGCTGACAAGCCAGAGGGCGTACAGCACGGTTTATTGCCCTCAAATCCTCTTCGTTGAATTCGGAGCCATCTTCCTTCAGGCTGGGATAGCCTTGAGATGCTTCCACAGGATCAAAATCTGGCACCCATGCTTTTGCCCGGATCAAGGCATTAATGGCTCCGGTTCGGGCAGCAGATTTTTCAGCTCCTCAATCTGGGCTGGAAGCATTGACAACTTGTTAAGAGTGTCCTGGATTAAAGAGGGTGCCGGGTTGTTATGAGAAGCTGTGGTGATGATCCGCTGGGCTCCGGTATACAATTGTTCCACCAAGGTGTAGGCAGCCTTCAGTTTCTTCCGCGCATCATTTCCTAAGTGCCCAATGCGTGTGCCTACAACAAGATAGGAATGGTCTCAAACCGGATTTACGCTACAGCAGGTTCAGATTATCACAGAAGTTAAAAGGAGCTTACCAAAGATCGCAGTAGTCATGGAGTGTATTTGCCGCTGTACGACCGACAGTTCATCCACCACCGGTTTAAGGGCAGCTTCAGCATTTTCCACTCTTTTGGTTAAAGCGGCCTTCTCAGTGGCCCAGTCAGCCCGCTCTTTCTTGAAGCTTTCTTTCAGCTGTTCAGCAGTGCTCAAGGCGCTGGTTAATTCTTGCTTTGCCTTATCTGTTTCAGCCTGCTGGGTTTTCAAGGCCTCCTGCAAATCGGCAATCCGGTCCTCCTTGATTTTCACCTCGGCCTGCATACAGACAGCGTTTAAGCTTTACACAAGCAATCCAAGAAATTAAAGTATCAACCACATAACAAAGTTATATGCCTGATACTTGGGGGCTAATGCACCTTCAATTTTTATATATTGCTAGATTACAAAGTCCCAAGCTCAATACAAGTATTCAACTTGGCACTTGGGGGCTAATGGCTATTTGATCAAGTTATGTTCTAAGGACAGTTTTTTATTGGAGCCCCAGTTTACTTATGCTAAGTTAAACCAGCCCTTGAGGGCTATACCGATGGATTTCAAAAATGCTTAGGATCAAGGTTACAAACCGGCCCTTGGGGGCTAGAAGGATGGATACAATGGCAGCAAGAAAAGAAGTAAATTACCTCAAATTTATCCCTCATCATCTTGACCAGGCCAGCTTCACAGTCACGGCTAGTGTAAAGCCGGTTTAAATAGCCGGAATGAAGATCTTGGGCACTCAGAGCAGCATATGTCTCTAGTTCAACATCCCATTTTCCTTTGTTCAAAGTGGAAAAATCCTCTTTTATGGTATGCTTGGTAAGGGTGACAGGATTCCCGGGTTCAAAGCGGCCCACACCGGTAATCACAACGTCATCATCTTTGGACTCGCCGGTTTGTGTTGGTGCGGCCGGTTCGTCAGCAGGAGTGTGGGATTTCTCAATCCGGACGGAGCTGGCTGGCGGATCAGCAGAGACTAAAGTGTTAATAGGCCCTTCTTCGGGAATAACATCGCCTTGCAAAGGAGGATCATTGGGAATATCCTCAGGAACGAACATTTCAAGATCCGACGCTTGGTCATGCTCTGGGGCTACATCTTCTTCAGCCGCTTTGTCCAGGCGGGCTTTCTTGCTTGGTTTCGGTTTGGCCCTGAAAGGAAAACAAAGAGTCAAGGAGAAGCATAAGCCATTACACAGTATACTGGAAGTATATGTTCAGTTTAGCTTACCCAGCAACTATTTTCAATGGTGGTAGCTGAGTGGCCGACGATTCACCAGACGATGAATGAGAAGTGACCTGATAATCGGAGTCGGATGGATTAAGAGGTTGACGGAAGAAACCCGCTTTAGGATTTAAATCAATAAAAAGGTCAGAGACCTCGGAGCGGCGTTTTCGAACCGGACTGTTCGGTAAACCGGCAGAGGTAACTACCTGGCCGCTGTGCCGGGTTGTGCGGCGAGCTTCATGTTGCTGGGTCTTCATAAGAAATTTGGGATCCAAATAAGCAAGAGGATGAGAAAATTTAACTTTCCGGTTTGCCTGGCGAAATTTTGGCAAAGGCAAGATTTCTGAATCGGAAGAGAGAATAATTACCTCAACGAATCCCGCATTGCTAGCTTCAGCGTCATCCTGACAAGCATCATCATCAATAAGGCGTATAAAAAGTAAGCCAAGTGAATCAAGTTCTACCTCAAGATCCGGGTTACCCACATCATCATCAATAGCTGGGTCAGATGAAGCGGTGGTTTTTCTCTTATGAGCTGGTTTTTTGATAACGTTGGTCTTGGGCCGGGTTGGCCGCCCTGCTTTCTGCGTTTTGTCTTGTGGAAGCTTCTTGCTCCAAAACGGATTATCACTCTGGATCAGCAGTAATTAAAGGTCAGATAGATAAAGCAGTAACAGGTTCAACAATAGAGCAATTAAAATCTTACCGCTGGCAGTTTGTTGGTGGTGTAGTAAGGAGGCAGACCGGTTTGAGCACAGAGGTGCTCCGGTTCATTCAACATCTTCTTTACAGAC
This sequence comes from Triticum timopheevii, assembly GCA_963921465.1. Taxonomy (NCBI): domain Eukaryota; kingdom Viridiplantae; phylum Streptophyta; class Magnoliopsida; order Poales; family Poaceae; genus Triticum; species Triticum timopheevii. The sequence continues at coordinate 58,099,892 of OY997266.1, forward strand.
TCTATGACTTCGTCGTCAGAGACTTGGATGTTAATATGTCGGAGTGGGTCATCGACGCTACCAGTGTACTTGCACATCAAACCGGGGCGCCGGCTCAGAGGCAGTATGCTCCATGATATCCAGCAGCGTGCAAGGTCTATTCCTGTTAAACCGTTGGCCATAAAGGCTCGGAGCTTGGACAGTTGAGGAGCATATTTAATTCTCTCCTTGGCGCTTAGCCTTTGTGGAAAAGGGTGAGTGTTGCTGAGCCGTTCCGGACGGAAGCCAGGCAAGGGATTTTCATTGTCAGGGGAGGTATCCTTGCAATAAAACCAAGTTGCATTCCACTCCTTGGGGTGAGTATGGAGTTTGACGTGGGGATAGGTGATCTCCTTCCTCTTCTGAATGGCCATACCGCCCAATTCGGTATTGGGGCCATCGGTAAATTCAGTACGACGGTTTAAATGGAAGAGATCTCTAAACAGCTCGACTGAAGGCTCCTCTTGAAGGTATACCTCAGAAAGCACTTGAAAGTGACATAGATTGGTGACGGAATTGGGGCCAATATCCTGTGGGGGGAGCTGAAAGTTGGCTAACACATCCCGATAAAATTTAGAACCAGGCGGTTTGAAGCCCCGGGCCATGTGATCTGCGAAGACCACGACCTCTCCTTCCTGGGGTCTGGGAGGACATTCATCTCCAGGAACCCTCCAGTTGATCGTATCTTTACTATCCAAAGCGCCGATCAGGACTAGATCGTCCAACTGTGATTCTGTGACGCGAGAGGGAACCCAATTGCACTCATACACTTGTTTGGCCATGACGAGATCTACAAGAAATAGGTGATCCGGTTCAAGAACACGCTGGATAAAAGAAGGTGTTGATCTAAACTGCGATAAACCGGGGGCAGTACCTATAAACCGGTCTTCTACAATGCGGAGTCATATGTATTCTGGCGGTTCAACCAGGGGACTAATGATATATACCGGTTTAGCAATTTTTCCTATGGTAAGTTAAACCGCCTGACCTAAGCATCGGAAGCAATTGAAGCTATGGATAACTAGGTATGCAGAAACAAGTTTCACAAGATCTTATTACAGCCGCGGATCTATAGCAAGCTCACAAAAACAGAAAATATTTCGAAGAGTAAGGCAGAAACAGAAGTGAACCATTGAGCGGATATGTGCGGGAGATCTATGGACTTAGATGAGAAATTACAAGCGGATGCTTAGAGATCACTACTAAACATAGCAGGAGTTCACGGATTCATTCAAGGTCAGAAAATAGGTATGAGCGCGCGATGAACACAGCATGAACATGGAACCCTAAGAACAGATCTAGGTCAAGAAGAGGAGAAAGCTTACCGGGAACGGAGAAGGTGCGGAGAGATGCCGCAATACTCTGGTACGTTCAGGTTGATGCAGCGGCCCGAGACGAGGCAGAGGTCGACGGCGGTGGCGGAACTCCAAAGCTGGCGGCGTGAGGAAGAAGAATAAGAAGGGACGAAGGGGAAAGAAAAGAAATGACCCTTCGGTCTTATTTATAAGGCAGCCGAGCTAGGTCAAGCGCGCCGATCCAGGAGCTATTATTAAAAGAGGGCGTTATAAATTTCATGATGACGTCATGCCGGTTTACAGCAACCAAAAATGATGACGTCATGGTGATTTACAGCAACCAAAAATGATGACGACATGGCGGTTTACCAATTACCAGAAGATATCCAAGACACAAGATTTTGTGAAGGATTGACATGAACCAGTTCAAATCAATCTGGGGCCTAATGTTGGGGATATTACCACTAGGCGTAAACCGGCCTACTTGGGCCGGGTTAACTTCATTAGTGGTATAAGCAGATGAAGGCCCAAGGCCTGTAGTCGGTTTAGAACATGTAGCCATAAACCGGCCTGATATATAACTTGTATTGTAAGTTAGGAATAGAGAGATACCAACCGGAATACGAGTATGAACCGGTTGGGACTCTATGGACCGACGGGCGTCACCCGTGTATATAAGGGGACGACCCGGCGGCGGTTCAGAGGGAGACAACCAACAACTCGAGCCTAGGTGAAGCTTGTTTGCTCCCTAGCCATCGAGACTACATTAATTCCATCACAACTAGACATAGGCTTTTACCTTCATCAAAGGGGCCGAACTAGTATAAAACCCTCGTGTCTTCGTGTCCGCTTTAACCCCTTCAAGTAAACTCGTAGCGATGGCGCCACGACTAAGTCCTTTCACTAGGACATCTGCCGTGACAAATCCACGACAACGGTCAAGCCTTTATTCGAATTGTTTTTACTGTCCCTCCTCAGCGCGTTTAGCGAGGCGGTTTCCTTGACACGTCTTGTCAAAGCAGAGATCGTGTCCCCTTATTCCGGGATTCTCATCAAAACGGGCGTGGGTAACCCAACCGCGCCATTGATTACGGCGCTTGGGAGATAAGCGAGTTTTACCAGGCTGGTGGGGATGCATAGCTTCGTCCGCCCATATAAGGGGATAAGGATCCACCTTTTTACCTACGCCTTCTTCCTCCTTTGCTTATCCATTTCCGCGCACTCGAGCTCCAGTGCCCAAGTCCGCACATCTCGCCTCAACCTTCCCCAGCCATGTCCGGAGCGGGAGGCAAGTGGATGGCCTCCTCCGTCACGGAGGGGCACATCAAGAGGCTGCGGAAGGCCGGATACTTGTCCAGCGACATCGCGCATTGGCTCCCCAACAAGGGGCAGCTCATCCCCACCCCCGGGCCCCATGAGAGGGTGGTGTTCCTCACCCACTTCCTCCGCGGACTAGGTTTTCCACTTCACCCATTTTTTCGGGGGCTCATGTTCTACTATGGCCTGGATTTCCATGATCTGGCCCCGAATTTCGTCCTCAATATCTCGGCGTTCATCGTCGTGTGCGAGGCCTTCCTCCACATCAAGCCCCACTTTGGCTTATGGCTGAAGACCTTCAATGTCAAGCCGAAGGTAGTGGGCGGCCAGCAGGCGGAGTGTGGAGGCGCCATGGTGGGCAAGATGCCCAACATCATATGGCTCGAGGGCTCCTTCATGGAAACCATCAAAGGGTGGCAATCGGGGTGGTTCTATATCACCGAGCCACGTGACCCTGAATGGGCAGCAGCCCCCGAGTTCCGATCTGGCATCCCCACACGGCTCACCTCCTGGAAAGAGAAGGGCCTGACATGGGGTAATTCAGAAGAGCTGACCGGACTCCAAACCTGCGTCCAAAACCTTGTGAACAAGAAGATCAAGCTCGTCAACGTAGTCCAGGTCATGCTCATCCGCCGGATCCTTCTGTGCCAACAACGGGCCTTCAACTTGTGGGAGTTTGATCCGGCACAACAACAAACCTTGAGTAGGCTCTTCGACACGACGTACGAAGATGACTGGAAGGTGCTGTTCAAGGGCGCCGAAGCTCCCGCATCCACTACCGAAGATCGCGGATTCAGCTCGCAGCGTCAAGCCAGCGAGGTAAGCTATTTTACCCTTTACAGGACACTTGTTTTTCATAGTTTGACTCTATGCGGGATCTAAACTCCCTTACCTTTGACAGGCCTGGCAGAAGAAGTCTGGGAAGGTTAACTGTCCGGCTCCCTTGCCAGAAGACCCAACGGACGCCCGATTGACGGGGCTGCTGGTTCCGGCACCTTACGTGGTGCCGGAGAAGAAGGCCAAGAAGGAGGCCACGGGAACCCGAAAGAGTTCCCGGCGTCAGGTGTTATCGGACTCATCGTCCGATGACTCCGAGGCAGACTCCTCTCGCGAAGACGAGGAGGAGGAGGAGAAAAAGGCCTCTCCCCCAGCGGGGGAAGAGAAGAAAAGGAAGGCCGCCCCAACTGGGGAGGCCGGAGGGTCCAAGAAGGGAAGGACCCTTCCTCCGGACGACTCCACCAACGCTGATGACGGCGAAGAGGAGTGGCCACAGAGGACTAAGCCCCTAGCGAAATCATAAGTATCCGGATACCAGAATCACTCATAGCATTTCGTTTGTCGCATAGAATCTCCTAACACCGACAATAACCCTGCAGCCCGCCGAAGGACGGGCTCGACACTTCAACGAGCGGCTCCCTGGCTTCGTCGGACATGAATAGCACTTCACTTCCGGCCGTCTCCTCTCCTCGCGCTGCGGATGACGCCGAGGCGGGGTCCCAAAAGGGGCCCAGCCAGGAGGAGGAGGTCCCGGAGGTGCCGCAAGGCAACCTCCCGGACTTCGGGCACAAGGGGGATCAAACCCCAAAGGGCTCTAAGTCCGGCCCTGGGCCGGACTCCGCACCGGAACCTTCAGTGGTTCCGGAGTCCGATAGGCAGCCCCTTCGTAAGAAGGGCGAGACTACGACACCGGTGACCTCCGTCCAACCGGAGGCACCGGATAATTTGCTGGAGGCGCTTAACGGCGCCTCCATCGACGAGGAGCACCGCACTATTATGAGTGTGGTGATCCAGAAAGTTCAGTCCGCCAAGAGCGGGCTGACTCAAGCCTGTGCCAGCCTTCTAACAGGCTTTGAGGTATGTATTTAAGATATGTAAAAATATTACTGCATAGACAGTAGCCCCTGTTGCTCAGTTTTGTGTTCGGAAAGAAAAGCCGAACTGAGGATCTAAAAAGATGTACACAGGAGTCTAACATAAGTATGTCAATATGGGAATGCAGGCTGCGCTGCTGACCTCTGCCGCACTGACTGCGGAGGTCAATGCATTGAAGCAGAGCCTCGAGCGGTCCGAGAACGAGCTCGGCCTTGCCAAGAAGCAGCTCAAGGACAAGGAAGGTAAGTAATACCTTATGGAAGTATATAAAACATGTGGTTGCAATAAATAACAGGAATAACGTGAAAATTGCAGGGGCCACGAATTAGGTGGCGACCCTGAAGGAAGCGGTGTCCAGGGCCGAAAGCAATGCGGCCGCGGAACGCTCCGAGAGAGAGAAGCAAGAGGCGCGGGTGGCAGAGGTGCGGCAAGAGCTCCAGGCTCTCGTGGAAAAACATGAGAGTTTGGAGCATGACTCAAAGACTCGAGAGTCCGAGGTCGCCCTGGCTCTTGAGAGCACCAAAGGCGCTAAGGCCGAAGCCCAAAAAGCCCTCCAGGAAATTGAGGCAATAAAGAAGATAGCGGCGGGTAAGGCATTCTTCATGCAAAGCAAGCACGTGAAAGTGAATTACTTGTTACTTACCCGAATCCGGAGCTCTCCAGGAGCGTTCGCAGATCTGCCCCGCAGTGTTTCTGACGATGCCGCATTCTACCGGGCCGAGGAGGGGAGCTCGACGGAGAAGGTGTTCTGGTCTTAGTATGCTGAGGCCGGACACCCGGTGCCCTTGAGCGACCAGCTGAAACAGCTGGTTGAGCTCCATAAGGTGGCCGAACAGGCAATGAAGGGCCTCATAGTTCGACTGTGGCCGAAGGAGGCCATGCCTGGGAGCTACTTCGGGCGGGTGAGGCGGCTGGTGGACGCCTGTCCATGGATTGAAGTCGTCAAGCACTCCATCTGTATCGAAGGTGCCCGTAGGGCCCTTGCCCGTGCTAAAGTGCACTGGGGCAAGATGGATGCTGAGAAGCTTGTGACGGACGCTCCACCACCGGGCAGGGAGTATCGCAAGCCCGAGATGTATTATACGGGCGTCCTGAAGGGTGCCCGCCTTATAGCGGGTGAATGCTCCAAAGATTTAATTTTTGAGTAATCTCACATTTGTTATCCTGTACGCTTGAAAACTTGTTCATATGCGCTAAGCAACGCTTGTGAATTTAAAATATTACCTTCTGTGTGTCCGTTTATTATATTTGAGAGATGGCGAGTCGTCGGCTTCTGCCCCCATGCCACGAGTGCTGGGGGTGTTCGGGATAAACTTGAGCGCTCTTTTTCCCATTCTTGGGTCCTTCGAGGGAGGTGCTCAACGCAACAAACAAGGCAACCGGACTATAATGCTTGAACACTCTCACTTAGCCATAGAATTCTATAATTTTAAATTTCGGCGAAGCCCCTAGTATTCGGAAGACCGAGTTCGGGGCGCTATCCACGCCTGGGTTGTACAAAGCCGACTCCTCGCTCTAAGCGGCATAAGTCTTTAGGGACTCGAAGAAACCTCTCGAACAACGACCGGCTCTCGCCCTAACATGACGGTCAGTTTTAGCTTTCTCCACTGAGGTGCTTAAACCAGCTCAACCGGGGCACAATCGCAGTGGTTCTCCCAGCGCTACCTTAGCCGATATAACGGAATGTAAGGTACCAAAACATGGGAGCCGGGAAAACCCAACTATTGACCCAAGACATGATTCGGAGCTGATGCATATAATGCTATAAGTTCGGGGTGCCGCACTTGTGAAAGTGTTCGGACTAATCACACCATATTTTGGGGTACTTAAGCCCCTGGTGTATTTGGCCGTACCAAAACGTACGGATGCAACATGTCATAAGTGAACATATATATATATATATATATATATATATATATATAGCAAAAGGAATGCAATAATAGGCAAAAGCTATGCATTGTTTATTCAAAAAAGCTGCGGTAAAAGCAGAACGATACAAATAGTGCGATAAGCAAGGGACGGGACTATTTGACATGTCGCCCTCCAGGAGCGAGCTACGGGATGATATGTAAAACAAGTATACTGCTCGTTATAGAGACCACCTGGACACTCGACGTAGCTTTCTGCTTCCCTGGCTGTTGCATCGTGTGTTCGGCAATTCTACTGCCGGACATGGCTTCTTGAGAAAGGAGTCCTGAAAGTAAGAGAAAAAAGAAGAATGACACAATTGGGAGCCCCTGGTGCGGTTGAGCCGCATTCTAGGCCTGCCGTGGTCGTGCCCCTCCCCCTATGTCCATGGTATTTCCAGAGCGTAATTATGTACGCGTAGTACTAGTTTCGCAATTTCACGAGGGCTGGGGTTGGGGCCGCATTGCTACGCGTGCTTGTAATGTGCCAGGCGGTCTTGTTGTTGGTTACTTCGGGCGCGCTTGACGGTGCCCGGCTGTTTAATAGCCGGACTCAAGAATTGCTTAAGAGACTGCTTTGTACTTCTGCCGCGAGGGCCGCCGTATGCTCCTCCGTTCGGAGAGAGCGTTCGGTGTTTCCGTTGACCGTAATGACTCCTCGAGGGCCTGGCATCTTGAGCTTGAGGTATGCGTAGTGCGACATCGCATTGAACTTTGTAAATGCGGTTCGTCCAAGCAGTGCGTGATAGCCGTTGTGGAACGGGACTATGTTGAAGATTAATTCCTCGCTTCGGAAGTTATCCGGTGATCCGAAGACCACTTCAAGTGTAACTGAGCCTGTACAGTTGGCCTCTACACCTGGTATGACGCCTTTGAAGGTTGTCTTTGTGGGTTTAATCCTTGAGGGGTCTATGCCCATCTTGCGCACTGTATCCTGATAAAGCAGGTTCAGGCTGCTGCCGCCGTCCATCAGGACTCTAGTGAGGTGAAATCCGTCAACGATTGGGTCTAGAACCAATGCGGCGAATCCGCCATGGCGGATGTGTTGGAAATATGCCCTAGAGGCAATAATAAATTAGTTATTATTATATTTCTTTGTTCATGATAATAGTCTTTTATTCACGCTATAACTGTATTATCCGGAAATCGTAATACACGTGTGAATACATAGACCACAATATGTCCCTAGTGAGCCTCTAGTTGACTAGCTCGTTGTGATCAACAGATAGTCATGGTTTCCTGGCTATGGACATTGGATGTCGTTGATAACGGGATCACATCATTAGGAGAATGATGTGATGGACAAGACCCAATCCTAAGCCTAGCACAAAGATCGTGTAGTTCGTATGCTAAAGCTTTTCTAATGTCAAGTATCTTTTCCTTAGACCATGAGATTGTGCAACTCCCGGATACCGTAGGAATGCTTTGGGTGTACCAAACGTCACAATGTAACTGGGTGGCTATAAAGGTGCATTACAGGTATCTCCGAAAGTGTCTGTTGGGTTGGCACGAATCGAGACTGGGATTTGTCACTCCGTGTAAACGGAGAGGTATCTCTGGGCCCACTCGGTAGGACATCATCATAATGTGCACAATGTGACCAAGGGGTTGATCACGGGATGATGTGTTACGGAACGAGTAAAGAGAGTTGCCGGTAACGAGATTGAACAAGGTATCGGTATACCGACGATCGAATCTCGGGCAAGTACAATACCGCTAGACAAAGGGAATTGCATACGGGATTGATCAAGTCCTTGACATCGTGGTTCATCCGATGAGATCATCGTGGAACATGTGGGAGCCAACATGGGTATCCAGATCCCGCTGTTGGTTATTGACCGGAGAACGTCTCGGTCATGTCTACATGTCTCCCGAACCCGTAGGGTCTACACACTTAAGGTTCGATGACGCTAGGGTTATAAAGGAAGTTTGTATGTGGTTACCGAATGTTGTTCGGAGTCTCGGATGAGATCCGGTACGTCACGAGGAGTTCCAGAATGGTCTGGAGGTAAATATTTATATATGGGAAGTCCTGTTTTGGTCACAGGAAGAGTTTCGGGATTTATCGGTAACGTACCGGGACCACCGGGAGGGTCCCGGGGGTCCACCAAGTGGGGCCACCAACCCCGGAGGCTTGCATGGGCCAAGAGTGGTGAGGGACCAGCCCCTTAGTGGGCTGGTGCACCTCCCACAAGGGCCCATGGCGCCTAAGAGGTGGAAAGGGGGCAAACCCTAAGGGGATATGGGCCTTAGGGCCCATATTGGTGCGCCTCCCTCTCCTTCCCCCTCTTGGCCGCCACCTCTTGGCCATCTAGGGCTGCCGCCGCCCCCCTAGGGGTGGGAACCCTAGAGGGGGCGCAACCCCTCCCCTTCCCCTATATATATGAGGCCTAGGGCTGCCCATAAGACAACACGCGATTCGATCTCTCGTTGGTGCAGCCCTGCGTCTCTTCTTCCTCCTCTTCTGTGGTGCTTGGCGAAGCCCTGCAGGATAGCCACGCTCCTCCACCGCCACCACGCCGTTGTGCTGCTGCTGGATGGAGACTTCCTCAACCTCTCCCTCTCTCCTTGCTGGATCAAGGCATGGGAGACGTCACCGGGCTGTATGTGTGTTGAACGCGGAGGTGCCGTCCGTTTGGCACTTGGTCATCGGTGATTTGGATCACGACGAGTACGACTCCGTCAACCCCGTTCACTTGAACGCTTCCGCTTAGCAATCTACAAGGGTATGTAGATGCACTCTCCTTCCCCTCGTTGCTGGTCTCTCCATAGATAGATCTTGGTGATACGTAGGAAATTTTTTGAATTTCTGCTACGTTCCCCAACAGGATGCTAGTGGGGTGGTCCCTTTGATCAAAAGTGATCGGGCAGGAGGACCACGGATTGAATTTTGGGGCGACTGGCTCCATCGCATATACGTCCCTTAATGCACGCTTCCGGTCCCTTTTGGGTATGTGGGTTGCGTATATCATCTTCACCATCCGCACTTGTGGGGGAAAGTCCTTCTGTCCTCTATTGTTCGGCGACCGGGGCTCCTCCTCGTCATCGCTATGTAGCCCCTTGTCATTGTTTTCGACAGTTAGCTTGCCTGCCTGCTTGAACACCCAACAATCCCTGTTGGTGTGGTTGGCTGGTTTTTCGGGGGTGCCGTATATCTGGCATGAGCGATCGAGTATTCGGTCCAAATTGGACGGGCCCGGAGTATTTCTTTTGAATGGCTTTTTCCGCTGACCGGGTTTGGAGCCTCTGAATCCGGCATTGACTGCCGTATCCTGAACATTATCGCCGTTAATGCAGCGCTTGTGCTTGTTGGGACGCGACCTGCCGTTGCTGTCCTTGGTATCCGAATTACCAGGGCTCTTGGTCATGTTGTTACTACGAGCTAGCCAGCTATCCTCTCCCGCGCAGATGCGGGTCATGAGTGTTGTGAGGGCTGCCATGGATTTCGGCTTTTCCTGTCCTAGGTGCCGGGCAAGCCACTCGTCGTGGATGTTATGTTTGAAGGTTGCAAGGGCCTCTGCATCCGGACAGTCGACAATTTGATTTTTCTTGGTTAGGAACCGTGTCCAGAATTGTCTGGCTGATTCCTCTGGCTGCTGAATTATGTGGCTTAGGTCATCGGCGTCTGGTGGTCGCACATAGGTGCCCTGGAAGTTGTCGAGGAATGCGGCTTCCAAGTCTTCCTAACAACAGATTGACTCCGCTGGCAAGCTGTTAAGCCAATGCCGAGCTGGTCCTTTAAGCTTGAGTGGGAGGTATTTGATTGCGTGTAGATCATCACCGCAGGCCATGTGGATATGAAGGAGATAGTCCTCGATCCAGACCGCAGGATCTGTTGTGCCATCCTATGATTCAATGTTTACGGGTTTGAAACCCTCAGGGATTTGATGATCCATCACTTCATCTGTGAAGCATAGTGGGTGTGCGGCGCCTCTGTATTGGGCTATATCATGACGCAGCTCAAATGAGCTTTGTCTACTGTGTTCGGCCCGGCCGGAATTGCCATGTCCGGCGTGACGGTTATCATCACGTATAGTGGGGCGCCCACGCGATCCGTAGATCGATCTTGTTTGCTTTGCCTTGTCCTCCAATATATCCCGCAGGTCTGGCGCATTTCCCCGCGCCTTGGTATTTTTTGAGTGGCGCTGGGGTGCTGCTTGAGTGAAGGGCCGAGAGGCCTCTCTGTCGCGGCCACGAGGTGGCCAGTCGGCTGTATCATGCGCTGGTGATGTAGGTTTAGGTGCTTCCTCTTCTAATCAGGGTATCAGCCTGTGTTTTGGGTAGCTCTTGGAGGGGCGTTCGAGTTCATACTCTTCGGCCGCGGGGACTTCAGTCCATCTGTCGGCTAGCAAGTCTTGGTCAGCTCTAAGTTGTTGCTGCTTTTTCTTGAGGCTGCTTGCCGTGGCCATAAGCCTGCGTTTGAAATGCTTTTGTTCGACGGGGTCCTCAGGCACGACAAATTCATCGTCGTCGAAGCTTGCCTCATCTTCAGAGGAAGGCATGTAATTGTCGTCCTCTACCTCTCTGTCTGCCGCTCTCTCATGAGGGCTGGCCTCTCCATCCTCCTGCACTGAATCCTGCTGGAGGGGGTTGTCTTCGGCACTGTCCGGGGTGTTATTGTCTCCCGTACCGGAATCACCGTTTTTGCTGTGGTGGGATTTTGAGCGGCGCCGCTGTTTCTTGGAGGGGTCATCCTCTGTTGTTCCATCGCCATTCCCATCTTTTGGGATGTCCACCATGTAAATGTCGTATGACAAGGTGGCCTTCCAGTGCCCTGTAGGCGCTGGTTCTTGGTCGTCTCCTGCATCGTCGTCCATGCCGTCGATGTCTTCGGAGTCGAAGTCGAGCATGTCGGTTAAATCATCGACAGTGGCTACGAAGTGGGTGGTGGGTGGGCTTTGAATTTCGTCGTCCGCATCCCAGCCTTCCTGACCATAGTCCGGCCAGGGCTCTCCTGATAAAGAGAGAGACTTTAGTGAATCAGGATGTCGCCAAAGGGCGAATGCTGAAAGATGTCCGCAGCAGTGTACTCCATGATCGGCGCCCAATCGGATTCGATTAGCAGGGGCGCGGAAGGTTCAGAGTCCGGAGGGGAGTTCGGCACCTTGGAGTCACGAGCTTCGCAAGGGTTATGGTTGGTGTTCGGCTCAATCGCCGTAGAGATAGAAGCCCCCGAGGCGGTGTCCAGCCACCCGTCCTCGATAGGCGCAGTCGGCTCCGAGCTAAGGGTCAGAGCGGACAATTGTGCGGCCTCCAGGGCACTGTCCGGCGGCAGAGCTAGATCATGCCCTTCGTGACAGTGCGGCGCGCTTGGCTGTGGCTCGAACCCGTCGAAGATCAAGTCTCCGCGGGCGTCAGCCGTGTAGTTCAAACTTCCAAATCTGACCTGATGGCCAGGGGCATAGCTTTCAACCTGCTCCAGATGGCCAAGTGAATTGGCCCGCAGTGCAAAGCCGCCGAATACGAAGGTCTGTCCGCGTAGAAAAGTCTCACCCTGGACCGCATCATTGTTGATGATCGGAGGAGCCATCGGGCCTAAAGATGACGACACAGAGGACTCTCAATGAAAGCACCAATGTCGGTGTCAAAACCATTGGATCTCGGGTAGGGGGTCCCGAACTGTGCGTCTAGGCGGATGGTAACAGGAGACAAGGGACACGATGTTTTTACCCAGGTTCGGGCCCTCTCGATGGAGGTAAAACCCTACTCCTACTTGATTGATATTGATGATATGGGTAGTACAAGAGTAGATCTACCACGAGATCAGAGAGGCTAAATCCTAGAAGCTAGCCTATGGTATGATTGTTGTTCGTCCTAGAGACTAAAACCCTCTGGTTTATATAGGCACCGAAGAGAGTTAGGGTTACACAGAGTCGGTTACAATGGTAGGAGATCTACATATCCGTATCGCCAAGCTTGCCTTCCACGCCAAGGAAAGTCCCATCCGGACATGGGACGAGGCCTTCAATCTTGTATCTTCATAGTCCAGGAGTCCGGCCAAAGGCTATAGTCCGGCCATCCGGACACCCCCTAATCCAGGACTCCCTCTGAACCCATGGCCAGGATAGCCGTCGTCGTCCTCTTCTTCTTCATTGTCTTCCATCATAACCCCTATTTCTCCGTGCTTGGCCCAAACATTATAGTGGGGCATGAAACCGGACTCAAATAGGTGGACGTGAATGGTTCTTGACGTAGAATAACTGTGACCATTCTTACAGCCAGCACATGGACAAGGCATAAAATCATCCGCCCGCTTGTTTTCCTCAGCGGCAAGCAGAAAAGTATGCACGCCATTAATGAACTCGGGAGAGAATCGGTCATCATACATCCATTGTCGGCTCATCTTCATTACACAACACCGAATAGACCAAATTAATACAAGTTCATACATAAAGTTCATATACAACACTTAATTAAATGCAACATACAAATAACTCTCTAGCTAAAGAATTTAAATGCAACAACAAATGTGATCAAGATCGCAACTAAGGTAACAATTGATCCAACAGCATAATGATACCAAGCCACACTATCAATGGCATATTTTCTAATCTTTCTAATCTTCAACCTCATTTTCTCCATCTTGATCTTGTGATCATCGACGACATCGGCAACATGCAACTCCAATTCCATCTTCTCCCCCTCAATTCTTTTCAATTTTTCTTTCAAATACTCGTTTTTTCTTTCAACTAAATTTAACCTCTCGACAATAGGGTCGGTTGGAATTTCCGGTTCACATATCTCCTAGATAAAAATATCTATGTCAACTTGATGGGCATAATTTATCATAACCACGAAATGCAACAACTAGTTTTAAAGAGAACATACCACATCCAAATCATAACAAGGACGATGGCCGACGGGGACGGATAAACCATGGCACTATGTATAACAAACAACGTACGGGTAAGATAATTATACGAGTAACTATATATCCAAATCACACAAACATCAATTTGGTAATGTAAAACATTCATGAACAAGAGCCTCACCACAAGGTGGTGCCGGCGACGGGACGGTGCAGGCGATCGACGATGGTTACGACGGAGATTTAGAAGGCACTAAGTAAACCACACCTACATATGCAAACTAAGTGTTATTTTTGACCTCAAATTGCATATAAATCAAATACCAGAAAATATAATTCCTCCCAAATTAATCACTATACAAAGCATTGCAAGAGCTAATCTAGCAATGAGAGTTGAAAGGACAAAGTTGCTAACCTTTGTGATCATTTGAATCGATGGGCGCCTTCAAATCTTGACAAAATTTGGGCAAAATTTGTGAGGAGCTCGAGGAAGAGAGGGGAAGAACAGAGGAAGTGAGGGGAAAGGGGAAGAACAGAGCGGCTCGGGTGGACGAAGGGTTTATGTACGTCGACCTTTAGTACCGGTTCGTGTCACGAACCGGTACTAAAGGTGCTGGACGGGCCCTAGACTGACAACATCCTGCCACCACCCTCTTTAGTACCGGTTCGTGGCACGGACCGGTGCTAAAGGTTCGCCACGAACCAGTACTAATGAGAGCGGCCGGCTAGCCGTTGAAACCGGCACTAATGGACACATTAGTGCCGGCTCAAAATCAAACCGGCACTAATGTGTCTCAGATTTGCCCCTTTTTTTACTAGTGTGACGTGTTACCGCAACACTTTACAATGTTATGTAGAGGCTCTATAAACTGAGTGTTCATGCGTTACTACAATAGTTTACAGCTACCATAATAATAGCTTACAAAAACGTCTTATATTATGAGACGAAGGGAGTACTTTACAAATCATGTCATGGAGTACTGGAGTTGGCAACCCATTAATCAATCTAACTAAGTGACTACAATCTAGCTAGCATCTGTTTGTAATCATACTGTCCTTCATTAATTTCTTATTGCTTGACTTTATAATTCATACATAGTCGTCCTCTGCCGGTTTCCAATATTGAAACAAAGTTGATGTCGATCGAGTGAGTTTAACTAAATCTCACTTCAGTTGACACCAAGATAGGACGTTTTGCCTTTTTTTCTTCTTCTTCATGTTTATCAAACTTTTCTTTACTTTTGCCTTTTTTTGTCGCTATTTTTTTTGCGCGGCTAATGAGAGATGTAAGACTGCAGTTGCATGGTCAATAGAGGATGTGCAACTGTAGTTGCATGGCCGGCTCGTGAGCAACTGTAGTTGCATGCGGTCGACAAGTGATGGTTGTGTGGCTGACGGGTCAGGCTGCAGGTGGGAGTGGAATTAAATTGGACTAACCAGCTCATCCCACTTAAATTGCTTTAGTGAATTCCCGTTGGGCAAGAAAAAAAACTAAGTGGGGTAGCCCTATTAATCCATTGGGATCCCACCTCACCCACCAGCCACTTCTCTCGTTACGTTTCTCTGGTGGACATAAGGAGAAGCCGCGACGCAGGCGCACTCTCACAGGTGCGCTGCTCGATGCGCGCCGCCGCCGCACCTCTGTCTATTCCCATTGCACGAAGCCCCTCCCCCGCCTCGCAGCTTCTCCTGCTTTGTATCCTGTGAGACCAGTAGCTAATCCAGTGAACAAACAGCGAGACCACTAGCTAATAATCGAACCAGGCGCTGATGTGCATCTGCTCTGCGTGTTGAGCATCTCCTTGTAGTGAGCAGCGAGTTGAGCATCTGCTCTGCTTCTCTTCACCACCTTCGCCCTAGCCGCCTTCTCCGCCTCATTGCCCGTCTTGTTCGTCGGCTTCCTCGCGGGCAGCTCAGACCGGCTACTGTACTGTTGCTTGCCACTCTGGTCATCGTTGATGTTGTGGGCGGCGGAGAGGTTGTAGTTGTACTCGGGAGGCAAGTCGCCGAAACAAAGGCGATATAGGCCGCGCTTCATCACGGATGACATGCGTGCCAGCGGGGCCGGAGGTGGCGGACGGGCGTACTGGCCGTTGTAGTACTTCTCCTGCTGGTGGTGACCGTTCTATGGTGGTCGTTGCGGTCGCTGTAGGAGCGGGAATGATGGTGCCAGTGACGACGTTGAATAGTCAGCCGTGAAGTGTGATATTATCCCCTGTGGCTAGGTGGGATCCCACTTGTGCCCACATAATCTGTGTACGACCTGGTGGACTGCCCTATTAATTTCATCAAATGTAATGGGATAAGAGCATCTCCAGCCGTTGAGCCCCTAGGAGGCATTTTTTTTCGCCTCCTAGGAGGCCGCCGGCGAGAACTTTGGCCTGGGGGTGAGAATTTTTCCACTCGTTGCGCCCCCAGGAGCAGTGTTGGCGAGAAGCGGGGGGCGACGAAGACGAGCGGGTGCTGGTGATCAGCGGACGAGGGAGGAGAAGGACCAGGCTCCTCGCCGGCGTGCACCTCCCCTGCCTGGCCGCAGCGCGCGTCCCTGGACGCCCGCCCTGGCCGGCGCGCGTGCCCCGTCCCGCCGACGCAGTTGGAGCAGAAGGCCCGCCCTGCACGAGATGGGCGATGTAGTTGGAGCAGAAGGCGTGGCTGCACGAGACGACGCTGAACTTGAGGATGCCGGGCACCGTCTCCATGCAGATGGGGCAGTCGAAGAGCTCGGCATCGCCGTCGACCACGGGCGCGTCATCATGAGTGGAGATGGGGCCGATGCACGAGACCAGGAACGTTTCTGGCCTGAGTGCAGGAACAGGATGCAATATTCAGTTCATTAGATCTCCGCTCCGCACCTTAGTAGGGAAGAATCAAGCGCAAGTTAGTAAAACTCAACGAAAACGACGGCCGTTGCCGCCACGGCGAGCGCCCAGAAACACCATGCCTTTGCTCGCCTGCTCAAGCCCTTCTTATCTGCATCTGCAAGAGATGCTCCAGGTGCAGGCGCGCGCGCCCTCCAGCATTCGCAGTGGCGCAGATTGGCGTGCTAACGCCGGTGACGGCACTGAGCCCGCGCCGTTGAGCAGCAACGCCCCCGGCAGAGACAGGTCGTCGTCGAGGCACACGGCGAAAGGGGCCGCGTCGACGGCCGCCTTGGCCAGCTGGAGCGGGGGCGCCGAGGCGAGCCGGCCTGAGGCCGGCGTGCGGAGGCGGGATGGCCGGCCGGCCACCCGGAGCAGGCGCGGGGAGAGCTCAACAGCGGCGCGGGAGAGCTCGGCGAGGAGAAACGAGGAGAAGGTGGGGCGCTGCGAGGAGAAGGTGGGGCTGGTGGGGTAGGTGGGAAGAGAGGAGAGAGAGGGAAAAAGTGGCTGACTGCAGGCCAGATGCATGCCAAAAAGTAGTGCCGACGCCCTCAGCTCGCCCCAGCGCGTTGGGTTTCTCATGCCAGCGCCGGCCGTAACTTTCCTCAAATCCGGCCAAAAATGTGGTCTTGGGTGCATGGCTGGGGCGATTTTTTACCACCGGTGTAAAAAGGTGCTCCTGGAAGGGCTGTTGGGGGGCCTAGTGAAGATGCTCTAAAGTGGGCTAAAGGTGGGACGCCCATGTACCCACCTGCAGACTGACGGGCTATACAATTATTGTTGGACAAAAAAAAAAGAAAATAGGAATCTAATAAAGAACCACAAAAGATGAGCCAAGAAACATAAAAAACAAAAGAACAAAGGAAAATCGTACGAATCTCCTAAAAAATTAGACGGTTATAGCGTTGACTGAGACTTAATTCTGAATTAGTAAATCCGTTACAATATAACTGTAACAAAGTAAATAAATTAAAAATAAACTTGGTTACCCAAAAGACAAGATAAATAAATGTAATAACCACCATTAAATTCTTCCTCTTGGCGGCGGCGGTCGCCTGTTGGCGATGAGTTCCGCGATGTTGTACGCCATGCCGGAGACCAACTGGTTAGCATTGTTCTCCTCCGACACGGGATCCTTGTTGGTGTCACTCTCCATCATGGCCAGTTCGCAGAAATCCGGCTGGAACGATGCGCTCTTGAGCTTGGGCGACGCCACGTCGAGGCGGCCGGCGCTGAGGTCGTCGAGCGCGCCGGCGACGTCCCCTTGCATGAATTGGTACGTGACGATGCAGTTTTGGAGGGCGTCCACGAGCAGGCTGAGCACGTGCAACGTCGACGAGACATTGGTGGCGGTGAGCTTGGCGGCGGCAATGGCGAGCCCGCGGGCGTCCCTGGCGGGCGCGGCCGCCGGGTCGGCGGAGAGCGTGCGCACGCAGTAGCGGTAGGGGGTGCCCACGGTGGCGTTGGTGATCGCTACGCACGTCGACTTGATGACGTACGAAGGCCGGGCCGCCGCCGTGGACGCCGCGAGGAGGAAGGTGAGGAGAAGAAGGGACATGCGCTGCTGCTGCTGGATCGCCGCCATGGCTTGGATCGGTAACTAACTACTAGTGTCGCACCGGGCGGATGTAGCCGCCCCCAACTTATTGCTTGCATGCAGGCATGCATATGCGACGTGAGGGATGGAGTTGTTGGCTGGTTGACGGGAGGCCGGGATCGATCTTAGGAGCAACCAATCTTTGTTTTGTTGGGAGCCAGTCCAAGTGACGATGTCTGGATCACCGGACGGCACGCCACGGCACGGCCATTTCCTATGGATATTCCAGGGCATAGAAGCGAGCGAGATGCTGGGTGAATGGAACGGATGGCGTTGATCGCCGGCAGTGGTGGATCTTGAGCAAAATTTAAGAGAGGGCCATGACTCAAGGGAAATAAATGAGTAGGCCAGGAGGGGCTAATCAATCATTGAAACACTAATTAAGCCTAAAAGCTAGCATGCTCTTCAATGAATGTCCAAACTGCAGCCCTTGGCCTACACTAAGCTCCGCCAGTGATCGTCGGTAGCACGCTCGATCTGGCGTGGACCCTACCCAACAAGTCATGGTAGAGCATGGGTACAATTATATGCCCATGGGTACGCCCAAACCCGACCCGGTGATCATATAGGTTAGCTCACATGTGTTATAAACCTATGATAATGAGTCCATCCTCTTTTTGTACCCCGCGGCATTACCTCACCCTCCTCACAATCACCATTTCCCCAACCGTCCAAACCTCTCAGTATTGCAATGGACCTAGAAACTATGCCACCATCATATCTTTCAATGATGTGTTGATAAACCCGATGGGTACCCATAGGGAAAGGATACCCATAGGGTATGGGCACATGCATGAATATATGCCCGATGAGTAGGTTATGGGTATGATTTTACGCCCATGAGAAGCATGAGTATGGGTATAAGATTAATATACCCGTACCATACCCTACCCATTACCATCCTTAGGGAGGAGCTGCACGCTCCTTCAATTCTTTTTTGTTTTTTCTATTTTTGTTTATAGTTTGGAATACATATATTTCAAACATTACATTAGGGAGGGGCTACCAATCTTTGTTTTGTTGGAAGCCAGTTCAAGTGACGATGCCTGGATCACCGGACGGCACGCCACACCACGGCCATTTCCTACGGCTATTCCAAGGCGTAGAAGCGAGCGAGATGCTGGGTGAACGGAACGGATGGCGGTGATCGCCGGTAGCACGCTCGATCTGCCATGGGAGGGAGTAGCCGCGCGCTCCTTCATTTCTTTGTTTGTTAGTTTATTTTTTCCTTTTCTTTTTTCTGTTTTGTTTATATTTCCAAATACATATATTTCAAACATTACATTAGCCAATTTTTTAAATGTCCATGGTACATAATGTTCATGAAGTGTCAACATTTTGTTTACACAACTTTTAGAAAAGATAGATAGCATCAAAAATTTGCTTCCTGACATTTTAAAAATGTGGGTGTGTTTTTAAAAAAAATGTTACATTTCTTTTTTTTTTCAAGAAATGTTAAAACATATGTGCTTAATAAAAAAATGGTGCCATTAAAAAATGTTCACACGAGTTCATCACATTTTTAAAAACCGCTTATGTAATGTAAAAATTATATTGGTATATCTAAAATAAATGTTTCATCTAATTCAAAACAAATTTTCACACGTTCCAAGAATATGTTCTTGACATCAAAATTATTTATACAGTGTAAATAAATGTTCACATAGTTCAAAATGTTTCATACTGTTAATTTTTAAATTGTGTATCTGAATTTTCTAGAATTTTTGAGAGTTTTTTTAATCTATAATTGGAGAAATGTTCATCATGTATTTGAGAAATGTTCAAAGTGTATTAAATGTTAAACATGTATAAGAAGATTTATAACGTTTATCAAAAAAAGTTGACATATATTGGAAAAATAGAAAACAAACCGAATAAAATAAACTGGAGGATAACTGAAAAACCCATGAAAATCGAAAAACACACACACAAAAAGCAACCACGTAGAATTTTTTATAAACGGACCGAACTGGTTCATGGAATCTTACCAAAACTACTCCTAGCAGGTACAATACTGGGCTGGCCCATTAACACATGAGTTCATCACATTTTAACAAATTGATTATGTTATGTAAAAGCATATTGGTGTAGTTTGAAAGACGTGTTTCGTCTAATTCAAAAAAATGTTCACGCGTGTCAAGAATATGTTCTTGACATTAAATATATTTTTACAGTGTAAATAAATGTTTACATAGTTAAAAAATGATTCATACTATTCAAAAAAATATTAAATGCTTTTTTGAATTAGCATTTTTGAGAAAATAATTTAATCTGTACTACTAAAAATGTTCATCATGTATTTGGTAAATGTTCAGCGTGTATTAGGTTTTTTTATTACAACGGTTATTGAAAAAAGTCGACATGTATTGGAAAAAGAGAAAACAAAAGAACAAAATAAAATCAAGGAAACTCGAAGGTAACTAAAAAAACCCATGAAAACCAACACACACACACACACACGCACGCACGCACAAAGCAACCACGCGAAATCTTCTGTAACCAGACCAAGCCGGTTCATAGAATCTTACCAAAATTGCTCGTGGCAACTACAGTACTGGGCTGGCCTACTAACCCCGCCAACCGCCATAGGCGACAACGAAGGATCTCTCTCGATACCTCCAAGCTATATGTTGCCTTGAAATCACTAGTTAAAGGTTACCCTTGCAAATGCCATTCCCATCTTCTCGCAAGTGGTGCACCGTATGTGCGTCACTTGTCACAACCTGGGAGTTTTATCTTTTTTTCCGGTCATTATCATGTTTTTATCCCTTTCTACTATGCTTCTCGCGGAAGCAAATCTTTGCTTCTCATGGAAGCCAAAAAAAGTCGCACAAAACAAAATTCGTGACTTTTTTCTTTCCAAGAAGGACAATTGTGGTCTCACAGAAGAAAATTCGTGCCTTCGTGAGAAAAAATATGTACTTTTCATGGAAGCAGAGTTTTTTTCTGCGCAAAAGAAAAATCATGCAATTTTTCTTCTTCTCCAAATCCTAGGGAAAACCGGGCAAAAACCAAAAAACCAAAAACAGAAAAATCCTCATCTAAAACCCAAAAATGCATACAAAATGAAAAAAAATGAAATCCAGTGGGAGCTCCCACCACACGACATGTGTTGGCCGCTGAACCCACTACTTGGCATGTTGTAAGGGCACCAAAAGTGACCATTGGATGTTCCCTGCAAGGGGTAACGTCCAGTTAGTTGCTCTCACATTGCCTAGTACGATTTGTAACATAGCGTCGCCCCAAGAAGTACCCTTAATGGCTGGCCCAATCACAAAGCATTATTCTGGTTTTCTCCTATTGTCTTTTGGTTCCCGTTTGTTTCTTTGGTTCGTTTTGTCGGCTTTTTTTACGTTACTTCAATGATTTTTTTATTTTCCTTTTTCCTTTTCCCCCTTTTCAACACATGTATATTATTTTCAATACACATTGTACAATTTTCATATACCTGTGGAATTTGTTTTACATGCATTGAATATTTTCAAATGGATGATCTACATTTTTTCAAATACATGTTTTAAATTTTTTCTTGAAATACATGTTAAACATTGTTTTAATACAAGGTGAATATTTTTTAATGGCACAAAATAGTCTTTACACAAACTACGGAATATATTTTCTACCTTGTATAATCATTATTTACATTGAACAGTTTTTAAAATGCCAGATACATCTTTTGAATGATAAAAACATTTTTTAAACTACACAAAAATTATTTTTATATTGTATGCACTTTTTTAAATGTCATAAAACATATCCTATATACCTAAGAGAGTCCTCCTCACTAACTTATTTAGCTCAACTATACCTGGTCATACCTCGGGCCGGGCCGGGCCTAGCCAAGCCCGACGCAAAAAACCCAGGCCCGAGCCCGGCCCGGCCATCAGGCCTGTTTTCTGGGCTTGAGCCCGGCCCGAACACGTAAAAGCCCATCGGGCTTCGGGCCGGCCCGGCCCGACCTTCAGTAAAACGCAAAAACGACGGGCCCGGGCCCGGCCTTCGGGCTCAAAATCTAGGCCCGAGCCCGGCCCGGAGGCAGCGTCGGGCCGGGCCGGGTCAGGCTTTTTCGGGCCGGGTCGGGCCGGGCCGGGCTTCCCATGGCTAGGTATAATCTCAACATACAGGTATGCCACCTAATCATACAATTATGAATGAGATAAGGCCCACCCAAACATGCAATCATGCTTGGGATAAAACCCACCACAACATTCAACATGGGAAACTGTTTTCCATTAAATTTATTACCATTTATATTCAATAAATATTTTACAACTCTACACAATCAAATATAATAATCATATGTCTTCTTAATTTTTGTGCTCATGTTATCAACCCAATTTTTTATCAACCAATTCTCGCTGCAACGCATGGGGTATTCTCTAGTTTCTGAAATGCATCAACATTATTTAAAAATGTTGTGTGCATTTGTTTCCAAAAGTAGTGTGAACATATTTTATAGAATGTGTTAACTTTTTTTAACATTTGATGAAAATTTGAAGTAAAATAATTTTTGAAATATGCAATATAATTTTATAATATTCGAAATGTGAAGAAAAGTAAAAAAGGAAAAGAGAAAAAAGAACCAACCACTACTTGGGCCCACTCACCGTATGCTTGCTTGAGATGGGCTGATAAGCTATGTTCGAGATCACAACAAGTGATATATTGGGCGTGTTTGGTAGCCCGCATAGAGGCCAACCAGGCCCGGGTGGGAAGAAAATATGTTGTTTGGTTGTCTACGTTCACTGTTGGGCCTGCATCGCGCGGATCTTAAAGTAGTTGCCAGCCAGGCCTACTAGAAACGTCCAAATCGACAGTTTTTATAGAGCCTGGCCCGCAGGATGAACGTGGGCGGCGGCGGCTGCACACGAGGAGCCATGCTTGAGAAGTCACGTTGTTTTCCGAAGCGCATGCAATAATTACCCTCACCTTCCCTCGTTGCTCTCCCCCCTCTCTCCACTCTTCCACTTTCACACCGGCAGCGGCGGCGATCAGCGAAGCAGAGATTAGCAAGGCAACCACCACCCAGACTTCACCAGCATCAGCAACATCACTTGCAACACTTCGGCAATGGCGGTAAGCCGTATTTTGACCTTGTAACCTACTATTTCATATTTGATCTGCATTCTTGTTGAATGGGGAATCGGGGTAAATAGCCATAGGACTGACCATAACTTGACGATGATTACTAAGTAGCCATGGATTTTTAGGGTTTTGATCCGTATTGAGTACAAGGGGAATGGGGATTGAGGGTTAATATTACACAATAGATTCTAATCTTAGCCCCTGCGACCCTGGAGGCGGTTGGAGCGGTGGGGACCCGTGGCCTTGTTCTTGTCCTCCGGCTGGACCACTGTCTTGTCGGAGTCCAGATCGATTGGCAAAGTATGACGACCTGCCTCTGGTGCTCCAGCCACCATTTCCACCGCTTCTTATTCCTCCTCCGACTCCAAACCGATGACCCCCAACACCACTAAAGTCCTAATCTAGTATGTTGCAGCACACTGGTCATGAGGAGCCCTATACACCATGTACTTGTCCCACCTTACTCTCTGTCCTGCATTGTCAGAGTCGGCCTGATTCATTACCCAAGAGAAGGATGTCGACTGGCATAGTGCCCTTCATTTGGTCAGGAACTCAGTGTCTTCAACTCCTCCACCGTTGCCTTCTTCACCACATCGTCTTCCTCCTTATGCATGTACTCGATGCTGCTAAAATTTGAGCACACTTCCATGGTGTTCTCGAACTTGGTGCGATTACCGAGCGAGCACCCAAGGAAGAAAGCCCTCCATCCAATACCCCGACAGCGTGTTTGCAATATTTGGGAAGGGGAATGTGAGTTTAGAGTAGTTGGGTCGAGATTAGACATGGGATAAGTCGTTTTATTCCTAATCCTCTGTTTGGTGCGTGATAGGAGTTATGTGTGAGAATTTGAGGAGAAATTGTACTCCCTTGTTTGCTTCGTGGGAATTGACATGGGACTAGACAAGGGAAGTTAGGATGAATGGTTAAGATTGACTCACTTAAACTATTCCCTTCCAACTCCCACCCCCTCCCCTGCTATAAAACGGTGGGAGTTGGAGTCTCAAGTCCCATGACTCTTCCCTTGTGAATTCCCAATCCCTCCAACCAAACAATAGATTTGAAGTCTTATACCCCTTCAATTCCCATTCCCTGGCTCTAATTACCCCCAACCAAACACGCTGCAAGGGAAGGGTTGGGATTGGAGTTGGAGTTCACGGTGATGAATAGGAGGAAGAATGAGAGACAAAGAGGAGTGAGGGATTCCTGGACTAGGGGGTGTCCGTATAGCCGAACTATCATCATTGGCCGGACTCCAAGACTATGAAGATAGAAGATTGAAGACTTCGTCCCGTGTCCGGATGGGACTTTCCTTGGCGTGGAAAGCAAGCTTGGCAATACGGATATGTAGATCTCCTACCATTGTAACCGACTCTGTGTAACCCTAGCCCTTTCCGGTGTCTATATAAACCGGAGGGTTTTAGTCCATAGGACGAACAACAATCATACCATAGGCTAGCTTCTAGGGTTTAGCCTCCTTGATCTCGTGGTAGATCCACTCTTGTACTACCCACATCATCAATATCAATCAAGAAGGAGTAGGGTTTTACCTCCATCGAGAGGGCCCGAACCTGGGTAAAAACATCGTGTCCCTTGTCTCCTATTACCATCCGCCTAGACGCACAGTTCGGGACCCCTTACCCGAGATCCTCCGGTTTGACACCGACATTGGTGCTTTAATTGAGAGTTCCTCTGTGCCGTCACGATCAAGAAGGATGCCTCTTCCCGTCTTTAAAGACGGTACCATTGCCAAGGGAGCTTTGTCCGCCGGCCAAACTATCCGGCTAGGTGGTTTTCTTATGATCGCCTGTTCGGCCGCCGCTCCGACAATGACCTCTCGGGTTATCAAAAGCGATCTTCACGTCAACTCGGAATTCGCCGAGCAGCTAGATCCGATGGAGCTCTCTTCCGTAAATGAGCTCTTGGATCGCATCGCCGCCCTGGGAGTCGCTACAGACTACGATCAGATTGGGCTTAAAACCGATCTGAGAGAGATTAACTCTCCCCAGGCTACCCACCACGTTGCGGTGGTAGAGGAACAACGCGGCGACTCTTCTTCTATATTAAAGACCATTTATGTCCGGATTCCTGATCCCTCCATGCCGGATTCCCGCGGAGGGACAGACGTCAATCAAGTACTGAACCTAAAGTCAGGCAGCAGACCAGATTCGTTGGACAACATCCAGCAATCCAAGCTTCCAAATTCGGAAACTTTTCGGCCCTTGAGCCTCAAATTGGGCGGGGTTCCGGACTTAATTCCACCCGCCCACCCAAACATAAGCGATCTGTCTCAAATCCGGCAAGAGCCCACTGAAACAGTACATCATTACTGGGCCAGATTCCTCCTGGTTATGGACAGGATAAAGGACTGCCGTGAGGAAAGCACAATCTCAATTTTCTGCAACAATTGCATGAACAAGGGAATCATGAATGCCATAAGTCGTCGCGAAATTACACGCTTCGCCGACCTGGCATCCATAGTATTAAAGTATTGTGCGATGGAGAGTGCCTGGAAAACCGAAACTAAGTTTTGGGACAATCCGGCTCCGAACACAACCCTAGTCCGAAACAAAAGGGTGCATCATGCTCAGGCACCTGGGACAAAAACCAAAAAGCAAAAACCCCCTAAAGGGCACGGAACCGTACTGGAGGGATGGCTCAGCGGACCCTGTAAAATCCATAGTACAGAGGGCGCCACTCCAACACATACCCTTCGAGCATGTTGGATACTACGGCAGGTGGCCAAAAGTGGCAAAGAGCTTCTAGCCCCGGAGAACCAGCCCAACAGTACCAGTACGGTATTAACAGTCTTCGAGACTTTCACATCAAATAATATGCGGAAATGAACACTCCGCAGCCTCGCCAAAGTCTACCAAGTAGCAACAATAAATCCATGGAGCGACACGGCTATCACCTTCAACGCCAGTGACGAACCTAAATTCCGAACAGCCCGAGCACCAGCCGCATTGGTCCTCAGTCCAATAGTGGACGGCTTTCGTCTTACCAAGGTACTCATGGATGGCGGCAGTGGATTAAACCTCATCTACGAGGAAACCCTTCGAAAAATGGAAATAGACTGGAGCCGCATTGAGCGAAGCAGCACAGCCTTTAGAGGAATAATCCCTAGTCGGGAAGCACGCTGCACAGGAAAAATTACACTAGATGTGGTGTTCGGCTCGCCGGACAATTACAGGTCCGAGGAGGTCACGTTCCAAGTGGCCCTGTTCAGCAGCGGATATCACGCTTTATTAGGGCGGGAAGCATTCACAATTTTTGCTATACCCCATTACGGGTACATGAAGCTTAAAATGTCCGGGCCCAACGGAATCATCACTCTTGTCAGTGATCCGGACATAGCACTCCGCGCCGAAAATAAGACAGCCACACTAGCCCTAGAGGCACTATCCGAAGCCCTGGCGGCAGAGGAACTCACTGCGCTGCGCTCCACGGTGAATAGGGACGATGTGATACTCGATAAGAGATCTAAGTCCACCTCTTTTAAACCAGCGGACGAAATAGTCAAATTCCAAGTCCATCCAACGGACCCCACAAAGACGACCTCCATTGGGGCACAATTAAACCCTAATGTAGACGCCGCACTACGAGAATTCCTTCGGGAAAATTGGGACATTTTTGCCTGGCACCCTTCAGATATGCCAGGAATCCCACGCAGGTTGGCAGAACACAGCCTAAACATCCTAAAAGGATTCAAGCCAGTAAAACAGGCTCTTCGGTGATTTTCTGAACCCAAAAGACAGGCAATGGGAGAGGAGCTAGCAAAACTATTAGAAGCCGGATTCATCAGAGACATAAAACATCCGGACTGGCTAGCGAACCTGGTAATGGTACCAAAAAAGGACAAATCCTGGCGCCTGTGTGTCGATTTTAAAGACCTTAACAAGGCTTGTCCAAAGGATCCTTTCCCCCTTCCCCGCATCGATCAAATCATCGATGCTACCGGAGGGCACGATTCATTGTGCTTCCTCGATGCATACTCCGGATATCATCAAATCAAGATGGCGGAAACAGACCAAGCCGCAACGGCATTCATTACTCCATACGGACCATTCTGCTTCAACACAATGCCCTTCGGACTCAAGAACGCCGGCGCAACATATCAGTGCATGATTCAGACATGTTTGGCAACCCAGATCGGCAAAACAGTGGAGGCATACGTAGACGATGTGGTCGTCAAGACCAAACACGTCAAAACTCTAGTAGATGATTTGAGGCTGACATTCGACAACCTCCGAGCATATGACATCAAGCTCAACCAGGAAAAATGCGTTTTCGGCGTACCAGCCGGAAAGCTCTTGGGCTTCATTGTATCCGGTAGAGGAATTGAAGCAAACCCAGCCAAGATCCGAGCTCTGTCACAGTTGGATATCCCAAAAGACCTCAAACAAATACAAAAATTGACTGGATGCATAGCGGCTCTAAGCCGCTTCATCTCCCGTTTGGGAGAAAAGGCATTGCCCCTCTATCGCCTCCTCCGGCGCACCGAACACTTCGAATGGACGGATGCTGCCACGGCCGGACTCGAAGAAATAAAGGCCACATTGGCAACAAATCCGGTTCTGGCCGCGCCCAACCTGGGCGAACCAATGTTATTATATATCGCGGCAACACATCAAGTTGTAAGCGCGGTGCTCATCGTTGAACGAGAAACAGAAGGACACAAATTCCCTCTTCAAAAACCAGTGTACTACGTATCCACTGTCTTAACTCCATGCAAGTCCCGGTATCCACATTATCAAAAGATAGCGTACGCAGTGTTCATGGCATCCCGGAAGCTGCGACACTACTTTCAAGAGTGTTCGATAATGGCCTCCGAAGTACCTCTCAACGACATTATAAACAACCGCGACGCGACGGGCAGGATTGCAAAATGGGCCATTGAGCTCTTACCATTCGGCATAACCTACAAACCACGGCGAGCTATAAAGTCGCAAGTTTTGGCTGACTTCATCGCCGAATGGACCGAAGCCGAACTCCCTAAAGAGTACGGCGCATACACCAATTGGATCATGCATTTCGACGGCTCCAAAATGTTGGCCGGCTTGGGGGCTGGCGTTGTATTGACGTCCCCAACCGGAGACACAGTCTAATACGTACTTCAGATAATGTACACAGACTCCAACAATGCAGCCGAATATGAGGCCCTTCTACATGGTCTCCGGATGGCAATCTCCATGGGTATTCAACGCCTAGAGGTGCGCGGGGATTCAAACCTCGCAATATCCCAAGTAAACGGAGACTTTGACGCCGAGGATCCGAAAATGGCAGCCTATCGTAACACCGTCTTAAAAATGTCAGCTCGGTTCGAAGGACTCGAATTCCACCATGTAGCCTGGGATAATAACCAGGCGGCCGACGTGTTGGCACGCATCGGCGCAAAGCGCGACGCCGTCCCTCCAAACATCTTCCTGGAGCGGCTTTTTAAGCCATCCGTATTATGGGAAGAGGAGTCCGGAAACAACAACCCGGAACCAACCGCACCACCCAACGCTGAACATTCTGACACAATCGGTGGCTCAGCCAATGAAATAACACCTTCAGCCCACGAAATAATGGCAGTCATTGCCCTGTGGACAGAACCATTCCTAGCCTACTTAATTAGGCAGGAACTTCCCGAAGACCAAAACGAGGCCCGCTGCATAGTACGGCGATCTAAAGCCTACAAGGTCCATGAGGGAGAGCTTTATAAGAAAAGCACAACCAGAGTCCTTCAAAGGTGCATCTCCGAAGAGGAAGGGCGAAACCTTCTGGCTGAAATTCACGCCGGACTCGGCGGGCACCACGCCGCAGCTCGGGCCCTTGTAGGCAAGGCCTTCCGTACAGGATTTTATTGGCCGGCGGCCTGGGCAGATGCCCAGGACTTAGTGCAATGATGCGTCGGTTGCTAGCTCTTTGCTAATCAAAGCCACATGCCACCCACCGCCCTCAAAACTATACCCATCACCTGGCCGTTCGCGGTTTGGGGGCTTGACATGGTTGGACCCCTTAAATGGGGAACCCACATGCAAAAATACCTATTGGTCATGGTGGACAAATTCACCAAATGGATAGAGGCCAAGCCAGTTAAAACGGCCAAATCCGGATCTGTGATAGATTTCATATCTGGGGTAGTACACCGTTATGGCATCCCCCACAGCATCATCACTGATAACGGCACAAACTTCACGGCCGACGAGGTTAAACTCTGGTGCAAAAACATGGGCATCAAGATCGACTACGCTTTAGTCTATCACCATCAAACTAACGGTCAAGTTGAACGAGCAAATGGTCTAATCATGAGCAGCATCAAACCCAGGTTAGTGCGGTCCCTCACGAAATCTAACACGCACTGGGTAGAGAAGCTCGACTCCGTACTCTGGGGGCTGCGGACCACACCAAACCGTACTACTGGATTCACACCATTTTTTATGGTGTACGACGCAGAGGCAGTTTTGCCCTGCGATATAATTCATGACTCACCTCGCGTGCGCATGTACGAAGAAAGAGAAGCCGAGTTGGATCGACAGGACAGTTTGGACGCCTTAGAAGAGGAGCGCGACGTGGCAAAAGCTCGTTCCGCATTCTATCAACAGCAGGCTCGAAGATATCAAAGCAGAGAAGTATGGGCCAAAACTTACAATGTTGGCGAATTAGTTCTACGACTGCCGGACAAGAAAAAGGACAAACTCAAGCCCAAATGGGAAGGTCCCTTCATCATCGACCAAGTCCTGACCGGCGGGGCGTACCGTCTGCGAAACGCATCGAACAACCGACTCGAGCCGAACCCATGGAACGCAGTCCGTCTCCGAAGATTCTACGCCTAGCGCCGGACTCAGAGTTCGTCTCCTTCCTCCGTCCACATTTTATACTTTAGCTGTCTTTTGTTTCTCTCTTTCTTCCTCCCTTTTTCGTAAAACCGTTGAGGGCTGATCTGCGCTTTGTTCGCACACACTTGACGTGCTGTTTGCACTCATTATACCTGGGGGCTTCTTTAACAGAAGCTTATTTATATGGGCTTCATGCCCAACACATGTGTCACACTTCCGCATGTACCTTTTATTCACCATTATATGCATCGATATGACTTAATTTTTGGCCAAGCTGGGTTGCCTGGCTCGGCTAGGAGGTAAAGGGAGCACCTCTGCGATCGTTACTGCCGGGTCAGCTGGATGTGTACCTCAGACTGGGTGAAGCCGAAAGCTAGCGTTCTTAAGGGAATATTCGGTCGGTGACTTGAAAGATGATTTCTTACTTATTTATTTATCTGCCCCAGATGCTTTTCTGCTCTTTTCGCAGTCCGGACATGCACTTTAGGGCATGCCTCCCAGGGAAAGGAACCCCCAACGGAACTATTCTCCCTGGAAGATGTTTCTTACTAACCATGTAATATAACATAACTAGTTGGGCACTTGTCTGATAAAGCACTAATGACCCCTACGCCTGGTCTCCATGCATGCCCCGGTTTTTTCATAACCGTGAGGGTATTCGGACACACTCCGGACTCTAGGGTCCTGAGGTTGAAGCGAAAAGGTCCGCAAAGACAAACGATCTACAATCCGGCTAGAAGGCATTTTACATGTCATTTTAGATTACATCGTCAAATTGACTGATTGTATTCCTCTTCAATCCCATCTAACAGGCTGTCTAGCTTACAGTCCCGTTGGGAATACTTAGCGGCCAACTCTACTTGGCCGTACATTTAGCTCACAGGGATCTCCTTCCCATCGGGCCCCACAGGTCCAACCTCAGCCATGTGGTTTGGATCAGCCTTCGTGTACCGCGTCTTCACCATGGCCCAGGCCTCCCGGGCACCTTGACGGCAGGCCGATATCTTCCATAGACGGAAGCGCTGCTGTGCTCCTTGAAGCTTCTCCGCAAGCCCTCCAAGACCCTCGGGCAGGGAGACGAACGGCCATAAGGCCTGGGCGACGCCGCTCATCGCCTGCCGAACACGTTCGTGCAGCTGTAGCAGCTCGGGAAGCAGATCACCCATTGAACCGGGCATCTCCTCCGCAGGACGACCTGTGAGCACACCTACAGACACATTTCTGTCAATCGACTCCCTCACCGAACTCTTCTTTTCAAAAGAGTTTGCTCAAGCACTTACTGTAAATGCCGCGACGAAGCCACTGATTCTCCTTCACGGAGCCAGACAGCTGGGCCCGAACACCTTTTAGCTCTTCACCCAGCTGGGTGTGGGCATCTTGGAGTTTGTTCCTCTCCTGCTGCACCTTCATAAGCACCCTCTCGCCGGCCTTCAGCTGGCGCAGTAGCTGTTGCTTGTCCATATCAAGTCCGGCACCATCTGCAATATTATTGTCAGACTTATACGCACGCCGCACTTCATAAACCACTTATCTTTTTGAAATATATGTTACCAGAGGGGGTCTCTGTGGCTCCCCCTGCGGCGGCTAGTGCGGCCTCAAGTTGGGCCTTGCAATCTTGAAGCTCCTGGGACAGGTGGGTATTCTTCTCCGTAAGATCCTGCATATCAAATGATCCTTAAATCAGTTATCCTAACTATTTTAAGTCTCGGGGGCTACTGGCATATATAACTATTAAAATTCCTCACCTGTATGTCTTTCACATATTGCTCCGTGGCTCTGGTTAAACCATCTTGAGCGGCACGAAGGTGCGCGTCTCCCGCATTAAAGGCATTCAACGCCTCCGGGGAGAAACACGCGTCACGAAGAACTGTCCAGCGGCGTCTGTGATTCATGGCACTCTCCACCTCAGACCTGGTGGCGGACAGCCTGTCGGCATCCTCCGTTGGAGGAGCATCCGACTCATGCCTTGTGTTCGCCTCCCCCTCCGGACCAGGCGTTGGAGCCTGGCTGGCGGAGGCTTGGTTGGCAACCTCTCCGAGCACAGTCCGGTGAGCGATCTTTCTTCTGGAAGAGTCATGAGCGTTAATATACCTCCCAGAAATCTTTCCCTTAAATACGATGGCATGCCATACCGTTGCGGTGATGTTTCGATTCGCGCCGCACTCCTCTTCCGCCTGCTGGGCCGAACTGACCCTTG
Organism: Triticum timopheevii; assembly: GCA_963921465.1. Taxonomy (NCBI): domain Eukaryota; kingdom Viridiplantae; phylum Streptophyta; class Magnoliopsida; order Poales; family Poaceae; genus Triticum; species Triticum timopheevii. Next base: position 58,131,667 of record OY997266.1, read on the forward strand.
TTGGCCAGCTGCCGCGGGCTCGGCTTCCCGCCTTAAAGGCGCCTCCTGTGAGGCACCGTGGGTATACGGTGGTCAGAAATAAGCATGGATGAGTAATAATGTCAAGACTATAGTCACAGTTACCTGGGAAGCCGGAGATAAACCGGGGTAGTCGGCCGTAATGGCGACTAAAGCATTGTCCATGCTAAGTTGGTGGAACACCCCATCAATCAGCTCCACCTCTATGTCCGGATCCTCTTCGAAGGCCGGATCAATGGATCTTCCTGGATCCTCGGGTTGTGGAGTCAGGCTGTGTATGCCCTCCACCTCCCGGCGCAGTTCCTGCATCGAAATCACAAAGTAAGACACTTAACTTTGGAAGCACGGATCAGATAGATAAACGTCCGCTTACCCAACTCCGAGGGTTATTCATGGAGAATCCATTCAATGGACTCGTGCGGAGGAAGTCCTCTTTCTCCCCCTTGTACAAGACGGACAGGATCTTCACCAGATCGGCAGTCGATCCCGGCCCCTTGCGGCCATGACGTGTGTCGTCATTCTCCCCGTTGAAATCCCACATGGGGTGGCCCCTATATTGGAGCGGCTGCACCCCTCGCATAATGCACGTGGCCATGACTCCAATCATGGTCAATCCGGAATGAGCCAGTAACCTTATCCGGCCCATTAGATATTGGACGCTCCTATCATCCTCCCGTTGAGGGCTCCGCGGGCGCCAACTCAGGCGTTTCTTCAGAGGAGCGTTGCTGAACTCCGGGAGGCCGATCCGAACTGGGTCTGGCAGCGGGGCGTCTTCCATATAAAACCATTCCGAAGGCCAGTCTTCGGACGCCTTCTTCGGGGTTCCGGATAAGTATCCGGTCCCGGCAATGCGCCATATTTCGGCTCCGCCCACTTGATATATCGACCCCTCGTGAGAACGGGGTACGAGGCAAAACAATCTCTTCCACAGCGCAAAATGGGCCTCGACACCCAAGAACAGCTCGCAAAGGGCTACAAAGCCCGCGATGTGCAAGATGGAGGCAGGTGTAAGGTGGTGAAGCTGGAGCCCGTAGAACTCCAGGAGCCCCCGGAGAAACGGACGTATAGGAAATCCGAGTCCCCTTCTTAGATAAGGGTCAAAGCATACCCGCTCTCCTTTGGAGGGATTGGGGGTGCTCTCCGCCTGTTTCCACCTTTGTAGGTGGCTAGTCCGGCTCGAACCGGAACCATGAAGGCTGGAGGGAGGTATCCCTCCGCTTGGAGCGTCACTAGCTCGCTGTGCGGGACTGAACATCTCCTCCAATCTCCTGGCTGAGGGCTGGGAGCGCGAGAGGAGGAGCCGCGTCGACTGTCCATGATGGAGTGGATTTTTGTCAGAGGGCTTCGATGAGTACTCGCGGAAGGAGGATGGTGTGATTCGAATCTAGATCCTCGCCTCTCTTATAGGCAGCTTATTCGCGTAGCTAGGGGGTAAAATGTAAATATACCCTGGCTTTTCGCATTCATACGACACGTGGAAGAGGGGCATTATTGGACGTGGAAGCCAAGGAGCGCAACATTTATAAGGAAGCCGGACACTATTCGGCAAGCACATGGAATTTGGAGGAGAACCCGCCTTGCAAAGCCGAAGACAATATACGCACCGGACTTATCATCATTGAAGCCTGGTTCGGGGGCTACTGAGGGAGTCCTGGACTAGGGGGTGTCCAGATAGCCGAACTATCAACATTGGCCGGACTCCAATACTATGAAGATAGAAGATTGAAGACTTCATCCCGTGTCCGGATGGGACTTTCCTTGGCATGGAAGGCAAGCTTGGCAATACGGATATGTAGATCTCCTACCATTGTAACCGACTCTGTGTAACCCTAGCCCTCTCCGGTGTCTATATAAACCGGAGGGTTTTAGTCCATAGGACGAACGACAATCATACCATAGGCTAGCTTCTAGGGTTTAGCCTGCTTGATCTCGTGGTAGATCCACTCTTGTACTACCCACATCATCAATATCAATCAAGCAGGAGTAGGGTTTTACCTCCATCGAGAGGGCCCGAACCTGGGTAAAAACAACGTGTCTTTGTCTCCTGTTACCATCCGCCTAGATGCACAGTTCGGGACCCCCTACCCGAGATCCGCCGGTTTTGACACCGACAAGGAGAGAGGGTTAACTAAGTGCGGTTGTGGGTAAGTAGTGAATGTCAGTAGCCCTGGGCGTTCAGTTCCCTAGGACTGATCTGTTCGGTGCACGGGTTTTAAAGAATTTTGGCTTCTAGATTTGGCTAGCCGATCGGTTTCCTATAAAAATGCTAAGCGGGAGATCGGTGCACCAATGCTTCGATTTGGGTCTCGGTTAAGACTGAACTACTGACGAAAATGAACTGAGTAGGCAATGAAGATCCAGAAAATATGAGAATGGCGAAGATCAATTGTGGCAAACACGTTAATTACAAATTGTAGTCCATTAGTCGTCACTACTAGGGAAAACCATAGTAGTAGCGCTTGAAATACATATAGCAGTAGCGCTGGGTCCAGTGCTACTGCTAAGGCGCTACAGCTAACTGGTAGCAGTTGTGCTAGTTTCCCAGCTCTAATGCTATACCTAGTTAGTGAAAGTGCGTTAAGTCGACTAGAGGGGGGGTGAATAGGCGATTTTTATGAATTCTTCACTGAGGAATTTGCCAGTGAGGAAATTCCTTAACGAAGAACTACTTGCAGCGGAATAAGTACTCAGAAGTAAGCATAGCAGAATACACACATAGTCATCATGATGAAATGAAGACAATCACAGAGTACAGAAAGCGTAAACACAGGATAACACAAGATTAAGACAAATAGACTGAAGAAATTGAACTGAGGAAATTGAGAAAGTCTTCAGTCAAAGTCTTCAAACACAGATATGAACAAACACTCAACACAGTAATGAGTAAATGAATGAGTTAAGGAAATAGAACCAGTAGGGTTGGTGAAGACAATGATTTGGTAGACCAGTTCCAACTGCTGTCTCAGTTGTACATCTGGTTGGAGCGGCTGAGTATTTAAACTCGAGGACACACAGTCCCGGACACCCAGTCACTAAGCACGCAGCTCAGGACACCAAGTCCTCACCGTATTCTCCTTGAACTAAGGTCACACAGACCTTGTCCAATCACTCGTGGTAAGTCTTCAGGCGACTTCCAAACCTTCACAGACTTTGGTCACTTGGCGATCCACAATTCCTCTTGGATGCTCTAGACCATGAAGCCTAACCGTCTGGAAGAATCACAGTCTTCAAAGGTAACAAGAGTCGGATCCACGCAGGATCAATCTCTTCAGTGATGCTCAATCACTTTGGGTTTGTGGGTGTTTGGGTTTGGATTTTCCTCACTCGATGATTTTCACTCAAAGTCCTCGGAGGATGGGTTGCTCTCAAATGACAAGTGTCAGTTTCTCTTGGAGCAGCCAACCAGCTAGTGGTTGTAGGGGGCGGCTATTTATATCCTAGGGAGCAGCCCGACATGATAAGACATAAATGCCCTTCAATGATATGACCATTATGTGGATAAGATATTTTGGGATAGCTGGCGCGTAGCACATCAACGGTCGGAAATTTGACTCTCAAATTCCTCAGGGCTATCATGTTCCTCACTGTGTAGGCAATCCGCACTAGCGAATTCCTAACTCCTCAGTTAGAACAAATTCCTCAGCGACCAGAAGAACTTTGTCTCTGTCACTGAAGAAATTGACTGAACTGTATGAGATTTCCAATGGCTTCACTCGAAGGGATTGGTAGGTGTAGGATTTTGAGTTGAGCATCACATGGAAATTTTTCCTTAGTATTTCCTCGACCCCCTTTAACAGTACGGTGTTTCCTATGACTCAAGAAAGAGAAAAACAAAACTATGAAAACAAAAGTCTTCAAGCTTCATATTCCTCGCATGAATATCAAGTCTTCACGAACACACCATTTTCTTCACTTTCAAAGTCTTCATGAAAGTCTTCAGGAATACCAAAATCTTCAGTCGAAGATGTTCATTTTTAGGGGTCGACTTTCTCTGTAAATATCAAACTCCTCATAGACTTATAGACCTGTGTACACTCATAAACATATTAGTCCCTTAACCTATAAGTCTTCAATACACCAAAATCACTAAGGGGCACTAGATGCACTTACAATCTCCCCCTTTTTGGTGATTGATGACAATATAGGTTAAGTTTTCAACGGGGATAAACATATGAAGTGTAAGTACTGATATTGAGGAATTTGATTGCAAGATATAGAAGAACTCCCCCTGAAGATGTGCATAGTGAGGAATTTGCTTTTGAAGCAATGCACACTTGAAGAGTTGAATCATGGAGATCTCCCCCTATATCTTGTAATTCATACATGCATTTGACATATAATATGAAGAATTTGAAATGCATGATGAAATATGGTGCCTGAAGAGATTCAGCATGCGAGCAATAATATTAACGAGGAATAAGCATGCAAAATCAGAGCAAAGTGCATCAAAAGTATCAGAGCACCATCGGGTTTAAGATTACAACTCGATCCAATAAAAGTTTCAGAAGATCGAGAGTTGTAACTTAACAAAAAAACGCCCATATAATAGACCCGCTTGAAGACTAACTCAGATTTCTCCCCCTTTGTCACTGAATGACCAAAAGGATCGAAACTGAGGACTAACGCCCCTGAAGATTATCAAGTTGATGGAGGAGCTCCAGCGTTGTCGGGGTTGGTTGTCGTAGTAGGGCCTGCCGCAGTGTCGTCCAAGTCTTCATTTTCATCAGTGGCGCGCAATGAAGAATAGGAGCTGGCTTCCAAGGAAGGAACCTTGACCTTCTTGAATTTCTTCGGTGGAGGTGAAGACCAGTCAAATTCTTTCTTGAGACCCATGCTCTTCAGATCATCAGCGCTGTAGATATGAGATAGAACTGCCCAGGTACGGTTGAAGGTTTCATGGAGGTGTATTGGGTTTTCTTCACTGCATTGTGGGTTGAGGTCATGTTGTGAAGAATTGAACCAAACTGACGCTTGACCCATTTATGATTGCGATCAACTTTCTAATGAAGACTGAGGAGTAACTCACGATCAGTCATCACCCTGGGAGCTGTGGCTTGAGGAATTTGCTTGGCAGAGGTGTTGGCGGCAGAATCATGTGTGGCAGAGTCATCATCGGTGGAGTAAGATACAGCCTTGCAAAATTGACGATCCAATGGACGAATGCCTTCATCTATCACAGCAGTTGCCTTGCCTTTGTCATCAGCTGAGGAATATGTCCTTTTGAGGACTTCAATTGGAGGCAAGAAACTGCCATGGTTCAGAGTATCAGCCTTATAGTTGAGTGAAGACCTTGTCCTGATGAATTTCATAATCCATGGTGCACAAGTCTTCAGCTCAAACGGTGACATAGCAATATTGGCCAGAGTCCTCATGAAGAAATCATGGAAGTTGACGGGAACACCATGAATGATATTGAAAAGCATATTCTCCATGATGCCAACGACTTCATCATTTGAGTCGTGGCCTTTGATAGGACTCATTGTCTTCGTCAGAATGCGATAGAAAGTCCGAGGCACATACAGTAATTCCTTGACGAGGAATTTGGTTCGTGGGGCCTGCCCTGGCTTCAAAGGCTTCATCAACACTTGCATGTAATGATTTGTAAGCTCAGGTTCATTATAGATGCAACGAGCACCATCAAGGGGAGGACTGAGTGGAAGGACACGAAGCAATTCAGTTGCTGGTGCCTTGTAGTGAGTATTTTCAGACATCCAGTCCAGCACCCAAGTGGTCACATCTTCAGAATTTCCTGTGATGTGCAGCGTCGCATAGAATTGAAGAATGAGTTCTTCATTCCAATCACAGATGTCAGTGCTGAAATTTAGTAATCCAGCATCGTGAAGAACACTGAGGACAGGTTCGAAGCACGGCAGAGATTCCATGTCCACGTGAGGAATGTGTGCATGCTCGAAGACTTTGTCTTTGTCGAATAGCATAGAGGAATAGAAATTTGCTTGACTAGCAGTCCAGAAACGCCTCTTCCTTATGCGAGCAGAATCATATAGATTATAGTCAGTAAAGAACACATGCTCGTTGAAGAAATCAGCAGCCTTGAACTTTTGCTTCTTTGAGAATGGATCCTTTGGCTTGGGCACATGAGTGTCAGTGAGTTGCAACACAACCTCAGGAATCACAATCTCAGGTTCTTTAGGCTAAGGAATTTCTGGTTCCTCTTTAGTGGCAGTCTGCATGTTCAAAGTATCTGCAGCAGCAGTTTCTTCAGCACTAGTGGCTGGAATTTCTAAATGCACATATGAGGTGGGATGAGTTTCTTCAGTGCCCATTTGAACAGTTGGTGTAGGGGACTGAGGTATTTGCTGTAGTGGAGTGAAGTGTGGAGAATTGGGATGCTGACTTTCCCAAAAGTCATCATTCATCACAGGCGTGGTGCATCCAATGTCCACGTCTTCATCTTCAAGTTCTTCAACGCCAGCCTCTTCAGCTGTGAACTGAGGCATGGGCAAGGAAGCAACAAGAGTTGAAGGGATCACATCCACTTCAATTTCTTCATCAATCTGCTCTGACGAAGCAGCAGAATGATGTTCTTCGTCAGATCCTCTAGGGATCACATATTCTTCACCATAAGGAACAAGCTCCTTTGATGACATGGTGGAAATCGGAACAGCATCAATAGGGTTCTCAAATGAGCTGGTCATAGTCTTCATTTTCTTCGGAACTGAAGAATCTGAAGCAGATGATGCTTTCCTTTTCTTCACTACAGCTTTCTCTGCAGCCTTGGTCTTCCTCACATCTGATGCAGATGGAAGGGTAGAAGTTGGTGTAGGCGCAGGAGGAGCTGAGGAATCTTGTTGAATTTCCTCAGGCGCAACTGATGCAGTTGCCCTGACTTCTTCATTTTCCATAGGCACACCACTAGTGGATGCCCTGGCAGTTTCTTCAGCAGCTGGAATGGAGTCATCAGCTCTGGAACTAGCATTTTCTTCAGCAGGCTGAAAATCATCAGCGGTGCTGGCATGTTCTTCAGTTGGCTGAGCAGAGGCTTCAGCTTGAGGAATTTCTTGTTGCGATGGGGCTGCAACATTGGTGAACTTCTCTGTCAGTTTAACAAACCTGACTTTGGCTCCTTGCCAATCAGCATAATAGGAATTGAAGTTATAGCTGAGGGTTTTGATCTCAGACTGGATCTTGAGGAGTTCATCAGGTGTCATTTTGACAACATTGTTCTTCAGGAACTTCTCTTTCCTGAACCGAGCCTTCTTGATTTGCCTGGCCTTCTCAAATTTCCATTTTTCTTCATTGATGAAGTGGGTCAGCACGTGACTTTGGCCAGGTGTCAGATGAAAATCAGGCATAGGAGTGTTTGGGCCCTTGTGCCAGAGATCAATGTAGTTGAGGATCACCTTAGGATCCAAAAGCAGTGGCCTATTTGTGCCTTTGGCTCTAGCGGCCCTTTCCTGCCTGTCTCTAATGATTTCTGCAAGTTCTTCATCATCAGCTTCATCGTCAGATGGCACATGGAAGGCAACTTGTTTCTTCTTCGGACTAGGCCGAGGACCTCGTCCAGCAGTGGCCTTTGTCTTCAGCAGAGTGGGGCCTGATGAAGAATTTGGTGCCACTGAGGAACTTGCTGAGACACCAGAGGAAATGGAGATGCCTGTAGTCCTTTGGCATGTGGCCAGGTGAACAGGTGTTGAGGACTTTGCCGGAGCAACAGAGGACTTTGGAGGAGCTGGTGCAGCGTGAGGAATTGGCCGTGAGGGCTTTGAGGATTCTGGCTGTGAGGGCATTGCTGAGGAACTTGGCCGTGAGGGCACAGTTGTTGAAGCACTTGGCTTGTGAGCGGGCTTCTTTGCCATTGATTTCCTAGGCTTGTCAGAGGCCTTTGTGGCAGCAGCAGCAGAGTCTTCATTTAATTTCCTCACTCCTTCTTTGGCTTGTCTAGCCAACTTGGCTTGGCGCTTGGCCCATTCATCAGGAAAATCCTCACCACGCTTGATGCTGGTGGGATCAGCTTCTTGGCCAGGTGCCAATGGAGCTCTTGGGCATGGAGGATTTAGAGCAAATTTCTTCATATACTTTGGAGTTACATATCTATACTCCCTCCATTCTCTTGCCCATCTCCTTTCAATCCTCTGTATGCGCACCTTGTGCTGATTTTTGTTCTCTTTACCCAACTTGGCCTCATCAGGTGTGCAATAGTCCTTATAAATGTCATCAGGGATCTCAAACGCAGTCATGACCTCAGGCTTCTTTCCTCCTTTCTATGGTTTCTTACCTTCAGCCATATTCTTCAGATGAGAAATTTGAACAATTGAACACTCTGAAGAAGTATGCAATTTTTCTTCAAGGAACGCTGCAAATGAGTTAAGTTGATGAGAACCTAGTGATTCAGCAGCGGACATGAGTACCTGTGAACAGAGTATAGTTGCGAGGAATTTGAAGAGGTCATATGCATTCTTAGAAGGTTTTCAAAATGAACAAGTTTTAGGAATTTGACCAGATGAGTCTTGAAGAATTTCACTAAGCGTACTTTGTCTCAGGTTCTAGAGTTGTATAGATCGATGATCCACACAATTGAGGAATCTTGAAGAAAATGATGCTTAGGGAAACGAATCAAGAACAGATGACATGTAAGGTGTTTTGTGTGTGTGAATTTAAGAATAAAAACACCTTTGAAGATTTTGTGGAGAAAATTTGAATCAAAGTGGGCAGTTAAAGTAAATTTTAATTACCCTGATTGGAGAACATGACGAACTAAGGAGTGTAGATTTGAAGCTCGTCAGTTCAGATCTTCCACGCCCTAACTTGGTGGAGGAAGACAGCTACGGAGGCGGCGTAGTGAAGATTTCCGCGGTCGGCGTGAGTACGACGGTGACGAGGTTGAGGCAGTGAAGCTCTTCCTCACCGGTGATGATGCAGTAGCGGCGGCGCTAGGGTTTGAGAAGCTCGAGCGAGAGAGAGAGCGGTCGAGCGGAGTAAAGGAAGTGAGGAAGGGTGAGGGGGTATTTATAGTCGCAGTGAATAACTGTTCGCCCGAAGATTTAGGACGAACGTGCCCCTGGCCGTTCTCATTCGCTTGACATGTGTCACCCACGTACTGAATAGTGGAGATCGTGTTAGATCGTGGGTGAATAGATAAGTTTATTGTGGGAAACGGGACGGTTTGAGCGGCAAAAACCGAAAAATTTGGATAAGATAGGTTTTAAAGTTTCGTTCGCAATTTCTTCAGCTGACAAGGACACAGTGAAGATTTTGAACGGGTTTCAAATAGAACGCACATGAAGAATTTGTGAATAGATTGGGTTGAGTATAGCATAGAGGGGGAAGGGTCCGATCACATTCACTTAGCAGAAAATGCAACTTGAAGAAATAGCCATAAGTGAATGTTGTAGAGGACATAAACCCATAAACCCATATATATATATATATATATATATATATATATATATATATATATATATATATATAAGAAATAGCCAATTAAGAAGGACGACGGAAACAGTGAAGATTTTGCAAAGTTGAAGAATTTGATAATACTGAAGAATTTCAAAACTGAGGAATAACTCAAATTGAAGATTTTCAACTTTGGTGGTGGCGTGACCCACCGTATAAGAATGATGATTTCAGACACCGCGTACAATTATCGTAGGGTTCTGAGAATCAAATTCTTCATTAATTCCTTCACACTTAGAGTGTTATTGTTCATTGATTGAAGAAAAACATTTCTTCATGTGTTGCACATCTAAGTCATCAATTTTGCATAAGTGTTAGGATGTGTGTCCTTTTCAAAGAACATTCGAAGATTTTAAGATATTTAGCTCACATCGCAACTTGCTAAATTTCTTCTCATCCAAGGGCCTTGTGAAGATATCGGCTAGCTGTTCTTCAGTCTTCACGTGTTCAATAGCAATGTCGCCCTTCAACACATGATCACGAAGAAAATGATGACGGATCTGAATGTGCTTTGTCTTCGAGTGGGGAACTGGGTTATGAGCAATCTTGATGGCGCTCTCATTGTCACAGTAGAGAGGCACGTTCTTCATGTTGATGCCGTAGTCCTTGAGAGTTTGCTTCATCCACAGCAATTGAGCACAGCAAGAACGAGCAGCAATATACTCAGCTTCAGCAGTAGACAGTGATACGCAGTTCTGTTTTTTCGAGGACCAACAGACCAAGGATCGTCCGAGGAAATGACAAGTACCAGATGTTGACTTGCAGTCCACACGATCACCAGCATAGTCAGAGTCAGAATATCCAATGAGATCAAAGGTAGAGCCCTTGGGGTACCATAGTCCTAGTGTTGGTGTGTGAGCTAGATATCGAAGAATATGCTTCACAGCCTTATGGTGTGATTCCTTCGGTGTAGCTTGAAATCGGGCACACATGCAAACACTAAGCATTATATCTGGCCTAGATGCACATAAGTACAATAAAGAACCAATTATGGAGCGGTATACCTTGTGATCGAAGTCAATACCATTTTCATCAGTGCATAGATGGCCATTTGTGGGCATAGGAATTTTGACTCCTTTGCAATCTTGCATGCCGAATTTCCTCAGTACATCCTTGAGGTATTTCTCCTGAGATATGAATATGCCATTGTGCTGTTGACGAATTTGAAGACCTAAGAAGAATTTCAACTCTCCCATCATAGACATTTGATATTCTTCACTCATCATATAGGCAAATTCATCACACACCCGAGGGGCTTGTTTGAGGCCATAGAGGGCCTTGTTGAGTCTAAAGACTTTGTCAGGATTCTTAGGATCTTCAAAACCTGGGGGTTGAGCAACATATACTTCTTCCTCAAGCTTACCATTGAGGAATGCACTTTTCACATCCATTTGATATAAAGTGATATTATGATGATTAGCATAAGCAAGTAATATGCGAATAGCCTCAAGTCTAGCAACAGGTGCAAAAGTTTCATCAAAATCAATTCCTTCAACCTGTGTGTAGCCTTGAGCTACAAGTCGTGCCTTATTCCTCACCACAAGGCCATTTTCATCTTGCTTGTTGTGGTAGATCCACTTTGTGCCGATGATATTATGCTTGCGAGGATCTGGACGTTTGACTAGTTCCCAGACATTATTGAGCTTGAACTGATGTAATTCTTCTTGCATAGCCTGAATCCACTCAGGCTCCAGAAATGCTTCATCTACCTTAGTGGGCTCTGTGATAGAGACAAAAGCATAGTGCCCACAAAAGTTAGACAAATGTGAAGCTTTTGAGCGTGTGAGAGGACCTGGTGCTTCAATGTCATCGATGATCTTTTCAACTTGCACTTCTTTTGCAACGCGAGGATGAGCTGGTTGACGTCGAGGAATTTGATCAGCATTTTCTTTAGCACCATTCTCTTCAACATTTTCCTCAGGTACATCAGCTGGACGGTCTTCGCGTTCTGGAATGAATTCTTCAGTAGATTCTTCGGTAGGAATAACATCCTCAGTAGCCTTGAGCTTGATAGAATCTTCAGGTGCTGGTTCATCTATCACAGAAGGTAGGTGCTCTCATTGCGAGCCATTAGTTTCATCGAACCGCACATCTACAGTTTCAACAATCTTGTGAAGAGCGATGTTGAAGACTCTGTAGGTGTGCGAGTCCTTTTCGTAACCAAGCATAAAACCTTCATGTGCTTTTGGTGCAAATTTAGCATTATGATGAGGATCTCTAATCCAACATTTAGCATCGAAGACTTTGAAATAACTCACATCTGGTTTCTTGTCAGTGAGGAGTTCATAGGCAGTCTTCGTGAAGAATTTGTGAAGATATACTCTGTTGATGATGTGGCACGCGGTATCAATTGCATCAATCCAAAACCGATGAGGTGTTTTGTATTCATCAAGCATAGTGCGAGCCATCTCAACAAGAGTTCTATTCTTGCGCTCCACGACGCCATTTTGCTGAGGAGTATAAGCAACAGCTAATTCATGAGTAATACCAAGTTCATCAAGATAGCCATCAAGACCGGAATTCTTGAACTCAGTTCCATTGTCACTCCTGATGTGCTTGATCTTCACACCAAAGTTGGTTGAAGCCCTCGAGGAAAATCGTTTGAAGACTTCCTGCACTTCACGTTTGTAAGTAACAATGTGTACCCATGTGTAACGAGAGTAATCATCAACAATAACAAAGCCATATAGAGATGCATCATTAGTCACAGCAGAATAATGATTAGGACCGAAGAGATCCATGTGAAGCAATTCAAATGGTCGAGTGGTGGTCATGATAGTCTTCGCTGGATGCTTGGCCTTGGTCATTTTTCCAGCTTCATAGGCAGCACACAAGTGATCCTTGAGGAATTTGACATTCTCAATGCCAATGACATGCTTCTTCTTCACAAGCGTGCGCAAATTCCTTATGCCTGCGTGACCAAGTCATCGATGCCATAGCCAGCCTTCTGAAGCTTTTGCAAGTAAGCACACAGCAGGTTGTGGTCCTGTAGAGAAATCAACAATGTACAAGTCTCCTCTCCTAAAGCCTTCGAAGACTTTGGAATTGTCAGCTTCCATGATCACAACACAATGATACTTGCCGAAGACAACAACCATATCAAGATCACAAAGCATTGAGACAAACATGAGGTTGTATCCTAAGGACTCGAATAGCATGACTTTGTCCATGTGTCGATCCTTAGAGATCGCAACCTTACCTAGACCCAATACCTGACTTTTGCCTTTGTCAGCGAAGATGATATGCTTCAGATGTGATGGTGTTAATGGAGCATCCATCAATAGATTATTGTCACCATTCATGTGATTTGTACAACCACTATCGAGGACCCACTCGTTTGCTTTGGGTTGATCATCCTGCAGATGAATTAGTGCAGCTTACAAACTCATATACTTCATCAGTGAAGAATATGACATCAGTATCATCAGTTCAATTTCATCAAGCAATAGCACAGATAAGCAGTATTGAGGACGTGTGAAATGAAGGTTCATTTCATCATGATTAGCCTGCATCCTTTCAGGCATTTTGTCAACCCCCCAGCAAATTCTTCAGACGTTAAAGCACGTCTGGAGACCTGACCCTGCATAAGAGATTAGTTCTTTTTCTTCACCACCCACACCTGGAGGGGTGGCAAAGAGTTCATCACTCTGCGAGCACCACATGAGAAAGGTGGAAAAGATGCCAAACCATTTCGTTTCACATAAGAGGGGTTAGGGTAAGCATATGAATAAGCAGAGAAATTCTTCGAGGACTTATGAACATAATGATTTGAAGAATAATGCTCATATTCATAACTCTTAGCTCTACCCTGCGAAGCAGAGTTGTTAGCACGATGATGTTCATATGAGGACTTTGATCCTTTTGAGGAATTTGATCCATGTGAGGAATTTGGTTCGTATGAGGACTTGGATCCATATGAAGAATTTGGTCCATATGAAGAATTTGATCTGGGGTTCTTTTTCTTCACTGGTGGTGTCATGAGGACATTCACCTGAAGACTTTCAACATAACTTTTGGGAACCCAGATTTTCTTCATAGGGGAACCGTTCCTGCAGTTAGTGCCAACATATCTAGCAAATACTTCACCATTCTGATTTTTGAACAGTTTATAGTTGGAGTCAAATGACTCATCAGAAGAATGAGGAGATTCACATGTAAAGCCAGATAAGTTAGATGGATCAACTGGAGGTCCCTTTGCAGCAACCCATGAGGTTTTGGGGTACTGCTCAGGCTTCCAATATGTTCCATCAGCATTGAGTTTCCTCTCAAAGGCAATACCCTCTTTCCTAGGGGTTTCTATTGAGGATCTGCTTTTTAAGCACATCACAAAGAGTCTGATGTCCTTTGAGGCTTTTGTACATGCCTGTCATGTACAATTCCTTCAGCCCTGCATTGTCAGTGATACTAGCAATGTCCTCAGATGAGGAATTAGTGATAGCAGAGGCAGGTGAAGAATTTGTAACATTTGAAGCATTTGAACATTCAGGTGAAGAATTAGCAGATTCACGTTCAATGCACTTTAAACATGGAGGATCAAATTCTTCCTGAGTCGGGCTGATTTGTTAAGCAAGTAATGAATCGCGCTCCTTCTGAAGATCTTCATAACTCACTCTTAGCTTCTCAATATCTTAATTTCTTTGAAGAAATTCATAAGAAAGCTTCTCATGATCAGTTAAGAGTGTTTTATGATGACTCTGAAGGTTGTCAAACTTAGACTGAAGTCTCTGAAGATTTTCAGTTAAGTCTTTAGTGCGGTCCATTTGTTCACCCAACATACCATCACTTTTGTCTAGCATGTTTTGAAATTTTTCAATAGCCTTTTGTTGTTTCACAGCAATCTTAGCAAGTTTAGAGTAGCTAGGCTTAAGATTTTCATCAGATTCATCCTCACTTGATTCAGAGGAGGGGTATTTAGTTACCTTAGCAACCTTTGTCATGAAGCAATAGGTGGGGGCATAGTCATCATTGCCTTCATCAGCGTTGTTGGTGTTGCCATTTTCTTCAGAGTTGAAGATAGACTTGCCGACAAATGCGGTAGCAAGAGCTAGACTTGCCACACCTGACTCAGACTCCTCGGATTCCTCTTCTTCCTCATTATCCTCAAATTCAGCCTCAGAATCCATTTCCTTGCCGATGAATGCCCGAGCCTTCTTGGAGCTGCTCTTCTTGTGGGATGAAGACTTCGAGGATTTTGATGATGAGGACTTTGAAGATTTCTTCTTCTTCTTGGCATCATCAGAACTGTAATCCTTGTATTTCTTCTTCTTTAGTTCCTTGTCCCACTGTGGACAATCTTGAATGTAGTGACCAGGCTTCTTGCATTTGTGGCATAGCCTTCTCTTATAGTCAGTTGATGAGGAATCACTACTCCTTGAAGATTTTCCAAAGCGACCACGTCTTGAGAATTTCTGGAACTTCTTCACGAGCAGTGCTAGCTCCTGGCTCAATTCTTCAGGGTCACCAAGGCTACTACCAGAATCTTCACACTCAGATTCAGACACTGCCTTGGCCTTCAGAGCACGTGGTTTTCCATAGATTGAACCATAGAGATCTCTCTTTTCATCAAGCTGGAACTCATGAGTATTTAGCCTCTCGAGGATATCAGCGGGATCTAGTGACTTGTAATCAGCACGCTCTTGAATTATCAGTGCCAGAGTGTCAAATGACGAATCGAGTGATCTCAGCAATTTCTTCACCACCTCATGATCGGTGATGTCAGTGGCACCGAGCGCTTGAAGCTCATTTGAGATATCAGTGAGGCGATCGAAGGTTTGCTGAACATTTTCATTGTCGAGTCTTTTGAAGCGGTTGAAGAGATTGCAAAGAACGTCAACACGAGAGTCACGTTGAGTTGAGACTCCTTCATTTACTTTGGAGAGCCTATCCCAGATAAGCTTAGCAGTTTCCAAAGCACTCACTCTACCATACTACCCTTTACTCAGATGACCACATATGATATTCTTCGCTTGGGAATCAAGTTGCTTGAATCTCTTCACATCAGCAGCATTCAGGGAAGGTGTGACTGAGGGAACACCATTTTCCACAACGTACCAGAGATCGTTATCAATTGCTTCAAGATGCATTCGCATCTTATTCTTCCAGTAGGGATAGTCCGTGCCATCGAAGGTAGGACACCCATCAGAGACCTTGATCATACCTGCGGTCGACATAACTAAAACTCCAGGCAGTTAAACCAAAATCACACAGAACAAGGGAGTACCTTGCTCTGATACCAATTGAAAGTGCGTTAAGTCGACTAGAGGGGGGTGAATAGGCGAGTTTTATGAATTCTTCACTGAGGAATTTGCCAGTGAGGAAATTCCTTAGCGAAGAACTACTTGCAGCGGAATAAGTACTCAGAAGTAAGCATAGCAGAATACACACATAGTCATCATGATGAAATGAAGACAATCACAGAGTACAGAAAGCGTAAACACAGGATAACACAAGATGAAGACAAACAGACTGAAGAAATTGAACTGAGGAAATTGAGAAAGTCTTCAGTCAAAGTCTTCAAACACAGATATGAACAAACACTCAACACAGTAATGAGTAAATGAATGAGTTGAGGAAATAGAACCAGTAGGGTTGGTGAAGACAATGATTTGGTAGACCAGTTCCAACTACTGTCTCAGTTGTACGTCTGGTTGGAGCGGCTGAGTATTTAAACTCGAGGACACACAGTCCCGGACACCCAGTCACTGAGCTCGCAGCTCAGGACACCAAGTCCTCACCGTATTCTCCTTGAACTAAGGTTACACAGACCTCGTCCAATCACTCATGGTAAGTCTTCAGGCGACTTCCAAACCTTCACAGACTTTGGTCACTCGGCGATCCACAATTCCTCTTGGATGCTCTAGACCATGACGCCTAACCGTCTGGAAGAAGCACAGTCTTCAAAGGTAACAAGCGTCAGATCCACGCAGGATCAATCTCTTTAGTGATGCTCAATCACTTTGGGTTTGTGGGTGTTTGGATTTGGATTTTCCTCACTCGATGATTTTCACTCAAAGTCCTCGGAGGATGGGTTGCTCTCAAATGACAAGTGTTAGTTTCTCTTGGAGCAGCCAACCATCTAGTGGTTGTAGGGGGCGGCTATTTATAGCCTAGGGAGCAGCCCGACATGATAATACATAAATGCCCTTCAATGATATGACCGTTATGTGGATAAGATATTTTGGGATAGCTGGCGCGTAGCACATCAACGGTCGGAAATTTGACTCTCAAATTCCTCAGGGCTATCATGTTCCTCACTGTGTAGGCAATCCGCACTAGCGAATTCCTAACTCCTCAGTTAGAACAAATTCCTCAGCGACCAGAAGAACTTTGTCTCTGTCACTGAAGAAATTGACTGAACTGTATGAGATTTCCAATGGCTTCACTCGAAGGGATTGGTAGGTGTAGGATTTTGAGTTGAGCATCACATGGAAATTTTTCCTTAGTATTTCCTCGACCCCCTTTAACAGTACGGTGTTTCCTATGACTCAAGAAAGAGAAAAACAAAACTAAGAAAACGAAAGTCTTCAAGCTTCATATTCCTCGCATGAATATCAAGTCTTCACGAACACACCATTTTCTTCACTTTCAAAGTCTTCATGAAAGTCTTCAGGAATACCAAAATCTTCAGTCGAAGATGTTCATTTTTAGGGGTCGACTTTCTCTGTAAATATCAAACTCCTCATAGACTTATAGACCTGTGTACACTCATAAACATATTAGTCCCTTAACCTATAAGTCTTCAATACACCAAAATCTACTAAGGGGCACTAGATGCACTTACAATCTCCCCCTTTTTGGTGACTGATGACAATATAGGTTAAGTTTTCAACGGGGATAAACATATGAAGTGTAAGTACTGATATTGAGGAATTTGATTGCAAGATATAGAAGAACTCCCCCTGAAGATGTGCATAGTGAGGAATTTGCTTTTGAAGCAATGCACACTTGAAGAGTTGAATCATGGAGATCTCCCCCTATATCTTGTAATTCATACATGCATTTGACATATAATATGAAGAATTTGAAATGCATGATGAAATATGGTGCCTGAAGAGATTCAGCATGCGAGCAATAATATTAACGAGGAATAAGCATGCAAAATCAGAGCAAAGTGCATCAAAAGTATCAGAGCACCATCGGGTTTAAGATTACAACTCGATCCAATAAAAGTTTCAGAAGATCGAGAGTTGTAACTTAACAAAAAAATGCCCATATAATAGACCCGCTTGAAGACTAACTCAGATTTCTCCCCCTTTGTCACTGAATGACCAAAAGGATCGAAACTGAGGACTAACGCCCCTGAAGATTATCAAGTTGATGGAGGAGCTCCAGCGTTGTCGGGGTTGGTTGTCGTAGTAGGGCCTGCCGCAGTGTCGTCCAAGTCTTCATTTTCATCGGTGGCGCGCAATGAAGAATAGGAGCTGGCTTCCAAGGAAGGAACCTTGACCTTCTTGAATTTCTTCGGTGGAGGTGAAGACCAGTCAAATTCTTTCTTGAGACCCATGCTCTTCAGATCATCAGCGCTGTAGATATGAGATAGAACTGCCCAGGTACGGTTGAAGGTTTCATGGAGGTGTATTGGGTTTTCTTCACTGCATTGTGGGTTGAGGTCATGTTGTGAAGAATTGAACCAAACTGACGCTTGACCCATTTATGATTGCGATCAACTTTCTAATGAAGACTGAGGAGTAACTCACGATCAGTCATCACCCTGGGAGCTGTGGCTTGAGGAATTTGCTTGGCAGAGGTGTTGGCGGCAGAATCATGTGTGGCAGAGTCATCATTGGTGGAGTAAGATGCAGCCTTGGGAAATTGACCATCCAATGGACGAATGCCTTCATCTATCACAGCAGTTGCCTTGCCTTTGTCATTAGCTGAGGAATATGTCCTTTTGAGGACTTCAATTGGAGGCAAGAAACTGCCATGGTTCAGAGTACCAGCCTTATAGTTGAGTGAAGACCTTGTCCTGATGAATTTCATAATCCATGGTGCATAAGGCTTCAGCTCAAATGGTGACATAGCAATATTGGCCAGATTCCTCATGAAGAAATCATGGAAGTTGACGGGAACACCATGAATGATATTGAAAAGCATATTCTTCATGATGCCAACGACTTCATCATTTGAGTCGTGGCCTTTGATAGGACTCATTGTCTTTGTTAGAATGCGATAGACAGTCCGAGGCACATACAGTAATTCCTTGACGAGGAATTTGGTTTGTGGGGCCTGCCCTGGCTTCAAAGGCTTCATCAGCACTTGCATGTAATGATTTGTAAGCTCCGGTTCATTGTAGATGCAATGAGCACCATCAAGGGGAGGACTGAGTGGAAGGACACGAAGCAATTCAGTTGCTGGTGCCTTGTAGTGAGTATTTTCAGACATCCAGTCTAGCACCCAAGTGGTCACATCTTCAGAATTTCCTGTGATGTGCAGCGTCGCATAGAATTGAAGAATGAGTTCTTCATTCCAATCACAGATGTCAGTGCTAAAATTTAGTAATCCAGCAACGTGAAGAACACTGAGGACAGGTTCGAAGCACGGCAGAGATTCCATGTCCACGTGAGGAATGTGTGCATGCTCGAAGACTTTGTCTTTGTCGAATAGCACCGAGGAATAGAAATTTGCTTGACTAGTAGTCCAGAAACGCCTCTTCCTTATGCGAGCAGAATCATATAGATTATAGTCAGTAAAGAACACATGCTCGTTGAAGAAATCAGCAGCCTTGAACTTTTGCTTCTTTGAGAATGGATCGTTTGGCTTGGGCACAGGAGTGTCAGTGAGTTGCAACACAACCTCAGGAATCACAATCTCAGGTTCTTCAGGCTGAGGAATTTCTAGTTCCTCTTCAGTGGCAGTCTGCATGTTCAAAGTATCTGCAGTAGCAGTTTCTTCAGCACTAGTGGCTGGAATTTCTTCATGCACAGATGAGGTGGGATGAGTTTCTTCAGAGCCCATTTGAACAGTTGGTGTAGGGGACTGAGGTATTTGTTGTAGTGGAGTGAAGTGTGGAGAATTGGGATGCTGACTTTCCCAAAAGTCATCGTTCATCACAGATGTGGTGCATCCAATGTCCACATCTTCATCTTCAAGTTCTTCAACGCCAGCCTCTTCAGCTGTGAACTGAGGCATGGGCGAGGAAGCAACAGGAGTTGAAGGGATCGCATCCACTTCAATTTCTTCATCAATCTGCTCTGACGAAGCAGCAGAATGATGTTCTTCATCAGATCCGCTAGGGATCACATATTCTTCACCATAAGGAACAAGCTCCTTTGATGACATGGTTGAAACCGGAACAGCATCAATAGGGTTCTCAAACGAGCTGGTCATAGTCTTCATTTTCTTCGGAACTGAAGAATCTGAAGCAGATGATGCTTTCCTTTTCTTCACTGCAGCTTTCTCTGCAGCCTTGGTCTTCCTCACATCTGATGTAGATGGAAGGGTAGAAGTTGGTGTAGGCGCAGGAGGAGCTGAGGAATCTGGTTGAATTTCCTCAGGCGCAACTGATGCAGTTGCCCTGACTTCTTCATTTTCGTTAGGCGCACCACTAGTGGATGCCCTGGCAGTTTCTTCAGTAGCTGGAATGGAGTCATCAGCTCTGGAACTAGCATTTTCTTCAGCAGGCTGAAAATCATCAGCGGTGCTGGCATGTTCTTCAGTTGGCTGAGCAGAGGCTTCAGCTTGAGGAATTTCTTGTTGCGATGGGGCTGCAACATTGGTGAACTTCTCTGTCAGTTTAACAAACCTGACTTTGGCTCCTTGCCAATCAGCATAATAGGAATTGAAGTTATCGCTGAGGGTTTTGATCTCAGACTGGATCTTGAGGAGTTCATCAGGTGTCATTTTGACAACATTGTTCTTCAGGAACTTCTCTTTCCTGAACTGAGCCTTCTTGATTTGCCTGGCCTTCTCAAATTTCCATTTTTCTTCATTGATTAAGTGGGTCAGCATGTGACTTTGGCCATGTGTCAGATGAAAATCAGGCATAGGAGTGTTTGGGTCCTTGTGCCAGAGATCAATGTAGTTGAGGATCACCTTAGGATCCAAAAGCAGTGGCACATTTGTGCCTTTGGCTCTAGCGGCCCTTTCCTGCCTGTCTCTGATGATTTCTGCAAGTTCTTCATCATCAGCTTCATCGTCAGATGGCACATGGAAGGCAACTTGTTTCTTCTTCGGACTAGGCCGAGGACCTCGTCCAACAGTGGCCTTTGTCTTCAGCAAAGTGGGGCCTGATGAAGAATTTGGTGCAACTGAGGAACTTGCTGAGACACCAGAGGCAATGGAGATGCCTGTAGTCCTTTGGCATGTGGCCAGGTGAACAGGTGTTGAGGACTTTGCCGGAGCAACTAAGGACTTTGGAGGAGCTGGTGCAGCGTGAGGAATTGGCCGTGAGGGCTTTGAGGATTCTGGCTGTGAGGGCATTGCTGAGGAACTTGGCCGTGAGGGCACAGTTGTTGAAGCACTTGGCTTGTGAGCGGGCTTCTTTGCCATTGATTTCCTAGGCTTGTCAGAGGCCTTTGCGGCAGCAGCAGCAGCAGAGTCTTCATTAAATTTCCTCACTGCTTCTTTGGCTTGTCTAGCCAACTTGGCTTGGCGCTTGGCCCATTCATCAGGAAAATCCTCACCACGCTTGATGCTGGTGGGATCAGCTTCTTGGCCAGGTGCCAATGGAGCTCTTGGGCATGGAGGATTTAGAGCAAATTTCTTCATATACTTTGGAGTTACATATCTGTACTCCCTCCATTCTCTTGCCCATCTCCTTTCAATCCTCTGTATGCGCACCTTGCGCTGATTTTTGTTCTCTTTGCCAAACTTGGCCTCATCAGGTGTGCAATAGTCCTTATAAATGTCATCAGGGATCTCAAACGCAGTCATGACCTCAGGCTTCTTTCCTCCTTTCTGTGGTTTCTTACCTTTAGCCATATTCTTCAGATGAGGAATTTGAACAATTGAACACTCTGAAGAAGTATGCAATTTTTCTTCAAGGAACGCTGCAAATGAGTTAAGTTGATGAGAACCTAGTGTTTCAGCAGCGGACATGAGTACCTGTGAACAGAGTATAGTTGCGAGGAATTTGAAGAGGTCATATGCGTTCTTAGAAGGTTTTCAAAATGAACAAGTTTGAGGAATTTGACCAGATGAGTCTTGAAGAATTTCACTAAGCGTACTTTGTCTCAGGTTCCAGAGTTGTATAGATCGATGATCCACACAATTGAGGAATCTTGAAGAAAATGATGCTTAGGGAAACGAATCAAGAACAGATGACATGTATGGTGTTTTGTGTGTGTGAATTTAAGAATAAAAACACCTTTGAAGATTTTGTGGAGAAAATTTAAATCAAAGTGGGCAGTTAAAGTAAATTTTAATTACCCTGATTGAAGAACATGACGAAATGAGAAGTGTAGATTTGAAGCTCGTCAGTTCAGATCTTCCACGCCCTAACTTGGTGGAGGAAGACAACTATGGCGGCGGCGGAGTGAAGATTTCCGCGGTCGGCGTGAGTACGACGGTGACGAGGTCGAGGCAGTGAAGCTCTTCCTCACCGGCGACGATGGAGTAGCGGCGGCACTAGGGTTTGAGAAGCTCGAGCGAGAGAGAGAGCGATCGAGCGGAGTAAAGGAAGTGAGGAAGGGTGAGGGGGTATTTATAGTCGCAGTGAATAACTGTTCGCCCGAAGATTTAGGACGAACGTGCCCCTGGCCCTTCTCATTCGCTTGACATGTGTCACCCACGTGCTGAATAGTGGAGATCGTGTTAGATCGTGGGTGAATAGATAAGTTTATCATGGGAAACGGGACGGTTTGAGCGGCAAAAACCGAAAAATTTGGATAAGATAGGTTTTAAAGTTTCGTTCGCAATTTCTTCAGCTGACAAGGACACAGTGAAGATTTTGAACGGGTTTCAAATAGAACGCACATGAAGAATTTGTGAATAGATTGGGTTGAGTATAGCATAGAGGGGGAAGGGTCCGATCACATTCACTTAGCATAAAATGCAACTTGAAGAAATAGCCATAAGTGAATGCTGAAGAAATAGCCAATGAAGAAGGACAACGGAAACAGTGAAGATTTTGCAAAGTTGAAGAATCTGATAAAACTGAAGAATTTCAAAACTGAGGAATAACTCAAATTGAAGATTTTCAACTTTGGTGGTGGCTTGACCCACCGTATAAGAATGATGATTTTAGACACCACGTACAATTGTCGTAGGTTTCTGAGAATCAAATTCTTCATTAATTCCTTCACACTTAGAGTGTTATTGTTCATTGATTGAAGAAAAACATTTCTTCATGTGTTGCACATCTAAGTCATCAATTTTGCATAAGTGTTAGGATGTGTGTCCTTTTCAAAGAACATTCGAAGATTCTAAGATAGTTAGCTCACATCGCAACTTGCTAAATTTCTTCTCATCCAAGGGCTTTGTGAAGATATCGGCTAGCTGTTCTTCAGTCTTCACGTGTTCAATAGCAATGTCGCCCTTCAACACATGATCATGAAGAAAATGATGATGGATCTGAATGTGCTTTGTCTTCGAGTGGAGAACTGGGTTATGAGAAATCTTGATGGCGCTCTCATTGTCACAGTAGAGAGGCACGTTCTTCATGTTGATGCCGTAGTCCTTGAGAGTTTGCTTCATCCACAGCAATTGAGCACAGCAAGAACGAGCAGCAATATACTCAGCTTCAGCAGTAGACAGTGATACGCAGTTCTGTTTCTTCGAGGACCAACAGACCAAGGATCGTCCGAGGAAATGACAAGTACCAGATGTTGACTTGCAATCCACACGATCACCAGCATAGTCAGAGTCAAAATATCCAATGAGATCAAAGGTAGAGCCCTTGGGGTACCATAGTCCTAGTGTTGGTGTGTGAGCTAGATATCGAAGAATATGCTTCATAGCCTTATGGTGTGATTCCTTCGGTGTAGCTTGAAATCGGGCACACATGCAAACACTAAGCATTATATCTGACCTAGATGCACATAAGTACAATAAAGAACCAATCATGGAGCGGTATACCTTGTGATCGAAGTCAATACCATTTTCATCAGTGCATAGATGGCCATTTGTGGGCATAGGAATTTTGACTCCTTTGCAATCTTGCATGCCGAATTTCCTCAGTACATCCTTGAGGTATTTCTCCTGAGATATGAATATGCCATTGTGCTGTTGACGAATTTGAAGACCTAAGAAGAATTTCAACTCTCCCATCATAGACATTTGATATTCTTCACTCATCATATAGGCAAATTCATCACACTCCCGAGGGGCTTGTTTGAGGCCATAGAGGGCCTTGTTGAGTCTAAAGACTTTGTCAGGATTCTTAGGATCTTCAAAACCTGGGGGTTGAGCAACATATACTTCTTCCTCAAGCTTACCATTGAGGAATGCACTTTTCACATCCATTTGATATAAAGTGATATTATGATGATTAGCATAAGCAAGTAATATGCGAATAGCCTCAAGTCTAGCAACAGGTGCAAAAGTTTCTTCGAAATCAATTCCTTCAACCTGAGTGTAGCCATGAGCTACAAGTCATGCCTTATTCCTCACCACAAGGCCATTTTCATCTTGCTTGTTGCGGTAGATCCACTTTGTGCCAATGATATTATGCTTGTGAGGATCTGGACGTTTGACCAGTTCCCAGACATTATTGAGCTTGAACTGATGTAATTCTTCTTGCATAGCCTGAATCCACTCAGGCTCCAGAAATGCTTCATCTACCTTAGTGGGCTCTGTGATAGAGACAAAAGCATAGTGCCCACAAAAGTTAGACAAATGTGAAGCTTTTGAGCGTGTGAGAGGACCTGGTGCTTCAATGTCATCAATGATCTTTTCAACTTGCACTTCTTTTGCAACGCGAGGATGAGCTGGTTGACGTCGAGGAATTTGATCAGCATTTTCTTCAGCACCATTCTCTTCAGCGTTTTCCTCAGGTACATCAGCTGGACGATCTTCGCGTTCTGGAATGAATTCTTCAGTAGATTCTTCGGTAGGAATAACATCCTCAGTAGCCTTGAGCTTGATAGAATCTTCAGGTGCTGGTTCATCTATCACAGAAGGTAGGTGCTCTCATTGCGAGCCATTAGTTTCATCGAACCACACATCTACAGTTTCAACAATCTTGTGAAGAGCGATGTTGAAGACTCTGTAGGTGTGCGAGTCCTTTCCGTAACCAAGCATAAAACCTTCATGTGCTTTCGGTGCAAATTTAGCATTATGATGAGGATCTCTAATCCAACATTTAGCATCGAAGACTTTGAAATAACTCACATCTGGTTTCTTGTCAGTGAGGAGTTCATAGGCAGTCTTCTTGAAGAATTTGTGAAGATATACTCTGTTGATGATGTGGCACGCGGTATCAATTGCATCAATCCAAAACCGATGAGGTGTTTTGTATTCATCAAGCATAGTGCGAGCCATCTCAACAAGAGTTCTATTCTTGCGCTCCACGACGCCATTTTGCTGAGGAGTATAAGCAACAGATAATTCATGAGTAATACCAAGTTCATCAAGATAGCCATCAAGACCGGAATTCTTGAACTCAGTTCCATTGTCACTCCTGATGTGCTTGATCTTCACACCAAAGTTGGTTGAAGCCCTCGAGGAAAATCGTTTGAAGACTTCCTGCACTTCATGTTTGTAAGTAACAATGTGTACCCATGTGTAACGAGAGTAATCATCAACAATAACAAAGCCATATAGAGATGCATCATTAGTCACAGCAGAATAATGATTAGGACCGAAGAGATCCATGTGAAGCAATTCAAATGGTCGAGTGGTGGTCATGATAGTCTTCGCTGGATGCTTGGCCTTGATCATTTTTCCAGCTTCACAGGCACCACACAAGTGATCCTTGAGGAATTTGACATTCTCAATGCCAATGACATGCTTCTTCTTCACAAGCGTGCGCAAATTCCTTATGCCTGCGTGACCAAGTCATCGATGCCATAGCCAGCCTTCTAAAGCTTTTGCAAGTAAGCACACAGCAGGTTGTGGTCCTGTAGAGAAATCAACAATGTACAAGTCTCCTCTCCTAAAGCCTTCGAAGACTTTGGAATTGTCAGCTTCCATGATCACAACACAATGATACTTGCCGAAGACAACAACCATATCAAGATCACAAAGCATTGAGACAAACATGAGGTTGTATCCTAAGGACTCGAATAGCATGACTTTGTCCATGTGTCGATCCTTAGAGATCGCAACCATACCTAGACCCAATACCTGACTTTTGCCTTTGTCAGCGAAGATGATATGCTTCAGATGTGATGGTGTTAATGGAGCATCCATCAATAGATTCTTGTCACCATTCATGTGATTTGTACAACCACTATCGAGGACCCACTCGTTTGCTTTGGGTTGATCATCCTGCAGATGAATTAGTGCAGCTTACAAACTCATATACTTCATCAGTGAAGAATATGACATCAGTATCATCAGTTCAATTTCATCAAGCAATAGCACAGATAAGCAGCATTGAGGACATGTGAAATGAAGGTTCATTTCATCATGATTAGCCTGCGTCCTTTCAGGCATTTTGTCAACCCCCCCAGCAAATTCTTCAGACGTTAAAGCACGTCTGGAGACCTGACCCTGCATAAGAGATTAGTTCTTTTTCTTCACCACCCACACCTGGAGGGGTGGCAAAGAGTTCATCACTCTGCGAGCACCACATGAGAAAGGTGGAAAAGATGCCAAACCATTTCGTTTCACATAAGAGGGGTTAGGGTAAGCATATGAATAAGCAGAGAAATTCTTCGAGGACTTATGAACATAATGATTTGAAGAATAATGCTCATATTCATAACCCTTAGCTCTACCCTGCGAAGCAGAGTTGTTGGCACGATGATGTTCATATGAGGACTTTGATCCTTTTGAGGAATTTGATCCATGTGAGGAATTTGGTTCGTATGAGGACTTGGATCCATATGAAGAATTTGGTCCATATGAAGAATTTGATCTGGGGTTCCTTTTCTTCACTGGTGGTGTCATGAGGACATTCACCTGAAGACTTTCAACATAACTTTTGGGAACCCAGATTTTCTTCATAGGGGAACCGTTCCTGCAGTTAGTGCCAACATATCTAGCAAATACTTCACCATTCTGATTTTTGAACAGTTTATAGTTGGAGTCAAATGACTCATCAGAAGAATGAGGAGATTCACATGTAAAGCCAGATAAGTTAGATGGATCAACTGGAGGTCCCTTTGTAGCAACCCATGAGGTTTTGGGGTACTGCTCAGGCTTCCAATATGTTCCATCAGCATTGAGTTTCCTCTCAAAGGCAATACCCTCTTTCCTAGGGGTTTCTATTGAGGATCTGCTTTTTAAGCACATCACAAAGAGTCTGATGTCCTTTGAGGCTTTTGTACATGCCTGTCATGTACAATTCCTTCAGCCCTGCATTGTCAGTGATACTAGCAATGTCCTCAGATGAGGAATTAGTGATAGCAGAGGCAGGTGAAGAATTTGTAACATTTGAAGCATTTGAACATTCAGGTGAAGAATTAGCAGATTCACGTTCAATGCACTTTAAACATGGAGGATCAAATTCTTCCTGAGTGGCGCTGATTTGTTGAGCAAGTAATGAATCGCGCTCCTTCTGAAGATCTTCATAACTCACTCTTAGCTTCTCAATATCTTGCTTTCTTTGAAGAAATTCATAAGAAAGCTTCTCATGATCAGTTAAGAGTGTTTTATGATGACTCTGAAGGTTGTCAAACTTAGACTGAAGTCTCTGAAGATTTTCAGTTAAGTCTTTAGTGCGGTCCATTTGTTCACCCAACATATCATCACTTTTGTCTAGCATGTTTTGAAATTTTTCAATAGCCTTTTGTTGTTTCACAGCAATCTTAGCAAGTTTAGAGTAGCTAGGCTTAAGATTTTCATCAGATTCATCCTCACTTGATTCAGAGGAGGGGTATTTAGTTACCTTAGCAGCCTTTGCCATGAAGCAATAGGTGGGGGCATAGTCATCATTGCCTTCATCAGCATTGTTGGTGTTGCCATTTTCTTCAGAGTTGAAGATAGACTTGCTGACAAATGCGGTAGCAAGAGCTAGACTTGCCACACCTGACTCAGACTCCTCGGATTCCTCTTCTTCCTCTTTATCCTCAGATTCAGCCTCAGAATCCATTTCCTTGCCGATGAATGCCCGAGCCTTCTTGGAGCTGCTCTTCTTGTGGGATGAAGACTTCGAGGATTTTGATGATGAGGACTTTGAAGATTTCTTCTTCCTCTTGGCATCATCAAAACTGTAATCCTTGTATTTCTTCTTCTTTAGTTCCTTGTCCCACTGTGGACAATCTTGAATGTAGTGACCAGGCTTCTTGCATTTGTGGCATAGCCTTCTCTTATAGTCACTTGATGAGGAATCACTGCTCCTTGAAGATTTTCCAAAGCGACCACGTCTTGAGAATTTCTGGAACTTCTTCACGAGCAGTGCTAGCTCCTGGCTCAATTCTTCAGGGTCACCAAGGCTACTACCAGAATCTTCACACTCAGATTCAGACACTGCCTTGGCCTTCAGAGCACGTGGTTTGCCATAGCTTGAACCATAGAGATCTCTCTTTTCAGCAAGCTGGAACTCATGAGTATTTAGCCTCTCGAGGATATTAGCGGGATCTAGTGACTTGTAATCAGCACGCGCTTGAATCATCAGTGCCAGAGTGTCAAATGACGAATCGAGTGATCTCAGCAATTTCTTCACCACCTCATGATCGGTGATGTCAGTGGCACCGAGCGCTTGAAGCTCATTTGAGATATCAGTGAGGCGATCGAAGGTTTGCTGAACATTTTCATTGTCGAGTCTTTTGAAGCGGTTGAAGAGATTGCTAAGAACGTCAACACGAGAGTCATGTTGAGTTGAGACTCCTTCATTTACTTTGGAGAGCCTATCCCAGATAAGCTTAGCAGTTTCCAAAGCACTCACTCTACCATACTACCCTTTACTCAGATGACCACATATGATATTCTTCGCTTGGGAATCAAGTTGCTTGAATCTCTTCACATCAGCAGCATTCAGGGAAAGTGTGACTGAGGGAACACCATTTTCCACAACGTACCAGAGATCGTTGTCAATTGCTTCAATATGCATTCGCATCTTATTCTGCCAGTAGGGATAGTCCGTGCCATCGAAGGTAGGACACCCATCAGAGACCTTGATCATACCTGCGGTCGACATAACTAAAACTCCAGGCAGTTAAACCAAAATCACACAGAACAAGGGAGTACCTTGCTCTGATACCAATTGAAAGTGCGTTAAGTCGACTAGAGGGGGGGGGGGGTGAATAGGCGATTTTTGTGAATTCTTCACTGAGGAATTTGCCAGTGAGGAAATTCCTTAGCGAAGAACTACATGCAGCGGAATAAGTACTCAGAAGTAAGCATAGCAGAATACACACATAGTCATCATGATGAAATGAAGACAATCATAGAGTACAGAAAGCGTAAACACAGGATAACACAAGATGAAGACAAACAGACTGAAGAAATTGAACTGAGGAAATTGAGAAAGTCTTCATTCAAAGTCTTCAAACACAGATATGAACAAACACTCAACACAGTAATGAGTAAATGAATGAGTTGAGGAAATAGAACTAGTAGGGTTGGTGAAGACAATGATTTGGTAGACCAGTTCCAACTACTATCTCAGTTGTACGTCTGGTTGGAGCGTCTGAGTATTTAAACTCGAGGACACACAGTCCCAGACACCTAGTCACTGAGCACGCAGCTCAGGACACCAAGTCCTCACCGTATTCTCCTTGAACTAAGGTCACACAGACCTCTTCCAATCACTCGTGGCAAGTCTTCAGGCGACTTCCAAACCTTCACAGACTTTGGTCACTCGGCAATCCACAATTCCTCTTGGATGCTCTAGACCATGACGCCTAACCGTCTGGAAGAAGCAAAGTCTTCAAAGGTAACAAGTGTCGGATCCACGCAGGATCAATCTCTTCAGTGATGCTCAATCACTTTGGGTTTGTGGGTGTTTGTGTTTGGATTTTCCTCACTCGATGATTTTCACTCAAAGTCCTCGGAGGATGGGTTGCTCTCAAATGACAAGTGTCAGTTTCTCTCGGAGCAGCCAACCAGCTAGTGGTTGTAGGGGGCAGCTATTTATAGCCTAGGGAGCAGCCCGACATGATAAGACATAAATGCCCTTCAATGATATGACCATTATGTGGATAAGATATTTTGGGACAGCTGGCGCGTAGCACAGCAACGGTCGGAAATTTGACTCTCAAATTCCTCAGGGCTATCATGTTCCTCACTGTGTAGGCAATCCGCACTGGCGAATTCCTAACTCCTCAGTCAGAAAAAATTCCTCAGCGACCAGAAGAACTTTGTCTCTGTCACTGAAGAAATTGACTGAACTGTATGAGATTTCCAATGGCTTCACTCGAAGGGATTGGTAGGTGTAGGATTTTGAGTTGAGCATCACATGGAAGTGATGCGCAGGATGACCTAGCCGTAAGCTCATAACATCAAGGTGACCTTTCGGAAACATCAGATGAGGCACGCAATCCTTCGGGATTTTCTGTTGAAAAACATAGTAATAACTTTGTAGTTAGCAATGTAGTTTAGTTTTAGGAGAATTATGCAAAAGATGCACGGATGTCGTAATAGTAAAAAATCTTACCATGCCATCTCCATGGATGTTATCGTAGTTCAACACGTGCACTAGTGGCACGTATTGACCATAGTGGTGGACACACTCCCTCACTGAGTTTTCGACCGTCGGTGATGGTCGTTACTCCTCCTTACCCTAGTGCATAACAAAGGTCTAGCACAAGGAGAAGAAGGAGAAAGATCCCCACGACAATAGTCAGGATTCTTCCTCTCTCATATATGGTGCAGACTTTCTCCCTCACTCATTTTTTTGATTGTCATGTATGGAGCCTCGATAGACTTAAAGTCAACCTGAAATGTCCTTTAATTATCTTTCTAGAAAATCCAGGCCCCTCCATATTTCCTACATATTCTAGCACAAGTCATGCCAAAATTCACGGAAAAATCCGGCATGACCTTTGCTAAAAAGGACATATCAAGCACTTGAAATTTGCTGGAACAGAAATTAATCAACACTCCGGCAAAACATAGGCCACTCGGAGGTGTTACCTGCAAACATGGCCGACCACTTGGGCAAGCACATATCCTATTTGAGCAACACAAGATATACATGTTTATATCTACATCATATGAGCATTCAAACTTGATGGCCATTGCATTTCAATGGTTGAAAATATGAACAAAAACATTTCAAAAATATCTTAGAGGACTCATATTGACATGGAGATTTAGCTTGTCTCACCTCAAGGTTGGAGGGGGTCGGTGACGGGAATGACGGCGACAACGACATGGAGATTTGGCTGCAAAAGCAAAATATGAACAAAAACATTATTATCCTCATCTTAGGAGTTAGTGAAACCCTATAAGCTATCAACTAATAAAATGCATACGCCTTGCATAGTGATCTCCAATTTGAGCATTCAAAATAGGAGTAGTTCTCCAATTTGAGCATTTAATAAGCGAAACTAAATCATAAAATAAATTATTATTCAAATTAGCATGCATTCAATAAGCAAAACTAAATCATCTCTTGCACCCATACATCATCGAATATTATCCCTAATGAATATTGAATATTATCATACATATAGCATCACTAATATGGCTACAACCCTAGCAAACAACGGGTATCGGCGCGGGCGGTGGACACCCAAAGAGAAGGACCCATCACAGGATCATAGCTCCAGTGAGATCCCTGAAAAACCTGCTAGGTATTGTCGAACCTGCCCTCCAACGCAACCATGTAGCGACGGACGTGTTCGTCCTCCTCGCTAACACGATGACGTACCACCTCCACGGGGGACGAAAGCCTCCGCATCATCATCCACGCGACCGCCACCAAAGAAGATTCGGGTCAATGATGGGCTGGCTCCTCACCAAGCTGCGCCTCCTGAAGGTAGCACCTCCCAGTACCAGCCCGGCGGAGCCCAGTCCCGGACATGGCCCCTCTGATCAAGCAAGCCTCCTCCACCGAGTCGACAATGAGGATGCGGGATAGGCATCGTCAACGTCAATGCGGGAATAATTGCTTTAACTAAAAAAATAACAACAAATGTGACATGTTCAAAATATGACATGTCCACTTCAAAACGAATCAACCTAGAATTTTGTTAAATACACCTAAAACACCTAAATTCTATTAACTACACCTAATTAAAAACCTACATTTTGAACATGGTTTTATCATAACTAGAGTTCATACTACATTATTCTAAGATTAAACACCTAAAATACCTAAATTATATTAAGTGCACCTAATTAAAAACCTACATTTTGAACATGGTTCGATCATAACTAGCTAGGGTTCATACTACATTATTCTAAGATTAAACACCTAAGATCATAACCTGCTACATTATTCTAAGATTTAACCTATATTTTTCAACTAGCCAGGGTTCAAAATAAACTAGGCAGGAGGAGGAAGGAGGGAGGAGGAGTACCTCTCGGTGGAGGACGGCCGGCGCGGGGGGGGGGGGGGGAGCCGACGCGGGAGGGCGGCTGGAAAGGGAGGAGGCCGGCGCGGGGGAGGGTGGCCGGCGGGGGAGGAGGGCCGGTGCGGGCGAGGGCGGTAGGTACCTTGGGGGCGTGTATAAGGTTTTCCCTAATAGTGCATGTCCACCATCTCATCCCTATATGCTCTCTACCCCTGCACAATTGCACTCATAAATCGGATCCTTAAATCCGTGCGCCTCCCAGCTCCTCTCTCTCTCTGGCATCACATACCAAGATTTGCAACTTGGTTCTGGGCTCGGCAGGTGGAAGAGATGGTCGCCGCCTTGCCAGTTATCTTCTGTCTCCATGAACATCGGCACTACCATCATTGATACGTCTCCAATGTATCTATAATTTTTGATTGTTCCATGCTATTATATTATCTGTTTTGGATGTTTTATATGCATTATTATGCTATTTATATTATTTTTGGGACTAACTTATTAACCCAGCTCCTAGTGCCAGCTTCTGTTTTTTCCTTGTTTTTGAGTTTTACAGAAAAGGAATATCAAACGGAGTCCAAACAGAATAAAACTTTCACGATGATTTTTCTTGGACCAGAAGACACACGTAGGACTTGGAGATGAAGTCAGAGGAGTCTCGAGGAGGCTACACGCCATAGGGGTGTGCCCCGAGGGGCGTCCTGATGGCTTGTGGACCCCTCAGAGGTCCTCCAACCCTAATTCTTGGCCTATAAATTCAGAAATATCCCCAAACGACCAGTAGCGTCCACCAAAATACTTTTCCGCCACCGTAACCTTCTGTACCCGTGATATCCCATCTAGGGACCTTTTTCGGCACCCTTCCTGTTGGGAATATAACTATTGGGTATGACCCGCCCAGGAGGGGCCGGGTCATACCACTGGCGGTTCACAATGAGAAGGCCCAAGAAGATGTGAAGATGGCGGTTCATGAAGCAAGCTTACTGAAGGCCCAAGACCCGGAGGAGACTTGAGGCCCACGAGCATAAACCGCCGTATGTTTAACTTGTATGTTAAGGAAAGTGTAGTTCTGTCACCGAGCCGAACACGTTGTGTATGAGCCGGCCAGGACTCTGTAAGCCGCCGGGCATCAGCCTGTGTACATAAAGGGGCGACCCGGCAGCGGGTTAGGGCAAGAAACAACAAGTCGAGAACTAGATCAAGTGTATTTGCTCCCTGGTAATCGAAACCCAAGCAATACAACCTAAATCAGGAGTAGGCCTTTACCTCGTTGCGAGGGGCCGAACCTGGGTAAACTTCTCTGTGTCCCTTGTCCCATTTTAACCCCTTCAAGCTAACTACGTTGTGATGGCTCCACACCTAAGTCCTCATGCTAGGGCATCTGTCGTGACAAGTCCACAACAGTTGGCACCCACCATGGGGCCAGTGCATGGTGGTTTCGAGTTCTTGAAGGGCAGCTTCGCAGGGCTCAAGGGATATGCTGTGGGCCGGATGACCAAGAGTCATCGCTGCAAGCTCTACATCGACGATGCAGCCTGGGGCTCCGAGGCCGGCTCAATCGTGTGCGGGTACCGGGTCCCCTTCGGCGGAATTCATGTCCTCATCCGCAAGATTGGTGAGTTGGAAGCCGAGCCGGACACCTGCACCGACATTGTCGAGTCGGCTCGGTGCGCGCGACCCGCCAAGGTTCAAGCCGCCCCGAAGCATGTCTTTGTTGGCTTTACTCAAGGAGCAGATTTGGAAGGAGGATCTGAATCCAGTGGTGAGACGGCCGTCTATTCAGGCGATGAGTCCTCAACCGGCGACACCAATTCCATGTATCAGGTTCAGGATGGTGTGCTTGGGGGTTGTTCCGATGGTGACAGTATTCTGGACCCCTACGAGCCGCCAAACTGGGTTGCAATCTTCATGTCCGGTACACATCCGGGGCAGAATTCTTCAACTGCGGCAGCAATGATCTCCGGTTCAGCGACAACAACGGCAACCGGGGCAGCAGGCCCTGTGTGCCCGCCGGCTCAAGTTTTATCTGATCTGTTGGAGGCTCTGGCAACGTTGTTGATGGCGGAGGTAACTGTCGTGGATTTGTCACGGCAGATGTCCTAGTGAAAGGACTTAGTCGTGGAGCCCCTTCGATGAGGCGAGGGTTTACCTGAAGGGGTTAAAGCAGACACAAAGACACGAGGGTTTTATACTAGTTCGGCCCCTTCGATGAAGGTAAAGCCTACGTCTAGTTTGATGGAATTGATGTGGTCTCGATGGCTAGGGAGCAAACAAGCTTCGCCTAGGCTCGAGTTGTTGGTTGTCTGTCTTGAACCGCCGCCGGGTCGTCCCCTTATATACACGGGTGACGCCCGTCGGTCCATAGAGTCCCAACCGGTTCATACTCGTATTCCGGTTGGTATCTCTCTATTCCTAACTTACAATACAAGTTATACATCAGGCCAGTTTACGGCTACATGTTCTAAACCGTCTACAGGCCTTGGGCCCTCATCTGCTTATACCACTAATGAAGTTAACCCGGCCCAAGTAGGCCGGTTTACGCCTAGTGGTAATATCCCCAACATTAGGCCCCAGATTGATTTGAACTGGTTCATGTCAATCCTTCACACAATCTTGCGTCTTGGATATCTTCTGGTAATTGGTAAACCTCCATGTCGTCATCATTTTTGGTTGCTGTAAACCGGCATGACGTCATCAGTTTTGGTTACTGTAAACCGGCATGACGTCATCATGAAATTTATAACGCCCTCTTAATAACAGCTCCTGGATCCGCGCGCTTGACCTAGCTCGGTTGCCTTATAAATAAGACCGAAGGGTCATTTCTTTTCTTTCCCCTTCGTCCCTTCTTCTTCTTCTTCCTCACGTCACCGGCTTTGGAGCTCCGCCACCGCCGTCGACCTCTGCCTCATCTCGGGCTGCTGCATCAACCTGAACGTACCAGAGTATTGTGGCACCTTTCCGCATCTTCTCCATTCCCGGTAAGCTTTCTCTCCTTCTTAACCTAGATCTGTTCTTAGGGTTCCATGTTCATGCTGTGTTCATCGCGCGCTCATATCCACTCAATGGTCTTGAATGAATCCGTGAACTCTTGCTGTGTTTAGTAGCGATCCCTAAGCATCCGCTTGCAATTTCTCATCTAAGCCCATAGATCTCCCGCACATATCCGCTCAATGGTTCACTTCTGTTTCTGCCTTAGTCTTCGAAATATTTCCTGTTTTTGTGCACTTGCTATAGATCCACGGCTGTAACATGATTTTGTGAAACTTGTTTCTGCATACCTAGTTATCCATAGCTTCAATTGCTTCCGATGCTTAGGTCAGGCGGTTTAACTTCACCATAGAAAAAATTGCTAAACCGGTATATATGTCATTAGTCCCCTGGTTGAACCGCCAGAATCCATATGATGCCACGTTGTAGAAGACCGGTTTATAAGTACTGCCTCCGGTTTATCGTAGTTAGATCAACACCTTTTTATCCGGCATGTCCTTGAACCGGATCATCTATTTCTTGTAGATCTCGTCATGGACAAACAAGTGTATGAGTGCAACTGGGTTCCCTCTCGCGTCACAGAATCACAGTTGGACAATCTAGTCCTGATCGGCGCTTTGGATAGTAAAGATACGATCCACTGGAGGGTTCCTGGAGATGAATGTCCTCCCACGCCCCAGGAAGGAGAGGTCGTGGTCTTCGCAGATCACATGGCCCGGGGCTTCAAACCGCCCGGCTCTAAATTTTATCGGGATGTGTTAGCCAACTTTCAGCTCCGTCCGCAGGATATTGGCCCCAACTCGGTCACCAATCTATGTCACTTCCAAGTACTTTCTGAGGCATACCTTCAAGAGGAGCCTTCCGTCGAGCTATTTAGAGATCTCTTTCATCTGAACCGCCGCACTGAATTCACCGACGGTCCTAATACCGAACTGGGCGGTATGGCCATTCAGAAGAGGAAGGAAATCACCTATCCCCACGTCAAACTCCATACTCACCCCAAGGAGTGGAACGCAACTTGGTTTTATTGCAAGGATACCTCCCCTGACAATGAAAATCCCTTGCCTGGCTTCCGTCCGGAACGGCTCAGCAACACACACCCTTTTCCACAAAGGCTAAGCGCCAAGGAGAGAATTAAATATGCTCCTCAACTGTCCAAGCTCCGGGCCTTCATGGCCAACGGTTTAACAGGAATAGACCTTGCACGCTGCTGGATATCATGGAGCATTCTGCCTCTGAGCCGGCGCCCCGGTTTGATGTGCACGTACACTGGTAGCGTCGATGACCCACTCCGACATATCAAAATTCAAGTCTCCGACGACGAAGTCACAGAATCTGTAAAGAAGATGTTGAATGAACCGGAGCACCTCTGTGCTCAAACCGGTCTGCTTCCTTACTGCACCACCAACGAACCGCCAGCGGTAAGATTTTAATTGCTCTATTATTGAACCTGTTACTGTTTTATCTGCCTGACCTTTAATTATTGCTGACTTAGAATGATAATCCGTTTTGGAGCAAGAAGCTTTCACAAGATAAAACGGAGAAGGCAGGGCGGCCAACCCGGCCCAAGACCAAGGTTATCAAGAAACCAGCCCGTAAGAGAAAAACCACCGCTTCATCTGACCCAGCCATTGATGATGATGTGGGTAATCCGGATCTTGAGGTAGAACTTGATTCACTTGGCTTGCTTTTTACACGCCTTATTGATGATGATGCTTGTCAGGATGACGCTGAAGCCAGCAATGCGGGATTTGTTGAGGTAACTATTCTCTCTTCCGATTCAGAAATCTTGCCTTTGCCAAAATTTCACCGGGCAAACTGGAAAGTTAAATTTTCTCATCCTCTTGCTTATTTGGATCCCCAATTTCTTATGAAGACCCAGCAACACGAAGCTCGCCGCACAACCCGGCACAGTGGCCAGGTAGTTACCTCTGCCGGTTTACCGAACAGTCCGGTTCGAAAACGCCGCTCTGAGGTCTCCGACCTTTTTATTGATTTAAATCCTACAGCGGGTTTCTTCCGTCAACCTCTTAATCCATCCGACTCCGATTATCAGGTCACTTCTCATTCATCGTCTGGTGAATCGTCGGCCACTCAGCTACCACCTTTGAAAACAGTTGCTGGGTAAGTTAAACTGAACATATGCTTCCAGTATACTGCGTAATGGCTTATGCTTTTCCTTGACTTTTTGTTTTTCTTTCAGGGCTAAACCGAAACCAAGAAAGAAGGCCCGCCTGGATAAAGCGGCTGAAGAAGATGTGGCCCCAGAAGATGACCAAGCGCCGGATCGTGAAATGTTTACTTCTGAAGATATCCCCAATGATCCTCCTTTGCAAGACGACGTTATTCCCGAAGAAGGGCTTATTAATACTCCAGCCTCTGCTGATCCGCCTGCCAGCTCCGTCCAGATTGAGAAATCCCACACTCCTGCTGACAAAACGGCCGCGCCAACACAAACCGCCGATTCCAAAGATGATGATGTCGTGATTACCGGTGTGGGCCGCTCTGAACCCGGGAATCCTGTCACCCTTACCAAGCATACCATCAAAGAGGATTTTTCCGCTTTGAACAAAGGAAAATGGGATGTTGAACTAGAGACATATGCTGCTCTGAGTGCCCAAGATCTTCACTCCGGCTATTTAAGCCGGCTTTACACTAACCGTGACTGTGAAGCTGGCCTGGTCAAAATGATGAGGGATAAATTTGAGGTAACTTACTTCTTTCCTTGCTGCCATTACCTCCATCCTTCTAGCCCCCAAGGGCCAGTTTGTAACGTTGGTCAAATCGGGACTTGATCCTGAACATTTTTGAAACCGATCGGTATAGCCCTCAAGGCCCGGTCTAACTTGGCATAAGTAAACCGGTGCTCCAATAGAAAACTGTCCTTAGAACATAACTTGATCAAATAGCCATTAGCCCCCAAGTGCCAAGTTGAATACTTGTATTGAGCTTGGGACTTTGTAATCTAATAATATATATAAAAATTGAAGGTGCATTAGCCCCCAAGTGTCAGGCATATAACTTTGTTATGTGGTTGATACTTCAATTTCTTGGATCGCCTGTGCAAAGCTTAAACGCTGTCTGTATGCAGGCTGAGGTGAAAATCAAGGAGGACCGGATTGCCGATTTGCAGGAGGCCTTGAAAACCCAGCAGGCTGAAACAGATAAGGCAAAGCAAGAATTAACCAGCGCCTTGAGCACTGCTGAACGGCTGAAAGAAGGCTTCAAGAAAGAGCGGGCTGACTGGGCCACTGAGAAGGCCGGTTTAACCAAAAGAGCGGAAAATGCTGAAGCTGCCCTTAAACCGGTGGTGGATGAACTGACGGCTGTACAGCGGCAAATACACTCCATGACTGCTGCAATCTTTGGTAAGCTCCTTTTAACTTCTGTGATAATTTGGACCTGCTGTAGCATGAATCTGGTTTGAGACCATTCCAATCTTGTTGTAGGCACACGTATTGGGCACTTAGGAAATGATGTGCGGAAGAAACTGAAAGCTGCCTACACCTTGGTGGAACAATTGTATACCGGAGCCCAACGGATCATCACCGCAGGTTCTCATAACAACCCGGCGCCCTCTTTAATCCAGGACACTCTTAGCAGGTTGTCAATGCTTCCAGCACGGATTGAGGAGCTGAAAAAATCCGCTACCCGAACCGGAGCCATCAATGCCTTAATCCAGGCAAAGGCATGGGTGCCAGATTTTGATCCTGTGGAAGCAGCTCAAGGCTATCCCAGCCTGAAAGAAGATGGCTCTGAATTCAACGAAGAGGATTTAAGGGCAATAAACCGGGCCGTGCGCCCTCTGGCTTGCCAGCTAGCTGAAGAGGCAGATTTGACGCATTATCAAGCGCAGTATAATGATCAAAACAAGCGAGTGCCTGCCCCAACCGTTGAAGCGGAGAATCTGATCCCTCCAATCCGTAAGCACACTTACGCTCCTGATATTGAACCGTCTTCCCTGATCCATGAAGAGGCTGTTTTCCAAGCTTTAATGGGAATCGACTGGACCACTATTGATTTCCAGCCAATGGGTAGAGACGAGGAAGCTGAAGCGGCGGAGGATGAGGAGCAGGCTTGAACCGGAAGCCGGTTTGGAGAGCTATTTGTGACATCTTTCCAAAAGAACAATGATCTTGTTTGGGCACTGTGCTGCCTTGTAATAGGATAGTTAATACTTCTGCCTGGAATATGCTTTCATGCATAAGTACTGAAGCTTTTGTTTGAAAAACTTTAATTCATATTTCCTGCAATCAGAAAAATTTGAACTTCGGTGGCGATTATACCGCCAGCCGGTTTATGATCTTGATATGTGTATTAGTAATATAACAAATAGATGATACATAAATACCTGCCATGTTTGGGCATGAAGCTGGCTTAGCCAAGCCTGAAGCGGCGGTTTTATCAACCATTACCGTCAAAAAAGGGGGGGGGGGGAGAAAATAGCTCCCGTCTAAACCGTACTGAATCAATACGAGCCCCCTTGTTACTCCATGATGTTAACAGGGAAAAGGTAAACCGGGCATACTCCTCCGGATTAAAGGGGAATCAAATCCACCGGCTGAACCGGAAAAAGGTGTTTGTCGACATAAAAGAAATCCGACAACAGCAAAGAACAAACAAACCATGAAAATAACATGGAAGCAAAGGCAATGATAAAAACCGTTTGCAAAAATATGCTATACTGAGCTGATCAGATGGTATTACCATGGTCGGACAGGATCAAGGCCCCCAATAGGAGTGAAAATGATTCAAGTCAGCCAGGTCCCCAAATGATTCGTGGCATATATGCCAGATCAAGAGGCGTGGCAATGGTTCGGGTTCGACCATGCCCCCAAGTGATTTTGTGGCCTTAGGCCGACCAAGAGGCATGACTGGTTCAGACTTGACCATGTCCCCAAATGATCTGGTGGCTGTCGCCTATCAAAGGGTGTCACGTTGGTTCGAACACGACCAAGGCCCCCAGTGATATATAAAAAGCAAATGTCAAGGGGTAAACCAGAGGCCGCTTTAAACAGAACCACTCCGTGTAACCTCGCATGATGAGAAAGACAGAGACCCCGCTTTAGCTGAGGCTCCGGTTTGATATATCAAAGATAATATATACATTGTCATGATATGTACATAGATAGAGCCGATGGCTCAAGTATAGTAAGGCCGAAGATGAGCTATGTTCCACGGCCTGTTGGTCTCCTCCTCTGATGTACGTGAGTCTTGATGCTCTCGAATATCAATCAGATAGTACGACCCGTTGTGCAGATTCTTGCTGACCACGAAAGGTCCTTCCCAAGGTGGGGATAACTTGTGCATATCTGTCTGGTCCTGGATTAGTCGAAGCACCAAATCTCCTTCTTGAAAAGTTCTGGTTCTAACCCGGCGACTGTGATAGCGACGAAGATCTTGTTGGTAAATCGCCGAACGGGCAGCCGCTAGGTCACGCGCTTCGTCCAATAGGTCCAAAGCGTCTTGCCGTGCTGTCTCATTGCCCGCTTCAACATAATCTTCCACACGAGGCGAATCGTGCCGGATATCACTAGGAAGAACTGCCTCTGCTCCATAGACCATAAAAAATGGTGTGTATCCTGTGGACCGGTTTGGCGTAGTATTGATACTCTAGAGCATAGATGGTAGCTCTTCAACCCAACAGCCCGGTGTTCTTTGCAATGGGGCCATAAGCCGGGGTTTGATGCCTCGCAAGATCTCTTGATTAGCTTGTTCTGCCTGTCCATTGGACTGGGGGTGCGCCACTGATGACACGTCAAGTCGGATGTGCTCACGTTCACAGAACTCCTTCATAGCCCCCTTGGATAAATTGGTACCATTGTCAGTAATGATACCGTGCGGAAAGCCAAACCGGAAAATCACCTTTTTGATGAACTGCACCGCTGTTGCTGCATCACACTTACTGACAGGCTCCGCTTCAACCCACTTGGTAAATTAATCAACTGCTACGAAAAGGTGGGTTTTCTTATCCTTGGATCTTTTAAAAGGTCCGACCATATCCAGCCCCCAAGTTGAAAACGGCCATGTTATTGGAATCATCCTCAATTCTTGAGCCGGCACATGCGCACGCCTTGAAAATTTCTGACATCCATCGCACCGTTTAACCAAGTCCTCCGCATCAGCATGTGCTGTCAACCAGTAAAACTCGTGACGAAATGCCTTTGCCACCAGAGACTTTGAACCGGCGTGGTGTCCACAATCCCCCTCATGGATTTCTCTTAAGATTTCACAGCCTTCCTCAGGAGAAACACAACGTTGAAACGCCCTTGATACACTGCAACGATGCAATTCACCATTGAGAATCAGCATGGACTTGGATCGCCGGACTATCTGTCTTGCTAGAATTTCATCTTCTGGCAACTCCCCCCGGGTCATGTATGCAATATAAGGAATCGTCCAATCCGGAATAGCATGTAATGCTGCCACCAATTGAGCCTCCGGGTCAGGAATAGCCAAATCCGCTTCACCTGGGAGCTGGACTGACGGATTGTGCAACACGTCCAAAAAGACATTGGGCGGGACCGGTTTGCGCTGAGAACCCAACCGGCTTAAAGCGTCCGCCGCTTCATTCTTCCGACGGTCCACATGATCCACTTGATAACCCTTGAAGCAACCTGCAATATTATCCACTTCCTGACGATATGCAGCCATGAGCGGGTCCTTAGAATCCCAAGTGTCAGACACCTATTGAGCCACAAGGTCCGAGTCACCGAAACACTTAACCCGGCTTAAGTTCATCTCTTTAGCCATCCGGAGACCATGGAGCAAGGCTTCGTACTCATCTGCATTGTTAGTACAAGGGAACATTAAGCGGAGAACATAACAGAACTTATCACCTCGTGGGGAAGTTAACACGACTCCAGCCCCCGAGCCTTCCAATTGCCTGGATCCATCAAAATGAATAGTCCAATATGTGTGATCCGGCTTTTCCTCTGGCGCTTGTAATTC
Source organism: Triticum timopheevii (assembly GCA_963921465.1). Lineage (NCBI taxonomy): Eukaryota > Viridiplantae > Streptophyta > Magnoliopsida > Poales > Poaceae > Triticum > Triticum timopheevii. Next base: position 58,173,540 of record OY997266.1, read on the forward strand.
CGTCCAATCATTGATGAAATCAACAAGTGCTTGAGACTTCACCACCGTCCGAGGTACATACTTCAGTCCGTGTGGCCCAAGCTCTATAGCCCACTTGGCAATCCGGCCAGTCGCCTCCTGGTTCTGTATGATATCACCCAAGGGAGCTGAATTGACCACTGTGATGGGGTGCCCTTGAAAATACTGCTTCAACTTCCGGCTGGCCATGAAGACACCATAGACCAGCTTCTGCCAATGCGGATACCTTTGCTTGGATTCAATAAGCACCTCGCTGATATAATAAACCGGCCGCTGAACCGGATATTCTTTGCCTGCCTCCTTGCATTCCACCACAATAGCCACGCTAACTGCCCGAGCATTAGCTGCTACGTATAATAATAGTGGCTCCTTGTTAACCGGAGCTGCAAGAATCGGCGGATTGGCTAACTGCCGCTTCAAGTCCTCAAATGCCTCATCAGCAGCTGGACTCCAGATGAAGTTGTCTGTCTTCCTCAGCATTTGGTACAAAGGGATGGCCTTCTCTCCGAGGCGGCTGATAAACCGGCTCAGCGCAGCGATTCGGCTCGCCAAACGCTGAACATCGTTGATACACTTCGGTTTAGCTAGGGAGGTAATCGCTGTAATCTTCTCTAGGTTAGCCTCAATTCCTCTGTTAGACACCAGAAAACCCAGTAACTTGCCTGCCGGAACACCAAAGACACACTTGGCCGGATTAAGCATCATCTTGTAAACTCGGAAGTTGTCAAAGGTCTCCTTCAAATCATCCACCAGCGTCTCCTTCTGTCTTGACTTCACTACAATATCATCTACATAGGCATGCACATTGCGGCCGATCTGTTTATGCAGGCAATTCTGTACACACCGTTGATAGGTGGCTTGGGCACTCTTGAGCCCGAAGGGCATAGATACATAGCAGAAGGCTCCAAAGGGAGTAATAAATGCTGTTTTCTCCTGGTCCTTAACTGCCATCTTGATCTGATGATATCGAGAGTATGCATCCAAAAAACTCAAACGCTCACAACCCGCCGTGGCATCAATGATCTGGTCAATGCGGGGGAGGGCAAAAGGATCTGCCGGACAGGCCTTGTTAAGATCTGTGTAATCCACACACATACGCCAAGTGCCGTTTTTCTTAAGAACCAGCACCGGATTGGCAAGCCACTCTGGATGGAACACCTCAACAATAAAACCAGCTGCTAAAAGTCTAGCCACTTCCTCTCCAATGGCTTTGTGTCTTTCTTCGTTAAACCGGCGGAGGAACTGTTTCACCGGTTTGTACTTAGGATCCACATTAAGAGTGTGCTCAGCGAGTTACCTCGGTACACCTGGCATGTCAGACGGTTTCCACGCAAAAATGTCCCGATTCTCACGGATGAACTCGATGAGCGCGCTTTCCTATTTGGGATCCAGGCTGGCACTGATAGTGAACTGCTTGGACGAATCGCCGGGCACGAAGTCAACAAGCTTGGTCTCAGCTGCTGATTTGAACTTCAGATCTGAATCATGCTCTGTAGTTGGCTTCTTCAAAGGGGTCATATCCGCCGGATCAACATTGTCCTTATAATACTTCAACTCTTCCGTGGCACAGACCGACTCTGCATAAGCCGCATCACCTTCCTCACATTCCAAAGCGACCCTACGGCTCCCATGAACCGTTATCGTCCCCTTGTAACCCAGCATCTTGAGCTGTAAGTAGATATAACAAGGCCGCGCCATAAACTTGGCATAAGCCGGCCGCCCAAACAAGGCGTGATACGGGCTCCGGATCTTCACCACCTCGAAGTTTAATTTTTCCGACCGAGAATCGTGCTCGTCCCCAAAAGCCACATCTAGGGCTATCTTACCAACAGGATATGCAGATTTGCCTGGCACAACACCATGGAACACCGTATTCGACGGTCTGAGATCCTTGTCTGTTAGACCCATGCGCCGGAATGTCTCATAGTATAGTATGTTAATACTGCTTCCTCCATCCATGAGTACCTTGGTGAACTTATAGACCCCCACTTGAGGGTCTACCACTAATGCTAGCTGGCCCGGATTATCAACCCGGGGCGGGTGATCCTCTCTGCTCCATACGATAGGCTGCTCTGACCAGTGTAAGTAACGTGGCAAGGCCGGTTCAACAGAATTCACCGCTGGCTTGTGGAGTTTCCGGTCACGCTTATCCAAGCTAGTTGTGAAAACATGGTATTGCCCATTGCTCAACTGCTTTGGCCGGCTCTGATAACCCGACTGCTGTTGTTGCTGCTGCTGTTGCGGACCGTTCTGATTATTCTGGTTGTTGTGACCGCCCTGATTGAAACCTGAACCAGAAGCTCCATCGTGACCCGGTCCGTGGAAATCGGATCCTGAACCGCCACCTGACCCATGGTCATACCGGAAGGCATTAGAGTTTTTAAACTCCTGCATAATATAACAATCCTTCCAAAGGTGGTTAGCCGGCGACTCCTTCGTCCCGTGCTTTGGGCAAGGCTGATTCAACAAATAATTCAAACGGCTTGCGTTAGGATTGGGAGCCCCATTACGATTCACCGCTTTACCTCTGCGCCGCTGCCCCTTGTCCTGTGCATTAGTGTTGGCCACAAAATCCATGCTGCTATCCGCCTTGCGTTTACCTCCGTTTCCATGACCCGCCGGTTTGTACTGCTGCTGTTTGGAGTTGCTATTCTTCTTTCCCTTCCCTGCTTCATCATCATCGGGCTCGGGATCCTTGGTACTATCCGAATCAGCATACTTCACTAAAGCAGCCATGAGGGTTCCCATGTCATTACAGAACCGCTTCATGCGTCCCAATTTCAATTTTAAAGGCTCAAACCGGCAGTTGCCTTCCAGGGTTAAGATCGCAGAGTCAGCATTAATCCTGTCAGATGAGTGCAAAATTTCCGAAACGCGGCGCACCCAACGGGTCGTTGATTCTCCTTCCTCCTGGACACAAGCCGCCAGGTCTACTATGGACTTGGGCTGCTTACATGTATCCTTAAAATTTTGTATAAACCGGGCCCTCAACTGGGCCCATGAGCTGATAGAATTGGGTGGTAGGCTCTTCAACCAAGTACGAGCCGTTCCCTCAAGCATCATGGTGAAGTATTTTGCACATGCGGCCTCATCCACGTCCAGCATCTCCATGGCCATCTCATAACTCTCTACCCACGCTTCAGGGGATAAATCCACGGTGTAATTCGGCACTTTGCGTGGACCCTTGAAATCTTTAGGCAGGCGCACATTGCGTAAAGCGGGGATTAAGCAAGGCACTCCCAAAGCGGATGTGACTCCTGGTCCGGCGAAGGTGGTAGAGCGAACCGGTGTAAGTTGACCTGCATTATCCTGTGCTGCTAACTCGGCCTCCCTTCGTGCCCGGGCCCGGTCCACCACATCCTGAGCATCGCAGACACCACCTGCCGGGTTATTGCCACGGGCCGCTTCACGGCCCCGCGCATTGCTTGATATGGCCGGTTCATCCATGCGCCTGCTATAGCTCCGGCTTGGACGGGGCGTAGAATGAATCCGTTCACGGCTGTATGAGTATGCTTCCTGCTGAATCAGCGCAGTCCGGAGAAGCTCCTTAACCCGGCGCGTCTCTATCGCTTGCGGGGAGTCTCCTTCGATCGGGATAGCCTCTAATCGCGCGGCGGCTACAACAAGGTTGTCCATAGGATTCGAATAATGACCCGGGGGCGTCTGGACCGGCGGAGGGGCCACAACGTTCTGTTGAGGAGGTTCCATCAAGAGGGGCTGGACCGTCGCTCCTGGCCCCGGTGCTTCAATCCGGTTTGCCTCCAGGTACCGCGGCAGATTACTGGGTCCTGCTCCCGGAGTGTGATAGAGATTTCGGGGGTCAAACCCTAACGGCAGGCGTGATCTGTGCTTCCGCTTCAAGACCTCCTGTGATGCATTCTAGTCAAGCATGAGCTTATAGGCCTGGGCATCCAAAGTAGCCCGCTCTACAGCCATCCTGTCCTTCTCTGCTGCCAAATCCGCTTTGGCTTGCACGATCTGCTCTTTCACCTTTGCAATTTCTGTATCATGAGCCTCCTGATCCGCCGGATTGGCTTCTGCCATAAGCGCGGCTAGTGCATCAAACAGGTCGGATAGGACTTGAACCGGCGGGCGCACAAGGCCTCCTGCCCCCGCTGCCGCTGCTGATCCGGAGAGCATTGCTGCGGCGGTCGAAGAATGATTCGCCGCCTGGGTGCCGGCCATGAATATTCCAACCCGGTTGATCTGGCCTGGGGGGTCCAGAATACTGTCACCATCGGAACAGCCCCTAACCTGGTCATCTTGCAACTGGTATAGCGATTCGGTCTCTCCGGTCGAGGATTCGTCGCCGGAATAAACGACGGTCTCGCTACCGTGTTCTGACTTGTCCTCACGCTCTCCTCCGTGGATGACTCCAACGAAGGCACGCTTCATGGCCGGTTTAGCCTGGGTAGATCTCGCACGCTGAGCCGTCTCGACAAGGTCGGTGCAGGTGTCCGGCTCAGGCCCAGGCTCACCGATCTTGCCAATGAAAACGTGTATGCCGCCGAAGGGGACCCGGTACCCGTACTCGATTGAATTGGCCTCGGGACCCCATCCTGCGTCGTCGATGTAGATCCTGCCGCGACGACTCTTGGTCATCCGGCCCACAACATAGCCTTCGAGTCCCTTGAGCTTGCCCTCCAAGATCGTCAAACCATCGTGCGATAGCCCCACGGTGGGCGCCAACTGTCGTGGATTTGTCACGGCAGATGTCCTAGTGAAAGGACTTAGTCGTGGAGCCATCGCTACGGGTTTACCTGAAGGGGTTAAAGCGGACACAAAGACACGAGGGTTTTATACTAGTTCGGCCCCTTCGATGAAGGTAAAGCTTACATCTAGTTGTGATGGAATTGATGTGGTCTCGATGGCTAGGGAGCAAACAAGCTTCGCCTAGGCTCGAGTTGTTGGTTGTCTGTCTTGAACCGCCGCCGGGTCGTCCCCTTATATACACGGGTGACGCCCGTCGGTCCATAGAGTCCCAACCGGTTCATACTCATATTCCGGTTGGTATCTCTCTATTCCTAACTTACAATACAAGTTATACATCAAGCCGGTTTACGGCTACATGTTCTAAACCGTCTACAGGCCTTGGGCCCTCATCTGCTTATACCACTAATGAAGTTAATCCGGCCCAAGTAGGCCGGTTTACGCCTAGTGGTAATATCCCCAACAGTAACCTCGAAGAACCAGGCACAACATAAGGCGGACGTTGCAAAGTTACGTGATGAGGTAGCCCAAGCCAAGGAGGACCTAAACACTGAGAACACCCGAATGGCGACGGAGTGAGCCACCTTGCAGAGGGAGGCAGAACGGCTTCAGGCAGAGAACTTTCGCTTGAGCTTGGCCCAGGACGCATCAAACGCTGTCTTTAATAGAAGGCATGTGAGTCGGTTACCCCCGGTTTACAATGCGAGGAACCTTTTCAAAACTCCTGGGGCAGGAACCAGTAACCTGCCTGGTGTGGATCGGGCCATTGAGGCGCCGACGGCTGGAGAACCGGTTCATCCACGTGCTACAGACCCCCCCACCTTTGAATGTGACCCCTCCCCAGCATGTTCTGACGCCCCCGGGTCATTTTTGTAATTCTTTGGCTAACATGACAGCTGTGGCTACTCGATTGGCGGCTCTCCCGGTTCAGGATGAGTCGCCAACGGCACTGGAAATACAGAGAGCCGGGGGACTTCTCAGATGGCTGTGGCTCAATAGGCGGCTTATTCATATAGCCGTGCTCGGATTCATTCAACCCCACGTCCAATACAGAGTTACAACAGACAGATTGACGAACCATCCGTATCAAGTAGTGAGCGGCATCGCAATAAACCTCGTAGGCTTGACCCGCCGCGCGTTGGTAATGAGGCTCAGACTTTGGTGGACTAGGGCAGAGCACGTCATGAGGCAGAGTTGGCAGCTCAGCTGGTGGCTCAACAGCAATCTCTGGTTTATCCGTCCACATCTGTCGAGGTAGGGGTGACCTCTAGAACCTTGGGTGTGCCGTGTTTAGTGCCGGCTCAACGCAACAAGCGCTTGCCTAAGGATTTCAAGGGCCCCCGTAAGGCGCCTAACTACACGGCGGAGCAGCCCCTAGAGGCTTGGATTGAAAGCTATGAGATGGCTATGGAGATGCTGGATGTCAGTGATGCTGCATGTGCCATGTATTTCACCATGATGTTGGATGAGCCGGCTCATACTTGGTTGAAAGGCCTGCCCCTAACTCCATTGGGTCATGGGCGGTTTATTCAAAATTTTGAATAGGCGGTTTATTCAAAATTTTAAAGACACAGGCAAGTAGCCTATGCCAATTCTGGATTTTGACTCTTGTGTCCAGGGTGAAGGCGAGTCGACAACCAATTGGGTGTGTCGGATCTCAGCTGTTATACACTCGTCGGACAGTATCAGTGCCGGTTCAGCAGTCCTGATGTTAGAAAAAAACTGCCATTTTCTTCCCCTTAAGCAGCAGTTGGGGCGGTTTAAGCATAATTGCAATGACATGGGGGAGCTTATGGCGGCTCTCTTACAATATGCCAACTCGGATAGCACTAAAGACCCTGAGTCTGATGAGGAGATGACTAGGAAGGGGAAGAAGAGTGGCAACGCAAAAGCACAACATAACATGGAGGGTCAAGGTGGTAATGGTAAATGTAAGGCGGACGACGGTTTAGACTTCATGGCTAACACCAACACGTAGAGTAATAACTATCATCGTAAGGGGAAAACACAAGCACCCCGGTTTGGAGGGCCGAAATTCAACCTTGAGGCCATGATGAATCAGCCTTGTCTAAAGCACGGAACCCAGGATAAGCCGGCCAGTCATCTGTGGAAGGATTGCTTCATCATGAGAGAGTATAGAAACTCTAATTTTTTCCAAAACAATCATGGCCCGCATGGCGGTTCAGGTTCTGGCTCTCACGGGCCTGGTTTTGGAGGTGGCGGCTCAAGCTCTGGCTTTTAAGGCCAAGGTAATCAAGGTGGTTTTAATCAGCAATCTGGCCAAGGGAATCAACAGCAGTAGTGTGGTTATCAGAGCAATCCAAAGCAACTGAATAGTGCTCAATATCATGTGTTCACCACGAGTCCGTGCAAGCGAGATCAGAAAATCCATAAGCGGCGGTGAACTCCGTCGAGCCGGCAGTGCTTCGTTATTTGAGATGGTCTGAGCATCCTATTGTATGGAGCCATTAGGATCACCTGCCACGGGTTGACAATCCAGGTAAGTTGGCATTGGTGGTTGCTCCACAGGTAGGAGGGTATAAGCTTACAAAGGTGCTCATGGATGGGGGCAGTAGTATCAATATCCTTTACTATGAGACTTTTCGTCGTATGAATTTGACTGACAAAGATCTTAAGGCGTCTTCTACTATTCTCCATGGGGTGGTGCCTGGTAAGTCGGCGTATCCAGTGGGTAAGATAACACTAGAGGTAGCTTTTGGAGATGACCATGATTCCAGAGCTGAGAAATTGACCTTTGAGGTGGTTAAGATCAAAAGCCCGTACCATGATTTGTTTGGGCGGCCGGCTTACGCCAAGTTTATGGTGCGGCCATGTTATGTTTACTTGCAGCTTAAAATGCCGGGTCATAAAGGCACCATCACGGTGCATGGTGATAGGAAGATTGCATTGGACTATGAAGAGGGTGATGCTACTTATGCTGAGTCGGCCTGTGCCACTGAGGAGTTAAAGTTTTATAAAGACAATGTTGACCCGATGGATATGACACCTTTGAAGAAGCAAACTACAGAGAATGACCCCCTATTGAAGTTCAAATCAGCAGACGACACTAAGATGGTTGATTTTGTTCCTGGCGACTCATCCAAGCAGTTCAGTATCAGTGCTAATATGGATCCAAAATAGGAAAGCACGCTCATCGAGTTCATCCATGAGAATCGGGACATATTTGCATGGAAACCTTCCGACATGCCAGGTGTACCGAGGGAACTCGCTGAGCACACTCTTAATGTGGATCCAAAGTTTAAACTGGTTATGCAATTCCTTCACCGTTTTAATGAAGAGAGGCGCAAGGCAATTGGTGAAGAAGTGGCCCGGCTCTTGGCGGCAAGATTCATCATTGAAGGTTTTCATCCTGAGTGGTTGGCTAACCCGGTGTTGGTACTTAAGAAAAATGGCACTTGGCATATGTGTGTGGATTATACAGACCTTAATAAAGCCTGTCCGGCTGATCCTTTTGCTCCCCCTCGTATTGATTAGATTATTGGTGCTACGGCGAGTTGTGAGCATTTGAGCTTTTTGGATGCTTATTCTGGTTATCATCAGATCAATATGGCAGTTAAGGACCAGGAGAAGACAACTTTCATCACTCTCATTGGAGCCTTCTGCTATGTGTCTATGCCTTTTGGGCTCAAGAGTGCCCAGGCGACTTACCAAGGGTGTGTTCAAAATTGCATTCATGACCAGATTGGACGCAATGTTCACGCCTATGTGGATGATATTGTTGTGAAATCCAGGAAAAAGGAGACTTTGATAGATGATCTGAAAGAGACCTTTGGCAATCTCTGGGTCTATTAAATGATGCTTAACCGGCCAAGTGTGTCTTTGGCATGCCAGCAGGTAAGTTATTGGGTTTCCTGGTTTCTAAGAGGGGCATTGAAGATAACCCGGAGAAAATGAAGGCTATCACTTCTTTGACTAAGCCGGCGTGTATCGATGACGTCCAGCGTTTGGCGGGTTGTATTGCGGCTTTGAGCTGGTTTATAAGCCGCCTGGGAGAGAAGGCTATCCCTTTGTATCAAATGATGAAAAAGAGAGATAACTTTGTCTGGAGCGATGGTGCTAATGAGGCATTTAAGGCGCTTAAGAGACAGCTGGCTGAGCCGCCGGTTCTTGCAGCTCCTATTGAGAAGGAGCCCTTGCTTTGATATGTGGCTGCAAACAATAGAGCTGTCAGTGTGGCAGTTGTGGTTGAAAGGAAGGAGTCAGGCAAGGAGTATCTGGTTCAAAGGTCGGTTTATTATGTCAGTGAGGTGCTCATTTAGTCTAAGCAGAGATATCCACATTGGCAGGAATTGGTTTACGACGTGTTCATGGCCAGTCACAAGTTGAAACAATATTTCCTTGGTCATCCCATCACTTTGGTTAGTTCTGCTCCCTTGGGGTATATTATTCAAAATAGAGAAGCCACATGTCGGGTAGCTAAGTGGGCCATTGAGCTTGGACCCCATGGCTTGAAGTATGTGCCTTGGACGGCTATAAAATCTCAGGCACTTGTGGACTTCATCAATGATTGGACAGAGCTACAGATGCCTGAGGATAAGCCGGATAATACATATTGGACTATTCATTTTGATGGATCCAGGCAATTGGAAGGCTCAGGGGCTGGAGTTATATTGACTTCCCCACGAGGTGATAAATTTTGTTATGTTTTAAGGTTGATGTTCCCTTATACTAACAATGCAGCTGAGTATGAAGCCTTACTCCATGGTCTTCGGATGGCTAAAGAGATGAATGTAAGCCGGGTAAGGTGCTTTGGCGACTCAGATTTGGTGGCTCAGCAAGTGTTAGGAACTTGGGATTCAAAGGATCCACTCATGGCGGCTTATCGCCGAGAGGTTGATACTATTGCTGGTCATTTCAAAGGTTATCAAGTGGAGCATGTTGATCACAGGAAAAATGAAGCTGTTGATGCTTTAAGACAGCTGGGGTCTCAGCATAAGACGGTACCCCCTAATGTTTTCCTCGATCTTTTGCATAGCCCATCAGTTAAGTTGCCTACGGAGGAAGATTTGGCAGTTCTTGACCCGGAGGCACAGTTGGTGGCGGCTCTCCATGTTATCCCTGATTGGACTATTCCATATTTGGCTTATATGACCCAGGGTGAGTTACCTGAAGATGAAACCTTGGCCAGACAGATAACCCAGAGGTCTAAGTCATTGACTATTGTCAATGGTGAGCTACACAAATGCAGTGTTACAGGGTGGTTTCAACGATGCATTTCTCCTGAGGAGGGCCATGAAATTCTAAGGGAGATTCATGAAGGAGATTGCGGTTATCATGCCAGCTCTAAGTCTCTCGTTGCTAAGGCTTTTCGTCATGGGTTTTATTGGCTAGCAGCTCATGCTGATGCGGAAGATTTGGTCTGTAAATGTGATGGCTGTCAGAAATTTTCAAGACGAGCTCATGTGCCGGCTCAAGAATTGAGGATGATTCCAATTACTAGGCCGTTTGCAGTCTGGGGGCTAGATATGGTTGGGCCTTTTAAAAGGTCCAAGGCTAAAAAGACTCATCTCCTGGTAGCTGTTGACAAGTTTACAAAGTGGATTCAAGCTGAGCCAGTCAGCAAATGCGATGTAGCCATGGCGGTTCAATTCATCAAAAAGGTGATCTTTCATTTAGGATACCCTCATAGTATCATGAATGATAATGGTACTAATCTGTCTAAGGGTACAATGAAAGAGTTCTGTCAACAAGAGCATATCCAGCTTGATGTATCATCAGTGGCTCACCTCCAGTCTAATGGTCAAGCTGAAAGAGCTAATCAAGAAATCTTGAGAGGTATCAAACCCCGGCTTATCTTCCCTTTGCAGAGGACACCTGGTTGTTGGGTGGAAGTGTTTACCTCAGTGCTTTGGAGTATCAATACCACCCCCAACAGATCCACGGGTGACACGCCTTTCTTCATGGTTTACAGAGCAGAGGAAGTTCTCCCTAGTGACATACGTCACGACTCGCCCCATGTGGCGGCTTATGTTGAAGCTAATAATGAGAAAGCACATCAGGATGCTGTTGACCTGTTGGATGAAGAGCATGACCTTGCGGCGGCTCGTTCAACGATATACCAGCAAGATCTGCGTCGTTATCACAGCCGCTGGGTTAAAACCAGGACCTTTCAAGAAGGAGATTTGGTGCTCCGGCTCATCCAGGATCAAACTGACATGCACAAGTTATCCCCACTGAGGGAGTCCTGGACTAGGGGGTGTCCGGATAGCCGAACTATCATCATTGGCCAGACTCCAAGACTATGAAGATACAAGATTGAAGACTTCGTCCCGTGTCCGGATGGGACTTTCCTTGGCGTGGAAGGCAAGCTTGGCAATACGGATATGTGGATCTCCTACCATTGTAACCAACTCTGTGTAACCCTAGCCCTCTCCGGTGTCTATATAAACCAGAGGGTTTTAGTCCGTAGGACAACAATCACAACAACAATCATACCATAGGCTAGCTTCTAGGGCTTAGCCTCCTTGATCTCGTGGTAGATCCACTCTTGTACTACCCATATCATCAATATCAATCAAGCAGGAGTAGGGTTTTACCTCCATCGAGAGGGCCTGAACCTGGGTAAAAACATCGTGTCCCTTGTCTCCTGTTACCATCCGCCTAGACGCACAGTTCGGGACCCCCTACCCGAGATCCGCCGGTTTTGACACCGACATTGGTGCTTTCATTGAGAGTTCCTCTGTGTCGTCACCGATAGGCTTGATGGCTGCTTCGATCATCAACAACGATGCAGTCCAGGGTGAGACTTTTCTCCCCGAACAGATCTTCCTATTTGGCGGCTTTGCATTGCGGGCCAATTCGCTTGGCCATCTGGAGCAGATTGAAAGCTACGCCCCTGGCCATCAGGTCAGATTTGGAAGTCTAAACTTCACGGCTGACATCCGCAGAGACTTGATCTTCGATGGATTCGAGCCACAGCCGAGCGCGCCGCACTGTCTCGACGGGCATGATTTAGCTCTGCTGCCGGACAGTGCCCTGGAGGCCGCACATGAGTCCGCCCCGACCCTTAATTCAGAGCCGACCGCGCAGATCGAGGACGGGTGGCTAGACACCGCCTCGGGGGCTGCAACCTCTACGGCGATGGAGCCGAATACTGACCTTGTCCCTTGCGACGCTCGTGACTCCGAGGTGTTGGACTCCTCGCCGGACTCCGAACCTCCTACGCCCCCTCCAATCGAATCCGATTGGGCGCCGATCATGGAGTTCACCTCCGCGGACATCTTTCAACAATCACCTTTTGGCGACATCCTGAATTTGCTAAAGTATCTCTCGCTATCAGGAGAGCCCTGGCCGAATTGCGGTCAGGATGGTTGGGATGCAGACGACAAAGAAATTCAAAGCCCACCCACCACCCACTTTGTAGCCACTGTCGACGATCTAACCGACATGCTAGACTACGACTCCGAAGACATTGATGGTATGGACGACGATGCCGGAGATGACCAAGAACCAGCACCTACGGGGCACTGGAAGACCACCTCGTCATACGACATATATATGGTGGACATCCCAAAGGATGGGAATGGCGAGGAAGCAGCGGAGGAAGAATCCTCCAAGAAACAGCCCAATCGTCGGCGTCAGCGGCGCCGCTCTAAATCCCGCCACAGCAAAAGTGGAGATTCCGGCACCGGAGATAATAACACCCCAGAGAGTGCCGAAGAGAACCCCCTCCAGCAAGATTCAGCACAGGAGGACGGAGATGCCAGCCCTCATGAGAGAGCGGCAGACGAAGGGGTAGAGGATGATAATTACATGCCTCCCTCCGGAGATGAGGCAAGCCTCAACGACGACGGATTCGTCGTGCCCGAGGATCCCGTCGAACAAGAGCGTTTCAAACGCAGGCTAATGGCCACGACGAACAACTTAAAGAAAAAGGAGCAACAGCTTAGAGCTGATCAAGACCTGCTAGCCGACAGATGGACTGAAGTCCTTGTGGCCAAAGAGTATGAACTCGAACGCCCCTCCAAAAGCTACCCCGAACGCAAGTTGCTCCCCCGATTAGAGGAGGTGGCATATAAACCTGCATCACCAGCACACAATACGGCTGATCGACCACCTCGTGGCCGCGACAGAGAGGCCTCTAGGCCCTCCACCAGAACCGTACCCCGACACCGCTCGAAAAGCACGAAGCCACGGGGGAATGCACCGGACTTGCGAGACATATTGGAGGATAAGGCAAGACAATCAAGATCGATCTATGGATCGCGTGGGCGCCCCACGATGCGCGACAACATCCGTCGCGCCGGATACAGCAACTCCGGCCGGGCCGAACATAGTAGACAAAGCTCACTTGAGCTACGTCGTGATATAGCCCAATATAGAGGCGCTGCACACCCACTATGCTTCACAGATGAAGTAATGGATCATCAAATCCCCGAAGGGTTTATACCCGTGAACATTGAATCCTACGATGGCACAATAGACCCCGCGGTTTGGATCGAAGACTATCTCCTTCATATCCACATGGCCCGCGGCGACGATCTTCACGCCATCAAATATCTCCCACTCAAGCTTAAAGGACCAGCTCGGCATTGGCTTAACAGCTTGCCAGCAGAATCAATTGGGTGTTGGGAAGACCTGGAAGCCACATTCCTTGACAACTTCCAGGGCACATATGTGCGACCACCAGACGCCGATGACCTAAGCCACATAATTTAGCAGCTAGACGAATCGGCCAGACAGTTCTAGACACGGTTCTTAACAAAGAAAAATCAAATCGTCAACTGTCCGGATGCAGAGGCCCTCACAGCCTTTAAATATAACATCCGCGACGAGTGGCTGGCCCGGCACCTAGGACAGGAAAAGCCGAAATCCATGGCAGCCCTCACATCACTCATGACCCGCTTCTGTGCGTAAGAGGACAGTTGGCTAGCCCACAGTAACAACCTAAAATTCTGACAGTCCGGATACCAAGGAACGGAATGGCAGGTCGCGTCGCAACAAAAACAAACGCTGCGTCAACGGCGATAACACTGAGGATACGACAGTCAATGCCGGATTCAGAGGCTCTAAACCCGGTCAGCGGAAAAAGCCATTCAAAAGAACTACTCCGGGTCCGTCCAATTTGGACCGAATACTCGACCGCTCTTGCCAGATACATGGCACCCCCGAAAAGCCAGCTAATCACACCAACAGGGATTGTTGGGTATTCAAGCAAGCAGGCAAGTTAATTGCCGAAAACAATGACAAGGGGCTGCATAGCAATGACGAGGAGGAGACCCAGCCGGCGAACAATAGAGGACAGAAGGGTTTCCCCCCACAAGTGCGGACGGTGAACATGATATACGCAACTCACATACCCAAGAGGGAGCGGAAGCGTGCACTCAGGGACATATACGCGATGGAGCCAGTCGCCCCAAAGTTCAACCCATGGTCCTCCTTCCCGATCACTTTTGATCGAAGGGACCACCCCACTAATATCTGCCACGGTGGATTCGCCACATTAGTTTTAGACTCAATCGTCAATGGATTTCACCTCACTAGAGTCCTGATGGACGGCGGCAGCAGTCTGAACATGCTTTATCAGGATACAGTGCGCAAGATGGGCATAGACCCCTCAAGGATTAAACCTACAAAGACGACCTTCAAAGGCGTCATACTAGGTGTAGAGGCCAATTGTACAGGCTCAGTTACATTGGAAGTGGTCTTCGGATCCCCGGATAACTTCCGAAGCGAGGAGTTAATCTTCGATATAGTCCCGTTCCGCAGCGGCTATCATGCTCTGCTCGGACGAACCGCATTCGCAAAGTTCAACGCGGTGCCGCACTACGCATACCTGAAGCTCAAGATGCCAGGCCCTCGAGGAGTCATTACGATCAACGGAAACACTGAATGCTCCCTCCGAATGGAGGAACACACAATGGCTCTCGCGGCAGAAGTACAGAGCAGCCTCTTAAGGCAATTCTCGAGTCCGGCCGTTAAGCGACCAGACACGGCTAAACGCGCCCGGAGTAACCTACAACAAGAACACCTGGCACGTTCTGAGCACGCGTAGCAATGCGGACCCAACCCCTGCCCTTGCAAAATTGCAAGACTGGTCCTTCGCGTACATCATTACGCTCTGGAGATACCATAGGCATAGGGGGGAGGGGCACGACCACAACAGGCCCAGAGTGCGGCTCAACCACACCAGGGGCTCCCAAGTGTGTCATCTTTTTTCTTTTTCTTCTCTTATCCACAAGACTCCATTTGCTAGAGGCCCTGTCCGGCAGCAGACCTGCCGAACTCACGATGCAACAGCCAGGGAAGGAGAAAGGCTACGATGAACACTCAGGTGGTCTCCATTACGAGCATTAAATCTGTTTTATACACCATTCCGCAGCCTACCCCTGGAGGGGGACATGTTTAGAAGTCCCATCCCTTGCTTACCGCACTATTTGTATCGTTCTGCATTCATGGCAGTATTTCTGGAATAAACAATGCATCGCTTTTTGCTTATAATTGCATTTCTTTCTTATACATATGTTCATTTATGACATGTTGCATCTGTACACTCTGGTACGGCTAAATACACCAGGGGCTTAAGTTCCCCACATTATGGTGTGATAAGTCCGAACACTTTCACAAGTGCGGCACCCCGAACTTATAGCATTATATGCATCGGCTCCGAATCATGTCTTGGGTCAATAGTTGGGTTTACCCGGCTCCCATGTTTTGGTACCTTACGTTCCGTTGTATCGGCTAAGGTAGCACTGGGAGAACCACTGCGATTGCGCCCCGGTTGAGCTGGGCGAGCGCGTCAGTGGAGAAAGCTAAAACTGACCGTCATGATAAGGCGAGAGCTGGTCGCTGTTCGAGAGGTTTTTTTCGAGTCCCTAAAGACTTATGCCGCTTAGAGCAAGGAACCGGCTCTGTCCGGCCCAGGCGTGGATAGCGCCCCGAACTCGGTCTTCCGAACACTAGGGGCTTCGCCGAAATTTAAAATTATAGAATTCTATGGCTAAGTGAGAGTGTTCAAGCATCATAAGTCCGGTTGCCTCGTTGTTGTGTTGCGCTCCTCCCTAGATGGACCCAAACATGGGAACAAGAGCGCTCAAGTTTATCCCGAACACCCCAGCACTAGTGGCATGGGGGCTGAAGCCGACGACTCACCATCTCTCAGATTTGATAAACGGCCGCACAAAAGGTAATATTTTAAATTAACAAGCGTTGCTTAGCGCATATGAACAAAGGTTTCAGCGCACAAGATAACAAAATGCGAGTCTACTCAAATATTACATCTTTGGAGCACTCACCCGCAATCATGCGGGCACCCTTCAGGACACTCTTATAATACATTTTGGGCTTGCGATACTCCTTGCCCGCCGGTGTCGCGTCCGTCACAAGCTTCTCAGCGTCCATCCTGCCCCAGTGCACCTTTGCACGGGCAAGGGCCCGACGGGCACCTTCAATGCAGGCAGAATACTTGACGACTTGAACCCAGGGACACGCGTCCACCAGCGGCCGCACCAGGCCAAAGTAGCTCCCAGGCATGGCCTCCTTGGGCCACAGCCGAACTATGAGGCCCTTCATGGCCTGTTCGGCTACCTTGTGGAGCTCGACCAGCTGCTTCAGCTGGTCGCTAAGGGGCACCGGATGTCCAGCCTCAGCATACTGAGACTAGAATACCTTCTCCGTCGAGCTCCCCTCCTCGGCCCGGTAGGAAGCGGCAGCATCGGACACGCTGCGGGGCAGATCTGCGAACGCTCCTGGAGAGCTCCGAATTCGGGTAAGTAATAGGTAATTCACATTCACATGCTTGCTTTGCATGAAAAATGCCTTACCCGGCGCTATCTTCTTCAACGCCTCGATTTCCTGGAGGGCCTTGTGGGCTTCGGCCTTAGCGGCTTTGGCACTCTCAAGAGCCGATGCAAGCTCGGACTCTCGAGTCTTTGAGTCGCGCTCCAAACTCTCATGTTTTTCCATGAGAGCCTCGAGCTCTTACTGCACCTCCGCCACCCGCGCCTCCTGCTTCTCTCGCTCGGCTCGCTCTGCGGCCGCATTGCGTTCGGCCGCAGACACCGCCTCCTTCAAGGTCGCCACCTCGTTCGTGGCCCCTAGAGTACCCACGTTATCCATGTTATTTCTCTTGCAACCAAATCCTTTTATGTAAGGTACAAATTTAATACGGTGTTACTCACCTTCCTTGTCCTCGAGATGCTTCTTGGCACGGCCGAGCTCGCTCTCGGACCGCTCGAGGCTCTGCTTCAAAGCATTGACCTCCGCAGTTAGTGCGGCAGAGGTCAGCAGCGCAGCCTGCAATCCCATATTGACATATTTTTTAGAACTCCTGCGTATATCTTTTTAGATCCTCAGTTCGGCTTTTGTTTCCGAACACCGAACCGAGCATCAGGGGCTACTGTCTATGCGGTATTATATTAAATATCTTAAAATTCTTACCTCAAAGCCTGTTAGAAGGCTGCTGCAGGCTTCGGTCAGCCCGCTCTTGGCGAGTTGAACCTTCTGAATCACCGCACTCATGACAGTGCGGTGTTCTTCTTCGATGGAAGCGCCATTGAGCGCCTCCAGCAAGTTATCCGGCGCCTCCGGTTGGACGGAGGCCGCCGGCGTCACAGTCTTGCCCTTCTTACGAAGGGGCCGCTCGCCGGACTCCGGAACCACTGCAGGTTCCGGCGCGGAGTCCGGCGCAGAGTCCGGGAGGTTGCCTTGCGGCACCTCCGGGGCCTCCTCCTCCTGGCGGGTCCCTTCCCGGGATCCCACCTCGGCGTCGTCAGCGTCGCGGGGGGTTGAGGCGGTCGGAAGAGAATCCATGTCCGACGTGCCCAAGGACCCGCTCGACGAAGCGGGAAGATCGTCCTTGGCCGGACTACAGGTTGTATGCGGCATTAGAAAGACACTGTGTGGCAAAAAGAAAAATGATAAATTATCTAGTAGTCCGGATACTTACGATCTCGCCAGGGGCTTGGCCCTTGAGGGCCACTCCTCATTGCCGTCGCCAACATTGGCGGAGCAGTCCGGGGGAAGGGTCCTTCCCTTTTTGGACCCTTCGGCCTCCCTCGTTGGGGAGGCCTTCCTCTTCTTCTCTCCCCCCACTGGGGGAGAGGCCTCTTTCTTCTCCTCCTCGTCCTCAAGGGAGGAGTCCGCCTCGGAGTGATCGGACGATGAGTCCGACACCACCTCACGCCGGGAACTCCTTCGGGTTCCCGTGGCCTTCTTCTTGGCCTTCTTCTCCGGCACCACGTAAAGTGCCGGGACCAGCAGCCCCGTCAAACGGGTGTCCACTGGGTCTTCTGGAAGGGGAGCCGGACAGTTTACCTGTCCGGACGTCTTCTGCCAGTCCAGTTAAAGGCATTGGGAGTTTAGATCCCGCATAGAGTCAAACTATGAAAAGCAAATGTCCCATAAAGGATAACATAGCTTACCTCGCCAGCCGGACACTGCGTGCTGAATTCGCGATCTTCGGTAGCGGATGCGGGAGCTTCAGCGCCCTTGAACAGCACCCTCCAGGCAGCTTCGTATGTAGTGTTGAAGAGCCTGCTCAAGGTCCGGTGCTGTGCCGGATCAAACTCCCACAAATTAAAGTCCAGTTGCTGGCAGGGGAGAATACGGTGGAGGAGCATGATCTGGATCACATTGACAAGCTTGAGCTTCTTGTTCACCAGGGTCTGGAGACAGGACTGCAGTCCGGTCAGTTCCTCCGAACTACCCCAAAGCAAGCCCTTCTCTTTCCAGGAGGTGAGCTGCATGGGGATGCCAGATCTGAACTCGGGGGCCGCTGCCCATTTAGGGTCACGCGGCTCGGTGATGTAGAACCACCCTGATTGCCACCCTTTGACGGATTCCACGAAGGCACCCTCAAGCCAAGTGACGTTGGGCATTTTGCCCACCATGGCGCCTCCGCACTCCGCTTGGCTACCCTTCACAACCTTCGGCTTGACGTTGAAGGTCTTTAGCAACAAGCCGAAGTGGGGCTGGATGCAGAGGAAGGCCTCGCACACGACGATAAACACCGAGATATTGAGGATGAAGTTTGGGGCCAGATCGTGGAAATCTAGGCCATAGTAGTACATGAGCCCCCGGACGAAGGGGTGGAGTTGGAAGCCTAGTCCGCGGAGGAAGTGGGGAAGGAATACGACCCTCTCATGGGGCCTGGGGGTGGGGATGAGCTGCTCCTCGTCGGGTAGCCGGTGCACGATGTCGCTGGATAGGTATCCGGCGCTGCGCAGCTTCTCGATGTGCCCCTCCGTAACGGAGAAGGCCATCCAGTTGCCTCCCGCTCCGGACATGGCTGGAAAGGGTTGAGGTGAGATGTGCGGACTTGGGCGCTGGAGCTCGAGTGCGCGGAGATGGATAAGCAAAGGAGGAAGAAGGCGTAGGTAAAGGAGGTGGATCCTTATCCCCTTATATATGGGCGGATGAAACTATGTGTCCCTACTAGCCTGGTAAAACTCGCTTATCTCCCAAGCGCCACAATCAATGGCGCGGTTGGGTTACCCACGTCCGTATTGATGGGAATCCCGGAATAAGGGGAACACGATCTCTGCTTCGACAAGACGTGCCAAGGAAACCGCTTCGCTAAACGCGCTGAGGTGGTATAATAAAAACGATTTAAGTAAAGGCTTGGTAGTGGTGTGACGTCACGCCACAGAATACGTCAGCGGATTGAACTTGTGTATATGATTCTCTCTACGGTGGTACGTGGAATTTATTTTGCAGAGCCGGACACTATCCTGGCGTTCACAATCATCTATGAATTATTCGGAGGAGGAACCCGCCTTGCAATGCCGAAGACAATATGCGCACCGGACTCGTCGTCATTGAAGCCTGGTTCAGGGGCTACTGAGGGAGTCCTGGACTAGGGGGTGTCCGGATAGCCGAACTATCATCATCGGCCGGACTCCAAGACTATGAAGATACAAGATTGAAGACTTCGTCCCGTGTCCGGATGGGACTTTCCTTGGCGTGGAAGGCAAGCTTGGCAATACGGATATGTAGATCTCCTATCATTGTAACCGACTCTGTGTAACCCTAGCCCTCTCCGGTGTCTATATAAACCGGAGGGTTTTAGTCCGTAGGACAACAATCACAACAACAATCATACCATAGGCTAGCTTCTAGGGCTTAGCCTCCTTGATCTCATGGTAGATCCACTCTTGTACTACCCATATCATCAATATCAATCAAGCAGGAGTAGGGTTTTACCTCCATCGAGAGGGACCGAACCTGGGTAAAAACATCGTGTCCCTTGTCTCCTGTTACCTTCCGCCTAGACGCACAGTTCGGGACCCCCTACCCGAGATCCGCTGGTTTTGACACCGACACCCACCTTGTGAAGGGCCTTTTGTGGTCAGCAAGAATCTGAACAATGGGTCATACTACCTTATCGATGTTCGAGACCATAAGGACTCATGCACGTCGGAGGAGGAGACCCACCGACCACAAAATATTGCTCATCTTTCGCCTTATTACACTTGAGCCACCGGCTCTTGTGATGTACATACCTTTACCAATGCATATATTATGATTAGTATAATAAAGCCGACATCCCTGATGATTCAGGGCCTCTGCCGTTTCATTTCTGAGAATTTGAGTCTTTATTTACTTCATAAGGTCACTTGGGGCTTCCTGCTCATTGAGCATAGCTATGATTACCCTTTTGATCCGGCTTGTACGCATTGATTGCAAAACACTTGGGGGCTTCCTGCTCATTGAGCATACATATGACTACCCTACTGGTCCGGCTTGTACGCCTGGATCGAAATATTGCTTTGGGGCTTATGGTTAAATCAACAAGAGTTTTGTTGTCCCTCGTAATAGGCTTGGACGCCAGGTGTATTCACCAAAAATCCGGGTTATCCTGCCTATGTATGCTTGCCACTCCGACCAGGTAATCCTGGAATGACTCGCCGTACGCTTGACAGTCAATCTTGTAAAGACCCTGAACTCGTCAAAGTTAAAACGACGATTGGTCATGTGAGGCCCGGCTTACAGGTTTGAATTAAGGAGTTACTCAGTGGCTGTGCAACCCTTGAATAGCACTTGATGTTGAGGCTTGGCAGCCTTTGAATGCCTTGATATTTTTTGTTTCTGTTGCCTTTGAAACTTTTTTGGTGGTTTCTATTTGTGCCATATTGATATATGGTTGAAATTTGGTTCAGGCCATGATGCCTTGATCTTTATTTGGTAATATCCGGTGTTTGTTTAACCCGGCCTAGCTTTGGATGTTGAGTCGCCAGTGTATGATGATTATATGTTTGGAGTCTCGCACTCTAAAGATTTGGGATGCTATCCTTTGCTGTCTCTGGAGTTGTATGCCATTAGTATGAATAAATTGCACAGAGCATTGTGCTCTGGGTCTGAGTTGTTACCCTTACTTCATATGGCATGGTAAGCCGGCAATATACATAAATATCACAGATATGATATTTATTTTTGTTATGATTCTATAAGGTTTTTGTAAACCGACCCTGGTTATGGACGTTATAGTCACCAGTGGGGTATTTTGACCCGCCTTGGGGTAAACCGCCAAGGCACTTGTGCTCTGTTTGTATGCAGAGTTTATGACAACATGCTTCAGCAAAGTTGATAATGAGTATAAGCATAAACATTGGATTGTCGAGGAAGATCAAAACGGTTCATAAGTGTTATGCAGATCAACATGCACGATGGCATGACAGATAATTGTTTTAAAGCTAGCCTATTACAAGGCAGCAGACGGCCCAAAAGAATAAGTGTTTTTGCAAAGTATCATAGCTGGCAGATGCTAAGCTAGCCTGCGGCTTACTGGTCTTGGCCTTGGCGAGTTGAGAGTTGTGTGTCATCCAGCACCGGCTCGTCCTCCTCCTCTTCACCCGTTGGCTGGAAGTTAGAGATTGCCTAGTTGATCCCAGTCAAAGCGAATATAGCCTCGCCATAATAAGTTTTGACAGGTCAATGTCAGGGGCAAAAGTGTGCTTACGAATTGGAGGAGTAAGGTCCTGGGATTCATGGATTGGCGCCTTGACCTTTTTGTTGTCAGCATCATAAAACGCCTGATAATGTTACAGGTCGGTATCTTCAGCTAATTTGCTTGCTAAAGGATGCATATCTCTTGCTATTGAAGAGAAGTCCTCAACACTGAAGGGAGACCCGTCCTCCTTTACACTAGGACAACCATTTGCCAAGTCCTCCGGGTCAAGGTCTACTTGCCATGCTTTAGCCCGGGTTAGTGCGATGAGTGCGACGACTCTAGCAGCAGATTTCTTCAGCTCTTCAATTCATTGGGGCAACATAGATAGCTTCTCCAGTGTGTACTTGATAAGGGTTGGCGGTTGTTTCTTGTGCTAGGCAATAGAGATAGCTCGTTGCGCGCCCGTGTACAGTTGTTCTATAAGGGTGTAGGCGGCCTTTAGCTTCTTGCACATGTCTGAGCAAAGATGTGAGATTTTGGAGCCTGCATTCACAAGTACATCTATAATCTAGATGAAAGATTCTTGCAATGCTTTGGTAGTATCAAATTAAGATGAAATTACTTACCAAAGATGGAAGCAGTCATGGCGTTGATTTGATGTTTTAAACCGGCAAGCTCTTCAGCTACCGGCTTAAGAGCCGTTTCTGCTTCTTCGGCTCTCTTCAGTAGAGCCGATTTCTCTGTTTCCTAGCCTACTTGGTCAGCTTTGAAGTCTTTTTTCCGCTTTTCCATCACTGCCAAGGCGGTGGTCTTCTGCTTTGGTCTTGGAGGTTTCCGATTGCTGAGACTTGATGTTTTCCTGAAGATCGGTGACTTGGGATTCTTTGCCATTAAGCTCAGCCTACAGGATATAAATAATAGACGGAGTTACAATCATCTTATTTAAAAGTCCCAAGCACAATAGAAGTATTTTACTTGGCACTTGTGGGCTAATGCATATTGCTCTTTTTTGAAGACAATTTTATGACGACCCGGTTAAATTATGGTGGCTATAGACGATTCATGGGGGCTATATGCTTGGATTTTATGGACACATATGGTAATGAGACCCGACTTATCTTGACAGGTTAAGCCGGCCCTTGAGGGATACAGGTGCGAAATTGACTCATTAGTATTCAAAGTCCCGGCTCATCTTGACAGATTAAGCCGGCCATTGGGGGCTACATGTGCAAAGTTGAAATATTACTATTGGAAGTCCTGGTTTATCTTGAAAGTATAAGCCGACCCTTGGGGGCTACTGGATTTGATCTACAAGGCTATTTGAACTCTACAACACAGTCTATTCTATCATGTCCAGTAAACTTGGCGGCTAATGGAAGTGTATTCATATGAAGAGAGTTGTAGTCTTTACCTCAAAGCGCTCCTTCATCAAGTTTACTAAGCCGGCTTCAAAATCACGGCTTGTGTGCAGGCGGTTCAAGTACCTAGAGTAGATCTCTTGAGCACTGAAGTGGGATAGCTCTCTAAATTGATTGACCACTTGCCCTTGTCAGCAACAAGAACTTCTTCTTTGGCGCTGTGCTTTGACAAGATAGTGGGATTGCCTGGCACTGTATAGCCATGCCC
Organism: Triticum timopheevii; assembly: GCA_963921465.1. NCBI lineage: Eukaryota > Viridiplantae > Streptophyta > Magnoliopsida > Poales > Poaceae > Triticum > Triticum timopheevii. The sequence goes on from OY997266.1 coordinate 58,196,743, forward strand.
AGTGATGGTAACATCATCAGCCTTTTATTTAGTTGGCTTGATGGGGCTTGGTGGCTTAATGGGGCTTGGCGGCTTGGTGGTGGCTGGATCAATATCCATCTAGTCTACGTCAACGTTGTGCTCGACGAGTGGCGGTTCATCAGTTGTGGCTTCAGGGGCATGGTGTGAGGTCTTTGTTGACTGCTGCTCCGGCTCAGAAAGGTTTTCAGTGGTTTTTGTCACCATCATTTTCTTGCTGGGCTTTTCCATAGCTCTGTGAACGAAACACAAGATGAGGTTAATACAACAATTGAGTATATAATTGAAAGCAGAGACTTAGCAGTCTTACCCAGGCACAGGTTTGAAGGCTGGGACATGAGTTCCCATTGAGTCGCCAGAAGAGGAATGAGATGTTCCCTGGTAATTTGAATCGGAGGGATTAAGAGGTTGTCGAAAAAGACCGTTCTTGGGAGAAGTTAAGTCGGAAATTGTTGAGACCTCTGGAGTGTTTGGTAAGCTGGAGGAAAGAATCCCGCTTCCGCTGTTCCGGGTTGTGCGACGAGCTTCATGTTGCTGCTTCTTCAAAATAAATTTGGGATCCAAATAAGCCCAAGGATGAGAAAACCTTACTTTCCGGCTTGCTTGGCGAGTTTTCTGTTTTGGCAAAGATTCTGAGCCGGAGGAAAGAACAATTACCTCTTCATCACCCGCACGGCTGGCTTCCGCTTCATCCTGATAATAGTCATCGTCAATGAGATGTACAAAAAATGAGCCAAGAGAATCAAGTTCTACCTTTGACTCATCATCATCACCATCGTCATCCAAGTTCAGTAACTCGGAGGGATCGGTCTTCTTCTTGGTTGGCTTCTTGGTGGCCTTGGTCTTGGTCCGGGCCAGCTTAGCCGGCTTGTCTTGCAACTTCTTCGTCCAAAAAGGAGAATCGGCCTGTGGAGGTCAGATGATCATAAGTGGACAGTGTTAATGAAAACATGATTCAAATTGGAAACATGATGTGCAACACTTACAGCTGGCAGCTGGTTGAGAGTGCAGAAAGGACTAAGTCCGGGTTTACTTCATTCTGCCTAGCTTTCATCCAACAAAGCCTTGGTCGCTTCATTGACTTCGACATCAGATAATTGGATTTCACAATGGCGTTGGGGATCTTTCAAGTTGCCGGTGTACTCGCACAATAAGCTGGGGCGACAGCTTAAGGGCAGGATCCTCCAAGTGACCCAGCACCGAACAAGGTCGATGTCGGTTAAGCCATTAGCCATGAAGGCTCTGATCTTTGAAAAATTGGGCGCATACTTGGCCCGTTCCTTCATGCTGATCGGCTGTGGGAGCGGATGTGTGTTACTAAGCCGGTGTTCACGATAACCCGGTAGAGGATTCTCACCCTCTGGAGAGGTATCTTGGCAATAGAACCAAGTCTAGTTCCATTCTTTGGGATGACTGGGCGGCTTGGCATATGGTAAGCTGGCCGCTTTTCGTTTTTGAATTGAAACTCCACCGAGCTCCAAGCTGGGCCCGTCGGTGAATTTTGTCTGCCGATTCAAATAATGAAATTCCCTGAATAGTTCGACAGTGGGTTCCTCTTGAAGATAAGCTTCACAAAAGACTTGGAAGTTGCAAATATTGGATACAGAGTTGGTCCCAATATCTTGAGGATGAAGTTGGAAGAATTGTAGCACATATCCAAAGAATTTTGAGCAGGGCGGGGTAAACCCCCCGGATCATGTGATCAGTAAAAACAATTACTTCTCCTTTCCTTAGGCTCAGGAGGATTTTTGGTGCCTGGGACCCTCCAGTGGATCTCATCTTTCTTGGCTAAGACACCAGTCTCAACAAAGTTGTTCAAATCTTCCTTGGTGACCCTGGATGATGCCCAGTTGCATGCAGTGAATGTCTTAGTCATTGTTCATGATGACCTGAAAAGAAAATTTTGCCGGTTTAAGATTATGTTGTTAAGCTGGCCATTGGTTCAAGGGTAAGAATGATAAGCATGCAGTGTGTTAAGCCGGAGGATAGCGTTGGAGTTATGCAAGGCAAACTATTGGCGGCTTAAGAGGGGACTAATGGTACCTGGCGGGTTATGGTTTATAAGTTAAGCTGCCCACACAACTATCAATTTTCATATCTATGATTGGAAAAATTGCTAAGTGTTGGAAAAACAGCTTTCACAGATCGATGCTATAATTTTGGATCTACAACGGTTCAAATAATGAAGAAAATTCTAAACCTAAGTTGTAGTAGAAGAGCAGTTCATGTGTTCAAATATAAGAAAATGAGTGCTAAAACTGATGCCGTGCAAGATGTGCACTTAACTCAGATCAAAACTATAAAGCAGAGAGAAACAAAGAGGAACGGAGATGAACTCCCAAGAACTGAAGCAAACCCTAATGCGGATCTATGGTGAGGAAAAAGGAAGGCTTCGCGAGGCTGTTGGCCACGGAGGCGTGCGGAGGAGCTCTGGTGTGTTCAGGTTGATGCATCTAGCCAAGGTTGAGGCAGTGGACGAAGGTCGACGACGATGGTGGAGGTCGAGCATTGGAGGCGTTGTGAGGAAGAGGACAAAGACGAGGAGGCAAGGGGGAGAATGAAAGGGACCCCTGGCCCTATTTATAATTCAGAAGGATAAGTGGCATGCGTGGGAATCGAGGGGGCTAAAGAAGATTGTGACAGCAAAAGATGCCTCGATTTTCAGAGATTCATTAAAAGTGAGGGCATGTTGAGATTTGGTCCTTATGTGATATTAATGTGAGATGACGTCATGACGGGTTACCACGATTCTGTGAGCTGATGTCACGACGGGTTATAAGATTTCATAAGGACTGACGAGGAAGGATTTTTTAGAAGTGTTGAAGATTGATATGAACAAGTTCACATCAACCTGGGGCCTAATGTTGGGGATATAACTATTGGGTATGACCCGCCCAGGAGGGGCCGGGTCATACCACTAGCGGCTCACAATGATAAGGCCCAAGAAGATGTGATGATGGCGGTTCATGAAGCAAGCTTACTGAAGGCCCAAGACCCAGAGGAGACTTGAGGCCCAAGAGCATATACCGCTATATGTTTAACTTGTATGTTAAGGAAAGTTTAGTTCTGTCACCGAGCCGGACATGTTGTGTATGAGCCAGCCGGGACTCTGTAAGCCGTCAAGCATCAGCCTATGTATATAAAGGGGTGACCTAGCGGCGGGTTAGGGTAAGAAACAACAAGTCGAGAACTAGGTCAAGTGTATTCGCCCCTGGTAGTTGAAACCCAAGCAATACAACCTAAAGCAGGAATAGGCCTTTACCTCATTGCGAGGGGCTAAACCTGGGACAACTCTCTGTGTCCCTTGTCCCGTTTTAACCCCTTCAAGCTAACTACGTTGCGATGGCTCCACACCTAAGTCCTCACGCTAGGGCATCTGCCGTGACAAGTCCACGGCACTGCCGTAGGGGGATTCGATCACAGAGGGCTTCTACATCAACTCTATTGCCCTTCCGATGAAGTGTGAGTAGTTTACCGCAGACCTACGAGTCCATAGCTAGTAGCTATATGGCTTCTTCTCTCTCTATGATCCTCAATACCATGTTCTCCTCGATCTTCTTGGAGATCTATCCGATGTAATATTCTTTTGCGGTGTGTTTGTCGAGATCCGATGAATTGTGGATTTATGATCAGTTTATCTATGAATATTATTTGAATCTTCTCTGAAGTCTTATATGCATGATTTGATATTTTTGTATTTCTCTTCGAATTATCGGTTTGGTTTGGCCAACTAGATTGATTCTTCTTGCAATGGGAGAGGTGCTTAGTTTTGGGTTCAACCTTGCGGTGATCTCACCGAGTGACAAAGTAGGGGTACTGATACGTCTCCAACGTATCTATAATTTTTGATGTATTCATGCCATGTTTACAATATTTTTACATGATTTTGGTATGATTTGATTAGAACTAACCCGGACTGACGTTGTTTTCAGCAGAACTACTATGGTGTTGTTTTTTTTGCAGAAATAAATGTTCACGGAATGCGCTGAAAATCAACGGAGATTTTTTTTGGAAAATATAGAAAATACTGGAGCGAAAAGTTATCGGAGGGTAGTCCCGTGGGGCCCACGAGGGTGGAGGGCGCCCCCACCCCCCTGGGGCATGCCCCTATGCCTTGTGGACTCTCCGTGGGCCCCTAACTTGTTCTCGACGCCAACCTCTCCTATAATCCCCAAACCTCCAGAAAATAACCTAGATAGGGAGTTCCGCCGCCGCAAGCCTCTATAGCCACCAAAAATCTCTCAGGAGCCTATTCCGGCACCCTACCGGAGGGGGAATCCATCACCGATGGCCATCTTCCTAATCCCGGTGCTCTCCATGACAAGGAGGGAGTAGTTCACCCTCGGGGCTAAGGGTATGTACTAGTAGCTATGTGTTTGATGTCTCTCTCTCTCTCTCTCTCTCTCGTGTCTTTGCTATTATAGTTGGATCTTATGATGTTTCTCCCCCTCTACCTTCTTTTAATGGATTGAGTTTTCCCTTTGAAGTTATCTTATCGGATTGAGTCTTTAAGGATTTGAGAACACTTGATGTATGTCTTGCGTGGGATACCCGTTGTGACAATATGGTATTCTATTGATACACTTGATGTATGTTTTGGTGATCAACTTGCGGGTTCCATGACCTTGGGAATCTATGCATAGGGGTTGGCACACGTTTTCGTCTTGACTCTCTGGTAGAAACTTTGGGGTACTCTTTGAAGTCCTTTGTGTTGGTTGAATAGATGAATCTGAGATTGTGTGATGCATATCGTACAATGATACCCACGGATACTTGAGGTGACATTGGAGTATCAAGGTGACATTAGGGTTTTGGTTGATGTGTGTCTTAAGGTGTTATTTTACTATGAACTCTAGGGCTGTTTGTGATACTTATAGGAATAGCCCAATGGATTGATCGGAAAGATAACTTTGAGGTGGTTTCGTACCCTACAATAATCTCTTCGTTTGTTCTCCCCTATTAGTGACTTTGGAGTGACTCTTTGTTGCATGTTGAGGGATTGTTATATGATCTAATTATGTTACCCTTGTTGAGAGAACTTGCACTAGTGAAAGTATGAACCCTAGGCGTTGTTTTGAAGCATTGCAATACCGTTTTCGCTCACTTATATTACTTGTTACCTTGCTGTTTTTATAATTTCAGATTACAAAAACCTTTATCTACCATCCATATTGCACTTGTATCACCATCTCTTCGCCGGACTAGTGCACCTATACGATTTACCATTGTATTGGGTGTGTTTGGGACACAAGAGACTTTTTGTTATTTGGTTTGCAGGGTTGTTTGAGAGAGACCATCTTCATCCTACGCCTCCCACGGATTGATAAACCTTAGGTCATCCACTTGAGGGAAATTTGCTACTGTCCTACAAACCTCTGTACTTGGAGGCCCAACAACGTCTACAAGAGGAAAGTGTGTAGTAGACATCAAGCTGTTTTCTGGCGCCGTTGCCAGGGAGGCGAGGTAAGCGGCACTAACACCCAATCAACTAAGCTCTTTTCTGGCGCCGTTGCCGGGGAGGTTAGTGCTTGAAGGTATATCCTTAGATCTTGCAATCGAATCTTTTTGTTTCTTGTTTAATCACTAGTTTAGTATATAAAAGAAAACTATAAAAAATGGAATTGTGGGTGCCTCATATGCTTCGTATTTTTAATGTCTTTCATGAAAATCAGGATTCTGATAATTGTGCTCAATTGCTGGAGGAAGAATTCATTAAAATGTTTGGCACTAAATTTTTGAATGATGAGAATGATTGCAATGTTGTTAGTGTGAATTCCTTGAATATCCTGATGCTAATGATATGCAAAGCCACAAGTTTGGGGATGCTATGTTTGATGAAGATGATATTTTTTGTCCCCCAAGTTTTGATGAGAAAATTTATTATGATGAAAGCATGCCTCCTATTTATGATGATTATATTGATGAAAGTGGATTTGGAGAGGTCATGACTTTATTTAGTGATGAATCCACTATTTCGGAAGAGGTTCCAATTGTTTATGAGAACAAAGTTGCTATCTATGATGATTATTGTGATGACATGTATGCTATAAAGAATAATTATAACCATGAAACTTGTCATCTTTATTTTAGTTTTCAGTTGGATTATGCCTCACATGATAGTTATTTTGTTGAGTTTGCTCCCATTACTATTCATGAGAAGAAATTTGCTTATGTGGAGAGTAATAAAATTTCTATGCTTGTAGATCATGAAAAGAATGCTTTATGTGATGGTTGTATTGTTGAATTCATTCATGATGCTACTGAAAATTATCATGAGGGAGGAATATATACTTGTAGGAATTGCAATAATATCAAGTTTCCTCTCTATGTGTTGAAAATCTTAAAGTTATGCTTATTTTGCTTTCCTATGCTAGTTGATTCTTGTTCCCATAAGTTGTTTGCTCACAAAATCCCTATGCATAGGAAGTGGGTTAGACTTAAATGTGCTAGTCATATGCTTCATGATGCTCCCGTTATGTTTCAATTCTTATCTTTTATGTGAGCATCATTGTCATCATTATGCCTAGATAAAAAGGCATTAAATAGAAGCGCTTGTTGGGAGACAACCCAACATTTAACCCACTATTTTAGTGTGTCCACATGATTAATCATGATTTACAGTTTTTTTTCAATAAAGTGCCAAGTAGAACCTTTGGGAAGACTTGAGTGAAAGTTAATGTGATCTTGCTTTAAAAAACAGAAACTTTGCGCTCACGAGATTAGCTGTCATTTTTTATATAAGAGTGATTTTGAGTTGATTATTTTTGCATAATATTAATATAAAAATTTGTCACGTTCACCAATTTATTTCAGAATTTTTGGAGTTACAGAAGTATTCGAGAGTTACAGATTACTACAGACTGTTCTATTTTTTACAGATTCTGTTTTCTATGTGTTGCTTGCTTATTTTGATGAATCTATGAGTAGTATCGGGGGGTATGAACCATAGAAAAGTTTGAATACAGTATATATTACACCAGTATGAATTTAGAATGAGTTCACAACATTACCAAAAGTGGTGGTTTATTTTCTTATAATAACAGAGCTTACGCGTTTTTTCTGTTGAGTTTTGTGCTGTGAAGTTTTCAAGTTTTGGGTAAAGATTCAATGGACTATGGTATAAAGAGTGACAAGATCCTAAGCTTGGGGATTACCAACGCACCCCAAGGTAATATTGAAGGACAACCAAGAGCCTAAGCTTGGGGATGCCCTGGATGGTATCCTCTCTTTCGTCTTCGTTCATCGGTAACTTTACTTGGAGCTATATTTTTATTCACCACATGATATGTGTTTTTCTTGGAGCATCATTTTGTTTTATTTTGTTTTGGTTGATGTTTGAATAATATCCCAAGATATGAAATTCTTAAATGTTAGAGAGTCTTCACATAGTTGCATAATTATTTGACTACTCTGATCTTCACTTATATCTTTCGGAGTAGTTTGTCATTTGCTCTAGTGCTTCACTTATATATTTTTAGAGCACGGCGGTGGTTTTTATTTTGAAGAAATTTATGAACTCCCATGCTTCACTTATATTATTTTGAGAGACTTTTAGAACAGCATGATAATTTTCTTTGGTTATGAATTTAGTCCTAATATGATGGGCATCCAAGATCAATATAATAAAAACTTTCATATGAAGTGCATTGAATACTATGAGAAGTTTGATTCTTTATGATTGTTTTGAGGTATGAAGATGGTGATATTAGAGTCATGCTAGTGGAGTAATTGTGAATTTGAGAAATACTTGTGTTAAAGTTTGTGATTCCCATAGCATGCACGTATGGCGAACCGTTATGTGATGAAGTTGGAGCATGATTTATTTATTGATTGTCTTCCTTATGATTGGAGGTCGGGATCGCGTGATGGTTAACTCCTACCAACCCTTCCCCTAGGAGCATGCGTGTAGTGCTTGGTTTTGATGACTTGTAGATTTTTGCAATAAGTATGTGAGTTGTTTATGACTAATGTTGAGTCCATGGATTATATGTAGTCTCACTCTTCCACCATTGCTAGCCTCTCTAGTACCGCGCAACTTTCACCGGTACCATACACCCACCATATACCTTCCTCAAAACAGCCACCATACCTACCTATTATGGCATTTCCATAGCCATTCCGAGATATATTTCCATGCAACTTTCCACCATTCCATTTATTATGACACGCTCCATCATTGTCATATTGCTTTGCATGATCATGTTGACATCGTATTTGTGGCAAAGCCACCGTTCATAATTCTTTCATACATGTCACTCTTGATTCATTGCACATCCCGGTACACCACCGGAGGCACTCATATATAGTCATATTTTGTTCTAAGTATCGAGTTGTAATTCTTGAGTTGTAAGTAGATAAAAGTGTGATGATCTTCATTATTAGAGCATTGTCCCAGTGAGGAAAGGATGATGGAGACTACGATTCCCCCACAAGTCGGGATGAGACTCCAGACGAAAAAAAAGAGAAGGCCCAAAAAAAACCAAAAACAAATGAGAGAAAAAGAGAGAAGGGGCAATGCTACTATCCTTTTTCCACACTTGTGCTTCAAAGTAGCACCATGATCTTCATGATAGAGAGTCTCCTATGTTGTCACTTTCATATACTAGTGGGGGTTTTCGTTATAGAACTTGGCTTGTATATTGCAATGATGGGCTTCCTCAAAATGCCCTAGGTCTTCGTGAGCAAAACAAGTTGGATGCACACCCACTGAGTTTTTTTTTGAGTTTTCATACACTTATAGCTCTAGTGCATCCGTTGCATGGAAATCCCTACTCACTCACATTGATATCTATTGATGGGCGTCTCCATAGCCCGTTGATACGCCTAGTTGATGTGAGACTATCTTCTCCTTTTTGCCTTATCCACAACCACGCCCTTCTATTCCACCTATAGTGCTATGTCCATGGCTCACACTCATGTATTGCGTGAAAGTTGAAAAAGTTTGAGAATACTAAAGTATGAAACAATTGCTTGGCTGAAACCAGGGTTGTGCATGATTTAAATATTTTGTGTGATGAAGATAGAGCATAGCTAGACTATATGATTTTGTAGGGATAGCTTTCTTTGGCCATGTTATTTTGAGAAGACATGATTGCTTTGTTAGTATGCTTGAAGTATTATTGTTTTCATGTCAATATTAAACTTTTGTTTTGAATCTTATGTATCTGAATATTCTTGCCACAATAAAGAGAGATTACATTGATAAATATGTTAGGTAGCATTCCACATCAAAAATTCTGTTTTTATCATTTACCTACTCGAGGACGAGCAGGAATTAAGCTTGTGGATGCTGATACGTCTCCAACGTATCTATAATTTTTGATGTATTCATGCCATGTTTACAATATTTTTACATGATTTTGGTATGATTTGATTAGAACTCACCCGGACTGATGCTATTTTCAGCAGAACAACCGTGGTGTTGTTTTTGTGCAGAAATAAAAGTTCTCGGAATGCGCTGAAAACCAACGGAGATTTTTTTGGAAAACATTAAAAATATTGGAATGAAAAGTTATCGGAGGGGAGTCCCATGGGCCCCACGAGGGTGGTGGGCATCCCCACCCCCTGGGGCGTGCCCCTATGCCTCGTGGACTCTCTGTGGGCCCCCCTAACTTGTTCTCGACGCCAACCTCTACTGTAAATCCAAACCTCCAGAAAATAACCTAGATCGGGAGTTCTACCACCGCAAGCCTCTGTAGCCACCAAAAACCTCTCAGGAGCCCGTTCCGGCACCCTGCCGGAGGGGGAATCCATCACCAGTGGCCATCTTCATCATCCCGGCGCTCTCCATGACGAGGAGGGAGTAGTACACCCTCGGAGCCGAGGGTATGTACCAGTAGCTATGTGTTTGATCTCTCTCTCTCTCTCTCTCTCTCTCTCTCTCTCGTGTTCTTGATTTGGCATGATCTTGATGTACCGCGAGCTTTGCTATTATAGTTGGATCTTATGATGTTTCTCCCCCTCTACCTTCTTGTAATGGATTGAGTTTTCCCTTTGAAGTTATCTTATCGGATTGAGTCTTTAAGGATTTGAGAACACTTGATGTATGTCTTGTGTAGGATACCCGTGGTGACAATGGGGTATTCTATTGATTCACTTGATGTATGTTTTGGTGATCAACTTGCGGGTTTCGCGATCTTGGGAATCTATGCATAGGGGTTGACACACGTTTTCGTCTTGACTCTCCGGGCACTCTTTGAAGTTCTTTGTGTTGGTTGAATAGATGAATCTGAGATTGTGTGATGCATATCGTATAATGATACCCACAGATACTTGAGGTGACATTGGAGTATCTAGGTGACATTAGGGTTTTGGTTGATGTGTGTCTTAAGGTGTTATTTTACTATGAACTCTAGGGCTGTTTGTGACACTTATAGGAATAGCCCAATGGATTGATAGGAAAGAATAACTTTGAGGTGGTTTCGTACCCTACAATAATCTCTTCATTTGTTCTTCACTATTAGTGGAGTGACTCTTTGTTTCACGTTGAGGGATTGTTATATGATCTAATTATGTTATCCTTGTTGAGAGAACTTGCACTAGTGAAAGTATGAACCCTAGGGCTTGTTTCGAAGCATTGCAATACCGTTTTAGCTCACTTATATTACTTGTTACCTTGCTGTTTTTATAATTTCAGATTACAAAAACCTTTATCTACCATCCATATTGCACTTGTATCACCATCTCTTCGCCGAACTAGGGCACCTATACAATTTACCATTGTATTGGGTGTGTTGGGGACACAAGAGACTGTTTGTTATTTGGTTGCAGGGTTGTTTGAGAGAGACCATCTTTATCGGACGTCCCACACGGATTGATAAACCTTAGCCCATGCACTTGAGGGAAAATTGCTACTGTCCTACAAACCTCTGCACTTGGAGGCCCAACAACGTCTACAAGAAGAAGGTTGTGTAGTATACATCAGGTAGCGAGACACATATTGTATTGTTGCCACCAAGGGTAAAAATATGGGGTTTTCATCATATTGCTTGAGTTTATCCCTCTACATCATGTCATCTTTCTTAAGGCGTTACTCCGTTCTTATGAACTTAATACTCTAGATGCATGCTGGATAGCGGCCATGTGTGGATTAGTAGTAGTAGATGCAGGCAAGAGTCGGTCTACTTGACACAGACGTGATGCCTATATTCATAATCATTGCCTTGGCCCCCAGGTCTATTTTCAGATCTAAAAACCCAAAAACCTATGGCCCCCAGGTCTATTTTCAGATCTAAAAACCCAAAAACCCAAAAACATCTCGCTGCAATTTATTTACTTTTACTTTGTTTTACGTTTTAGTGATCTTTTATATCTATCTCTATCAAATCTCACCTTTGCAAGTGCCCGTGAAGGGACTGACAACCCCTTTATCATGTTGGTGCAAGTGTTTGTTTGTTTGTTCAGGTGCGTAGATTGGAGACTTGCGTGTATCTCCTACTGGATTGATACCTTGGTTCTTAACTGAGGGAAATACTTATCTCTACTTTGCTGCATCACCCTTTCCTCTTCAAGGGAAAAACCAACGCGAGCTCAAGTAGTGGGAAGAATTTCTGGCGCCATTGCCCGAGAGATCTACATCAAGCTTACCAAGTACCCATCATAAACTCTCATCTCTTGCATTACATTATTTGCCATTTGCCTCTCGTTTTCCTCTTCCCCAATTCTAAAACATTTTGAGAAAAATATAAACAGATTTGCTTTTTTATTCACCCTTTCTTCCGTTCGTCTTTTCGTTTGCTTTTTGGTTGCTCGCATGCTACATTGCTAGCTTTGTCACGATGACTCAATAGAATACCAAGTTGTGTGACTTTTCCAATACTAATAATAATGATTTTTATTAGTACTCCCATTGCTCCCACCACTGGTGCGGAATCTTATAAGATTAATGCCTCTTTGCTGAATCTTGTTATGAAAGATCAATTTTCCGGCCTTCCTAGCTAGTGAAGATGCCGCATCCCATATAAATACTTCCTTGAGTTGTGTGATATGCAAAAGAAGAAAGATGTGGATAATGATATTATTAAATTGAAGCTATTTCCGTTGTCACTACGAAATCGTACTAAAACTTGGTTTTCATCTTTGCCTAAAGATACTGTTGATTCATGGAATAAGTGTAAAGATGCTTTTATTTTCAAGTATTTTCCTCCCGCTAAGATCATCTCCCTTAGGAACGATATAATGAATTTTAAGCAACTTGATCATGAACATGTTGCACAATCTTGGGAGAGGATGACATTGATGATAAGAAATTTCCCTACTCATGGTTCAAGTTTATGGATGATCATTACAAAAATTTTATGCCAGATTGAATTTTGCTTCTATAAATCTTTTAGATTCGGCCGTGGGAGGTACTTTTATGGAAATCACATTACGAGAAATCTTTTAGATTTGGGCGCGGGTTGGGCCACCTTCGCCGCCTTCATTCAGATCAAGATTGGGTACATGGTGACCTTCAAGTTACCGACTCCCGACACGCTCAAGGTCATTGTCTTCAACGACGACGACATTCAAGTGGCGACGAAGTGTGGGAGGCATGACGAGGCCTTCATCGTGAACGTCTAGGACATCTCTCCGTTGCTCCAACTGGTTTAGTATCGACTATATCGTACTACTTTGCTTGAAAACTACTATGTTTAAGTGTGGTACTATGTTTAAAACTGCTTGCTATGGTTTAGAATTGTGTTAATATGCTATCTTTTGTGTGTCTTTGGGTTGTTCTACACACCCCTGTGTGCTGGTAACGTCACCACCTCGCCGAAGAGGTTGCCAGACAACAGGCATTGCATGAAACCAAACACCATGCCTTGTGTTTCTGCCTAACAAGCAGACAACCAAACAAGCCACCTTCATTATGCCCCATGCCGACAAACAAACAACACGTAGATGTTGGTTTTTTGCATGTTTTCTCTCAGTCAGATCCAACTGGGAAGTGTATGCTATGCATGCAAAATTTGCTACCAGAACCAAACACGCCCATAGTAGCGCACCTCTTAATACGGGCAAGATATAGCCCAGGTACAGATCAACGGGAGAGGGGCTATATGTCGTTTACTGCAACCCGGAACTAGGTCTCACCTCATGCAGCGCTGCCTTCCCGTCGCTATGGAAAAATATTCAACATTTTTATATCTGTTCGTTTCTTTCTCTTGTGTTCTTTGTTTGAGAAAATATTCTAAAATACATATATTTGAATACTTAAACTAACTTAAAATTTAAGAAAAAACGTGAATTTAGAAATTGTAAATGCAGTGGCAAAATTTGTTAGCATAGTTTAGGAAAATGTTGATCCCACTCAAAAAACCATGTTCACGTGTTCCAAAAATTGTGTTCATGAAATAAATGTTTGTACACTGCAAAACAATGTTCGTGTAGTTTACAAAAAAATGTTTTGTATTATTTAAAAACAATTCAACGTGTATTATAAAAATATGTTACACGTTTTTAGTTTTATATAGCATGTGTTTCGAATAAAAATGTTAACTATGCATTTATAAAAGTTTAAACAGGTATAATTTCTTTTTAGTTGTATATGAATAATCTACAATGTGTATAGAAAATGCAGACATCAAAAATATATTTGAAACAATGTTAATCATGTATTTAAAATTGTTAATGGTGTGTAAAAAATCATTTTTATACAAAAATGTATTGTATGAGAAAACTAGATGCTAAATCATAATTTTGAAACAAAAAGGGAACTTACATGTTGACATGTATTACAAAAATGGAAAAAACATGAAGAAACCAAGAAAGAAACAATGAAAGCCGAAGAAACCCTAGAAAACAATAGAACACCAAATAAAACTGAAAAAAGAAACGAAAAAACAAACAAAGAAAACAAAAAATAAAGGAAATATAAAGAAAAGTGAAAAATGAAAAAAAACTTAGTGCGCCGGCCCAAAAGGAGCGAGCGGGGTAGGCGCCAGAGGCGAGACGTACTTAGGGCATGTATAATGGTGCTATGTTAGGAATGCCACATAGGATAAATGTTGAGGTGGAGGAGAGAGAAACCATAAGATAAGACTTGTCTTCTCTTAATTAAGAGATGATCTCTTAGCAGCAATTATCTCACCACATATTTAGGGATATCTAGTTTTGAAGATAAGACTAAGAATAACTCATTGTACATCACTTTTCATTGTCTTCTCTAAACTACGTGGCGGATATAAGATAAGGCTGACTTATCAACCATTATACATGCCCTTACCAATTAGTATGGGCGAGGGGCTGTTGTACGTTTCGTGTCTGAATGTGGCAGCATTCCCTGACACTCTCTCGTCTCTTTTGGCAGCAGTCTATCCCTTTCTCCTCACTTTCTTCTCTGTCCTTCTCTCGGGAAATCCCTATTTGCCGGTCACTGCAGCAAGTAGTCCAAAAACACTAGTGAAGAGTTACCCCTTGCAAAGGTCATCCCCACCTTCTCAGGCCAGGACTTTTTCAAGACCTATGTGTTTTCTTTTTGTTTTGTATATTCATTTATTCAAAATTTTCTATCTCTTGAAGCATGCGTCCATATCTTGAACCGTCTTCACCGTTAAATTTCTCGTGCCGAGATCTTCAAAATTAGACCCCATTTTAATAGATTTTGACAAACTATTTTCATGAGAAACATAAAAAGAGAAATCATGCAAAAAAACTGAAAACATTAATAATAAAAATAAAATAAAAAAACAAAGACCGAAAAAACCTGGTTTGCGCAAAAAAATGAATACAAAAAAGGAAAAAAAATGCCGGAGTCCGATGGTTGAGATTTTTCATTTTTTGGAGCACATGCCGACTTTTTCCCCTTTTTCAGTGTTCCTCACGGAAGCAAAATTGTGCTATCATGAGAAGCAAATATCATGAAAGCACATATTTCTTGTGGAAGCAAATCTGTGCTTCTCATGGTAGAACATATTTTCTCCTTTTGGAGCTGTGCTTCTCGTGAAAGCACAAGGGAAGTACTTGCTTCTCCTGGAAGCTCAAAGTTTTTCCTTTTCGAGAAGCACAGTTATGCTTCTAGTGGAAGCATATATTCTTTTCTAGGCAAAAGATAAAATTCACATTTTTTTCTTCAAAACATAGGAAAAACCAGGCGAAAATCAAAAAGCCAAAAATACCCCAAAAAATCCATTCATTACCCAAAACCGCATAAAAAATAGAACCCTGATGCACGCGACATGTGGCAGCGCCTAGACGCACCATTTGCCGACATGCCACCAAAAATGACCCTGTGAGGACCACCAAGGGGTAACCTTAAGTGTATTTTTAAAACACCTCCAGTTAGTTGGTCCCGTCTAAAAACACGGAGTCAATGGGGGTGGGCCAGCCCACTTATCATACGTGCGAGGCCACACATTTTTTTTCATTACATCTTCTAATGTTTCTATTTTTAGAAATTCAAAATTTTCAACTTTGTTTACATTTTTCAATATTTGTTCAAAATTTGGAATGAATTTCATTTTTTTGTTCATGCTGTTCAAAATTTCTTCATTTTTTGAAAAGTTGATCACATTATCAAAGTTTTGATCAGAGTTAGGATTTTTTTCACCATTTTCAACAAAATCTCGACAATTCAACAAATGTACGGAATTTTATTTTTTTGTTCACGTTTTCAAAATTTGTTCCCATTTAAAAAAATTCATCATTTTAAAAAATGTTCAGAATTTTCGAATTGTCTTCGCACTTCCAAAACCGTTTGACCATTTTAAAAATATATTCACATTTCAAAATTTGTTTGTGTTTCTCAAAAAAGTTCAAAATTGCAAAAAGATGTTTGGAATTTAGAAAACTTTTTGCGTTTTGAAGAATATTTGGCATTTGAAAATCGTTAGAATTTTTAAGAAAAGTTTCGAATTTTTTCCAAATGTTTTTCAAATCTCGACGCTACTATGTTTTTTCTTAATGTTTCACGGTTCAATAAATAATGAACTATCATCAGTCATCGAATGTCAATGCTACAGTGTATTCCCTATGAGCTTACTCCCCTTTTTTGGATATTTTATCACACAATGCAAAATAGAAAAACTCACTTCACGCCTAGTGGGCCAGCCCACTTGTGTGAACCATATGCGTCACGCTCCTATACGACGCAAAACATGTCATATAGAAGGTCCCATTCTCTCGCCTGCCCGTGCACGAACACAAAATTAAGATATGACCATGATATGATATGATGATACGGGCTCTTTATTTGATTCTAGCAATGCCATATCAATGACTGAATTTGCTAGAATAGCCTAGTTATGAAAGTCTAAATACTTATCATTCAAACATAATTGCTTTATCTAAAAGCATTACAAAATATGCATGGCTTAGCAGAATTATTAACCACACTCAAAATCATATGGTCGATATTCATCAGAATCACATAAATTGATTTATCAAGATGCTTTCACTTGTGTTACTCAATGGTTAATACCCACAGGTTATATGAAAAGCAATATCGTAAAGCACATTGCTAGAAAATTACTTATCCTCACGAATTATAGAAAAGCAAGGAAATAATTTGCAACAAAATACTGAAAATCCAACAAATTATTCACAACGCCATGATCATGTAAATGGAATTGATATGCCAGATCATCCAGATTTGCAAAGTTCACGGGAGTAATCTCTGAAACTATAACATGGTAACAATCACAAGATTGCATATATTGTACTATTTTTTCCTTCGAGTTTTTCCATAATGGTTTCTCATAAAGATTTTTAATGAGACAATACAAACACAAGTTTCTGTATATGCCATGTTATTTTCTCATATTTTTTCACTAGGTCTTAAAGGAGTTTTTGATGGCATATCAGATTGCACTCTTTTCCCTTACGAGTTTTCTCTCAAAATCTCATAACAGATTTTAATGAGTTAACATCTTTTTAAGATCATGTGCGTATTTTTGTGAAAAAGATCAGGTCTATTATTAAAATTCACTAGGAGTACAAAGTATCTCAAACACAATACATCACGATTCCGAGACCACCGAACTACCACTATCGCTGCTTGAACGAGCCGCAAACGCCTCGCTGTCGCCATTCCCCTAACGGATCTGGCATGACCTTGTCGATGATAGCAGGGAAGTCTTCGTGCATGTGCCCCTAAGGACCAACGCTTTGGAGCCGCATTTGTCATCATTGAACTCTTGATCTGAATCATTTGGCACCAACTCTCGCCACATAATGAGAAACCCTAACCTCACTGCCCCAATGTGTTAAATTACGATCTAAATTCTAGTACCATGTTGGACTAGACGTAGTACAACCGGTGTGGGCCTTTGCGTTGACGTCGACGCGTACAAGTACAACTCGTTTACTTGTCCTCCAAGGACTCATGTATTGCCCTCTTATATACCCCATGTAGTCGCACCTCAGACGGTCTGTCCTCTCGTGCTTGTAATACTCCTCCATCATAGTGATTGCGCCTTCGTGCGTTCGTGGTTTTCTCCCGCAAGGGTTTCCACGTAAAAATCTGTGTCTCTCGTGTCTCGTTTTATCTCGTTATTATCTAACAAGTGGTATACAGAGCTGAGGTTTTAGATACGAGATTTGAGACTGGAGAATTAGGGTTGCGTGTTCGCCGCTGCACGCGGCCTGTCGATCCGCCAGTCCGGAGCATAATCGATTTCCGCTGCTACTGCTGGACATCACCGAGTCCGACAGGAGTTCCGTTCGTACGCCTTCATATCATCCAAGGGTGCAGCCGCCCTTGTTCAGTCCGCCGAGTTGCCGCTGGTGCTAATCAAAGCAAACGCCTTCAAGTCCCGAGGAGAGATTATATCAATTATTGCTGCTATTACTCAGGCGAAGGATCACACGGTGAAGTACTAGTAGCTACTCGCTCACGTGAAGGCTACAGGAGTACTAGTTGTCAAATCGCAGGTTGGCTGACCTAGTACTTGCTGTGGATTGATTGCTACGTCCACACCCAGCGTTTTCCAGGTGCTATTTACCTTATTTTCGATTGCTCCGCATTAATTTATTCTGTCAAGAATATTTTCTTTCGACTTGTACTACTTTGTGAACACAGATTTATCGACTCATGGCATCCATGAAGTACGATCTTCCGCTGCTGGACCGTGACACAAGGTTTACCCTATGGCAAGTCAAGATGCGGGCGTTGTTGGCACAGTCCGATTATGATGAAGCACTGGATAGTTTTGGGAAGAATAGAATTCAGGACTGGACTGACGAGGAGAAAAGAATTGATCGTCAGGCTTTGTCAAAATTCAACTCCATTTGCATAATAATATTTTGCAGGAAGTTTTGAGCAAGAAAACTGCCGCCGCTCTATGGTTAAAGCTGGAAGGGATTTGCATGACTAAAGATCTCACCAGCAAGATGCATCTGAAGCAAAAATTATTCCTGCACAGGTTACCTTAGGGAGGTAATGTTTTGAATCATATTTCAGAATTTAAAGAGATCATATCTGATCTAGCTACAATGGAGGTTAAGTATGAAGAGGAAGATACTGCTTTAATGTTACTTTGTTCACTGCCATGTTCTTATACCAATTTTTAGAGACACCATATTATACAGTCGTGATACTCTCACACTTAATGAAGTTTATGAAGCTTTGAACTCTAAGGAGAAGATGAAATTAATGGTGCCTCATGATGGTTCGAGTTCATCTCAAGCCGAGGGATTATCTGTTCGTGGCAGGACAAAGGAGAAGAACTCCAATAGTGGAAACAGAGGCAAAAGTAAAAACGGCTACAGGGGCCGGTCGCAATCCAGAGACAAGAAGTATTGCAGGTATTGCAAGAGAGACGTGCATGACATCTCTGAGTGTTTCAAGTTGCAGAACAAGGAAAAGAGGAAAGGTAACAAACCAGGTGACAATTCTGCTAACGTTGCTCGTGATGATAGTTCCAATGATGCTCTTGTCGTTATTGCTGGATGTGCTGAGACCAATGATGAGTGGGTACTTGATACTGCATGCACTTTTCATATGTGTCCACATAGAGATTGGTTTACTACTTTTGATTCCACTACTTCTGCTGGTTCCGTTTTGGGTTTTGATAATTCACCATGCAAGATTGAAGGCATAGGTTCTATTCGAATCAAGATGTTTGACGGCATAATCAGAACTTTGACAGATGTTCGGTATATTCCGAAGATGAAGAGAAATCTTATTTCTATGAGTGTCCCTTGATGCAAAGGGGTACAATTATTCAGGTGGAGATAGTGTTTTGAAAGTTACCAAAGGCTCCCTTGTTGTGATGAAAGGTGACTTAAGTTCGACCAATGGTCTTTATTACCTTCGAGGTTCTACCGTTTCAGGTAACGCTACTCCAGTTGTTTCAAAGAATTCTGATTGTGATGCTGCTAACCTTTGGCATATGCGTCTTGGACATATGAGTGAACTTGGTTTAGCAGAGTTAAATAAGAGAGGTCTCCTTGATGGATATGAACCTGGTAAATTGAAATTTTGTGAGCATTGTATCTTGGGCAAGCACAAGAGGGTGAAGTTCAATACTTCGACCCATACAACTGAAGGTATTCTTGATTATGTGCATTCTGATTTATGGGGACAATCTCGCAAGAAGTCACTAGGTGGTGCTAGTCACATGCTGACTATTATTGATGATTATTCGAGAAAAGTTTGGCCTTATTTCTTGAAGCATAAATATGAAGCATTCTCAGCTTTTAAGGAGTGGAAGATTATGGTTGAAAGACAAACTGAAAGGAAGGTAAAAATACTTCGCACTGATAATGGTATGGAATTCTGTTCTAAGCAATTAAAAAATTATTGCAAGTCTGAAGGTATTGTCAGACACTACACCATTCCTTATATACCTCAACAAAACGGTGTTGCTGAGCGTATGAACAGGAGCATTATTTCCAGAGCCCGTTGCATGTTGTCCAATGCAGGTTTGCATAGGCGTTTTTGGGCTGAGGCCGCTTCCACTGCTTGTTATCTCATTAACCGTTCACCATCTATTGCACTTAATAAGAAAATTCCAATTGAGGTATGGTCTGGTTCACCTGCTGATTATTCATAGTTGAGAGTTTTCGGTTGCACTGCTTATGCTCATGTTGATAATGGAAAGTTGGAGCCTAGGGCTATTAAGTGCATCTTTCTTGGTTATAGGTCTGGTGTTAAAGGTTTTAAATTGTGGAATCCTGAAACCCAGAAGGTTGTTATTAGCAGAAATGTTATCTTTAATGAATCTGCTATGTTGCATGATGTTTCATCTACTAATGTTCCTGTTGAGAGTGAACAGCAGCCTATTGTTCAGGAGCCTACTGTTCAGGTGGAGCATGTTATTGATTCAGGTGATACATCTGGTAATGAAATTGTTGATGCACATGATGAACCCGTCGTTAATGATGATCATGTCACTCCCACTCCAAATCAGCCTATTGTTCCACCCAGTTGGAATCTCGCACGTGACAGAGTTAGACGGGGTATTAATAAACCTGACAGGTTAACTGAAGAGTGCAATATTGTTTCTTTTGCTTTATCTGTTGCAGAAGAAATTGAAGGTAATTCTGAGCCTTCTTCATATTCCGAGGCTATTATTTCTGGTGATAGTAATAAGTGGATGACCGCTATGCATGATGATATGGAATCACTTGAAAAGAATGGCACTTGGGATTTAGTAAAATTGCCTAGAGAGAAGAAACCTATTCGTTGCAAGTGGGTTTTCAAGAGGAAAGAAGGCGTTTCTCCTAATGATGAGACAAGATATAAAGCAAGGTTAGTTGCTAAAGGTTATAGCCAGATTCCAGGTATTGACTATAACGAAGTCTTTTCTCCTGTTGTGAAGCATAGCTCTATTCGCACTTTACTCAGTATTGTTGCCATGCATAATCTTGAGCTTGAACAATTGGATGTTAAAACTACATTCTTACATGGAGAATTAGAAGAGGATATTTATATGGAACAACCTGAAGGTTTTGTTATTCCTGGAAAAGAAAAGCTTGTCTGCAAGTTAAAGAAATCTCTTTATGGATTGAAGCAATCCCCTAGACAGTGGTACAAGAGATTTGACACCTTTATGCTCTCTCAAGGTTTCAAAAGGTCTAATTATGATAGTTGTGTTTATATGAAAACTGTCAACGGTTCAACTATTTATTTGCTCCTTTATGTTGATGATATTCTTATTGCTGCAAAGAGTATGTCAGAGATTAATGAACTAAAGAAGCAATTGAGTAATGAATTTGAGATGAAGGATTTGGGTGCAGCAAAGAAAATTCTTGGCATGGAAATATCCAGAGATAGACCGTCTGGAAAAGTATATCTAAGTCAGAAGGGATATATTGATAAAGTTCTTCGTCGTTTTAATATGCATAATGCCAAGCCGGTGAGTACACCGTTAGCTGCACACTTCAAATTGTCATCAGCTTTATGTCCTAAGTCAGATGCAGATATTGAGTACATGTCTAGAGTTCCCTATTCAAGTGCAGTTGGTTCACTTATGTATGCCATGGTTTGTTCTCGTCCTGACTTATCATATGCATTGAGTGTTGTCAGTAGATACATGGCTAATCCTGGAAAAGAGCATTGGAAAACAGTTCAGTGGATTTTCAGATACCTGCGTGGTACTTCTAATGCATATTTACAGTTTGGGAAAACTGGAGATGGACTTGTTGGTTTGGTTGATTTTGATTTTGCTGGTGATTTGGATAAGAGAATATCACTCACAGGTTATGTTTTCACCATTGGTGGTTGTGCTGTGAGTTGGAGAGCAACTTTGCAGTCTATTGTGGCTTGTTCCACTACTGATGCCGAGTATATGGCTATTTCTGAGGCATGCAAAGAAGCTATCTGGTTGAGAGATTTGTACACTGAGCTTTGTGGAGATTCATCTTGCCCTACCATATTTTCTGATAGTCAAAGTGCCATATATCTTACAAAGAATCCAATGTATCATGAGAGGACAAAGCACATTGATGTCAGATTTCCTTATATTCGAGATGTTGTTGCTGAAGGCAATTTGAAGGTATGCAAGATAAGTACTCATGATAATCTTGCTGATATGACGACAAAGCCAGTTCCGACCAATAAGATTGAGCTTTGCTCAGGCTTAGTTGGTATTTCTCACTAGTCCTATGGACTTTGACGCACAAGGTGTTTATGCTGATGTGGATGAAGTTATTCACTTTCTTCGACTACTGGAGGGAATTTGGATCCAGGTGGAGATTGTTAAATTATGATCTAAATTCTAGTACCATGTTGGACTAGACGTAGTACAACCGGTGTGGGCCTTTGCGTTGACGTCGATGCGTACGAGTACAACTCATTTACTTGTCCTCCAAGGACTCATGTATTTCCCTCTTATATACCCTATGTAGTCGCACCTCAGACGGTCTGTCGTCTCGTGCTTGTAATACTCCTCCATCATAGTGATTGCGCCTTCGTGCGTTCGTGGTTTTCTCCTGCAAGGGTTTCCACGTAAAAATCTGTGTCTCTCGTGTCTCGTTTTATCTCGTTATTATCTAACACAATGAGATGTCATGAATCTACGTAGGAGTTTCGTCGACTATGTCCAGATGGACGAATTAGAGGAGGATCGGAGTCCGGAAGACAAACACAAAGAAGAAGTGTCGCCATCAGCCTAAGCACCACACCCGCAAGGACTAAAAAACCCTAACCTAAACTACTAACCATAGTGGAGGCACCGGCATTTCCCTCCCCGCCATAGGCCGCTGGAGCGGCATGCAGATGGCAGAAAATCCACAGAGCGAGGCCTGGTGGGGAGAGTTTGCCCTAGCGGTCCAGGGTTAAGGGAGGGAATTGAGAGGAGCTAGCAAACAGTTAGCTGATAGAATCCTCAAGGATGTAAAATAAAACCATATGCGATATTTTCAAGTTTCCCCCATCTAGTTTTGCAAACGGAAAGTATACAACACATATTTATTATTCTCTAAACTCACCAACGTGTTTCTTCTTCTTCAAATGTTTTCCTCTTATGAGTTATCAAGAGTCAATACTCATTATATATTGCATCGTTTTCTTCTTAATATTTTTTCATTGGGTTTAAAGGAGTTTTAGCAACGTATCTGCACTATTTTTTTAATATTTTTACATCGAGTTTGGAGAAGTAGATTCTCAAGACTATAAGAAGAATTTATCAAGATGAATAATGAATATACAAGGAGCAGACATTGTACAAGTGGAGTGTTAGAAATAAAATTAATTAGAATTAATTGTAATTAGAGCTGCCAAAGTTGTGTGTGTCCACTGCCTCTCCTTTTCCGTGCGGACGCATATATCTGTATGGACGCGTCTCTTTGTAATTATGGCCTTAATTGGCTACTGTTGAGAGGCTATACTCCATTCATGAACAGTTGAGAGGCAGTTTAAGTATTCAAATTAAACTACATGCGAGCAAGAGTTTTTAGAGGCACTCCTTTTTCAAACCGCCTCGAGTTCTTAAAGTCAATTAGGTTATATACACAAAATAACGCTCTGCGCTCCATTAGATTATCATTGAAAGATTTACATTAGTGATCTAAGGGCATCTCCATGGCGGACCTGTAAACCTCCTAGAACCGTTCAGACCGCAGGAGCCATCCAACACCGACATGTATCGGTCCGCGGGCGGTCCGAACGTGATTTCTCCTGCAAACTGGGGACAAAAGTGTGGGAAGTTTGCAGGAGTCTGGATACCCGAAACGTAGGACTCCGACACCCCCGGACCACCTAATCTCCCCTCCAGGTCCCATTTCCTTTCACTCTGCCCCTTCTCTCCCTTACTTTGCATCTGCACCCTCCACCTCCGCCGTCGCTACTATTTGTCTCCGGCTGCCACAGAGGCATTGTCAGACGTCCGCAACCAGCACCGATGCGCTCGCTCGCCAATCTGATGGAGCTTTCAGCACTGGATCCATTTGTACCCAGGTACACTCTGCCCCCGCCAACAATCTCCATGGCGGGCACCACACTCGTCAGGTGTTCAGTCAAATGTCACTACTAGGGAAAATCTTATACACAGAGGTATAGCAGTAGCGCTGGTCACGGAAGGGCGCTACTGATATTTAGCAGTAGCGTGTGTAAAAAACACACACTACAGAAATGGTTTTAGCAGTAGTGCGCCTCCAGGAAAACGCGCTACTACTAAAATTCCCACACTGTTCCCGGTAGGCTAGGAATAGTAGTAGCGAGTCTACGTAAAGCACGCTACTGCTATATGCCTTGTAGGAGCGCTTTTCTGGTGTAGCGCGCTACTTCTAATAAAAAGAAAATAAACAGAAAAATAAGTAGAAAAGTAAATGAAAATAAAAGTAATAGAAAAAGGATAAATGAAAAAAAAGAAAATGTAAAGAAAAACAAAATAAAAAGAAAAATAAAATAGAAAGGCATAGCGGCAGCGCGTTTCCCTGGAAAACGCTATAGCTATAGCGCATTTTGTCAAACGCGCGATAACTATTTTGGCTTAACCCCCCGCGGGCTCAAAATTTCGTTAAGTCCTTTTCCCCCTCTCCCCCAACTCCTCCATCACCGCCGTCGATCGCCCCACCGCCCTCGACCTCACCACCGCCGCCTGAGGCCGTCGTCGACCTCTCCGCCGTCGCCCAAGGCCGTCGTCGACCTCACCATCGCCTTCCTCGAGCTTGCTGCCGCTGCCCTCGACCTCACCTCCGCTGCTGTCAGATTTCGGGTTCCGGCAGACACTTGAGGTTCGAACACTGAGGTGCACGCGGAGATTCAACCCTCTACCGGCTCGCTCCTCGCCGAATCGCTAGGATCTAAACTACCAAACAAAACAGCACAAGAGACAAAAGATTTATACTGGTTTAGGCCACCATTGTGGTGTAATACTCTACTCCAGTGTGTGGTGTGGTGGATTGCCTCTTGGGCTTGATGATGAACCTTACAAGGAAGAACAGCCTGCGAGGGTCTGTTCTTGGCTGGTGCGATGAACTGCTGGGAGGAGTTCAATCGCTCTATCTACTGGTTTCTTGGTGAGGATCCCGATTGCTAGGTCAGGTCCAGATGCCTCTACCCTGGGGGTGGCTAGCCCTATTTATAGGCAAAGGCCCTGGGCCTCTTCCCAAATATTGAGCGGGAAGGGCGCCAACAATTGGCCATTTTGAAGGGGAATAGCGGGTACACTTATCCTGACTAAAGTTGGTCCTCGCCTGTCAAAGGCTCTGGTGGTGACGCCGGCTTGGGCTCCACAATGACTTCCTTCCGGCCGTTGGGTTGGTCTTGGTCTTGTTGCACCGAAATGGACGCCTTTGCTTGATGCTCTCGCGTGCGCTTGCTCCCTTTGCACCAAAGAGGAAAGGAGGACACTGCGCGGGCTGGCGCCCGACTAGCACCCTTGGTCATCATGGCTTGCGTCATGGGCACCTCGCGAGGTACCCTGCCTTGAACTCTCCGCCTCCTCATGAGCCAGCCTGACGAGACCGTGCCTGAGGAAGCTCCTTGTCGTCCGCCCCGCGAGGGTTGGCCCCTCACGAGGGTCTTGAGCTTGTGTTGATGAAGATGGGTTGTGCTGGGCCTCCTTTGAGCCACGCCGCAGGCCGCAGGCAGGCAAGTCTGGGGCCCCCGTTCCCAGAACGCCGACAGTAGCCCCCAGGCCCACGGCGCGCCCGAACTTTGCTGAGCAGAGAGGCGAAAGGGCAACTGCGAAGCGTCGCGGGCCCTAACAGCCTGCGGCCTTGGGCGCCGTGTGGCGGTCGATTGGTCGGGGCGACTCCGCTTCCCCACGACGCCTTGGTAACCGCACGGATTCGACAAGTCCCTGCATGCAAAGCGGGTCATGATTACCTGCGATCGTGGAGGTCGATGGTTGGCCTTCGCCGGCTATAAGTATGGAACAGCATGCGCCCTTCTAGCCTATCCCCTCTTGCTTCTCCTTCTTCTCCATGGCTCCACCAAGAAAGTTTTCGGACACAGAGAAAGGAAAGGCCCGCCAGGTCGAGTCTTCCTCTCCCTCGCCCAAGCGCGGTCGAGGCCGCCCTCGCAAGCATCCTGTGGCCTCCACGGCGGCCCCCCGTGGCCGCGGAGGTGGCTCTCTGCGCGGCGATGAGCGGCTGGCCATGGTCAGCGGGCGTGCTCCAGCCGTGCGACCCCCGAGGTCGCGCCTCCATACTGCAGAGGTGCTACCGGAGTTCATTGTGTGGGCGGTGGAGCCGACCGGCGCCCGGCTCCAGCTCCCTTGCTTCCTTCTGGGTGAGCTCCCAGCTGGCGCCTTGGGTGGCCTCTAGCTCCAGGCGGATGGCTGCTGCAGCTGGGCCTCGTGGGCTTTGCTGGAGGTCTCCGCCGGAGGGAACCTCGCCCTGACCCGCGGTTGGCAGACGTTTGCTCGCACGCGTGGTCTCCGCCGCCGGTGCTCTCTGCACTTCAAGTTCGACGGCGATGCCACCCTCTACGTGAGGGTGTTTGGGGAAGATGGTCGCCATGTGGGGTGCTGCCCTGAAGACGACGACCGCGGCCGGGGACTCAGCCCCAGCAAGGACGGAGAGGGCAGCGCGCGGGCGGTTGGCGACGCCCGTGACTCCTCAAGCTTCACCAGCTCTTCTTCGGGTAGCGACCCTTCTAGCGGCGGTCGCGGCCAGCCTCCACGCCGTCGCGCCTGCTTGGAGGGCGGCAGCGGGTCTGCTCGCCGTCGCGCCCCGGTGAAGCACGAGAGGGAGTCCGTCTGAGCTCCGGAGGCGTCTCGAGTCTTCCAAGAGGGCCGGTGCGGGACGTGCTTCGCCTGCTTTTGTTCTTTCCTTTCTTTTCTCCTGCACAAAAAGACAACAATGTGTGGCCCCGTGGGGGCGCGTTTGGGTTAACGTCGTCAATCGTCGTACTGTTTTTGTTATCTGGGTATTGTTCCTTTCTGTTGTATGCCCATTCGCAAGTAATCCCTAGCCTCAGCCGCGGGGGCGACCGATCCAGGCCCTGTATTTGCGTCGTGGTGCCCGTGGGGCATGGTCCGGAGGGGTGCTCTGGTAGTGGACCCGGGCCGTGAAAAGTTGAGCGATAGGGGCAGGAACGCTCGCGAGGGCTCCCGGGGCTCCCGCCTCGCGAGCCCCCGTGCAAGAGAAATCGAGGCAGGAGAGCGAAAAAAGTCGAAGAACCACAGGTCAAAAGGCGGCGACAGTTTCGATAAAAACTCCAAATGGGAATGAACTAGCCAACTGCAGAAAGCAAATGAAAAAGCCGAGTCCGGCACCTAGTCTAGTCTTCGACGTCTTCTCATCAGCGCGGAGCTAAGTGCTGCCACTGGGCGTGAGAGGGAGCCCCAGGGCCTGAGGTCGGCACCCCTGAGACTCCGGGGCGTGTACAGCCCCAACTCATTATTACGTGAGAGTGTCACGGGCGGCGAGCTTGACAGGCGTTGGCCTTCTTCATAGGCTCCGGGCCTTTCTTCGGGGAAGAAAGCTTCACGGGTGTTGGCCCTCTTCACAGGCTCCGGGCCCTTTCCAAAACGTGACAGCTTCACAGGCATTCGCCTTCTTCACAGGCTCCGGGCCTTTTCCCAAAAGATGAGCTTCATAGGCATTTGCCTTCTTCACAGGCTCTGGGCCTTTTCCAAAAAGATGAGATTCACAGGCATTTGCCTTCTTCACAGGCTCTGGGCCTATTCCAAAAATATGAGCTTCACAGGCATTTGCCTTCTTCACAGGCTCTGGGCCTTTTCCAAAAAGATGAGCTTCACAGGCATTTGCCTTCTTCACAGGCTCTGGGCCTTTTCAGGGGTAAAACCTCCGGAGGTGCTGGATGTTCCACGCGTTCTGTACGGGTACTCCCTCCTGAGTCTCCAAGTGCACGGAGCCGGGCCTGGAAACATGAACAACCTTGAACGGGCCCTCCCACATAGGAGAGAGCTTTTGCAGTCACTCCCTGGAGAGGAATCGCCTGAGCATGAGGTCCCCTACCTCGAGAGTTCTGGGGCGGATGTTGCGGCAGTGGTATCGCCGGAGTGCCTGCTGGTACCTTGCCGCTCGCAGCACAGCTTCTCGGCGACGCTCCTCCCCCAGCACGAGGTCCGTCCCCTGCATGGCGTCCTGCTGCATCTCATCGAACGCCAGGACCCGCGTGGATCGACGCGTGACCTCGTGAGGGAGGACCGCTTCGGCTCCGTAGACCAGGAAGAAGGGGGTCTCCCCAGTCAGCTTGGTCGCGGTTGTGCGGATGGACCACATCACGGACTGAAGCTCGTCATACCAGCCTCTGCCGCAGGCCTCTAGTTTCTTCTTGAATGTCCTGGTCTTGAGGCCCCTCAGGATTTCTGCATTGGCCCGCTCGGCCTGGCCGTTGTTTCGGGGGTGCGCCACCGAAGCGTAGCATATCTGCGTTCCGAGGTTAGCACAATATGTTTTGAAAAGGTTATGGGTGAACTGCGAACCGTTGTTAGTGATGATGCGGTTCGGCACTCCGAACCGGCTCACGATGCCCTTGATGAACTTGACCGCAGAACCAGCAGGGATGGTGCGGAAAGCCTCGACTTCGGCCCACTTGGTGAACTTGTCCACGGCGACGTAGAGGTAGCGATAGCCCCCTGGCGCCCGAGGAAAAGGGCCCAGGATATCCAGCCCCTAGACCGCGAATGGCCATGTGAGGGGTATGGTTTGCAGACCTCCTGCGGCTGATGGATCTGCTTGGCATGGAATTGGCAGGCCTCGCAAGCCTTCACAAGTTCGACAGCATCACTGAGCGCAGTGGGCCAATAGAAACCACTGCAGAATGCCTTGCCAATGAGGGTCCGTGACGACAAATGATGCCCACAGTCCTCACCGTGTATATCTGCCAGCAGTTCCTTCCCTTGTTCCCTGGTGATGCAACGCAGAGACACATCGTTCGTTCGTTTCCGGTAGAGCTCTCCATCCATGATGCAGTACGCTGTGGCTTGCCGCGCCACACGCTCTGCCTCCTCCTCCTTCTCCGGCAAGGTCCCTTGCGTTAAGTAGCTCCTGAGCTCTGTGATCCAGCACCCCTCCTAAGGCTCCACCGTCAGGAGCAGGCGTGCTCCTGAGGCCGGGCCACAGGCTGGGGCTCCCGAGGCAGGTGGCCGAGGAAGCTCCACCCGAGGCTGTGCTGTGCTCGACAATGGTGGTAGGGCCGAAGGCTTGAAGAGCCATTCCTCAAAGACGCCCGACTCCTGGGGCAACCTCCTGGAGGCTCGTTTGGCGATGTCGTCGGCCTCTTGATTAGTGCCGTGGGGCACATGCTGTAGCTCCAACCCCCAGAACTGCTTCTCCATCCTGCGGACCTCCGCAAGGTAGGCCTCCATGTGCTCATCTCTTGGCTCGTACACCTTGTTGGATAAATTGACAAGGAGCTACGAATCACCCTTGATAGTAAGACGCTTCACTCCCAGGGCAGCGGCGGCCTTCAGGCCCGCTATCAGTCCCTCGTACTCTGCTATATTGTTGGAGACCTTCTCGCCTTGCTAGAAACAGAGCTGCACGGCGTAGTAGAGCTTGTCCTGAGTGGGAGATATGAGCACCACCCCAGCCCCAGCGCCCTGCCTGGAGAACGCTTCGTCGAAGTACATGACCCAGCCTTCTGGCGCCTCGCTTCCTGGGGAAAGGGATCGGTCCTCGCCGGCCCTGCGGCCCGGTGCCTCTGTCCATTCGGCCATGAAATTTGCCAGCGCGGCCCCCTTGATGACTCTGGTCGTGCTGAATTCGAGCTGGAATGCTTGCATTTCAATGTTCCACTCGGCGACCCTTCCAGCTGAGTTAGGGCTCCTGAGCACCCTTTCCAATGGGTATGCCGAGACAACCTTGATTGGATGACCCTGGAAGTAGTGCCGCAGCTTGCGCAAAGCCACCAGCAGCGCGAGGAGGAGCTTCTGCGGCATGGGGTACGGTGCCCTCGCATCCCATAACACCGTGCTGACGAAGTACACCGGGTGCTCGACGAGGCTTGGGGCGTCGGTGCTGGTGGCGTCCTCCGGAAGCCGTGGTCCCTCCTGAGGTGGTGGAGCCTCCCGAAGCTGGTTGCCTGGAGGAAGGGCCTCTCCCGCCCCTGGTGCGCTCCACTGCAGCGGCTGATCTTCCTCAGTCATGGTGGTGACTTCCGCGAGTCCCTTTTGATCCATCTTTGCCTTGGCATGGGTGGCTGCTATGGTCTTGGCCCGACGCTCCTCTCAAACTGCCACCAGGGCTGCGCTAGCGGAGTAGGGAGTGGCGGCGAGGTAGAGTACCAAGGGCTCTTGAGGGCGCGGGGCCACCATCACTGGAGGGCTGGTTAGGTATCTCTTGAGATCTTGGAGCGCCTTGTCGGCCTCTTCAGTCCATTCAAAGGGCCCCTTTTTCTTCATCAGCTGGAAGAAAGGTAGCGCCCGCTCCCCCAATCGGGAGATGAGGCGCCCCAGCGCCGTCAGGCTCCCCGTGAGCTTCTGCATTTCCCTGAGGGTCTTTGGTGGGCTCATGTCCTCAACTGCCTAGACCTTTTCTGGGTTGGCCTCGATGCCTCGGTGGGACACGTGGAAACCCAAGAGCTTGCCCGAGGGGACTCCAAACACACACTTCTCTGGGTTGAGTCGCAGACTCACTGCGTTGAGGCTCGCGAAGGTTTCCTCCAGGTCTTGTATTAGGGTCTAGGCCTCGGGAGACTTCACTACAATGTCGTCGACATAAGCCTCCACGTTCTTCCCGAGCTGCGGGCCCAAGGTGATGTGCATGAGCCGCTGAAAGGTTGCCCCCGCGTTGCGCAGTCCGAATGGCATGCATGTATAGCAGTACACCCCACACTGGGTTAGGAAGGCCGTCTTCTCCACATCTTCCACCGCCATCTTGATCTGGTGATACCCGGAGAAGGCATCCAAGAAGCATAACATGTCACACTCAGCGGTGGAATCGATGATCTGGTCGATGCGAGGGAGCGGGAACGGATCTTGCGGGCATGCTTTGTTGAGGTTGGCGAAGTCGACACACATGCATTCCTTTCCTCCTTTCTTTGGCACAACCACGGGGTTGGCCAACCAATCCGGGTATCGAACTTCGCAAATAACCCCCGCGGTTTCTAGCTTGCGGGTCTCTTGGACGATGAAGGCCTGCTTTTCAGTGGACTGCCTCCTCGCCTTCTGCTTCACGGGACGCACGTTGGGACACACGTTGAGGTGGTGCTCGATTACGCTCCATGGGATCCCTGCCAGCTGATCGGGCTCCCAGGCGAACACCTTCTTGTTTGCACGCAGGAACCTGACCAGGGCTTCCTCCTACTCAGGCTCGAGGTTGGCGCCTATGGTGAAAGTGGCATTAGTGGACCCGTCCTCGTCGACAGGTACCTGCTTGGTCTCCGCCTTGTCCTGGGTGAACAACTGCTTCTTCTTGGTCGGTGCAGCCCCCTTGGGCTTGGGGGTTTCGGCGTTGGC
This sequence comes from Triticum timopheevii, assembly GCA_963921465.1. Classification (NCBI taxonomy): domain Eukaryota; kingdom Viridiplantae; phylum Streptophyta; class Magnoliopsida; order Poales; family Poaceae; genus Triticum; species Triticum timopheevii. The sequence goes on from OY997266.1 coordinate 58,227,999, forward strand.
GGGCCGCGCCGCCGCCGCCGTATTGAGGGCGAGCTTGAGTACTCGTAGTGCGCCTTCGGTGTCCCCGGGCACGGTGAGGACGCCGTTGCTCCCGGGCATCTTCATGAGGTTGTACCCCGGGTGAGTCGCAGCCATGAATTTGGCCAATGCTGGATAGTCGAGGATGGCGTTGTAGGGGAGGCCGATGGGGGCGATGTCGAAATCGACCAGCTCCGTGCGGAAATTGTCGTAGGTGCCGAAAGTTACCGGAAGTCGGATCTGCCCCAAGGAGCTGGACGACCCGCCTCCGACGCCCGAGAAAGGCCGACTGGGTTGCAGCCGCTCCCGGGGTATGCAGAGGAGGTTGAAGGCCTCAACTGAGAGCACGTTGAGGCCCGCGCCACCATCGATGAGGGTCCTGGTGACGGCCACCTGGCAGATGGTGGGCGTGCAGAGCATGGGGAGCGCGCCCGAGCAGGCCGAGTTGGTGGGGTGGTCCTCAGAGTCGAAGGTCAGCCCGGCCGACGGCTCCGCCCGGCCTGAGGGAGCCCTCTGCCTCGTGGAGGCGGCGCCGACCCGGCGGACGAATGGCTTGACATGGCGGCTGGAGGGCGGGGCCTGCGAGCCGCCCAGGAGGGCCGCGACGACCGAGGGAGCCGGCGCTACGTGGTGGGTGAGGAAGAAGCTGCGCGGCTCCTCCCTAGAGGTGACTAGGGAACGGTGGGACGATGCTTGCTGCCCGTTCCCCGCCGGGCCGGTGGCGGTGTTGATGGCAGGTGACGGGGAATGACGAGGGCGCCCGCCGACGGGGGCCATCTGGGCGACATGGGAAGCGAGGGTGGCTTGGCGCTCGGCGCGAGCCCGTCGAGCGTCAGAAATGGATGCGGTGGTCGGAGAAGAATGAGACGACGGAAGGTAAATTCCGGCACACCCCTACCTGGCACGCCAAATGTCGGATTTCGGGTTCCGGTAGACCCTTGAGGTTCGAACACTGGGGTGCGCGCGGAGATTCAACCCTCTACCGGCTCGCTCCTCGCCGAATCGCTAGGATCTAAACTACCAAACAGAACAGCACAAGAGACACAAGATTTATACTGGTTCAGGCCACCATTGTGGTGTAATACCCTACTCCAGTGTGTGGTGTGGTGGATTGCCTCTTGGGCTTGATGATGAACCTTACAAGGAAGAACAGCCTCGCGAGGGTCTGTTCTTGGCTGGTGCAATGAACTGCTGGGAGGAGTTCAATCGCTCTATCTACTGGTTTCTTGGTGAGGATCCGGATTGCTAGGTCAGGTCCAGATGCCTCTACCCTGGGGGTGGCTAGCCCTATTTATAGGCAAAGTCCCTGGGCCTCTTCCCAAATATTGAGCGGGAAGGGCGCCAACAATTGGCCATTTTGAAGGGGAACAACGGGTACACTTATCCTGACTAAAGTTGGTCCTCGCCTGTCAAAGGCTCTGGTGGTGACGCCGGCTTGGGCTCCACAATGACTTCCATCCGGCCGTTGGGTTGGTCTTGGTCTTGTTGCACCGAAATGGACGCGTTTGCTTGATGCTCTCGCCTGCGCTTGCTCCCTTTGCACCAATGTCGGAGTAATGGGCCAAGGGTAGGCTAACCCGAGTCCCAGAACCTTTCAAGACATCGGGGCAGATTCCGCCCTCAAGAAACCTAAGACAAGCCGAGTCCCAGAGGCGACTCTCATCCAAGCCGAGTCCCAGAGGCGACTCTCATCCAAGCCGAGTCCCAGAGGCAACTCTCATCCAAGTCGAGTTCCAGAGGCGACTCCGTAGAAGCCGACTATGGGGAGTCGGCCCGCGACTCCCAACCACCCAGTGATTAAAGGCAAGCATGGCCATAGTGCGCCGTACTCGCAGGAGATCTCCGCCCGGCGCGGCACTGTTGCCATGCCAGCCCTGACATCAGCCCTTGGGGCGGGGCCCTGTACCCACGACCTCCTGTATGTACGGCCCGGGGACGGTGGGGCCTACCAGTAAGCGAGAGTATTGAAGACGGCGGGAGCGCCGAGAGTCGGACCCGCTGGGAGTCGGCCCCCTGGAGTGGGCCGGCCCCTCCCACGGGCCCCGCACGCCATTAACTAGATGCGACAGGGGAATGGCAATAGTGATCGCCCGTCAGGCGGCGGCACTGTCGCCACGACCCCACGACCAAGCCCGCGTCATTAGAAGCACGGCTACAGTAATCCGAAGCCGGCAAGACCCGCCCGCGGCGGACACGGGCTGGCACCCTCGTACCAGGCCTGTGGGCGGGACCCACCAGTCGGCGGGCCCCAGGAGTCGGCGGAGAAGACGGCACCTGAGAGACAGACGGCTGGGACCCGCACCCAGCCGGATTTACCATTGTAACCCTGGGGGGTAGGCCTATATAAACCCCCCAGGGCACCCATGCAAAGGGTTGGCATCCAGTAGCATTAGACAGAACACAAAGGAGGGAGAAAGCTAGCCTTGCCTTCTCCTTCCTCCAAAAACGGCTCTAGGAGCACCCTTGTATTCACTTTGCCTTAGTGATCATGCGGAGACCCCGCAGAGCAGCAGTAGGAGTGTTATCTCCTCGGAGAGCCCTGAAGCTGGGTAAGATCCGCCGGCATGCATGTCTTCGCCTCATCCCGTTTCCAGGCACCGGCGATGTTCTACTCGCCCCCACCATGATAAGCCATCCTTTGGCATATGTCGCACCCAACCCCCGACATTTGGCGCCCACCATGGGGCATGGTGCACTGTCGTCCGGGGATCTGTTCTGGACGGGAACCCTCTTCCTCCCTGGCGAGCGCAGCCAGCCAGGCTCGCCAGATGGAGTCTGCATCGACGCGCTGTGCGGCGCTGAGGCCGCCTGTGCAGCGAGCAGCCTCGCCGAACTCGTCGGCGAGGTTCGACTTTCCGACGAGCCTGCATCCGACGCAGGCACGGGTGGCCCCGAGAGTCTCCTCGCGGGCCTCCTCGACCAACTCCACGTTGCCGGCGAGCCTGCCGTGGACTTGGAGTCCGTACGCTCCACCGACCCGATGCTGGTCGACTCCGACACCGTGTCGCTTGACACTTTCCCCACCAACGTGGTGGTCTAAGATGAGCTGCTTCCTCACGAGGAGAGCTGCTGAAGCGCCGTCACGGAAGTGCTCGTCATCAGTCAGGATGAGCGCTCCGGTGAAGAAGCTCAGGACCCGCTCGTCGCGGCCCTGCAAGACCTAACTACGCCCATTCCAGAGGACGCAGACGCCGAGACGCTGGAGACATGCCGCCTTCAGATCATCGAAGGCGCCAAGAGGCTGGCAAGCATGAGGCGCTTGTCAGAAGCCTACCAGCGTGAAATGGATCGCGCCGTGGGCGGCTCGCCGGCTCCAACTGGGCCGAGCCGCCTAGGCACGGTCCGGCAGCGCGGCGCGACCATCGCCCACTTGTTCGGGGCTAGACGCCCCGTATACGCCACCCCTGCGGAGAACATCCGCGCTGCCCAAGCGGCGACTGACGAGCTGAAGAACTTCGAGGGCGAAGAGCGCCGCATGATGATGGAGCGAGTCCAGCAGCTCCTCGACGCGGTTGCTGCGCAGAACGCGGCCGGTGGCCGGGCGGATGCGCTGCAGCAACCGAATGACGACTTGCCCCCCCCCCCCCCCCGCCCCCCGCTGAGATCAAGGCGCGACATCTCGGACGCCGACTGGCGGAGTCCGTGGAAGGAAAGAAAAAGAGCCGGCTGCCAGTCACAGTCGGACTCGTATCACCATTGAGCGCGACCAAGACGGCCGGCCGAGAGCAGTGGAGCGGCGGGACGACTACCTGCCTCCCCCACCCAGAAGAGAACGGCGAGTTTTGCCGCCACCTGTTGAGCATCCGACTCTCGGTGGCCGCCTTGTCCGCCGAGAGGGAGTCGGAGAAAATGACGCCCGCCATCGGATCGACCGGCTCCACCGATCCCTGGCGCTGGAAGAAGAAGATGAGTTGGGTCCGCCTTGCTTTGGACCCCGCATCCGAGATGAGCCCTTCCCCAAGGGGTTCACGCTCCCTCGAGACACACCCAAGTACACCGGCTCTGTGAAGCCGGAAGACTGGCTGATTGATTACTCCACGGCCGTTAGTATAGCGAACGGCAACAAGCGAGTTGCCGTGAAGTACATTCCACTCATGCTCCAGGGCACGGCCTGGACATGGTTGAACAGTCTGAAGCCCCGCAGCATCAATAGATGGGTCGACTTCACCGAAGCCGTCATCCGCAACTTCACGAGCACGTACAAGCGACCTCCCAAGCCGCGCCAGCTTTCTTTGTGCGTGCAAGGCCCTGATGAGTCAACACGCGACTACCTCACGCGCTGGGGCGAGCTTCGAAACTCCTGCGAGGGCGTGCACGAGGTGCAGGCTATCGAGTACTTCACTGCCGGGTACCGAGAAGGCACCCTCCTCAAGCACAGGCTCCTCTGCGACAAGCCAGAAACCCTAGACGAACTGCTGATCATAGCAGACAAGTATGCCACAGCCGACTCCTCCATGAAGACAGAGATTCAAGTCAATGCGGCTGGCAAAGTGGCCCCTCAGGCTCCCAGAACTCCAGCTGGAGACACCAGTCGGCGGCAACAACAGAGCGACAACAAACGCAAGGCCCAACAGCCGACTTCCAATAGTCGGCAGGTTGCGACAGTCGAAGATCAACAGCCGGAGGGGCAGCCCCCGGCCAAACGGCAGAAGGGCGGCAAATCCAATTGGTTGCCGGCAGTTTCCTATGAGCAGACTCTGGATGGTCCCTGCAAGTTCCACAGCGGCGCGAAGCCGTCGAATCATACCACCCGAAAGTGCCACTGGCTCACCAGAATCGCCAAGGGAGACGGCCTCCTTCCTTCGCTGCCTGCTGGGCCGCCGCCTCCACCGCCGCCCCAGCAGCCGGCCGCTCGGCCAGTCGGCGCAGTGCAAGACGAGTATCCAGAAGAGCACGGAGCCTATGTGGTGTTCACCAGTGTGGCTGATGATCGGCGTAGCAGACGGCTGCAGCAGCAAGAAGTAAATGCGGTGGCAACAGACACTCCAGAGTTTATGCATTGGTCCCAGAGGCCTATCAGTTGGAGCAGAGCGGATCACCCAGAGGTGATGCCGAATCCGGGCTCCTATGCCCTGGTCCTAGGTGCCACCTTGGCCACTGATAGGCGAGCAGCCTGCTTCTCGAGAGTGCTGACAGACGAAGGCAGTAGCATGAACATCCTGTACAAAGATACTATGGAGAAGCTTGGGATCAAGCAAAGACAGATGCAGAGCAGCCGGACTGTGTTCCATGGTATTGTACCCGGCCTTTCCGGCTCACCAATCGGCAAGATCCTAATAGACGTCCTCTTCGGAGACAAAGATCATTTCCGCCGAGAGCCAGTCTGGTTTGAAGTAGTGGACCTAGAAAGCCCGTACCACGCGCTGCTTGGCCGACCTGCATTGGCCAAGTTCATGGCGGTTCCTCACTACGGCTACCTCAAGATGAAGATGTCGAGTTCCAAGGGAATTCTGACCGTAGCCGGCGACTACAGGAAGTCGTCCGCCTGCACGGCCGAGAGCAGCCGGCTGGCCGAGTCCCTGGTGATCGCAGCTGAGAAGCGGCTCCTTGATCGGGTCGTGGCGATGGCCGGAAAACAGCCAGAAATGTCGCCTGACCCCAAGGAGTCGGAAGCCGAAGGTTCGTTCAAGCCGGCCAAAGAGACCAAGAAGATACCCTTGGACCCGGAACACCCAGAGAGGTACGCTGTCATGGGTGCAAACCTTGAGAGAAAATAGGAAGGCGAGCTCGTTGATTTCCTCCGTGAGAATCGAGACATCTTTGCATGGTCCCCAAAAGACAGGCCAGGTGTACCGACGGAATTCGCCGAGCACAAGCTACATGTCAGGCCGGATGTGAAGCCCGTCAGGCAGCCCTTGCGCCGCCTGTCAGAAGAAAAGAGAAGAGTTGTTGGAGAAGAGATAGCCCGGCTTCTTGCAGTCGGCTTCATCATGGAAGTGTTTTTTCCAGAGTGGCTGGCAAACCCGGTTTTGGTGCTGAAGAAAAACAAGCAATGGCGGATGTGCATTGATTACACAAGCCTCAACAAGGCCTGCCCAAAGGATCCGTTTGCTCTGCCAAGAATCGATCAGGTGATAGACTCCACAGCCGAATGCGAGCTGCTGAGTTTCTTAGATGCATATTCAGGATATCACCAGATCGAGCTGAACCCGACAGACAGACTGAAGACCTCCTTCATCATGCCATTCGGAGCCTTCTGCTACCTGACGATGACGTTCGGCTTGAGGAATGCCGGCGCCACCTTCCAGCGCTGCATGCAGAAGTGCCTCCTCAAGCAACTCGGCAGAAATGCCCATGTCTACGTGGATGATGTGGTGGTGAAGACAGAGAAGCGTGGGACGCTGCTAGAGGACCTAAGGAGACCTTTGAGAACCTGCACCGATTCCAGATCAAGCTCAACCCTGAAAAGTGCGTTTTCGGAGTACCAGCCGGCCAACTCCTTGGCTTCCTGGTCTCTGAACGCGACATAGAGTGCAACCCCGTGAAGATCAAGGCCACCAAGAGAATGTAAGTACCCAGCCGACTGTTAGATGTGCAGAAGTTCACTGGCTGCTTGGCGTCCATCAGCCGATTCATTAGTCGGCTGGGCGAAAGGCTCTCCCTTTGTATCAATTGATGAAGAAGACCACCTTTTTTGAGTGGAATCACAAGGCAGATGAAGCATTTTTCCAGCTGAAGAAGATGTTGACTACTCCCCCTGTGTTGGCGGCTCCGACTCCTAAAGAGCCCATGCTCCTGTACATCGCCGCCACCAGCCGAGTAGTCAGCACAATCATCGTAGTCGAACGAAAAGAGGAAGGCAAGGCGCTCCCTGTCCAGAGACCGGTATATTACCTGAGCGAGGTACTGTCGACCTCCAAGCAGAACTACCCCCACTACCAGAAGATGTGCTACGGTGTGCATTTCGTCGCCAAGAAGCTGAAGCCTTACTTTCAAGAGCATCCAATCACTGTGGTTTGCACGGCTCCGCTGGCCGAGATCATTGGAAGCCGAGACGCCTCTGGCCGAGTAGCCAAATGGGCCATAGATCTGGCTCCTTACACCATCTACTACCAGCCACGCACCGCCATCAAGTCGCAAGCACTGGCCGACTTCCTCGTCGACTGGGCCGAGACCCAGTACCTGCCGCCAGCGCCCGACTCCACACATTGGCGGATGCATTTCAACGGCTCCAAGATGCGCACCGGCCTGGGAGCCGGCGTCGTCCTCACCTCCCCCAAAGGAGACAAGCTCAAGTACGTGCTGCAGATCCACTTCGCTGCTTCCAACAACGTCGCCGAATACGAGGCGCTCATTCACGGACTCCGGCTTGCCAAAGAGCTTGGCATTCGCCGGATTTTGTGCTATGGCGACTCCGATTTGGTGGTCCAGCAGTCATCTGGCGACTGGGACGCCAAAGATGCAAACATGGCGAGCTACCGTTTCCTGGTGTAGCAGCTCAGCGGATACTTCGAGGGGTGCGAGTTCCTTCACGTATCAAGGAACGACAACGATCAAGAAGACGCCTTGGCACGAATCGGCTCCACCCGCCAAGCAATACCGTCCGACGTCGCTCTTCAGCACCTCCTTAAGCCGTCTATCAAGCCTTCACTAGAATCAGACTCCATCTTTGTGCCGGCTCATCCCAAAGAAGTCGGATCCGACCCAAGAGCGCCAGCAGACGGCCCGAAGAAAATTACAGTTGAAGCCAGCCCGGCGACTTCAGAGCCCGGCCCGGGGACTGCGCTACTCGGCCCGGGGACTGCACCAGTCGGCCTGGGGGCTGCGCCAGTTGGCCTGGGGACTTCGTCAATCCAGCAAACGGCCGCAGCCTCCAGCCTGCCGCCTCCTAGCCCAGCCACCCTTGTCCAAGTCGCTGCGGTGGCGGTTGAAGAAATAGCAGCACCCTCGTGGGCGCAGCCCATCCTCAAGTTTCTAGTAAACAAAGAGCTGCCAACTGATGAGATCTTGGCTCGGCAAGTGCAACGCCGAGCGGCAGCATACACCATAATCAACAGAGAGCTAGTCAGGCGTATTGTCACTGGTGTCTACCAGTGCTGCGTAGAGCCAGAACAAGGCCAAGCAATTCTCAGAGACATTCATCAGGGCGAGTGCAGCCACCACGCAGCCTCAAGAGCACTCGTCGCCAAAGCCTTTCGGCACGGTTTCTTCTGGCCGACTGCCCTGGAAGAGGCTAAAGAGTTAGTCCAAAAATGCAAAGGGTGCCAGAAGTTCCGCTCCGAGCCACTTCAGCCGGCTTCCGCGCTGAAGACAATCCCCATCGCCTGGCCCTTTGCAGTTTGGGGCCTGGACATGGTGGGACCATTCAAGACGGCCCGAGGCGGCCTAACCCATCTGCTTGTCGCGGTGGACAAGTTCACCAAGTGGATAGAAGCAAAGCCCATCAAGAAGTTGAACGGTCCGACTGCAGTGACTTTCATCACCGACATCACGGTGCAGTATGGCATACCGCACAACATCATCACCGACAACGGCACAAATTTCGCCAAAGGCGCCTTGGCTCGTTTCTGCGTGACACAGGGCATCCGACTGGACTTAGCGTCCGTTGCCCATCCGCAGTCAAACGGCCAGGTGGAGCGAGCAAACGGCCTCATCCTGTCCGGCATCAAGCCTCAACTGGTCGAACCACTCGAACGTTCGGCCGGCTGTTGGCTTGAGGAGCTGCCAGCCGTCCTCTAGAGTCTGCGTACGACTCCAAACAAGTCAACTGGCTTCATGCCTTTTTTCCTCGTCTACGGTGCCGAAGCCGTCATCCCTATGGACATAGAGTTCGACTCTCCACGAGTCACCATGTACACCAAAGAGGAAGCTGAAGAAGCACGTCAAGACGGCGTCGACCTGCTGGAAGAGGGTCGGCTGTTAGCACTCAGCCGGTCCGGCATCTACCAGCAGAGTCTGCGCTGATACTACAACCGAAAGGTCAGGCCGAGATTGTTTCAAGAGGGCGACCTTGTGCTCCGGCTGATTCAGCGAACAGCCGGCCAGCACAAGTTGTCGGCGCCTTGGGAAGGCCCCTTCATCATCAGCAAAGTGCTGGGCAACGGCTCCTACTACCTAATCAACGCTCAGAAGCCTCGAGCGCGCAAGAGGGACGACTCTGGCAAGGAGTCAGAACGGCCATGGAACGCAAATCTTCTCCGAATATTTTACAGTTAAGGCAGTATGTGCCACGCTATCCTTTTTGTTAAAGTACCGAGACTTTGGGCTCCCGAGACGAGCTCGGGGACTGCCCTTTTTGTTATCTGTATGATAAGAATTATGCCTCCGAGTATGCTACTCTTTTGTCATGTCGCTTGGCACCGGGTTCGACTAGTCGGCCCGGGGACTTGCCGTCTTGCGCTATGAAATGCTTCCTGCAGTCGGACAAGTAGTGTGCTGCGCTCAAGCCGTCTCCTATCGAAAGCCGCAGCTTGCAGAGCGACTGCTGGTAGGCGGAGAACAAGCAAGAACGAGCGCACACACGAAAAAATGGCTAAGGACCCAAAGCGTATGCATAGCCCAAGCCGGCTCCCAGCCTCTCTCTGCAGAGCCGACTCTCGAGAAGTCGGCTAACCGCCTTCTGTCCCACTTGTTAAAAAGCTCTAAAAAGGCGAATTACTTGCCTTCCCTAAAAGTAGCCAAGCATTTGACTTGCGGCAGTCCACGGAGCGGCTGTCCGTCTGGCAAAGCAGCGACTATAGAAAGGCGGCAAAGGAAAAAGTCAAAAGAGCAATAAGAAAGAAAAGATAGAAGGCAGATAGATATTTACATAAGCAAAGGCCTCTGGCCGAGTTCAAAATACACCCCGCGGGTGGAATTGTGCAAATTAACAAGTTCTTCAAAGACTATGAAAACAGATAAAGAAAGGACAAGACGGCAGCCTAAGGAGCAGCAGACGGGTTCGGCGGGTCGGCGGAGACGGCGGTGTCAGGCACTGGGGCGGCCAGCTGGGCAGTCTCGGCTTGATCGCCTCCGGCGGCAGCCGGCCCAGTTGGACGCGGCTCGTTGCTGGAGGCACGATCGAGCTGAGGCTGATCGTCCGCCCTGTCCTCTGGCGCCTCCGTCTCGTCTTCGTCCCCCGCCTCATCTTCCTCCTCGGTGCTGGAGCCGATCACCTCCGCCGAGTCCTCGTCGTAGTCGGGGTTCATCCCGAACCACTCCGAAGGCACCTCCTCACCGTTCGCGGTCCGCTCGGGAACGAAGACGCTGGTGTCGGTGTAGTCGGCGATTGCCGCCGCGCGCTCGATGAGGGCGCCTTCCACAGCCGCCAGTTCTGCCTGGTCCTCTGACCGGAACGCAGCCAGCCGGTCCAGGTCCAGCCCTGGATACCAAGCCTTGATGAATTCCAAGGCCCGGCGCGCTCCAGCCCGGGCCGAGGAACCCTTCCAAGCCTCAAGATGACCGGCCGCGACCTCCAGCCAGTCGGCAGTTCGACTGGCGGTGCGCAGAGCCGGCATGCGTAGCCACAGGGCGGAGATCGCCTGGGACCCGGCACGTTGAAGCCGGCGCAGTAGCTGATGAGCCGTCCGCAGACGGGTCTCGATGCTCAGCAGCTGCTCGTCGACGGTCAGGGGGGCGTTGGCGGCGATCTCCTCGCCATTCGCCCTCCGCGCCTCGCGATTAGCCTCGATGGCTCGATTGACCGCCTGCGAGTGGCCAGGGAAGAAATCTGCCCAAAACAGAAAGAGGCAGAGAGAAAATCAACAGTCGGCCTGACTTACAGTCGGCAGCTCAAGAAAAAAAGAGAGAGAAAACTCACCATCGACAATGTCCTTGATCTCATGGAAGCTGGAAGTCAGCATCGCCTCCCTGTCGGTCCAGGAGGAGCGCTCCATCTCAAACTCGGCCAGGAGAGCGGCCTCTTTCTTCCCCGCCTCATCCCGGGCCGCCTTCAGCAGCTCCTTCTGCTCCGCCAACTGCTCGGCCAGCAAGTCGTGCTCTTTGGCGAGCTTGCCACACTCCTCCTCCTTGGCACGAAGGGCCGTGCTGACTTCGCCCAACTGTTCCTGAAGAGCGGCATTGGCCTCTGAAAAACAAAGAGAAAAGTCGTTAAGTCATCAGCAGCAAAGGTTGCTGGGAAGATCCGGCCCGACTGCTCAGCAGTCGGCCCGAATCTCGGGGACTACAGCCCGCGGGTGCGCCAGCGCACCCCCGCGGAAAAGAAGAAGAACTTACTTCGGCTCTCCGACAAGTCGGCAGTCCGCTTCTCCAGCCGCTCAACATTTCGGTTGTAGGCAGTGGCGCGGAGGTTGTGGTATTCCTGAGACAAAAAACCAGACAAAGACAAAATGAGGAACTCGCTAGATTGATTTCCGGGCCGCCTGCGCAGCAGCCGGCCCGAAACTCGGGGACTACACCCAGTGGGTGCGCTGGCGCGCCCCACAGAGAAGAATGAGAAAAGGCGAAGTCAAAAAGAAAAACGTACTCGGATAGACGCCCGCGACGCTAGATGCGCCCTGGTGCAGCCCTGGATGGCGTCTCCTTCAGCCCGCAGCTTCGCCTGCACATCCAGGATTGCCTGGTTCAGCGGACCGTCGCCGCCTCCTCGCACCCATCCAGTAGGCGCAGCACCTGATGCCTCAGCATCTGGAATGGCCGAGCTAGCAGCGCCGGCTTCCAAGGGGCGCGGCGCCGAGACCGCCTTCGCAAGACAGCGGCGCGCCGGTGAGGCGACTTGGAGAAGCAGCCTCGCCACTGCCTCGTCTTCAGGCGGTGGCACTGGAGGGCCCGACTGCTGCTTGCCGTGCGGCGGAGGTGGCGAGGCCGTGCCCGACGCAGAGGCCTCAACTCTGTCCCTCTCCACGATGGAGTGCTCCCCACCGACTTCTCCAGTCTGCCCCGTGAACTCCGGGGGCGGCGATGCAGAGCTCAGCGGGACGACAAGCAATGCCGACTGGCGGCGTGCGGCCTCCTCGGCCCGCTATTTGGCCGCGGCGGCGGCTTCGGCCTCCGCCAGCTTCTTCTGTGCGGAGGCCGCCACCTTCTTGGCCTCCGCCTTCTCCAGACGGTCGGCCTCTTCATCGTCGCGCTTCTCCTGCGCGTTGCGCTCCGTCGCCTCCCGGAGGTCGGCGGCGGGGTCAATCCGCCGGGTATTGGCAGACGTCTCGGCCGACCCCATGACAGAGGGGACGGCGACCCTCTCAAGAGAAACAGGGGCCCTGAAACAGAAAGCAGAATGAAAAAGACTCAGAACAGATCCGTCCAAAGAAACAAGAGCAAGCGATAGTCAGCACTTACGCAGAGACCAGCGGCGGCTTCTTCACTTCCGTGCGGAAGCGGTTGGCCTTCGCGACCACCTCCTCCCGCTTGGTCGCGGCGGCCGCTCCCTTGAACTTTTTCGGCCGACCACCGAGCGAACTCGGCACGGCCCTGATGCTTCTTCACGCCGACTTGACCGGCCAAGCCGGCGGAGGAACTCGCGCCTGGATGGCCGGCTTTCAGTTGACGGCGCGGGACAACCTCGCCGTCGCCCTCGTCCTCTGGCCAGTCAGCGAAGGTCGCCAAGGGCTGGAGTCTGCCTTCCGCCCCTCTTCCCCCGCCTTCGGCGTCGTCTTCCATCGCTGCCGCCCCCAGGTCAGGGTCGTCGATGTCGCTCTCCGCACGGTCTGGAGCGAACTCGTGGGGCTGCCCGGTGGCGCCGGCTGCGGGCTGGATGAGGGGGTTCCGACTCAGAAAACCAAGAAGATCAGAAGTCGGATTCGGCTAGAAGATCAGAAGTCGGATTCGGCTATGGAGAAAAATAGAAACAAAAGATTTGACTTACCACAGGCGGGGGGTTGGCTCGCGAGTACGGCTCCTTGCCGAACTGCCAGTCTTCTGCGAGTTCGCAGTTCACGATGTGGTTCACCATGTTCGCCACCTCCGCGTGGGGCATCTCCCAGGTGCTCATCCGGCTCGGGTCTCGTTGGTCGCTCATCTGGCAGATCAGATGAGGTCGGCCTTGGAGTGGGAGGACTCGGCGCGCCACGAAGGCGGCCAGCAAGTCAGCCCCGACCAAGCCTTCCGACCACGGCAGCACTCGGAGTCGGGCGACGGCGGCGGTGCCGGCAGGAGACAACGTCTTGGCCCAATTCGACCAGCTGGGAAGCCTCCCAGCCGGTGCGCCGGCTTCATAGTGCGGCAGGTTGACCCAGTCGCCTTCTGTGGCGACGTTCTTCACGTAGAAGTACGAACGCTGCCACATCTTCACCGACTTGATCAGCGCGATGGAGGGAAAGGGGTTGTCGGCGGTCGACCTACGCATGGCGATGAAGGCGCCGCACTGGGCCGGTATGCCGGCGACGTGCGTGCCGAGCTTCGATTGGAAGAACTCCCCCCACAGCTCAAGGGTGGGGAGAACACCGAGAAAACCCTCGCACAGGGTGGCGAAGGCGGCCAGCAGCACCACCGTGTTCGGGGTGAGGTGGTGCGGCTAGAGTCCGTTGAACTCCAAGAACGAGCCGAGGAAGCCGCTCGCCGGCAGGCCCATGCCGCGCATGAGGTGCGAGCGGAAAATGACCCGCTCGCCCCCCTCCGGCGCCGGTGTTATCTCCCCCGCCGGAGCGGCGCGGGCTCGCACCAGGTGCGCGCCGGGGAGCCGGCGCGTCCTGCGGAGGTGCTCGATGGCGTCGTCGTCCACCTGGGAACCATCCCACACGCCGGAGCGGACAGCAGAGGCCGCGGCGGAGGAAGAGCTCATCGCTGCGGAGTGGTGCGGCGTGGTGCGACGAAGGCAAGAAGAAGGAGAGGCAGGAGGAAGCAGGGGAAGCAGGGAGGAACGAGCGCACGCCCCGCCGTCCCGCTTCCCCCGCCTATTTATAGTCTCAAAGGCTGAGAAGCCGATGGGGAGGCGTGGGGATTAACTGCGCGCGAGCCCCCACGCCCCCACGATTAAACCCACGAAGTTACTGTGCGCAGTAACAATGTGGGGAGCCCAACCACCCGCCCGGCCACAGCAGATTCGTTCGCGTGCCGAGGCGTGGTAGTGGCGGGCCCCGCCTGACGGCCTGTCCCGTCGCGCGCGTGGGCAGGCAGACTGCCCCTGCCACGTGGCCCCGCGCGACGGGCCGCGGTGGGCGACCGCGGGAAGCGTATCAGGCACGCCGCCTAGTTCCCGCCGCGACGTTTGAAACACCTCAAGGAGCAAGTCGGCCCTCGGCGAATCCGACTCCAGCCAGTCGGCCTGAGCGTGATGGCTCCAGAGAATCCGACTCCATCCAATCGGCTTGGAGGAAGGCGGCCATGAAAGCTTGCTTTCCCACATCTGAAGAATGAAACTACAGAGGCACACGGCGAATCAACCTCGGAGCCTCACCAGCTTCGGTGACTACTGTCGGAGTAATGGGCCACGGGTAGGCTAACCCGAGTCCCAGAACCTTTCAAGACATCGGGGCAGATTGCGCCCCTCAAGAAACCTAAGACAAGCCGAGTCCCAGAGGCGACTCTCATCCAAGCCGAGTCCCAGAGGCGACTCTCATCCAAGCCGAGTCCCAGAGGCGACTCTCATCCAAGCCGAGTTCCAGAGGCGACTCCGAAGAAGCCGGCTATGGGGAGTCGGCCCGCGACTCCCAACCACCCAGTGATTAAAGGCAAGAATGGCCACAGTGCGCCGTGTTGGAGAACGTAGTAATTTCAAAAAATTTCCTATGCACACGCAAGATCATGGTGATGATATAGCAACGAGAGGGGAGAGTGTTCGTCCACGTACCCTCGTAGACCGTAAGCGGAAGCGTTAGCACAACGCGGTTGATGTAGTCGTACGTCTTCACGATCCGACCGATCCAAGCACCGAACGTACGGGGCCTCCGAGTTCAGCACACGTTCAGCTCGATGACGATCTCCGGCCCTCCGATCCAGCAAAGGCTCCGGAGATGAGTTCCGTCAGCACGACGGCGTGGTGACGATGATGATGTTCTTCCGGCGCAGGGCTTTGCCTAAACTCCACGACGATATGACCGAGGTGGAATATGGTGGAAGGGGGCACCGCACACGGCTAAGGAACGATCTGTAGATCAACTTGTGTGTCCATGGGGTGCCCCCTACCCCCGTATATAAAGGAGTGGAGAAGGGGAGGGCCGGCCCTCTTCTATGGCGCGCCCTAGGGGAGTCCTACTCCCACCGGGAGTAGGATTCCCCCTTTCCTAGTCCAACTAGGAGTCCTTCCATGTATTAGGAGTAGGAGACAAGGAAGGGGAAGAGAGAAGGGAAGGAAGGAGGGGGTGCGGCCCCTCCCCCTAGTCCAATTCGGACTAGGCCATGGGGGGGCGCGCGGCCTGCCCTAGGCAGCCCCTCTCTCTTTCCCGCAGGGCCCAATAAGGCCCAATACTTCTCCCCGGCGAATTCCCGTAACTCTCCGGTACTCCGAAAAATACCCGAATCACTCGGAACCTTTCCGAACTCCGAATATAGTCATCCAATATATCGATCTTTACGTCTCGACCATTTCGACACTCCTCGTCATGTCCCCGATTTCATCCGGGACTCCGAACTCCTTCGGTACATCAAAACTCATAAACTCATAATATAACTGTCATCGAAACCTTAAGCGTGCGGACCCTACGGGTTCGAGAACTATGTAGACATGACCTAGAACTATTCTCGGTCAATAACCAATAGCGGGACCTGGATGCCCATATTGGCTCCTACATATTCTACGAAGATCTTTATCGGTCAAACCGCATAATAACATACGTTGTTCCCTTTGTCATCGGTATGTTACTTGCCCGAGATTCGATCGTCGGTATCCAATACCTAGTTCAATCTCGTCACCGGCAAGTCTCTTTACTCGTTCTGTAATGCATCATCCCGTAACCAACTCATTGGTCACATTGCTTGCAAGGCTTATAATGATGTGCATTACCGAGAGGGCCCAGAGATACCTCTCCGACAATCGGAGTGACAAAACCTAATCTCGAAATACGCCAACTCAACATGTACCTTCGGAGACACCTGTAGTACTCCTTTATAATCACCCAGTTACGTTGTGACGTTTGGTAGTACCCAAAGTGTTCCTCCGGTAAACGGGAGTTGCATAATCTCATAGTTACAGGAACATGTATAAGTCATGAAGAAAGCAATAGCAACATACTAAACGATCAAGTGCTAAGCTAACGGAATGGGTCAAGTCAATCACATCATTCTCCTAATGATGTGATCCCGTTAATCAAATGACAACTCTTTTGTCCATGGCTAGGAAACATAACCATCTCTGATAAACAAGCTAGTCAAGTAGAGGCATACTAGTGACGCTATGTTTGTCTATGTATTCACACATGTATTATGTTTCCGGTTAATACAATTCTAGAAAAAAATAATAAACATTTATCATGAAATAAGGAAATAAATAATAAGTTTATTATTGCCTCTAGGTCATATTTCCTTCAGTCTCCCACTTGCACTAGAGTCAATAATCTAGATCACATTACCATGTGATTAACATCGATAGTTCACATCATCATGTGATTAACACCCATAGTTCACATCGCCATGTGACCAACGCCCAAAGGGTTTACTAGATTCAGTAATCTAGTTCACATCGCTATGTGATTAACACCCAAAGAGTACTAAGGTGTGATCATGTTTTGCTTGTGAGAGAATCTTAGTTAACGGGTCTTTCACATTCAGATCCGTTATGTATTTTGCATTTTTTTATGTCTACAACGCTCTGCACGGAGCTACTCTAGCTAATTGCTCCCACTTTCAATATGTATCTAGATCGAGACATAGAGTCATCCAGATCGGTGTCAAAACTTGCATCGATGTAACCCTTTACGACGAATCTTTTGTCACTTCCATAATCGAGAAACATATCCTTATTCCACTAAGGATAATTTTGACCGCTGTCCAGTGATCTACTCCTAGATCACTATTGTACTCCCTTGCCAAACTCAGTGTAGGGTATACAATAGATCTGGTACACAGCATGGCATACTTTATAGAACCTATGGCCAAGGCATAGGGAATGACTTTCATTCTCTTTCTATCTTCTGCCGTGGTCGGGTTTTGAGTCTTACTCAATTTCACACCTTGTAACACAGGCAAGAACTCTTTCTTTGACTGTTCCATTTTGAACTACTTCAAAATTTTCTTGTCAAGGTATGTACTCATTGAAAAAACTTATCAAGCGTCTTGATCTATCTCTGTAGATCTTGATGCTCAATATGTAAGCAGCTTCACCGAGGTCTTTCTTTGAAAAACTCCTGTCAAACACTCCTTTATGCTTTGCAGAATAATTCTTCGTTATTTCCGATCAACAATATGTCATTCACATATACTTATCAGAAATTTTGTAGTGCTCCCACTCACTTTCTTGTAAATACAGGCCTTTCCAAAAGTCTGTATAAAACCATATGCTTTGATCAACTCATCAAAGCGTATATTCCAACTCCGAGATGCTTGCGCCAGTCCATTGATGGATTACTGGAGCTTGCACACTTTGTTAGCACCTTTAGGATTGACAAAACCTTCTGGTTGTATCATATACAACTCTTCTTTAATAAATCCATTAAGGAATGTAGTTTTGACATCCATTTGCCAGATTTCATAAAATGGGGCAATTGCTAACATGATTCAGACAGACTTAAGCATCGATACGATTGAGAAAATCTCATTGTATTCAACATCTTGAACTTGTCGAAAACAATTTTACGATAAGTCGAGCTTTGTAAATAGTAACACTACTATCAGCATCTGTCTTCCTTTTGAAGATCCATTTATACAATATGGCTTGCCGATCATCGGGCAACTCCACCAAAGTCCACACTTTGTTCTCATACATGGATCCCATCTCAGATTTCATGGCCTCAAGCCATTTTGCGGAATCTGGGCTCATCATCGCTTCCTCATAGTTCGTAGGTTCATCATGGTCTAGTAACATGACTTCCAGAACAGGATTACCGTACCACTCTAGTGCGGACCGTACTGTGGAAGACCTACGAGGTTCTGTAATAACTTGATATGAAGTTTCATGATCATCATCATTAGCTTCCTCACTAATTGGTGTAGGAATCACTCGAACTGATTTCAGCGATGAACTATTTTCAAATTCAGGAGAAGTTACAATTACCTTATCAAGTTCTACTTTCTTCCCACTCACTTCTTTTGAGAGAAACTCCTTCTCTAGAAAGGATCCATTCTTAGCAACAAATGTTTTTGCCTTCGGATCTGTGATAGAAGGATTACCCAACAGTTTCCTTTGGGTATTCTATGAAGACGCACTTCTCCGATTTGGGTTCGAGCTTATCGGTTGAAAAACTTTTTCTCATAAGCATCGCAACCTCAAACTTTAAGAAACGACAACTTGGGTTTCTTGCCAAACCACAGTTCATAAGGTGTCATCTAAACGGATTTTAGATGGTGCGCTATTTAACGTGAATGCAGCTGTCTCTAATGCGTAACCCCAAAACGATATTGGTAAATCAGTAAGAGACATCATAGATTGCACCATATCTAATAAAGTGCGGCTACGATGTTTGGACACACCATAACGTTGTGGTGTTCCAGGTGGCGTGAGCTATGAAACTATTTCACATTGTTTTAATTGAAGACCAAACTCGTAACTCAAATATTCATCTCCACGATCAGATCGCAGAAACTTTATTTTCTTGTTATGATGATTTTCCACTTCACTCTGAAATTCTTTGAACCTTTCAACTATTTCAGACTTATGCTTCATCAAGTAGATATACCCATATCTGCTCAAATCATCTGTGAAGGTCAGAAAATAACGATACTTGCCACGAGCCTTCATACTTATTGGTCTGCATACATCAGTATGTATTATTTCCAATAAGTCAGTAACTCGTTCCATTGATCCGAAGAACGGAGTTTTAGTCATCTTGCCCAAAAGGCACGGTTCACAAGCATCAAATGACTCATAACCAAGTGATACCAAAAATCCATCTTTATGGAGTTTCTTCATGCGCTTTATACCGATATGACCTAAACGGCAGTGCCATAAATAAGTTGCACTATCATTATTAACTTTGCATCTTTTGGCTTCAATATTACGAATATGTGTATCACACGATCGAGATCCAACAAACCATTTTCATTGGGTGTATGACCATAGAAGGTTTTATTCATGTAAACAGAACAACAATTATTCTCTAACTTACATGAATAACAGTATTGCAATAAATATGATCAAATCATATTCATGCTCAACGCAAACACCAAATAACACTTATTTAGGTTTAACACTAATCCTGAAAGTATAGGGAGTGTGCAATGATGATCATATCAATCTTGGAACTATTTCCAACACACCTCGTCACTTCACCCTTAACTAGTCTCTGCAACTCCCGTTTCGAGTTACTAATCTTAGCAACTGAACTAGTATCAAATACTGAGGGGTTGCTATAAACACTAGTAAAGTACACATCAATAACATGTATATCAAATATACTTATGTTCACTTTGCCATCCTTCTTATCCGCCAATCACTTGGGGTAGTACCTCTTCCAGTGACCAGTCTCTTTGCAGTATAAGCACTTAGTCTCAGGCTTAGGACCAGACTTGGGTTTCTTCACTTGAGCAGAAACTTGCTTGCCATTCTTCTTGAAGTTCCCCTTCTTTTCCTTTTGCCTTTTTCTTGAAACTAGTAATCTTGTTAACCATCAACACATGATGCTCTTTTCTTGATTTCTACCTTCGCCGATCTCAACATCGCGAAGAGCTCAGGAATAACTTTCTTCATCCCTTGCATATTATAGTTCATCACGAAGTTCTAGTAACTTAGTGATGGTGACTAGAGAATTCTGTCAATCACTATCTTATCTGGAAGATTAAGTCCCACTTGATTCAAGCGATTGAAGTACCCAGACAATCTGAGCACATGCTCACTAGTTGAGCGATTCTCCTCCATCTTTTAGCTATAGAACTTGTTGGAGATTTCATATCTCTCAACTCGGGTATTTGATTGAAATATTAACTTCAACTTCTGGAACATCTTATATGGTCCATGACGTTCAAAAACGTCTTTGAAGTCCCGATTCTAAGCCGTTAAGCATGGTGCACTAAACTATCAAGTAGTCATCATATTGAGCTTAGCTAAACGTTCATAACGTCTGCATCTGCTCCTGCAATAGGTCTGTCACCTAGCGGTGCATCAGAGACATAATTCTTCTGTGCAGCAATGAGGATAAACCTCATGTCACGGATCTAATCCGCATCATTGCTACTAACATCTTTCAACACAGTTTTCTCTAGGAACATATCAAAATAAACATATGAAAGCAACAACGCAAGCTATTGATCTACAACATAATTTGCAAAATACTACTAGGACTAAGTTCATGATAAATTAAAGTTCAATTAATCATATTACTTGAGAACTCCCACTTAGATAGACATCCCTCTAATCCTCTAAGTGATCACGTGATCCAAATCAACTAAACCATGTCCGATCATCACGTGAGATGGAGTAGTTTCAATGGTGAACATCACTATGTTGATCATATCTACTATATGATTCATGCTCGACCTTTCGGTCTCCGTGTTCCGAGGCCATATCTGTATATGCTAGGCTCGTCAAGTTTAACCTGAGTATTCCGCGTGTGCAACTGTTTTGCACCCGTTGTATTTGAACGTAGAGCCTATCACACCCGATCATCGCGTGGTGTCTCAGCACGAAGAACTTTCACAACGGTGCATACTCAGGGAGAACACTTCTTTATAATTAGTGAGATATCATCTTAAAATGCTACCATCAAACAAAACATAATAAGATGTATAACAGATAAACATCATATGCAATCAAAATATGTGACATGATATGGCCATGATCATCTTGCGCCTTTGATCTCCATCTCCAAAGTACTGTCATGATCTCTATCGTCACCGGCATGACACCATGATCTCTATCTTGATCTATATCAATGTGTCATCACATGGTCGTTGAGGGAGTCCTGGACTAGGGGGTGTCCGGACAGCCGGACTATCATTATCCGCCGGACTCCAAGACTACGAAGATACAAGATTGAAGACTCCGTCCCGTGTCCGGATGGGACTTTCCTTGGCGTGGAAGGCAAGCTTGGCAATACTGATATGTAGATCTCCTACCATTGTAACCGACTCTGTGTAACCCTAGCCTCCTTCGGTGTCTATATAAACCGGAGGGCTTTAGTCCGTAGGACAACATACATTACAACAATCATACCATAGGCTAGCTTCTAGGGTTTAGCCTCCTTGATCTCGTGGTAGATCCACTCTTGTACTACCCATATCATCAATATTAATCAAGCAGGACGTAGGGTTTTACCTCCATCAAGAGGGCCCGAACCTGGGTAAAAACATCGTGTCCCTCGTCTCTTGTTACCATCCGCCTAGACGCACAGTTCGGGACCCCCTACCCGAGATCCGCCGATTTTGACACCGACATTGGTGCTTTCATTGAGAGTTCCTCTGTGTCATCACCGATAGGCTTGATGGCATCTTCAACCAGCAACGCTGTCCAGGGTGAGACTTTTCTCCCCGGACAGATCTTCGTATTCGGCGGCTTCGCACTGCGGGCCAATTCACTTGGCCATCTGGAGCAGATCGAAAGCTACGCCCCTGGCCGTCAGGTCAGATTTGGAAGCTTAAACTTCACGCCCGATGTCCACGGAGAGTTGATCTTCGACGGACTCGAGCCACAGCCAAGCACGCCGCACTGTGACGACGGGCATGATCTAGCTCTGCCACCGAACAGTGCCTTGGTGGCCGCATACGGGTCCTCTTCGGCCATTAGCCCAGAGCTGATCGCCCAGATCGAGGGCCGGTGGATAGACGCCGCCCTGGGGGCTTCAACATCCACGGCGATGGAGCCGAACACTAATCTTGTCCCCTGCGAAACTCGTGATTCCGAGGCGCCAGACTCCTTGCCGGACTCCGAACCTCCCGCGCCCCTACCAATCGATCCGGATTGGGCGCCGGTTATGGAATTCACCGCCGCGGACATCTTCCAATACTCGCCTTTTGGCGATATCTTGAATTCACTAAAGCATCTCTCGTTATCAGGAGAGTCCTGGCCGGACTATGGCCAGGATGGTTGGGGTACGGACGACGAAGAAATTCAGATCCCACCCACCACCCACTTTGTAGCCACTGTCGACGATCTAACCGACATGCTAGACTACGACTCCGAAGACATCGACGCTATGGACGACGATGCCGGAGACGATCAGGAACCAGCGCCTACAGGGCACTGGAAGACCACCTCGTCATACGACATATACATGGTGGACACCCTTAAAGATGGGGACGGCAAAGAAACAGCGGAGACAGACTCTTTAAAGAAGCAGCCCAAATGCCGGCGTCAGCGGCGCCGCTCTAAATCTCGCCACAGCAAGAATGGAGATTCCGGCACAGGAGATAATAATACTCCAGAGAGTGCCGAAGACAATTCCCTCCAGCAAGGCTCAGCGCAGGAGGATGCTGAAGCAAGCCCTCACGAGGGGGCGGCAGATGAAGAGGTTGAGGATCATAACTATATGCCTCCCTCCGAAGACGAAGCAAGCCTCAACGATGATGAATTCGTCGTACCCGAGGATCCCGTCGAACAAGAGCTCTTCAAGCGCAGGCTTATCACCACAACAAATAGCCTAAAGAAAAAGCAGCAACAGCTTCAAGCTGATCAGGACCTGCTGGCCGATCGATGGACCAAGGTCCTCGCGGCCGAAGAGTATAAACTCGAATGTCCCTCCAAAAGTTACCCAAGACGCAAGCTGCTCCCCCGATTAAAGGAGGAAGCATACATACCTCCATCACCAGCGCACGATATGGCTGACCGACCACCCTGTGGTCGTGACAGAGAGGCATCCAGGCCCCCAGCCAAGACCATACCCCGGCATCGCTCCAAAAGTACGAAGCCAAGAGGGAACGCGCCGGACTTGCGAGACATATTGGAGGACAAAGCAAGGCAATCCAGATCCATCTATGGATCATGTGGGCGCCCTACGACCCACGATGAATACCGTCGCACCGGATACAATAACCCTGGCCGGGCCGAACACAGCAGACAACGCTTTCTCGAGCTGCATCGCGATATTGCTCAATACAGAGGTGCCGCACACCCGCTATGCTTCATTGACGAAGTAATGGATCACCAGATCCCCGAAGGGTTTAAACTGGTAAACATCGATTCTTACGATGGCACAACAGACCCCGCGGTTTGGATCGAAGACTATCTTCTCCACATCCATATGGCCCGCGGCGACGATCTCCACGCCATCAAGTACCTCCCACTAAAGCTTAAAGGACCAGCTCGGCATTGGCTTAACAGCTTGCCCGCAGAGTCAATTGGGTGTCCGGAGGACCTGGAGGCCGCATTCCTTGATAACTTCCAAGGCACATATGTGCGACCACCAGACGCCGATGACCTAAGCCACATCATTCAGCAGCCAGACGAATCGGCCAGACAATTCTGGACACGGTTCTTGACGAAGAAAAATCAAATCATCGATTGTCCGGATGCAGAGGCCCTCGCAGCCTTCAAACATAACATCCGGGATGAATGGCTAGCCCGGCACCTGGGGTAGGAAAAGCCGAAATCCATGGCAGCCCTCACATCGTTAATGACCCGCTTTTGCGCAGGAGAGGACAGCTGGCTAGCCCGCAGCAACAATCTCCGTAAAAAATCTGGCAGTCCGGATACTAAGGACAACAACGGCAGGTCACGTCGAAACAAAAACAAGCACCGCATTAACGGCGACGATAAGGAGGATACGGCAGTCAACGCCGGATTCTGAGGCTCTAAACCCGGTCAGCGGAAGAAGCCATTCAAAAGAACCACTCCGGGTCCGTCCAATCTGGACCGAATACTCGACCGCCTATGCCAGATACATGGCACCTCTGAAAAGCCAGCTAATCACACTAATAGAGACTGCTGGGTGTTCAAGTAGGCCGGCAAGTTAATTGCCGAAAACAATGACAAGGGGCTAAACAGCGACGACGAGGAAGAGACCCAACCGCCGAACAACAAAGGACAGAAGGGTTTTCCCCCACAAGTACGGATGGTGAATATGATATACGCGACCCACATACCCAAGAGGGAGAGGAAACGCGCACTAAGGGACGTCTATGCGATGGAGCCAGCCGCCCCGAAGTTCAACCCATGGTCCTCTTGTCCGATCACTTTCGATCGAAGAGACCATCCGACCAGCATACGCCATGGCGGATTCGCCGCATTGGTTTTAGACCCAATCGTCGATGGGTTCCACCTCACGAGAGTCCTGATGGACGGCGGCAGCAGCCTGAACCTGCTTTATCAGGATATGGTGCGCAAAATGGGCATAGACCTATCAAGGATTAAACCTACAAAGACAACCTTTAAAGGTGTCATACCAGGAGTGGAAGCCAACTGTACAGGCTCAGTCACACTGGAAGTGGTCTTCGGATCCCCGGATAATTTCCAGAGCGAAGAGTTAATCTTCGACATAGTCCCGTTTCGCAGCGGCTATCATGCTCTGCTCGGACGAACCGCGTTTGCAAAATTCAACGCGGTGCCGCACTATGCATACCTAAAGCTCAAGATGCCAGGCCCGCGTGGAGTCATCACGGTCAATGGGAATACAGAACGCTCCCTTCGAACGGAGGAACATACAGCGGCTCTCGCGGCAGAAGTACAGAGCAGCCTTCTAAGGCAATTCTCGAGTCCGGCCGTTAAAAGGCCGGATACAGCAAAGCGCGCCCGGAGCCATGCCAACCAAGACCACCTGGCGCGATCAGAGCACGCGTAGCAATGCGGCCCCAACCCTCGCCCGCGCACGATCGCAAGAATAACACTCCGCATACATCATTACGCTTTGGAGATACCATGGGCACAGGGGAGGGGGCACGATCGCAACGGACCCAGAGTGCGGTTCGACCACACCCGGGGCTCACAAGTATGCCCCCCTTTTTTTTATTATTTTTCTTCTTTTATGTACCTGCCGAACTCATGATGCAACAGTCAGGGACTAAAGAAGGCCGCGACAAACACTCAGGTGGTCTCAATTACGAGCATTAAATTCGATTATATACACCAAGTCCGCAGCTCATCCCTGGAGGGGGACACGTTTACTTAGTCCAAATCCCTTGCTTACCGCACTATTTGTATCAGTCCGCTCCACTAGCAGACTTTCTTTCATAAATAATGCAGAACCTTTTTGATAGCAATTGCATTACCTTTTATATATATGCTCATTATATGACATCCTGCACCCGTATATCTTGGTACGGCCTAATACACCGGGGGCTTATGTTCCCCACTCTATGGTGTGATAAGTCCGAACACTTTCACAAGTGCGGCACCCCAAACTTATAGCATTATATGAATCGGCTCCGAATATGTCTTGGGTCAATAGTTGGGTTTGCCCGGCTCCCACGTTTTGGTGCCTTACGTTCCGTTCCGTCGGCTAAGGTGGCACTGGGAGAACCACTGCGATTGCGCCCCGGTTGAGCCGGGCGAGCGCCTCAGTGGAGAAAGCTAAAACTGACTGGCATGATAAGGCGAGAGACTGGTCGCTGTTCGAGAGGTTTTTTCGGGTCCTTAAAGACTCACGCCGCTTCGAGCGAAGTTCCGGACAATGTCCGATGAAGGCGTGGTTAGCGCCCCGGATTCGGCCTTCCGAATACCAGGGGCTTCGCCGAAATTTAAAATTATAGAATTCTATGGCTAAGTGAGAGTGTTCAAGCATTATAAGTCCGGTTGCCTTGTTCGTTGTGTTGAGTGCCTCCCTCGATGGACCCAACAATGGGAACAAGAGTGCTCAAGTTTATCCCGAACACCCCAGCACTCGTGGCTTGGGGGCTGAAGCCAACGACTTGCCATCTCTCAGATTTTATAAATGGCCGCACAGAAGGTAATATTTTAAATTGAACAAGCGTTGCTTAACGCGCACATGAACAAAGTTTCAGCGCGCAGGATAATACACAGCAAATTCATTCAAAGATTACATTTCGGGGGCACTCATCTGCAATATTGCGGGCTCCCTTCAGGAAAGTTTTATAATACATCTCGGGCGTGCGATACTCCTTGCCCGGCGGCGGGGGGTCTGTGAGAAGCTTCTCCGCATCCAACTTGCCCCATTGCACCTTTGTGCGGGCAAGAGCCCGGCGAGCGCCTTCAATAGAGGCGGAGCGCTTGATGACATCCACACAGGGGCATGCATCCACCAGCCGCCGCACGAGGCCCAATTAGCTCCCAGGCATGGCCTGTCCAGGCCATAGCCGCACTATAAGGCCCTTCATGGCCTCCTCAGCTACCTTGTGGAGTTCGACCAGCTGCTTCAGCTGGTCGCTTGGGGGCACCGGGTGTCCGGCCTCAGCATACTGAGACCAGAAGACTTTTTCCGTCGAGCTCCCCTCCTCGCCACGATAGAATGCGGCGACATCGGACGCACTACGCGGCAGATCTGCAAACGCCCCTCGAGAGCTTCGAATGCGGGTAAGTGTCAGGTTTTTTACATTAACATGCTTGCTTTGCATGAAAAATGCCTTACCCACCGCTATTTTATTTATATCTTCAACCTCCTGAAGGGCCTTATGGGCCTCGGCCTTGGCGGACTTGGCACTTTCGAGAGCCAAGGCAATCTCGGACTCTCGAGTCTTGGAGTCACGCTCCAAACTCTCATGCTTTTCCATGAGAGCCTGGAGCTCTTGCCGAACTTCCGCCACCCGTGCCTCCTGCTTTTCTCGCTCTGCCCGTTCCGCGGCCGCACTGTGTTCGGCCGCGGACACAGCATCCTTTAGGGCGGCCACCGCGTTAGTGGCCCCTGCGATACACATATTATCCTGGTTAATTTAAGTGCAACCAAAATCCTTTTCTGTAAGGTACCTATTCAAAGTGGTGTTACTCACCTTCTTTATCCTCGAGCTGCTTCTTCGCATGGCCGAGCTCTCGCTCGGACCGCTCGAGATTCTGCTTCAGCACATCGACCTCCGCCGTTAATGCGGCAGAGGCTAGCAGCGCAGCCTGCAAACCCATATTGACACATTTTTAGCAACCCTGCGCATATCTTGTTAGATCCTCAGTCCGACTTTTTCTTTCCGAACACCGAACTGAGCATCAGGGGCTACTGTCTATGCGGTATTACATTACATAATTTTAACTTCTTACCTCAAAGCCTGTTAAAAGGCTGCTGCAGGCTTCGGTCAGCCCGCTTTTGGCGAGCTGAACCTTTTGAATCACCGCACTCATGATAGTGCGGTGTTCTTCCTCAATGGAAGCGCCTTTAAGCGCCTCCAGCAAGTTATCCGGTGCCTCCGGTTGGACGGAGGCCGCCGGTGTCACGGTCTTGCCCTTCTTTCGAAGGGGCCGCTTGCCGGACTCTGGAACCACTGTGGGTTCCGATGTAGAGTCCGGCACAAAGTTCGGGAGGCTGCCTGACGGCGCCTCCGGAGCCTCCTCCTGATGGGTCCCTCTCTGGGATCCCACCTCGGCGTCCTCGTCGGCGTGTGGGGTAGAGGCAGTCGGAAGTGAATTCACATCCGACGAGGCCAACGACCCGCTCGATGAGTCGGGGAGATCGTCATTGGCCGGACTAGGGACGGAATGCGGCGTTAGAAGGACACTACGTGACATAAAAGATATTGCGTCTAAAGGATCCGGACACTTACGATCTCGCCGGACGCCTGGCCCTTGGAGGCCACTCATCCTCGCCAACGCTGGTGTTGGCGAAACTGTCCGGGGGGATAACTCTCCCCCTCTTGGACCCTTCGGCCTCCCCTATTGGGGAAGCCTTCCTCTTCTTCTCTCCCCCCTCCGGGAGAGAGTACTCCTCCTCCTCCTCGTCTTCGGGGGAGGAGTTTGCGTTGTCAGACGCTTGATTGCGGGAACTCTTTCGAGTCCCCGCGGCCACCTTCTTGGCCTTCTTCTCCGGCACCACGTGCGGTGCCGGAACCAGCAGCCCTGCTAAGCGGGCGTCCACTGGATCTTCTGGCATGGGAGCCGGGCTGATAAGCTGCCTGTCTTTCTCCATCCATTCCTGTCAAAGGAAAGGAAGGGATTAAACCCTCTTATAATCAATTCAATTACTATAAAGTGTCCCGTAATGGGGTTGGATCACTTACCTCGTCAGTTGGATACTGCGAGCTGAATCCGCGATCTTCCGTCGCGGATGCGAGGGCTTCGGCGCCCTTAAACAGCACCCTCCAGGCGCCTTCGTATGTCGTATCGAAGAGCCCGTTCAGCGCTTGGTGCTGCTCCGGATTGAACTCCCACAGATTGAATGCCCGTTCTTGGCATGGGAGAATCCGGCGGATGAGCATGACTTGGACCACGTCGACGAGCCTGAGATTATTGCTCACCAGCTTCTGGATGCAGGTTCGGAGTCCAGTCACCTCCTTCGGATCGCCCCACAGCAAGCCCTTCTCTTTCCAGGAGGTGAGCTGCGTGGGGACGCCAGATCTAAACTCGGGGGCTGCCGCCCATGTGGGCTTGCGCGGCTCGGTAATGTAGAACCACCCCGATAGCCATCCCTTGACGGAGTCCACAAAGGCCCCTTCGAGCCAAAGGACGTTGGGTAATTTACCCAACATGGCGCCTCCGCATTCCGCTTGCGTGCCCTTCACAACATTTGGCTTGACGTTGAAGGTCTTGAGCCACAGGCCGAAGTGGGGCCGGATGCAGAGGAAGGCCTCACACACGACGATGAACGCCGAGATGTTGAGGATGAAGTTCGGCGCCAGATCATGGAAATCCAGGCCATAATAGAACATGAGCCCCCGGACGAATGGATGGAGCGGAAAGCCCAGTCCGCGGAGGAAGTAGGGAAGGAAGACGACCCTCTCGTGAGGCCCAGGGGTAGGGACGAGCTGCCCCTCGTCGGGCAGCCGATGCGCGATATCGCCGGAGAGGTATCCGGCGTTGCGTGTCTTAGTGATGTGCTCCTCCTTGACGGTGGAAGCCAACCACTTGCCTCCCCCTCCGGACATATTCGGGGAAGGTTGAGGTGAGATGCGCGAGCTTGGGAGTTGGAGCTTGAGTGCGTGGAGATGTGTAAGCAAAGGAGGAAGAAGGCGTAGGTGAGAAGGTAAATCCTTATCCCTTATATATAGGCGGACGAAACTGTGCGTCCCCCACCGGCCTGGTAAAACTCGCTTATCTCCAAAGCGCCACCATCAATGGCGCGGTTGGGTTACCCACGTCCGTATTGATGAGAATCCCGGAATAAGGGGAACACGATCTCTACTTCGACAGGGCGTGCCAAGGAAACCACCTCGCTAAACGTGCTGAGGTGGTATAGTAAAAAACGATTCAAACAAAGGCTTGGTAGCGGTGTGATGTCACGCCACATAATACGTCAACAGACTGAACTAAGTGTACGTTTTATTCTCTCTACGGTGGAATGAGGAATTTATTTTGCAGAGCCGGACACTATCCTGGTGTTCATGATCTTCTCTGGATTATTCATGAGAGGAACCCGCCTTGCAATGCCGAACATTATGCGCGCAGGACTTATCGTCATTGAAGCCTGGTTCAGGGGCTACTGAGGGAGTCCTGGACTAGGGGGTGTCCGGACAGCCGGACTATCATTATCCGCCGGACTCCAAGACTACGAAGATACAAGATTGAAGACTCTGTCCCGTGTCCGGATGGGACTTTCCTTGGCGTGGAAGGAAAGCTTGGCAATACGGATATGTAGATCTCCTACCATTGTAACCGACTCTGTGTAACCCTAGCCTCCTCCGGTGTCTATATAAACTGGAGGGCTTTAGTCCGTAGGACAACATACATTACAACAATCATACCATAGGCTAGCTTCTAGGGTTTAGCCTCCTTGATCTCGTGGTAGATCCACTCTTGTACTACCCATATCATCAATATTAATCAAGCAGGACGTAGGGTTTTACCTCCATCAAGAGGGCCCGAACCTGGGTAAAAACATCGTGTCCCTCGTCTCTTGTTACCATCCGCCTAGACGCACAGTTCGGGACCCCCTACCCGAGATCCGCCGGTTTTGACACCGACAGTCGTCTCACCAACTATTGCTCTTGCAACTATTGCTATTGCATAGCGATAAAGTAAAGCAATTATTTGGCACTTGCATCTTATGCAACAAAGAGACAACCATAGAGCTTCTGCCAGTCGCCGATAACTTCAACAAAACATGATCATCTCATACAGCAACTTATATCTCATCACGTTTTGACCATATCACATCACAACATGCCATGCAAAAACAAGTTAGACGTCCTCTACTTTGTTGTTGCAAGTTTTACGTGGCTGCCACGGGCTTAAGCAAGAACCAATCTCACCTATGCATCAAAACCACAACGATAGTTTGTCAAATAGACTCCATTTTAACCTTCGCAAGGACCGGGCGTAGCCACACTCGGTTCAACTAAAGTTGGAGAAACTGACACCCGCCAGCCACCTGTGTGCAAAGCACGTCGGTAGAACCAGTCTCGCGTAAGCGTACGCGTAATGTCGGTCCGGGCCGCTTCATCCAACAATACCGCCGAACCAAAGTATGACATGCTGGTAGGCAGTATGACTTATATCGTCCACAACTCACTTGTGTTCTACTCGTGCATATAACATCAACGCATAAAACCTAGGCTCGGATGCCACTGTTGGAGAACGTAGTAATTTCAAAAAATTTCCTACGCACACGCAAGATCATGGTGATGATATAGCAACGAGAGGGGAGAGTGTTCGTCCACGTACCCTCGTAGACCGTAAGCGGAAGCGTTAGCACAACGCGGTTGATGTAGTCATACGTCTTCACGATCTGACCGATCCAAGCACCGAACGTACGGGGCCTCCGAGTTCAGCACACGTTCAGCTCGATGACGATCTCCGGCTCTCCGATCCAGCAAAGGCTCCGGAGATGAGTTCCGTCAGCACGACAGCGTGGTGACGATGGTGATGTTCTTCCGGCGCAGGGCTTCGCCTAAACTCCGTGACGATATGACCGAGGTGGAATATGGTGGAAGGTGGCACCGCACACGGCTAAGGAACGATCTGTAGATCAACTTGTGTGTCCATGGGGTGCCCCCTACCCCCGTATATAAAGGAGTGGAGGAGGTAGAGGGCCGGCCCTCTTCTATGGTGCACCCTAGGGGAGTCCTACTCCCACCGGGAGTAGGATTCCCCCTTTCCTAGTCCAACTAGGAGTCCTTCCATGTATTAGGAGTAGGAGACAAGGAAGGGGAAGAGAGAAGGGAAGGAAGGAGGGGGTGCGGCCCCTCCCCCTAGTCCAATTCGGACTAGGCCATGGGGGGGCGCGTGGCCTTCCCTAGGCAGCCCCTCTCTCTTTCCCGCAGGGCCCAATAAGGCCCAATACTTCTCCCCGGCGAATTCCCGTAACTCTCCGGTACTCCGAAAAATACCCGAATCACTCGGAACCTTTCCGAACTCCGAATATAGTCGTCCAATATATCGATCTTTTCGTCTCGACCATTTTGAGACTCCTCGTCATGTCCCCGATCTCATCCGGGACTCCGAAGTCCTTTGGTACATCAAAACTCATAAACACATAATATAACTGTCATCGAAACCTTAAGCGTGCGGACCCTACGGGTTCGAGAACTATGTAGACATGACCTAGAACTATTCTCGGTCAATAACCAATAGAGGGACCTGGACGCCCATATTGGCTCCTACATATTCTACAAAGATCTTTATCGGTCAAACCGCATAACAACATACGTTGTTCCCTTTGTCATCGGTATGTTACTTGCCCGAGATTCGATCGTCGGTATCCAATACCTAGTTCAATCTCGTCACCGGCAAGTCTCTTTACTCGTTCTGTAATGCATCATGTACCTTCGGAGACACCTGTAGTACTCCTTTATAATCACCCAGTTACGTTGTGACGTTTGGTAGTACCCAAAGCGTTCCTCCGGTAAACGGGAGTTGCATAATCTCATAGTTACAGGAACATGTATAAGTCATGAAGAAAGCAATAGCAACATACTAAACGATCAAGTGCTAAGCTAACGGAATGGGTCAAGTCAATCACATCATTCTCCTAATGATTTGATCCCGTTAATCAAATGACAACTCTTTTGTCCATGGCTAGGAAACATAACCATCTCTGATAAACGAGCTAGTCAAGTAGAGGCATACTAGTGACACTATGTTTGTCTATGTATTCACACATGTATTATGTTTCCGGTTAATACAATTCTAGCATGAATAATAAACATTTATCATGAAATAAGGAAATAAATAATAACTTTATTATTGCCTCTAGGGCATATTTCCTTCACGCTGTACTCGCAGGAGATCTCCGCCCGGCGCGGCACTGTTGCCATGCCAGCCCTGACATCAGCTCTTGGGGCGGGGCCCTGTACCCACGACCTCCTGTCTGTACGGCCCGGGGACGGTGGGGCCTACCAGTCAGCGAGAGTATTGAAGACGGCGGGAGCGCCGAGAGTCGGACCCGTTGGGAGTCGGCCCCCTGGAGTCGGCCGGCCCCTCCCACGGGCCCCTCACGCCATTAACCAGATGCGACAGGGGAATGGCAACAATGATCGCCCGTCAGGCGGCGGCACTGTCACCACGACCCCATGACCAAGCCCGCGTCATTAGAAGCACGACTATAGTAATCCGCAGCCGGCAAGACCCGCCCGCGGCGGACACGGGCTGACGCCCTCGTACCAGGCCAGTCGGCGGGACCCACCAGTCGGCTGGCCCCAGGAGTTGGCGGAGAAGACGACACCTGAGAGACAGACGGCTGGGACCCGCGCCCAGCCGGATTTACCATTGTAACCCTGGAGGGTAGGCCTATATAAACCCCCCAGGGCACCCATGCAAAGGGTTGGAATCCAGTAGCATTAGACAGAACACAAAGGAGGGAGAAAGCTAGCCTTGCCTTCTCCTTCCTCCAAAAACAGCTCTAGGAGCACCCTTGTATTCACTTTGCCTTAGTGATCATGCGGAGACCCTGCAGAGCAGCAGTAGGGGTGTTATCTCCTCGGAGAGCCCTGAAGCTGGGTAAGATCCGTCGGCATGCATGTCTTCGCCTCATCCCGTTTCCAGGCACCGGCAATGTTCTACTCGCCCCCACCATGATAAACCATCCTTTGGCATATGTCGCACCCAACCCCCGACAACCAAAGAGGAAAGGAGGACACTGTGCAGGCTGGCGCCCGACTGGCGCCCTTGGTCGCCATGGCTTGCGTCATGGGCACCTCGCGAGGTACCCCGCCTTGAACTCTCCGCCTCCTCGTCAGCCAGCCTGATGAGACCGTGCCTGAGGAAGCTCCTTGTCATCCGCCCCGCGAGGCTTGGCCCCTCACGAGGGTCTTGAGCTTGTGTTGATGAAGATGGGCTGTGCTGGGCCTCCTTTGAGCCACGCCGCAGGCCGCAGGCAGGCAAGTCTGGGGACCCCCGTTCCCAGAACGCCGACAGCCGCCCAAGCCCGCCCATGCCCTCTGCCGCCCGAGCGCCAGCCTGCCCTCGCCGCCGACCGTAAGGCCCTCCCTCTCCTCTTCCCTACCCTCCTCTCTCTCTGCTAAGGCGCAATTCATATGTTGTTGCTGCTGATGTTCATATGAACCTTGGATTTGTTTAGTGCAGTAGGCATTTTTTAGCATTTAGGAAAAATGATTAGCAATTTTTTTTAGGAAATTAGCTAGGACAAATTTTTATGAAAATGCGTAAACAGTAATTCCATCTAGGTTAATTAACTTAGGTGAATTTAGTTATGAACCATAGGAATTAGCAGTTGTGGTACTAGTAGATGTTAATGAGATTAACTTAGGTTAATTAGGTTAGGGGAGTAGAGCAGCAGCATATAACAGGACCCTAGAAATTAACATAGGTTAATTAGGTTAGGGCAGTAGTGGTACTAGTAGATGTTAATTAGATGTTTTTTAGTTAGAGAAGTAGGGTTTTACAAGGTTAATTAGGTGAAGTTAAATGAATGACCTAAATGAATAAAATTAGTAGTTAACTGAATTTTTAGGACAAATTTGTATATGCTTAAGTACTTAACTAGATATTATTTTTAGGACAAACTTGTATATGTTTAAGTAGTTAACTAAATATATTATAGGGTTGTATATATAGTTGCTTAAGTACTTATATAGTTGTTCTGCACCCAATGTATGCTTAATTAGTTGTATAATTCCTAGGGTTCATCAATGGGTGCTTAAGTAGTTGTAGATGCTTAAGTAGCTAGCTAGGTTTCATCTAATTAGTTAGTACTTGTAGATGCTTAAGTACTAGGGCAGTAAGGTTAGGGCAGTAGGGTTTAACTAGATGTTAATTAGGGTAGTAGGGTTTATTTTAGAGAAAAAATTCAGTAGTCATGATATATGCAAATTCCTCAATTGTGTTTGCTCATGTTTATATATTGTTGTAGTATCTCATGTACATATTCTTAAATGGTCATGTTATATCTTTTCATTGAAGTGGTTCGATTGTGCCCAAGTGGCCTTCTGTTGTTTCCAAGGAATGAAGCCGAGTGTCCTATGTTTTGCCAGAATGTTGATTCATTTCCGTTCCAGCAAATTTCAGGTGCTCAATTTGTCCACTTTTTAGCAAAGGTCATGCCAAAATTTTCCGTGAATTTTGGCATGACTTGTGCTACAAACTAGGACATATCGAGTTCCCGGGATTTGCCACACTGGGAAGGAAATAACGTTGCTGCAAAACATAGGCCTTTTTCTGTCATTATTCATTTTATTAGGTCTAGAATTAATTGACTAGATTTAATCGTAGGAAACATGGCTAGAAACGATGAAGGACATGGTTCTGGTGATTGCGTCGACGTCTATCGGGCGGTACACGAATTTTTGAACCTTGCTGACGATCAACGGGTGTTCTTGCTGGGCCCACCTGTTGCATCGGAGAATGAGACCGACATCCAGACAAGCACTGAGACTGAGACCGGCGATGAGACTGCGACCGGCGCCGATACCGGCGCCAACAATAGCGGAGCCAGTATAGAACCGAAAGCAAAGAGGCAACGATGCCCAAACCAACTCATGACTACTAGACTGGTGGTCACGAAGCTGGACGATGGCATTTTTGAGCCAACAGCCAGTGGAAGCGCGCACATGCTACGGTAATCAAATAGGCTGCATCGTACGGACAACTGCCACCATCAACGATGAGAAACTACAGAAGTTAGATAATATGAGGCCCTCCCTCCGAAAGAAGCTACACCAGATATTCTTGTTCCCGGTCCGGGATGAAAACGAATATAAAAATCTAGACAAGGACCCGACAATGAAGAAGATAAACAAACACACCATGACCAAGTTTAGCGACGCGTTGGCCGCCTGGAAAGCAAGGGTGAAACATCAGATCGTCAACCAAAAGTAACCCTACTCCGAGATTGTAAAGGATAATCCGACAATCACGGAAGAGGAGTTTCAAATGTTCAAGGCGGCTAGCGAGGCCGAAGCTGCCAAAAAAAGTCAAAGTACATGAAGGGGCTTCAACAGAGGAACATGGGGTGGCACCACCTCAGAAGCCGTGATTACGGCGGGAAGAGGTCCATACGGGCCAAGGAGGACGTGGAACGCGAAAGTCTGGGCATCCCAGACCCCTTGGCGGACTTCACCAACCCGCAGGAGCGTGACGTCCTCAGGGCCCGGTACCATTGGGACCCAGTCAAGAAGGTTTTCGAGACAGACCCGGTCACGACGGAGTTCATGAGACTGCTAGAAATTTTAGTTTCTAATCAATTCGACTGCACGTGTAGTCATATTTGTAAACGATCCTTGTTCCTTTTGTAGAGAGAGAAGCACAGTATTGCGGCTGAAAGCGATTCGCTGTCTGAGGCATTGGCGAGGCCCAAGTGGGACACTCCATTCAACCGGGTGTTGAACATATTGAAAGGACTCCCGGTGGACACTCGGCCATCATATGGATGCGTGCACGGTGTCGGAGACGGCGCCACGTGGAAGAAGTACTACTATGAGACCACGGAGGAGAGAAAGGAAAGACAGAGGTTAACTGAAGAAAATATCGACTAGAAGGTTGAGATTGCGGTCTAGAAGAAATCAGCTAAGACAGTCGCAACAGCGGTAGATGCTGCAAAACAGGCGATTGCAGATTTGTCTGGTGCCTTGGTTCCGGCCATTTTCAATTGGAGCAGGCAAAATCCAGAAAAAATGCAGCGGACCTTCCCCTTGCCGACTTCTTTGGGAGCAGCTCGACTAGCGTTGCACCAGCACCTGCTCCTGCACCGGCTCCCGCACCTGCTCCTGCACCGGCTCCTACACTGGCTCCCGCACCTGCTCATAGCAGCCCGTCCTCCGTCTCGGACGTGCTCGGCGGTGCTTCGTCTTTACTGAGTTCGATGCCCTCACGGTATCTGTCACACTGGCCCTCTTCAATAAATGTATAATCTCCCATTTTTGTTGCCTTTCGGATGTCGCACATTGCAGACATGTCTTTGCAGGCCGACGTAACCCCGTGCACCATATTGTACACCATTGGCAACCTGAAGGTGGACGTGGGGAAGGCCACGATAATGAAACCGAAGGAACCATTGGCCATAGCCAGCCAATCCCCCCTGACGTCTTCAAGGTTTCTGTGGTTAGTGTCAAACCAGGCCACGAGAATTTGGCTCCGCCGGTACTAGGGGGGATGATGACGAGACCCCGCGACAGTTTGGTGGTTGCAATGGGTGGGTCCTGTTGTGGCCAAAGGGTCTGCTTCGTCTGGAGGCGGCCGGGAGCACACCCACGAGCATGCAGCCTCAGCAAAGTATGAATATCAACACCCCACCTACCCAATTAGCGTTGGATGTCTTGCTGGGTGATAGCGGACGGGGTGAGGAAGAGGCTCCATTAGTCGCTGATGACGTCGCCATAGATGAGGATGAGGATGACGATGACACTGAACAGTATCTCAATACTAGCGCCTATGATGAGTACTTAGGGTTTGAGCGTCATGAGTCGGTGCCTGAATTGCCGCCTCCGGAGGCTGAATGTATTATAGACGAACTTGCAGTAGGAAAGAAGCATAGTAAGAGACGGAGGAAAGGCAACAAAGCTGCTTCTATAATCCAGCCGCCTTAGTAGCCTCGGGTTCAAGACCGTATACCTATCCCCAGTGCGGCAAAATGGCATATCGCCGGTGAACCAATCCTACCTAAGGCAGCGTTAGAGGCCACATACGACGATCTAAGGAGACTTCATGACGATGTGCTGCAGAGAGAGAAAGGCCTCATCGCCTCGGAAAATCCAGGATACTCACTCTACGTGGTTAATGTGTCGCAGCAAAGGTCTTACGTCCACACATGCCCCACGGAAAAGTTCTTCCTTTGATTCGATTACATCTTCGACACGTTTCACTTGAAGAAGCTGGATTTTACGTTTGTCCACCTTTTTGCCTTGTACATGAACTACATCATCGCGATTGAGCAGATACCTTATATCTGTGTCTCTGACCCGTACTTCATGCATGAGGGCTTCTTGGCAGTCTGCACAAAGCACCGTGAATACACGAGGGACTACATCGTCGATTTCATGGTCGCCAATAAGGACAAGGAGGTGATTCTCGTGCCTTATCATCCCATGTAAGTTGTCTGCACGGATATCATTCCTTCAATTTCAATCATTCATTTGCACGGTGGAGGCTAATTAATTTGAGGTGTACTTATTTTGCGCAGCAGCGGGTGTGCCGTCCTTATCATCCTTTACCCCGAATACTCCCATGCTCTTTACTTGGACTCGTCGAAGAACATGAACAAAAGGGATTACACCCACATCAAGTCTGTTCTCGACAGTGCTATATTTTACTACGGCGTATGGGGTGGAGAGATCAAGGACAAGAAGAAAAGGGACGGCAGGCCCGCCTTCGGCCATAATACCAACTTCTGCTGCATGCAGCAACTGAGTGATACACTTAGTGATGGATTCTATGTCCTACACCACATGCTGGAGTACAGACGGGATCATCAGGTCCTTCGCATGTCACCTCAATCCGGCGATGCCCATATTCTGCAATGGGCAAAGATCGTAGGAGATATCCCAGATCATCGACTTCGAGCTGAGTTCTATCACATCCAGCGTGAACTTGCCCAAGTCATCGTGAAGGAGGTCCTCGACAAAACAGGTATGTTCTACGAGGAAGCGCAAATGTCGCGGGAAGACTTCCGAACACGCTTAGCCGCTTAGCATCTCGACCTAAAGCCTTTCACTAAGCTCAAGGACTATCTCCCTGACTTGGATGGATGGAATGACATGGTGGAGTGATTGTCGATATATGACAATGTGTCCGTTTAGTCCATACTTTATTAATGACCAAACTTTGAGTTATCCACGACCAAATTTATTTTCGATGTAATTAAACCGTCCTCAACTAGCGAAGGTCACTCTGGTTAGGGCATTTTGGGTACAATGAACTTTGTTATTTATGCTTATGATATGTTGCTTCTATTTTTGCCAACTCTGTATCTTTTTGTTGCTCAACTATATATGTTGCATATCATCGACTCATGTGACAATGCAGGTGCATAGATCATTGATGACGAAGAAGTGCTACGCCAGGAGTATACGACGAGTGGCCGGAGCGTCAGGCCCAGGTGTACCGGTTTCCGGTTTCCGAGCGACAGCAAGTAGTTAGTTTTGGTTCACGCTAACACTAGAGAGGGATACGAACTCATGTACTCCATGGTTCCGCTCTCACTCATAGTATCACTATTTTCGAGATGATGACGAGAGATCACTTTGTGTTGGATGATGATTATGATGATGACATGATTTGATGAGACTATTCGTAGTATATGCTATCATTACATTTCTGGTCTCGCAGCCATTTGTATGTGTATGATGATGACATTTGTATGTGCTAAATATTCTTGTATAAAGCCTGTTCAAATACAAAACAAATATGCATAAAAAACTAATAAAATTAGCAGTAGCGAGGGGAGTAAAGTTAGCAGCAGCGTGCCACTAGCAGTAGCGCGACCCAATACAGAGTGCTACTGCTATTAGCAGTAGCGCGCTGTTCTACATCTCGCTACTGCTACGCTTGTATATCAGTGTAGTGCGGTCCAACATGCGCTACTGCTACAGGTTAGCTGTAGTGCCGTATCAGTAGTGCCGGTGCCTGTGCTACTGCAATACCTAAAACCCGCGCTGCTGCTAGGCTTTTCCATAGTAGTGTGTCATTGAGCTTATTTTGAAATGCTATGTCTTTTTTTGAGTACGAGGGATGGTGAGCTACTCAACCATGGTGGATGAGTTGTTGTGCGATGCGTGGCTCGCCATATCCGCGGATTTCATAGGCAGGACTAGAGGGCTGCCCTTTGGGAGCAAGTTCACGAAAAGTTTCATGCAGGAAAGCACATTGCACACTACGACGTGTACATCATGCGACCACGCAACGTGAGGCCGTTCTCGTATCGCTGGCACGCTATCCAGGTCAGTGTGATCAAGTTCTGCAACTTGGTTAGTCAGCTCGAGGCAAGGTGACCATTGCACGCAGGCATGGAGGATACGGTAGGTTTTACTTCCTCTTGCTAAAGTCATTGATTGATCCATTCACTCAATGTTGGTCTACATATTATACGTAGCCCGCGCACGCCACCGTGTTGTACCACATGTCAGAGGGATGACCATTTACGTGCACACACAGCTAGATGAAGCTGAAGGGGAAGTATGTGTGGGAGGACATGATCCGTTCCTGAAAAACTTGTTGGACATCCGGGATCTAGCTGAATGTGAGACCTCGTTGTACTAGACTTAATTTGCATGCTATGTGTGGATGATTTGTGCTATTTTCTATCTAAAATTTGATGAATATAGGCTTTTTTGGATGAATTTTGTTCGGTTAGTTAAAATGCGGTTTGAAATGTATGTGGCTAGTGTTGGATGGATGCCTCCCACATCCGTGTCCGCAGACTCCCCTCCTGTCCGCGGACGAATGCGGAAGGTTTTTTGCGGGTCACTAGTAGAAAACAGGGCTTTGGTCCTGGCCAGATCAGAGCATTAGTCCCGGTTCTGTTACGAACCGGGACCAATGGGTGTGCATCAGTCCTGGTTCGAGTGGCCAGGACGCCGGCCGGGCCTTGGCAGGAACCAGTCCTGGTTCGTCTAACCCCTTTAGTCCCGGTTCAAGACACGAACCAGGACTAAAGGGCCTTGCTCCTGGCGCAGCCCCTTTAGTCCCGATTTGTGGCTGGAACCGGGACTAAGGAGATGCCTATGTATATGCCCCTACCTGCTCACTCCTGTGTTTTTCGACCGACCGACGTGTATGAGGTGTGCTGCTCTCTGTTTCACCTTCTATGCACATGAGGTGTTCGATGAAATGCCGGTGCCACACTTAAGCTTTCTCCTCTCCAACCTTGACTTCCAAGCTACATTTTCCCTATGATTTGTCTAGATTTAGCGGTGCACCAACTACACAAGTGTTCTAAAATGTTAGCAACATCATCGTTTCATCTCTCACTGCTAGTTTAGCTCATTTCAAATGCTCTAGAAGTAGAGTGGTTTGTGGGTTTTAGTGGAGCAGTGTATGTGGGAATTCTTTTGATTTAGACCACTACTAGAGAAAACCTTATACATAGGAGCTTACTAGTAGTGCTTTTGAAAAGGCACCACTGCTACTAATTATCAGTAGCGCGGGTAAAAACAATGCGCTACTACTAAAAAATAGTAGTAGCATGGGTCCATCGTTCCCATGCTACTACTAAGTGTCCCCACGACAGGGCATTAGTAGTAGCGAGGGGTATAAAAACCGCGCTACTACTAACGAATAGTAGCAGCGCTGGTCTAATGTTTGCATGCTACTACTATGGTCAGACTGGATCAAATAGTGTACCCCACTTAGTAGCAGCGCATCACCCGTGCCCCGCGCTACAACTAGTCGCACTGCATCACAACTAAGTGTGGGTTCTCTCCCCTCTCCCTACACCCCACCCAACCCCGCCGGTCTCCTCCCTGTCTTCCCCCTCTCACCCAACCCCACCGCCGATCTCCTCTTCCACAGCCCCGCGCCGGCGAGGCGGCGACCTCCACCCCACCCGCCACCCCGGCGTCCTCCTTCTCTCCTTCTTTCCAGCAGCTCTATCGGCGACCCCCAACCACAACCCCACCGCTGCCCCAAACCCAACCCCATTGCCGACGGCCTCCTCTCCCTCCAGCGCTGCTGTTACAGCTCCTCCTCACCTTCTCTCCCAAGGGAGGGAAGGGAATGCCCCAGATCGAGCACCTTCTCTCCTAAGGGTGGGAAGGGATCCAACGACGAGGTGATGCAGGTCCACGATGACATTGGCGCGCCGTCGTCAACCTGATCCGCTACCGTCCTTGAGGTCGGCCATGGAGGGAGGTCTGACCAGGAAGCAGCCATGGACGGAGATACCCCAAACCCTAGCATGGTGACCGATCCACGGGAAGAAGGTTTTCGATTTTATCTCAAAACTCATTTCTTATGTGTTATGCGTGCAGCAGCAGGGTTCCTTGGTGGTAGCAGCAGCAGAAAGTGGGCACATCAGGGCTGCATCCTCAAGGTCAGCAGTAGCGGTGGCTCGATAGATGCAGGGACACCACTATGAAAGGTCTCCCTTCTCCTCTCGTTTCCTTTGATGCCCCCTGATGCATAAGTGATAGGTTTTGTTT
This sequence comes from Triticum timopheevii, assembly GCA_963921465.1. Lineage (NCBI taxonomy): Eukaryota > Viridiplantae > Streptophyta > Magnoliopsida > Poales > Poaceae > Triticum > Triticum timopheevii. Next base: position 58,269,468 of record OY997266.1, read on the forward strand.
CTAGAACCAGAGCCTACTGTACTACTTGTATCATTTCTAGTAAAAGGTCAGATTTCATTTCTAGTTTGTTAGTGATGCCGACTATTGAATGCGTATTGGATTCAGATGTAGCATGGGCAAGAGATTTTTTCCAGATAACTATTGCTTGAGTTGTGCGTGTTTACTTGCACTACTTAATTTCATTTATCTTGATCTTGATGGAAAACACATCACATGTTTCTTTCGTAAGACACAAACTTGTCTTTTTCATTACTGAGCTTCTAGGCTCTTATGCAGCAGCAACCATTCATTTCGGTTTCAGCTCATCAACTATTTGACCTTCTTGTGCAGCACAAGGATTCCATGGAACATGTCGGGGGTTGGGTGCGACATATGCCAAAGGATGGCTTATCATGGTGGGGGCGAGTAGAACGTCGCCGGTGCCTGGAAACGGGATGAGGCGTAGACACGCACGCCGGCGAATCTTACCCAGCTTCGGGGCTCTCCGGGGAGATAACACCCCTACTGCTGCTCTGCGGGGTCTCTGCATGGTCACTATAGCAAGGTGGCTACAATGGTGCTCCTAGAGCTGTATCGGGAGGCAGGAGGGAACAAGGCTAGTTCTCTCCTCCCTGGTCTGTGTGTCTATCTCTATCAAGGGCCGAACCGTTTGCATGGGTGCCCCGGGGGGTTTATATAGGCCTACCCCCGGGGGGTACAATGGTAATCCGACTGGGCGTGGGTCCCAGCCGTCTGTCTCTCATGCCGCCGTCCTTCCCGCCGGCTTCTGGGGCCCGCCGACTGGTGGGTCCCGCGGACAGGCCGGACACTGTGCGGCGCTCCTGATGACGCAGGCTTGGTCATGGGGTCGTGGCAACAGTGCCGCCGTCTGTCAGGCGATCACTGTCGCCACTCCCCATCCAATCTGGTTTATGGCTTGTGGGGCCCTGGAGGGGAGACGGCCGACTACGGGGAGGCCGACTACGGGGAGGCCGACTCCCTCAGGGCCGTCTTCGGGCACTCTGGCCGCCTTCGATTCTCCCACTGACAGGTGGCCCTGCGGCCTTTGGGCCGTACAGGCCAGCATCATGGGCACAGTGCATCGCGCACTGTGGCTGAGGTCAGGGCAGGCATGGCAACAGTGTCGCGCCTCGCCGGAGATCTCCCAGCGATACGGCTCACTGTAGCCATGCCAACCCTTCGTAGGCAGGGAGGGACGGCCATGTCGTGGCCGTACCCTGCATCAGTCTTCGTGGAGTATCATGGGCCGACTCCCATAGTCGGCACTCCTGGAGGTCGCAAGCTTGGAGTCGTCTTGCTTCGAAGTCGCCATCTGGGACTCGGCTCCTCCGGAGATCGCCAGTTGAGACTCGGCTTCTTGGCAGATCCCCAGCTGGGACTCGGCCTCTCTGGAGGTCGCCAGCTGGGACTCGGCTAGAGGGGCGTAGCCTGCCCCGATGTCTTGAAAGATCCTGGGTCCCGGGTCAGCCTACCCATGGCCCATTACTCCGACAGTAGTCCCCAAAGCTGGTGAAGCCCTGCGGAGCCGCCTCGTGGGGATTCAACAGTTTCAACTTCCCAGCGCCGACTCTGAGGATCGGCTGTTGTCTTCTTGGGCTAACTCGCCGAAGCCGGACTTCGTCCAGCGAGGGGCCACTGTTTGAGTGTCACGGCGGGAAAACAGGCAGTGTATCGGATACGCTTCCCTGCTATCATCAAGGCGGTCCAATCGCGCGGCGCCATGTGGGGAGGATAGTCTGCCCACCCACGCGCGCGACGGGACGGGCCGCTAGGCGGGGCCCGCCACTACCGCGCCTCGGCTTCCGAGCGGATCCGCTGCGGTCGCGAACGGTTGGCTTCCCCACGTTGTCACTGCGTGCAGTAACTTCATGGGGAAAATCGTGGGCGGCGTGGAGCTACGCGCGCAGTTAATCCCACGCCCGCCCCCTCGGCTCCTCATCCCGCAGGGCTATAAATAGGCGAGGAGGAGCGGGCGGCACTGCACGCGCATCCTCTCCCCCACCCTCCTGCCTTCTCTTCTTCCTCCGCCGCGAGCGAAAGCACCTTCTCTCGTCAACGATGAGTTCTTCCTCCGCCGCGCCACCTACCTCTCGCTCCGGCGTGTGGGACGGCTCAGACGTGGAGGCGGAGCATATTTAGTTCCTTCGCCGGACCCGCCGTCTCCCCAGCGCGGACCTCGTGCACGCCCGTCCTGCACCGGCGGGAGAGATCCGGCCCGCGCCGGAGGAGGGCGAGCTGGTCGTCTTCCGCTCGCACCTTATGCGCGGGCTGGGGCTGCCGGCGAGCGGGTTCTTCCGCTCATTCCTGGAGTTCCACAATCTTTAGCTGCACCACCTCACTCCGAATGCGGTGGTGCTACTCTCCGCCTTCGCCACTCTGTGCGAAGGCTTCCGCGGTGTTCTCCCCACCCTCGAGCTGTGGGGGGAATTCTTCTCTTCAAAGCTCGGCACGCAGGCCGCCGGCATGCCGGCTCAGTGCGGCACCTACATCACGGTGCGGCGCTCGACGGCCGACAACCCTTTCCCTCTCATCTCGCTGGTGAAGTTGGTGAAGATGTGGCAGCGTTCCTACTTCTACATGAAGAACCTCTCCACCGACGGCGACTGGGTCAATCTGCCGCCCTTCAACCCCGAGCCACTGACTGGCAGGCTTGCCAGTTGGTCCCACCGGTCCAAGTCGCTGTCTCCCTCCGGAGCCGCCGCCGTGGTGCGACTCCGAGTTCTGCTGCAGTCGAAGGGCCTCGTCGGATCCGACCTTCTAGCCGCCTTTGTGGCGCGCCGAGTCCTCCCACTCCAAGGCCGGCCTCACCTCATCTGTCAGATGAGCGGCCGCCACGACCCGAGCCGGCTGTGCACCAAGGAGATGCCCCGCAGGGAGGTGGCGAACTTGGTGAACCACATCGCCCACTGTGAGTTCACGGAGGACTGGCACTTCGGCAAGGAGCCATACTCGCGCGACAACCCCCCTCCAGTGGTAAGTTTCATCTTTCTGTAGCTCGATCTTCTTTACAGCCGACTCCGGCCTCTAATCATCATTGGTTCCTTCTAAGCAGAATCCCCTCATGGCGCCCGCAGCCGGCGCCGTGAGAGAGCCCCGCGACTACGTCCCCGACTGCGAGGACAACAACATTGACGACCCCGACTTGGGGGCGGCGGCGTTGGAGGCCGACGCCGAAGGCGGCGACGAAGGGGCAGACGGCGGCCTCAGGCCATCGGCCACGTTCGCCGACTGGCCCAATGACGACACCGACGTGGAAGTCGTCCCATGCCCCCAGCTGAGGGCCGGCCCCTCCGGCCAAGGCGGCGCGAAGAGGCGCCATGCCGGGCCGAGCGCGCCCGGCGGCAATCAGAAGAAGTTCAAGGGGGCGGCCGCCGCGACCAAGCGGGAGGAGGCGGCCGCGAAGGCCAACCACTTCCGGAGGGAAGTGAGGACGCCGTCGTTAGTTTCCGCGTAAGTCTTTTTCGCTCTTTTATTTTCTTTGTTGGATCTTGTCCGAGTCTTCTTTGATTTTCCCTCCGCCCTTCTCCTCAGCTCCCCTCTCCCTTGAGAGAGCCTCCGTCCCCTCTATCATGGGGTCGGTAGAGACGTCCGCCAACACCCGGCGGGTCGATCCCGCCGCCGACCTTCGGGAGGCGACGAAACGGAACGCGCGGGAGAAGCGCGACGAGGAGGAGGCCGACCGCCTGGAGAAGGCGGAGGCCGAGAAGGCGGCCGCCAATGCTCAGAAGAAACTGGAGGAGGCCGAAAACGCCGCCGCGGTGAAACGGCGCACTCAGGAGGCCGCGCGTCGCCGCTCGGCGATGCTCGCCCCTCCGTTGTCGTCGGCGCCGCCGGCTCCTGAGTTCACGGGGCAGACCGGAGAGGTCGGCACCGAGAACCCCCTTGTGGAGGAGGGCGGCGAGGCTTCAGGCTCGGACACCCTCGCGCCGCTTCGCCGCCTCCGCCACCGTCTGGGAGGCCGCACGGCAAGCAGCCAGTGGGCCCGCAGGATCCACTGACCACGGACGATGCCGATTCGCGGCTGCTTCTTCAAGTCGCCGTGCCGGCGCGCCGCCGGCTTGAGAGGACGAGCTCAGCGCCGCGAGCTCGGGAGACTGGCGCAGCCAGCTCGGCGAGTCTGGACGTCGAGGCCTCCAGTGCTGCGCCCACCGGCTGGTTGCGCGGAGGCGGCACCGGCCCGCTGAACCTGGCCCTCCTGGACGTCCAGGCAAAACTGCGCGCGGAGAGCGACGCCCTCCAAGTCTGTACCAGAGCGCATCTGGCCGTGCGGACATCCGTCCGGGTATGTTTCCTTTCTCTTTTTTAATTCCTGTCTTTCTCTGTGGGGGCGCGCCAGCGCACCCACTGGGTGTAGTCCCCGAGTTCCGGGCCGGTTGCTGAGCAGGCGGTTCGGAACTCCCTCCGGCGAGCTCCGAATTCTAACTTTTGCCTTTGCCGGCTTTTTGTAGGAATATCATAACCTCCGCACCACTGCCTTGAACCGCAATGTCGAGGAGCTGAACAAGCGGACCGCCGACTTGTCGGAGAGCTGGGGTGAGCTCTTTTCTTCCTTCTTTGCGGGGGCGCGCTGGCGCACCCGCGGGCTGTAGTCCCCGAGATTCAGGCCGACTGCTGAGCACTCGGGCCGGATCTCCCCGGCGATCTAATTTCTTTCTTCTTCGCGGGGGCGCGCTGGCGCGCCCGCGGGCTGTAGTCCCCGAGATTCGGGCCGACTGCTGAGCAGTCGGGCCGGATCTCCCCGGCGATCTAATTTACTGATGACTTTTCTTGTCTTCTTCTTCGTTCTTCAGGCGCCAACGCCGCCCTTCAGGAGCAGCTGGGCGAGGCCAATACTGCCCGTCGTGCCAAGGAGGAGGAGTGCAGTCGGCTCGCCAAAGAGCGCGATCTGCTGGCAACGCAGCTGGCCGAGCAAAAGGAGCTGCTCCAGAAGGCGCAGGACGAGGCCAAGACGCGGGAGGCCGCCCTCATGGCCGAGTTCAAGATCGAGCGCTCCGCCTGGACTGACAGGGAGGCGATGCTGACCTCCGGCTACCACGAACTCGAGGACATCGTCGATGGTAAGTCTCTTTCGCTTCTTTTGGTCTTCCGACTTCGTGTCAGGCCGATTTCTGATTTTCCGACTATCTTCTTTTTTGTCTTGGCAGACTTCTTTCCTGGTCATTCATAGGCCGTCCCTCTGGCCATTGAGGCGGCTCGGGAGGCGCGAAGGGAGAAGGGGGAGGTGATCGCCACCAACGCCCCCCGAACCATCGATGAGCAGCTCCTGAGCATAAAGGCCCGTCTTCGTCCGGCTCACCGACTGCTGCGCCGTCTTCAGCGCGCCGGTGCCCAGGTGGTTGCCGCCCTGTGGCCGGACGTGCCAGCTCTGCGCACCGCAAGTCGGACCGCCGACTGGCTGGAAGTCGCCGCCGGCCGTCTTGAGGCTTGGAAGGGCTCCTCGGCCCGGGCCGGAGCACGCCGGGCCTTGGAGTTTGTCAACGCGTGGTATCCGGGGCTGGACCTGGACCGCCTGGCCGCGTTCCGGTCAGAAGCCCAGGCCGAGCTGGAGGCCATAGAAGGCGCCCTTGTCGAGTGCGCGGCGGCCATCGCCGAGTACACGGACACCAGCGTCTTCATGCCCGAGCGGACTGAAAGCGGCGAGGAAGCACCGCCGGACTGGTTCGGGATGAACCCGGAGTACGAGGAAGACTCGGCGGAGGTGATCGACTCCAGCACCAAGGAGGAGGACGAGTCGGAGGACGGAGGCGAGGAGGAGGCGCCAGAAGACGAGGCAGGCGGCCAGCCTCAGCCCGATCGTGCCTCCAGCAACGAGCCGCGTGGGGGCAAGGCGACTGCCGCCGTAGGCGACCAGGCTGAGACCGCCCAGCCGACTGCCCCGGCATCCGACACCGCCGTCACCTTCGATCCTCCGGCCCCGGAGGCCGCCTCCTAGACTGCTTCTGTTTATCTGTCTTCAATAATCTTTTTGAAAGATTTGTTAAGTTTGAACAATTCCACCCGCGGGGTGTATCCTGAATTCTTATTCGGAGACTCGCTGAGGGCCTATGTAAATATTTATCTGATTTTTGCCTTTCCTTGCTTATTGCTCCTTAGACTTTTTTCCTTTGCCGCCTTCCTTTAGTTGCCACCTTGCCGGCTGGGCAGCCGCTCTGCGGACTGTCGCCAGGTCAAGTGCTTGGCTACTTCAGGAAGGCAAGTACTTAGTCGTTTAGAGTTTCTTTAGCAAGTCGGCTAGAAAGCGACAGGCCGACTATCCGAGAGTCGACTGTTCTTTGATAAAATTAAGACGGCGAGACGACTACTCATGAGTCGGCTCTGTGGGGGGAGGCTGGTCGCCAGCTTGCGCTATGCATAAGCTTTCAGGTCCTTAGCCATTTTTCATGTGTGTGCTCGTTCTTGCTTGTTCCCTGCCTACCAGCAGTCGCTCTGCGAGCTGCGGCTTTCGACAAGAGACGGCTTGAGCGCAACACATTACTTGTCCGACTACATGGAGCTTTTCATAGCGCAAGACGGCAAGTCCCCGGGTCGACTAGTCGAACCCGGTGCCAGACGGTATGATAAAAAACAATAGCATGTTCGGAAGCGTAATTCTTATCATACAGATAACAAAAAGGCAGTCCCCGAGCTCGTTCCGGGGGGCCTAAGGTCTTAGTACTTTAATACAAAGAGGGTAGTGCGATACATACTGCATCAACTGTAAAATCTTCGAAGAAGATTCGCGTTCCACGGGCGCTCTGTTTCTTTGCCGGAGTCGTCCCTCTTGCACGCTCGAGGCTTCTGAGCGTCAATCAGATAGTAGGCGTCGTTCCCTAGCACCTTGCTGATGATGAAGGGACCTTCCCAAGGTGCCGACAACTTGTGCTGGCCGGCCGTTCTCTGAATCAGCCGGAGCACAAGGTCGCCCTCTTGGAACAATCTTGGCTTGACCTTGCGGTTGTAGTATCGGCGCGGACTCTGCTGGTAGATGCCGGACCGACTGAGTGCCAACAGTCGGCCCTCTTCCAGCAGGTCGACGCCGTCTTGGCGTGCTTCTTCAGCTTCCTCTTCCGTGTACATGGTGACTTGTGGAGAGTCGAACTCTATATCCGTCGGGATGACGGCATCGGCACCGTAAACAAGGAAGAAAGGTGTGAAACCGGTTGACTTGTTTGGAGTCGTGCGCAGACTTCAGAGGACGGCTGGTAGCTCCTCGACCCAACAGCCGGCCGAGCGTTCGAGTGGTTCGACCAGTCGAGGCTTGATGCCGGACAGGATGAGGCCATTGGTTCGTTCCACCTGGCCGTTTGACTGCGGATGGGCAACGGACGCTAAGTCCAGTCGGATGCCCTGCATCGCGCAGAAACGAGCCAAGGCGCCCTTGGCAAAGTTTGTGCCGTTGTCGGTGATGATGCTGTGCGGTATGCCGTACCGCACCGTGATGTCAGCAATGAAGGTTACTGCAGTCGGCCCGTTCAACTTCTTGATGGGCTTTGCTTCCACCCACTTGGTGAACTTGTCCAGCGCGACAAGCAGATGAGTTAGGCCGCTTCGGGCCGTCTTGAATGGTCCTACCATATCCAGGCCCCAAACTGCGAAGGGCCAGGCGATGGGAATTGTTTTTAGTGCGGAAGCCGGCTGAAGTGGTTTGGAGAGGAACATCTGACACCCCTTGCATTTTTGGACTAGCTCTTTAGCTTCTTCCAGGGCAGTCGGCCAAAAGAAACCGTGCCGAAAGGCTTTGGCCACGAGCGCCCTTGAAGCCGCATGGTGGCCGCACTCGCCCTGATGGATGTCTTTGAGAATCGCTTGGCCTTGTTCTGATTCCACGCAGCGCTGGTAGACACCAGTGACACTGCGCCTGACAAGCTCTCTGTTGACTATGGTGTATGATGCCGCTCGGCGCTGCACTTGCCGAGCCAGGATCTCATCTGTTGGCAATTCTTTGTTCACTAGAAATTTGAGGATGGGCTGCGCCCATGAAGGTGCTGCTATCTCTTCAACTGCTACCACAGCGACTTGGACAAGGGTGGCTGGGCTGGGAGGCGGCGGGTTGGAGGCTGCGGCCGTTTGCTGAATTAGCGGAGTCTCTGGGCCGACTGAGGCAGCTCCCGGGTCAGGTTCTGAAGTCCCCGGGCTGACTGGCGCAGTCCCCGGGCCGGTTGGTGCAGTCCCCGGGCCGGGCTCTGAAGTCCCCGGGCTGGTTTCAACTGTGGTTTTCTTGAGGTCGCCTGCTGGGGCTTTGGAGTCGGATCTGACTACTTCTAGAGGAGCCGGCACAAAGATGGAGTCCGACTCTGGTGAAGGCTTGATAGACGGCTTGAGGAGGCGCTGAAGGGCGACGCCGGAAGGTATCGCTTGGCGAGTGGAGCCGACTCGTGCCAAGGCATCTGCTTGCTCATTGTCATTTCTTGGCACGTGAAGGAATTCGCACCCCTCAAAGTATCCGCTGAGTTGCTGTACCAGGAAGCGGTAGCTCGCCATGTTTGCGTCTTTGGCGTCCCAGTCGCCGGATGATTGCTGAACCACCAAGTCAGAGTCGCCGTAACATAGGATCCGGCGAATGCCGAGTTCTTTGGCAAGCCGGAGCCCATGAATGAGCGCCTCATATTCGGCGACGTTGTTGGAGGCGGCGAAGTGGATCTGCAGCACGTACTTGAGCTTGTCGCCCTTAGGGGAGGTGAGGACGACGCCGGCTCCAAGGCCGGTGCGCTTCTTTGAGCCGTCGAAATGCATCCGCCAATGGGTGGAGTCAGGCGCTGGCGGCAGGTACTGGGTCTCGGCCCAGTCGACGAGGAAGTCGGCCAGCGCCTGCGACTTGATGGCGGTGCGGGGCTGGTAGTAAATGGTGTAAAGAGCTAGATCTATAGCCCATTTGGCCACTCGGCCAGAGGCGTCTCGGCTTCCAATGATCTCGGCGAGTGGAGCGGTGCAAACCACAGTGATTGGATGCTCTTGAAAGTAGGGCTTCAGCTTCTTGGCGGCAAAATGCACGCCGTAGCACATCTTCTGGTAGTGAGGGTAGTTCTTCTTGGAGGTCGACAGTACCTCGCTCAGGTAATATACCGGTCTCTGGACAGGGAGCGCCATGCCTTCCTCCTTGCGCTCGACTACAATGACTGTGCTAACTACTCGGCTGGTGGCGGCGATGTACAAGAGCATGGGCTCTTTGGGAGTCGGGGCCGCCAACACAGGGGGAGTAGCCAGCATCTTCTTCAGCTGGAGAAATGCTTCATCCGCCTTGTGGTTCCACTCGAAAAAGGTGGTCTTCTTCATCAATTGATACAAGGGTAGAGCTTTCTCACCCAGCCGACTGATAAATCGGCTGATGGACGCCAGGCAGCCGGTGAATTTTTGCACATCCAACAGTCGGCTGGGTACCTCCATTCTCTCGATGGCCTTGATCTTCATGGGGTTGCACTCTATGCCGCGTTCGGAGACCAGGAAGCCAAGGAGCTGGCCGGCAGGTACTCCGAAAACACACTTCTCAGGGTTGAGCTTGATCCGGAATCGGCACAGATTCTCAAAGGTCTCTTTGAGGTCTTCCAGCAGCGTCCCACGCTTTTCCGTCTTCACCACTACATCATCCACGTAGATGTGGGCGTTCCTGCCGAGTTGCTTGAGGAGGCACTTCTGCATGCAACGCTGAAAGGTGGCGTCGGGATTCCTCAGGCCGAACGTCATTGTCAGGTAGCAGAAGGCTCCAAATGGCGTGATGAATGCGGTCTTTAGTCTATCCGCTGGATTCAGCTTGATCTGGTGGTATCCTGAGTATGCATCTAGGAAACTCAGCAGCTCGCATCCGGCTGTGGAGTCTATCACCTGATCAATCCTTGGCAGAGCAAACGGGTCCTTCGGGCAGGCTTTGTTGAGGCTTGTGTAGTCGATGCACATCCGCCACTGCTTGTTCTTCTTCAGCACCAAAACCGGATTTGCCAGCCACTCTGGAAAAAACACTTCCATGATGAAACCGGCTGCCAAGAGCCGGGCTATCTCTTCTCCAACAACTCTTCTTTTCTCTTCTGACAGGCGGCGCAAGGGCTGCCTGACGGGCTTCATATCTGGCCTGACGTGTAGCTTGTGCTCGGCGAATTCCGTCGGTACACCCGGCATGTCCTTGGGGGACCATGCAAAGATGTCCCGATTCTCACGGAGGAAATCGACGAGCTCGCCTTCCTATTTGCTGTCAAGGCCTGTGCCCATGACAGCGTATCCCACTGGGTGCTCCGGGTCCAAGGGTATCTTCTTGATCTCTTTGGCCGGCTTGAATGATCCTTCTGCTTCCGACTCCTTAGGGTCGGGCGACATCTCTGGCTGCTTTCCGGCCATCGCCACGACTCGGTCAAGGAGCCGCTTCTTGGCCGCGATCACCAAGGACTTGGCCAGCCGACTGCTCTCGGCCGCGCAGGCGGACGACTTCTTCTAGTCGCCGGCTACGGTCAGAATCCTCTTAGAACTCGGCATCTTCATCTTGAGGTAGGCGTAGTGGGGAACCGCCATGAACTTGGCCAAGGCAGGTCAGCCAAGCAGAGCGTGGTACGGGCTCTCCAAATCCACCACCTCGAACCAGACCGGCTCTCGGCGGAAGTGATCTTTGTCTCCGAAGAGGACGTCTATCAGAATTTTGCCAATCGGTGAACAGGAGAGACCGGGTACAATTCCATGGAACACGGTGCGGCTGCTCTGCAGCTGTCTTCGCCTGATTCCTAGCTTCTCCATGGTATCCTTGTACAGGATGTTTATGTTGCTGCCTCCATCTATCAGGACTCACGAAAAACGGGCGGCTCGCCTGTCAGTGGCCAAGGTCGCACCTAGGACCAGGGCGTAAGAGCCCGGACTCGGCATCACCTCTGGGTGATCCGCCCGACTCCAACTGATAGGCCTCTCGGACCAATGCATGAACTCCGGGGCATCTGCTGCTACTGCATTAACTTCTTGTTGCTGTTGGCGCCTGCTGCGCCGATCATCTGCCATACTGGTGAACACTACATAGGCTCCATGCTCTTCTGGGAACTCATCTTGCACCGTGCCGACTGGCCGAGCCGCCGGCTGCAGGGGCGGCGGCGGAGGCGGCGGCCCAGCAGGCGGTGGAGGAGTGAGGCCGTCTCCCTTGGCGATCCTGGTGAGCCAGTGAAACTTTCTGGTGGTGTTATTCGACGGCTTCGCGCCGCTATGGAACTTGCATCAACCATCCAAAGTCTGCTCATAGGAGAAAGCCGGCAACCAATTGGACTTGCCGCCCTTCTGCCGCTTCGCCGGAGGCTGCCCCTCCGGCTGCTGATCTTCAACTGCCGCGACCTGCCGACTGTTGGAAGTCGGCGGTGGGGCCTTGCGCTTGTTGTCGTTTTGTTGCTGTCGCCGACTGGTGTCTCCAGCCGGAGTTCTGGGAGCCTAGGGAGTCACCTTGCCAGCCGTGTTGACTTGAATCTCCGTCTTCATTGAAGAGTCGGCCGTGGCGTATTTATCAGCTATGACTAGCAGTTCGTCGAGGGTCTCTAGCTCGTCGCAGAGAAGTTTGTGCTTGAGGAGGGTGCCCTCTCGGCACCCGGCGGTGAAGTACTTGATAGCCTACACCTCGTGCACGCCCTCGCAGGAGTTTCGAAGCTCGCCCCAGCGTGTGAGGTAGTCGCGTGTTGATTCTTCAGGGCCTTGCACGCACAAGGAGAGCTGGCGCGGCTTGGGAGGTCGCTTGTACGTGCTCGTGAAGTTGCGGATGAAGGCTTCGGTGAAGTCGACCCAGCTATTGATGCTGCGGGGCTTCAGGCTGTTCAGCCATGTCCGGGCCGTGCCCTGGAGCATGAGAGGAACGTACTTCACGGCAACTCGCTTGTTGCCGTTTGCTATGCTGACGGCCGTGGAGTAGTCTATCAGCCAGTCCTCCGGCTTCACGGAGCCGGTGTACTTGGGGGTGTCTCGGGGGAGCGTGAACCCTTTAGGGAAGGGCTCGTCTCTGATGCGGGGCCCGAAGCAAGGCGGACCCAGCTCATCTTCTTCTTCCAGCGCCATGGATCGGTGGAGTCGATCGATCCGATGGCGGGCGTCATTCTCTCCGACTCCTTCTCGGCGGCCAAGGCGACCTCCGAGAGTCGGATGCTCAACAAGCGGCGGGGAGACTCGTTGTTCTCTTCTGGGCGGGGGAGGCAGATAATCGTCCCGCCGCTCTACTGCTCTTGGGCGGCCGTCTTGGTCACGCTCGATGGTGATATGGGTCCGGCTGTGACTAGCAGCCGGCTCCTTCTCTTTCCTTCCGCGGACTCCGCCAGTCGGCGTCCGGGAGGTCGCGCCTTGATCTCGGCGGGGAGGTAAGTCGTCGTTCGGCTGCTGCAGCGCATCTGCGCGGCCGCCGGCTGCGTTTTGCGCAGCAACCGCGTCAAGGAGCTGCTGGACTCGCTCCGTCATCACACGGCGCTCTTTGCCCTCAAAGTTCTTCAGCTCGTCAGTCGCCGCTTGGGCAGCGCGGATATTCTCCGCTGGGGTGGCGTACACGGGGCGTTTCGCCCCGAGCAAGTCAGCGATGGCTGCACCGCGCTGCCGGACCGTGCCCAGGCAGCTCGGCCCAGTCAAAGCCGGCGAGCCGCCTACGGCGCGATCCATCTCGCGCTGGTATGCCTCTGACAAGCGCCTCATGCTTGCCAGCTTCTTGGCGCTTCCGATGATCTGAAGGCGGCGCGCCTCCAGCGTCTCGGTGTCTGCGTCCTCTGGAATGGGCGCGGTTAGGTCTTGCAGGGCCGCAGCTAGCGGGTCCTGGGCTTCATCGCCGGAGTGCTCGCCGTGGCTGATGACGAGCACTTCCGTGACGGCGCTTCCATCGCTCTCCTCGTACGGAAGCGGCTCGTCGTAGACCACCACGTTGGTGGGGAAAACGTCGAGCGACACGGCGTCGGAATCGACCAGCATCGGGTCGGAGGAGCCTACGGACTCCAAGTCTACGGCAGGCTCACCGGCGACGTGGAGTTGGTTGAGGAGGCCCGCGAGAAGGCTCTCGGGGCCACCCATGCCTGCGTCGTGTGCAGGCTCGTCGGAGAGGCGCACCTCGCCGATGAGTTCGGCGAGGCCGCTCGCGGCGCAGGCGGCTTCAGCGCCGCGCAGAGTGTCGATGCAGACGCCATCTGGCGAGCCTGGCTGGCTGCGCTCGCCAGGGAGGAAGAGGGTTCCCGTCCAGAACAGATCTCCGGATGACGGTGCACCTCGCCCCATGGTGGGCGCCAAATGTCGGGGGTTGGGTGCGACATATGCCAAAGGATGGATTATCATGGTGGGGGCGAGTAGAACGTCGCCGGTGCCTGGAAACGGGATGAGGCGTAGACATGCACGCCGGCGAATCTTACCCAGCTTCGGGGCTCTCCGGGGAGATAACACCCCTACTGCTGCTCTGCGGGGTCTCCGCATGGTCACTATAGCAAGGTGGCTACAATGGTGCTCCTAGAGCTGTATCGGGAGGCAGGAGGGAACAAGGCTAGTTCTCTCCTCCCTGGTCTGTGTGTCTATGTCTATCAAGGGCCGAACCGTTTGCATGGGTGCCCCGGGGGGTTTATATAGGCCTACCCCCTGGGGGTATAATGGTAATCCGACTGGGCGTGGGTCCCAGCCATCTGTCTCTCATGCCACCGTCCTTCCCGCCGGCTTCTGGGGCCCGCCGACTGGTGGGTCCCGCGGACAGGCCGGACACTGTGCGGCGCTCCTGATGACGCAGGCTTGGTCATGGGGTCGTGGCAATAGTGCTGCCGTCTGTTAGGCGATCACTGTCGCCACTCTCCATCCAATCTGGTTTATGGCTTGTGGGGCCCTGGAGGGGAGACGGCCGACTCCGGGGAGGCCGACTCCCTCAGGGCCGTCTTCAGGCACTCTGGCCGCCTTCGATTCTGCCACTGACAGGTGGCCCTGCGGCCTTTGGGCCGTACAGGCCAGCATCGTGGGCACAGTGCATCGCGCACTGTGGCTGAGGTCAGGGCAGGCATGGCAACAGTGCCGCGCCTCGCCGGAGATCTCCCAGCGATACGGCTCACTGTAGCCATGCCAACCCTTCGTAGCCAGGGAGGGACGGCCACGTCGTGGCCGTACCCCGCATCGGTCTTCATGGAGTGTCATGGGCCGACTCCCATACTCGGCACTCCTGGAGGTCGCAAGCTTGGAGTCGTCTTGCTTCGAAGTCGCCATCTGGGACTCGGCTCCTCCAGATATCGCCAGTTGAGACTCGACTTCTTGGGAGATCGCCAGCTGGGACTCGGCCTCTCTGGAGGTCGCCAGCTGGGACTCGGCTAGAGGGGTGTAGCCTGCCCCGATGTCTTGAAAGATCCTGGGTCCCGGGTCAGCCTACCCGTGGCCCATTACTCCGACAGAACAACAGCAGAAAGAAGACCATGATTCAATAAAGTGCAACATCCATCAACACAAGGTACTAAAAGTAATATCTCAAAAATTAGTTACTGTGAAAGTCCTATGAGCTTTGACAGTCAAAAAAGTACCACTCTTTGCCTTGAGGATTTTGTGCAATCAGAAAAGCAAATTCTTGGAGCTTTGTGCAATCAGACGTCATCACACTTGGAGCTTTGCCTTGAGGATTGTAAGTGCATCTTTCTGGATAGTCAGAAAAGCAAAATCTTTGTGCAATCTGAAAAGTACCACTCTTTCTTTCGTACCACTCTTTCTTCATCAATCATCACCCTTGGAGCTTTGCCTTGAGGATTGTAAGTGCATCTAGTGCCCCTTAGTGATTTTGGTGTATTGAAGACTTATAGGTTAAGGGACTAATATGTTTGTGAGTGTACACAGTATCTATAAGTCAATCAGGAGTTTGATATTTACTGTGAAAGTCGACCCCTAAAAATTTATGTCTTCAACTGAAGACTTTGGTTCTCCTGAAGATTTTGAAAATGAAGAAATTGGTGTGACCTTGAAGACTTGGATATTCATGCGAGGATTATGAAGCATGAAGACTTTTGTTTTCGTAGTTTCAATTACCCTTTCTTGAGTCATAGGAAACACCGTACAGTTAAAGGGGGTCGAGGTAATACTAAGGAAACTATTTTCCAAGTGATGCTCATCTCAAAATCCTACACTTACCCAATCCTTTCGAGTGAAGCCATTGGAAATCTCATATCAGCTCGGTCAATTTCTTTAGTGACAGAGATGAAGATCTTCTGGTCTCTGAGGAATTTGTTTCGCCAGTGCGGATTGCCTACACAGTAAGGAACATGATAGCCCTGAGGAATTCGATACCTCAAATCTGACTCTTGCTGTGCCACATGCCAGCTGTCCAAAATATCCTACCACCTAACGGTCATATCATTGAAGGGCATTTATGTCTTATCATGTCGGGCTGCTCCCTAGGCTATAAATAGCCACCCCCTACAACCACTAGCTGGTTGGCTGCTCTGAGAGAAACTGACACTTGTCATTGAGAGCATCCCATCCTCTGAGGACTTTGAGCGAAAATCATCAAGTGAGGAAAACCCAAAACCTAAACCCAAACACCTACAAACACAAAGTGATTGAGCATCACTGAAGAAATTATTCCTGTGTGGAACAGACACTTCTTACCTTTGAGGACTGTTTATCCTCCAGACAGTTAGGCATCATGGTCTGAGCATCCAAGAGGAATTATGGATCGCCGACTGACAAAGTCTGTGAAGGTTTGGAAGTCACCTGTGAAGACTTACCATGAGTGTTGGGCAAGGTCTGTGTGACTTTAGCTCAAGAAGAATATAGTGAGGACTGTGTGTCCGGGACTGTGTGTCCTTGAGTTTAAATATTCAGCCGCTCCAACCAGACGTACAACTGTCACAGCAGTTGGAACTGGTCTACCAAATCATTGTCTTCACCAAGCCTACTGGTTCTATTTCCTCAACCCTTTCATTTCCTCATTCATGTGTTGATGAACCTGATCATTACTGTTTGAAGACTTTGACTGAAGACTTTCTCTATTTCCTCAATCCAATTTCTTCAGTCAAATTGTCTTCAGCCTGCTTATCCTGTGTTTACGCTACTTGTGCTCTGTGTTTTTTTCATTTCATCATGATGACTGTGCTGTTACTCTGTTATGCTTACACTTGAGTAATTATTCCGCTGCTAGTTGTTCGTGACTTAGGAATTTCCTCACCCTGAAATTCCTCACTGACGAATTTGTAAAAATCGCCTATTCACCCCACCACTAGTCGACTTAACGCACTTTCAGTTGGTATCGGAGCAAGGTACTCCCTTGTTCTGTGTGATTTTGGTTTAACCACCTAGAGTTCTAGTTATGTCGATTGCAGGTATGATCAAGGTCTCGGTTGGGTGTCCTACCTTTGACAGGACGGACTACCCCTACTGGAAGAACAAGATGCGCATGCATCTTCAGGCAATTTATAACGATCTCTGGTATGTTGTGGAAAATGGTGTTCCCTCAGTCACTCCGTCTGTGAATATTGCTGATGTGAAGAGATTCAAGCAACTCGATTCTCAAGCGAAGAATATCATATGTGGCCATCTAAGCAAAGGATAGTACGGCAAAGTGAGTTCTTTGGAAACTGCTAAGCTGATTTGGGACAGGTTGTCCAAGGTCAACGAATGAGTCTATACTCAACGTGACTCCTGAGTTGACGTTCTTCACAATCTCTTCAACCGCTGCAAAAGACTCGACAATGAAAATGTTCAGCAAACCTTCGATCGCCTCACTGACATCTCAAATGAGCTTCAAACACTTGGTGCCACTGACATCACCGACCATGAGGGGGTGAAGAAATTGCTGAGATCTCTTGATTCCTCATTCGATACCCTTGCACTGATGATTCAAGAGAGAGCTGATTACAAGTCACTAAATCCTGCTGATATCCTCGAGAGGCTAAACACTCATGAGTTCCAGCTTGCTGAGAAGAGTGATTTCTATGAACCGAGCTCTAGAAGATCGCGTGCACTAAATCTGAAGGTGAAGATTCTGGTAGCAGCCTTGGTGACCCTGAAGAACTGACCTAGAAGCTAGCAATGCTCGTGAAGAAATTCCAGAAGTTCTCTCGTCATGGACGTTTTGGAATGTCTTCAAGGAATGATGATTCCTCGTCTCGTGACTACAAAAAGAGAACTTGCCACAAATGCAAGAAACCTGGTCACTACATATCTGATTGTCCTCTGTGGGAAAAGGAATCAAAGAAGAAGAAATACAAAGATGACGATTCTGATGTCTCAAAGAAGAAGAAGAAATCTTCAAAGTCCTCATCATCAAAATCTTCAAAGTCTTCATCTCACAAGAAGAGCAGTTCCAAGAAGGCCTGGGCATTCATTGGCAAGGAAATGGACTCTGAATTTGAATCTGAGGAAAATGTGGAAGAGGAAGAATTTGAGGAGTCCGACTCTGGTGTGGTGAGCTTAGCCCTTGCTACTTCTTACGTCAACAAGTCCATCTTCAACACTGAATAAAATGACCTCCCCAACTCTGCTGACAAGAGTGCTGATGACTATACTCCCACGTATTGCTTCATGGCAAAAGGTGCCAAGGTACTCAAACATTCCCCCTCTAACTCTAGTGAGGATTAATCCGATGAAAATCTCAAGCCTAGTTATTCCAAACTTGCTAAAATTGCTGTTAAACAACAGAAGGCTTTGGAAAAGATTCAAAATATACTAGACAAAAGCGATGACTTGTTGGGTGAGGAATTGAATCGCACTAAGAATCTGACTGATAATCTTTAGAGACTTCAGCCACGGTTTGACAACCTTCAAAATCATCATAACACTCTCTCAACTAATCATGATAAGCTTTCTTATTAATTTCTTCAGAGAAAGCAAGATCTTGAGAAGTTAAGCGTGAGTTATGAAGATCTTCAGAAGGAAAACGATTCATTGCTTGCTCAACAGATCAGTTCCGCTCAGGAAGAATTTATTCCACCATGTCTGAAATGCATTGAGCGTGAATCTGCTAATTCTTCACCTGAATGTTCAAATGCTTCCATTGCTACAAATTCTTCAACTGTCTCTGTGGTCACAAATTCCTCATCTGAGGATACCACATGTATCACTGATGATAATGCAGGGTTGAAGGAATTGTATGTGACATGCATATACAAAAGCCTCAAAGGGCATCCGACTCTTTGTGATGTCCTCAAAAAGCAGGTCTTGAACAGGAACCTAGGAAAGAGTGTATTGCCTTTGAGAGGAAACTCAATGCTGATGGGACCTACTGGAAACCTGAGAAGTACCCCAAAACCTCATGGGTTGCTACAAAGGGACCTTCCATAGATCCATGCACATTATCTAGCTTTACTTGTGAATCTTCATATTCCTCTAATGAGTCATTTGACTCCAACTATAAACTGTTCAGGAATCAGAATGGTGAAGTATTTGCTCGATATGTTGGAACTAGCTGCAGGAACGGTCCCCCTATGAAGAAAATCTGGGTTCCCAAAAGGTGCCTTCAAAATCTTCAGGTGAATGTCATCATTACACCACCTATGAAGAAAAGGAACCCTAGATAAAATTCTTCATATGGACCAAATTCTTCATCTGGATCAAATTCCTCACGTGGATCAAAATCCTCATATGAACATCATTGTGCTAACACTTCTGTTTCACAGGGAAAATCTAAAGGCTATTAATATGTGCATTATTATTCAAACCATTATGTCCGTAAGTCCTCAAAGAATTTCTCTGCATATTCATATGCTTATCCTAACCACTCATCTGTGAAGCGAAGTGCACTGGCTTCAATGCCATCTTTTTCTTATGGAGCTCGCAAAATGATGAACTCTTTGCCACCCCTCCAGCTGTGGGTGGTGAAGAAAAAGAACTAATCTCTTATGAAGGGTCAGGTATCTAGATGAGCTTAATCGTTTGAAGAATTTGCTGGAGACCTGAATATGCTTGAATGGACGCAACCTAATCATGAAGAAATGAATAACTCGTTTCTCACGTCCTCATATTACTATATTCGTTATTGTTGATGAAAGTGATAGCATATTCTTCACTGATGAAGTATATGGGTTCGTAAGTTGCACTAATTCATCTGCAGGATGAACAACCCAAAGCTACTGAGTGGGTCCTCGACAGTGGATGTACAAATCACATGACCGGTGACAGGAACTTATTGATGGACACTGATTTATCTCCATCTCATCTGAATCATATCACCTACACTGACAAAGGAAAAAGCAAGGTATTGGGTCTAGGTAGGGTTGTGATCTCAAAGGATAGACACATGGACAAAATCATGCTTGTCGAGTCCTTAGGGTTCAACCTCATGCCTGTCTCAATGCTTTGTGATCTTGATATGATTGTCGTCTTTGGCAAATATCGCTGCATTGTGCTAATGGAATATGACAAATCCAAAGTCTTTGAATGCTTTAGGAAAGGAGACCTGTATATTGTTGATTTCTCTTCAGGACCAGAGCATGCCACATGTCTACTTGCAAAAGCTTTAGAAGGCTTGTCATGGCATCAACGACTTGGTCATACTGGGATAAGAAACTTGCATACAATCGCGAAGAAGAAGCATGTCATTCCCATCGAGGGTATCAAATTCCTCAAAGGTCATCTTTGTGTGGCTTGTGAGTCTGGAAAGATCACCAGAGCCAAGCATCCCTCGAAGACTATCATGACCACTTCTCGTCCCTATGAATTACTTCATATGGATCTCTTTGGCCCTACTCATTAAACCACATCCTCTAGTTCTGCATCATTATATGGCTTTGTCATTGTTGATGATTATTCTCTTTATACATGGGTGCATATCATCACTTACAAAAATGAGGTGCAGGAAGTCTTCAGACGATTTTCCTCAAGAGATTCTACGAACTTCGGTGAGAAGATCAAGCATATCAGGAGTGATAATGGAACTAAGTTCAAGAACACTGGTCTTGATGAATATCTTAATATACTTGGTAGTACTCACGAGTTATCTGCTCCCTATACTCCTGAGCAGAATGGCATCGTGGAGCACACGAACAAAAATCTTTTTGAGATGGCTCACACTATGCTTGACGAATACAAGACACCACAACATTTTTGTCCTGAAGCTATTGATACTGCATGCCACATCATCAACAGAGTATATCTTCACAAATTCTTCAAAAAGACCTCATATGAACTCCTCACTGATAGGAAACCCAATGTCAGTTATTTCAAAGTCTTCAGTGCTAAATGCTGGATTAGAGATCCTTACCATCACTCTAAATTTGCACCGAAAGCACATGAGGGTTTTATGCTTGGTTATGGAAAGGACTCGCACACCTACAGAGTCTTCAACATCAATCATCACAAGATTGTTGAAACTGTAGATGTGCGGTTCGATGAAACTAATGGCTCGCAAAGAGAGCACCTACCTCCTGTGCTAGATGAAATGTCACCTGAGGAATCCATCAAGCTCAAAGCTACTGAGGATATCATTCCTACCGAAGAATCTGCTGAAGAAGTCATTCCGGATCATGAAGACAATCACGCTGGTGCTGCTAAAGAAAATGCCCCTGAAGAAATTGCTGGGACTAAGCAAAGTCATCAACCTGCACATCCTCGCGTTCCAAACGAAGTGCAGATCGAGAAAATCATCAGCGACATCAACGCACCAGGTTCTCTCACGCGCGCAAAAGCTTCACACTTGTCTAACTTTTGTGGGCATTTTGTGTTTGTCTCTATCACAAAGCCCACTAAAGTTGATGAAGCATTCATGGAATCTGAGTGGATTCAAGCCATGCAAGATGAATTGCATCAATTCGAGCTCAACAATCTGTGGGAGCTTGTCAAGCGACCAGACCCACGCAAGCACAACATCATCAGTACAAAATGGATCTACCGCAACAAACAAGATGAAAATGGCCTTGTGGTGAGGAATAAGGCTCGTCTTGTAGCTCAAGGTTGCACACAGGTTGAAGGAGTTGATTTCGATGAAACTTATTCACCTGTTGCTAGACTTGAAGCTATTCGCATATTGCTTGCTTACGCTAACCATCATAATAGCATCTTACATCAAATGGATGTGAAAAGTGCATTCCTCAATGGTAAGCTTGAGGAAGAAGTATATGTTGCTCAACCACTAGGTTTTGAGGATCCAAAATTTCCAGATCACGTCTACAGACTCAACAAGGCCCTCTATGGCCTCAAGAAAGAACCTCGGGCGTGGTATGACACATTGAAGGAATTCCTCATGAAGAAAGGCTTCAAACCCGGTTCACTTGACCCAACTCTTTTCACCAAAGCATATGATGATGAATTATTTGTGTGCCAATTATATGTTGATGATATTATCTTTGGCTATACTAACCAACGTTATAGTGACGAATTTGCCTATATGATGAGTGAGGAATATCAAATGTCTATGATGGAAGAGTTGAAATTCTTCTTAGGTCTTCAAATTCGTCAACAACACAATGGCATATTCATATCTCAGGAGAAATACCTCAAGGATGTGTTGAGGAAATTCGGCATGTAAGATTGCAAAGGGGTCAAAATCCCTATGCCCACAAATGGCCATCTATGCACCAACGAAAATGGTAAAGACTTCGATCAAAAGGTATACCGCTCCATGATTGGCTCTTTATTGTACCTATGTGCATCTAGGCAAGATATTATGCTTAGTGTTTGCATGTGTGCCTGATTTCAAGCTACACCGAAGGAATCACACTGAGGGAGTCCTGGACTAGGGGGTGTCCGAACAGCCGGACTATCATTATCCGCTGGACTCCAAGACTACGAAGATACAAGATTGAAGACTCCGGCTCATGTCCAGAAGGTACTTTCCTTGGCGTGGAAGGCAAGCTTGGCAATACGGATATGTAGATCTCCTACCATTGTAACCGACTCTGTGTAACCCTAGCCCTCTCCGGTGTCTATATAAACCGGAGGGCTTTAGTCCGTAGGACAACATACATTACAACAATCATACCATAGGCTAGCTTCTAGGGTTTAGCCTCCTTGATCTCGTGGTAGATCTACTCTTGTACTACCCATATCATCAATATTAATCAAGCAGGACGTAGGGTTTTACCTCCATCGAGAGGGCCCGAACCTGGGTAAAAACATCGTGTCCCTCGTCTCCTGTTACCATCCGCCTAGAAGCACAGTTCGGGACCCCCTACCCGAGATCCGCCGGTTTTGACACCGACATTGGTGCTTTCATTGAGAGTTCCTCTGTGTCGTCACTGATAGGCTTGATGGCATCTTCAACCTGCAACGCTGTCCAGGGTGAGACTTTTCTCCCCGGACAGATCTTCGTATTCGGCGGCTTCGCCCTGCGGGCCAATTCACTTGGCCATCTGGAGCAGATCGAAAGCTACGCCCCTGGTCGTCAGGTCAGATTTGGAAGCTTAAACTTCACGGCCGACGTCCGCGGAGACTTGATCTTCGACGGACTCGAGCCACAGCCAAGCGCGCCGCACTGTGACGATGGGCATGATCTAGCTCTGCCGCCGAACAGTGCCTTGGTGGCCGCACACGGATCCGCTTCGGCCATTAGCCCGGAGCCGATCGCCCAGATCGAGGGCCGGTGGATAGACGCCGCCCTGGGGGGCTTCAACATCCACGGCGATGGAACCGAATACTAATCTTGTCCCCTGCGAAACTCATGATTCCGAGGCGCCGGACTCCTCGCCGGACTCCGAACCTCCCGCGCCCCTACCAATCGATCTGGATTGGGCGCCGGTTATGGAATTCACCGCCGCGGACATCTTCCAATGCTCGCCTTTTGGCGATATCTTGAATTCACTAAGGCATCTCTCGTTATCAGGAGAGTCCTGGCCGGATTATGGCCAGGATGGTTGGGATACGGACGACGAAGAAATTCAGAGCCCACCCACCACCCACTTTGTAGCCACTGTCGACGATCTAACCGACATGCTAGACTACGACTCCGAAGACATCGACGCTATGGACGACGATGCCGGAGACGAACAGGAACCAGCGCCCACAGGGCACTGGAAGGCCACCTCGTCATATGACGTATACATGGTGGATACCCCAAAAGATGGGGACGGCGAAGGAACAGCGGAGGCAGATCCCTTAAAGAAACAGCCCAAGCGCCGGCGTCAGCGGCGCCGCTCTAAATCTCGCCACAGCAAGAATGGAGATTCCGGCACAGGAGATAATAATACTCCAGAGAGTGCCGAAGACAATCCCCTCCAGCAAGACTCACCGCAGGAGGATGCAGAAGCAAGCCCTCATGAGGGGGCGGCAGACGAAGAGGTTGAGGATCATAATTACATGCCTCCCTCCGAAGACGAGGCAAGCCTCAACGATGACGAATTCGTCGTACCCGAGGATCCCGTCGAACAAGACTGCTTCAAGCGCAGGCTTATCGCCACAGCAAACAGCCTAAAGAAAAAGCAGCAGCAGCTTCAAGCTGATCAGGACCTGCTGGCCGATCGATGGACTGAGGTCCTCGCGGCCGAAGAGTATAAACTCGAACGTCCCTCCAAAAGTTACCCAAAACGCAAGCTGCTCCCCCGATTAGAGGAGGAAGCATACGTACATCCATCACCAGCGCACGATATGGCTGACCGACCACCCCGTGGTCGTGACAGAGAGGCATCCAGGCCCCCAGCCAAGACCATACCCCGGCATCGCTCCAAAAGTACGAAGCCAAGAGGGAACGCGCCATACTTGCGAGACATATTGGAGGACAAAGCAAGACAATCCAGATCCATCTATGGATCACGGGGGCGCCCTACGACCCACGACGAATACCATCGTGCCGGATACAATAACCCCAGCCGGGCCGAACACAGCAGACAGCGCTCTTTCGAGCTACGTCGCGATATCGCTCAATACAGGGGCGCCACACACCCGTTATGCTTCACTGACGAAGTAATGGATCATCAGATCCCCGAAGGGTTTAAACCCGTAAACATCGAATCTTACAATGGCACAACAGACCCCGCAGTGTGGATCGAAGACTATCTTCTCCACATCCATATGGCCTGCGGCGACGATCTCCACGCCATAAAATACCTCCCACTCAAGCTTAAAGGACCAGCTCGGCATTGGCTCAACAGCTTGCCAGCAGAGTCAATTGGGTGTTGGGAAGACTTGGAGGCCACATTCCTTGATAACTTCCAAGGCACATATGTGCGACCACCAGACGCTGATGACCTAAGCCACATCATTCAGCAGCCAGACGAATCGGCCAGACAATTCTGGACACGGTTCTTGACGAAGAAAAATCAAATCGTCGATTGTCTGGACACAGAGGCCCTTGCAGCCTTCAAACATAACATCCGGGACGAATGGCTAGCCCGGCACCTGGGGCAGGAAAAGCCGAAATCCATGGGAGCCCTCACATCGCTAATGACCCGCTTTTGTGCAGGAGAGGACAGCTGGCTAGCCCGCAGCAACAATCTCTGTAAAAATTCTGGCAGTCCGGATACTAAGGACAACACCGGCAGGTCACGTCGAAACAAAAGTAAGCGCCGAATTAACGGCAACGATAAGGAGGATACGGCGGTCAATGCCGGATTCCGAGGCTCTAAACCCGGTCAATGGAAGAAGCCATTTAAAAGAACCACTCTGGGTCCGTCCAATCTGGACCGAATACTCGACCGCTCATGCCAGATACATGGCACCTCTGAAAAGCCAGCTAACCACACCAATAGAGATTGCTGGGTGTTCAAGCAGGCCGGCAAGTTAATTGCCGAACACAATGACAAGGGGCTAAATAGCGACGACGAGGAAGAGACCCGGCCGCCGAACAGCAAAGGACAGAAGGGTTTTCCCCCACAAGTACGGACGGTGAATATGATATACGCGACCCACATACCCAAGAGGGAGAGGAAACGCGCACTAAGGGACGTCTATGCGATGGAGCCAGTCGCCCCAAAGTTCAACCCATGGTCCTCTTGTCCGATCACTTTCGATCGAAGAGACCATCCGACCAGCATACGTCATGGCGGATTCGCCGCATTGGTCTTAGACCCAATCGTCGATGGGTTTCACCTCACGTGAGTCCTGATGGACGGCGGCAGTAGCCTGAACCTGTTTTATCAGGATACAGTGCACAAAATGGGCATAGACCCATCAAGGATTAAACCTACAAAGACAACCTTCAAAGGTGTCATACCAGGAGTGGAAGCCAACTGCACAGGCTCAGTCACACTGGAAGTGGTCTTCGGATCCCCGGATAATTTCCGGAGCGACGAGTTAATCTTCGACATAGTCCCGTTTTGTAGCGGCTATCACGCCCTGCTCGGGCAAACCGCGTTTGCCAAATTCAACGTGGTGCCGCGCTATGCATACCTAAAGCTCAAGATGCCAGGCCCTCGTGGAGTCATCACGGTCAATGGAAATACGGAACGCTCCCTCCGAACGGAGGAACATACAGCGGCTCTCGCGGCAGAAGTACAGAGCAGCCTTCTAAGGCAATTCTCGAGTCCGGCCGTTAAACGGCCGGATACAGCAAAGCGCGCCCGGAGCAATGCCAACCAAGACCACCTGGCACGATCAGAGCACGCGTAGCAATGCGGCCCCAACCCTCGCCCGCGTATGATCACAAGAATAACACTCCGCATACATCATTACGCTTTGGAGATACCATGGGCACAGGGGAGGGGGCACGATCACAATGTACCCAGAGTGCGGTTCGACCACACCAGGGCCTCACAAATGTGCCCCTCTTTTTTTATTATTTTTCTTCTTTTTTGTACATAGGACTCTGTTAACCAGAAGCCCTATCCGGCGATGAACCTGTCGAACTCATGATGCAACAGTCAGGGACTAAAGAAGGCTGCGCCGAACACTCAGGTGGTCTCAATTACGAGCATTAAATTCGATTATATACACCAAATCCGCAGCTCATCCCTGGAGGGGGACATGTTTATTTAGTCCAAATCCCTTGCTTACCGCACTATTTGTATCAGTCCGCTCTACTAGCAGACTTTTTCTTTTATTAATAATGCAGCACCTTTATGATAGCAATTGCATTACATTATATATATATATGCTCATTATATGACATCTGGCACCCGTATATTTTGGTATGGCATAATACACCAGGGGCTTATGTTCCCCACTCTATGGTGTGATAAAGTCCGAACACTTTCACAAGTGCGGCACCCCGAACTTATAGCATTATATGAATCGGCTCTGAATCATGTCTTAGGTCAATAGTTGGGTTTGCTCGGCTCCCACGTTTTGGTGCCTTACGTTCCGTTCTGTCGGCTAAGGTGGCACTGGGAGAACCACTGCGATTGCGCCCCGGTTGAGCCGGGTTAACGCCTCAGTGGAGAAAGCTAAAACTGACTGGCATGATAAGGCGAGAGACTGGTCGCTGTTCGAGAGCTTTTTTCGGGTCCTTAAAGACTCACGCCGCTTCGAGTGAAGTTCCGGATAATGTCCGATGAAGGCGTGGATAGCGCCCTGGATTCGGTCTTCCGAATACAAGGGGCTTCGCCGAAATTTAAAATTATAGAATTCTATGGCTAAGTGAGAGTGTTCAAGCATTATAAGTCCGGTCGCCTTGTTCGTCGTGTTGAGCGCCTCCCTAGATGGACCCAAAAATGGGAACAAGAGTGCTCAAGTTTACCCCGAACACCCCAGCACTTGTGGCTTGGGGGCTGAAGCTAACGACTTGCCATCTCTCAGATTTTATAAACGGCCGCACAGAAGGTAATATTTTAAATTAAACAAGCGTTACTCATTGCGCATATGAACGAGGTTTTCAGCGCACAGGATAAATAAACAGCGAGTTCACTCAAAGATTACATTTCGGGAGCACTCATCTGCAATATTGCAGGCTCCCTTCAGGACAATTTTATAATACTTCTCCGGCGTGCGATATTCCTTGCCCAGCGGCGGTGGGTCCGTGAGAAGCTTCTCCGCATCCAATTTGCCCCATTGCACCTTTATGCGGGCAAGGGCCCGACGAGCACCTTCGATACAGGCGGAGCGCTTGACTACATCCAGCCTGGGGCAAGCATCCATCAGTCGCCGCACGAGGCCAAAGTAGCTACCAGGCATTGCCTGTCCAGGCCACAGCCGGACTATGAGGCCCTTCATGGCCTCCTCAGCTACCTTGTGGAGTTCGACCAGCTGCTTCAGCTGGTCGCTTGGGGGCACCGGATGGCCGGCCTCAGTATACTGAGACCAGAAGACCTTCTCCGTCGAGCTCCCCTCCTTGCCACGATAGAATGCGGCGGCATCAGACGCACTACGCGGCAGATCTGCAAACGCCCCTGGAGAGCTCCGAATTCGGGTAAGTGTCAGGTAGTTCACATTAACATGCCTGCTTTGCATGAAAAACGCCTTACCCGCCGCTATCTTCTTTATATCCTCAATCTCCTGAAGGGCCTTATGGGCCTCGGCCTTGGCGGACTTGGCGCTTTCGAGAGCCGAGGCAAGCTCGGACTCTCGAGTCTTGGAGTCATGCTCCAAACTCTCATGTTTTTCCATGAGAACCTGGAGCTCTTGCCGAACTTCCGCCACCCGTGCCTCTTGCTTTTCTCGCTCAGCCCGTTCCGCGGCCGCACTGCGTTCGGCCGCAGACACAGCATCCTTCAGGGCAGCCACCTCGTTAGTGGCCCCTGCAATGCACATATTATCCTTGTTAATTTTATTTGCAACCAAAATCCTTTTCTGTAAGGTACTTATTCAAAGAGGTGCTACTCACCTTCTTTTTCCTCGAGCTGCTTCTTTGCATGGCCGAGCTCTTGCTCGGACCACTCGAGTTCCTTCTTCAGCACGTCAACCTCCGCCGTTAGTGCGGCAGAGGTCAGCAGTGCAGCCTGCAAACCCATATTGACATATTTTAGGCAACCCTGCGTATATCTTGTTATAGATCCTTAGTCTGGCTTTTCTTTTCGAACACCAAACTAAGCATCAGGGGCTACTGTCTATGCGGTATTACATTACATAATTTTAACTTTTTTACCTCAAAGCCTGTTAAAAGGCTGCTGCAGGCTTCGGTCAGCCCGCTCTTAGCGAGCTGAACCTTCTCAATCACCGCACTCTTGATAGTGCGGTGTTCTTCCTCGATGGAAGCGCCTTTAAGCGCCTCCAGCAGGTTATCCGGCGCCTCCGGTTGGACGGAGGCCGCCGGCGTCACGGTCCTGCCCTTCTTTCGAAGGGGCCACTTGCCGGACTCTGGAACCACTGCGGGTTCCAATGTAGAGTCCGGCACGAAGTCCGGGGGGCTGCCTGACGGCGCCTCCGGAGCCTCCTCCTGATGGGTCCCTCTTTGGGATCCCACCTCGACGTCCTCGTCGGCGCGTGGGGTGGAGGCAGTCGGGATGGAATTCACATCCGACGAGGCCAATGACCCGCTCGATGAGTCGGGGAGATCATCATTGGCCGGACTACGGGCTGAATGTGGCGTTAGAAGGATACTACGCGACATAAAAGAAATTACACATCAAGGATCCTGATACTTACGATCTTGCCGGACGCCTGGCCCTTGGAGGCCACTTATCCTCACCAACGCTGATGTTGGCGGAACTGTCCGGGGGGATAGTTTTCCCCCTCTTGGGCCCTTCGGCCTCCCCGATGGGGGAAGCCTTCCTTTTCTTCTCTCCCTCCTCCGGGAGAGAGTACTCCTCCTCATCTTCGGGGGAGGAGTCCTCGTCGTCGTCAGACGCCTGATTGCGGGAACTCTTTCGAGTCCCCGCGGCCACCTTCTTGTCCTTCTTCTCCGGCACCACGTGCGGTGCCGGAACCAGCAGCCCTGTTAAACGGGCGTCCGCTGGGTCTTCTGGCATGGGAGCCGGGCTGATGAGCAGCTCGGCCTTCTCCATCCATTCCTGTCAAAGGAAGAGGCAGAATGAAGCCTCACTAGAGTCAATCTAATTATCACAAGTGTCCCGTAATGGGGTTGAATCACTTACCTCGTCAGTTGGATGCTGCGAGCTGAATCCGCGGTCTTCGGTCGCGGACGCAGGGGCTTCGGCGCCCTTGAACAGCACCCTCCAGGCGCCTTCGTATGTTGTATCGAAAAGCCCGTTTAGCTCCTGGTGCTATGCCGGATTGAACTCCCACAAATTAAATGCCCGTTCTTGGCATGGGAGGATCCGCCGAATGAGCTTGACTTGGAGCACGTCGACGAGCCTGAGCCTATTGCTCACCATCTTCTTGATACATGCTCGGAGTCCCGTCACCTCCGACGGATTCCCCCACTGCAAGCCCTTCTCTTTCCAGGAGGTGAGCTGCGTGGGGATGCCAGATCTAAACTCGGGGGCCGCCGCCCATGTGGATTTGCGCGGCTCGGTGATATAGAACCACCCCGATTGCCACCCCTTGACGGAGTCCACGAAGGTCCCTTCCAGCCAAGGGACGTTGGGCAATTTGCCCAACATGGCGCCTCCGCATTCCGCTTGCGTACCCTTCACAACCTTCGGCTTGACGTTGAAGGTCTTGATCCACAGGCCGAAGTGGGGCCGGATGCAGAGGAAGGCCTCGCACACGATGATAAACGCCGAGATGTTGAGGATAAAGTTCGGCGCCAGATCGTGGAAATCCAGGCCGTAGTAAAACATGATCCCCCGGACAAATGAATGGAGCGGAAAGCCCGGTCCGCGGAGGAAGTGGGGGAGGAATATGACCCTCTCATGAGGCCCGGGGGTAGGGATGAGCTGCCCCTCGTCGGGCAGCCGATGCGCGATATCGCCGGAAAGGTATCCGGCGCTGCGCAACTTGGTGATGTCCTCCTCCTTGACGGTGGAGGCTAACCATTTACCTCCCGCTCCGGACATATTCGGAGAAGGTCGAGGCGAGATGCGCGAGCTCGGGCGTTGGAGCTTGAGTTCGCGGGGATGGATAAGCAAAGGAGGAAGAAGGCGTAGGTGAGAAGGTGAATCCTTATCCCTTATATATAGGCGGACAAAATTATGCGTCCCCCACCAGCCTGGTAAAACTCGCTTATCTCCCAAGCGCCACTATCAATGGCGCGGTTGGGTTACCCACGCACGTATTGATGAGAATCCTGGAATAAGGGGAACACGATCTCTGCTTCGACAAGACGTGCCAAGGAAACCACTTCGCTAAACATGCTGAGGTGGTATAGTAATTCAAACAAAGGCATGGTGGCGGTGTGATGTCACGCCGCATAATACGTCAGCAGATTGAACTAAGTGTACATTTTATCCTCTCTACGGTGGAATGTGGAATTTATTTTGCAGAGCCGGACACTATCCTGGTGTTCGTGATCTTCTTTGGATTATTCAAGGGAGGAACCCGCCTTGCAATGCCGAACATTATGCACGCCGGACTTATCGTCATTGAAGACTGGTTCAGGGGCTACTGAGGGAGTCCTGGACTAGGGGGTGTCTGGACAGCCAGACTATCATTATCCGCCGGACTCCAAGACTACGAAGATACAAGATTGAAGACTCCGGCTCGTGTCCGGAAGGTACTTTCCTTGGCGTGGAAGGCAAGCTTGGCAATACGGATATGTAGATCTCCTACCATTGTAACCGACTCTGTGTAACCCTAGCCCTCTCCGGTGTCTATATAAACCGGAGGGCTTTAGTCCGTAGGACAACATACATTACAACAATCATACCATAGGCTAGCTTCTAGGGTTTAGCCTCCTTGATCTCGTGGTAGATCTACTCTTGTACTACCCATATCATCAATATTAATCAAGCAGGACGTAGGGTTTTACCTCCATCGAGAGGGCCCGAACCTGGGTAAAAACATCGTGTCCCTCGTCTCCTGTTACCATCCGCCTAGACGCACAGTTCGGGACCCCCTACCCGAGATCCGCCGGTTTTGACACCGACACACACCATAAGGCTGTGAAGCATATTCTTCGATATCTAGCTCACACTCCAACACCTGGATTATGGTATCCCAAGGGCTCTTACTTTGATCTCATTGGATATTATAACTCTGACTATGCTGGTGATCGGGTGGACCGCAAGTCAACATCAGGCACATGTCATTTCCACGGACGATCCTTGGTATGTGGAAATACAGAAGACCAGCTGGCCGATATCTTCACAAAGCCCTTGGATGAGAAGAGATTTAGCAAGTTGCGGTGTGAGCTAAATATCTTAGAATCTTTGAGTGTTCTTTGAAAAAGGACACACATCCTAACACTTATGCAAATTTGATGACTTAGATGTGCAACACACGAAGTAACATTTTTCTTCAATGAATGAAGACTAACCCTCTAAGTGTGAAGATATTAATGAAGAATTTGATTCTCAGAACCCTACGACAATTGTACGCGGTGTCTGAAATCATCATTCTTATAAGGTGGGATACGCCACTGAGGGAGTCCTAGACTAGGGGGTGTCCGGATAGCCGAACTATTATCTTCGGCCGGACTCCTGGACTATGAAGATACAAGATTGAAGACCTCGTCCAGTGTCCGGATGGGACTTTCCTTGGTGTGGAAGGCAAGCTTGGCGATATGGATATGTAGATCTCCTACCATTGTATAAACCGGAGGGTTTTAGTCCGTAGGACGAACAACAATCATACCATAGGCTAGCTTCTAGGGTTTAGCCTCTCTAATCTCGTGGTAGATCTACTCTTTTACTACCCATATCATCAATATCAATCAAGCAGGAGTAGGGTTTTACCTCCATCGAGAGGGCCCGAACCTGGGTAAAAACATCGTGTCCCTTGTCTCCTGTTACCATCCGCCTAGACGCACAGTTCGGGACCCCCTACCCGAGATCCGCCAGTTTTGACACCGACATTGGTGCTTTCATTGAGAGTTCCTCTGTGTCGTCATATTTAGGCCCGATGGCTCCTTCAATCATCAACAACGATGCGGTCCAGGGTGAGACTTTTCTCCCCGGACAGATCTTCGTATTCGGCGGCTTTGCACTACGGGCCAATTCGCTTCGCCATCTGGAGCAGATTGAAAGCTACGCCCCTGGCCATCAGGTCAGATTTGGAAGTTTGAACTACACGGCTGACATCTGCGAAGACTTGATTTTCGACGGGTTCGAGCCACAGCCAAGCGCGCCGCACTGTCACGATGGGCATGATCTAGCTCTCCCGCCGAACAGTGCCCTGAAGGCCGCACCAGAGTCCGCTCCAACCTTTAGCTCGGAGCCGACTGTGCCAATCGAGGACGGGTGGCTGGACACCACCTCGGGGGCTGCAATCTCTATGGCGATTGAGCCAAACACCAACCCTGTCCTTTGCGAAGCTCATGACTCCAAGGTGCCGGACTCCTCTCCGGACTCCGAACCTCCCGCGCCCCTACCAATTGAATCTGATTGGGCGCCGATCATGGAGTTCACTGCTGCGGACATATTTCAGCACTCGCCCTTTGGCGACATCCTGAATTCACTAAGTCTCTCTCTTTATCAGGAGAGCCCTGGCCGGACTATGGTCAGGAAGGATGGGATGCGGATGACGAAGAAATTCAAAACCCACCCACCACCCACTTCGTAGCCACTGTCGATGACTTAACCAACATGCTCGACTTTGACTCCGAAGACATCGACGGTATGGACGACGATGCAGGAGACGACCAAGAACCAGGGCCTACAGGGCACTGGAAGTCCACCTCGTCATACGACATTTACATGGTGGACATCCCAAAAGATGGGAATGGCGATGGAACAATGGAGGTTGACCCCTCCAAGAAACAGCCTAAACGCCGACGTCAGCGGCGCCGCTCTAATTCCTGCCACAGTAAAAACGGCGACTCCGGCACCCAATAACACCCCGGACAGAGCCGAAGACAACCCGATCCAGAAGGATTCAACGCAGGAGAATGGAGAAGCCAGTCCTCATGAGAGAGCGGCAGACAGAGAGGTAGAGGACGATAATTACATGCCTCCCTCCGAAGACGAGGCAAGCCTCGACGACGATGAATTTGTCGTGCTTGAGGATCCCGTCGAACAAGAGTGTTTCAAACGCAGGCTTATGGCCACGGCAAGCAGCCTCAAGAAAAAGCAGCAACAGCTTAGAGCTGACCAAGACTTGCTAGCCGACAGATGGACTGAAGTCCTTGCGGCCGAAGAGTATGAACTCGAACGCCCCTCCAAGAGCTACCCAAAACGCAGGCTGCTACCCCGATTAGAGGAGGAATCACCTAAACCTACATCACCAGCACATAATACGGCCGACCGGGCACCTCGTGGCCACGACAGAGAGGCCTCTCGGCCCTACACTCAAGCCGCACCCCGGCGCCGCTCAAAAAATACCAAGGCGCGGGAAAATGCGCCAGACCTGTGGGATATACTTGAGGACAAGGCAAGGCAAACAAGATCGATCTACGGATCGCGTGGGCGCCCCACAATGCGTGATGATAACCGTCACGCCTGATACGGCAATTACGGCCGGACCGAACACAGTAGACAAAGCTCATTTGAGCTACGTCGTGATATAGCCCAATACAGAGGCGCCGCACACCCACTATGCTTCACAGACGAAGTAATGGGTCATCAAATCCCTGAGAGTTTCAAACCCGTAAACATTGAATCATACGATGGCACAACAGATCATGCAGTCTGGATCAAGGACTATCTCCTTCATATCCACATGGCCCGCGGTGATGATCGACACGCCATCAAATACCTCCCACTCAAGCTTAAAGGACCAGCTCAGCATTGGCTTAACAGCTTGCCAGCAGAGTCAATTGGTTGTTGGGAAGATCTGGAAGCCGCATTCCCCGACAACTTCCAGGGCACCTATGTGTGACCACCAGACGCCGATGACCTAAGCCACATAATTCAGCAGCCAGAAGAATCGGCCAGACAATTCTGGACACGGTTCCTAACCAAGAAAAATCAAATCGTCGACTGTCCGGATGCAGAGGCCCTTGCAGCCTTCAAACATAACATCCGCGACGAGTGGCTTGCTCGGCACCTAGGATAGGAAAAGCCGAAATCCATGGAAGCCCTCACAACACTCATGACCCGCTTTTGCGTGGGATAGGACAGCTGGCTAGCTCGTAGTAACAACATGACCAAGAGCCCTGGTAATTCGGATACCAAGGACAGCAACGGCAGGTCGCGTCGCAACAAGCACAAGCGCCGCATTAATGGCGATAATACTGAGGATACGACAGTCAATGCCGGATTCAGAGGCTCTAAACCCGGTCAACGGAAAAAGGCATTCAAAAGAAATACTCCGGGCCCGTCCAATTTGGACCGAATACTCGATCGCTCGTGCCAGATACACGGCACCCCCGAAAAGCCAGCCAATCACACCAACAGGGATTGTTGGGTGTTCAAGAAGGCATGCAAGTTAACTGCCGACAACAATGACAAGGGGCTGCATAGCGATGACAAGGAGGAGATCCGGCCGCCGAACAATAGAGGACAGAAGGGTTTCCCCCCACAAGTTCGGACGGTAAACATGATATACGCAACCCACATACCCAAAAGGGAGCAGAAGCATGCACGAAGGGACATATATGCGATGGAGCCAGTCGTCCCAAAGTTCAATCCATGGTCATCCTGCCCGATCACTTTTGATCGAAGGGACCATCCCACTAGTATCCGCCATGGCGGATTCGCCGGATTGGTTCTAGACCCAATCGTTGACGGATTTCACCTCACTAGAGTCCTGATGGACGGCGGTAGCAGCCTGAACCTGCTTTATCAGGATACAGTGCGCAAAATGGGCATAGACCCCTCAAGGGTTAAACCCACAAAGACAACCTTTAAAGGCGTCATACTAGGTGTAGAGGCCAACTATACAGGCTCAGTTACACTTGAAGTGGTCTTCGGATCCCCGGATAACTTCCGAAGCGAGGAGTTAATCTTCGACATACTCCCGTTCCGCAGTGGCTATCATGCACTGCTCGGACGAACCGCATTTGCAAAGTTTAATGCGGTGCCGCACTACGCATACCTCAAGCTCAAGATGCCAGGCCCTCGAGGAGTCATTACGGTCAACGAAACACCGAACGCTCTCTCCGAACGGAGGAGCATACAGCGGCTCTCGCGGCGGAAGTACAAAGCAGCCTCTTAAGGCAATTCTCGAGTCCAGCTATTAAATGTCCGGACACCGTCAAGCGCCCCCGGAATAACCAACAACAAGACTGTCTGGCACGTTCCGAGCACGCGTAGCAATGCGGTCCCAACCCCAGCCCTCGCAAAATTGCGAAACCTGTACTACAAGTACATAATTACGCTCTGGAAATACCATGGGCGTAGGGGGAGGGGCACGACCACGGCAGGCCCAGAATGCGGCTCAACAGCACCAGGGGCTCCCAATTGTGTCATTCTTCTTTTTTCTCTTACTTTCAGGACTCGTTTTTGAAGAAGCCCTGTCCGGCAGTAGAATTGCCGAACACACGACGCAACAGCCAGGGAAGCAGAAAGCTACGTCGAGTGTACAGGTGGTCTCTATAACGAGCAGTATAGTTGTTTTACATATCATCCCGCAGCACGCTCCTGGAGGGCGACATGTCAAATAGTCCCGTCCCTTGCTTATCGCACTATTTGTATCATTCTGCTTTTACCGCAGCTTTTTTAATAAACAATGCACAACTTTTGCCTATTATTGCATTCCTTTTTTTATTTATCTATATATGTTCACTTATGACATGTTGCATCCGTACGCTTTGGTACGGCCAAATACACCAGGGGCTTAAGTTCCCCAAAATATGGTGTGATAAGTCCGAACACTTTCACAAGTGAGGCACCCCGAACTTATAGCATTATATGCATCGGCTCCGAATCATGTCTTGGGTCAATAGTTGGGTTTGCCCGGCTTCCATGTTTTGGTACCTTACGTTCCATTATATCTGCTAAGATAGCGCTGGGAGAACCACTGCGATTGTGCCCCGGTTGAGCTGGGTTGAGCACCTCAGTGGAGAAAGCTAAAACTGACCATCATGATAGGGCGAGAGCCGGTCGCTGTTCGAGAGGTTTTTCCAGTCCCTAAAGACTTATGCCGATTAGAGCGAGGAGCCGGCTTTGTCCGGCCCAGGCGTGGATAGCACCCCGAATTCGGTCTTCCGAATACTAGGGGCTTCGCCACAATTTAAAATTATAGAATTCTATGGCTAAGTGGGAGTGTTCAAGCATTATAGTACGATTGCCTTGTTCATTGTGTTGAGCGCCTCCCTCGAAGGACCCAAGAATGGGAAAAAGAGCGCTCAAGTTTATCCCGAACACCCCAGCACTCATGGCATGGGGGCAGAAGCCAACGACTCGCCATCTCTCAAATCTAATAAACGGCCGCACAAAAGGTAATATTTTAAATTCACAAGCGTTGCTTAGCGCATATGAACAAGTTTTCAAGCGTATAGGATAACAAATGCGAGTTTACTCAAAAATAACATCTTTGGACCATTCGCCTGCTATAAGGCGGGCACCCTTCAGGACGCCCGCATAATAATCTCGGGCGTACGATACTCCCTGCCCAGCAGTGGAGCGTCCGTCACAAGCTTCTCAGCGTCCATCTTGCCCCAATGCACCTTTGCACGGGCAAGGGCCCTACGGGCACCTTCGATGCGGACGGAGCGCTTGACGACTTCAATCCATGGACAGGCGTCCACCAGCCGCCTCACCAACCCAAAGTAGCTCTCAGGCATGGCTTCCTTAGGCCACAGCCGAGCTATGAGGCCCTTCATGGCCTGTTCGGCCACCTTATGGAGCTCGACCAGCTGCTTCAGCTGGTCGCTCAAGGGCACCGGGTGTCCGGCCTCAGCATACTGAGACCAGAACACCTTCTTCGTCGAGCTACCCTACTCGGCCCGGTATAAGGCGGCAGCGTCGGACACACTATGGGGCAGATCTGCGAATGCTCCTGGAGAGCTACGGAATCTGGTAAGTAACAAGTATTCACGTGCTTGCTTTGCATGAAGAATGCCTTACCCGCCGCTATCTTCTTTATTGCCTCAATTTCCTGGAGGGCTCTTTGGGCTTCGGCATTAGCGGCTTTGGCGCTCTCAAGAGCCGAGGCGAGCTCGGACTCTCGAGTCTTCGAGTCACGCTCCAAACTCTCGTGTTTTTCCACGAGAGCCTGGAGCTCTTGCCGCACCTCCGCCACCCGCGCCTCCTGCTTCTCTCGCTTGGTGCGTTCCGCGGCCGCATTGCTTTCGGCCTGGGACACCACTTCCTTCAGGGTCGCCACCTCGTTCGTGGCCCCTGCAATTCTCATGTTATTCCTGTAATTTTTTGCAACCACATCTTTTATATACTTCCATAAGGTATTACTTACCTTCCTTGTCCTCGAGCTACTTCTTGGCAAGGCCGAGATCATTCTCGGACCGCTCGAGGTTCTGCTTCAATGCATTGACCTCCGCAGTCAGTGCAGCAGAGGTCAGCAGCGCATCCTGCATTCCCATATTGACATGCTTATGTTAGACTCCTGCGTATATCTTTTTAGATCCTCAGTTCGGCTTTTCTTTCCGAACACCAAACTAAGCATCAGGGGCTACTGTCTATGCGGTAATACTTTTACATATCTTAACTACATACCTCAAAGCCTGTTAGAAGGCTGGCACAGGCTTCAGTCAGCCCGCTCTTGGCGGACTGAACTTTCTGGATCACCGCACTCATAACAGTGCGGTGCTCCTCGTTGATGGAGGCGCCATTAAGCGCCTCGAGCAAATTATCCGGTGCCTCCGGTTGGACGGAGGTCACCGGTGTCGCAGTCTCGCCCTTCTTATGAAGGGGCCGCCCGCCGGACTCCGGAACCACTAAAGGTTCCGGTGCGGAGTCCGGCCCAGGGCCGAACTCAGAATCCTTTGGGGGTTCATCCCCCTCGTGCCCAAAGTCCGGGAGGTTGCCTTGCAGCACCTCTGGGACCTCCTCCTCCTGGCTGGGACCCTTTTGGGACCCCACCTCGGCGTCATCCGCAGCGTGAGGGGAGGAGACGGCCGGAAATGAAGTGCTATTCACGGCCGATGATGCCAAGGAGCCACTCGTTGAAGTGTCAAGCCCGTCCTTGGGCGGGCTGCAGGGTTATGTTTGGAGTTAGGAGATTCTATGCGACAAACGAAACGCCATGAGTTATTCTGGTATCCGGACACTTACGATGTTGCCGGGGGCTTAGCCCTCAGCGGCCACTCCTCTTCGCCGTTGTCGATGTCGGTGGAGTAGTCCGAATGAAGGGTCCTTCCCTTCTTGGACCCTCCGGCCTCCCCAGTTGGGGAGGCCTTCCTTTTCTTCTCTCCCCCCGCTGGGGGGGGGGCTTCTTTTTTCTCCTCCTCGTCTTCGCAGGAGGAGTCCGTCTCGGAGTCATCAGATGATGAGTCCGATAACACCTGACGCCGGGAACTCTTTCGGGTTCCCGTGGACTTCTTCTTGGCCTTCTTCTCCGGCACCACGTGAGGTGCTGGAACCAGCAGCCCCGTCAATCGGGCGTCCGCTGGGACTTCTGGCAAGGAGGCCGGACAGTTAACCTGCCCGGACTTCTTTTGCCAGGCCTGTCAAAGGTAAGGGAGTTTAGATCCCACATAGAGTCAAACTATGAAAAATAAGTGTCCTGTAAAGGGTAAAATAGCTTACCTCGCCGGCTTGACGCTGCGAGCTGAATCCGCGATCTTCGGTAGCGGATGCGGGAGCCTCGGCGCCCTTGAACAGCACCTTCCAGGCATCTTCGTACGTAGTGTCGAAGAGCCTGCTCAAGGTTTGGTGATGTGCCGGATCAAACTCCCACAAGTTGGAGGCCCGTTATTGGCACGGGAGGATCCGGCGGATGAGCATGACCTGGACTACATTGACAAGCTTGATCTTCTTGTTCACAAGGTTTTGAACGCAGGTTTGGAGTCCGGTCAGCTCCTCCGAATTACCCCATGTCAGGCCCTTCTCTTTCTAGGAGGTGAGCCGTGTGGGGATGCCAGATCGGAACTCGGGGGCCGCTGCCCATTCAGGGTCACGCGGCTCGGTGATGTAGAACCACCCCGATTGCCACCCTTTGATGGTTTCCACGAAGGAACCCTCGAGCCATGTAACGTTGGGCATCTTGCTCACCATGGCGCCTCCATACTCCGCCTGCTGGTCCCCCCACCACCTTCGGCTTGACATTGAAGGTCTTCACCCATAAGCCGAAGTGGGGCTTGATGCGGAGGAAGGCTTTGCACACGATGATGAATGTCGAGATGTTGACGATGAAATTCGGGGCCAGATCGTGGAAATCCAGGCCGTAGTAGAACATGAGCCCCCGGACAAATGGGTGAAGTGGAAAACCTAGTCCGCGGAGGAAGTGGGTGAGGAACACCACCCTCTCATGGGGCCCGGGGGTGGGGATGAGCTGCCCCTTGTCAGGAAGCCGATGCGCGATGTCGCTGGACAAGTATCCGGCCTTCCACAGCCTTTTGATGTGCCCCTCCGTGACGGAGGAGGCCATCCACTTGCCTCCCGCTCCGGACATGGCTGGGGAAGGTTGAGGCGAGATGTGCGGACTTGGGCGCTGGAGCTCGAGTGCGTGGAAATGGATAAGAAAAGGAGGAAGATGGCGTAGGTAAAAAGGTGGATCCTTATCCCCTTATATGGATGGACGAAACTATGCGTCCCCACCGGCCTGGTAAAACTCGCTTATCTCCCAAGCGCCGTAATCAATGGCGCGGTTGGGTTACCCACGCCCGTATTGATGAGAATCCCGGAATAAGGGGACATGATCTCTGCTTTGACAAGACGTGCCAAGGAAACCGCCTCGCTAAACGTGCTGAGGTGGAACAGTAAAAACGATTTGAATAAAGGCTTGGCTGTGGTGTGATGTCACGCCACGGAATACGTCAGCAGATTGAACTTGTGTAAATATTATTCTCTCTATGGTGGTATGTGGAACTTATTTTGCAGAGGTGGACACTATCCTTGTGTTCAAAATCTTCTATGAAGTATTCGGAGGAGGAACCCGCCTTGGAATGTCGAAGGCAATATGTGCGCTGGACTTGTCGTCATTGAAGCCTGGTTCAGGGGCTACTAAGGGAGTCCTGAACTAGGGGGTGTCCGGATAGCCGAACTATCATCTTTGGCCGGACTCCTGGACTATGAAGATACAAGATTGAAGACCTCGTCCCGTGTCCGGATGGTACTTTCCTTGGCGTGGAAGGCATGCTTGGCGATACGGATATGTAGATCTCCTACCATTGTAACCGACTCTGTGTAACCCTAACCCTCTCCAGTGCTTATATAAACCGGAGGGTTTTAGTCCGTAGGACGAACAACAATCATACCTGAAAGTGCTAGTTATCGACTGGAGGGGGGCGAATAGGCGATTTTTATGAAAGTCTTCAAAACATGGAAGTTTCAAAGACAAACAATAGAAATGGCCTAATTGATATGCAGCGGAAGATAGACTACAACAAGCATACCATAGTCAAGTATGCAATGATGTGAAAGTACAAAGACTAATAGCAGCTTAGTAGTAAGGATCAAGATGGAAGATAGTATGAAGCCAACCAATGATAGTAGTCAAGAAATGAAGTCGAACAGGTATGACAAATAGGCAATGACTTCACGAAGACAAACTCTAAATAAAGGGAGGGAGAGGATAGAACCAGTCATTTGTTGAAGACACATGATTTGTTGGACCAGTTCCAGTTGCTGTGACAACTGTACGTCTAGTTAGGGAGGCTGAGATTCAACTCAGAAGACCGTGTCTTCACCTTATTCCCCTTGAGCAAAGGACACATAGTCCTCACCCAATCACTCTGGTAAGTCTTCAAGGTAGACTTCCGAACCTTCACAGACTTCATTCACCGGCGATCCACAATGACTCTTGGATGCTCAGAACGCGATGCCTAACCGGCTGGAGGATTCACAGTCCTCAAGTGTAATAAGTCTTCAGGTCACACAGACAGAAAGACTTCAGTGATGCCTAACACTTTTTGGCTCTGGGTGTTTGGGCTGTGTCCTCGCAAGGATTTCTCTCTCTCAAAGGCTTCGAGGTGGGTGGCTCTCAAACGACAAAAGCCGTGCACTAACTCTGAGAAGCCACCAATTTATGGTGTAGGGGTGGGCTATTTATAGCCACAAGGCAACCCGACCTGATATGTCCGAAATGACCCTGGGTCACTAAGGAACTGACACGTGTTCCAACGGTCAGATTTCAAACACACACGACAACTTTACTTGGGCTACAAGCAAAGCTGACTCATCCAGCTCTGGATAAGATTTGCTCTCATTGTCTTTGCTCGAAGACATAGGATTTGGGTTCAGCATCACTTCAGTCATTCTGACTTTGTTCACTTGGACCCCACTTAACAGTACGATGGTTCCTATGACTCAACAAAGAAGAAAAAGGAAACAACGAGACGACACAGTCTTCGCGCTCCATAGTCTTCACTCAATGTCTTCTCGTGTCAGAGTCTTCAATATGAATATCTCCACATACCACCATTGTCGTCAATGTCTTCATACATTTTTAGGGGTCATCTACGGTAGGTAAACCGAATCAATGAGGGACACTACCTGTGTTATCCTGCAATTCTCACAAACGCATTAGTCCCTCAACCAAGTTTGTCGTCAATAC
Organism: Triticum timopheevii; assembly: GCA_963921465.1. NCBI lineage: Eukaryota > Viridiplantae > Streptophyta > Magnoliopsida > Poales > Poaceae > Triticum > Triticum timopheevii. The sequence goes on from OY997266.1 coordinate 58,310,727, forward strand.
TCCAAAACCAACTAGGGGTGGCACTAGATGCACTTACAATCTCCCCCTTTTTTGTGATTGATGACAAACTGGTTGAAGTTTTCAATGGGGATAAAGTATGTGAAATTGTAAAGGATAGGGTATTGTCTTCATAAGTGGCTGATGTGCATATAAGTAATTTTCTTTTGGAATGCAAATGCACATGGCATGTTGTACTTGTGGAGATCCTCTTCAACTTATGAAGATAATTCATCACGCATGAAATGATATAACTAAGAGAATGACATGCATAATGAAAAATGGACGTCTGCAAAATGCTCTAAGTGCGGAAGTTATCATCGCACATGCGGAATTTATCATCGCATCACAGAAAAGCAAATAAGTAGCAGACGACCATCGAGTTTAAGTGTTACAACTCAAAGATACAAATGTATCAAAAGCGAGAGTTGTAAACACAAGGCAAAATATAAAGCAACCGCCCATATGAACCCGCTTGAAGACTATCAAACTCATATGCTTCTCCCCCTTTTGTCAGTAAGGACCAAAAAGGTTTGAAGACATAGAGCATCTACTCGTTCCCATGAGGAGTAGGTGAAGCAGCAGGGTTGTCGTTGTTGTTTGGCGGCGCAGACGTGCTTGGTGCAGTGTCGATGTGTGCAGAAGTAGGGGGCGGTGAAGTAGCATCGTCTTCATCATCGATCACTTTGGCATTCACAGTTGCCGCGGAGGAAGAATAGTCAGAGTCTTCAAGAGATGGATTTCGATGTAGGACATCATTCCGTGGAGGAGTGGAGTCAAACTTGAATCTTTCAGTGAAGCCATCATCTTGAAGATCTGGTTCAGCACTGAGCAGCGTTAAACTCTTCCATGATCGCCGACAGGTCTCGTGAGTGACAAAAGCATTCTTGGTGGCAAGATTTTGAATGCGATTGACGTCCACCAAGAGGCTTTGCATCTGTCGCTTGAGCCAAAAGTGATGCTTGTCTTGTTTCTGATGCAGTGCCACAAGAAGTTCTCGGTCATTTAGTACGCGAGAGCGCTTCTTAGGCCTTTGGGCAATTGTGCTCTCAGTAGCTTCAGTTTGTGCACGATGAGGCAGACGAGTGTTCCCAGCCATTGGATAGACACGAGTTACTGCTTGGACTCCTTCCATGGGTTGAGTGAAGCTTTGGTGATCAGCATTTTGAAGACAAAGAGGCTTATTGGCAGGCTCACGGTATATGGCTTCAACTGACATATCAACCTCTGGTAGAAAGATCAGATGATTGCGAGCAGAGGGCTAATAGTTGATAGAGGAGTGTAGCTTGAGGAGGCACATGACCCATGGAGCATAGAATTTCAGGCCAAAAAGGTCAGATCCAGACGCAGCCAGTTGCCGGATGAAGAATTCTTGTGTATTGAAGCTGATGCCATTGAGGATGTAAAAGACCAATGTCTTCATGGCTCCTTCAAGTTTTGCAGCTGATGAATGCCCTTTGATAGGCCATAGAGTTTGCCTGATGATGTGATATATTGTGCGAGGCAGATACTCTAGGTCATCAACAAAGAACTCCTTTGGGTATTCAGCATCAGATGGCAGAGGCTTCATCATGCTCAACATCTGGCTCATGTTGGGCTCTGGCTTATGGAAGATGCTCTCCAGTGCATTGCGGTGGAGTTGACAATCAGGTTCGTACAGCTCTCCGAGAGTTGGTAGGCCTGTAAGCTCAATGACGTCAAGAGCTTTGGCTTCATGATGAACATTTCCTATCATCCACTCGAGAACCCATGTCTCTATATCCCTGTTGTAGCCGCGAATGTGGAGGGTAGCATAGAATTGAAGCAAAAGTTCCTCATTCCAATGTTCTTTGTCTGTCACAAAGCTGAGCAGACCTGCATCACGAAAGCAGTCAAGTGCTTCATCTAAGCATGGCAGTCCAGCAATGGCTTCAGTGTCGAGGCGCATATGAGGGAAAATGCGCCCTTGATCATACAGAATGCAGGAGTAATAGCTTCGTTGCTGATAGTCCAGAAATGATTAGATGATATTCTTGGCCTTGAGCAGGGGTTCTTCGCACTGTCAAAGAAGGTGTTGTGGCTTTTGAAGCCATTTGCATTGAAGGACCCTTAGCTTTGGTTTCTGGACCTGAGGCCTATGCTCAATATGATAATCAAACTGAGGACCAGAGGCATTAGGCGGAGGGACCGGAATGGGCAATTTGACAGTGGTTAGCTGACCATGGTTGTATGCTTGCTCAATTGTATAGGGCCTTGGTGGCGGAACAGAAGCAGTGGCAACAACAGAGGCGTCAGGCTGCACAACAGATGCTTCGGGAGCAGTTGCATCATTGGCTTCTGGCACATTCGTTGGTGTAGGCTCCACATTTACTTCAGCCATGACTACATCATTAGCTTCATTTGTGTTGGTGGTGGCAGCCTCAAGATTTTCAACCTCCACTTGATGAGCTGGAGGGTCGGTGTCGGTGTCAAAACCGGCGGATCTCAGGTAGGGGGTCCCGAACTATGCATCTAGGCGGATGGTAACAGGAGACAAGGGACACGATGTTTTTACCCAGGTTCAAGCCCTCTCGATGGAGGTAAAACCCTACTCCTGCTTGATTGATATTGATGATATGGGTAGTACAAGAGTGGATCTACCACGAGATCAAGGAGGCTAAACCCTAGAAGCTAGCCTATGGTATGATTGTTGTAATGGTTGTGTTGTCCTACGGACTAAAACCCTCCAGTTTATATAGACACTGGAGAGGGCTAGGGTTACACAGAGTCGGTTACAATGGTAGGAGATCTACATATTCGTATCGCCAAGCTTGCCTTCCACGCCAAGGAAAGTCCCATCCGGACACGGGACGGAGTCTTCAATCTTGTATCTTCATAGTCTTGGAGTCCCGCTGACGATGATAGTCCGGCTATCCGGACACCCCCTAGTCCAGGACTCCCTCAGTAGCCCCTGAACCAGGCTTCAATGATGATGAGTCCGGCGCGCATATTGTTCGGCATTGCAAGGCAGGTTCCTCCTCCGAATAATTCATAGAAGATTGTGAACACCAGGATAGTGTCCGGCTCTGCAAAATAAATTCCACATTTCACCATAGAGAGAATAATATGTACACAAGTTCAATCTGCTGACGTATTTCGTGGCATGACGTCATCCCACTACCAAGCCTTTACGTTTTTTATTATACCACCTCAGCGCGTTTAGCGAAGCGGTTTCCTTGGCACGTCCTGTCGAAGCAGAGATCGTGTCCCCCTTATTCCGGGATTCTCATCAATACGGACGTGGGTAACCCAACCGCGACATTGATGGTGGCGCTTGGGAGATAAGCGAGTTTTACCAGGCCGGTGGGGACGCATAGTCTTCGTCCGCCCATATATAAGGGGATAAGGATCCACCTTTTTACCTACGCCTTCTTCCTCCTTTGCTTATCCATCTCCGTGCACTCGAGCTCCAGCGCCCAAGTCCGCACATCTCGCCTCGACCTTCTCCAGCCATGTCCGGAGCGGGAGGCAAGTGGATGGTCTCCTCCGTTACGGAGGAGCACGTCGAGAAGTTGCGCGGCGCCGGATACCTGTCCAGCGACATCGCGCACCGGCTGCCCGACAAGGGGCAGCTCATCCCCACCCCCAGGCCCCATGAGAGGGTCGTATTCCTTCCCCACTTCCTCCACGGACTGGGCTTCCCACTTCATCCCTTCGTCCGGGGGCTCATGTACTACTACGGCCTGGATTTCCACGATCTGGCGCCAAACTTCATCATCAACATCTCGGCGTTTATCGTCGTGTGCGAGGCCTTCCTCTGCATCCAGCCCCACTTCGGCTTGTGGCTCAAGACCTTAAATGCCAAGCCGAAGGTTGTGAAGGGCGTCCAAGCGGAGTGCAGAGGCGCCATGGTGGGCAAGATGCCCAACGTCCTCTGGCTCGAGGGCGCCTTTGTGGAAACCATCAAAGGGTGGCAATCAGGGTGGTTCTATATCACCGAGCCGCGGGACCCTAAATGGGCAGCGGCCCCCGAGTTTAGATCTGGTGCCCCTATGCAGCTCACCTCCTGGAAAGAGAAGGGCTTGCTATGGGGCAGTTTGGAGGAGCTGACCAGACTCCAGCCCTGTCTCCAGACCCTGGTGAACAAGAAGCTCAAGCTTGTCAACGTGATCCAGGTCATGCTCGTCCGCCGGATTCTCCCCTGCCAACAACGGGCCTTCAATTTGTGGGAGTTCGATCCGGCACAGCACCGGACCCTCAGCGGGCTTTTCGACACAACGTACGAAGCTGCCTGGATGGTGCTGTTCAAGGGGGGAGAAGCCCCCGCATCCGCGACTGAAGATCGCGGATTCAGCAAGAAACGCCCGGCCGGCGCGGTAAGTTATCCTTTATGGGACTCGTATTTCTTTCATAGTTTGACTCTATGTGGGCTCTAAAATTCCCAATGCCTTTGACAGGACTGGCAGAGGACGTCCGGACAGGTTAACTGTCCGGCTCCCCTCCCTGAAGAACCAGCGGACGCCCGTTTAATGGGGCTGCTAGTCCCGGCACTTTATGTGGTGCCGGAGAAGAAGGCCAAGAAAAAGGCCACGGGAACCCGAAGGAGTTCCCGGCGCCAGGTGGTATCGGACTCCTCGTCCGATGACTCCGAGGCGGACTCCTCTCCCGAAGGCGAGGAGGAGAAAGAAGACTCTCCCCAGGAGGGGGGAGAGAGGAAGAGGAAGGCTTCCCCAACGGGGGAGGCCGAAGGGTCCAAGAGGGGAAGGACCCTTCCTCCGGACAGCTCCGCCAACGCCAACGTTGGCGACGAAGGGTGGCCCTCAATGGCCAAGCCTCCGGCAAGATCGTAAGTATCCGGACCCCTGAATGGTTTATTTCTTTTCGTGCCACATGTTATCCTTCTAATGCCGCACACTACCTGCAGTCCGGCCGAGGATGATCTCCCCGCTTCATCAAGCGGGTCCTTGGCTCCGTCGGATGTGGATTCCATTTCGACCGCCTCCACCACTCGCGATGCTGACGACGCCGAGGTGGGGTCCCAGGAGGGGACCCATCAGGAGGAGGCTCCGGAGGTGCCGCAAGGCAGCCTCCTGGACTCTGCACCGGACTCCGTGCCGGAACCCGCAGTGGTTCCGAAGTCCGGCAGGCGGCCCCTTCGTAAGAAGGGCAAGACCGTGACACCGGCAGCCCCCGTCCAACCGGAGGCGCCGGACAACTTGTTGGAGGCGCTCAACGGCGCTTCCATCGAGGAAGAACACCGCACTATTATGAGTGCGGTGATTCAGAAGGTTCATCTCGCCAAGAGCGGGCTGACCGAAGCCTGCAGTAGCCTTCTAACAGGCTTTGAGGTAAGAAGTTTAAAATATGTAATGTAATACCGCATAGACAGTAGCCCCTGATGCTCGGTTCGGTGTTCGGAAAGAAAAACCGGACTGAGGATCTAAAAAAGATATACGCAGGAGTGCTAAAAATTATGTCAATATGGGTTTGCAGGCTACGCTGCTGACCTCTGCCGCACTGACTGCGGAGGTCGGTGCTTTGAAGCAGGACCTCGAGTGGTCCGAGCAAGAGCTCGGCCTTGCCAAGAAGCAGCTCGAGGACAAAGAAGGTGAGTAATACCACTATTAAATTTGTACCTTACAGAAAAGGATTTTGGTTGCAATGGAAATAACAAGGATAACGTGGGTACTGTAGGGGCCATGAATGAGGTGGCAACCCTGAAGGAGGCCGTGTCCGCGGCCGAACGCAATGCGGCCGCGGAACGAGCGGACCGAGAGAAGCAGGAGGCGCAGGTGGCGGAGGTGCGGCAAGAGCTCCAGGCTCTCATGGAAAAGCATGAGAGTTTGGAGCGCGGCTCGGAGACTCGAGAGTCCGAGCTTGCCTCGGCTCTTGAAAGTGCCAAAGCCGCTAAGGCCGAGGCCCATAAGGCCCTCCAGGAGATTGAGGAGGTGAAGAAAATAGCGGCGGGTAAGGCATTTTTCATGCAAAGCAAGCATGTGAATGTAAATTACCTGTTACTTACCCGAATTCGGAGCTCTCCAGGGGCGTTTGCAGATCTGCCTTGCAGCGTGTCTGATGCCGCCGCATTCTACTGGACCGAGGAGGGGAGCTCAACGGAGAAGGTCTTCTGGTCTCAGTATGCTGAGGCCGGACATCCGGTGCCCCCTAGCGACCAGCTGAAGCAGCTGGTCGAGCTCCACAAGGTAGCCGAACAGGCCATGAAGGGCCTCATAGTCCGGCTGTGGCCTGGAGAGGCCATGCCTAGAAGCTACTTCGGCCTCGTGCGGCGGCTGGTGGATGCGTGCCCCTAGGTGGAGGTCATCAAGCACTCCGCCTGCATTGAAGGTGCCCGTCGGGCCCTTGCCCGGGCAAAGGTGCACTGGGGCAGGCTGGATGCTGAGAGGCTTCTTGCGGACGCGCCGCCGGCGGCAAGGAGTATCGTACGCCCAAAATGTACTATAAGACTGTCCTGAAGGGTGCCCGCAAGATTGCGGATGAGTGCCCCAGAGATGTAATTATTGAGTAAACTCGCAATGTGTTATCCTGTGCGCTGAAAACTTTGTTCATATGCGCTAAGCAACGCTTATTGATTTAAAATATTACCTTCTGTGCGGCCGTTTATTAAATCTGAGAGATGGCAAGTCGTCGGCTTCAGCCCCCATGCCACGACTGCTGGGGTGTTCGGGATAAACTTGAGCACTCTTGTTCCCATTTTTGGGTCCATCTAGGGAGGCGCTCAACACAACGAACAAGGCAACCGGACTTATAATGCTTGAACACTCTCACTTAGCCATAGAATTGTATAATTTTAAATTTCGGCGAAGCCCCTAGTATTCGGAAGACCGAGTTCGGGGCGCTATCCACGCCTGGGCCGGACACAGCCGGTTCCTCGCTCGAAGCGGCATAAGTCTTTAGGGACTCGAAAGACCTCTCGAACAGCGACCAGTCTCTCGCCTTATCATGACAGTCAGTTTTAGCTTTCTCCACTGAGGCGCTCGCCCAGCTCAACCGGGGCGCAATCGCAGTGGTTCTCCCAGTGCTACCTTAGCCGACAGAACGAAACGTAAGGTACCAAAACATGGGAGCCGGGCAAACCCAACTATTGACCCAAGACATGATTCGGAGCCGATGCATATAATGCTATAAGTTCGGGGTGCCGCACTTGTGAAAGTGTTCGGACTTATCACACCATAATGCGGGGAACACAAGCCCCTGGTGTATTCTGCCGTACCAAAATGTACGGGTGCAAGATGTCATTAATGAACATATATGTAAGAAAGGAATGCAATTATAGGCAAAAAGTGCTGCATTGTTTATTCAAAGATCTGCTATGAGTGCAGGATGATACAAATAGTGCGGTAAGCAAGGGATTGGAATTAAACATGTCCCCCTCCAGGGGTGGGGCTACGGATTGGTGTATTTAACAAATTTAATGCTCATAATGGAGACCACCTGAGTGTTCGTCGTAGCCTTTGTCCCTCCCTGGCTGTTGCATCGTGAGTTCGGCATATCTACTGCCGGACAGGGCCTCTGGTGAACGGAGTCCTGTGGAAAAAAATAAAAAGGAAAAAAAGAGTGACACACTTTGGAGCCCCTGGTGTGGTTAAGCCGCACTCTGGGCCTGTCGTGGTCGTGCCCCTCCCCTATGCCCATGGTATCTCCAGAGCGTAATGATGTACGCGAAGAGCTGGTCTTGCAATCATGCAAGGGCTGGTGTTGGGGCCGCATTGCTACGCGTGCTCGGAACGTGCCAGGTGGTCTTGATTGATGTTACTCCGGATGCGTTTGGCTATGTCTAGTCGTTTAACGGTCGGACTCGAAAATTGCCTTAAAAGGCTGCTCTGTACTTCTGCCGCGAGAGCCGCTGTGTGTTCCTCCGTTCGGAGGGAGCGTTCAATATTTCCGTTGACCGTGACGACTCCATGAGGGCCTAGCATCTTGAGCTTAAGGTATGCATAATGCGGTACCGCGTTGAATTTTGCAAACGCTGTTCGTCCGAGCAGAGCGTGATAGCCGCTGCGGAACGGGACTATGTCGAAGATTAACTCCTCGCTTGGGAAATTATCCGGGGATCCGAAGACCACTTCCAGTGTGACTGAGCCTGTACAATTGGCCTCCACACCTAGTATGACGCCTTTGAAGGTCGTCTTTGTAGGTTTAATCCTTGAGGGGTCTATGCCCATCTTGCGCACTGTATCCTGATAAAGCAGGTTCAGGCTGCTGCCGCCGTCCATCAGGACTCTAGTGAGGTGAAATCCATCGACGATTGGGTCTAAAACCAATGCGGCGAATCCGCCATGGCGGATACTGGTCGGGTGGTCTCTTCGATCGAAAGTGATCGGGCAGGAGGACCATGGATTGAACTTCGGGGCGACTGGCTCCATCGCTTATACGTCCCTGAGTGCACGCTTCCGCTCCATCTTGGGTATGTGGGTTGCGTATATCATGTTTACCGTCCGCACTTGTGGGGGGAAACCCTTCTGTCCTCTACTGTTCGGCGGCCGGGTCTCTTCCTCGTCGTCGCTGTGCAGCCCCTTATCGTTGTTTTCGGCAATTAACTTGCCTGCCTGCTTGAATACCCAACAATCTCTGTTGGTGTGATTAGCTGGCTTTTCGGGGATGCCATGTATCTGGCAAGAGCGGTCGAGTATTCGGTCTAAATTGGACGGACCCGGAGTAGTTCTTTTGAATGGCTTCTTCCGCTGACCGGGTTTGGTGCCTCTGAATCCGGCGTTGACTGCTGTATCCTCATTGTTGTCGCTGTTAACACGGCATTTGTTTTTGTTGCGACGCGACCTGCCGTTGTGGTCCTTAGTATCCAGACTACCAGCATTTTTGCTGAGGTTGTTGCTGCGAGCTAGCCAGATGTCCTCTCCCGCACAGAAGCAGGTCATGAGTGATGTCAGGGCTGCCATGGATTTTGGCTTTTCCTGTCCTAGGTGCCGGGCCAGCCACTCATCGCGGATGTTATGTTTGAAGGCTGCGAGGGCCTCTGCATCCAGACAGCCGACGATTTGATTTTTCTTTGTTAAGAACCGTGTCCAAAACTGTCTGGACGATTCGTCTGGCTGTTGAATTATGTGGCTTAGGTCATCGGCGTCTGGTGGTCGCACATATGTGCGCTAGAAGTTGTCGAGGAATGCGGCTTCCAGGTCCTCCCAACACCCAATTGACTCTGCGGGCAAGCTGTTAAGCCAATGCCGAGCTGGTCCTTTAAGATTGAGTGGGAGATACTTGATGGCATGGAGATCGTCGCCGCGGGCCATATGGATATGAAGGAGATAATCTTCGATCCAAACCGCGGGGTCTGTTGTGCCATCGTAGGATTCAATGTTCACGGGTTTAAACCCTTCAGGGATTTGATGATCCATTACTTCGTCAGTGAAGCATAGTGGGTGTGCGGCGCCTCTATATTGAGCAATATCACGACGTAGCTCAAGAGAGCGTTGTCTGCTGTGTTCGGCCCGGCCGGAGTTGCTGTATCCGGCGCGATGGTAGTCGTCGTGGGTCGTGGGGCGCCCACGTGATCCGTAGATAGATCTGGATTGTCTTGCCTTGTCCTCCAATATATCCCGCAAGTCCGGCGCATTCATACTTTTCGAGCGGTGCCGGGGTACGGTCCTGATGGAGGGCCTAGATGCCTCTCTATCATGACCACGGGGTGGTCGGTCTACCATCTTGTGCGCTGGTGATGAAGATATGTATGCTTTCTCCTCTAGTCGGGGGAGCAACTTGCGCTTTGGGTAGCTCTTGGAGGGGCGTTCGAGTTCACACTCTTCGGCCACGAGGACCTCGGTCCATCTGTCGGCCAGCAGGTCTTGATCAGCTTGAAGTTGTTGCTGCTTTTTCTTTAGGCTATTTGCCGTGGCGATAAGCCTGTGTTTAAAATGCTCTTGTTCGACGGGATCCTTTGGCACGATGAATTCGTCATCGTTGAGGCTTGCCTCGTCTCTGGAGGGAGGCATGTAATTGTCATCCTCCTCGTCTGCCGCTCTCTCTCGAGGGCTGGCTTCCCCGTCCTCCTGTGTTGAATCTTGCTGGAGGGGGTTGTCTTCGGCACTCTCTGGGGTTTTATTATCTCCGGTGCCGGAATCCCCATTCTTGCTGTGGCGGGATTTAGAGCGGCGCCGCTGACGTCGGCGTTTGGGCTGTTTCTTAGAAGAATCTGCCTCCACTGCTTCTTCGCCGTCCCCATCCTTTGGGGTGTCCACCATGTATATGTTGTATGACGAGGTGGTCTTCCAGTGTCCTGTAGGCGCTGGTTCTTGATCGTCTCCGGCATCATCGTCCATACCGTCGATGTCTTCGGAGTCGTAGTCTAGCATGTCGGTTAGATCATCGATAGTGGCTCCAAAGTGGGTGGTGGGTGGGCTTTGAATCTCTTCGTCGTCCGCATCCCAACCATCCTGACCGCAGTCCGGCCAGGGCTCTCCTGATAACGAGAGATGCTTTAGCGAATTTAGGATGTCGCCAAAGGGTGAGTGCTGAAAGATGTCCGCGGCGGTGAACTCCATGATTGGCGCCCAATCGGATTCGACTGGCAGGGGCGCAAGAGGTTCGGAGTCCGACAAGGAGTCCGGCGCCTCGGAGTCATGAGCTTTATAAGGGACAAGGTCAGTATTCGGCTCTATCGCCGTAGAAGTCGCAGCCCCCGCGGCGGTGTCCAGCCACCTGTCCTCGATCTGCGTGGTCTGCTCCGAACTATGGGTCAGAGCGTACTCGTGTGCGGCCTCCAGGGCATTGTCCGGCGGCAGAGCTAAATCATGCCCATCGTGACAGCGCGGCACGCTCGGCTGTGGCTCGAATCCGTTGAAGATCAAGTCTTCGCGGATGTCGGCCGTGAAGTTTAGGCTTCCAGACCTGACCTGATGGCCAGGGGCGTAGCTTTCGATCTGCTCCAGATGGCCAAGTGAATTGGCCCGCAGTGCAAAGCCGTCGAACACGAAGATCTATCCGGGGAGGAAAGTCTCACCCTGGACGGTGTTGTTGTTGATTGAAGAAGCCATCAAGCCTATTGGTGATGACACAGAGGAACTCTCAATGAAAGCACCAATGTCGGTGTCAAAACCGGCGGATCTCGGGTAGGGGGTCCCGAACTATGCGTCTAGGCGGATGGTAACATGAGACAAGGGATACGATGTTTTTACCCAGGTTCGGGCCCTCTCGATGGAGGTAAAACCCTACTCCTGCTTGATTGATATTGATGATATGGGTAGTACAAGAGTGGATCTACCACGAGATCAAGGAGGCTAAACCCTAGAAGCTAGCCTATGGTATGATTGTTGTAATGGTTGTGTTGTCCTACGGACTAAAACCCTCCGGTTTATATAGACACCGGAGAGGGCTAGGGTTACACAGAGTCAGTTACAATGGTAGGAGATCTACATATTCGTATCGCCAAGCTTTCCTTCCACGCCAAGGAAAGTCCCATCCAGACACGGGACAGAGTCTTCAATCTTGTATCTTCATAGTCTTGGAGTCCGGCTGACGATGATAGTCCGGCTATCCGGACACCCCTAGTCCAGGACTCCCTCAGTCGGGCACTGGCACGTTCACATCAGGAACATCTTCTTCAGTAATGGGGGAGTAGGGACACGTTCTTCTTCTTGTTTTTCATCGGCTGATGCAGCCGGATTGTCTTCAGTAGCTTGGGCTTCAGACACGGAGACATTCACAGTTGGAGTGGCTTCAGGAAACACTTGACGTGCAATAAATGGGTGGTGCACTTCTCCTTCTGGAATGCTCGAAAGAGGGACTTGAGGCCTTGGTCCTTTGCGAAGCCTGCGTAATGCTGGTGACGCCTTTGGAGATAGAGTTGGCTGGGCCTCAAAGTCTTCTTGTTCTTCTTGCACAGGTGGTGTGACTTGTTGTTGTTGTTGGGGAGTACTCAGGGAGTCTAGTTGCTATGGGTGATCAGCCCATGATGCATCCTGAGCAGTTGGCGTCAGAGGACGACCAATGCTGATGAGTTCGCTGTTCGTGAGAATAGGAGATGATACCAACTTGTGTTCGATCTGAGGAAGAACTTCATCATCTTCAACATTGTCATTGTAACCAATGTCTTCAGCAGCGGTGGGGTCAACTGCTGGAATGTCTTCAGCTTCATGAGCTTCTGTGGAAGCAGGCTCATGAACTATCATCCATCGTTCTTGGTGTTCAGATGCAGGGTGAACCATTGAGATAGGTTCAACAACTAAGGGCTCTGTGGGAGCAGCCCGATTCTTCTTGGTTTTGCGCTTCTTCTTGGAGGGAGCAGCATCAGAGGCTTCAGTATTTTTCCTTTTCCTGGCTTCAGCCTCGGCAGTCCTCGTCTTCTTCAGTTCTGAAGCGGTTGACATGACCTTTGGCTTCGAGCCAGTCATGCTGCTTAGGAATATTATGCGAGGTTCTTCCTGCCTTGAAGATGCAGATTGGACAGTGGATAGCTTCTTCTTCTTTGCAACCATTCTGGGGTCAATGCCAGGACGACCAAGAGCCTTGCGCTTCTCAGCCTCATTGTAGGCTAGCACACACTTGTCAGCCGGACTTTTCATACGCTCACGAGAGCCTTGAGCTTCTTCGCGCTTCTTGAGAAAGGCTTCTTTCAGCTCGTGCAGCATGATCTTGAAGTTTTTGACATCTTGCACGCTGAGCCTTGCCACATGCTTTTTGAACTGAGCTTTCTCATAGTCGATCTTGTGCTTCAGTTCAATGATGCGCTGAGCAAGAGCTAGCTCAGAAGCAATGGCGCCATTGAAGGAGACGCTGAGGCCAATGGGAAGTTGCAGATCTTCAAAGCTGAGATTTGGGGTGTCAAACAACTCATCAATGAAGTTATGGATGATTGCCACATCGAAGAGAGGCAAATTATTGAAGATATCTGCTTCTTCCTTGCTCTTGATCAGTTGCTCAAGAGCATCATCTGCAAGATCTTCATCGCTGGACAGATCAATGTGCTCTTCTCGCAGAATGGCAGCAGGAGTCAAGGTCTGATCAGTATGCTTGACGATTTCCTTTTTCTTCTCCGTCTTCTTGGAGATACGTGATAGATCTTCAGACTGCACACTATTTTCAGGAGGTGCAGTGGCCAGTGGCTTCGCACGTGAAGCTTTTGGAGGAGCAGCTGGTCTTGAAGCCTTGGTCTTCTTTAGCTTCTGCGGCTTTGGAGTAGGAGCTGGGGCTTCATCAGTGTCAGCATTATCATCAGAATGATCCACTTTGGCACCTTGGACCAAGATGTAAGTGATGAGGCCATCAGGGTTGGAGAAGGGGCTGATGACATTGGGTTCTGCATCACGTGAGCTGTCAGCACGGGGAGCAGAGGGACCAGGGTTGAAGTCTAACCCCAATGACTTCTTGTTTTCCTTAGCTGATGCCTTTGCATGCTGGGAGTTGCGCTTGAAGAGATTATCGTCACGACACCAGAGCAATGATGATTGGTCGGCATTTTCAGGCTGAGGTCCACGGACCATACAAAGATAGAAACCTTGTGCAATAGCTTCAGCTCTGTTCTTGGGTTGAAGGCCTCAATAGAGAATATCACCCCAAGGACTTTTGATAGCATTCTTCTCAGCGTATTCCTGGGTCACGAACTTGTATTTGAACCATTGTTCAGCCCAATATCGTCGAATCCATTGGATTCGTGTCTTGCGCTGATGATAATTCTCTTCAGGATCTTTCTTGTAAAGCTCTGCAAGGTCATCAGGCAAATCTTTTGATGTTCCCCCACAACACTATCTTCCACCCTTCCTTACTGATTTCTCTGTAGCCATGAACTTCAAACTGAATGGCTTCAACACATTCAAAGGCTTCAAAGGCTTTCGCTTGCTGGACAAACAGGAACTGGCCTCGGGAGAGTTAATGTGATGCTGTAATAATTCTGCAAATGAATGCAGACTATGAGAACCAAGGGATTCTCCCACGGACATGTACCTGTGACAGCATTAGAGATGCGAGGGAAGGGGAAGAGGTCATATGCATTCTCAGAAGATTTTGAAGATAAATCAGTTGAAGATATTGACCTCATGATGCGAAGACATTCACTTATATGTTGAGAGTTGGTTCCAGATTTGTACGAATCCGTGAATGAGTACAAGTGAGGAATCAAACTAGATATGAAGTTTAAGTGAATATACTAGGCAGTATGAGATGCAGACAGAATAGATCTAACATTGTATAGGCAGAAACCAATTTTGCTAAATAGGATGAATCTTTGAGGATCAAAAAGATGGTAAAAATAGAGTTATATTTACCACACGAAGAACTGCTAGATGGGATGAATAGGAGACCGAGCAGTTCAATCCACCGTGCCCTAACTTGGCGACAGAGGACACCTATGGCGGCGGCGGAGAGGACGATGTCCGCGGCCGGCGTGAGGACGGCGTCGGAAAAGTCGCGGCAGCTAAGCGCTTCGTCGCCGGCGTCGTCGAGAGCTAGCGGTGGTGCTAGGGTTTTGACGAGGTGGAGAGGTGGAAGAAGGTTTTCTTTACCGCAGGGGACATGTATTTATAAGGAAGTGAGCGGCACAGCGCAATAACGCAGGTGCCCCTGGCGGTTCATATCTGAAGGGCACGTGGCAAGCATGCAACATACTCAGAGTTGTCCCACGTTTCCACGCCCGCCAGGTCTGTCGGATGGTCGTTCCGGTTTCTCCGAATTTCAAACAATAAGGATGAATCATTTAAAACAGACTTAATATTTTTCTCTGTGTCGATTTGGACAGATAGAGTTTGAGATAGAAAGCATAGAGAGATGAGGGTCCGATCACATTCACTTAGTTCAAAAGATTCAACTAGGAAGACATAGCTATAAGTGAATGATGTAGAGGACAGAACACTAGTATATATATCAGAAAGCAATCAAATCAACATAGTGAAGAAAATCATGAAGATAAATTGAAACTGAAGACAAACTAAATGCGAAGACATTGCAAAAATAACGCCATGAGTGAAACTCTTCAAACCGAGAAATTTGGTGGTGGCGTTACCCACCGTATAGGAAGTATTAGACCCAGACACAGCGCACAATTATCGTGGCGCTCCGAAGTCAAATTCCAAGTTAATGTATTCACACTCAGAATGTAAGTCTTCATTGACTGAAGATATACATTACTTCGTGTGTTGCACATCTAAGTCATCAACATGCATAAGTGTTAGGATGTGTGCCTGATCACAGGACATTTGAGGATTCCAAGATATTTAGCTCACACCGTAACTTGCAAAACCTTATCTCATCCAAGGGCTTTGTGAAGATATCTGCCAGTTGCTCTTCAGTGTTGACGTGAATAATGTCAATATCCTTCTTCATGACATGATCTCTGAGAAAGTGATGACGAATTTCAATGTGCTTTGTCTTCGAGTGCTGGACTGGATTGTTGGCAATCTTGATGACGCTTTCGTTGTCGCGGAAGAGAGGTACTTGTTTTAGATTGATGCCATAGTCCTTGAGAGTTTGCTTCATCCAGAGAAGCTGAGCGCAGCAAGATCCAGCAGCAATGTATTCAGATTCAGCAGTTGAGAGTGATACACAGTTCTGCTTCTTTGAAGACCAACAGACAAGTGACCATCCCAGAAAGTGACATGTGCCTGATGTAGACTTGCGATCCACCTTGTCACCAGCATAATCAGCATCCGGGAATCCAACCAGATCAAATTTTGAGCCCTTTGGATACCATAATCCGAGTGTTGGGATGTAAGCCAAATATCGAAGAATTCGCTTCACAGCTAAGTGATGCGATTCCTTTGGTGCCGCATGGAATCGAGCACACATGCAAACACTAAGCATAATATCTGGCCTAGATGCACATAGGTAAAGTAAGGAACCAATCATGGAGCGGTATACCTTTTGATCGAACTCTTTACATTGTCGTCGGGACCCAGATGGTGTTTGGCTGGCATTGGCGTCGTGTAACCTTCGCAATCTTCCATTCCAAACTTCTTCAGACAATCTTTGAGGTATTTTTCTTGAGATATGAAGATGCCATTGAAGGAAATATGCCCTAGAGGCAATAATAAAGTTATTATTTATTTCCTTATATCATGATAAATGTTTATTATTCATGCTAGAATTGTATTAACCGGAAACATAATACATGTGTGAATATATAGACAAACAGAGTGTCACTAGTATGCCTCTACTTGACTAGCTTTTTAATCAAAGATGGTTATGTTTCCTAACCATGAACAAGGAGTTGTTATTTGATTAACAAGGTCACATCATTAGTTGAATGATCTGATTGACATGACCCATTCCGTTAGCTTAGCACCTGATCGTTTAGTATGTTGCTATTGCTTCCTTCATGACTTATACATGTTCCTATGACTATGAGATTATGCAACTCCCGTTTACCGGAGGAACACTTTGTGTGCTACCAAACGTCACAACGTAACTGTGTGATTATAAAGGTGCTCTACAGGTGTCTCCGAAGGTACTTGTTGAGTTGGCGTATTTCGAGATTAGGATTTGTCACTCCGAATGTCGGAGAGGTATCTCTGGGCCCTCTCGGTAATGCACATCACTTAAGCCTTGCAAGCATTTCAACTAATGAGTTAGTTGCAAGATGATGTATTACGGAACGAGTAAAGAGACTTGCCGGTAACGAGATTGAACTAGGTATTGGATACCGACGATCGAATCTCGGGCAAGTAACATACCGATGACAAAGGGAACAACGTATGTTGTTGTGCAGTTTGACCGATAAAGATCTTCGTAGAATATGTAGGAACCAATATGGGCATCCAGGTCCCGCTATTGGTTATTGACCAGAAACGTGTCTCGGTCATGTCTACATTGTTCTCGAACCGTAGGGTCCGCACGCTTAAGGTTTCGATGACAATTATATTATGAGTATATGTATTTTGATGTACCGAAGGTTGTTCGGAGTCCCAGATGTGATCACGGACATGACGAGGAGTCTCGAAATGGTCGAGACATAAAGATTGATATATTGGACGAATATATTTGGACACCGAAAAGGTTCCGGATGAGATTGGGATTATACCGGAGTTCCGGGAGGTTACCAGAACCCCCCGGTAAGTATATGGGCCTTATTGGGCCTTAGTGGAAGGGAGGGAGAAGGAGCAAGGGAGGGGGCGCCCCCCCAAGCCCAATCCGAATTGGGAAGGGGGCCGTCCCCCCCTTTCCTTCTCTCCTCCCCCCTCTTCCTTCCCTCTCCTACTCCTAATAGGAAAGGGGAGCCAAACCTACTTGGAGTAGGTTTGCACCCCCTAGGGCGCGCCTCCCCCTTAGGCCGGCCTCCTCCTCCCTCCCTCCTTTATATACGGGGGCGGGGGGCACCCCATAGACACACAAGTTGATCATTGAGATCATTCCTTAGCCGTGTGCGGTGCCCCCCTCCACGATATTACACCTTGGTCATATTGTAGCAGTGCTTAGGCGAAGCCCTGCGACAGTAGAGCATCAAGAACGTCACCACGCCGTCATGCTGACGGAACTCCTCCCCATGCCTCTGCTGGATCGGAGTTCGGGGTGCATCATCGAGCTGTACGTGTGTCAAGAACTCGGAGGTGCCGGAGTAACGGTGCTTGGATCGGTTGAACCGGGAGGATGTACGACTACTTCCTCTATGTTGCGTCAACGCTTCCGCTTCGGTCTACGAGGGTATGTAGACAACACTCTCCCCTCTTGTTGCTATGCATCACCATGATCTTGCGTGTGCGTAGGAAAATTTTTGAAATTACTACGTTCCCCTTCAGTGGCATCAGAGCCAGGTTTTATGGCTTGATGTTATATGCACGAGTAGAACACAAGTGAGTTGTGGGTGATATAAGTCATACTGCTTACCAGCATGTCATACTTTGGTTCGGCGGTATTGTTGGATGAAGCGGCCTGGACCGACATTACGCGTACGCTTATGCGAGACTGGTTTCACCGCCGTGCTTTGCACACAGGTGACTAGCGGGTGTTAGTTTCTCCAACTTTAGTTGAACCGAGTGGGGCTACGCCCGGTCCTTGCGAAGGTTAAAACAGCATCAACTTGACAAACTATCGTTGTGGTTTTGATGTGTAGGTGAGATTGGTTCTTGCTTAATCCCGTAGCAGCCACGTAAAACTTACAACAACAAAGTAGAGGACGTCTAACTTGTTTTTGCAGGGCATGTTGTGATGTGATATGGCCAAGGCATGATGCTATATTTTATTGTATGAGATGATCATGTTTTGTAACCGAAGTTATCGGCAACTGGCAGGAGCCATATGGTTGTCGCTTTATTGTATGAAATGCAAACGCCCTGTAATTGCTTTACTTTATCACTAAGCGGTAGCGATAGTCGTAGAAGCAATAGATGGCGTAAACGACAACGATGCTACGATGGAGATCAAGGTGTCGCGCTGGTGACGATGGTGATCATGATGGTGCTTCGGAGATGGAGATCACAAGCACAAGATGATGATGGCCATATCATATCACTTATATTGATTGCATGTGATGTTTATCCTTTATGCATCTTATCTTGCTTTGATTGACGGTAGCATTTTAAGATGATCTCTAACTAAAAATTATCAAGAAGTGTTCTCCCTGAGTATGCACCGTTGCCAAAGTTCGTCGTGCCCAGACACCACGTGATGATCGGGTGTGATAAGCTCTACGTCCATCTACAACAGGTGCAAGCCAGTTTTGCACACGTAGAATACTCAGGTTAAACTTGACGAGCCTAGCATATGCGGATATGGCCTCGGAACACGGAGACCGAAAGGTCGAGCGTGAATCATATAGTAGATATGATCAACATAAGATGTTCACCATTGAAAACTACTCCATCTCACGTGATGATCGGTTATGGTTTAGTTGATTTGGGTCACGTGATCACTTAGATGACTAGAGAGATGTCTGTCTAAGTGGGAGTTCTTAAGTAATATGATTAATTGAACTTAAATTTATCATGAACTTAGTACCTGATAGTATCTTGCTTGTCTATGTTGATTGTAGATAGATGGCCCGTGCTGTTGTTCCGTTGAATTTTAATGCGTTCCTTGAGAAAGCTAAGTTAAAAGATGATGGTAGCAACTATGCGGACTGGGTCCGTAACTTGAGGATTATCCTCGTTGCTGCACAGAAAAATTGCGTCCTGGAAGCACCGCTGGGTGCCAGGCCTGCTGCTGATGCAACTGACGACGTTAAGAACGTCTGGCAGAGCAAAGCTGATGACTACTCGATAGTTCAATGTGCCATGCTTTACGGCTTAGAACCGGGACTTCAACGACGTTTTGAACGTCATGGGGCATATGAGATGTTCCAGGAGTTGAAGTTAATATTCCAGAAGAATGCCCGGATTGAGAGATATGAAGTCTCCAATAAGTTCTATAGCTGCAAGATGGAGGAGAATAGTTCTGTCAGTGAGCACATACTCAAGATGTCTGGGTATTGTAATCACTTGATTCAACTGGGAGTTACTCTTCCGGACGATAGCATCATTGACAGAATTCTCCAATCACTTCCACCAAGCTACAAGAGCTTCGTGATGAACTATAATATGCAAGGGATGGATAAGACGATCCCCGAGCTCTTCGCAATGCTAAAGGCTGCGGAAGTAGAAATCAAGAAGGAGCATCAAGTGTTGATGGTCAACAAGACCACTAGTTTCAAGAAAAAGGGCAAAGGGAAGAAGAAGGGGAACTTCAAGAAGAACAGCAAACAAGTTGTTGCTCAAGAGAAGAAACCCAAGTCTGGACCTAAGCCTGAAACTGAGTGCTTCTACTGCAAGCAGACTGGTCACTGGAAGCGGAACTGCCCCAAGTATTTGGCGGATAAGAAGGATGGCAAGGTGAACAAAGGTATATGTGATATACATGTTATTGATGTGTACCTTACTAGAGCTCGCAGTAGCACCTGGGTATTTGATACTGGTTCTGTTGCTAATATTTGCAACTCTAAACAGGGACTACGGATTAAGCGAACACTGGCAAAGGACGAGGTGACGATGCGCGTGGGAAATGGTTCCAAAGTCGATGTGATCGCGGTCGGCACGCTACCTCTACATCTACCTTCGGGATTAGTATTAGACCTAAATAATTGTTATTTGGTGCCAGCGTTGAGCATGAACATTATATCTGGATCTTGTTTGATGTGAGACGGTTATTCATTTAAATCAGAGAATAATGGTTATTCTATTTATATGAGTAATATCTTTTATGGTCATGCACCCTTGAAGAGTGGTCTATTTTTGATGAATCTCGATAGTAGTGATACACATATTCATAGTGTTGAAGCCAAAAAATGCAGAGTTGATAATGATAGTGCAACTTATTTGTGGCACTGCCGTTTAGGTCATATCAGTGTAAAGCGCATGAAGAAACTCCATACTGATGGTCTTTTGGAACCACTTGATTATGAATCACTTGGTACTTGCGAACCGTGCCTCATGGGCAAGATGACCAAAACGCCGTTCTCTGGTACTATGGAGAGAGCAACAGATTTGTTGGAAATCATACATACAGATGTATGTGGTCCGATGAATGTTGAGGCTCGTGGCAGATATCGTTATTTTCTCACCATCACAGATGATTTAAGCAGATATGGGTATATCTACTTAATGAAGCATAAGTCTGAAACATTTGAAAAGTTCAAAGAATTTCAGAGTGAAGTTGAAAATCATCGTAACAAGAAAATAAAGTTTCTACGATCTGATCGTGGAGGAGAATATTTGAGTTACGAGTTTGGTTTACACTTAAAACAATGTGGAATAGTTTCGCAACTCACGCCACCCAGAACACCACAGCGTAATGGTGTGTCCGAACATCGTAATCGTACTTTACTTGATATGGTGCGGTCTATGATGTCTCTTACAGATTTACCGCTATCATTTTGGGGTTATGCTTTAGAGACGGCCACATTCACGTTAAATAGGGCACCGTCGAAATGCGTTGAGACGACACCTTATGAACTATGGTTTGGCAAGAAACCAAAGTTGTCATTTCTTAAAGTTTGGGGCTGCGATGCTTATGTGAAAAAGCTTCAACCTGATAAGCTCGAACCCAAATCGGAGAAATGTGTCTTCATAGGATACCCAAAGGAGACAGTTGGGTACACCTTCTATCACAGATCCGAAGGCAAAACATTCGTTGCTAAGAATGGATCCTTTCTAGAGAAGGAATTTCTCTCGAAAGATGTGAGTGGGAGGAAAGTAGAACTTGATGAGGTAACTGTACCTACTCCCTTGTTGGAAAATAATACATCACAGGAACCGGTTTCTGTGACGTCAAAACCAACTAGTGAGGAAGTTGATGATGATGATCATAGAACTTCAGATCAAGTTAATACAGAACCTCGTAGGTCGAACAGAGTAAGATCCGCACCAGAGTGGTACGGTAATCCTATTCTGGAAGTCATGCTGCTAGATCATGATGAACCTACGAACTATGAAGAAGCGATGGTGAGCCCAGATTCCGCAAAATGGCTTGAAGCCATGAAATCTGAGATGGGATCCATGTATGAGAACAAAGTATGGACTTTGGTTGACTTGCCCGATGGTCGGCAAGCAATTGAGAATAAATAGATCTTCAAGAAGAAGACTGACGCTGACGGTAATGTTACTGTCTACAAAGCTCGACTTGTTGCAAAAGGTTTTCGAAAAGTTCAAGGGGTTGACTACGATGAGACCTTATCACCCGTAGCGATGCTTAAGTCTGTCCGAATCATGTTAGCAATTGCCGCATTTTATGATTATGAAATTTGGCAAATAGATGTAAAAACTGCATTCCTGAATGGATTTCTGGAGGAAGAGTTGTATATGATGCAACCAGAAGGTTTTATCGAT
This sequence comes from Triticum timopheevii, assembly GCA_963921465.1. Lineage (NCBI taxonomy): Eukaryota > Viridiplantae > Streptophyta > Magnoliopsida > Poales > Poaceae > Triticum > Triticum timopheevii. The sequence continues at coordinate 58,332,434 of OY997266.1, forward strand.
CCAAAGGGGGCTAACAAAGTGTGCAAGCTCCAGCAATCCATTTATGGACTGGTGCAAGCCTCTCGGAGTTGGAATAAACGTTTTGATAGTGTGATCAAAGCATTTGGTTTTATACAGACTTTTGGAGAAGCCTGTATTTACAAGAAAGTGAGTGGGAGCTCTGTAGCATTTCTAATATTATATGTGGATGACATATTATTGATTGGAAATGATATAGAATTTCTGGATAGCATAAAGGGATACTTGAATAAAAGTTTTTCAATGAAAGACCTCGGTGAAGCTGCTTACATATTGGGCATTAAGATCTATAGAGATAGATCAAGACGCTTAATTGGACTTTCACAAAGCACATACCTTGACAAAGTTTTGAAGAAGTTCAAAATGGATCAAGCAAAGAAAGGGTTCTTGCCTGTATTGCAAGGTGTGAAGTTGAGTAAGACTCAAAGCCCAACCACTGCAGAAGATAGAGAGAAAATGAAAAATGTTCCCTATGCTTCAGCCATAGGCTCTATCATGTATGCAATGCTGTGTACCAGACCTGATGTGTGCCTTGCTATAAGTCTAGCAGGGAGATACCAAAGTAATCCAGGAGTGGATCACTGGACAGTGGTCAAGAACATCCTGAAATACCTGAAAAGGACTAAGGATATGTTTCTCGTATATGGAGGTGACAAAGAGCTCATCGTAAATGGTTACGTTGATGCAAGCTTTGACACTGATCCGGACGATTCTAAATCGCAAACCGGATACGTGTTTACATTAAACGGTGGAGCTGTCAGTTGGTGCAGTTCAAAGCAAAGCGTCGTGGCGGGATCTACGTGTGAAGCGAAATACATAGCTGCTTCGGAAGCAACCAATGAAGGAGTCTGGATGAAGGAGTTCATATCCGATCTAGGTGTCATACCTAGTGCATCGGGTCCAACGAAAATCTTTTGTGACAATACTGGAGCGATTGCCTTAGCGAAGGAATCCAGATTTCACAAGAGAACCAAACACATCAAGAGACGCTTCAATTCCATCCGGGATCTAGTCCAGGTGGGAGACATAGAGATTTGCAAGATACATACGGATCTGAATGTTGCAGACCCGTTGACTAAGCCTCTTCCACGAACAAAACATGATCAACACCAAGACTCCATGGGTGTTAGAATCATTACTATGTAATCTAGATTATTGACTCTAGTGCAAGTGGGAGACTGAAGGAAATATGCCCTAGAGGCAATAATAAAGGTATTATTTATTTCCTTATATCATGATAAATGTTTATTATTCATGCTAGAATTGTATTAACCGGAAACATAATACATGTGTGAATATATAGACAAACAGAGTGTCACTAGTATGCCTCTACTTGACTAGCTTGTTAATCAAAGATGGTTATGTTTCCTAACCATGAACAAGGAGTTGTTATTTGATTAACAAGGTCACATCATTAGTTGAATGATCCGATTGACATGACCCATTCCGTTAGCTTAGCACCCGATCGTTTAGTATGTTGCTATTGCTTCCTTCATGACTTATACATGTTCCTATGACTATGAGATTATGCAACTCCCGTTTACCGGAGGAACACTTTGTGTGCTACCAAACGTCACAATGTAACTGGGTGATTATAAAGGTGCTCTACAGGTGTCTCCGAAGGTACTTGTTGAGTTGGCGTATTTCGAGATTAGGATTTGTCACTCTGAATGTCGGAGAGGTATCTCTGGGCCCTCTCGGTAATGCACATCACTTAAGCTTGCAAGCATTTCAACTAATGAGTTAGTTGCGAGTTGATGTATTACGGAACGAGTAAAGAGACTTGCCGGTAACGAGATTGAACTAGGTATTGGATACCGACGATCGAATCTCGGGCAAGTAACATACCGATGACAAAGGGAACAACGTATGTTGTTGTGTGATTTGACCGATAAAGATCTTCGTAGAATATGTAGGAACCAATATGGGCATCCAAGTCCCGCTATTGGTTATTGACCGGAAACGTGTCTCGGTCATGTCTACATTGTTCTCGAACCGTAGGGTCCGCACGCTTAAGGTTTCGATGACAATTATATTGTGAGTTTATGTATTTTGATGTACCGAAGGTTGTTCGGAGTCTCGGATGTGATCACGGACATGACGAGGAGTCTTGAAATGGTCGAGACATAAAGATTGATATATTGGACGGATATATTTGGACACCGGAAAGGTTCCGGATGAGATTGGGATTATACCGGAGTTCCCGGAGGTTACCGGAACCCCCCGGTAAGTATATGGGCCTTATTGGGCCTTAGTGGAAGGGAGGGAGAAGGAGCAAGGGAGGGGGCGCCCCCCCCCCCCCCAAGCCCAATCCAAATTGGGAAGGGGGCCAGCCTGCCCTTTCCTTCTCTCCTCCCCACTCTTCCTTCCCTCTCCTACTCCTAATAGGAAAGGGGGGCCAAACCTACTTGGAGTAGGTTTGCCCCCCCTAGGGCGCGCCTCCCCCTTAGGCCGGCCTCCTCCTCCCTCCCTCCTTTATATACGGGGGCGGGGGGCACCCCATAGACACACAAGTTGATCATTGAGATCGTTCCTTAGCCGTGTGCGGTGCCCCCCTCCATGATATTACACCTCGGTCATATTGTAGCAGTGCTTAGGCGAAGCCCTGCGACAGTAGAACATCAAGATCGTCACCACGCCATCGTGCTGACGGAACTCCTCCCCGTGCCTCTGCTGGATCGGAGTTCGGGGTGCGTCATCGAGCTGTACGTGTGTCAAGAACTTGGAGGTGCCGGAGTAACGGTGCTTGGATCGGTTGAACCGGGAGAATGTACGACTACTTCCTCTACGTTGCGTCAACGCTTCTGCTTCGATCTACGAGGGTACGTAGACAACACTCTCCCCTCTCGTTGCTATGCATCACCATGATCTTGCGTGTGCGTAGGAAAAATTTTGAAATTACTACGTTCCCCTTCAGCCATTCCTTTGCTGACGAATTTGAAGACCAAGGAAGAACTTCAGCTCACCCATCATGGACATCTGATATTGCTCTTGCATCATGTATCCAAATTCATCATTATACTTCTGGTTGGTGCAGCCAAAGATAATGTCATCCACATATATTTGGCAGACAAACAGTTCACCATCATATGTCTTCGTGAAGAGTGTGGGATCGAGGGATCCAGGTTTGAAGCCTTTGCTCTTCAGGAAGTCTTTGATCGTATCATACCAAGCGCGAGGAGCTTGTTTGAGGCCATACAGTGCTTTGTTTAGCTTGTACACCATATCAGGATGTTTTGGATCTTCAAAGCCAAGTGGTTGAGCTACGTATACTTCTTCTTCAATCTCGCCTTTGAGAAATGCACTCTTCACATCCATTTGATATAGCAAGATGTTTTGGTGGTTAGCATAGGCTAGCAGTATGCGAATAGCTTCAAGCCTAGCAACAGGAGCAAATGTTTCATCGAAGTCAATTCCTTCAACTTGAGTATATCCTTGAGCCACAAGACGTGCTTTGTTTCTGACGATTTGACCATGCTCATCTTGCTTGTTTCGATATATCCATTTTGTGCCAATAATGTTATGCTTGCGAGGGTCGGGACGCTTGACAAGTTCCCAAACATTGTTCAGCTTGAACTATTGAAGTTCTTCTTGCATAGCTTGTATCCATTCAGGTTCCATAAAGGCTTCAACAACTTTCTTGGGTTCTGATATTGACACAAAAGAAAAATGCCCACAGAAATTTGCTAACTGTGTTGCTCTTGAACGAGTAAGTGGACCAGGTGCATTGATGCTATCAATTATCTTCTCAATTTGTACTTCATTTGCAACTCGAGGATGAACTAGACAAATACCTTGCTCTTGTTGATCATTGTCACCATTGGGAGGATTGTCTTCAGTTTGAGCATTGTCTTCCGGTTGGTTAGGTGCAGAAATGATAAGTTCCTCTTCAGGCGGTGCCTCAGAAGGCATGATTTCACTAGTTCCCATCAGCTTGATAGATTCGCTGGGCGGAGCTTCGTCTAGTGTACTTGGCAGGAGCTCTATTTGTGAACCATTGGTTTCATCAAATTGCACATCCACAGTTTCGACGATTTTGTAGAGATAGAGGTTGAAGACTCTGTAAGAGTGCGAGTCCTTTCCATAACCGAGCATGAAGCCTTCGTGAGCTTTAGGTGCAAATTTTGACTTGTGATGGGGATCCTTGATCCCGCACCTAGCTCCAAATACTCTGAAGTAGCTGACATTTGGCTTCTTGCCAGTAAGGAGCTCATAGGATGTTTTGTTCAGAAGCTTATGGATGTAAACACGGTTGATGATGTGACATGTTGTATCAATAGCTTCAGGCCAGAACTTTCTTGGTGTCTTGTACTCGTCGAGCATTGTTCGAGCCATCTCAATGAGAGTTCTGTTCTTGCGCTCTACGATGCCATTTTGCTGAGGTGTGTATGGAGCAGAGAACTCATGAGTGATTCCCATTGTATCCAGATAAAGATCAAGTCCGGTGTTCTTGAACTCAGTGTCGTTGTCACTTCTCATATTCTTGATCTTGACGCCATAGTTGTTCATGGCTCGATTGGCGAAGCGTCTGAAGACATCTTGTACTTCAGTCTTGTAGATCTTGAGTAGTTATCAACAATGACGAAGCCATAGAGACAAGCAGTTGTTGTGAGGGTAGAGTAGTGAGTAGGTCCAAATAAGTCCATGTGTAACAGCTCGCAGGGTTGAGATGTTGTCATGATTGTCTTCGAGGGGTGCTTTGCCCTAGTCATCTTTCCAGCTTCGCAGGCACCACACAAATGATCCTTCTTGAACTTGACACCCTCGATGCCTATGACATGCTTCTTCTTGACGAGTGTGTGTAAGTTCCTCATGCCAGCATGCCCCAGCCTCCGATGCCAGAGCCAGCATTCTGAAGCTTTTGCAAGAAGACATACGGCAAGCTGTGGACCTGCTGAGAAATCTACCATGTATAGATCATCTTTCCGATACCCTTCAAAGACTATAGACTTGTTAGATTCCATTAGTACAAGGCAACGGTATTTTCCGAATAGCACAATCATGTTCAAGTCACAAAGCATCAAGACAGACATTAAGTTGAAACCAAGGGATTCAACAAGCATCACTTTATCCATGTGTTGATCCTTTGAGATTGCAACTCTACCTAGACCCAATACCTTGCTTTTACCAGTGTCAGCAAATGTGATGTGACTCTTGTCTGATGGACGTAAGGTTGAGTCCATGAGAAGACTTCGATCACTGGTCATATGATTAGTGCATCCGCTGTCCATAATCCATTCTGAAGCATGAGGTGTCATACCCTACAGTGTAGTTAGGAGGATAGGCTTCACAAAGAGTGTTGTGAAGCATAAGCATTTGACTCACACGAGGATTATCACAACTTAGATCAAGGTTAGGACTCATAGTGTGACTGATAAGCAATTCAGATGTGAAATACATAGCAAGACCATTTTATCATGCGTCCCTTAATGTGTTTTAGGTCCCCAGCAATAGCATCGGACGCCTTTGATTACAGGCTGGAGACCTTTCCCTGCAAAAGAAAGTTAATTCTTCTTCACCACCCACATCTTCAGGGGTGGCTTAGAAGCAATGAGTCTAAGTGCGGCATCTGAGAATTTTGGCTTTGGAGCCCTAGCAAATAGCCTTGCAGGAGATGAATGATACTCATATGAATAAGCAGAAAAGTTCTTAGTTCTATGAACATAGCGGTTTGAAGACACACGCTCATATTCATAAGTCTGAGTATGGTTTCCCTGCAAAACATTGGCGTTAGGGTGACTCAGGTGAGTCCTGTATCTGTATGAAGCCTTTGGGCCATATGAGGCCATAGGTCTGGGGTTTATCTTCTTCCTTAGTGGTGTCGTGATGACATTCACAGGAAGATTTTCAATACACTGCTTAGGTACCCAGATCTTCTTCATAGGTGGTCCAATCCTGCAGTTAGTACCAATATACCTGGCAAACACTTCACCATTCTGATTTTTGAACAGTTTATAGTTTGCATCAAAGGATTCATCAATGATGATAGGGTTAGCACAGGTAAAGCCATATAAGGTGGATGGATCCACTGAAGGTTCCTGTCGGTGTCAAAACCGGCGGATCTCGGGTAGGGGGTCCCGAACTGTGCGTCTAGGCGGATGGTAACAGGAGACGAGGGACATGATGTTTTACCCAGGTTCGGGCCCTCTCGATGGAGGTAAAACCCTACGTCCTGCTTGATTAATATTGATGATATGGGTAGTACAAGAGTGGATCTACCACGAGATCAAGGAGGCTAAACCCTAAAGCTAGCCTATGGTATGATTGTTGTAATGTATGTTGTCCTACGGACTAAAGCCCTCCGGTTTATATAGACACCGGAGGAGGCTAGGGTTACACAGAGTCGGTTACAATGGTAGGAGATCTACATATCCGTATCGCCAAGCTTGCCTTCCACGCCAAGGAAAGTCCCATCCGGACACGGGACGGAGTCTTCAATCTTGTATCTTCGTAGTCTTGGAGTCCGGCGGACGATGATAGTCCGGCTGTCCGGACACCCCCTAGTCCAGGACTCCCTCAGTAGCCCCTGAACCAGGCTTCAATGACGATAAGTCCGGCGCGCATAATGTTCGGCATTGCAAGGCGGGTTCCTCCCTTGAATAATCCAGAGAAGATCATGAACACCAGGATAGTGTCCGGCTCTGCAAAATAAATTCCATATTCCACCGTAGAGAGAATAAAATGTACACCAGTCCAATATGCTGACGTATTATGCGGCGTGACATCACGCCGCTACCAAGCCTTTGTTTGAATCATTTTTTATTATACCACCTTAGCACATTTAGCGAAGCGGTTTCCTTGGCACGTCTTGTCAAAGCAGAGATCGTGTTCCCCTTATTCTGGGATTTTCATCAATACGTGCGTGGGTAACCCAACCGTGCCCGTCGCCACGCCTCCTCCATCGGAGGTGAATCCCGAACGGTCACGGCGACGACCCTTGGTATTTTTCCCCTTTATAAGAGGACCAGGGTTCGTTCTTTTTCTTCAATCTCGCATCGAATCTCCTTCTCGCTCCCAGTTCCAACACCCAAAGCCCTAGATTCGAGCGCTTCGGATTCTCAATCATGTCCGGCTCCGACCTTCAAGGTCGGTGGATGGCCTCCTCCGTCATGGAGGAGGACGTGTTAAAGCTGCGTGAGGCCAAGTACCTGTCCTACGAGATTTCGCACAGGTTGCCTGCCCAAGGGCAGGCCGTGCTCGCCCCCGAGCCCGGTGAGTACGTTGTCTTCGTATCCCACCTCTGTCGGGGCTTAGGCTTCCCGACGGACCCCTTCGTGAGAGGGCTCATGTTCTACTACGGGCTGGATTTTCATGATTTGGCTCCGGAGTCCATCCTCCATATCTCCGCATTCATTATCGTCTGCGAGGCCTTCCTCCGCGTCACTCCCCACTTCGGCCTGTGGCTGAAAACCTTTAAGGTGGAGCCGAATATGATTGGGGGGCGTCAAGCGGAGTGCGGCGGGGCGGCCATAAGCAGAAAGGCCAATGCCCCATGGCCCGAGGGTTCCTTCCAAGAGGAACTCGGACTGTGGCAGCAGGAGTGGTTCTATATCACCGCTCCGAAGGGCAGCAAGCAAAAGCCGCCGCCTTCATTCCGCCCGGGACCTCCACGCCAACTGATGTCGTGGGTCAACCAAGGGCTCAATTGGGGGCCGTCCGAAGACGTGCCCTCACTGCATGGCCGGATTCGAGACCTCCAAGCGAGGGAGATCAATCTGGTCGTGGTGATGCAGGTAATGCTAACCAGGCGTCTCCTGCCCTGCAAACGCCGTCCTCTCCGTCTATGGGAATTCAACCCGGAGGGACCTCGAATTCTCCAACACTTCATGGGTGCAACACCCGTGGAGATGTACAGGTTGTTCTTCGGACCGCAGGTGGCGTGTCCGGAATTGACCGAGGACGCAGGCCTGAGCCGCAATCGCCTGGATACTCAGGTAAATAGCTCAGAGTCCGGACGCTTTGTTTATCTGCTTTTCTAGGGTTCGCCTCCTGACCCATAACTTTTCACAGGAGTGGGTAGCGCGATCGAAGCTGATAAGGTGTCTGGCTCCCCTCCCAGAGACCGCACTGGAGCCCGTGCTGGTCAGAATGTTGGAGGTCGCGCCCGTAGAAGGGGGCGATGGGAAAGATAAAGGAGATATTACTTCACCCAAAGGGGCGTCTGAAGAGGGGGGAATCAAAAACTCCTCCTTCCAGGGGGAGAAGAGGACCGCCTCCGAAGATCCGGAGGCCAAAGCCCCTAAACGGGGGAAGAGATCTTCACCGGGGGGTCCGGCGTCCGGGGAGAATCCGGACGTACAATCATCACCAAAGGATCAGCCCTCCAACGAGCCGTGAGTATGAAAAGGGGAGTTCATTAGTAAGAAAATACCTCCATTTGTGCTTCTGTGGGTGACCGAAATTTTTATCTTGCAGTTCGGATTTGCAGCCTTCGCAGATGAGTTCATCTTCGGGGGACCTTCTTCCAGAGATGATGGAGAGCGAAATGCCCCCGTCTGCTGCACTGTCAGATAGGGCAGGCGAGCCTAAAGTATCGTCACGGAGGGTGTCCCCGAGTCCGGAGGGGCCGGGGAGTTCGGCGCCCGCTAGTGTCCGGCCGGGAGAACTGAAGAATCTGCTGGAAAGGGCGTCCATCTCAGAAGATCACCGTGCGTTGATGCGTATGGTGATTGGAAGGATTTCGTCCGCCGAGAGCGGATTGTGTGATGCCGCTACGAGTTTGCTGGCGGGATTTGAGGTACGCGAAAATGGCGCTCCTGTTTTTTTGGCCGTTTTGCACATAAAAAGTGCACCCTGTATAGGTAGTAGCCCCTGAGACTTGGTAGGTTGTCGAAAGCGACGGCGTGCCGAGGATCGAAATCGCAAGTAATGAATGTCGCTGTTCCTATGCAGGTGGCGGATAGTCCGAGGGCTAGCCGGACAAGTGGTGTTGCCGAGTTAATGCGGCAACTTGATGTGGCGGATGCGGACATCGCACTTGTCAACCGGCGACTTGACGAGTCGCAAGGTAAATGAGTTCTCCATAGTCGCTTTATTATTAAGGGGGTCAAAACCCTCCTCTGATAAACTAAATGCTGTTATACAGACGGTGCTGCTGCTGTGGAGAGCCTTTGGGCCGAACTTGCTCAAGCTAAGGAGCAAGCCCGAAGGAGTGACGCGGCTGCCTCGAGGGCGGCCGAGGAGTTGAAAGCCGAAAGGGTTGTAGATTGCCTAAGCAGGGAAGAGGTGGCCGAATTGGCCGTGAAAATAAAAGATGTTGCCGACCACAATGAGGCTCTTGAAAAGGAGCACTTATCAGAGCGGGAAGACCTGAGGAAGGCCACCGCCGAGGCCAAGGATGCCCGCTCTGCAATGCGGGCCATGAAGGAGGAGCTGCGCCAGGCCGGAGATATCGTGGCTGGCAAGCCTTTTCTGCTGCGTCGCCGGTTTATGGATCAAAAGTATGCTCAATTTGATCGGCTGTGGAATCCGGAGGATCCGTATATGGACTTAGCGGCAAGTGCGGCTGATGCCGTTGAGCACTTCCGGAGCCAGAAGGGTCACAAGACGGAAGAGCTATTTTGGTCTCAATTCCGTAGTCCGGATCGCTCACTTCCTTTGACCGACCGGTTGGCCGAATGGGCCGAGCTAAATAGATTATCCGGACTTGCCATGACTGACATCGTGGCTCATGTCTGGCCAGAGAGGCCCAAGGCGACGAGCTACTTCGGCTTACTCCAGCAATTCCTTGGAGCGGTGCCGCATATCAAGGAGATGAAGCGGTCGGCCTGCATCGAAGGCGCGCGGATGGCTCTTGCCCGCGTGAAGGCGCATTGGACAGAGATGGATGCCACCGCTATTGCTGCCCAGGGTTCGGATGAAAGCCGGCTCCCCGCCGAGCACTATTTCGGGGAAGTTATGCGTGGTGCTCATGTAATAGAGTCGCAGTGCTCAAAAAATGTCACGTTCAAATGAACGTTTTAGCTTGTAAAACGATGATTATGCTATAACTGCTTTTTATACTTGTGCGTCCCAAGTAGTAAAACTTCTCCTGTGCGGCCGTTTACGTATACATTTGTATAACCTGAAAGATTGCAATCTTCGGCTTTAGCCCCCACGCACAAGGTGCGGGGGTGTTCGCAAAAATAGCGCGTTTTCACACTTAATCCGACGTCTCGGTCCTGTTGAGGAGGTGGTAGCGTAGCAAACGAGGCAATCCGGACTATAATGCTTTATCACTTTCACTTAGCCAGTGGAGTTCGAGGGTGGGGCTACAATATAGCCCCTGGTGGCACCGCACTTCTCCGAGTTCGGGGCGCGTGTGTGCCTGACCGGGAAACGGTCCTTCGTCAAAGCGGGGAATTCTAAACATTCCGGTAGTCGATCGAGTGGTTGACCAGTCTCTCGCTATATCATGACAGTCACTTTTCGGCTTTCTCTACTGAGGTGCTCGCCCAGCCGAACTGGGGCACAATCGCAGTAGTTCTCCTGGTGCCGCGTTAGCCGATGATACGGAATGTAAGGCAGCAAAATATAGGAGCCGGGCAAACCCAACATTTGACCAAAGACATGATTCGGAGCTGATGCATATAATGCCTAACTCGAGACGTCGAACACTCCCTAAGGTGTTCGGTCTTTATAATAATGGGCAGAACGATGCCCTAAGCCCCTAGTGTCCAGGTACGGGCATGGTCCTCCGACGCGGCCGATGCCAAAACGTCGGGCTCCGCTTTGGTTATAGGAAGAAACCAAGGGAGAATAACAACAAGAGACAGTAAAAAAGGTTTACGCAGGGTCTTAATCTGAAAAGAATCCTCGCAACGGGTCCCTACTGCACGTCTGCGCCTGTGTCTCCGTTGTGCCGTTATCCTGGACGGGTATGCATGTTGTTCGTCTGTAAAAAAGAGAGGAACGCTTAGTTTGAAAATAATTCGTGCGAAAAAGGTATGTGTGAAAGAAAGAATATGAATAAGCAAAGCGGGGTTTGAATAAACCCGCGGTTGTTTGTGCGTGCAGCCCCTTGTGAAGGGGTGTGCGGCTAGGGAGCCCCTAGCCTACTGATGCCGGACTCGTCTATCCGAATCCGGGGTCTTTGGGTGACCCTCGCACTGAGATGATGCCACGCAGACCGGGCATCTTGAGTGTAAGAGACGCGTAATGTGGTATGGCGTTGAAACGGACAAAAGCCTTTCGTCCCAAGAGTGCTTGATATCCACTTTTAAATGGGACGATATGAAAAATTAGTTTTTCGCGCCGAAAGTTGTTCGGTGATCCGAACACGACTTCTAGTAATAGGGAGCCTGTGCACTTGGCATAAGGGCCTGGCGTCACTCCTTTGAAGGAAGTGCGGCTGTGTCGAATTTTGGTAGGGTCTATCCCCATCTTGCGGATTGTGTTTGAATACAGCAGGTTTAAGTCGCTGCCTCCGTCCATTAGGACTTTAGTAAATTGTAATCCATTGATTATGGGATTCAATATCAGGGCAGTCCGTCCCGCGTTTCGAATGCTTCTGGAATAGTCCAGGTGGTCGAAAGTGATTGGTTTTGATATCCCATCTCTATGGTCTGCTGGGTTGGACCGTGCAAGGCTCTTTTTAGGAAGTGCCCCACTATTTTTCCGTATTATCACATGAAGTGAGTTTACTGCTTTGACCTCTTGTGGGAAAGTCTTTTGTTTTCCGGTGCTCTGCTGGTGGGGTTTATCGTCTTCGCTTGACGCGTCGAGCCCCTTGTGTTCGGCGTTTAGTCGGCCGGACTGTTTGAAAACCCAACAGTCTCGATGGGTATGGTTTGCAGGCCTTCCAGGGGTACTGTGGATTTGACATATCTGACCCAAAATCTTGTTTAAGTTGGACAGCTCATCGCCGTCATCCTTAAGAGGCGGTGTTTTGTTATTTGGCCGCGAGCTTTTGAATCCGGCGTTGACTGCTCTGCTCTTTGGGCTTTTCTCTTGATTCCGGCGCTGCTCTTTTTCTGCGCCGTGATTTTCCGTTTCCATCTCTTATCTCGGATGTACTTGGGTCGCTGGTGGTGCATCTTGCTAGCCAGCTATCCTCTCCCGCGCAGAAGCGGGTCATGAGGCTTGTTAGTGCGGACATTGTCCTCGATTTCTCTTGGCCGAGGTGTCTGGCAAGCCATTCGTCTCGGACGTTGTGTTTAAAAGCTGCTAAGGCTTCGGCGTCCGGACAGTCGACTATTTGGTTCTTTTTAGTGAGGAACCTGTTCCAGAATTTGCGCGCTGACTCTCCGGGCTGTTGAGTTATGTGACTTAGATCATCTGCATCCGGAGGGCGGACATAAGTCCCTTGAAAATTTGCTCTAAATGCGTCCTCGAGCTCTTCCCAACTTCCCACAGTGTTTTCTGGGAGGCCTTTAAGCCAATGACGGGCTGGCCCTTTGAGCTTGAGGGGTAGGTATTTTATGGCGTGGAGATCATCTCCTCTGGCCATGTGTATATGTAGTATATAATCTTCTATCCAGACTCCAGGGTCTGTTGTTCCATCGTAGGCCTCTATGTTTATTGGTTTAAATCCTGCTGGGAATTCATGGTCCAGCACCTCATTGGTGAAACATAGTGGGTGTGCGCGCCCCTGTATTTGGGTGTGCCGCTATCTTCGGACACTTGACGTGTTGCCTTGCTTCCTGGGGCCTTCTTCTTTGGCCCGTAGATGGACCTGGCTGGGCCATCTGTCCTTCCAAGTTCATTGGTTGGTTTATGTGTGGCGCCGCTTTCAGAATTTGTCCTGTCATCCGGCCGTCTATCCAACCAGGTAGCCTCTTTATTTTTTGACTGTGGGGGCTCTATGGCCTCGTCGTCGAATTCTGGTAGCAGCTTGCGCTTTGGGTAGCTCTTTGATTGGTGGCCATTGCCGTATTTATCCGCGGTTTTGAGTACTTTGCTCCACCTCATTCTGAGTGTGTCTTCCGCTGTTTTGAGCTTCCGCTTTTCCTTCTTCAAGCTTCTTGCAGTGTGGACGAGTCTTTTTCCGAAGGTTTTTATCTTCCGGCGGTGTGTCCGGCGTGAGATCGTCCGAACCTTCATTTTCGCCGAGCCTGGACTAATTATCTGACTCGTCCTGTTCGGACGGTTGCTTATCTGCATGTTCGTCGTCCACTTTTGTGCCCTGCTGTATTGCGGGGTCCTTAGGAGCATTGTTGTTGTCGAGGCGGGGCTTAGGGCGGCGTCTGTGCCGCCGTTTTGGTTGTTTATCGGCGGGGTTATCCTCTGCCGCGGCCCGTTGGTCCTCGTTATCGCTCTCTTTTGGGGTATCCACCATGTATATGTCGTATGACGAGGTGGTCCTCGCGTGCCCTATAGGCGCTGCTTCTTGTTCGTCTCCGGCGTCGTCGTCTATACCGTCGATGTCTTTGGAGCCGTAGTCTAGCATGTCGGTTAGATCGTCGACAGTGGCTACAAAGTGGGTGGTGGGTGGGCTCTGAATTTCTTCGTCGTCCGCATCCCAACCATCCTGGCCGTAGTCCGGCCAGGGCTCTCCTGATAACGAGAGATGCTTTAGTGAATTCAGGATGTCGCCAAAAGGCGAGTATTGGAAGATGTCCGCGGCGGTGAATTCCATAACCGGCGCCCAATCCGACTTGATTGGTAGGGGCGTGGGAGGTTCGGAGTCCGGCAAGGAATCCGGCACCTCGGAATCACGAGTTTTGCGAGGGACAAGATTAGTGTTCGGCTCCATCACCGTGGAAGTTGAAGCCCCCGAGGCGGTGTCCATCCACCGATCCTCTATCTGGGCAATCGGCTCCGGACTAATGGCCGAACCGGATTCGCGTGTGGCCACCAAGGCACTGTTCGGCGGCAGAGCTAGATCATGCCCATCGTCACAGTGCGGCGCGCTTGGCTGTGGCTGGAGTCCGTCGAAGATCAAGTCTCCGCGGACATCGTCCGTGAAGTTTAGCCTTCCGAATCTGACCTGACGGCCAGGGGCATAGCTCTCGATCTGCTCCAGATGACCAAGCGAATTAGCCCGTAGTGCGAAGCCGCCGAATACGAAGATCTGTCCGGGGAGAAAAGTCTCACCCTGGACAGCGTCGTTGGTTGAAGATGCCATCGGGCCTATCAGTGACGACACAGAGGAACTCTCAATGAAAGCACCAATGTCGGTGTCAAAACCGGCGGATCTCGGGTAGGGGTCCCGAACTGTGCGTCTAGGCGGATGGTAACAGGAGACAAGGGACACGATGTTTTACCCAGGTTCGTGCCCTCTCGATGGAGGTAAAACCCTACGTCCTGCTTGATTAATATTGATGATATGGGTAGTACAAGAGTGGATCTACCACGAGATCAAGGAGGCTAAACCCTAAAGCTAGCCTATGGTATGATTGTTGTAATGTATGTTGTCCTACGGACTAAAGCCCTCCGGTTTATATAGACACCAGAGGAGTCTAGGGTTACATAGAGTCGGTTACAATGGTAGGAGATCTACATATCCGTATCGCCAAGCTTGCCTTCCACGCCAAGGAAAGTCCCATCCGGACACGGGACGGAGTCTTCAATCTTGTATCTTCGTAGTCTTGGAGTCCGGCGGACAATGATAGTCCGGCTGTCCGGACACCCCCTAGTCCAGGACTCCCTCAGTTCCTTTGCAGCAACCCATGTGGTTTTGGGATACTGCTCAGGCTTCCAGTAGGAGCCATCAACATTCATTTTCCTCTCGAACCCAACACCCTCTTTCCTAGGGTTTTGGTTCAGAATCTGCTTTTTGAGGACATCGCAAAGTGTCTGATGTCCTTTAAGACTTTTATACATCCCTGTTTCAAGCAATGTCTTCAACCTAGCATTTTCATCAGCAATAGTAGTGGTATCCTCTGCAGAGGGGTTAGTTACCACATCAGTAGTTGAAGACAATGCAACAGTAGCAGCAGTGGAACATTCAGCAACAGAGGTAGCGTTATCACGCTCAATGCATTTTAGACATGGTAGTTCAAATCCATCATGAGCGGGGCTGATTTGTTGAGGAAGTAATGAATCACGCTCCTTTTGAAGATCTTCATAATCCACTCTTATCTTTCCAAGATCGTGCTTTCTTTGAAGACATTCAGAAGAAAGCTTCTCGTGATCAGACAAGAGAGCATTATGTTGATCTTGAAGGGCATCAAACTTGGAATGAAGTCTCTGAAGACTCTCAGCCAATGCTTTTGACTGATCCATTTCTTCACCCAACATATCATCACTCTTACTAAGCATGTCTTGAACCTTTTCCAAGGCTCTTTGTTGTTTAGTGGCAAGGGAAGCAAGTTTGACATAGCTGGGGCCAAATTCATCACCTGATTCATCATCACTAGATTCAGAAAGGTAGCGTTCAGTTACCTTAGTACCCTTTGCCATGAGGCATGGTGAAGATGATGATGATTCAGGTGCAAAGGTCATCTCTTTGAGAGACTCCTTGTAATCCTCAAACCAAGGATCATGACGAGTACGATGACCTTCATAGACCTCAGAAAGCCGGTCCCAGATTAGCTTCGCGTGATTGAGGTGCATGACATTCCTGAACTGATTTCGGGACAAACAGGGGCAGATGACATCCTTCGCCGTGAGGTTCAGTAGAGTGTACTTGTGAATGTCATCAGCCTCCGCCATCTTGCATAGATCTGTAAGACCAATCTCAGTGACGGTCCATAGTTCGCTATCCATAGCCATGAGTCGCTTCTTCATCATGGCCTTCCACCGAGGATACTCATGACCGTCAAACGTGGGGCAAGATATGCTCCTCAATCCTGCAGTCGACATAGCTAAAACTCCAGGTGGTTAAACCGAATCACACAGAACAAGGGAGTACCTTGCTCTGATACCAATTGAAAGTGCTAGTTATCGACTAGAGGGGGGTGAATAGGCAATTTTTATGAAAGTCTTCAAAACATGGAAGTTTCAAAGACAAACAATAGAAATGACCTAATTGATATGTAGCGGAAGATAGACTACAACAAGCAAACCATAGTCAAGTATGCAATGATGTGAAAGTACAAAGACTAATAGCAGCTTAGTAGTAAGGATCAGGATGGAAGATAGTATGAAGCCAACCAACGATAGTAGTCAAGTAATGAAGTCGAACAGGTATGACAAATAGGCAATGACTTCATGAAGACAAACTCTAAATAAAGGGAGGGAGAGGATAGAACCAGTCACTTGTTGAAGACACAGGATTTGTTGGACCAGTTCCAGTTGCTGTGACAACTGTATGTCTGGTTAGGGAGGCTGAAATTCAACTCAGAAGACCGTGTCTTCACCTTATTCCCCTTGAGCAAAGGACACACAGTCCTCGCCCAATCACTCTGGTAAGTCTTCAAGGTAGACTTCCGAACCTGCACATACTTCGTTCACCGGCGATCCATAATGACTCTTGGATGCTCAGAACGTGACGCCTAACCGGCTGGAGGATTCACAGTCCTCAAGTGTAATAAGTCTTCAGGTCACACAGACAGAAAGACTTCAGTGATGCCTAACACTCTTTGGCTCTGGGTGTTTAGGCTTTGTCCTCGCAAGGATTTCTCTCTCTCAAAGGCTTCGAGGTGGGTTGCTCTCAAACGACAAAAGCCGTGCACTAACTCTGAGCAGCCACCAATTTATGGTGTAGGGGGTGGGCTATTTATAGCCACAAGGCAACCCGACCTGATATGTCTGAAATGACCCTAGGTCACTAAGGAACTGACACGTGTTCCAACGGTCAGATTTCAAACACACACGGCAACTTTACTTGGGCTATAAGCAAAGCTGACTCATCCAGCTCTGGATAAGATTTGCTCTCATTGTCTTCGCTCGAAGACATAGGATTTGGGTTGAGCATCACTTCAGTCATTCTGACTTTGTTCACTTGGACCCCACTTAACAGTACGGTGGTTCCTATGACTCAACAAAGAAGAAAAAGGAAACAACAAGACAACACAGTCTTCGCGCTCCATAGTCTTCACTCAATGTCTTCTCATGTCATAGTCTTCAATATGAATATCTCCACATACCACCATTGTCGTCAATGTCTTCATACATTTTTAGGGGTCATCTCCGGTAGGTAAACCGAATCAATGAGGGACACTACCTGCGTTATCCTGCAATTCTTACAAACGCATTAGTCCCTCAACCAAGTTTGTCGTCAATACTCCAAAACCAACTAGGGGTGGCACTAGATGCACTTACAATACCATAGGCTAGCTTCTAGGGTTTAGCCTCTCTGATCTCGTGGTAGATCTACTCTTGTACTACGCATATTATCAATATCAATCAAGCAGGAGTAGAGTTTTACCTCCATCGAGAGGGCCCGAACCTGGGTAAAAACATCGTGTCCCTTGTCTCCTGTTACCATCCGCCTAGACGCATAGTTCGGGACCCCCTACCCGAGATCCGCCGGTTTTGACACCGACAGCCACCAAACAAAAGTTGAAAATCTTCAATTTGAGTTTTTCTTCATTTTTGAAATTCCTTAGTTGTTCAATTTCTTCAACTTCACACTGTCTTCACTCTTTCCATTGTTGTTATTCATTGACTAAATATATACTTGAGTTTTATGTCCTCTACAACATTCACTTATTGCTAATTCTTCAAGTTGCTTTTTTCTGGTAAGTGAATGTGATCGGACCCTTCCCCCCTCTATGCTAAACTCAACCCAGTCTGTTCAAAAATTCTTCATGTGCATTCTATTTGAAACCCGTTCAAAATATTCACTGTGTCCTTGTCAGCTGAAGAATTTGATAACGAAACATTAAAACCTTCTTATCTGAATTTTCGGCTTTTGCCGCTCAAACCGTTCCACATCCCATGATAAGATTTATCTATTCACCCACGATCTCCACCACATTGTACGTGGGTGACACATGTCTCTAGGATGAGAAGTGTCAGGGGCACGTTCGTCCATTTTCCTCGGGCGAGCGGTTTTTCACCTCGGCTATAAATACCCCTCACCCTCCTCAGACTGCATTTACCCCACTCAAACTCATTCCCCTCGCTCGAGCTCTCAAGCCCTAGCACCGCTGCTACTTTCATCATCACCGGTGAGGGAGAGCTTCACTTCCTCGAGCTCGTCGCCGTCGTACTTGCGGCGGCCACGGATATCTTCACTCCGTCGCCGCCGTAGTTGCCTTCCTCTGCCAAGTTAGGGCATGGAAGATCTGGATCGACGAACTTCCAATCTAATACTCCCAATTCGTCGTGTTCTTCGTCAAGGGTAATTAAAAGTTACTTTTACTGCCTTTGTTGATTCTGATGATTCCCATAAAATCTTCAAAAGGTGTTTATTCTTCAACTTCCACACTTTAAACACCTCACACAATCATCTATTCTTGATCTGTTTCTCTAAGTGACATTTTTCTTCAAGATTCCTCAATTGTGTGGATTTCACAATCCATACAACTCTAGAACCTAAGTCAAAGAACACTTAGTGAAATTCCTCAAGAAATATCTGGTCAAATTCCTCAAACTTGTTCCGTTTTGCAAAAACTTCTGAGAACGCATATGACCTCTCCAAATTCTTTGCACCTATACTCTGTTCACATGTACACATGTCTGCTACTGAATCACTAGGTTCTCATCAACTTAACTCATTTGCACCGTTCCTCGAAGAAAAGCTGCACACCTTTTCAGAGAACTCAATTGTTCAAAATCCTCAGCTAAAGAAAATGGCAGATGGCAAGAGACCTCAGAAGGGAGGGAAGAAACTGGAAGTGAATACTGCTTTTGAAACCCCTGATGACATCTATGCAGAGTATTGCACTACGGATGAGGCAACTCATGGAAAGGAAACGTAGAATGAGCGCAAGGTGCGCATTCAGAAGATTGAACGAAGATGGCCACGGGAATGGAGGGAATACAAATATGTTACTCCAAAGTACATGAAGAAATTCGCTCTAAACCCTCCTTGCCCAAGACCTCCGTTGGCACCTGGCAAAATTGCTGATCCCACTAGCATCAAGCGCAGTGAGGACTATGCTGATGAATGGGCCAAGCGGCAAGCCAAGTTGGCCAAACAGGCCAAAGAAGCAGTGAGGAAATTCAACAAAGACTCAGCTGCTGCCGCTACTGAGGCCTCTACTAGCAAGAAGGCTATGCCTAAGAAGCCTGCTCGGAAACCACATTCCTCAGCAGTGCCCTCACGGCCTATTCCTCAAGCTGCTCAAGTTCCTCAAGTTGCAAAACCCTCAGCTCCTCCAGCAAAGACCTCGGCACCTGTGCATCTCGCCTCTTGCCAAAGGACCACAGGCATTTCAATTGCTTTAGGAGCATCTGCAAGTTCTTCAGCTCCTCCTCAGTCTTCAACAGGCCCCACTTTGCTAAAGACCAAGGCTACTGTTGGACGAGGCACCAGACCAAGTCCTCACAAGAAGCAAGTCGCCTTCCAAGTACTGTCAGATGATGATGAAGCTGATGATGAGGAATTAGCCGAAATCATTAGAGACAGACAGCAAAGGGCCGCTAGAGCCAAGGGCAGTGCTGTGCCACTCATGCTGGATCCGAAGAAGATCCTGGACTTCATTGATCTCTTGCACAAGGACCCAAACACTCCCTTGCCAGAATTAAACCTCACACCTGGTCAAAGTCATATGTTGACGGCTTTCATTTCTGAAGAAAAATGGAAATTTGAGAAAGCCAAGTCTGTGAAGAAAGCTCAGTACAAGAAACAGAGCTTTCTGAAGAAAAAAATGTTCTAGAGCTATCACCTGATCAACTTATTGCTCTGCAATCAGAAATCAAGAAGCTTAGTGATGAATTTGATGCCTACAAGGCAGAATGGCTGGGAGCCAAGGTCAGATCCGTCAGAATGGCGAAGGGATTTACATCCAATGTTGCTGCTCAAACGCACATTGAAATTCCTCAGGCTGAAGCATCTACACAACCTACTGAAGAATATGCCAGCATCGCTGATGAAAATTAGGCCGCTGATGAGACTGAAAGCACTAGGGCTGATGAAGCTATTCCAGCCGCTGAAGAAATTGCCAGGGCAACCACTAGTGTTGCGCATGAAGAACAAGACAGGCCAACTGAAGTATCTGACGCTGTACCTAAGGAAACTGAACAAGTTAGGGACAACTACATCAGTTGTGCTTGAAGAAACTGCACCAATTTCTTCTGCTCCTCCTGCACCTACGCCAACACCAAGTCCTATTCTTCCTTCTGCATTAGAAGCAAAGAAAACCAAGGTTGCGGAGCGAGCAGCAGTGAAGAAAAGGAAAGCATCTGCTTCCTCAGAGTCTTCTGCTCCTGAGAAGGCGAAGACTTTGACCAGCTCATTTGAAAATACAATAGATGCTATTCCTCTATCAAGCATGCCATCAAAGGAAATCATTCCTTTTGGTGAAGATTATGTGATTCCAAGTGAATCAGATGAAGAATATCCTTCTGCTGCTTCGATAGAGCAGATAGATGAAGAAATTAAAGTGGACAATGTCACTTCAACCCCTCTCGTATCATCGCCCATGCCTCAGTTCACGGCTGAAGAGGCAGGTGTTGAGGAAATTGACGATGAAGAAGAAGACGTGGACAATGGATGCACCACTCCAGTGTTGAATGATGACTATTGGGAAAGTCATCGCCCCAATTCCCCCATGTTCACCCCACTGCAACAGATTCCTCAGTCCCCAGTCCAGACTGAAGAAATTCATACGAGCACTGATGAACCTCAAGCACCTCTTCTTACCATGCCTGAAGAAATTCCAGACACTAGTGCTGATGTTAATGCTGCTAAAGACGGGAGACCCAGGCTGCTATTGAAGTGGAAACTGTAATTCCTCAGCCTGTGGCCCCTGAGACTGTGACTCAAGAGGCAGTGAAGACATTGACTGATACTCCTCAGCCCAAGCCGAAAAATCCTTTCTCAAAGACGCAAAAGTTCAAGGCTTGATGACTTCTTTCATGAGCATGTATTCTTCACTGATTACAACTCATATGACTCTGCTCGTCTTCGAAGGAAGCGTTTCTGGACATCAAGTCATATGAACTTCTACTCTTCACTGTTATTCGATAAAGACAATATCTTTGACCATGAGCATATTCCTCACGTACTCCTCAGCCCAAGCCGAAGAATCCTTTCTCAAAGACGCAGAAGTTCAAGGCTTGATGACTTCTTTCATGAGCATGTATTCTTCACTGATTACAACCCATATGACTCTGCTCGTCTTCGAAGGAAGCGTTTCTGGACAGCAAGTCAGATGAACTTCTACTCTTCACTGCTATTCGATAAAGACAATATCTTTGACCATGAGCATATTCCTCACGTGGATACGGAATCGCTGCCTTGCTTCACCCCAGTCCTCAGTGTTCTTCATGACACTGGACTACTCAATTTCTGCACTGATATATGTGATCGGAATGAAGAGCTAATTCTTCAGTTCTACGCGATGCTGCACATCACCGGAAATTACGATGATATAAATTCTTGTGTGTTGGACTGGATGACAGAGAACACTCACTTCAAAGCACCGGCCTCTGAATTGCTTCATGCCCTGCCTGTCAGCCCTCCCCTTGAAGGTGCACGTCTCCTCTACCATGAAGCTGAGCTCTCTGATCATTTCATGCAAGTATTGATGAAGCCACTGAAGTCTGGCCAAGCCCCAATAAACAAATTCCTCATGAAGGAATTGCTTTATGTGCCTCGTAATGCCTATCGCATTTTGACCAAGACCCCGAGTCCTATCAAAGGCCATGACTCTAATGATGAAGAAGCCGTTGGCATCATGAAGAATCTGCTATTCAATATCATGCATGGTGTTACAATCAACTACCATAATTTCTTCATGGGGACTATGGAAATGTTGCTCTCTCTCCATTTGAATTGAAGCCTTACGTGCCCTGGATCATGAAATTCATCAGATCAAGGTCTTCAATCAACTACAAGGCTGATACACTTAACCATGGCAGCTACTTGCCCCCCATTGAAGTCCTCAAGCGGACTATTTCCTCAGCTCACGAGAAGGGCAAGGCCACTATCATTGATGAAGGCATTCGTCCATTGGATGGACAGTTCCGCAAAGCTGCATCCTACTCCACCAATGATGACTCTGCCACTCATGACTCTGCTGCCAATGCTTCAAAGCAAAATCCTCAAGGCACAGCTCCAAGGGTGATGATTGATCGTGAGCTTCTCCTCGGTCTTCATCAGAAGGTCGATCGCAACCACAAATGGGTCAAGCGTCAGTTTGGTTCAATTCTTCACAACATGACTGCTACAAAAAATTCAGTGAAGAAGAACCACTACTACCTCCATGAAGTATTTGATCGTACCTGGGTTGTTCTATCTCATCTCTACGGTGAAGAAGATCTTAAGCAGATGGGCTTCAAGCAGGACTTTGACTGGCTAAGCGACCGTCGAAAAAATTCAAGAAAGTCGAAGTTCCTTCCTTGGTGGCCAGCTCGTTTTCTTCATCGTGCGAGACTGATGAAAATGAAGATTTGCAGGACACTGCGGCAGGCCCTACTTCAACAACCGACCCCAACAACGCTGGCGCTCCTCCATCGACTTCATGATGATATTCTTCAGGGGCGTCAGTCCTCATTTTTCATCCCTTTTGGTCATTTGATGACAAAGGGGGAGAAATTTGAGTTAGTCTTCAAGCGGGTCTATTTATATGGGCGTTTTTTTGTTAAGTTGCAACTTTCGCTCTTCTGAAGTGTTTGTTGGATCGAGTTGTAAACTTAAGTCCGATGGTGACCTGATACTTTTGCTCTGTTTTTCTGCATGCTATTTCCTCATATATGTTAAGCACGCATTCTGAATTACATCAGTCACCATATTTCATCATGCATTTCAAATTCTTCATTTGATATGTTAAATACGTGAACGAATTACAAGATATAGGGGGAGATCTCCATGATATTACTCTACAATGTGCATTTGCTTTTCAAGCAAATTCATTACATATGCACATCTTCAGGGGGAGTTCTTCTATATCTTGTAATCAAATTCCTCAATTTTAGAGCACTTTCACTTAATATGTTTATCCCTTTGAAAACTTAACCTATTTGTCATCAATCACCAAAAAGGGGGAGATTGTAAGTGCATCTAGTGCCCCTTAGTGATTTTGGTGTATTGAAGACTTATAGGTTAAGGGACTAATATGTTTGTGAGTGTACACAGGCTCTATAAGTTGATGAGGAGTTTGATATTTACTGTGAAAGTTGACCCCTAAAAATGTATGTCTTCAGCTGAAGACTTTGGTTCTCCTGAAGATTTTGAAAATGAAGAAATTGGTGTGACCTTGAAGACTTGGATATTCATGCGAGGATTATGAAGCGTGAAGACTTTTGTTTTCATAGTTTCAATTTCTCTTTCTTGAGTCATAGGAAACACCGTACTGTTAAAGGGGGTCAAGGTAATACTAAGGAAACTGATTTCCAAGTGATGCTCATCTCAAAATCCTACACCTACCCAATCCTTTCGAGTGAAGCCATTGGAAATCTCATATCAGCTCAGTCAATTTCTTTAGTGACAGAGACGAAGATCTTCTGGTCTCTGAGGAATTTGTTCTGACTGAGGAATTACTAATTCGCCAGTGCGGATTGCCTACACAGTGAGGAACATGATAGCCCTGAGGAATTTGATACCTCCAATCCGACCGTTGTTGTGCCACGTGCCAGCTGTCCAAAATATCCTACCACCTAACAGTCATATCACTGAAGGGCATTTATGTCTATCATGTCGGGTTGTTCCCTAGGCTATAAATAGCCGCCCCCTGCAAACACTAGCTGGTTGGCTGCTCCGAGAGAAACTGACACTTGTCATTGAGAGCATCCCATCCTCCGAGGACTTTGAGCGAAAATCATCAAGTGAGGAAAACCCAAAACCCAAACCCAAACACCTACAAACCCAAAGTGATTGAGCATCACTGAAGAGATTGTTCCTGTGTGGAACCGACGCTTGTTACCTTTGAGGACGGTGTATCCTCCAGACGGTTAGGTGTCATGGTCTGAGCATCCAAGAGGAATTGTGGATCGCCGAGTGACCAAGTCTGTGAAGGTTTGGAAGTCACCTGTGAAGACTTACCACGAGTGTTGGGCGAGGTCTGTGTGACTTTAGCTCAGGGAGAATACAGTGAGGACTGTGTGTCCTCAAGTTTAAATACTCAGCCGCTCCAACCAGACGTACAACTATCATAGCAGTTGGAACTGGTCTACCAAATCATTGTCTTCACCAAGCCTACTGGTTCTATTTCCTAAACCCTTTCATTTCCTCATTCATGTGTTGATGAACCTGATCATTACTGTTTGAAGACTTTTACTGAAGACTTTCTCTATTTCCGAAATCCAATTTCTTCAGTCACATTGTCTTCAGCCTGCTTATCCTGTGTTTACGCTACTTGTGCTCTGTGTTTGTTTTTTCATTTCATCATGATGACTATGATGTTACTCTGTTATGCTTACACTTGAGTAATTATTCCGCTGCTAGCTGTTCGTGACTTAGGAATTTCCTATCCCTGAAATTCCTTAGTGACGAATTTGTAAAAATCGCCTATTCACCCCCCCCCCCTCTAGTCGACTTAACGCACTTTCAAATGTGGTATATTATCTTTTATTACTATTTGTTTCATTTAGTGTTTATGACAATTATGCTGACCAATGTGACATAGATGTTTTTACCTAGGAGGTATGTGAACCAGAAATTCCAACCAACCCTCTTGTCGAGAGGTTAAAATTTAGTTGAAAAAGAAAACAATTACTTGAAGAAAAATTGAAAAGAATTGAGGAGGAGATGGAATTGGAGTTGCATGTTGCCGATGTCATCGATGATCACAAGATCCAGATGGATGCAATGCGCTGGAAGATTAGAAAGATTAGAAAATATGCCATTGGTAATGAGGTTTGGTATCATTATGCTATTGGATCGATTGTTACCATAGTTGTGATTTTGATCGCATTTGTTGTTGCATTTAAATGTTTTACATAGTGGTATGTTAGTTTCAATGTATGTTTTAATTAGATGCTCTAGAGAGCTATATGTTGTTCTATGAGAACTATGTATGAACTTTATGTATCTATTTTTTCAGTAATAACATTTGATCACTAGTGTACTTTGGTTTTAATGTGATGATGAACTTGTATTAATCTGGCCACTTCTCTATTCATGATGTTCTGTACTGGGTTTAATACACTTAATTATATAATGCACGCAGATGAACCGACAATGGATGTACGGTCACCGACGCACCTCCGAGTACACTGAGGGCCTGCATAATTTTCTCTAAGTGGCTGAGGAAAACAAGCAGAATGGTTTTATGTATTGTCCATGTACTATCTGTGAGAATATGAAGGATTACTCTAACTTGAAAACCCTTCACTTGCACCTTCTTGAGAAGGATTTCATGCCATACTATAATTTTTGAACCTAGCACGGAGAAAGAGGGGTTATGACGGAAGACAACAAAGAAGAAGAGGATGATCAACTATCCTATGTTCCGTGAATACGGTGATACTACAATGGGGGAAGCTAAAGATCAAGAGGCACCGGACGATGTGCCCGATGATGATCTTCGCCGGGTCATTGTTGATGCACAGAGAGAATGAGAAAGTGAAAGGAAGAAGTTGAAGTTTGATCACATGTTAGAGGATCACAAAAAGGGTTGTACCCAAATTGCGAGGATGGAAACACAAAGCTCGATACCACACTGGAATTGCTACAATGGAAGGCAGAAAATAGTGTATCTGACAACGGATTTGAAAAGTTGCTGAAAATGTTAAAGAAGATGCTTCCAAAGGACAATGAATTGCCCGAAAGTATGTATGAAGCAAAGAAGGATGTATGCCCTCTAGGATTAGAGGTGCAGAAGATACATGCATGCCCTAATGACTGCATATTCGACCGCGATGAGTACGAGGATTTGAACGCATGCCCGACATGTGGTGCATTGCGGTATAAGATCAGGCGAGATATCCCTGGTGATGTTGAGGGCGAGCGCCCGAGGAAGAGGGTTCCTACCAAGGTGGATGTGATATGCTCCTATAGTACCACGGTTGAAACGTTTGTTCAGAAACAAAGAGCATGCCAAGTTGATGCGATGGCACAAGGAAGACCGTAAGAAAGGCGGGAAGTTGAGAGCACCCGCCGACGGGTCATAGTGGAGAAAAATCAAGAGAAAGCGGGGGGACTTTGCAGGTGATGCAAGGAACGTATGGTTTGGTTTAAGTGCAGATGGCATTAATCCTTTTGGGGAGAAGAACATCAATCATAGCACCTGGCTCGTGACTCTATTTATCTATAACCTTCCTCCTTGGTTGTGCATGAAGCAGAAGTTCATTATGATGCCAGTGCTCATCCAAGGCCCTAAGCAACCCCGCAACAACATTGATGTGTACCTAAGGCCATTAGTTGAAGAACTTTTACAGTTGTGGAATGGAAAAGGTGTACGTGTGTGGGATGAGCACAAACAACATGAATTTGACCTACATGCGTTGCTGTTTGTAACCATAAATGATTGGCCTGCTCTTAGTAACCTTTCAGGACAGACAAGAAAGGGATACCATGCATGCACGCATTGTTTGGATGATACCGAAAGTATATATTTGGATAAATGTAGGAAGAATGTGTACCTGGGACATCATCAATTTCTTGGGACCAACCATCTCTTAAGAAAGAAAGTCAAGCATTTTAAAGGTGAGGTAGATCACTGGAAGAAGGCCGTCCTCCGTACTGGTGATGACATACTTGATATGGTCAAGGATTTACAAATAATCTTTGAAAGGGTCCTGGCGGACAATCTGTTCCGAATGACGCTGAGGGACGTACACCCATGTGGAAGAAGAAATCTATGTTTTGGGACCTACCCTATTGAAAAGACCTAGAGGTCCGCTCTGCAATCAACGTGATGCATGTGATGAAGAATCTTTGTGTGAACCTACTAAGCTTCTTGGGCGTGCATGGGAAGACAAAAGATACACCAGAGGCACGGGAGGACCAGCAACGTGTGCACCAAAAGACGACATGCATCCAAAGCAGTATCAAGGTCTTGCCAGCTACACTCTTACCAAAGAAGAGAAGGAAATCTTCTTTGAATGCCTGTTCAGTATGAAGGTCCCATCTGACTTCTCGTCGAATATAAATGGAACAATAAATATGGCAGAGAAAATGTTCCAGAACCTAAAGTCTCATGACTGCCACGTGATTATGATGCAACTGCTTCCGGTTGCATTGAGGGGGCTTCTACCGGAAAATGTTTGATTAGCGATTGTGAAGCTATGTGCATTCCTCAATGCAATCTCTCAGAAGGTAATTGATCCAAAAATCCTACCAAGGTTAAGAATGATTTGGTGCAATGTCTTGTTAGTTTCTGGTTGGTGTTTCCACCATCCTTCTTCAATATCGTGACGCACGTCCTAGTTCATCTAGTCGAGGAGATTGCCATTCTGGGTCATGTATTTCTACACAATATGTTCCCCTTTGAGAGGTCCATGGGAGTTTTAAAGAAATATGTTTGTAACCGTGCTAGGCCAGAAGGTAGCTTCTCCATGGGCCATCAAACAGAGGAGGTCATTGGGTTTTGCCTTGACTTTATTCCTGACCTTAAGCCGATTGGTCTCCCTCAATCGCAGTATGAGGGGAGACTGACTGGAAAAGGCACGCTAGGAGCGGATTCAATAATATGTAGGGAAGGACATTCTTGGGCTCAAGCACACTACACAATTCTACAGAATTCTACCTTGGTGACCCCGTATGTCAATGAACACAAGAATATTCTGCGCTCCAAACACCTGGAGCAGTCTGACGACTAGATTACATGTGAACACATTAGGACTTTTGGCAGTTGGTTGCAAACACATCTCATGGGTAACAACATTGTTGGAGATAAGCTGTACTTGTTGGCCAGGACGCCATCTTCGACTGTATTGACTTACCAAGGGTACGAGATAAATGGGAATACATTTTACACGGTCGCCCAAGATAAAAAGAGCGCTAACCAAAATAGTGGTGTCCGCTTTGATGCAGCAAGCAACAAGGGAAAGGACACATATTATGGTTACATAGTGGACATATGGGAACTTGACTATGGACATGATTTTAAGGTCCCATTGTTTCAGTGCAAATGGGTCAATCTGTCAGGAGGCGGGGTACAGGTAGACCCATAGTACGGAATGACAACAGTGGACCTCAACAATCTTGGGTACACAAACGAGCTATTCGTCCTAGCCAATGATGTGGCACATGTTTTCTATATGAAGGACATGTCTACCAAACCAAGAAAAAGAAAAGATAAGGAAGAGAATACATCATACGATGAGCCAAACCGGCCAACCATCTCAGCGGCCACGAAGATCCTTCATTAGACAAGTCTCCCGAAGCTACCCCACCATCTCAGCAGAGAAGGAGCGTGGCTTCCACGGAGCTCGCTCACCCTGATATCACGACTCCTCGCTACCCCGTGGATCGTATCACGGAGAATGAACATTGTGTGCTAATGGCAAAATGTCATAACCTGGCCTTAAAGGTGGTGGTCGGCTATGTCTTACCTCCTCGAGCCAAGGGAACTTTCCATTGCTGTCCGATTCCACATGGCTTTGATATCGTCGGGGTGGATGAAATAATGGACGGATTTGAGGGGCTGGAGCTTGAGTACCCTACAGGTGAAGGGGAGATTCTTCTGGAAAATGCCTTAAAGACTACCTGTCTATGGAGAAAGGAGAACATCAAGCTTCCAAACTGGACGCCGCCTGAGCAGACTCGGCCGGAGGAGGCCCCTCAGCAGATTCCTCACAATCCGTCTCAGCTGCCTGAGTCGTCTCCGGCGCGTGAGTTGTCTCCGCCGCCTCAGTCGTCTCCGGCGGAAGAGGCCCCTCAGCATAGTCCTCTTCCGCCTCAGCTGTCTCCGGCGCGTCAGCAGACTCCGCCTCCTCCGGCACGTCAGCGGACTCCGCCGCCTCAGCAACAGTGGAAGAGAGGTGCCGCCACTACGGCGGTTAGCAGTACAACAGGCAAGAAATTCAGAGCTGGTCCAAGCCTCAGGGCTCCTCCAAAGTTACCATATGAGAGGACTGACGAGGAAAACAAGGACATCGTGGCTGCCGAAGTGCAGGCCCATTTTGAACGAAAACATCCACCTCTGAAGGAAATAATAGATCCAGTAAAAGCGAAGCGCACTCTGGATGCCCTTAAGCGACCACCATCGCCTCCGCCGCAATCACACTATGATCGTTGTACTAGAAAGACATATGATGAAGCGCGGTGGTCGGGAAGTACTACAAGTGCTGCAAGGCGAAGTGGGAAAACAATTCCCCAGCTCGGCGAACAGGAGAAGCAATCATGCCCCCCGCTCAAGGTGTTTACCGATGACGCTAATCATCTGGGGCTAGCGCCTGGTACCACTCTTGGTGATTACGTGAGCGATGATGTACAATTTGAAATGGTTGAGGTAGTAGCGCCCCTTATATACAAGCACAAGAAGCCTCTCGTCAAACCTAATCAGCTCCCGCATCTACCAACGATGATGCAAAGATTACATAACTGGTACTTGGAAAGCTACAGCAAGGATGGGACCGACAGTATTTTGCTGGGAATTAAACATGAGCACGACTTCATTGGAGTCTGACATGATGTACGTTGAATTTGTGGAATTATTTCATTTATTCAATCAAGATGCCATCGACAAAACTCTCGTGACTTGCTACTGTCTGTAAGTACTATTTCCATAATTAAGTCTCTAGCTCAACTTGTTCATTGCATGTATATATAATTATCCTCACTATATTATGCAGATTGAAAATCGTCAAATGCAAAAGAGGACAAATCTATGACATTGGGTTCATCAGCCCAAATACCGTAAATGAGTGGGCGGTACAGAACAGAGCCGAAGATACTGAGGAAAACTTGCTAAAAGCGTTCCTTCGACATCAAAACAAAAGGGAAATACTCTTTCCTTACAACTTCAAGTGAGTGTTACTGTTTTGTGCATATTCTGTTTCACTTACTTGAGGTTAAGTGTAATTGATGAGTTATGCGCACAGGTTCCACTTTATTCTGCTATCCATTAAGCTTGACGCGAGACTAGTAATTGTCTTGAACTCGAGACGTAAAGAGCAAAAGCAGTGGGCGGACATGAGTGAAATGCTCCAGAAGTATGTTCAATCATTATCGCACCATATCGGCAACTTTCGTTCATTTCCTCATATCAAGTAATCATTTTCTTTGTCGGGCAAGGTTTGGAAAAGGTTCACCGGAATGGTTCTAGGTCTAGAGAAGAAGGAGTTGTGGATTACACACCCCAAAGTAAGTAGTACTATCTAGTTCCGCGCATCTCTCATTGATTCTAGTTTCATCAATACCATTATCATGCTTGGTTATCAGTTTGATTGAACTCTATTCTCGTAAAGTTCTTGTGGCAGACAGCCGGGAATAATTTATGTGGATACTACGTTTGCGAGTTCACTCGCCACTCGACCTTTGAGCGGGGCTTATCTAACAAAAAATTTGAAGTACGTAAACATTTTCACAATTTTATTTTATTACCATCAATTGTGTTGAGTTTCATTCATATATATGTATTGACCCCCTTCTTTAAATTTTATCTGGGAGAAGTGGGACGAACTCCTACCACATGATCGCATACGAGCAATTGAAGAGGATTGGCGGGATTCTTTGTTGACCATGTCCTACCTAAAGACGGAGAATACCATGCGGAATTGCATGATTTGGGTAGATGATGTCAAGGATTGAAAGAGATGTTATATTTTATATATGCAGTACCGCCGGATAGATATACGAAAGGTTGTTGTTCGACCAAGCACGGAGAAAGAGAGGTCACTTCTCTCTATATATGTTCATGCATGACGATCTTGTGTAATGGTTCCTTCATTGCTATATGTAGTAGCTAGTGTCGAGTTGAATGAAAAACATAAAATAAACATGAACCCTAAATGTAAAAGAAATGAAGGGAAAACACAAAAATAACACTAGTAAAAAAAGGGTCAAACGTGCAGCACATTAGTGCCGGTTTGTATTAGAGCCGGCACTAATGTATACATTAGTGCCGGTTCCAACGGCTAGCCAGGCCGCTCTCATTAGTACCGGTTCGTGGCTAACCTTTAGCACTGGTTCGTGCCACGAACCGGTACTAATGAGGGTGGTGGCAGGATGTTGTCAGTCTGGGCCCCCTCCAGCACCTTTAGTACCAGTTCGTGCCACGAACCGGTACTATAGGTCGACGTACATAAACCCTTCGTCCACCCGAGCCACTCTGTTCTTCCCCTTTCCCCTCACTTCTCCTCTGTTCTTCCCCTTTCCCCTCGAGCTCCTCACAAATTTTTCCCAAAATTTGTCAAGATTTGAAGGCCCCCATCCATTCAAATGATCACAAAGGTTAGCAACTTTGTCCTTTCAACTCTCATTGCTAGATTAGCTCTTCCCATGCTTTGTATAGTTACTAATTTGTGAGTTTAGTAATTTGGGAGGAAATATATATATGTGCTAGTATTTGATTTATATGCAATTTGAGGTCAAAAATAACACTTAGTTTGCATATGTAGGTGTGGTTTACTTAGTGCCTTCTAAATCTCCGTCGTAACCACCGTTGATCGCCCGCACCGTCCCGTCATCGGCACCACCTTGTGGTGAGCCTCTTGTTCATGAAATTTTATATAAAAAATTGATGTTTGTGTGATTTGGATATATAGTTAATCATGTAATAATTATCTTACCCGTACGTTGTTTGTTATACATAGTGCCATGGTTTTGATATCCGTCCCCGTCGGCCCTCGTCCTTGTTATGATTCGGATGTGGTATATTCTCTTTTAAAACTATTAGTTGCATTTCGTGTTTATGACAAATTATGCCCATCAAGTTGACATAGATATTTTTATCTAGGAGGTATGTGAACCGGAAATTCCAACCGACCCTATTGTCGAGAGGTTAAATTTAGTTGAAAGAGAAAACGAGTACTTGAAAGAAAATTTGAAAAGAATTGAGGGGGAGAAGATGGAATTGGAGTTGCATGTTGCCGATTTCGTCGATCATCACAAGATCAAGATGGAGAAAATGCGCTTGAAGAATAGAAAGATTAGAAAATATGCCATCGATAGTGAGGCTTGGTATCATTATGTTGTTGGATCAATTGTTACCTTAGTTGCGATCTTGATCGCATTTGTTGTTGCATTTAAATGCTTTAGCTAGAGAGTTATTTGTTTGTTGCATTTAAGTGTTGTATGAACTTGTATTAATTTGGTCTATTCGGTGTTGTGTAATGAAGATGAGCCGGCAATGGATGTACGATGACCGATGCTCTCCCCAGTTCATTGAGGGCGTGCATACTTTTCTGCTTGCGGCTGAGGCAAACAAGCGGGCGGATGGTTTTATGCCTTGTCCATGTGCTGGCTGTAAGAATGGTCGCAATTACTCTACGTCAAGAACCATTCACGTCCACCTGTTTGAGTCCAGTTTCATGCCCCACTATAATGTTTGGACCAAGCACGGAGAAAGAGGGGTTATGATGGAAGACAATGAAGAAGAAGAGGACGACGACAGCTATCCTGGCCATGGGTTCCCTGAATACGATGATACAACAATGGGGGAAGAAGCTGAGCCGGTTATGCGGGAAGAAGCTGAGCCGGCAATGCGGGAAGAAGCTGAAGAAGAGGCATCAGATGAGCCCGTTGATGATCTAGGTCGGGCCATTGCCGATGCAAAGAGAAACTGCGCAAGTGATTTGGAGAAGAAGAAGTTGCAGCGCATGTTAGAGGATCACAAAAAATTGTTGTACCCGAATTGCGTAGGTGACAAGAAAAAGCTGGGCACCACACTGGAATTGCTGCAATGGAAGGTAGAGAATGGTGTATCTGACAAGGGATTTGGAAAGTTGCTGGTAATGATAAAGGATATGCTTCCAAAGGACAACGAATTACCCGAGAGTACATACGAAGCAAAGAAGGTTGTCTGCCCTCTAGGGTTAGAGGTGCAGAACATACATGCATGCCCTAATGATTGCATCCTCTACCGCGGTGAGTACGAGGATTTGAACGCTTGCCCGGTATGTGGTGCATTGCGCTATAAGATCAGCCGCGATGAGCCTGGTGATGTCGAGGGCGAGCGCCCCAGGAAGAAGATTCCTGCCAAGGTGATGTGGTATTCTCCTATAATACCACGGTTGAAACGTTTGTTCCAAAACAAAGAGCATGCCAAGGCGATACGATGGCACAGAGAAGACCGTAAGAAAGACGGAAAGTTGAGAGTACCCGCTGACGGGTCGCAGTGGAGAAAAATTGAAAGAAAGTATGGGAAGGAGTTTGCAGATGACGCAAGGAGCGTATGGTTTGGTCTAAGCGCAGATGGCATTAATCCTTTTGGGGATCAGAGCAGCAGCCATAGCACCTGGCCTGTGACTCTATGTTTGTATAACCTTCCTCCTTGGTTGTGCATGAAGCGGAAGTTCATTATGATGCCAGTGCTCATCCAAGGCCCTAAGCAACCCGGCAATGACATTGATGTGTACCTAAGGCCATTAGTTGAAGAACTCTTACAACTGTGGAATGGAACAGGTGTACGTGCGTGGGATGAGCACATGGGGGAAGAATTTGACCTAAAGGCGTTGTTGTTCGTGACCATCAATGATTGGCCTGCTCTCAGTAACCTTTCAGGACAGGCAAACAAGGGATACCGCGGATGCACGCACTGTTTGGATGATACCGACAGTATATATTTGAATAGTTGTAAGAAGAATGTGTACCTGGGACATCGTCAATTTCTTCCGAGCAGGCATCCCGTAAGAAAGAAAGGCAAGCATTTCAAAGGTGAGGCGGATCACCGGACGAAGCCTCACCACCGTACTGGTGCTGATGTACATGATATGGTCAAGGATTTGAAGGTGATATTTGGAAAGGGTCCTGGCGGATAACCTGTTCCGAAGGACGCGGACGGACGCGCACCCATGTGGAAGAAGAAATCTATATTTTGGGACCTGCCATATTGGAAAGACCTAGAGGTCCGCTCCGCAATCGACGTGATGCACGTGACGAATAATCTTTGCGTGACCCTGCTTGGCTTCTTGGGCGTGTATGGGAAGACAAAAGATACACCTGAGGCACGGGAGGACCAGCAACGTATGCACGGAGAAGACGGCATACATCAGGGTCATGCAAGCTACGCTCTTACCAAAGAAGAGAAGGAAATCTTCTTTGAATGCCTGCTCAGTATTAAGGTACCGTCTGGCTTCTCGTCGAATATAAAGGGAATAATAAACATGGCAGAGAAAAAGTTCCAGAACCTAAAGTCTCATAACTGCCACGTGATTATGACGCAACTGCTTCCGGTTGCATTGAGGGGGCTTCTACCGGAAAACGTTCGATTAGCCATTGTGAAGCTATGTGCATTTCTCAATGCAATCTCTCAGAAGGTAATCGATCCAGAAATCATACCAAGGTTACAGAATGATTTGGTGCAATGTCTTGTCAGTTTCGAGTTGGTGTTCCCACCATCCTTCTTCAACATCATGACGCACGTCCTAGTTCACCTATGCGAAGAGATTAACGTTTTGGGTCCTGTATTTATACACAATATGTTCCCCTTTGAGAGGTTCATGGGAGTCTTAAAGAAATATGTTCATAACCGTGCTAGGCCAGAAGGAAGCATCTCCAAGGGCCATCAAAATGAGGAGGTCATTGAGTTTTGTATTGACTTTATTCCTGACCTTAAGCCGATTGGTGTTCCTGAATCGCGGCATAAGGGCAGACTGGATGGAAAAGGCACGCTAGGAGGGGAACAAATAGTATGTATGGATGGACATTCTCTCACTGAAGCACACTACACAGTTCTGCAGAATTCCACCTTGGTGGCTCCGTATATGGATGAACACAAGAATTTGCTACGCTCCAAACACCCGGAGCGGTCTGATGAGTGGATTACACGTGAACAAACCAGGAGTTTCGCCAACTGGTTGCAGACACGTACCATGCATGACACCTCTATTGAAGATGACCTATACTTGTTGTCCCAGTTACCATCTTCGAATATAATGACTTTCAAAGGGTACGAGATAAATGGTAATACATTTTACACGATCGCCCAAGATAAGAAGAGCACCAACCAAAACAATGGTGTCCGCTTTGATGCAGAAACCAAGACGGGAAAGGAAACATATTATGGTTATATACAGGACATATGGGAATTTGACTATCGACGTGGTTTAAAGGTCCCTTTGTTTCGGTGCAAATGGGTCAATATGACACAAGGCGGGGTAACGGAAGACCCGCAGTACGGAATGACAACAGTGGATCTCAACAATCTTGCGTATGAAGATGAACCATTCGTCCTAGCCAATGATGTGGCACAGGTTTTCTATGTGAAGGACATGTCTACCAAGCCAAGAAAAAGAAAAGATAAGGAAGCGAATGCATCGTACGATGAGCCAAAGCGGCACATAGTTCTTTCTGGGAAGAGAAACATCGTGGGAGTGGATGACAAGACAGACAAGTCAGAAGATTATGAAAAGTTTGATGAAATTGCTCCATTCACAGTGAATATTGACCCGAGCATCCCGTTAAAAGATGAAGATTTTCCATGGTTACGGCGCAAAGGGACACACGCGAAGAAAAAGTTTCACACCCAAAGATCTGGGATGTGATCGGCTTCACTATCATCACTTTCTTCTGTGTTTCACACCCAGGAGGGAATGTCTGTAATAGTTAGGGTAGTTATGTGTTTTGGCATTTGAAACGCGAAGAAATTTTATGTGCAAACAAATTCTTTTCATGCATTTACTGATTTTTTTTCCAGCTAAATGACCCTGAAATTGAAAAGCAATTCAAATGAACTCAGAAAAGGTTGAAAGTTGGCATGGTATCATAATTTCATACAAATAGCATGTGTAAGAAAGTAGAGAGGGTTACGGCAAAAACTGGATGCACTTCGTGTACAAAATGGACAATCTCTTTCGAAGTATCAGGGTTTCCGACGAAAACTGAACTGTTACAAAGGCATTTCATTTTTTAAATAACCTAAGCATTACTAAATTGAATATAATGATAAAACACACTAATATTAAACATAAGAATAAAGAATCACTGAAAAAACTTTTTTCAAAGTTAAGTTATTCACAAACTAGTGATTCACACAAATTTCAAATAATTCAAAATTTAAACTATTCAAATTTGAAATCTACCGGCACTAACAGAAAGTTTGTAATTTTTTGTACCTAAAGCAAAAATATTCACAAAGAAACTCTAAATACAGCAAAAAAAACTCAAAAATAAATAAAACAAAAATAAATAAATCAAAAAAATAAGAAAATAAAAAAGCCCGCCTACTGCGCCATGGCGGCCTGCATACGACTAGAAACCCAACCTGTAGTTGAGCCAGGATGCAGGCCCGCAAGCCCAGTAGGCCCATAGGCAGAGTAGGAGAGGTAGGCCCAGAAGGCCTGCTATTGAGAGGAGTTCAATGCAGTGCCCGCGCCGGGGCTTATAAACTGGTCCTGGCGCTCCTAAACTAGCGAGGTGGGACTAAACTTCTGCGCCCCTCGCCTGGCAACGCACACCCTTTAGTACCGGGTCGTGGCTCCAACCGGTACTAAAGGGGGGGCCTTTAGTACCGGTTTGTGCCACCACCCGGTACTAAAGGGGGTCGCTTCCCGCCGCTTGGCCTGGCCAAAACAGACCTTTAATACCGGTTGGTGGCTCCAACCGGTAATAAAGGTGCCTTCTATATAAGAAAACACTTCAAAATTTCGTCAGTTTCTCATCTCTCCCTCTGCTTCTTCTCCTCTGCACCGTCGCCCGCCGCCCCCGCCGTCTCCATATCCCTCGACGCCGCCCCGGCCCGTCGCCGCCCCCGTCGCCGCCCCGTCCCCGTCGTCGCCGCCCCGTCGTCCCGTCCCCGTCGTCCCCGTCGTCACCGCCGCCCCGTCCCGGCCGCGTCCTCACCGTCCCCATCGTCGTCGCCGCCCCGCCCGTACGTCCCCGTCCCCGTCGTCGCCGCTCCATCGTCGCCGCGCCCGTCGCCGTCCCCGTCGCCGCGCGCCCCCCGTCGCCTCTCGCCTCGCCGGCCGGTGAGCGCACACACACACACACATACATTTTTAGTTATAGATTTTTCTGTTTTTAAGAAATTGTTAGACATTTTTATGTTTTTTACAAATAGTTAGAAATGTTAGAATTGTTAGAATTGTTAGAATTGTTAGAAATGTTAGAAATTGTTAGAAATTTTTCTGTTTTTTAGTTATAGAAATAGTTATAAAAAAGTTAGAATTGTTAGAAATTTTTCTGTTTTTTAGTTATAGAAATAGTTATAAAAATGTTAGTTATATATATAGAAATGTTATAATTTTTTTCTGTTTTTTAGTTATAGAAATATTAGAAATGTTATAGAAATGTTAGTTATATATAGCATTGTTAGAAATGTTATAGAAATGTTAGTTATAAAGAAATGTTAGAAATTTTAGTTATCAAAATCCAATCATTAAAAAAATGTTACTTTTTGCGGGCATATAGCTAGTATTTGTTCTCGACGATGCCCGGCCCGCAACCTCGCCGTCGACCCGTCCGCGACGACGTCCAGCCGACCCATGTCCGGGACTGGGCTCCGCCGGGCTGGCACTGGGAGGTGCTGCTTGGAGGGGCGCGCCGCTTGACGAGGAACCCGGCTGCGGGTCCCGTCGTCGACCCTGATCTCGTTTGGTGGCGTTCGCGTGGGCCAGTTTCGGTGCGGAGGGACCCGGCCCCGCCGGAGGTGGTACGTCGCCGTGTCAGGGAGCAGGACGAGCACGTCCATCGCTACATGGTTGCGTTAGAGGGCGGCAGGTTCTCCAATACGTGGCAGTATCTTCGGGGATCTCACTTCAGTTATGATCCTGTGAGGGTTCCTTCTCTTTGGGTGTCCACCGCCCGCGCCGGAGGAACCGCGAGTGTCCTAGATTCTTTTGTAGTATTCGATCTTTATTAGCTAATAGCCAGTGATGTACTATTCAATATTATATATTATTCGAGACGATGTATTCGAGATTATATCTATTATTCTGGACGATGTATTCGAGATTATATCTATTATTCGAGATTTGAATACTAAATTGTTTTATATTTCTTTTGGATTAGTTAAACAAAAGCCATGGCAGACAATACCGACAGAGAGGGAGAACAGGCCATGTTCGATATGATACGCGGGGCAGATGATAATCAGAATGAAGAAGATTATGACGGCTCCGAATTTCTAAACAACACCGGAGAGGGTGATATGATATTCGATCGCGACGATGAAATTGATGAAGTCATGAACTATGATTATGACGATGACGAAGAACATGTTGATCCTGAAACAACAAACACCGGCGAGGTATATATATTTATATAAGCAGGCATCTGGTGATCATCACATGTTTTAAATGACTTGAAGATATATTAACGAATCGATCTTTGTTCTTTCAGCCATCCGGATCGAGCAAATCTTCAGGCAAAATGACGAAACGAGGCCCGAACAAAAAGTTGAAGTCGGGCGTAAAGTACAATATCGAGGCATGCGGCCCTACTGGCAAACCATTAGCGCCTAAGAAGATTGCGGACAAGTTCGTTCGTCAGTGCGGAGTTCTTGTGAAGGACCAACTCCCGATCAAACTTCAAGAATGGAGAGCGCCAGCAAAGCCACGTCCAGATGTTACTTTTGTCGACAAGAATCAAAAAGATCTGCTTTGGGATACTCTCATGGAACAGTTCACCCTACCAGATCATTTCACAGAAGCAGATGTGCAGAAAGTCAAAGAGGCTACTCTTAGGATGATGGCGACTGCATTCAAGAACTACAAGAATCGTGAATGGAACAAGTACGTCAAGGGAGGAAGGAAGACTCCAGTATTCAAGGGAACACTGGAGAACCAACGTGATCATTGGGACGATTTCGTGAAATTCAAGGATTCGGAATTAGCTAAGGAACGGTCGAGAATAAACAAGAAGAATGCCGAAAAAAAGGATAAGTTCCATAAGCTGGGGCCAGGTGGCTATGCGGTGGCAATGCCTAAGTGGGATAAGTCCGAGAAAGAGATGGAGGATGCAGGTGTCACTCCGGCTACTAAGAGCTGGCCCCCCAGGGTCAGGACTTGGTTCTATGCGCATGGGGGGGAGTTGGACCGGGAGACAGGCAATGTTTCGACGAGGGCAAGTCTGAAGGGAGCCGACGATGCGATACTTGTTGCAATAGAAGAGGCACGAACGGGGGTGTTCTAGCCCAACAGAGAGAACGACGAGCTTACGTGTGCCCTGGGAAATCCTGAACACCCGGGAAGAACATGAGGCAAGGGGGTTATGCCATGGTATGAGGGGTTTTTAGACTGGAACAACGACTACAGAACCCGTGCGAGAAAGAAGATTGCGGAGGAGAAGAAGAGGAAGATGGAGGAGGAGCAGAGGAAGCGGGACTATGAACGCCTTCAAGGCCTAGAAGCAAGTCAAGCGGAATTGGCAGTCAAATTCCAGCGGCAGCAGGAGCAGATCGACTCACTTACCCATCAAAGGGGGTCTCAGCAGCTGCAGCAGCTAGCGGATGATCCAGCATTGGATAGCACCGGCCCATCCATGCCGAGAAATAGCGTGGGTTCCGTCCCGGACGATGCAATGTTGGGTAGATACCCCATGGATGACATCACGGAGAACACTAACTGCAAGCTACACGTCAAAATGAAGAACATATCCATGAAGGTGGCGGACGGCTGTGCTTTCACAAATCCCCCCGAGGCAACCTTCCATTGCAACCCGATTCCAGTGGGTTATGCTCGTGTCTTGGTTGATGAGGTGGTGGACCCACCATATTCGGGGCTACAGCTTAACATTGCTGGAGGTGACGGCGAGCGCTTTCTCGGAGAGGCCAAACATCGTATCATCCTATGGAAAAAGGATTGCATCATCTTTCCAAGGCCACCGACACCGCGTCAGCCGAGTCCTCGTCGAAGTCCGCCACCGAGTCAGCAGACTCCCGCTCCTGCAAGTCCACCAAGTCCGGCAAAGTGTCAGGCCACTCCTCCTCCTCCAAGTCCGGCAAAGTGTCAGGACAATCCTCCTCCTCCAAGTCCGCCACAGCGTTAGACGTCCACTCCTCCTCCAAGTCCGACACAACCTCAGGCCACTCCTCCTCGTCCAACTCATTCCCATCAGCCGTGTTCGCCGCCTCAGCAATCGCAGAAGAGACACCCCGCAGCTATGGTGCGTAGCGGTACGAGTCGAGGT
Source organism: Triticum timopheevii (assembly GCA_963921465.1). Classification (NCBI taxonomy): domain Eukaryota; kingdom Viridiplantae; phylum Streptophyta; class Magnoliopsida; order Poales; family Poaceae; genus Triticum; species Triticum timopheevii. Next base: position 58,372,539 of record OY997266.1, read on the forward strand.
AGTACAGGAAGTACAGGCGGAGGCAAGCGATATAAATATGGTCCAAGCCTCAAGCCTCTTCCGCAGAGGTCTTATGACAGGTCCGAGGAGGAAATCACAGCCATATCGAAGGCCGAGGTGGAAGCCCATTTTGCACCGAAACCGCCACCGCCGCCAAGGGAGAAAGTGCCCGAGGAAACGATTGACCACTTCATTCGTATGGCTCAACCACCAGCTCCCAAGCCTGTTGACACAGACTATGAGCGCCACATCAGGAAGTTAAATCGAGCACGTCTACAAAGGGAGGCGAGCACGTCTACATCGGGATCGAGCAAACAAGAAGCAGCTGCCAAAAAATGCGGGAAAACCATTCCCCAGCTGGGAGAATAGGCGGCGCAATCGATCCCCTCGCTTGTTGTGCCAACAACAGGTGACAGTACGCGCGCCCAATATTATTGTGGGCAAACAGTGCATGTTCCCGAGGTGGGCAATGTGGTAATAACGGAGGATCATATAATGCAGGCTGAAGTTCTCAACATCACTGTTGGACAACTCCTCGAGATCGAGCCCATGCCTTTGCTTAGAGAGGATGAAGTAAAACGGAAATATGTCTGGGGCCAACCTTTGGTCGCGCCAGACAAGGTCAAGAACCTCCCAACGAGAATGTATGAATTGCATCAATGGTACATGAACATTACCAAGATTTCAGATCGATTGTCCCTCATGGTGAATGTCAAGCAGGACCATTACTACCATGAGAAAGCTGGGTCCGTTGAGTATTCAGAACTGTTTCAGTTATACAATCAAGACGCACTCGACAAATCTATCGTCAATTGCTATTGTCTGTAAGTGATTTCTTTCTATAATTTAAGTCTCAAGCTAGCTGTAGTGATCCTTTTGAGATCAATCATTACCTGTAATTATCCTCACTCTATATTCTTTTCTGTGGTATTATGCAGGATGAAGATATATGAAATGAGAAAAGGTGGACGCTTTGGCATTGGGTTCATTGACCCAAACACCGTTAATGAATACACATGGAAGATAAATGAACGTCTTGCAAAGGAAGTAGAGGACAGCATGCTAGAGTTCTTGAAGCGCCTCAAATACAATGAAGATATACTACTTCCTTACTACTTCCAGTGAGTCACACTGTCTTGTACTACAAATTCTCTGTTTTTGCCTACTAGCTAGCTACATGTTTTTGCTTACATATGCCCGCTTAATTAAGACATGTAAACGTGTGTGCATGCAGATTCACTGGGTCTTGTGTATCATTAAAGTTGACGCCGGAACAGTTGAAGTACTGGACTCACTAATCTCAAAAAAAACTGACTTTAACATCTTGTATGGGATAGTCAACAGGTAATTTCAATCATTATTAACTATATATCTCGGCCTATTTAGTTCGTCATTTCATGATATGAACTATTTAATAACCCCTTTATTCATTTTCTTTGTCGGCGGGCAGGGCTTGGGCAAGATTCATCAGCGTCACGGAAGGTGAATGGAAACAAAAGCTTCAATGGTTTCGACCCAAGGTAAGTAATTAAGTAGTACTAGCTAGCTAGCTAGCTGCCATCTCTTTAATTATCATGCTTGATTAATTTATATCTGATTAAATTCCATTCTCGTAAAGGCCCTGAAGCAGACGCAGGGGACTGATCTGTGTGCATTCTGCGTTTGCGAGAACATTCGCATGATGGCGTCCGAAAGGAGCAGATCTCAAAGACAGCAATGGGTACGCTTATCAGAACACTATTCACAATTTTTACACCATTATCGATATCTAGTCACACAACTAATACACATGCATATTGATCTCCTTCTTAACAGTTCAAAGAGGTGCGGGAGAAGCTCATAGAAAGGGAGCGCGTAGAAGCACTTCAAGAGGAAATAGCGGGATTTTTGCTCGACCAGGTCATAAATCTGAATGGAGAATTCTATTACCCGCTACCGCCCCCATGAAAACCACTTTCAATTGTCATCGTGCTCCGAAGGCACCAATTAGGCTAATGCCACTGGCTCCAAAGGCAACATTCATATGTAGGAGAAATTGTATATAGCTATACATGTGTGTATGTGTGAATTAATTAATATGGTGGTTTAATTTGTGAGACATTGGTGTGATATATATATGCATGATTGGTTCTACTAGAAATTCTATATATATATATATATATATATATATATATATATATATATATATATATATATATATATATAACGTGTACAATGTGTAGTATCGTAAAATACCAGCAAACGAAAAAGAATTAAAATGAAAACACAAAATTAAATGAAAAAGAAATCATAAAACTAAAAAAACCCCAAACCTTATAATACCGGTTGGTCTTACCAACCGGTACTAAAGGGCTCCAGGTCCCCGGAGCTGGCTCGTGCCACGTGGTTGCCCTTTAGCACCGGTTCGTGCTGAACCGGTACTAAAGGGGGGGCCTTTAGTGACCACAAATTAGTGCCAGTTATGTAACCGACACTATAGGGCCTTACGAACCGGTGCTAATGCCCGGTTCTGCACTAGTGTAAAAAGGGGAAACAGAATATGAAAACCCCTAAACCCTCCAAAACCTCTAACCCCTCCTTTCAAAAAAAAAAACCAGCGCCCGGCAGCTGCTGACGCGTGGCTGTCTTTTAGTCCTGGTCGGTGTTACCAATCGGGACTAAAGGTCCTCCTTCCTGGACGTCCCACAGTGGCCACGTGGAGCTCCTTTAGTCCCGGTTCGTAAGCCAACCGGGACTAAAAGTGTTGGGTATTAGTCCCATTCGTTTTGTCCCGCTTACAGAACCGGGAATAAAGGCCCTCTGAAACCGAGACCATAGCCCTGTTTTTTACTAGTGGGTTGCCGTTGAAGATGCCCTAAACGATTTTATATTTCTTTACAGAGAGTAGCTTGTTTTGAAAGTTGAAACATACATGCTTCGGCACGAGACTAGATTTCTGAACACGATTCGTGATCTTGTTGGACCGAGGTGTGCACTGCATGATTAGGATTTAGGAGGGAATCTATCAGCATATATGCATGCAGGCAAAAGCAAGCAGCAAGAGGTGGACAGAGAGCAAACACGTATATGACCTGCAACATACATACTATATACAATTGTCCCTTTGTGCCTGTAGCCAGCATCCCTGCATGATCATCATCGATCCATATGTCACGTCGTTTGGCAGGACAGACCCACCCGTCGATGGGTTAGCGTTCGCGCCGTGCGGACCATGCAATGATCATATGGCACATGTGCCAGAAAGAGAACATTTGCAACAACGTCTATGCATAGGAGGAAAGGCACAAATCTGGCCGATCTTTGGACCAACCAGTACCTTGCTTGGTGAGAACTTTTCAGCAGCAGGTTGCATATGTGGGCAGGCTGCCATGCCATGCATGATAAAAGCATCTTACAATCCTGTACATGCATGCATGCCTTTGCTGGGCTTGCCAGCACAATGCCCTAATTTGTTTGCATGTGCAGCTAGAACCCTAGCAGCACTGTGTACATGTCATGCATGAAAAAACCTACTGTCCGCGAGGCTCTGGTATATAGTGCGTGCGTGCAAACAGTAGTACATACAACGTGACAGTGGAATGTCCAAGAAACAGAATGCTTCCAAGCATGCATCATGTGGACGTGGTAAGAGTAATACTACTATATACATATACTGCTACAGGTTGGCATGCATATGGTTTTCAATATATTTGCAAAGCTTGATTGACATCTAACAGATCCATACGCATTATATACTACTAGCATATAAACACACGAGCGGCGATCCCATGTTCCTCACCTCTGCGGTTCATCTCCCCTCGCCGCCGCCGTCGAGAAAATATGTTTTACATATGATTACACACACCGATCAAAATAAATTTCTTCCTCAATCATAGCCCTTGTCCACTCCTAATTTACGGGTGATTTGTTTGTATAGCATGTATGACTACGACTCTACGAGCGACTTAGGCAGGTTCATGCATATCAGGGAGCATAAGTGCTACAGAGAGTATGGATACAAAACGACACACCGACTTGTGGATTAAACTGTGCTCTCATGAGTCACATATATCCTGTGAGTCATCACAGCTTAATTAGTATATGATCCACCATTGGTTGTGTTGTGTGGATCCAATGGCCAGCTGACGCATGTACAAATTAAGGTTTATTGAAAAGTATATGTAGGAACTAGGAAGCATCCTCTGCATATAAATGTATATGTCCCTCCAGATCTACACGTCACATGGAATCATATTTTACTCGGAAATATTGAAGGTGAATAGACCTTGTCCTTTACGGTCACATGAAAAGCCCACCTACCTGCCCAACAAAACAGAAAACCTAAGGGCAACCACCACCTTTAAAAAAAACTAAGGGGCACCCACCAGCTCCCCAAAGATTGATCACGCCGAATTTCATGGTCCCACCTGTTCCTCTCTCCCCACCCCCTGTTCTACACACACTGAAAAGTTAGGCAGGCATATATGGATCTCATAAATTCTAAAAAGTGTAGGAATGTTATGTTTTTCTGTAATTCCCCTAAGGTAACTATGATTATTTGTACGAGAAACTAAGTGTGTCCTTATAAACCTAGTAATCACACTAAATATTTGAGTTATGACGAGATTTTTTCTCATCCAGTGTAGAGCACGTAAAGAATAGAAGCATATCGTTACAAAAATAAGCAAAGAACGAAGACATTGAAAAGTTCTTATGGATTATAACCCATGTTGTAAATATTTCCAAAATTTACCACTCTCCCAAAATCCTTTGAAGAACTTTTATACCGATAATAATACAAACACAGATGATATGTTGTTCTTGAGTAAATAGTGAGCAAATCAACATAATGACATAGGGAGATTAAGGACAATTATGGACCAATAACTTTCTTCAGGAAGTTTATAGCTAGAACGATGTATAGATACAACGAGAAATGAAGATTCAGTTAATAATAAGAAATAGAGCGCATCTTTTATGAAATCAATTAAAAAAGATAATGCATTAGTTTCTCTGTTTTACCATGTCTTAAGCTTACCACTTGCATAGACAAAGGAAACACTAAATACAAGAAAAATAAATATGGACCAAACATGCGTGACACTATCACATGTGGTAACCATTCACAAGGCATTATTGTAGAGTTGGAGCCAATTGTTACATTCTTGGTTTTTCGGTAGACAGTGAGTGTATCCAGTAGAGCAGTAGCAAACTAAGTAACTAACAATACATTCCATCACGTAGAGCAAAATATGTTTAAGACTATTAGCAAATTACACTTATCTTTATCTAGTCACTTTTTTCCCACTGGTTGCTTGGTGACCCAATGATAACATTAGCAAATAAAGGCGTGAATCAATGAAAGCGAGTGTCCTCTAGCGAAGCGTAGCTCAGTTGGTCAAGTTGCTTGTGGTGGATTTATTTTAGAATTTAATGCCTTTATGCTTTCAATTGTAAGCAAGGTGCCTGTAATAAATTGGTCAATCTCAAAACTTACTGTTTCAGTCTCTTCGTGCAGCTTATAGTAGTAGGGTGTGTGTCTATGGGTTCATAGGGTGAGTGCTCTGTATAAACGTGTTTGTGAGCTCTGCGTCCTGTATTTATTTAAAAGAAAAAAGAGTAGCCTCTCTAACTTGCAAAAAAAAATGTAGCCTCTAACTATAAGTATACGGGACACTCCATTTATGCCCCTTCCCCCCTTGGCTTCCTACCATCAATCCTCGTTTTTCCTTTCAAGAAAACTCTCCCTGGTCAGTTATCTTAGCTTTGAGAGCATCTCCCAGCTAGCCAACAAGCTAGGTTCTCCATGGACCAGCACCACCACAGCCAAGCTCCTGCACAGCGCGGCGGCCGCATCAGTGAGGGTGGCGAGCCGACCACGACACGGTCCCGGTGGGCGCCCAAGCCGGAGCAGATCCTGATCCTGGAGTCCATCTTCAACAGCGGTATGGTGAACCCGGCCAAGGACGAGACGGCGCGCATCCGGCTCCTCCTCGAGCGGTTCGGCGCCGTCCGTGATGCCAACGTGTTCTACTGGTTCCAGAACCGCCGCTCCCGCTCTCGCCGCCGTGCCCGCCAGCTCCAGCAGTCCTGCGGCGGCAGCGGGGACGCGGACCAGCTTCCCTCCAACGCAGTCGTGGCCGGCCACGGCTACCACGGCATCGGCACCTCTCCCTACAACACCATGCAGTATGGGCAGCTGTGCGGCGGCGTGTCGGCGGCCGCGGCCGCGGTCACCGGGGCTCCCCGTTTCTCGGTAGACGACGCTGACAGCGGAGACGATCTTTTCGCCATCCCCCGGCAAATGGGCCTCATGTCACGCGGTGGCGAAGACCAGTATGGCTACACGGCTACCGACGCATCGCAACTAAGCTACCAAGCAACTGGTTAGTAGTAGTTCTAGTGATTGTACATTGCTAGTATAGCCCGTAGGCCGTAGCCATCAAGCAAAACCATGGGTGCCTCTGCATCTTGCATATGAAGAAACCTTGCAAGACATAACTGATGATCATCAGATCATATGTGTACTAAATTGCTTATGAAAATGATGGGTTGGGTATGGCTTCCAGTTCCAGGGACGACGATGCCGGTGTTCATCAATGGCACGGTGTACGAGGTGCCGAGTACCGGTGAGTTGGACGTGGTAGGCACATTCGGGCGTGACGTGATTCTGGTGCACTCCTCCGGCGAGATCCTCCCGGTGAACGAGCGCGGCGTCCTCATGAAGAGCCTGCAAATGGGGGAATGTTATTACCTGGTAATTAATCACTTCTTGTCTAACCAAAGTTAATTGGTTCTAATCTTGTATTCCTTCACCAAGTCTCTTAAACGTCTCATATTTATGTACATATCAGGCAGGCTGTATTTCATTACAAAAATCGACATGACTATTTAATCTCGCTACTCTGTGTGTTTGTAGGTATTCAGATCGATCTGATTAATCAATTCCATGTCTAGCCGATTAGAAGAATCAAGGTCGCGGAATATGTATGCAAGAAAGATGCTATAAATCAAGCTTCAATGAGAGCGATCTTGTTGTCAAGATCTTATCAGGGTGTGTACTAATGTTGTTCTTGCATATCAATTTATGTTACTATCTCTGGAGGAATGATCCCTTGAGAGTTCATTCTTTCAGTGTTGACGATGTTGTAGCAGCTTAAAATTACTGGGAGGAATAAGTTACCAAATAGTTCTGCGAGAATCTGTTTCGTTCTATTGCATTGCATTAGAGCACCTCCAACAGCAGCCCTACAATAGGGCAGCAGCCAAAATACCAGTTTTTGGGGGCATTTTGACCCAAAAACCACATATCCAACAACAACCCTATCTGTAAATTTTGTGGCAAATTTTTTTGGGCAGCCCAAAAAAAGGCAGCTGCGGCAAATACATAGCACGTGCGCGACTGCTGGAAAGCCAAAACTCAGCCACCCGCAGCCGCTTCCCCTCCCGTGTCACCCCGCCACTGGATCCGGCCACCACCTCCACCGTCGCTGGATCTGCCGTCCTGTGTCTTCCAATCGACTGTAACCACCACAACGCCACCCCCCCCCCCCCCCCCCCCCCCGCCGCCGCAGCACCCCATCGGCAACCACCACCACCGCGTCGCGGAGACCGAATCCAGCCATCACTGTCACCGCCGCATCGCCCCCATCGCCGAATCTGTCGTCCCTCATCTTCCAGTCGACCGGCAAAGTGATATGGTAGTCAAGCATCTAATATTGAAATGCATCTCACTACTGAAGTACTCCCTCCGTCCCATAATGTAAGACGTTTTTTGCCACTACACTAGTGGAAAAAAACATCTTACATTATGGGACGGAGGGAGTATATGATATTATGTGAAATTCGTATGGATGTTATTATTGAAATATATGATACATAAAATTATAAAGCATCTGGTAACAAAGTGCTTTGATAATTGAAATGCATCTGGTAATTGTGTTATTGAAATGTATAATATAAAGTGATATATGGATTTCATTTTAATTTTGAAAAAATAATAATTTGTTACACTCATTTCAATTCCAATAAATTTGTGAAGCAATATTTGAATTAGTTTAAAATGTATCCAATATAGGCCTTGTTTGAAAGGTCTTATCATTAGAATTTCAAATATAAAAAAATTAAAAATGGAATTCTGGTTTAGAAGATGTGAAGCATCTAAGAAAAACACTAAGAAAAGAATCCTAGTATTTTCCATGAGAGATGGGATGGAGAATGGTAGAGCCATGCATGCATGCTGTATCGTTTTCTCAAATAACTTTGTGGAGCACACGAGCCCAATGATGTGACTTAAATTTGCTATACTCGGTGACAAGCAAAGCAAGTACTCCATCCGTTCCTAAATATAAGTATTTTTAGAGATTTTATAATATGGACTATAGACGGGTACGAATCAAAATGAGTGATTTACACTTTAAATTATGTCTATATACATCCATATGTAGTTCATATCAAAATATCTTAAAGACTTATATTTAGAAACCAAGGGAGAACATGGAACACCACATGCATGTGAGTCCAAAATGCTCGAATTTTGGCGAAAATGGATGGTGGATCCGAGCATGGTACATACCTTTCCTGCTAGAAAGGACATTGGCATCATATTATCCATTCAATTTTAATCAATGTGTCACATCATTCAAAACGTAAGCAAGATGTAATCAAAGTAGGGATACAATTAATGAACACAACGGAAACACATACAATTGTACGGATATGTAGACTACACACTAGATCTTTCATTTACAAGTTCGGAGACACAGCACATTTGAAAAACAAAGGTTCGGAGACAGCAACGATAATTGCATCCAAACAAGCTCCAAATTTATTGCGTACGGAGTAGTAGTCCCTTTCCTCAGTGGTAGCCGATCGGCGCAGCTACCTCTCGCAGTGCATGCCCCTGGCAATGTATGTCCTGCACACATATGATGCACGCATTTTAAGTACAAAGAAGACTGCAATTGATATCAGTTTGGCAAATTTGACGGAGGCGACGCTTACGGAGGCGTAGTGGTTGACGTCCCGGTGGTGCGCCTCGTCGGCGCGGACAACCCTGACGACATCTTTCAGGGTGGCGCCGGCCGGGAGGCGCCAGTAGTCGATGGCGATGGCCGGCGCGGGCACGTCGTCGATCTTGCCGGCCTCGAGGTCACGGAGGAAATCGGTGTAGGAGTGCACAGCCTCCTCCTCCAGGTACCCCACCATGCGGTGCGCGACCTTTGGGGAGGCGAGGTAGGTGGCGAGGTAGGCGTGGAAGAAGACGCCCTGGACGGCGACGACAAGCGCGCGCTCGTACCACCGCGGCTGGGACACCTCCATGAAGGTCATGAGGTGCATGCGCTCGTTCTCAGCCTCCTCCAGCAGTGCGCGGATCCACCCGCCGCTCTGCTCGAAGCGCCGGAGCGACCGGAGGTGGAGCACCGCGCCGGCCACCATGCCGGGGACTGCGGCCACCGTCTCCAGCATCATCGCGCGGCAACCGTACCTCCTCTGCGTGCGAGCGTACATAAGCAAAGAAGAACTGTGAGCAAGTCAAGTGTACAATTCTTCTTTTTTTTTAGCTGTAGCGAGTCGTCTTTTTTTTTTTTGCAATCGATCCACTGCAAGTAGCATAACAAACATGAGTAGTAATCGTCTCACTTCAAATTTGATACGAAAATTCAGGTTGGTCGGCGGAGAGTTGCACCAAATAGGTGGTCAAACCCACTCCACGCATCACAAGACCAACCCACTTAGGATTAATTCTTTATAGTCAACAGATTTATGAAAAAATAGTAATAAAACTTTAAATAATGGAAGTAGTATAAATTTTCAAAAAAGGAAAAATAATCATTTAAATAATGTTGGCAAAAAACGAGTGAATTTTTTTATTGTGTAAAATAACAAAATCTTCACATATTCAGATAATTGTTTTAATATTTATAAATTAAATATTCATTTCATATTTAAAAATGTGTACAAAAAATTATATTATTTTATTAAATTAGTTAGAAAATTCCGAAAAACCCATGGCTCAAAAATGTTCATATATATAAAATTAGATAGCACCAAACTATTCATGTATAAATAAAATTAGAGTCAATAGAAAAGAATATATATTTTTTTTAGAAATATCTTTTTTGTTAAGATATCATGCATATGAAAAAATATCATATAATTAAAAAAATTCTATATCATGTATAATTTTATGTAATTTTAGAAACATTAATAGTTTTTAAAAATTATCATGTATGTCAAATAAAATGTTTAATTGCATATTTATAAATATTTCATGCATGGAAACAATTATAATCATATGCTCAAAAAAATCTAGCCAAATTTTTATAAATCAAAGGAAAAAGACTTAAAGAAAGAAACAAAAAAAGGATAAAAACCAAATAAGAATAAGAATAATGGAAGAAAAATAACAAAGAAACAAGAAAGAAACATAAAACGTCACAAAGGCCAGAAAAAACAAAAAAGCACGGGCTAAACAGGTGGGCCTGCATGTTTGGACGTTTGACGCGGTGAGCATCTTATAGGATTTGCTGCTTAGTTAGTCGGAACACGTCCACCTGAGCTCAGTGGACGGTCCAGATCGTCGGCTGCCAAGCGCCCACGGATTCAGGGAATACAGCTTTGACTTGTCAGTACTCCCTTCATTCCATAATGTAGTGCCTATAGATTTTTATGAAAGTCAAACTTTGCCAACTTTGATCAAGTGTATAGAAAAAATTGTCTACATCTACAATATCAAACATGTACATTCTGAAAATATAATTCACGATGTATTCAAAGATGTACATTTGATATTTTAGATGTACCTATTTTTTTTATAAACATGATCAAAGTTTGTAATGTTTGACTTTTGTAAAAATCTATAGGCACTACATTATGGAACGGAGGGAGTATATAACAACCGATATCCAGGACAGAAAACTGTGCTAATCACAACGAAGAATGAAATGGCGACGAGGAAGTACTACCTGGAAGAAGAGGTCGGTGGGCCAGCGCATCGCCTTGACCGTCCACAAGGCCACCTTGTCCCCGAACGTGGCCGGCCGGTGGTGCTTCGTCAGATCGATGGACACGTCCGCCTCGTACGCATCCCACGGCTGCAGATGCGCCATTCACCCATGCATGCATGCCGCTCAGTCGACAAGCTCGCGTGGAGTATGAGCTCAAAGCCATAATAAGTGACGGCATGAATAATCAGGCAACAAGCTCACGGGCAAGTACGTACCCTGAAGCACGGCCACTTCCACTCGGCGCCGTCCTCCTTGACGAGCCTCGCCGGCGCCACGCCCCAGTAGCTCGCCGCCTCCTTCTCCCCTTTCTTTAACGTGGCAGCCGTGCGCGCGGCGCCGACGCCGAGCGCCGCCGGTGAGCGGCCGGCCACGGAGAAGAGGCGCGTCCCTAGCTGGGCCGTCGCCACCGACCTCGCGCCGCGCCGCGCTACCGACTGCACCATGGCCATTTCTTGCCGAGCCTGGACAAGTACAGTGGTGTACTGGTGTTGGTGTATATTTGGGGCCTATGGGTTTTGGTGTAGATGAGAAACGACGTACGGTGGTGGGTCTTATATACGTACGCGGAGGGGAGTGGGGAGAGAAGAGACGTAGGTAGTTGCGCTTGCGCTTCCTAGCTGCTGACCCTGCATGCAGTGCCAAGTTGGCAACTTGAATCGCATGCACGCATGCGAGTGTATCACGCTGTTTTCTCCTTTTGCATGCATGTGCTCGGATCCTCTGTGGACCAGAACTTGTGCAACGTTACTTCGTGTAGCAACTCGTCACAGTGCCAAGCGCATGAGATCGGACGGTGCGCTGCCATGGAGACTCTAGCTAGTCAGTAGAGTTGAGATGAAAATTTGAGATAAGATTGAGCTACATCGCCAGCTTTTAGTTGGCAAGAAAATCGCCATGGCAACCACGTCAACAATCTCTCTTAAAAGATAATGAGACGTGGTTTCTTTTTTCTTAGCAGATCCGAGATATAGCTTGCGATGCTGTTATTGCGTGGAATGCATCTCGTACGGAATGATTTGCCTAATCCTATTGTCTCCCGTCCGATGCGGCTGACATCAGCAATGACAATTGTAAGAGCACTCCGGGCGAATTATATATTTCTTTTATAAGGTTTTGTACTGCAGTACTGGTATGGTGAAGTCCATCTGCAACATGAACATAAAAAAAGCGAACAAGCGGAATGGAATATTAGTTGCACAGTTGCGTTCACACTAGTTGGATGCATGCCAAAGTGGGACGCACTCGCCATCAGTGGGGCATACATCGCATCTCATACACTGGGTGGCATCTCTAACACACGCCCTCAAACTCTGTGCAACCTTCTGGACCGTGTTGTCCGGACCGCGGAAGTCATCCAGCGCGGTGTTGTATCGGTCCGTAATTAGATGGTCTGGATGTAATTTCTTTCGCAAACCGGAGACAAACGTGGAGAGGTTTGCGGGTCCGAACCGATCCCAAACCCGCTTCTAACCGCCCTGGCCCACCAAAAACTCTTCCTCCCTCCTGCGCGTTTGTCAGCGCCGCTTCAGAGCATCAGCTCCCGCATTCATGCCCGCCTATAACGGACGCGACCATTCACTGGCGCGAGCATTGAAGCGGCGCGTCGGCCGAGAGAGCATCGCTTACCGATGCAGATGACTGCCGCGCGTTCAAACGACACGACGGCCCACCGTCCGTCCGTCTGTCGCCCGCATTGATGGCACGCGGTTGCCGAGGTGTCTCCTCCAGCGCCACCCGTTCGTCCATCTGCCGCCCACCAGTGCTATATAGACCATTGCTCCGGCCATAACCGCAGTCATCCCTCTCCGCACCACTCCCCGCCATGGATCCCTCCGAGTTCTCTGGGACAGGGTGATGTTGGAGCAGAAGAAGGAGATGGCCGCCATTGCTACCGACTAGCAGGCTGGTAGGCAGCTGTAGGACGCCTCCGACGACGAGCCAACACCACTCTCCTCTTCCTCCACGACACCCTCTTCCTCCGCTCCACCCTCGCCGGTGCATTGCACCATATGACCATCGGAGAGGCCTGGGGCCCATTATATGGACATGGTACGGGAGGAGCGGGAGGAGCAGTTCTAGGAGGCGCAGGCCGACGCCAACCACAACCACAGCCTCCTCCAGGAGCATCTGCAGGCCAGAGGAGCAGGTCGCCGTCAGGAGGGCGGTCATGCCGGACGTGGACCTCGCGTAGCAGGAGGCGTTGCTCGAGTCCTACCGCTCCTCCCGCGATATCCGCCTTGCCCGCTGGCGGTACCGGCAGCGGGATGGCAGAGGTGGCAGCCACCGGCACGGAGTGCGATGATGAGGCGGGCGAGGCGTTGTTCGGTGATACCAACAAGGAGGACATCACCGAGGCTGCGCCCCGGCGCCACGACCACGATGATGCCAAAACATCTGCGGGCGCTGCCGGCAGCGAAGAAGAGTAGTGCACGATAGGTCGCCGCCGCTCATGTCCCAGGAAGGCCACCGCTCCTCCCCTCCCATGGACGCCAAGCTTGGTAGGCTGAGCATCTTCGGCCGATTAGTTGCTTGGCGGCGATGTGGTGACAGAAAACTTCACTTCCCAAGCCTCCAAAGACCGAGGTTACAGAGGCAGAGCTGTAGAGCGCCGAGGCGAAGCTGGAAAAGGCGAAGCTTCAGTTCTCTTGGTTCATGGCCAAACACGGGGAACAGGCACCGGCGACCATTTAGACCTAACCAGACGAACTCCGGTTAGTTGATGTAAATGTAATGAAATTCGTCATGTATAGATGAAATCCATCAAGTTTAAATGAAATCCGGCCATGTTTATATGAATTCCGGTCGTGGTTGATCGAATTACGTCCGGTTAGTTTGATTCGTTGTCAAAATGCATGCGGGTAGCTTTAGATTGCGGCTGCCGCATCTATGTCCACGCCCTTTGTCCACGTACGGGTGCGGGAGAAAATTTGCGGGTTGCCGTTGGAGATGTCCTAATACCAAACATTTTTGCAAGCTAAAATAACTTGCAAAAAATTATATTGTGACGCAGAGAAAGTAGTGTATACATTTCTGCCAAGACTCGAGTTTTCAAATTATTTAGACCTTTGCCAAATGTTTCTTTATTCCTTTATATTTACCGTAGGTGATACATCAGTTAAATCAATATCATGATTAGTAGCATTCATCCTTGAAAACTTATCTTTTTTATCATTTACGTGCTCGAGGGCAAGTATGGATTAAACTTGGGAAGCCAATACATCTCAAACATATCAACATTTTAGTACGATTTCTGTTATAGTGCTACCAATTATAAACACTCTGTGCATTTAGAAGCAGAAGCTGACACCCGAAACCAGCAGCTATTAACTTTTTTTAGACCGCAAGTATCAACTGGTTTGTTGCCCACACCCATCCCAGATTTTTTAGCATGCCCAGCCCAGTCCAATATGTGTTTGCCCAGCCGAGTCGCAAATCTTTCAAGAGAGGGATATATTTGAGTCTTGAGCAGTGGCGGAGCCAGCTTGGCCGGCGAGCCGGGGCAAAGTACACGGCGTTGTTGTCTGTGTGTTGTTTGCCCCTACAAAATGATGGTTAGCCCTCCATTTAGTGCTATGGTTCAAAAGAGAATGCATGGCTGAGCCCGGGCAGCTGCCCCGGGTAGCCGGGAGGTGGCTCCGCCACTGGTCTTGAGTGAACATTTAGTTGGCCCGCTTAGTAAATGGGGTGTAAATTCTAGAAAAACTAAAATCAATTGGGTTGTATGTACACCACATGTTTGGAGGCTGATATTTGAGGCCCATCATGTCGAAGACTATGCAAGGCCTTGCCAACTTACTAAAAAATGATATTGGCTATCGTGTTTCTTCGGTCTCTCGTCTTCTTCATCCAGCCGCCCTAGTGTTGGCGGGGACGCCTGCTCCCGTCTCTCGCAGCCAACAGGGTTGCTGTGCACACCTCGCCGCCCCAATCTACCTTAAACCAGGCCATCCCTCTAACCTTGCACAACCCTTGTTATTCTCCGGTGACGACAACCCCACCCCGCACCCGAATCAGTTAACCCTCATAGTCCCCTCTGCCTAGGATTCCACTGTCGTGTCCTCCTCGGATCCGGTTCGTTCCGGTCCAAGGCCTCGCCATCCCCTCCTTGGCATGCTCGCTACAGCGCCGCCATCTGCTGTTGTCAACATGGTTAACAAACAAGATCCGTCGAAAGAGGATTGTACACGAAGAGAGTAAAAGTCGGTATCCACCTGCTACGTTCCCGTAGCACTTCCCTGCGTCTCGACGGATCTGGATCTCGAACCAGAGGAATTTGCTCGGGGAAGAGGGAACTTGGAGAAGGGGAAAGAGCAGGGAGGAAAGCTTAGCAGAGAATAATGTTCTGATTACATTCTTTACCCCTCTCACACGCACACACGCAACTATAAGAACTTGCTATTACAAGCCACTTGGGCCAAGACGGTCCACTACGTAGTCGCCCACTCTTGGGCCAGGTCTAGGTTGTTGCATTCCCCTCTCCTTAAGGAACAGCTCGTCCTCAACTGTTCAATATCATGTCGTTGTCGCTGGTGCGATCGAACTTGCCCACTCCCAGGTTGCCATGGACAGCGGCAACCCTTGCCACGCGATCTTCAGTTGTGTGCGGGTATGACCCCCCACTTGCACCAAACGTGATTGGAGCACTTGAGCTGGTCTGGACGCATGCTCGAGCACACAGTGTAGCGACTCTGACGAATCCCCGGAATTGGATGGAGGAACCGCCGGCTTGAGCAGGGAAACATGCACCACTGGGTGGATTTTGCTAGACTCCGGCAGGGCCAACCGATAAGCCACCTCACCAATGCGGGCAACTATTTGATATGGTCCGAAGTACTTGAAACCCAGTTTGTGGTTCGGTCGCCGGGCCACTGACTGTTGCACATAGGGTTGGAGTTTCAGGAATGCCCAGTCACCCACTTTAAACTGACGATCAGAACGTTTAGTGTCTTCTTGAGCCTTCATGCGTTGCTGGGCGCGCAACAAGTGCTCCCTGATTAAACCTTGCATCAGATTCCTCTCAGCTAACCAGCCTGACAGGTCAGAAGATAGTGAACTCTGCAAGTTATCAACTCCCAAGTGACGAGGTTGGTATCCACACAAAACTTGAAATGGTGTTGTGCCCAATGCTGAATTGTAATTTGTGTTGTACCAATTTTCTGCCTGGGACAGCAAATGTGCCCACTTCTTAGGAGTTGAGTGGACCATACATCGCAGGAACATTTCCAGACACTGATTCAACTTCTCTGTTTGTCCATCTGTCTCGGGGTGACTAGCTGAACTCATGTTCATGGTAGTGTCTGTCAGTCTGCATAGTTCTTGCCACAGGGTGCTTGTGAAGATGGGATCTCTGTCAGTTACCAGCACTTTGGGTAGGCCATGCAGCCGATAGACCTGATCCACATAAAGCTGTGCAACCTGCAGTGCGGTGAAAGGATGTGACAAGGGTAAAAAGTGCCCGTACTTGCTGAACTTGTCGATCACCACCAAGATAGTGTCGAAGGTTTTGCTCTTGGGCAGTCCCCCAATGAAATCCATACTGACTAAACTCCAGGCCTCTTTGGGTATGGGAAGAGGACTGAGTAATCCGGGTTTCTTGATATATTCAGCCTTAGCCTGCTGACAGACCGTACAACTTTGCACGTATGCCTGGATGGCCTGTTTCATGGCAGGCCAAGCAAACAAAGCCTTGATTCGCTGATATGTGCCTTGGAACCCTGAGTGGCCCCCAACTCCACTACTATGCAGAGCTAGCAGAATTTCTTGGTGTGCTTCAGTATTATGGCCGAGCCAAATTCTGTCCTTGTATCGAATAATTCCATTATGCAGGATATAGCCTTTGTCATTCCGACCCGAGAGAGCTAGTTCTTGGAGAAGTTCCTTGTCTGCTAAATGAGCTTGATATCCTTCAGCAACGACTAATAGCCACTTGGGGGTGCAAAATGAAATTGCAGACAGTTCCATGGGAGCAGGTGGTCTGGACAGGGCATCTGCTGCGGTATTTTCCAATCCCTTCTTATACACAATCGTGTACTGCAGGCCAAGCAATTTGAGAAATGCTTTCTGTTGCATGGGGCTGGACATTTTCTGATCTTGCAAGTGGACCAAGCTTCTATGGTCTGTAGCAATAGTGAAAGGAGCATGCTGCAAGTATGATTTCTATTTTTCCACCGCCAGTAATATTGCCAAACACTCCTTTTCGTAAGTGGACAATGCCTGAGATTTAGGGCCCAGAGCTTTGCTAAGATAAGAAATGGGGTGACCCTCTTGCATCAACACAGCACCAATGCCACTGTTGCTGGCATCTGTTTCGACAATAAATTCTTGTTTGAAATTTGGGAGGGCCAACACTGGGGCTGTGGCCAAGGCTTCTTTCAAATGCAGAAAGGCAGCCTGAGTGGTTGGTGTCCAAGCAAACACCACATCCTTTTTTAGTAAATCAGATAGACTCTTGCTAATGATCCCATAATTCTTAATAAACCTCCTGTAATATCCAGTAAGACCAAGAAATCCTCTGATATCTCTTGCAGTAAGAGGTACTGGCCACTCTTGCACAACCCTGATCTTAGAAGGATCTGTGTGAACTTCTTTTCCACTGATGACATGACCCAAGTACTCTAGTTCTGACTGAGCAAACATGCACTTAGAGTATTTCACAAACAACTGGTTGTTCTGCAGAATTGTGAACACCTCTTCCAAGTGTGCTAGGTGTTGTTCCAAAGTCTCACTGAATATGAGGATGTCATCCATGAAAACCAGTACACACTTTCTTAACAGATGAGCAAAGAGTGCATTCATTGCAGCTTGAAAGGTTGCTGGTGCATTTGTAAGTCCAAATGGCATAACCTTAAATTCATACAGACCATGATGTGTTTTGAATGTTGTCTTATATTCTTCCCCCTCTACTAATCTTATCTGGTGATACCCAGATCTGAGGTCCAGTTTGGTGATGTAATTTGCCCCTGCCAACTCATCCAAGAGCTCTTCAACTACAGGCATTGGGTACTTGTGTTGCACAGTAACTGAATTGAGCTGTCTATAATCCACACAGAATCGCCAACTCCCATCTTTTTTTCTGACCAACAATACTGGAGAAGCAAATGGGCTAGTGCTCTCTTAGATAACTCCTTGTTGTAGCATAGTAGAGATCTGCTGCTCAATTTCACTCTTCTGCATAGGATTGTATCTGTAGGGCTTGTTCTTGACAGGTTTAGCTCCTGGTAACAGGGGAATCTGGTGATCAAATGATCTGTGTGGAGGCAGTGTATCAGGTGTGTTAAACAGCTGCTTGTGTTTGTCCAGAATGGATTGCACTGAAGGAGGTATCAAGTCCTGAGTTGCTGGGGCTTCTACAATGTGACATAGCTGAATGACTTGTTCCACAGCTCCTGTATTTAGTAAACCTTGTAGGTGTTTCCCTGAAATGGCTGTGCAAGAGGTGAGCTTGTCTCTGACTCCTCTCAATGTAATTCTCACACCCTGGTACTTAAACCTCATCACTTTTTTCCTCCAGTCTACCCACATGGGACTCATTGTTTCTAGCCATTGCATTCCCAAGATGATGTCATATGTGCCAAGAGGAAGTACTTTCAGGGATGTGTTGAAGGAGTTGTTCTGACAGAACCACTGAAGATTTGGCACCTGCTTGTTGCACTGCAATGTTCCACCATTAGCAACAGTAACTTTGGCTGCAGCAATTTCCTCCACTGGACATTGTAATTCTTGTACTAGATCTGCGCTGATGAAATTTGTGGAACTGCCTGAATCAACCAGGATCAGGAGTTGACTTTTCCCCACCATGCCCTGTAGTTTGATACTTTCCTTAGAAGAGGTTCCTGTTGCTGCATGAACCGGTAGTTTCATGCAAGCATCAGTGTCAGTGTTCTTTGGTCCAGTAGTCTGTGGTGTTTCGACTTCAGATTCAGAATCACTGTCAGGCATCTCAGACATCTGAAGAGCTTCTATTAGTTCTTCCAGTACATGCAATTGCACTGTTTGAGGACACTTGTGGCCAGGACTGTACTTTTCTCCGCACTTGAAACATTCACCTCGTGCTCTGCGTTGGGCCCGTAAGGAATCCACTCTGTCAGTTTGTTTGGGACGCTCCTCAACACTCTTGACAGTAGGTGCTGCTCCCATAAGTCCTTCATGCACATAAGGTTTGGAGGCCCAGCACCTGCTAGAACTGTACGTGTCTTCGGCCAATAGAGCTTCTTGTGTTTGAGCCAAGGAATAAGCCAAATCCACGGATGTCGGTTGCTGTAACTTGACAGGAGCACGAATGGCAGGTTTCAACCCTTCCACAAACCGATTGATGAAAAAAATCTCATCATATGAATGATTGTACACCAGCATTTTGTGCATTTGCTCCTCAAATGTGTGTGCATAACTGTCAACTGAATCATGCTGTTTCAGGGAGAAAAACACATCGATGTCTCGGGAGTAGAGTACTTGTTCCTGTTAAATTTTGCATAGACAGCTACATACAGTGCTGCCCAACTGTCAATGCTGTGCATTGCTTCATAGGTTTGCAACCACAATGTTGCATTCCCTGCAAAATACATTGTCGCAAAATCGACCCATAACTCAGGCTTAACATTGTACATGCGAAAATATTTCTCGCATTGTTTTTTCCACCACTTGGGGTTCTCTCCTTCGAACTTGGGGAAATCCGATCGCGGAATACGAGCAGAAAACTTCCCCGAAGTGTACTGGAACTGAGAATTCGGCGATCCATCACAGTCCTCATACTCATCAGACAATTCTTCCTGGAATTGAGCCTGGGATTTGGAATGCTCACCGCGGTTTCGATGCTGAGATGGCACCCATAGACCCCTGAAATCCTGTCCTGCCTGCTGTTGAGCAGCCCCTTGTCGATTTGTCTGCAGTGGCTCTGCCCGTGCAGTCAGCGGTTCCTGGGGCTGCGATGAGTGCGCCGGCTGCTCCAGGGTGTCGACGCGGCGGCTGATCCCGTCCAGCGACTTCCGCATCTCGGCCACAGCCGCATCGAGGGAATTATGTGCGACGAGCACCCGCCCCAGCGTCGACTCGGTGCGGGCCAGCGAGCTCGTGGTCGTCGTGGCCAGCGCATCGAAGGCCTTGGCCGAGGAGGAAGCGTACTTGTCGAGGGACTCCTGCAGCCCATCCAGACGTTCAGCCGTCTTAGCGCCCGCCTCCGACACCGCCTTGCTCTGCACGATCGTCGCCTGGACGAGCTGCTGCAGCTCGGCGATGGTGAGTTCCGCGGCGGCCATGCGCGACGAGAGATTGGGCTTGGTCGAACGCGCCGTCGGGAAGGTCCTGGATCTACTCAACCCAACGCAGGTACACCGGAGGTGTTTTGCGCGAGATCACCCGAGGGGATCTGCACCTTTTGCTAGGAATTACAAGCCGATCGAAGGATTGATCATGAGCTCTGGATGAAAAATTTCAGATCAGAGGAAGCAGATCAATACACGGCTCTGAGTACCAAATGCTACGTTCCCGTAGCACTTCCCTGCGTCTCGCCGGGATCTGGATCTCGAACCAGAGGAATTTGCTTGGGGAAGAGGGAACTTGGAGAAGGGGAAAGAGCAGGGAGGAAAGCTTAGCAGAGAATAATGTTCTGATTACATTCGTTACCCCTCTCACACGCACACACGCAACTATAAGAACTTGCTATTACAAGCCACTTGGGCCAAGACGGCCCACTACGCAGTCGCCCACTCTTGGGCCAGGTCCAGGTTGTTGCACCACCAGGTTCATGGCCATACGTAAGCAAGTTTCTCCTTAGTACGAACAAAAAAACGGTTCTTCCCAATGGGATTCTGACATATGGGACCCATAGGGTTCAAGCCTATTTGTCCGGCCAATCGTGTATTTACATAGTCTCAAACGATGAGCCGTAGACGAGTACAGAGCGGTACGTGTCGTGTCATACTAATCGTATAGTGTACACTTGGATAAATAATGCACACCAGAAATATAAAGAGTACGCATTCAGCTAGTAATTAACACGGTCAAACTGACCGAGGGAGATCGAGAGACTACTAACACAACTTGTAGAGCCTATCTTGCCATGGATAAGCACCTATAAGGCTAATGCCATGAGAATAGGGCAAAGGCAACATTTAGTTTAAGAAACTTGCCCCAGACCAAGTCTAAATCATGTACACATATGATCATGTTGTAAAAAATGCAGGCCAACTAATACATACATACGGCAGAGGTTTCGAACAATCACGAAAAGTACATGCGCGTACTCGCCCATACTACCATACTGTATATCGGGCTATTGTACATCGGGAGGCAACGCTCAGTGGTAAGCAACGTTGGCCGACTAGGTGGGGGTCGCTGGATCCACGCGTGTGGTTTGTTTTTGGCATTAGTTTCTTAGGGTTTTGGGTTGTTCATCGTCATGGCTTCGGCGATGGTGATGACGGCGCCGACTAATAAATCTTCAGATCCTTCCTCAATGAGGCGATCTGCTTTTGGGGTGGATTTGGAAACCAGACTGTTCAAGCAAGGATGGCGCGGCGGCGGCGGCATCCTTGTGGTGGACCTTTGTCCTCGGGCTCCGCCGCTGCGACGGCGTTTGCTCCAGCGCCGACGCGGAGTTTGGGAGGTAGTCCAGGAGCGGATGCAGATTGTGGTCTGCATCGACGGCATCTGGAAGATGGTGGATCTGGGTTCGTGGTTTGTGGTAGGCAGGTATGGTTTTCTCCTCCAACGTCTTAGTTGGGCAGGGGTGCCAGATCTGGAGTTCGATGGCGTGTCTGGGGTATTGCCCCGGTCTGATTCGTTCAACGGCAATGGCTTCGCCTTTATTGGCGAGCCACCTTGGAGGTCCGCAAAGCTGCATATCAGCGATGGAGCCGCGTCGAGCTCGGGTGTGAAGGTGATCCGTCATTTTCTCCTTTGGTGGCTGTTATGGTGGTGCCAGAGGCAGGTGACGGACGTTGGTGCCAAGCTCAGAGGATTCTTCAGTCTTGTTTGTAATTTTACTTCTTGGCTGGTGCTCCTATGTGCAAAGGCTAGTGTTCTGCTGTTTTTTCAGTATTGTCAGGTCGGTATGTACGTGGCTTGTACTACGATCCTTATGATATAAATGAGACATGTATTACCATGTAAAAAAAAAGACTAGGTGGGGGTATGCAGCAACGGGGCACTGTATCGTGAAGCAACATCCGGCTGCAGAGGTGCAGGCTGCGTTACGTACACAACAACGGGGAGTCACGAACTGGGCACTGTACATCGAGAGACAACTGCTTTGGGATGGGGGTACCCTGCTACATCCAGAACATGGAGGCTGAGATATATGGTGACTCTGAGTTTGCACGTTGCTTGCCTAGCCTCCAAATGTATTGCGGTCGCCTAAATGTCCCGTGTGCTCGCCTCCCTTGATATTCTTGCAAAAGGGGCAAAGGAGCAAACCTGAGGACGACTTGGAAGGTAGAGAAGTGCATGGATGAAACCGGGTACATAAGAACCCACTTTAAAAAACACATTTCTAAATGCTAAATAAATCAGAAAAAAGTTGCACATGTACTTCTTCATGTTCTATGTGCGTGCATGAAGTTTCACGGAAAAATTACTTTTTTGTGGCCTGTGCAAAAAAACAAAAAATAATGTCATGGAACACTATTTAGAAGAACTAAAATTTGTCTTTTTTGCGGGGACAAAACAAAAAGATATTTTTTTCACAGAACTGCCGCGTAAACACATTTGCGAACATATATGCATGATATTTTCCTTTGAATTTTTTGACATTTTAAAACGTGCTTAAAATGCATTTTTTTAAAAATAAAAAAAAAGTGGGTGCATATGCCTATGGATTCAGGGGATGCCCTCTCTGGGATGCATAGTTAGTTTGTTAGCTCAAAAAATAAAACCTTCTTGCACATAATAGTTTTCCATACTTTACCTTCTTTATAATGAGAAAAAGGAGTTAAAAATAAAGATCATGAGAATATAACCTTCCCATGTTCAAGGCCGAGCCCATAAATATCAAGTTTGTTTAGAAGTCATTACTTTGTGGTAAATAGCATCCACAACAACAGCGGGAGGGCAATGAGCTTAGTTCCTGGCCATGTGGTCGGCTGGTCGCTGTGCCGTTATAGTTCTCTGTTTCCTCTAGTGTTTAACTGCTTTGCATCATGAATCAATCCCCACTACTGCATTAAGCAGCAAACTTCCTTTGCTTAATTTGTCTTATAGCTGCAACTTTGTCATTAATTTACTAAATAAGCGGATTAGGTTTCATCGAACGCTTAGGGGCGAGACTCTGGACATCCAGTTAAACAAACGTTCGGTATTCTTTTAAGATATAACACCTCAGCTTTGAATCGATCTGTGATAGACTCCCAACTTTTGGTCAAGGCGATTCAGAGCACTAGGTAGGGTTCAGGCAACATACAAACAGATCCAACAGCTCACATGATCTTGAATACCTGGAAAAAGAATGTGGCAAGTGTTTAGGGTGTGTTTGGTTGCGGAACGAAGTGGAATGGAATGGAATGGTTCCATTCCACTGGAATGGGTCGGTTCCGTTCTTGTGTTTAGTTGGAGGCAATACATGAAATGGAATGGTTACATTTTGGTGTTTGATTGAAGAGACGAAACATAACGAATTTGGTTCGCTTTGGCAAGGCACATTCACAAGGCATTATAAATATGACATCAGACCTATATGCAGCTATTTCCTCTTGCATCAAAGCATTTCTACAAGATGACCTTGAGGCAAAAAAAGCATTCTACAAGCGAAAAAGGGATCAATTTACAAGGAAGAATAAAAAATATATGAAAAAAGGGAAAAGAGGATAATGATGCACATTACGCTCTGAATCATATGTACCAGTGCATCTTCTTTAACAAGAACAGGCTGATAGAGAGATTTTCACACCTAGGAAATTATTATCAAGGAAAATAAGAGGAGTGCTTCATACAAAACAGTAATTTGTCCAGTGTTATTTTCAAGGGCCAACAAGCAATCGTCTAATCATGGAGCACAAGAAAAGTTACTTTAATTAGCATCTAATAGCTATGTAAAACATCATCTATACACAACCATCAGTTTGCTTTGAGTACAAAAGTTGTACATGGTTGGCTGGTGTTGCCATTGGACCAGCATGTCCATCAGTCAGAAGTTTTCAAGCAAACTTATCTAACTACTGTGGATTCTATCTGGACTTTTGGAGTAACAATGCAGAATATAGACAAAGCCAAGTCAGATAACGTTTTCGAGTCCCAGAATTCAAGATAATCTCTAGAGTATATAAGCCAGCATAGAAAGCAAACATGTGGATGTGTAGCCCAAATAACATAACTATAAGGTTGAATATTTTAGCAAGGATGTAAAAAGGAAAACCATGAACAAAAAATTAGAGAGCGTATGCAATGAAGATCTCAAAAAGGATAGTTCCTTCATGAGTGGTATGTTTCCAAGATTAACATGCACAGACCTTTATAAACTCTCTAGGAAATCGTAAATGGATGCAAATCTCCCTTGACGTCAATAGGAAGGGATGAGAACTGTAAGAGGCAGAATAGACTATTGTCAGATCCTGACAGCACTAACCAAACAGTAGGTAAATAGATGTTTTAATGAACTAAACAACACAACATACACATTTCTATTCTTGCATTGACATATATCGATGTGTTAGTAAATAGTATAAAATGTTGCGATCGGTCCGGACTGGACCATTGTCTAAGTAAATAGTATAAAATGCTAAAGCATACGCTTCGTAAAGATATTAGATTCTCGCTAAATGGTGAGCCGCATTTTGAGCCAATGTCCTACATAAAATTTACTTCTCAAAGCATTGTCCAAAGGTAACATGGGCAACCAATTATTGTGTTAAAAAATCTTTAGTTTAAATTAGTTGTTACATATGATTTTCTCCCAAAAATCAGCCTGACGACTTAAACTTATTTTCCATATTCCAGTTCGTCCTATATACCACAAAAATGAGGTATGTTATTGGAACCTGTACCACAGACCATAACCATGCATCACTGATTGTTTACTTTCTTATAAATAATGCCAATGCTTATAACCCAACTCTATGTGATAGTTCAAAGTTAGTGAGCAGCTCTCTTTCGCAGATAACATGTACAGATGTGAGTCCTGCCCATTTATCCTACAGCCCAGTAGGTATTTCCAGTAGGACCAATGGCTCCAAACCGTTACATTGTCGTATTGTTTTAGCATAACCTAGTGAACTCACTTCCAGAGACTTTCAATAGCTGGTAGCTGAAAGACTACATCTATAATTAATTAGCTAATTAGAGCAAAAGTGGATCGCTGTGAATCTGCATATGAGCAAACCTAAATTATTTTTAGATCAAACAACAACTGAAAATAAGATTAAGCCAGAGACAGGTAAATTGATACTCCTAAATACAAATCACTAACACCAGGAGGCAAAATCCCCTTCAGTTCCTCTCAGAAAAGACTATTTACCTAAATAAGATCCTCCAATTATCCACTATGAATTGCAAAAACATGAATAGAACATTAGGAGTTCATTACCCACAATGAAGGAGACCTTACCTTGGCTCATCGGGGCTGTTTGGATGTCGCCCGTACCAGCCTTGCCAAATCAGGGCTCGCCAAAAAATTAGTGCACTATTTTGCCGCGTGGATACGACAACAACCTGATGCTAGAACTGAACGAGCAACCAAAACTTTGGCGCATAACCAAAAACTCTGCTTCCAACCAAAGGCCCAAATATTTTTGGTAAGGCTGTTGCTGGCTGGATGCAAACAGGCCCATTGTCTCAAACTCTCAATGCACCAGCAACTAACTTGAAAACTGAAATTTTAATTTGCATTGCAGAATGGCTTCATCTCACACATTCTTAATTCCAATACGTGTGTTTAAAATCATTAATGCGGACAAAAAAGTTCATAACGAAGCCATGGTTTCTTCTCAACTGAATGATGGCACTACATATCAGGATTCAGAAACAAACTATCAGTTTCTTTACACGTTAGCAACGACTAGCCCATGATATCTAGCAGACATACATCAACAGACAACCAACACACAGTTACAAATTTTCATAACCCGTTCATGGCTCATGTGAATCTGAAATTGGTCGGCATTTCCCCTTTGCAAGCGGCATTATAGTCTTTTGTGAGGTGCGGCGCAGCTTCCTTATGAGGGCATATGGACTTCTCCATGAATACCTTCTCTGCCAGCTTGACTGCATTATAGTAGTCTCGGTCATGATCAAGCAATCCATTTTCCTTAAGAAACTTTACAACATAGTACCGGGGTTTGATCCGGCCCTCCAGGCTGTACAAGAGCAATGCCGGCCGATGAGCGATGTATGCCGGTTCCAACCCCGCCTCAGAGATCAGGAACTCTGACTTGCTCTGCAGCATCTGGTTAGAACTTACCAGCACAAATGGAAACTTGGACACAACAATGCGGACCTCAGCATCTGACCACCTAAACATCGCCTTCAAGTAATCCACTTTGGCGGCGATCTTCCCCTTGCTGAGGCGTCCAACAGCATTCAGTGCGTGTCTGAACATCCTGCAGCCACGAGGCACACCTATACCTTCGGCAAGTGCCACCACTTCCCGGACGCGCTCCACATTGGAGGCGAGCAGCCATGGCTGAGCGACGCACAACTTGGCAATGTCGGAGTCGCCTAGCCCGCACTCCCGCAGGAAGGCGACATTGGGCTTGACCACCGCCACCGACAGTATAGACGCAAGACTGCATTATAGGAGAGGCCGAGGCCGGCGAGGAAGGCGAGGACGGCGTCGGGATTGGCGGGGGACTTGAGGTGGGAGAGCTTGGCGGAGGCCTCGAGTGCCTGGGGCCGGGCGAGGCCGCAGGTGTCGACGAGGTAGTCCTCTACGGCGAAGCTGGTAGGATTCGGGGAGATGGCGGGCGCTGCGGCGGAGATGAGGCGGTGGAGCTGGGAGGAGGGATACGGGGGTGGAGAAGAGAGGAGCTGAGTGAGGACGCGGCACCGGAGCCGGAGCATGGCGGCGGCGGGGGCTGCGGCGGCGAGGGGATGGGAAACGAGCGGCGGCGGCGGTGAGCGAGACTTTTTCTTTGTGAGCGTAGTGGGCCTTTTTCTATCCTGAGGGTAGTGGGCCTTGAAGCCTTGTCACTCCAAAAAAATGGAACCCTTGCCGTCTCAGGGGCCGGTTGGTTAGCGCCCATTCAACTGGACTCAAAAAAAAAAAAAACTGGACTAAAAAAAGAAAGAGCCCATTCAACTTGTACCCCCTCAAAAAACTTGTACCCCTCAAAAAAAAAATCTAGTCGCGAACCAACTTGTGGTTGGATGGTTAGTGAGACTGTGGTATCCCTAGCCCACTAGAGTTCAAATCCTAGTGCTCGCATTTATTCTTAGATTTATTTCAGTATTTTCGGCGATGCGCATTCAGTGGGAGGAGACGTTCCCGTCGACGATGAGGCGCATACGGTGACTTCGTAAATCTCAAGATGATATGTCCAAAAAAAATCTAGTCGAAGTGGGAATGCAAGAATATATTGGAGAATCAACAATATGCACACCACTATCATTATTCACTCAATCCAAAAACAAATGAAATTACAATGCAACCTTGTTTTTTCTCTGTAGGTGGCCCAACAGGGTACTTGTCTGAACTCTGAACCCTTCACGAAAAGCAACAGACAGAAAGCAACAACATTGCAGTCCAGCATTCAACAACAGAAACAAACCTCCCATTGTCCGACTCCGATCAAAGGGCACCGTTGCGCTTCAAGATATGGTGAAGATTGAGCAGCTGGTCCTGCAAATATCATGTCGGTGATTCTCATCAAATCTTTTAAGCATCTGCATCACTGGAAAAAAAATCTTCAGGGTTACCGACTTACATTTATCTCTTTATTAATATGTGGCACTCTTGTGCTGTATGAAGAGTAACTGGTTTCACGTCGGTTGGTAAGAATGAAAAGAATTTTCAGTACTTTTCCAACAAAAACAAGTGAATTTTCATACAAGGGCTAAAACCCAGAATTGCTTACAGCATTATATGAGGGTTAAGGGGGCAAGTGGGCAACAGTAGATGGAGCACCAACGTACATGCAAACAGAGAGAAAGACCAAGGACAGCGGCGACGCTCAAGCCGCAGGGTGCGCAGCCGCCTTCGGTGCCTCGAGGGCGCGAAGCCAAACGCCAACGTGGCAGCGCTGATCCACCTTGCACCTGCCACGCCAGACGCCACAACGACGTGGTAACACTTGAGGACGTGGGGTAGGGAAGAAGAGAGGCCACGGAACACAGCAGCATTCCTATGTTTCCACAGGTGCCAGCAGCAAAGCAGCACGAAGGCGGAGGGAGAAGCATCGCCGACGGTGGTAGAGACGTCAAGTAGGTGGAGCTCCCGGCTCCCGCACAGACGCATCGTTGACAGCCAGCCTCAGCAGCGGTGACTGACCGTCTTCCTGAGAAGCACAAACCAAAAATATTAACAGTAGCAAGCTTTAAATCAGAAGCATTTTCAGCATTTAGAAAATAAATGCAGCAGAAATAGAGTAACTTTTCCTAAGCTATTTTGCTCCCTCACCTGCCTAATTGTAGAGAGATTCATCCGGGAAGATATTCTGGCCATCTGCACCAACCGTAGCAACATGGACTAGGACGCCTTGTTCTTCTGGGAGGCACTTCCTGAACTCTTGCTCGTGCGGGCAGTCGACCATGTACAAGCGCCTCAACGAGCATAGGTTCTTTGCCTGATCCAGTGCTGGGCAGTCCTGCGCAAGCAAGTCCTGAAGCTTACAGAGATTGGAGATTGTCTTCAAACATGTGTTGTTCTTCACTTTGAGCCACACGACTGCGGGAAGGTCGACGACTTCTTTCAGCTTGTGAGCACCTTCAATGTGGATTCTCTTCAAGTTAACAATCTTGGACATGTCTTGAGGGAGAGCTCTCAGTTTTGGGCAATCAAGAAGCAACAGACGCTTAAGGCAAGGCATCAGAGAGACATGTTGAGAGTTATCGCTGGGATTCCCAGTGTCGAGGGACCAACTTCTCAAACTGAACATGCCAATGACCTGAAGCACTTCAAGCTTTGGGAAAAAGGCTGCTGGACTGCCTACTTTTCCCAGGAGTTCTTCGCCAATGGACTCTATGGCATCTGCACCTTTAATCTTAAGAAATTGCAGTTGTGGCATCTGACCAGCAGGTGGAAGCTCTGAACATGATATGCACTCATCGAGGTGCATCTGACGCAAGCTTGGCATGTTAAGCTCCGGTTTCGATCGTAGCCATTCTGGGAATATAGTACCCGGGAACCCAACAAGAAAAATGTATTCTAGGCTTGGCGACGGGACGAGCATATCGTAGACTTGCTGAATTTTCTGAACCTTGTCGTGCTCATAGCGCGTTCTATCATGAGTACCCATCTTCATTGTGCAGCGTAGTCCCAGTTCTTTAAGATTACGACTGTTCTTCAGTACAAGTTCGCCCCCTGGCATCGCTTCCTCTAGCTTACTAACCCAGAGACGTTGGATATTGGGGAGGCATCGCAATTCATCCAATCTGAATCCAGTCCCGCTCTCAAAGACTCCTCTTAGGTTGTAGAGCTGCTGAAACTTTGCGATCCCTTCAGGAACATGATCAATTGAAGTCTGCTCTAGGTGCAAAAAACTTATCTTGGACAGTCTCATCAGACCAGCTGGCAGGCTATCCAAATGATGGCAACCAAGCAAAGAAAGGTATTCAAGGCTGATGAGACTTCCTATGGACTCAGGAAGTTTGTTAATCTCCGTATAGCTCAGATCTAGCAACCTCAATAGCACCAAATTTCCAACCGAGTCTGGTATGTCCTTGATGCTTGTTCCACGGAGAACCAAGACACGGATATGCTCAAGCTTTCTGAAAATATCCCTGTGCATTGGTTTGAAATTCTTGTTATTAAAAAGTAGGAGGCTCCTCAAGCACTTGTGCTCTTCTAGAGCGGGTATTTCTTCTACAGCATGACTGATACCCAAGCGGCGGAGATTCGACATAGCATCAATTCTTTCCACATTCATGCACAGGGAGTGATCCTTTGTCAAATATTGTCCAAGTGATCTCAATAGATCATGCATCGTAGACACAGCCTTGTCTACATACTCTGGTACAGGTTGAAGAAGATTCCTCCGAACAAGCTCAAGGTAATACTCTTCAGCAATTTCATGTATTGAGAATCCATGCTCTTTCCTCACTAAACCTTCAGCAACCCACCAGTAAGCTACAGAATCACGATGGATTTCAAAATTAGGAGGCAGCAACGCACACCAGAGAAAGCACTCCTTAAGTTGAGGGGGTAAGTTGCTGTAACTTAAATACAGGGGGCCTCCAAGTTCTTTGGGGAGTCCATGAATGGACCATTTGCTATCTCGGATACTCTTCCATTCCGCAGTTGTTCTTTTTGTAGATAGAACACCTGCAACAACCTTGATGGCTAGAGGAAGACCGTCACATTTCTTTACAATTTCATACCCAACTTTCTCGAATTCACTTATTTGCTCGTGCGGCTGGAAGGACTTCTTCAGAAGCAGCTCTAAACCATCATGATAATTCATTGTGTTTACTTGGCGAGTATATGTTGCATGCATTTCTGCCAATACGTCCAGGTTTCTTGTGGTGACAACGACATGGAAATTCAAGGCTCTCATGAAAGGCGATAGGAGAAGATCAATCCAGACATCAGATTTCCACACATCATCCAGCACAAGAAGAACACTCTTTCCTCTGATGGACTCCACTAGAAGTGGAAGAAGCTCGGTCTTGGTCTCTAATTGATCACACTTTTCTCCCGCCATCCTTATTGCCTGCTTTATCAACCCGGTCTGTGTGTAGCTCTGTGAAATGCACAACCATATACGAACTTGGAATTTCTCTCTTACCAATGGCTCATTGTAAATCTTCTGAGCTAATGTTGTCTTACCAATGCCTCCCATCCCTTGAATCCCAAAAACACTTGACCTATTCTCACGACAGCTACTCACAATCATTTGTACCATGTCCTCAACTGCCTGTTTGATTTCTGTTCCAACAACCTCTAGTTCATCTACAGGAGATGTCTGCTTTCTATCCACAATTGTTACTTGGAACTGTTGACGTGTGGTTCTGTCCAAGTTGAACATCTCTGTGTTCATTTTAATCTCATCAAGCTTTTCATTTATGTCCTTAATTCTTCTAGCCACCCTGTGATCAAATGAAAGCTTTCCAAAACAAGAGACCATGGACTGATTGCAACATACTGATCTAGGTGTCAGCAAAAGCTTTTCCGAATGAACCATAACAAGATCTATGATGACATCAACATCAAACATTACATTGCTCATGTTCTTCCACCATGCCTCTATCCGTTTATCTTCCATGGCCAGAGCTTCAGCATCCTCCCGAATTGCGCTAAAATGTTCCAGATTATTCTTTAGCCTCTTGATATCCTTCTTCACACTTAATGTCATCACAACCTCATTCTCGATAACCTGACCCAGCTTTGTCAAGAGTTTGAACGTGAGGGCATCCAAAATTGTGCCCATATTACCCAAACATATGAAATCTGACTAAGATGCAAGTATGCCTGCTTAATGTTTGCGGGCCTTGTTATGGTGTGTGAGCCTGCTCTCAGTTGTTCCTCACAAGTTAATCGTCAGCACGATGCATTTCTCTGCACAAGTCAGTAACAGTTCATTTCATGAAAACCAGCTCAAGAAGCTCCTAAAGATATTAACTCTTACTCCCTCCGTTCAGAATTACTCGTCCAAGAAATGAATGTATCTAGATGTATTTTAGTTGTATATACATCCATTTTTATCCATTTTTGTGACAAGTAATTCCGAACGGAGGGAGTAGAAGCAAAAACACTGGGAATTTCTATAGTTTTTCCAGAACAAAATACCATCAGCATTCCAAACAGAGGCTCTGTAATCTACTCCCTCCGTCCCATAATGCAAGACGTTTTTTGACTCTAGTATAGTGTCAAAAAACGTCTTGCATCATGGGACGGCGGGAGTACATCTTTAGGTGTTTCTAAATCGATAACAAATAAGAGAATAAATTTGCAGAGGTCAGGTCATGATCTGACAGCCCAACACCTGGAGCATCCAAACTAGAGCTTGGAACGACAGGGAACAAAGTAGAACTAAAGGTTGTACCATTTTACTCTGCCTGACAGATGAACGAAGGAGCCGAGTAGGTGATGGAACGGTCTAGGGCAGTGGCCGAAGCGCGACGAGACTAGCAAGGGGGCATCTGGATCAATGAACAATGAATGGTTATCTCAAGCCTGGACCATGTAAGAAGTCAGATATGCAACTCCGGCACAGAGGGGGAGAAGAAGATGCCATACCTCATTACCTCACTGGTGGCCCTGTTCTCGCTGCAAAGTGGAAGGGGAATCTTGTGTCTAGCTTGCCTCGTTGGAAGCTTGCTCACACCTCAAGGTTGCTTCATTTACTTGGAAGGTGGGAAAACAAGACCAGTCAATTTGGTTGTCATCAAGACTGACTTAAGACCAGTCAATTTGGTTGTCATCAAGACTGACTCATGGCCACCTAATCAAACGCGCCTTTCTTGTAATCAAACACGACTTTTGCGACATTTTCTTCCCACCTTCCTCGCTGTAAATTATCGCTACTTTTATATAATAAAGAAAAAGGACAATCTGCAGATTTGCCGGTATAAAATATGACCAATGTAGGGAGCCCCTTTTTCTTGACTCCATCCTGCTTTCAGACCTGTAAGTTGGAAGCTCTTTCTGCCTACGAGGCTACGGCAACCGGCTACAGGAATCATAGAGTCAACTCGGAGAAAACATCTCATAGCAATACACGCATGGTTTCATGGGCATTTCATCAAACAGTTCATATGCATCCACACACTTATTGTTGCAGTGGTGCAAAATCTCCAAGAATATTTCAGCCAAGGAGTATCCAATCATTTTAGTTACTCTAATTGCTCCTCGGACAGTCAATGTTAGACGATGGAAACAGACAGCTGAGGCTTACTGCTGCAGCCTGTTGTTGCAGGAGAAGAGGCTTGCTTACACAGCTTACTGCTTACGTGGTTGGTTGAAGCAGCAGCCACCGGCGGCAGACGAACGACGCGGAGCTCGCCCTTTTTCGCGGTGCCCGCGACGCTCAAGGTCTCGGTGCGGTACGCGTAGGCGATGCCGTCCTTGGAGCGGGCGGCGGCTGAGGGGCAGGGCACCGCCGGCAGGCCTGTCGTTTGCCATCTCCCAGGCCTCCGCTTCTCCTGCTGCACGGAGGCGGAGAAGGAGAGGAGGATGTGGGATCCCACCATGGCACGGGAAGACGGCCAGCGGTAAGAGCAGTTTTGAGCCGCCGCCACCGCTGTGTCAGGGCCCTGCGTGAAGAGTGAAGACTGACGGATGACCAACTGTAAAGCTCATGACTGAAGAACTCGACTCTCCTTGTGCTAGGGCGTCAGGGGTGACATAGGGGAGGCTGGTGGAGGGACGGGTAGACCGACTACCTCTCACCGGTGAAGGGGTGCGCCGGTCTGGACGAGCTCCGCTCCCCCCTCCCCTTTTCCAGGCCTAGCGCCTCCTGGTTGCAGACCGGTGTTCGGGGCGGGACGGTCACCGGCGGTACTGTTGGTGCTTGGGTTGTGCCGGTCGACTCAAAGCCCGTCCCTTTGTTGGCCTTCGGAGTGTTTGGATGCAGGGCGGCGGCCTTGCTGGCGGGAGCTGCGGGCTCATGGGCGGAGCTCGTGGCTCGGGTGCGGACGGCTCGCTGTCATGGTCGCGTGGGCGGCATGGGGCGGGCTCTCGACGTTCTACGGTGGTGGTGCGGCCGGCGCTCTCGTGTTGGGCCGTACGCCAAGCGGAGGCGGAGGATGGTCGCCGGGGGTGAAAACCTCGTCTGGCTCTTGCCAGACCGATGGCGGTGGCGTTCATGTGTCGTTCCCTTCTTGAAGGCTCCATTGCGGTGGCCCTGCGTCCTTCTGTTACTCCGGGTGAAAACCTCGATTCAGTGGATCGGGCGGTGGCGGCTCTACAGTGTCGTTTCTTTCCTGGAAGCACCGCTTTGGAAGCTCTGGTTCGTCGAGTTTCGGCTTCGTCCCCTCGCGGTGACTCCTTCACGGTGGAGAGTTCCTTAGATCCTTAGCTATGCTCTACCTGTCTACTAGTTGTCTGCTTTGGAGCATTTGTAATAGTATTGTTACGTCAGCTCCCTTGTATCTGCCTTGGGTGTGTGTGGTGTCGGGTGGTTTGCCTTGGGTGTGTGTGGTGTCGGGTGGTTTGCCGTATGTATATCGATCGTTGCTTTATATATAAAGCGGGGTGAAAGCTTCTTTCAATAAGAACTCGACTCTGAAGTGAGAGGTGTCGTTTTCCAGTTCAGTTAAACGGACGGCGGATGTTGAAGCGGAGGAGCAAGTCAACGGCGCGGATTGAATTCAATTATTATTACCACTATTTACCGGCCTCTCTCACACCGCGGTTGCCATCTGCACCCCTGCTATGAAGCTTCACAGGAGCATCGTGATATGCGCCAAATTGAGCGGATCCAACGGGCAAAAATCCTCAACAGAAAATCAGCTAGTTGGAAGATAGCATGGTTCCTTTTTATTTTTTTGAGATGTCAAGGGTGCTTTTTTATTAGGGTCACTTTGATCCATCCCTAGAAAAAGAGGTTCTCTTTCATACAAAGTTTTTTTCATAGAAATATAATGAAGGATTGCAGTATTTGGATTTTTTCTTATGTTATTTATTTAATTTACATACGACTAAATCATATAGGAATTTCTACCAAGGGGTTATTTAGACTATATTCCAAAAGAAAAACTTCGATCACGGAAATCTCTTGGAAGGATCTTTAAAATGTATATAGTGCAAACAAATCTTGAGGAAACGAATTCTACAAGGTTCAATCCAAAAAACAAGACAACCCATGTAAAATTTGTTTTTCTTTAGAATTCTAATCCACTAAAATTCATATAAAAGCTGTTGAATCAAACAGGTATAAGTAGCTACAGACTCGAAATAATACCAGCAGTATTTTGGACCATGTTAATTTTCACTCCAGAGATAATAACCACAACTTCAAAAATAATAATTCAGATGAGTGTCTGCACATAAGCAAGCATTAAAAAGGTGCTGCTCCATGCTTTGAGCAACAGGTTAAGCAGACATCTATCCAACTTTCCCTGACATTTTATACTCACGTTCCTCAAAGTAACAGTACAAAAAACATCCAAGAACCAACCGTTACACCATTATAATTACTCAATCAATCCAGAAACCATGAACCAAAAGATTTTTTAAAAACAATGAAATCGTTCTTGAGAGCACAACTTGCTCTAGTAATAAAAATTGCAGCAATGACAGTTGGCTATAATCAGCTTCAAGTTTGTCATGTCATTTTTTGCTGTCAACCTTACTTATCCTCTGTAGGCGGTCAAAGTGAAATACTCCACACACCAAAGGGAAAAGGGTAGAAAAAGCAGTAACATTACACTCCAGCATTTGACAAACAGATACCTCCCATTGCCCTGCTCCGATCAAAGAGCTCCATTGCGCTTCAAGGCTTCATAAAATCTTCGAGTATTTTCAGCTAACCATCATGTCTTCATTAAGCCCCGCTCTGGTACTGTAAGCCTGTGAGAAGAGTAACATGTTGAAGGTCAGTTTGGTTGATATTAATGAAATGAATTTCAGAATAATAAAGCAGTAGAAACAGAGCAAGTTTTTCTTGGCTATTTGACTGACCTGTCTAATTATAGAGGGATTCATCCGGGAAAATATTATGGCCATCTGTTGCAACATGGACTAGGATGCCTTTTTCTTCTTCCGCTAGATAATTCCTGAACACTTGGGCATGCGGGCAGTCAATCATGTACACACGTTTCAGCGAGCACAGCTTCTCTGCCTGATCAAGCATTGGACAGTCCTGTACAAACAGGTCCTGCAGCTTACAGAGGTTAGAAATCCTCCTCAAGCATGCGTTGTTCTTCACCTTGAGCCACACAACAGCAGGAAGATTGACAACTTCATGAAGCTTGTGAGCACCTTCAATGTGGATTCTCTTCAAATTAACAATCATGTACATGTCTTGAGGCAGAGCTCTCAGTTTGGGGCAATCAAGAAGCAGCAGACGCTTAAGGCAAGGCATAAGAGAGAGCTGTTGGGAGTTGTCCTCCATGTCACCCCATAGATTTTTTATGTTGAGTGACCATATTTCCAACTTACACATGCCAATGATGTGAAGCAGTTCAAGTTTTGGGAAAAAAGCAACTGCATCATTGACACCTTTCCCCAGGAGTTCTGGGCCAATACTCACTACTTCATCGGCACCTTTAATCTGAAGAACTAGCAACTCTGGCATCTGACCTGCGGGTGGAAGCTCAGAACATGATATGCACCCATTGAGGTGCATATGACACAAATTTGGCATATTAAGCTCCGGTTCTGAGAGTAGCCATTCTGGGAACCTTATACCCGGGAACCCATCAAGAAAAATGTATACAAGGCTTGGTGATGGAATAAGCATATCATAGACTAGCTGAATTCTCTCAACCTCATCAGTTTGGTAACGAGCTCTATCTTGAGTATTGGACACTGTGCAGCGCAGTCCCAGTTCCCTAAGATTATGACTGTTCTTCAGTACAAGTTCACCCCCTGGTACCGCTGTCTCTAGCTTCTCGACCCACAGACGTTGGATATTGGGGAGGCGTCGCAATTCATCTAATCTGAATCCGGTCCCACTCTCAAAAACTCCTTTTAGGTTATAGAGCTCTTGAAACTTTGCAATTCCTTTTGGAACATGATCAACTGCAGTCTGCTCTAGCTGTAAAAAACTTATGTTGGACAATCTCATGAGACCAGATGGCAGGCTATCCAATTGACGGCAAGCAAGCAAAGAGAGGTATTCAAGGCTGATGAGCCTTCCCGTGGACTCCGGAAGTTTGTTAATCTCCGTATAGCTCAGATCTAGCAACCTCAACAACACCAAGTTTCCCAGTGAGTCCGGTATGTCCTTGATACCTGTCCCACTGAGAACCAAGACACGGATATGCTCAAGCTTTCTGAAAATATCTTTGTGAATTGACTTGAAGCTCTTGTTATTAAAAAGTAGGAGGCTCCTCAAGCACTTGTGCTCTTCTAGAGGGGGGATTTCTTCTATAGCATGGCTGATACCTAAGCGGCGCAGATTCGGCATGGAATTGTTACTTTCCGCATTCATAAACAGGGAGTGATCCTTTGTCAGATATTGCCCAAGTGACCTCAATAAGTCATGCATCGTTGACTCGCCTTTATCTACAAACCTAGGTATTGGTTGGAGAAGATTCCTCCGAACTAGCTCAAGGTAATACTCTTCAGCAATTTTATGGATTGAGAATCCATGCTCTTTCCTCACTAAACCTTCAGCAACCCACCAGTAAGCTACAGCATCACGATGGATTTCAAAATTAGGAGGCAGCAAAGCACACCAGAGAAAGCACTCCTTAAGTTGAGGGGGTAAGTTGCTGTAACTTAAATACAGGGGACCTCCAAGTTCTTTGGGGAGTCCACGAATGGACCATTTGCTATCTCGGATACTCTTCCATTCCGCAGTTGTTCTTTTGGTAGATAGCACACCTGCAACAACCTTGATGGCTAGAGGAAGACCGTCACATTTCTTTACAATTTCATACCCAACATTCTTAAATTCACTTATTTGCTCGTGTGGCTGGAAGGACTTCTTCACAAGCAGCTCTAAACCATCATGATAATTCATTGTGTTTACTTGGTGAGTATATGTTGCATGCATTTCTGCCAATACGTCCAGGTTTCTTGTGGTGACAATGACATGGAAATTCAAGGCTCTCATGAAAGGCGATAGGAGAAGATCAATCCAGACATCAGATTTCCACACATCATCCAGCACAAGAAGAACACTCTTTCCTTTGATAGAGTCCACTAGAAGTGGAAGAAGCTCGGTCTTGGTCTCTAATTGATCACACTTTTCTCCCGCCATTCGTATTGCCTGTTTTATCAACCCAATCTCTGTGTAGTTCTGTGAAATGCACAACCATATACGAACTTGGAATTTCTCTCTTAACAACGGCTCATTATAAATCTTCTGGGCCAAAGTTGTCTTACCAATGCCTCCCATCCCTTGAATCCCAAAAACACTTGACCTATTCTGACGACAGCCACTGACAATCATTTGTACCATGTCCTCAACTGCCTGTTTGATTTCTGTTCCAACAACCTCTAGTTCATCTACAGGAGATGTCTGCTTTCTATCCACAATTGTTACTTGGAATTGTTGACATGTAGTTCTGTCCAAGTTGAACATCTCTGTGTTCATTTTAATCTCATCAAGCTTTTCATTTATGTCCTTAATTCTTCTAGCAACCCTGTGATCAAATGAAAGCTTTCCAAAACAAGAGATCATGGCCTGATTGCAATATACTGATCTAGGTGGCAGCAAAAGCTTTTGCGAATGAACCATAACAAGATCTATGATGACATCAACATCAAACATTACATTGCTCATGTTCTTCCACCATGCCTCTATCCGTTTATCTTCCATGGCCAGAGCTTCAGCATCCTCCCGAATTGCGCTAAATTGTTCGAGATTATTCTTTAGCCTCTTGATATCCTTCTTCACACTTAATGTCATCACAACCTCATTCTCGATAACCTGACCCAGCTTTGTCAAGAATTTGAACGTGAGGGCATCCAAAATTGTGCCCATATTACCCAAACATATGAAATCTGACTAAGATGCAAGTATGCCTGCTTAATGTTTTGCGGGCCTTGTCATGGTGTGTGAGCACTGAGCACTGCTCTCAGTTGTTCCTCACAAGTTAATCACCAACACGATGCATTTCTCTGCACAAGTCAGTGACAATTCATTTCATCAAAACGAGCTCAAGAGGCTACTAGAGATATTAGTCCCTCCGTCCCATAATATAAGACTTTTGGAAGCAGTTTCAGCTTGCAAAAACGTCTTATCCTGTGGGACGACGGAGGGAGTAATTCTTAGAAGAAAATGCACTGGGAAATTCTATAGTTTTTCCAGAACAAAATATCATCACCATTCCAAAGAAAGGCTAGGTAATTTATTACTTCAGATGTTTCTATCAATAACAAATAAGAGGAAAAAATGTAGCCAAACTAGAGGACACCACCTGGAGCAGCCAAACTAGAGCTTGGAATGACAGGGAACAAAGCAAAACTAAAGGTCGTACCTTTATATTCTATTTGACAGATGAACGAAGGAGCCGAGTAGGAGGTTGCAGAAGAGTCTACGACAGTGGCCGAAGCGCGATGAGGCTGGCAATGAATGGTTATCTCAAGCCAGGACCGTATAAGAAATCATGTGCAACTGCGGCACAGAGGGAGAGAAGAGGCTGTCATACCTCACTGCCACCCTGTTCTCACTGGGAAGTGGAAATCTTGGTGCGTAACTGAGAAGTACCTTGCCTCGGTGGATGCCTGCTCACGCCTCAAGGTTGCTTCATTTACTTGGAAGGTGGGAAAACAAGGCCAGTCAATTTGGATGTCATCAAGACTGACTCAAGACCTCTCCGTTCCTGTCATGGCCACCTAATCAAACACGACTTTCTTGTAATCAAACACGACTTTTTCTTCCCACCTTCCTCGTCGTAAATTATCTATGCTTCTATATAACGAAGAAAAAGAACAACCTGCAGATTTGCCAGTATAAAATACGAACAGTGGAGCCCCTTTTTTCTTGACTCTATCCAGATTTCAGACCTGTAAGTTGAAAGCTCTTTCTACCTACCAGTCTACAAGGAGCAAACATAACGTAGCAATACAGTCACCCATGACTCCCTGGGCATTTCATCAAACAGTTGATATGCATCTACT
The DNA here is from genome assembly GCA_963921465.1 of Triticum timopheevii. Classification (NCBI taxonomy): domain Eukaryota; kingdom Viridiplantae; phylum Streptophyta; class Magnoliopsida; order Poales; family Poaceae; genus Triticum; species Triticum timopheevii. The sequence goes on from OY997266.1 coordinate 58,412,337, forward strand.
GTACTCACTTGTTTAAATGGTGCTAAATCTCCAAGAAGATTTCAGTCAAGGAGTATTCAATCATTTTGGCTACTCTACCTGCGCCTCGGCCAGTCAATAAAAGACGATGGAAACAAACAGTCGAGGCTTACTGCAGCCTGTTGTTGCAGGAGAAGGTGCTTACACAGCTTACTGCTTACGTGTGTTGTGTTTGTGTCGAATATTTTGTACTAGGGTTACGCTTGGACTTGGTGTTGTAGTGTGGGTAGGATACGTGTAGTGTCGGAGTCGGACACGTTGTACCCTTGGCCTCTCATATATGAGGAGGCACCCCACGTTGTAACCCATGACGACTAGATATCGACAGGTTCGCAAGGGGGCGCCGGCTTGTGCCGGCGCCCGGGTGGCCGGTGTTGCGGTATCTCGGGGAGGAGCGCCCGTAGTCATTGCCCCGGGGAGTAGGCGAGTTCGCCGAACCTCGTTAACAAATCTCGGTGTTGTGCCTCGTGTGATTGCTTGGTCCTCGGATGATCGACGGTATGCCTCGGATTTATTCTAACAAGTGGTATCATGAGCAAGGTTACGAAGAGGTTGTTGTGCGTTGATCCAGAGGAAGGCCATTGTTGAGCTCGTTGTGTATACCGCGGTTCGACTTATTCGATGGGATCTCGACGAGATCGGAAAGCATCGCGCGGAGAGGCAGCAGGAGCGGCTGGGACCCGAAGCGCGTGCAGCCGTGCAGCAATGGAAGTCAAGGCTTAGACGCGTGTGAGGCCAGCTCGGCTGGGCGACCCGACCGAGTCGGGCGCGGGCGTGCGGCACAGGGACTCCGAAGCGTGCGAGCGGCTGGAGCGAAATAGCGGTGCAGCGCGTTGCGGGATCAGACCGGATTTGTTTTGAGAACAAAAGGGACCGAGTCCCGAAGGGAATCGTCTCCGAGGCGGACTGCTAGCTGCGCAGCTCGGTAATAAAAGCAGCGGCAGGGCAGGTCCTTGGATAACGGAGACAGAGGCAATAGATACAGATCCAATCAGCGAAGAAAAAATCCATCAGATCGTACAGAGGCTGCGCATCCATCAGGGAGCACTACTAGAGTAGGGCTTAAGGCGAAGCAAGAGCTAGCATCCGGGAACTTGGGCCAAGACAAGAGCAGCTACGTGACGTGAAGACCAGCTAGTTGAATCGCTAGTAGTACGCGGAGGTTTCGTTCGTGTACTCGGGGATCACGGAAAGACTGCTCGGTTATTTTTTGCAGGGTCAGCCGTACAAAGAACCATGGCGCCATCGGGTACCAGGTTTGAGGTGGAGAAGTTCAACGGAACTGGAAGCTTTGGGTTATGGCAGACAAGGGTGAAAGATTTGTTGGCACAACAGGGATGCTTGAAGGCATTGTTGCATGAAGCCAAGCCAGCTAAGATGGAGGCGGATGACTGGGAGGAGTTACAGTTGAAAGCAGCCGGGACTATACGGTTGTGTCTGTCGGACCAGGTTATTTATCATGTGATGGATGAGAATTCGCCGAAGAAGATCTGGTTGAAGCTGGAAAGTCAGTTTATGTCCAAGACTGCGACGACCAAGGTGTATCTGAAGCAAAAGTTGTATGGGATGAGGATGCAGGAGGGGTCAGATCTTGTGGAGTATATGAACGCCTTTAATCAAGTCGTGACGGATCTAGCACGCTTGGGTGCGACGGTTGACGACGAGGATAGGGCAATTCTGCTTCTTTGTTCATTGCCATCATCCTATGACCATTTGATCACTACTTTGACGCACGGCAAGGAGACCGTCAAGAATGAGGATATTACTGCGGCATTGCTATCTTATGATATGAGAAAGAAGAACGCGGTGGAAGTCTCTCATGGTGAAGGTTTGCTAGTCAAGGGTGAGCAGTGGCGGAAGGGATATGAGGCTGGGAAGAACAAGAAAAAGAAAAAGAATATACAGTGTCACAAGTGTAAGCAGTGGGGACATATGAGAAAGGACTGTCCAGAACTCAATGGTGGGGCAAGTGCTAATAAGGCAACTCATGGTGATGACTCAGACAGCAGTAGTGATGTTCTCATAGTATCAGACAGGCGGTCAACCAAAAGTGAAGCGTGGATGTTGGATTCAGCTTGCTCTTTTCATGCGACACCCAACAGGGAGTGGTTCTCTTCGTACAAGTCTGGTGAGTTTGGTTTAGCCTATGTGGGCGATGACACAGGTTATCGTGTTGCTGGAGTAGGTGACATCAAAATCAAGATGTTTGACGGAGTTGAGCGGATGCTTCGGGGAGTCAGGCATGTGCCAGGGCTAAGGAGGAATCTAATTTCGCTTGGTGTTCTTCATGATGATGGTATGGTATTCCGTTGTGATCGGGATAGGAAGACCATGAGAATCATGGAAGATGAGGTGACCGTGATGATTGGAGGGAGGACGGTTTCGCATCTTTACAAGTTGCAAGGGAGCACTATTGCAGGCGGAGTCACGGAGACTGGAGTTGCGGGAGTAGCAGCGGGGTCTCACGGCGGCGGCGGGTCTGGGGCAGACTCGTCGAGTAGCTCTCAGTAAGCTACGAAGAAGACAACACAAGTCCGGAGTACATGGAAGTTTGACGCATGGACAAATTCAAGGTGATGGAGAATATTCGCCAAGGTGGAGTTTGTTGTGTTTGTGTCGAATATTTTGTACTAGGGTTACGCTTGGACTTGGTGTTGTAGTGTGGGTAGGATACGTGTAGTGTCGGAGTCGGACACGTTGTACCCTTGGCCTCTCATATATGAGGAGGCACCCCACGTTGTAACCCATGACGACTAGATAGCGACAGGCTCGCAAGGCGGTGCCGGAGGCTTGTGCCGGCGCCCGGGTGGCCGGTGTTGCGGTATCTCGGGGAGGAGCGCCCGTAGTCATTGCCCCGGGGAGTAGGCGAGTTCGTCGAACCTCGTTAACAAATCTTGGTGTCGTCATTGTCTGTGATTGCTTGTTTTTCGGTGGATCGACTGCGTACCTCGGATTTATTCTAACAACGTGGTTGATTGAAGCAGCACCCGCCGGCGGCAGACGAACGATGCGGAGCTCGCTATTTTTGGCGGCGCCCGCGGCGCTCAAGGTCTCGTAGGCGACGCCGTCCTTGGAGCGGGCGGCGGCTGAGGGGCAGGGCACCGCCGGCAGGCCTGTCGTTCGCCATCTCCCAGCCCTCCCCTTCTCCTGCTGGTGCACGGAGGCGGAGAAGGAGAGGAGGGTGTGGGATCCAACCATGGCTTAGGCGGCGAGCACGGGGAGGAGGGTGTGGAGCCGTCGCTGTGTCAGGACCCCGCCTGAAGAGAAGGATGACCAACTGCACGCTCATGACTGAAGAACTCGACACTGAAGCGAGAGAGGTGACATTTTCCAGTTCAGTTAACGGACGGCGAAGGTGGAAGCGGACGAGCAAGTCAACTGCCCGGATTGAGTTCACTTACTTTTTGCTGTCAATTGTGTTGCCGTAGTGTAAGAAAAAAGATGACATGGAAATGCAATTAAGGTTGTAAGAAAATGCTCTAATTCCCTTTCCACACGACTCATTTTCCTCCCAACCCCACCCGCCGCCGCCGCCTCCCCAAAGGTTCCCTACTCAGCGCAGCCTCGGCCCCCCTCTTCTTCCCTGTCCAGCGGCCTCGTCGACGACAAAAGAAGTGGGGATCCGTCTGTCTTGTTTTGTGTTTCTTAGGTATTTGTTTTCCTGGCAGCATCGGCGAGGTGGTGGCGATGATGGTGTGCTAGAATTAGTTCTCTTCAGTGTCTCCCCACGTCGACGATGTCTGGCCTGACGCTGACGAAGGACCTATGAGAGTTTGTGTCCCAGATCTGTTGTTTTCCTTCAGATCTTGAAAGTTGGTGTGTCTTTTAAGGAGAGCTATTGGCTGACAATTTGTGTAGCGACTTCGACATATTCTTTCATGTCGTTTTGTGGCATGATCCAGTTTCTCCAACCTCTGATCAAGTGGTGATAGATTGCAGGCGATGCTTCAGCGCTTTATAAATCTCGTCTCAAGGGGTGAGTGACTATTATGGTCTTCAAAGAATGGTATGACGAGGGTGTTTGCATGTGTCCATTTTCTTTACTGTAAGTTCGATGTAACTTCCAATCTCTATCGATGGAGTACTATGATTTTCAATGTAATTTTACTTTTTACTGGTCGTTCTATGTCCACTTGTTTATCCATTGTATTGTCTTTTATTTTCCTCAATATTAATCAGATCTAAGATATCTTTTGGATGTCTTTATTAAAATGTCAGTTTTGTTAAAGCACATCTATCTAGATGTGTCATAAGTATTGTACATCTAAATCCTATATCATTAATTTTAGACGGAGATTCATGCAAATATTTTTTTTATCTTTTCTTTCCTAGTTTGACTGAGTCACTTAGATGTGTAATAACTAAAACACATCTAGATGTGCCCTAGACGTACCCTTACAATATATTCTAATACCACATTAGAATACAATATCATACCACGTTAAACGAGAAAACAAATAAAAGTAAATAGTAGCTACAACTTTTACATTGAAATTCAGCTAATAAATAATTGAAATGATAATATGATACCAATATCCTACTATGGATCAGAAGGTGCGATGATAGACGGTTATCATGTATTCATGTATATGATACAACATTAGTTTATGTTACTACCTTGAAAAAGGTCTAAACATTGTTATTTTTTATCTTTTAATAACTTCGCCACAGTTATACACCTATTGGTTTTACATATTCTAAAAGCAAAAATAGCAATTGCAGGAGTTTTTTCACCTAAAAAGTATTTTCTAAATGATAGTGATTACATAGTAAAGACGAGCGGCGAGCCGTGAGGAAAGATAACCGTGGTTACATTGCAATTGCAATAGGTAACAACCATAGCGTCGTAAGCTTGAAGCGGAGGTCATATTTTTTGTTGTAATACACGGAGAGATGGAGCTAGGAATCAATGGAAGGGCTTATCTTCTATACCTAAATATCTAGCCTCTACTAACATATTTCTCTCAACATGCAAGCATGCCACCTCATCATTCAACATGCATAGAAAAAGACCCACCTCAACATGCAACTATGCATATTAAAAATCCACTTCAACATGCAAACATGCATGCATGTAAAATTCCATTATTATGATATTTGCATTTAATTCCTATATACTTTCAGAAACTATTATTTCAATATTGATGTTTCATATAACCAAACCTCATTGAAATCCACTTCAACATGCAAACATGCATGCATGTAAAATTCCATTCTATTATGCTATTTACCTTTAGTCTTATATACTTTCAAAAACTATTATTTCAAATATTGATGTTTCATATAACCAAAACCTCATTGAAGTATTGCAAAATATTCCTGCCACAAAGTGTGGGGCATCATGTAGTTTTGAAGTGTCTTGTATCATTGGAAGTTTTTAATATAAATTCAGAGTCATATTCATAAAAAATGAAGTTTCCAATATAGAGAATTCATGATAGGCGAACTTCGAGAGAAGTCAAAACCACCTAACATGATGTAGTCGCCTAGCACATCGTGTTTGAATTCAGTGTTACTTATTAAGAAATTGCTTATAGGTGAGGTCATGCATGCTCAGGAAGCTGCCAAAGGTGCGGGCCAATACAACTACCCATAACTTACTATTATATGGGCCCAGATTAGCCATGGGTCAAAACACTCGCTCGCCACTCTCAGTTACAACAATAGAGGCAGGCTTTAGTGGTGCCCGACACTCCTCAATTATGTTGGTATTTTGGTTTTCTGTCATTTTATATTTTAGTGTATTATGTCTTTATGATCATGGTATTGTCTGAAAAATGCTTTGAACTTTATAGATTTCATTATTTGCTATGCTTTAGACATTTAATTAATAAATTTATATTTAATTAAATAAAATTCAAATTTGAACTATAAATACATTAAAAAAATGTAATATTGGAAAAAAGATCCTAATAAGCTAGTTAGCATATATTTAGGTCTTATGAAACAAAACTCTGGTACTTTCAGATATGTATATGTGAAAAATCAAATACACATACTCCCTCCGTCCGGAAATACTTGTCTTAGAAATGGTTGAAAATGGATGTATCTATAACTAAAATAAGTCTAGATACAACCATTTGTAGGACAAGTATTTCCGGACGGAGGGAGTACTTAATTATGTAAAATTATTTTTGAATTTACAGAAGAAAAAAATGTTGTCTAAAACCTATGAAACTTGCATATATGACCTAATAAATACATACTCAAGAACTTTACTGGTACGTTTCACCAAAATTTAGGCATTTTTTAATGTAAGTTTAGATTTGATTCATGTCCATTAAATAAATAGAAATGCAGTATGCAGAACAACGTCGCTAAAGGAGCCTCGCCGGGAGTGCGATACGAAAGATACTGCTAGCCTGTTTTGTAGTAGTGGTTTACTTGTTTCTATGAAACATTAGAGTGCACATCTTCTTTATAATTAATATATAGCTCATTTTCTTTTCAGTATGAGCCAAATTTCCAATATTTAGTATTGTGTAAACACGAAGATCATCATGACATGCGTGAAACTGAGACAAACATCCCTAGAAAAGAGGTTTTCTCTGATACAAAAGTGTTTTTTATAGAAATATTGAAGAGTATTATTTTTCTTATGTTAGTCATTTGATTTATATGACTGAATCATGTCGGAATTTTTACCAAGGGGTTATTTAGACTATATTTCAAAATAGAACCTCTATCACAGGAACCTCTTGGAAGAATTTTTAAAATGTAGCGTAAACGAATCTTGAGGGAAAAAAATTCTAGAAGGTTCAATCCAAAAAACAGACAAACAATGTAAATTTTGTTTTTCTTTAGAATTCAAATCCACTAAAATTCATACAACTTCTTTTTGGATCGAGGAGGTCTAAGTAGCTAAAAAATCAAAATAATACCAGTAGTATTTTGGATCATGATAAATTTTCACTCCAAAGATAATAACCACAACTCCCAAACATAATTCAGATGGGTGCCTGCCCAAAAACAAGCATTAAAAGGTGCAGCTCCATGCTTAAGCAAACAGGTTAAGCAGACATCTATCCAACTTTCCATGACATTTTATACTCACGTTCCTCAAAGTAACAGTACAAAAAACATGCGAGAACCAACCATAGTTACACCATTATTATTACTCAACCATTCGAGAAACCAATGAACCAAAAGAATTAAAAAAACAATGAAATTGTCCTTCAGAGCACAACTTGCTATAGTAACAACAATGCAGCAATGACAGTTGGCTATAATCTGCTTCAAGTTTCTCATGCCGTTTTTGCTGTCAACCACACCAAAAGGAAAAAGGTAGAAAAGGCAGCAACATTACACTCCAGAATTTGACAAACTGATACCTCCCATTGCCCTGCTCCGATCAAAGAGCTCCATTGCGCTTCAACAAAATCTTCGAGTATTTCAAGCTAACCATCACGTCTTCATTACGCCCCGCTCTTGTACCGTAAGCCTGTGAGAAGAGCAACATGTTGAAGGTCACGTTGGTTGGTATTAATGAAATGAATTTCAGAACAATAAAGCAGTAGAAACAGAGCAAGTTTTTCTTAGCTATTTCACTGACCTGTCTAGTTATAGAGAGTTTCATCTGGGAAGATATTACGCCCATCTGCTGCAACATGGACTAGGATGCCTTGTTCTTCTTCTGCGAGACAATTCCTGAACTCTTGGGCGTGTTGGCAGTCAATCATGTACACCCTATTCAGTGCGTACAGGTTCTCTGACTGATCCAGCATTGGGCAGTCCTGTGCAAACAGGTCCTGCAGCTTACAAAGGTTAGAAATCCTCCTTAAACATGTGTTGTTCTTCACCTTGAGCCACACAACTGCAGGAAGGTCGACAACTTCTTGAAGCTTGTGAGCACCTTCAATGTGGATTCTCTTCAAATTAACAATCATGTACATGTCTTGAGGCAGAGCTCTTAGTTTGGGGCAATCAAGAAGCAGCAGACGCTTAAGGCAAGGCATCAAAGAGAGCTGTTGAGAGTTGTCCTCCATGTCATCGCACATATTTCTTATGTTCAGTGACCATTTTTCCAAATTACCCATGCTAACGAGGCGAAGCAGTTCAAGTTTTGGGAAGAAAGCCGCTGCACTTCTGACACCTTTCCTCAGGAGTTCTGTGCCAATAGTTACAACTTCATCTGCACCTTTAATGTGAAGAACTAGCAATTCTGGCATCTGACCTGCTGGTGGAAGCACTGAACATGATATACACTCATTCAGGTGCATGTGACACAAACTTGGCATATTAAGCTCTGGTTCCGAACATAGCCATTCTGGGAACCTTATGCCCGGGAACCCATCAATATAAATATATACTAGGCTTGGTGAAGGAATAAGCATATCAAAGACTTGCTGAATTCTATCAACCACACCAGTCTGGTAACGGGTTCTCTCTCCGGTACTGCCCATTGTGCAACCCAGTCTCAGTTCCCTGAGATTATGACTGTTCTTCAGTACAAGTTCACCCACTGGTGCTGCTTTCTCTAGCTGCTGGACCCACAGACGTTGGATATTGGGGAGGTGTCGCAATTCGTCCAATCTGAATCCAGTCCCACTCTCGAAAACTCCTTTTAGGCTATAGAGCTGCTGAAACTTTGCAATTCCTTTTGGAACATGATCAATTGCAGTCCAGTCTAGCTGCAAAAAACTTATGTTGGACAGCCTCATGAGACCAGCTGGCAGGCTATCCAATTGACGGCAACCAAGCAAAGAAAGGTATTCAAGGCTGATGAGCCTTCCCGTGGACTCCGGAAGTTTGTTAATCTCCGTATAGCTCAGATCTAGCAACCTCAACAACACCAAGTTTCCCACTGAGTCTGGTATGTCCTTGATGCTTGTCCCTCTGAGAACCAAGACACGGATATGCTCAAGCTTTCTGAAAATATCCTTGCGAATTGACTTGAAGTTCTTGTTATTAAAAAGTAGGAGGCTTCTCAAGCACTTGTGCTCTTCTAGAGGGGGGATTTCTTCTATAGCATGGCTGATACCTAAGCGGCGCAGATTCGACATGGAATTGTTACTTTCCGCATTCATGAACAGGGAGTGATCCTTTGTCAGATATTGCCCAAGTGACCTCAATAAATCATGCATCGTTGACTCACCTTTAGCTACAAACATAGGTATTGGTTGCAGAAGATTCCTCCTAATTAGTTCAAGGTAATACTCTTCAGCAATTTCATGTATTGAGTAGTCATGCTCTTTCCTCACAAAACCTTCGGCAACCCACCAGTAAGCAACATCATCACGACCTATTGCAAAATTAGGAGGCAACAAAGCACACCAGAGAAAGCACTGCTTGAGTTGAGGGGGTAAGTTGCTGTAACTTAAATACAGGGGACCTCCAAGTTCTTTGGGGAGTCCATGGATGGACCATTTACTATCTCGGATGCTCTTCCATTCGGCAACTGTTCTTCTGGTGGATAGGACACCAGCAACAACCTTGATGGCAAGAGGAAGACCATCACATTTCTTTACAATGTCATAACCAACATTCTTGAATTCACATATTTGCTCGGATGATTGAAAGGACTTCTTTATAAGCAATTCTAAGCCATCACTGTAATTCATTTTGTTTACTCGGTGGATATATGTTGCATACATTTCTGACAAAACATACAGGTCTCTTGTGGTCACAAGGATCTGGAAGTTCGAAGCTCTCATGAAAGGTGCTAGAAGAAGATCAATCCAGACATCAGACTTCCACACATCATTCAGCACAAGAAAAACACTCTTTCCTATGATAGTGTCCACTAAAAGTGGTAGAAGCTCGGTCTTGGTCTCTAGCTGATCACACTTTTCTCCAGCCATTCGTATTGCCTGCTTTATCAACCCGGTCTCTGTGTAGCTCTGCGAAATGCACAGCCATATATGAACTTGGAATTTCTCTCTTATCATCTGATGATTATATATCTTCTGAGCTAGCGTTGTCTTACCAATGCCTCCCATTCCTTGAATCCCCAGAACACTTGTATTATTCTCATGGCAGCCACTGACAATTATTTGTACCATGTCATCAACCGATTGCTTGATCTCTCTTCCAACAACCTCTAGTTCATCTATAGGAGATGTCTGATTTCTGTCCACACTTGTTACCTGGAACTGTTGATGAAGGGATCTATCCAAGCTGAACATCTCTGTGTTCATTTTAATCTCATCAAGCTTTTCATTTATGTCCTTAATTCTTCTAGCCACCTTGTTATCAAATAAAATCTTTTCAAAACAAGAGACCATAGGCTGATTGAAACAGAGCGATCTTGCTGGCAGCAAAAATTTCTGTGAATGAACCATAACAAGGTCTATGATGACATCAACATCAAACATAACATCACTCATGTTCTTCCACCACGCCTCTATGCGTCTATCTTCCATGGCCAGAGCTTCCGCATCCTCGCGAACTGCGCTGAAGTGTTCCAGATTTTTCTTCAGCCTTTTGATGTCCTTTTTCACGCTTAGTGTCATCACAACCTCATCTTCAATAAGCCGACCCAGCCTTGTCAAAAATTTCGAAGTGAGAGCATCCAAAACTGTGCCCATGGTGCCCAAACCAGTGGTTTCTGACTTTGATGCAAGTGTGCCTGCTTTGATGTTTTGCGGGCCTTGTGCTGTGTAAGTTCTACCCTCCTCCATTCATCACAGGATTATTGTCCAAACAATGCCTCTTCTCTGCATAAGTCAGTGATAATTTATGTCAGCACAACAAGCTCAAGAACCCCCCCCCCCCCCCCCCCCAGTGAAGACATAAATTCGTACAAGAAAAACAATGGGCAATACTCTAGTTCTTTTTGTAGAATAAATAAGGCTCGTCACATTTCAAAAAATATCCTTTATAATCAACAAAGTGAAACTTGTGTGGCAGATTTTCTAAATCAATAACGAATAAGATATAAAATTTTGAAAAATCAGGATCTTGAAAGAAGCAACACAGAAGTTTGCAGTGACAGAAAATGAAGGTAAACTTAAGATTGTACCTTTCTCCTCTATTGACATATGAACAAAGGAGCACAGCACATGACGGCAGCACTTCCTAGGATTTTGTGGTTGAAGCCACGATCAGTTGTGGTCTTGTGGAGACATCTGGATAAATAAATGATGAATAGTTGCCCCAAGCCAGGACCATAAAAGAGGCCATATGTACAATTCAAGCACGGGGGATAAAAGAAGCAGTCATACCACAGTATAGAGGAGCAGCTTTGACCCTGCTCCAGAAGGAGAATCCCCTGCCTAGCTGAGATCTTGCTTGGCTGCACACACTAGCTTCTTGGATGCTTGCTCACACCTCATGGCTGCTTCATTTATATGGAAGGTGGGAAGACCAGCCAGTCAGTCTCTTGTCAAGCTTGTCTTAGGACCGATCCGTCCCTGTCATAGCCACAACCAAACACATCTTTGTTTCATTTTCCATCCCACCAGCCCACTTGCAAGGTGAAGACCTTTTCAGTATCTATCCTTTTCTTGATTTTATTGAGATTCCATATCTGCAAGTTTGAAGCTCTTTCTCTGAACCATACGCCAGAGACTTCAACCAGGAGCAAATATGCTGCAAAAAATTCACACATGTTTACTTGGACATTTCAGCAAACAATTCATAAGCAAAGCCATAGAAAGCATGGAACCCAGATATAGTACTGCACTTTTAATGAAAGAAGGTCATACCTTTCGATTGTAACAAGATGTGAGAAGGAGCAGAGGAAAAAGCGGCAGCACAGTGGTGGTCTCTTGCTGGGATGAACAACCAAAGGATTTCTTGCAAGGCAGGAGCCCAGGACGATGTAGCATATGAAATTCAGGGTAAGAAAGAAGATCCGGCCTCGGTGTAGACAAGCGGCGCCGGTGGCCCTGCTCCAGCTGGGAAATGGTAGAGGGGGATCTCTTGCTTATGTGAGATCAAACAGCTCTTGTTGGATGGTCGCTCATCAGAACGTCAAATGCAGAATCGGTCACCTAATCAATTTCTTACAATATTTGCATCGGATTCGTTTAATATGAAATTAGCCAGGAAAGGACAATCATTGCTGCACTTGAAGTCACTCAGTCCGTTTATTTTATTGATCCATAATATAGTATGGTTGTCCTCATCTACTTGCACTGGCAAGGCCTCAGTTTAGGTGTAGAATCATTATATAGCAAGTGCCAACTTGGGTTGTCACCTGCAAGGTTCCAAGATTTTGATTAGGATAACGACTTCTTAACGCAGCAAACACGTAGCGGCGAGTGAGATTAGGAAACACACCTGAGCATTTCGTCGAACAGCTCGCATGCATCCACCGAGTTGTTGTCTCAAGCAAATATTCAACGGAATGCTGGCAAGCCTGGCATCCAACCATTTCCATTCCTGCTCTCCCTGTGTCTCATGAGTCACCGAAGCAATCAGGGAGGCAACCAAAGTTAGTCATAGGAAAACGATGGAAGTAATATGCTGGAAGGGGCTTATACAGTCAGCAACCACCGGGGCGGTGGGCAAGCAAGCCGGCGAGACCGGTCAAGGTTTGGAAATTGCGATGTGCGATCAGATCATATAGCAAGTGCCAACTTGGCTTGGCTTCCTACGATACGAAGCTGCAAGATTTTGATTAGCACAGCGAATTTCGTTTAAACCAAGAAACAGAGGAGCAGCTAGCTAGTGAGATTAGGAAGCGCAAGTGAGCATTTCGTCGAACAGCTCGTGTGCATCCGCTCATTTGTTGTCCCAAACATTTGTATTCAGTGGAATGCTAGAAGGGGCTTATACATACAGTGTTAAAGCGGCAACCACCGGGCGGTGGGCAAGCCGGCCGGCGACACCGACCAAGGAGGGGGTTCCGAATCCACCTCCGCAGCCGGTTAAACTCCCACCATCACATGGCGGTTTGTCCTTCTCCCACGAACCGGACGCAGAACGAACGAGCAGAGCAGAGCAGCTGGCCCGGAACAATAAGCCAGGGCAGGCAGCCAGCAAGTCTGAGGCAGCGACCTGCTCGTACTAGATCGGGGTGACGCGGCACGAGCAGATGGGAGGCGGCGATAGCAGTTTGGAGCCGGCCAGCCGGGGACCGGGGATGCCGACGCCGAGAACCCAGCCACCACGGCGAGGTTTAACCCTGCCAAAAAAATTGCGTTGATTAAAACTTGACTAATAACCCTGCACCGCAATATATTATACTCTCTCCGTCCGAAAATACTTGTCATCAAAAATCAAAATGGATAAAAATAGATGTATCTAGTACTTTATTGGAGAAACAATAAAACTTCTGCCACATAAAACGCTTGTGACATGAAACGCTACCGCTATACAAAGTTCTCGTGGATGGCTATATTGGCATATCATTCGTTGGTGAATCAAAATCTTCTTATTATTTTGGCTTAAACAACCGGGTTTCTTACGGTTGACTTTTGTTTCTTGCTCAAGGAGGATCAAAGTTTAAGCTTAGAGAGGTTGATGAGTGATATTTTTGCACTCATCCCACTGTTGTTTAAACCAGATAATTCTGGAATATTTGTGAGGATTACTTCGATATTACCACTATTGATTAATGAATATAAGAAATTGTAAAATCCTTTGTTTAATATGTTTATGTAAAAAAAGACAAGTATTTTTGTTTTCGGGCAGTAATAGGAGCAAGACCACCTCTCGCGTCGCCCCCATCGCGTGCGAAACAGGAGGTCTCAGCCGCCGCCTAGTCCTCCCCCAGCGCTCACCTCCCCCTCCGCCGCTGTCGGTGGTCAGCGCAGGGCAAAGCCCATGCATGCGATGGCGGCGGTGGAGGGCCTCTCCCCCTCCCCCGGATCCACGGACGGAGTGGGCGTCCAGATCCCCCACTTCATCGCGTTGTGACCACATCGTAACGGGTGCAGAAAAGAAAGGAACTTCATGCAGTCCAAAACATATCTCAAAGGGTCGTCATCCGGCCGTATTCAGTTCCTCCACACTACTACAACAACAAACTCATCATCCTACGGGCGCAAGCAATCACCAATGCATCGGCTGAAAAGAAAAGGCACAAATATTTTACCTCTTCGACATTTCATCGACCACTTGGCGGCCACAAACCTCAGCGACGGTTGCAGTGGCCGAACACACCGGATAGGGGGGGGGGGGGGGGGGAGGGGAGGGGAGGGGAGGGAGGGGTAGGGCTGGCCAGGGACGGGGTACAAGCAGCCGGACGAGGACGAGGTGCCGGACTCGCCTTCTTCTTTGCCTCCGCCCTAGTGAGCACCTTCATGACCACCATCGGCTTCATCTCCCGCTTGCCACCGACCGGATCAAGGTGAGTGTGCCCTGTCTTCGCCGGGGCCGCTGTGGCCTGCCCTTGCTTCGGCCTTGGTTGACAACGTGGCGGCCTGAAGCAAGTTTTTGCTACCCAACCTCTTCCTTCGTGCGAGCGGCGGCATCGTGCTAGCGGTGGTGTCCCCGGCGGAAGGTTGTGGAAGGGTCTTGAGGTTACATTCCAGAAGGAATCGGGGGCAGCGGTGGCGAGAATGGGCGGCGGCGAGAAGTGGTGGTCGGTCGAGTGGGAGGGGAGGCTCGAATTTTATTTTATTTTTTTACTCTGGGAGCCGTCGCTTGAGTATATTTGAGAGAGTTGGGCTGCTTTTTGTGGTATTTACTCCTCCAACGGTTTGAGAGGCCGGCTAGGTGCGGTTAACTCCTCGAAGGTTTTTAAGGGACCAGTTAGAGATTCTCTTCATGAACGTTTTTTTAATGAGGGTTTTCGTTGTTCCAACAGCACAAATAGGTATTTTTTATACAAAGGATTTTTATAGAAATATTTGAAGGATTGGACCTTTTTGGATTATTTTTTGTTAGTTGTTTAATTTGTATGATTATGTCATGCAGGAAATTTTCCTAAGTTTATTTTAGACTATATTTCATAGGAAAACTTTGAATCTCTTGAAAATAACACTTTTGAAATGTAGTGCAAATAAATCTGGAGACTTTTTTTCCAAGGTTCATTCCAACAGATCAAACAACCAAAATAATTTATTTTCTTCTTAGAATCCTATAAGATCTTTTCAATCAAAGAGGTCTAAGTAGCTACAAAGCCAAAAATACTATTATTACTAGTAGTTTAGATCGCCTTAATTTTTCACTCCCAAGATAAGAACCACAACTCCAAACATATTCCAGATGAGTGCCTGCCTAATTTCATGCACATATTGACAAGCATAACAAAGGTGTAGCTCCATGCTTAAGCAGTTAAGCTAAGCAGACATCTGTTTAACTTTCCCTGATACCATATAGTCACGTTCCTCAAAGTGATAGCACAAAAGCCATTTGAAAATCAACCATAGGTACGCCATTATCATTATTCAATCAATCCAAAAACTAATGAGCTTCTGACGCCGTTTTCGTAGGCAGCCCAGGTGAAACACTCACCTGAACTCCACAAGAACACGCTAAAAGAACAAATGTTACAGAGAAAAGGCAACAACACTGCACTCCAGCATTCGACAAACAGAGACCTCCCATTGCCTGTCTCCGATCAAAGAGCTCCTTGCACTTCAAGGCTTCACAAAATTTTGAGTATTTACAACTAACCATCATGTCTTCAATACGAACCGATCTTGTAAGCCTGTAAGAAGGAAAATAATAAAAATAATTTCAAGTGAGTGTCCACAGTTTCGGAACCAAAAAGTTAGAACAACAAAGTAGTAGAACTAGAGCAAGTTTTTCTTAGCTATTTCACTCACCTATCTAATTATAGAGAGATTCATCCGGAAAGATATTATGTCCATCTGCTGCAACATGGACTAGGATGCCTTGCTCTTCTTCCGCGAGACAATTCCTGAACTCTTGGACATGTGGGCAGTCAATCATGTACACCCTATTCAGCGAGCACAGGTTCTCTGCCTGATCCAGCATTGGGCAGTCCTGTACAAACAGGTGCTGCAACTTACAGAGGTTAGAAATCCTCCTCAAACATGCGTTGTTCTTCACCTTGAGCCACAGAACGGCAGGAAGATTGAGAACTTCTTGAAGCTTGTGAGCACCTTCAATGTGGATTCTCGTCAAATTAACAATCATGGACATGTCTTGAGGCAGAGCTCTCAGTTTGGGGCAATCAAGAAGCAGCAGACGCTTAAGGCAAGGCATCAGAGAGAGCTGTTGAGAGTTGTCCTCCATGTCATCACACATATTTCTGTTCAGTGACCATTTTTCCAAATTGCACATGCCAATGATGTGAAGCAGTTCGAGTTTTGGGAAAAAAGCTGCTGCACTTCTCACACCTTTCCCCAGGAGTTCTGTGCCAATAGTCACAACTTCATCTGCACCTTTAATCTGAAGAACTAGCAATTCTGGCATCTGACCTGCTGGTGGAAGCTCTGAACATGATACGCACTCATTGAGGTGCATATGACACAAACTTGGCATATTAACCTCCGGTTCTGAGAGTAGCCATTCTGGGAACCTTATACCCAGGAACCCTTCCAGAAAAATATATACAAGGCTTGGTGATGGAATAAGCATCTCATAAACTTGTTGAATTCTCACAACCTCATCAGTCTGGTAACGAGTTCTCTCTTGTGTACTGGCCACTGTGCAGCGCAGTCCCAGTTCTCTAAGATTATGACTGTTCTTCAGTACAAGTTCAGTCCCTGGTACCGCTGTCTCTAGCTTCTCGACCCACAGACGTTGGATATTGGGGAGGCGTCTCAGTTCATCTAATCTGAATCCAGTACCACTCTCGAAAACTCCTCTTAGGTTGTAGAGCTGCTGAAACTTTGCAATCCCTTTTGGAACATGATCAACTGCAGTCTGTTCTAATTGCAAAAAACTTATGTTGGACAGTCTCATGAGACCAGCTGGCAGGCTATCCAGATGATGGCAACCAAGCAAAGAGAGATATTCAAGGCTGATGAGGCTACCTGTGGACTCTGGAAGTTTGTTAATCTCAGTATAGCTCAGATCTAGCAACCTCAATAGCACCAAGTTCCCCAATGACTCTGGTATGTTTTGGATGCTTGTTCCGCTGAGAACTAAAATACGGATATGCTCGAGCTTTCTGAAAATTTCCTTGTGAATCAACTTGAAGTTCTTGTTATTAAAAAGTAGGAGACTCCTCAAACACTTATGCTCTTCTAGAGCCGGTATTTTTTCTACAGCATGGCTGATGCCTATGCGGCGCAGATTCGACATGGCATTGTTATTTTCCGCATTCATGAATAGGGAGTGATCCTTTGTCAGATATTGTCCAAGTGACCTCAATAGGTCATGCATTGTTGACACAGCCTTATCTACATACTTTGGTATTGGTTGAATAAGATTCCTCCGAACTAGCTCAAGATAATACTCTTCAGCAATTTCATGTACTGAGAACTCATGCTCTTTCCTCACAAAACCTTCGGCAACCCACCAGTAAGCTACAGCATCACGGTGGATTCCAAAATTAGGAGGCAACAAAGCACACCAGAGAAAGCACTGCTTGAGTTGAGGGGGCAAATTGTTGTAACTTAAATACAGTGGGCCTCCAAGTTCTTTGGGGAGTCCATGAATGGACCATTTGCTATCTCGGATGCTCTTCCATTCGGCAACTGTTTTTTTGGTAGATAGAACACCTGCAACGACCTTTATGGCAAGAGGAAGGCCATCACATTTCTTTACAATTTCATACCCCATATTCTTGAATTCACTTATTTGCTCGGACGACTGAAAGGACTTCTTCATAAGCAGTTCTAAGCCATCATCGTAATTCATTTTGTTTACTCGGTGGGTATATATTGCATGCATTTCTGACAAAACATCCAGGTCTCTTGTGGTGACAAGGACATGGAAATTAAAGGCTCTCATGAAAGGCGATAGAAGAAGATCAATCCAGACATCAGATTTCCACACATCATCCAGGACAAGAAAAACACTCTTTCCTTTGATAGTGTCCACTAAAAGTGGAAGAAGCTCGGTCTTGGTCTCTAGTTGATCACACTTTTCTCCAGCCATTCGTATTGCCTGCTTTATCAACCCGGTCTCTGTGTAGCTCTGCGAAACGCACAACCATATATGAACTTGGAATTTCTCTCTTATCATCTGCTCATTATATATCTTCTGGGCTAACGTTGTCTTACCAATGCCTCCCATTCCTTGAATCCCCAGAACACTTCTACTATTCTCATGGCAGCCACTGACAATCATTTGTACTATGTTACCAACAGATTGTTTGATCTCTCTTCCAACAACCTCTAGTTCATCTATAGGGGATGTCTGATTTCTATCCACGGTTGTTACCTGGAACTTTTGACGAATGGTTCTATCCAAGCTGAACATCTGTGTGTTCGTTTTAATCTCATCAAGCTTTTCATTTATGTCCTTAATTCTTCTAGCCACCTTATGATCAAATGAAAGCTTTCCAAAACAAGAAACCATAGACGGATTGCAACATACCGATCTAGGTGGTAGCAGAAGCTTCTGTGAATGAACCATAACAAGATCTATGATGACATCAACATCAAACATAACATCAGTCATGCTCTTCCACCATGCCTCTATCCGTCTATCTTCCATGGCCAGAGCTTCCGTGTCCTCACGAACAGCGCTGAAGTATTCCAGATTTTTCTTCAGCCTCTTGATATCCTTTTTCACGCTTAGTGTCATCACAACCTCATCTTCGATAAGCTGACCCAGCTTTGTCAAAAATTTCGAAGTGAGAGCATCCAAAATTGTGCCCATAGTGGCCAAACCAATGGACTCTGACTTCGATGCAAGTGCGCCTGCCTTGATGTTTTGTGGGCCTTGTGCTGTGCAAATTGTCTACACAATGCTCTTGTCTGCATACGTGAATGATAATTTATTTTTATTTCATTACAACAAGCTCAAGAACCTTCGAGACTTAAATTCCTACAAGAAAAACTGTGGGATACTCTTTACTTTTTTTATGAATAAAATACCCTGGTCACATTACAAACAAATCCTGTGTAATCTACAAAGTGAAACTTATGTTTCCAGACCACTAATAAATAAGATATCAAATTTGAAAAAGTCAGGATCTTAGAGCAGCAACACATGAGCTTGCAGTGACAAAGAATGACACGAAACTAAAGGCTGTACCTTTCTACTCTTTGATAATGAAAGGAGTCAAGGACGTGGCGGCAGCACTGTCTAGGATTTAGTGGTTGAAGCCATGATCAGTGAATACTGAGACATCTGCATCAATAACTGATGAATGGTTACCCAATGCCAGGATCATATAACTATAAGAGGCCATATGTGCAATTCAAGCACCGGGGATAGAAGAAGCAGCCATACCACTGTATAGACGAGCGGCTTTGACCATACTCCTGTGCTCCAGAAGGAAAATCTCCTGCCTAGGTGAGATTTAGCTTGGCCACACAAACTAGCCTGTTGGATGCTTGCTCACACCTCATGGTTACTTCATTACATGGAAGGTAGGAAGACCAGCTGATTGGTTTCTTGTCAAACTTGCCATAGGACCTATCCGTCCCTGTCACAGCCACACAATCAGGCACACCTTTCTTGTCATCAAACACGTCCTTGTTCGCATTTTTCTTCCCACCTTCCTCATTGTAAATTCCCACTAATGATGAAATAAAAAATGGACAAGTGTTGTTGCAGAATTACAAAGGTGAAGGCCCTTTCAGTAATTATCCTTTTCCATACATCCACTTGCTAGTAAAATATATGAACAATGATGCCCCTTTTCTTGATTCTAGTCAGATTCCAGACATGCAAGTTCGAAGCACTTTCTTCTTACGACAACCAGCTACAGGACCACATGCCATAGACTTTAACTAGGAGCAAATATATTGTAAAAAGTGCAGAGATGATTATTTGGGCATTTCATCAAACAATTTTTATTTTGACTATATTTCATCAAACAATTCATAAGCAAAACTAAAGAGCATGGAACCAAGATATGATACTCAATTTTAAAGGAATAACGCCATAAAAAAAAAGGGCAACCTGGTGCATGTAGCTCCCGCTTGCGCAGGGTCCAGGGAAGGGTCCGACCACTTTGGGTCTATAGTATGCAGCCTTTCCCTACATTTCTGTAAGAGGCTGTTTCCAGGACTTGAACCCATGACCTCATGGTCACAAGGCAGCAGCTTTACCACTGCGCCAAGGCTCCCCTTCGATTTTAACGCCAGATGCGAGAAGGAGTAGGGACAAAGGCGGCGGTCTAGTGGTGGTCTCTTGCTGGGATAAACAACGAAAGGATTCTCCGCAAGCCAGGAGCCCAAAATGTAGCATATGCAATTCAGGCTCGCGAGAAAGAAAAAACTGGCTGACAAGAAAGGAATTGGTCACCATGCCTCGGTGTAGACGAGCAGCGGCGAGCCTGCTCCTGCTGGGAGGTGGTAGAAGAGGAATCTCTTGTTGGATGGTTGCTCATAGAGTCACAAGCTAAGCCACTCCTTCTGCCTACACAGTCAATTCGTCAACCCAGCAGCGGGAAGAAGAGAACCTACCAACCAATCCCCCAAAGTCAAATGCAGAATGGCTACCTAATCAATTTCTTGTAATATTTGCATCAGATTCGATTAACATGAAATTATCCAGAAAAGGACAATCATTGATGCACTTGAAGTCTTTCAGTACGTTTATCTTAATCAGCCAATAACATTTCAGCCATAGTATAGTATGGTTGTCCACTTGTCCTCATCTACCTTGCACCGGCAAGACCTCGGTTCGGTGCAGAATCATTACATAGCAAGTGCCAACTTGGCTTGTCTCCTGCGAAGTTGCAAGATTTTGATTAGGATAGCGGATTTTTTAACCCAGAAACAGAGGAGAGGCTAGGAAGCGCACATGAGCATTTCGTCGAACAGCTCGTATGCACCCACTGATTTTCAAACAAACGCTCAATGGAACGCCTGCCATTTTCGTTAATGCTCTCTCCTTGTGCCTCAAGGCTGACGAGTCACCGAAGCAATCAGGGAGGCGGTCTAAGTTAGTCAACACAAAATGATGGGAGTGGATACTAGAACGGGGCTTACAGTCAGGAACCACCGGGCGGTGGGCAAACCACTGCCAGCCGGCGACAACGATCAGGGAGGGAGGTCGCGATTTGCAAATCCGCGTCCGCCGCCGCTTAACTCCCACAATCATATGCCAGTTGGTCCTTCTCCCGGACGCCGAATGAACGAGCAGAGCAGCTGGCCCGGAACAATGAGCCAGCTAGTCGAGGCAGCGAGCTACTCGTACTCGATCGGATTGATGCGGCACCGGGAGATGGGCGGCGGCGAGAGCAGTTTGGGGCGCGCGGGGGGGGGGGGGGGGGGGGGGGGGGGGGGGCGGAGACGCCGACGCCGAGAATCCACCGCTGCGGCGTTGGTCGGCGGCGTTGGTCGTCCTGCAACTCTGATTGCAAACACGAGCCATGTTCTACAGTATCTGCCTCTAATGATGTCGGGGTGACCTCTGTTTGGACAACGATATACCACATAACTACAATAATCTATATCTATATCTATATTTATATACCTACTATTAAAGGGAATAGGTATTCTTGGTTTGGTTTAATCCTTTTCGTTTTCTGGGCCAGGTACTTGTACATTGATGGGTCTTTTATGGGCTTTCGTAGAGACCGCAAAAAATAGTTAGAAGCCGCTCAGTTTATGGGCTGAAGTGCTCGGGCTGCAGAGATGTGGGGCGGGGCCGAAGGGTGGGCGCTGGATGGGACTTGGTGCAGGTCTCCGGCGAGATGAGGATGGCGTGGAGGGGGTCTGGACGCTGGCGAGTCCTTGGAGGAGCTTAGCCTCCTATTATGAAGGACACGAACAAATCAACGAGAAGAGAGGAGAGAGAGCACATCTGAAGATATAGAAAAAAGGGTCCGAGGTAAACATACAGAACAAAAAAAATCAGAGTTAGTACGTCCACGGGCGGAGACGGCCGAGCATGAGCATATGGCCATGGCCGCCCATCGGTTGGCTAGAGCGGCGGCAAACCCGAGCGGTCTGTAGAGGTCGCCATGGCCGCCGCCGTGGGACTCCCGGTGGCGCGCGGGTGGCCACTGGCGGTGTTGGAGCAGGGAGCGGGGGATCCATCACGCGGGTGTGTAGCCCGCCATGGCCACTGGTGGTGGTGGAGCACGGGGCTGGGGGATCCTGGCGGCGTGGTGAGCCGAGCGGCCGGAGCCCGCTCGCCTACAGAGGTCGTCTTGTCCGCCGACGTGGAATTCCGGGTGGTGGAGCAGGGGAACGGGGGATCCAGCGCGCGCGTGTAGCCCGCCATGGTCACTTGCGGTGGTTGGAGCAGGGGAGCGGGGGACCCCGGTGGCGAGGGGAATAACGAAGGCGGTGGGGCAGACAGGCGGAAGTGGCGGTGTGCCTAACACCGGCCCCGGCGTCCTCTCCTGGCCCAGGGCGAACACAACCCCAGGACAACGCACTCAAGCAGTGGAGGAGCGCATCATCGACGCAGCACGGGCGACTGTTGTGGGGACTGGGGAGCACGGCCAGGCGACGGTAGTATGGGGAACTGGGGAGGCCAAGCCGTTCATGGGCGTTGTTGGGTGCTAGGTGGGTGGTGAGGGAGGGGGGGGGGCAACGACGGCGGCCTCGAGC
The DNA here is from genome assembly GCA_963921465.1 of Triticum timopheevii. Lineage (NCBI taxonomy): Eukaryota > Viridiplantae > Streptophyta > Magnoliopsida > Poales > Poaceae > Triticum > Triticum timopheevii. The sequence goes on from OY997266.1 coordinate 58,434,842, forward strand.
AGGCCGGCCCGCCATGGCTGTGCAACGAGGGATCCGCCGGCATGCAAGGGTGGGGGATGCACAAAGGGGAGGATCCGGCGGTGGTCGCCACATCGGGGCTACGCCAAGCTGTGCGTGGGCGCGCTGGACAGAGAAGAGGAGGAGGAGCAGCGCTTGGTGGTGTGACTGTGCGACTCGGTGGGGATTTACTGCCTACTAGACCATGATGATGCGCGTTGCTGCGCCCGCCCTTGTTACTTTAGAATGATAAAATATCATGTAAAAATTTGAAAATGTAAAATATATGAATTAAATTTACATGACCTAACACACATATTTCATATGACATAGTAATGATGTCACCAGGAATAGAATTAGCTAGGTGACTGCTCAGGTTTTTAAAATAAATAGTGCATATGAAAGATGTCTAGGACGAAACAAATACAAGAATAGCTTTTTTTAGTAACAAAATATACAAGAATAGTTGGGTGGCGCTGACACACACCGCTACGCACGTCTGCGTTTTACACTTGGTTCGCCGAAACCAGTTCACAGGCCAGTAAACAATCGAGGCCCAATCAACCACATGTGGCGTAGATGGTTCTGCGGAGCAGCAGCCCAAACAAATGTGCAGGCGACGTGATTGCGATCCTACGGCTAGCAATACCAAAGCGCTGTGGAGCCTCGTAGGTCTCTTAGTTTTACTGTTTTGTAATTGCTTTTTATTTAAATCAATCGTTGTTGCTGGAAGCTGCGCTGGATGCACCGAATTACGTTAGATTTATGTGCGATTGTTTTTGGCGTTCCAACAAATGGTTATCTGCTAGGTGTCACCTCCTCACATTAGCCCATTGTGATTATTTGACTCTATCGCCTTACACTCTCATAGTAATATTTTCAACTTAGTAGGCCATGTGCTAATATTCATGTGACTGTGATTATTTGTAATATTTATGTCCGGTCTTCGGGTCAAGTTCAAATAGTGCAAAAGAAAAGAAACGGAATATATTCTTGCAAACCAAGCAACCAACATATTCTAAAAAAAATTTAAATAGTAAAAGCATGTTTGTTTTCGAATATTGACAAAAAATGTATATAGATAACCCCACTTCAATGCACCAGTATTCCATCCAAACTAAATTCATTTGCATTGAAAATCTTTTGAAATTATAAGAAAATACTTTTGAGTTAGTTATTAAACTCTCAATTTACAACAATTTCACTGTCTATAAATCCCACTAAAAACACTCACACCAGTCCTATTCCACCCGATGATAGTGCTAAGATGAAGGAGGAGCCACCAAAGGACATCCCAACGACTTTCCCAACTTTATACTAACAATCCTTTTTTTATTGCGGACACCGAGCTTGTGTGTGTGTTTTTAAGATAAAAAAGTGTTTCAAATTCTTTTTGATTTAAAAGAAAAATCATGTTTTAAATATGTTCATGTTTTTTTAAATGCACAACACCCCCATAAAAATGTTCCAATTCTTTTTAACAAAATCATTTAAAATTGATCAAAAAAATTAAAATCATATTTTAAAAACACGTGTTCCATAAAATGTTCATCTTCAAAAGATGTTTCAATTCTAATATAAATATTAAAAGTTTCAAAAATAATAATTAGTTTGAGACAAAGAAATATTTGTGTTTTCTGAAAAGTAAGAGATAAAACCGATTACTAGACTATTTCATGCACCATTGCTCTTTAATCAGGTGAAAGATGTTAGGGTGGATTATTTACGTCCCCGCGTCATATTACTCTGAAAAGTGATAATATTATAAACTTATAACCGATGTTTATTAAAACTGAATATAAGAAATGGCACTTGCTGTCACACGCGGCATGTTTTACGATATTTTTAGCCCGTTGCAACGCACGGGCATTTGTACTAGTGCTAAACATATAAAGAGTTACACGCAACCCACCTGTTTGTAAAACCCATGTAAACCTATGTATGTGTAGCATTACTCACATAACAATGTTAAGCATCTACAGCCTGACAAATATGGTCCCTCAAACGCCCGCGGACGCGCCTGGACGTGTCCGAGGGCAATGATCGCGTGTGCCTCAAATTTCACTTGTTGCATTCGGACATCTCATACTCGATTCTTATATCCATACAAAGACATGCAAAAGGAAGTAGAACATACGTACTACGTCAATCTGAGCTACTCCTCATCGGAGATCACGACGATTTCCGTGCCCGGCTCCGGCAGCATGGGCGGCAGCTGCAGCTGCAGCTCCTCCGGATGCTCCTCTCCGGCCTCCTCCGCCTCTATCTCCGCGTCGAATTCGGCGAAGAGTGCGTCAGACTCCGCCTGCTCCCACTGGAGGAACGCCCTGTTGGCCTCCACATAGGCCTCATCCTGGATGGACTCCAGGATGGCATGCTGCTCGGCATCTCGTCGGAGTCGGCGACGACGAACTCTGCCTCCGCCTGCTCGATGTTGAAGGCCGACACATGCTGGTCTGGCTCCTCCACCCCCTCCACCTCCAGCGGAGCCATCTCCTCCTCTTCTTCCCCTGGCTGCTCCTCCTCCTCCGACACCGGTGAGTCTGGAGGCAGGGCGCGCGCGGCTTGCCTCGCCCGGATCTCCAGCTGGATCTCGTAGCGGCGCTCCGACGTCAAGATTATTGCCTCTTGGGCATATTTCTTCCAGACTCCCACTTGCACAAGAGTCAATAATCTAGTTCACATCGTCATGTGATTTAACACCAATAGATCACATCTTTATGTGATTAACACCCATTGTTCACATCTCCATGTGACCAACACCCAAAGGGTTTACTAGAGTCAATAATCTAGTTCATATCGCTATGTGAATAACACCAAAAGAGTACTAAGGTGTGATCATGTTTTCCTTGTGAGAGAAGTTTTAATCAACGGTTCTGCCACATTCAAATCCGTATATATTTTGCAAATTTCTATGTCTGCAATGCTCTACATGGAGCTACTCCAGCTAATTGCTCCCACGTTCAATACATATCTAGACTAAGACTCAGAGTCATCTAGATCAGTGTTAAAGTTTGCATCGACATAACACTTTACGATGAGCTCTTTATCACCTCCATAACCGAGAAACATTTCCTTAGTCCTCTTAGGTAACTAAGGATAATTTTGACCGCTGTCCAGTGATCTACTCCCGGATCACTATTGTACCCCCTTGCCAAACTCATGGCAAGGCACATAATAGATTTGGTACATAGCATGGCATACTTTATAGAACCTATGGCTGAGGCATAGGGAATGACTTTCATTCTCTCTCTATCTTCTGCCGTGGTTGGGCTTTGAGTCTTACTCAACCTCACACTTTACAATACAGGCTAGAACTCCTTCTTTGACTGATCCATTTTGAACTTCTTCAAAATCTTGTCAAGGTGTGTGCTTTGTGAAAGTCCTATTAAGTGTCTCGATATATCTCTATAGATCTTGATGCCCAATACATAAGTAGGTTTACCGAGGTCTTTTATTGAAAAATACTTATTCAAGTATCCTTTTATGCTATCCAGAAATTCTATATTATTTCCAATCAATAATATGTCAATCACATATAATATCAGAAAATGCTACAGAGCTCCCACTCACTTTCTTGTAAATACAGGCTTCACCAAAAGTTTATATAAAACCATATGCTTTGGTCACCTCATCAAAGCATATATTCCAACTCCGAGATGCTTGCACCAGTCCATAGATGGATCACTGGAGATTGCACACTTTGTTAGCACCTTTAGGATCGACAAAACCTTTTGGTTGCATCATATACAACTCTTCTTTAAGAAATCCATTAAGGAATGCAGTTTTGACGTCCATTTGCTAGATTTCATAATCATAAAGTGCGGCAAGTGCTAACATGATCCGGACAAGACTTAAGCATCGCTACGGGTGAGAAAGTCTCATCGTAGTCAACTCCTTGAACTTGCCGAAAACCTTTTGCAACAAGTCGAGTTTTATAGACAGTAACATTACCATTAGCGTCAGTCTTCTTCTTGAAGATCCATTTATTCTCTATGGGCAGCCGATCATCGAGCAAATCCACCAAAGTCCACACTTTATTCTCATACATGGATCCTATCTCAGATTTCATGGCCTCAAGCCATTTATCAGAATCTGGGCTCATCATAACTTCTTCATTGTTTGTAGGTTAGCCATGGTCCAGTAACATGATTTCCAGAACAGGATTACCGTACCACTCTGGTGTCGATCGTGTTCTGGTTGACCTACGAGGTTCGGTAGTAAGTTGATCTGAAGTTTCATGATCACCATCATTAGCTTCCTCTCTAGTTGGGTAGGCATCACGGGAACAGATTTCTCTGATGAGCTACTTTCCAAATTGAGAGAAGGTACAATTACCTCATCAAGTTCTACTTTCCTCCCACTCACTTCTTTCGAGAGAAACTCCTTCTCTAGAAAGGTTCCATTCTTGGGAACAAAGATCTTGCCTTCGGATTTGTGGTAGAAGGTGTTGTTGGGAACCGCGGTAATTTAAAAAATTTCCTATGATCACGCAAGATCTATCTAGGTGATGCATAGCAACGAGAGGGGAGAGTGTGTCCACGTACCCTCGTAGATCGAAAGCGGAAGCATTTCAATAACGCGGTTGATTTAGTCGAACTTATTCGTGATCCAACCGATCAAGTACCGAATGTACGGCACCTCCGCGTTCAGCACACGTTCAGCTCGATGACGTCCCTCGTGCCCTTGATCCAGTTGAGGATGAGGGTGAGTTCCGTCAGCACGATAGTGTGGTGACGGTGATGATGATGTTACCAGCACAGGGCTTCGCCTAAGCACTATGATGGTATGATCGAGGTGTAACTTTGGAGGGGGCACCGCACACAGTTAAGAGAAACTTGTGTGTTCTAGGGTGCCCCCTGCGCCCATATATAAAGAAGCAAGGGGGGAGGCCGGCCGGCCCCTAGGGCGCGCCCCAGGAGAGGAGTCCTACTAGGACTACTAGTCCTAGTAGGATTCCACCACAAGGGAGAGAGGGGGAAGGAAGGAGAGGGAGAGGGAGTAGGAAAGGGGGGCGCCACCCCCCTTCCCTTGTCCTATTCGGACTCCAGGGGGGGGCGTGTGCTGGCCGCCCTCCCCTCTCTCCACTAAGGCCCATGGTGGCCCATTACTTCCCCGGGGGGTTCCGGTAACCGCTCCGGCACTCCGGTTTTACCCGAAACTTCCTGGAACTCTTCTGGTGTCCGAATAACATGGTCCAATAAATCAATCTTTATGTCTCGACCATTTCGAGACTCCTCGTCATGTTCGTGATCTCATCCGGGACTCCGAACAAACTTCGGTCATCAAAAACACATAACTCATAATACATATCGTCATTGAACGTTAAGCATGCGGACCCTACGGGTTCGAGAACCATGTAGACATGACCGAGACTCATCTCCGGTCAATAACCAATAGCGGAACCTGGATGCTCATATTGGCTCCCACATATTCTACGAAGATCTTTATCAGTCAAACCGCATAACAACATACGTTGTTCCCTTTGTCATCGGTACGTTACTTGCCCGAGATTCAATCGTCGGTATCATCATACCTAGTTCAATCTATTTACCGGCAAGTCTCTTTACTCGCTCCGTAATACTTCATCTCGCAACTAACTCATTAGTCACATTGCTTTCAAGGCTTATAGTGATGAGCATTACCGAGAGGGCCCATAGATACCTCTCTGAAACACGGAGTGACAAATCCTAATCTCGATCTATGCCAACCCAACAAACACCTTCGGATACACCTGTAGAGCATCTTTATAATCACCCATTTACATTGTGACGTTTGATAGCACACAAAATGTTCCTATGGTATTCGGGAGTTGCATAATCTCATAGTCTGACGAACATGTATAAGTCATGAAGAAAGCAGTAGCAATGAAACTGTAATGATCATAATGCTAAGCTAACGGATGGGTCATATCCATCACATTATTCTCCTAATGATGTGCTCCCTTTCATCAAATGACAACACATGTCTATGGTTAGGAAACGTAACCATCTTTGATTAATGAGCTAGTCAAGTAGAGGTACTAGGGACACTGCGTTTTGTCTATGTATTCACACATGTACTAAGTTTCTGGTTAATACAATTCTAGCATGAATGATAAACATTTATCATGAAATAAGGAAATAAATAATAACTTTATTATTGCCTCTAGGTCATATTTCCTTCAGTCTACCACTTGCACTAGAGTCAATAATCTAGATTACGAAGTAATGATTCTAACACCCATGGAGTTTTGGTGTTGATCATGTTTTGCTCGTGGAAGAGGCTTAGTCAACGGGTCTGCAACATTCAGATCCATATGTATCTTGCAAATTTCTATGTCCCCCTCTGACACTTGATGACGGATGGAATTGAAGCGTCTCTTGATGTGCTTGGTTCTCTTATGAAATCTGGATTCCTTTGCCAAGGCAATTGCACCAGTATTGTCACAAAAGATTTTCATTGGACCCGATGCTCTGACACCTAGATCGGATATGAACTCCTTCATCTAGACTCCTTCATTTGCTGCTTCTGAAGCAGCAATGTACTCCGCTTCACACATAGATCCCACCACAACGCCCTGCTTGGAACTGCACCAACTGACAGCTCCTCCATTCAATAAAAATATGTATCCGTATTGCGATTTAGAGTCATTCGGATCAGTGTCAAAGCTTGCATCGACGTAACCATTTATGACGAGCTCTTTGTCACCTCCATAAATGAGAAACATATCCTTAGTCCTTTTCAGCTATTTCAGGATGTTCTTGACCGTTGTCCAGTGCTCCACTCCAGGATTGCTTTGGTACATCCCTTCTATGCTTATACAAAGGCACACATCAGGTCTGGTACACAACATTGCATACATGATAGAACCTATGGCTGAAGCATAGGGAATGACTTTCATTTTCTCTCTATCTTCTGCAGTGGTCGGGCATTGAGTCTGACTCAACTTCACACCTTGTAACACAAGCAAGAACCCTTTCTTTGACTGATCCATTTTGAACTTATTCAAAACTTTATCAAGGTATGTGCTTTGTGAAAGTCCAATTAAGCGTCTTGATCTATCTCTATAGATTTTGATGCCCAATATGTAAGCAGCTTCACCGAGGTCTTTCATCAAATAACTTTTATTCAAGTATCCTTTTATGCTATCCAGAAAATATATATCATGTCCAATCAACAATATGTCATCGACATATAATATTAGAAATGCTACAGAGCTCCCACTCACTTTCTTGTAAATACAGGCTTCTCCCAAAGTCTGTATAAAACCATATGCTTTGATCACACAACCAAAGCGTTTATTCCAACTCCAAGAGGCTTGCACCAGTCCATAAATGGATCGCTAGAGCTTGCACACTTTGTTAGCACCCTTTGGATCGACAAAACCTTCTGGTTGCATCATATACAACTCTTCTTCCAGAAATCCATTCAGGAATGTAGTTTTGACATCCATCTGCCAAATTTCATAATCATAAAATGCGGCAATTGCTAACATGATTTGGACAGACTTAAGCATCGCTACGGGTGGGAAGGTCTTATCGTAGTCAACTCCTTGAACTTGTCGAAAGCATTTCGCAACTAGTCGAGCTTTGTAGACAATAACATTACCGTCAGCGTCAGTCTTCTTCTTGAAGATCTATTTATTTTCTATGGCTTGCCGATCATCGGGCAAGTCCACCAAAGTCCACACTTTGTTCTCATACACGGATCCCATCTCAGATTTCATGGCATCAAGCCATTTTGCAGAATCTAGGCGCATCATCGCTTCCTCATAGTTCATAGGTTCACCATGGTCTAGTAACATGACTTCCAGAACTGGATTACCATACCACTCTGGGGCGGATCTCACTATGGAAGACCTACAAGGTTTGGTAGTAAGTTGATCCTAAGTTTCATGATCATCATCATTAGCTTCCTCACTAATTGGTGTAGGAATCACTGAAACTGATTTCTGTGATGAACTACTTTCCAATAAGGGAGAAGGTACAATTACCATCAAGTTCTACTTTCCTCCCACTCACTTCTTTCGAGAGAAACTCCTTCTCTAGAAAGGATCCATTCTTAGCAACAAATATTTTGCCTTCGGATCTATGATAGAAGGTGTACCCAACAGTTTCCTTTGGGTATCCTATGAAGACGCACTTCTCTGATTTGGGTTTGAGCTTATCAGGTTGAACCTTTTTCACATAAGCATCGCACTCCCAAACTTTAAGAAACGATAACTTTGGTTTCTTGCCAAACCACAGTTCATAAGGCGTCGTCTCAACGGATTTTGATGGTGCCCTATTTAAAGTGAATGCAATCGTCTCTAAAGCATAAACCCAAAGCAATAGCCGTAAATCAGTAAGAGACATCATAGATCGCACCATATCCAATAAAGTACGGTTACGACGTTCGGACACACCATTTCGCTGTGGTGTTCCAGGTGGCGTAAGTTGTGAAACTATTCCACATTATTTCAAATGAAGACCAAACGCGTAACTCAAATATTCTCCTCCACGATCAGATTGTAGAAACTTTATTTTCTTGTTACGATGATTTTCTACTTCACTCTGAAATTCTTTGAACTTTTCAAATGTTTCAGACTTATGCTTCATTAAGTAGATATAACCATATCTGCTCATCTGTGAAGGTAAGAAAATAATGATACCCGCCACGAGCCTCAACACTCATTGGACCGCATACATCGGTATGTATTATTTCCAATAAGTCAGTAGCTCGTTCCATTGTCCCGGAGAACGGAGTTTTAGTCATCTTGCCCATGAGGCACGGTTCGCAAGCACCAAGTGATTCATAATCAAGTGATTCCAAAAGTCCATCGGCATGGAGTTTCTTCATGCACTTTACACGGATATGACCCAAACGGCAGTGCCACAAATAAATTGCACTGTCATTATCAACTTTGCATCTTTTGGCTTCAATATTATGAACATGTGTATCATCATGATCGAGATTCAACAAAAATAGACCACTCAGCAAGGGTGCATGACCATAAAAGATATTACTCATATAAATAGAACAACCATTATTCTCTTACTTAAATGAATAACCATCTCGCATCAAGCAAGATCCAGATATAATGTTCATGCTCAACGCTGGCACCAAATAACAATTATTCAGGTCTAAAACTAATCCCGAAGGTAGATGTAGAGGTAGCGTGCCGACGGTGATCACATCGACCTTGGAACCATTTCCCACGCGCATCATCACCTCGTCCTTAGCCAATCTCCGTTTAATCCATAGCCCCTGTTTCGAGTTGCAAATATGAGCAACAGAACCAGTATCAAATACCCAGGCGCTACTACGAGCATTAGTAAGGTACACATCAATAACATGTATATCAAATATACCTTTCACTTTTCCATCCTTCTTATTCACCAAATACTTGGGGCAGTTCCGCTTCCAGTGACCAGTCCCTTTGTAGTAGGAGCACTCAGTTTCAGGCTTAGGTCCAGACTTGGGTTTCTTCTCTTGGGCAGCAACTTTCTTGCGTTCTTCTTGAAGTTCCCCTTATTCCCTTTACCCTTTTTCTTGAAACTAGTGGTCTTGTTGACCATCAACACTTGATGCTCCTTCTTCATTTCTACCTCCGCAGCCTTTAGCATCGCGAAGAGCTCGGGAATAGTCTTGTTCATCCCTTGCATATTATAGTTCATCACGAAGCCTTTATAGCTTGGTGGCAGCGATTGAAGAACTCTGTCAATGACACTATCATTAGGAAGATTAACTCGCAACTGAGTCAAGTGGTTATGGTACCCAGACATTCTGAGTATGTGTTCACTGATAGAACTATTCTCCTCCATTTTGCAGCTGTAGAACTTGTTGGAGACTTCATATCTCTCAACTCGGGCATTTGCTTGAAATATTAACTTCAACTCTTGGAACATCTCATATGCTCCATGACGTTCAAAACGCCTTTGAAGTCCCGATTCTAAGCCGTAAAGCATGGCACACTGAACTATCGAGTAGTCATCAGCTTTGCTCTGCCAGACGTTCTTAACGTCATCAGTAGCATATGTAGCAGGCCTGGCACCCAACGGTGCTTCCAGGACGTAATTCTTCTGTGCAGCAATGAGGATAATCCTCAAGTTACGGACCCAGTCCGTGTAGTTGCTGCCATCATCTTTCAACTTAGCTTTCTCTAGGAACGCATTAAAATTCAAAGGAACGGTAGCATGGGCCATTGATCTACAATAACATAGACATGCAAAATAACTATCAGGACTAAGTTCATGATAAATTAAAGTTCAATTAATCATATTACTTAAGAACTCCCACTTAGATAGACATCCCTCTAGTCATATAAATGATCACGTGATCCAAATCAACTAAACCATGTCCGATCATCACGTGAGATGGAGTAGTTTTCAATGGTGAACATCACTATGTTGATCATATCTACTATATGATTCATGTTCGACCTTTCGGTCTTAGTGTTCCGAGGCCATATCTGCATATGCTAGGCTCGTCAAGTTTAACCCGAGTATTCTACGTGTGCAAAACTGGCTTGCACCCATTATGTGAACGTAGAGCTTATCACACCCGATCATCACGTGGTGTCTCGGCATGACGAACTTTAGCAACGGTGCATACTCAGGGAGAACACTTATACCCTGAAATTTTAGTAAGGGATCATCTTATAATGCTACCGCCGTACTAAGCAAAATAAGATGCATAAAAGATAAACATCACATGCAATCAATATATGTGACATGATATGGCCATCATCATCTCGTGCTCATGATCTCCATCACCGAAGCATCGTCATGATCTTCATCGTCACCGGCGTGACACCTTGATCTCCATTGTAGCATCGTTGTCGTCTCGCCAACTATTGTTACTACGATTATCGCTACCGCTTAGTGATAAAGTAAAACAATTACATGGCGATTGCATTGCATCACTACAAAAAAATACACTTCCGTGATGATACGTGTTTGTCACAGTAGGTTGCGTTTTTTGTCATGCATGTACATCCATGACGATTTTATGACAGAATCAAGATAGTCATACCTATGCTGTCGTAGAAGTGTTCCATGACATTACCAAAATTATCATCACGGAAGTGTCCACTTCCATGACGATAAATCGCGCGTCACAGAAGCGCTTTCGTCAAGGGTGACCGACATGTGGCATCCACCGTAACGGAACGCCGTTAAGCTATCGGGTCGGGTTTTTGGATCCGATAACTCGTTAACAGCTCCGACCAATGGGGATTTTCCACGTGTAAAATCATCATTGGCTAGAGGAAACACGTGGCGACTCATCGTTGGGATAGATGTCATCCACTCATTGGACAGAAGGCGCCTATGATACGTCGACACATGGCAAGGCCCAACAGAGGCCCATTCCTGTGAAAAGGCTGGCCCGTTTGACTTGGTCAAAAGGTGGCGGGCCGGCCCATGGAAAGCCTGTTAATGGCATGTTCGCATATAGCCCATTTACAGCCCGCTAACCCAAGGCCCGTTACGCCCTATCCGAATTAGGCCCAGTAGCGTCATCTGGGCTATCCAATATGATTCCAGCCCGTTTTCACTTCTGGCCCATGTATGGCCCATGACGTCTTTTGGCCCATATGAGGCCCTTTGTAACTCTTGGCCCATTAAGGGCCCGTCGTGAAACTGGCCCGTAATGAACAGTGTATCACTTTACACCCATTAACGGCCCGTGCTGAAACTGGCCCGTAATGAACAGTGTATCACTTTATACCCATTAACGACCCATTATTCTGTTGGGCAGCCCATGTTATCTTTCGGCCTTCTTAGAGCCCATTTATTCTTGGGCTCATTTCCAGCACTCATTTACTTACGGCCCGTTACTGTCATTTTCTGTTTGTGGGCCAAATTCAGCCCGTGGTTACAGTCGGCCCGTTTGTGGTCCGTTAATACGTGGAACGTTTTCATAGCGTCATCAAATACGACCTATTAACGATGGCCCATTATGGTCGGCCCATGAACGGATGATTCCAACTCCAGCCCGTTTACGGCCATAATGCGGTCTATTTGGCCCATGTTTGGCCAATCGATCATACGGCCCGTATAAGGCCCATTGATGATACGACCCATAGAAGGCCCATTGTTTCTATGGCCCGTAGAAGGCCCATTGTTTCTACGGCCCGTAGAAGGCCCACTATTTCTACGGCCCGTAGGAGGCCCAGTGTCACTACAGTAAATATTAGCCATGGTTATTGTGGCCTAGTTTTAAAAAATAGGTTATTGCAGCCACTAGCAAACCGCGAAAAAAGAACTGCAATGACTACAAGCAAACAAATAAACAAGACAACAAGGAAATAATAAGCAAGCAACTAATGCTAGGCTATCACGGCTATTACACATATTACATCCACTGGGCATCAAAGTTCGCCACCAGTGCAAATATAGGGAACAAAGCAGCATATCATACACACTGGTTGTCAAAGTTGGCGACCAGTGCAAATAAACGCCGCAGCAAAACAAATCTAGAACTGAAACCACTTCAGAAGATCTCAAGAAACAATATCCTGGGTACCCATAATGCTGGCAAGATGCTTAGCAAGCTTATTAACTTTCTCTTGTTTGGCGCTTAAATCCTCGAGCGCTTGCTGTTGCACCAGAAAATATGCATCTGAATTCTGCAGGGGCTTCCTCAGTCCTTCAGCTTCCTGTCGAAGCACATCTGATCGATGTCTTTCAACTTGAAGTTGAGACTCAAGAAGATGAACTGATTCAGGCAGCGAGTTCAAAGAGCTTGTGCCAGCAGTAGTGGCCAGTAACTCAAACACTACATCAAGACAGGATTTTTGGGTTCTCTCACTGTCGTCAAGATAGTTTTTATCAGCTTTCTTGGAGACCAACAGGGATGTCTCACTATCTTGAACCTTATCTGCATTACTTCCTTTACCATTGCATAACGCGGTACTATTCTCCAATATTTTGTCCACATTTCAAAAGAGAAACAAGCAGACACATCACAGGTTTACCATGTTGTATATGAAACTCATTTTGGTAAATGAGTTCAGTAGTAAAGTGGACAGGATAATAGCATGAAACAAACATATATCTATGTACCATGGTCACTTTATGGTCTATATCATTCTAGTTTTTGTTGCCAAATCAAGATAGAGACACGGTTCAAATAATATTTCTTCAAGACAAAGCAGAATAGAAAGAATATAAGTGTGGGAAACTATAGAGCAATAACAACACTTTTAATGTGCATGACATGAGAACATAACTGTTTATTCAATTGAAATTGAAATCAACATAGAGCAGGTTACAACAGCAAACCAGTTAAAGAAACAGGTTTGAAATATACCTGTTGCGCCATTGGAGTTTCAATTCCATCCTTCAAATTTGAAAATAGTTGGTATGAGTAAATATAGTTATGCAAGAGCAAAGGAGTATGAACCATAGCTACAGAACCTGACCTACCGTGTTCTACTCTTCCTCGTTTTCTGTGTGGCGCGACCTCGTTGGCAGCGGGGCGGGGCCTCGGCGGAGCCGGCGATGTCCTCTGTCTCGTTGCCGGCGTGCAGCGCCTCAGCGGAGCGGTGGAAATCCCCCCTCGTTGCCGGCAGGGTGGGGTCTGATAACCCACAAGTATAGGGGATTGCAACAGCTTTCGAGGGTAAAGTATTCAACCCAAATTTATTGATTCGACACAAGGGGAGCCAAAGAATATTCTTGAGTATTAGAAGTTGAGTTGTCAATTCAACCACACCTGGATAACTTAGTATCTGCAGCAAAGTGTTTAGTAGCAAAAGTGGTATGATAATAAAGGTAACGGTAGCAAAAGTAAAGATAAATGTTTTGGGGTTTTTGTAGTAGTTGTAACAGTAGCAACGGAAAAGTAAATAAGCGAAGAACAATATGTGAAAAGCTCGTAGGCAATGGATCAGTGATGGATAATTATGTCGGATGCGATTCCTCATGTAATAGCTATAACATAGGGTGATATAGAACTAGCTCCAGTTCATCAATGTAATGTAGGCATGTATTCCGTAAATAGTCATACGTGCTTATGGAAAAGAACTTGCATGACATCTTTTGTCCTACCCTCCCGTTGCAGCGGGGTCCTTACGGAAACTAAGGGATATTAAGGCCTCCTTTTAATAGAGAACCGGAACAAAGCATTAGCACATAGTGAATACATGAACTCCTCAAACTACGGTCATCACCGAGAAGTATCCCGATTATTGTCACTTCGGGGTTGTCGGATCATAACACATAATAGGTGACTATAGACTTGCAAGATAGGATCAAGAACACACATATATTCATGAAAACATAATAGGTTCAGATCTGAAATCATGGCACTCGGGCCCTAGTGACAAGCATTAAGCATAGCAAAGTCATAGCAACATCAATCTCAGAACATAGTGGATACTAGGGATCAAACCCTAACAAAACTAACTTGATTACATCGTAAATCTCATCCAACCCATCACCGTCCAGCAAGCCTACAATGGAATTACTCACGCACGGCGGTGAGCATCATGAAATTGGTGATGGAGGATGGTTGATGATGACGACGACGACAAATCCCCCTCTCCGGAGCCCCGAACGGACTCCAGATCAGCCCTCCCGAGAGAGGTTAGGGCTTGGCGGCGGCTCCATGTCGTAAAACGCGATTAAAATTTCTCCCTGATTTTTTCTCCCCGAACGTGAATATATGGAGTTGGAGTTGACGTCGGTGGAGGTCCAGGGGGCCCACGAGATAGGAGGCCGCGCCCTAGGGGGGCGCCCCCTATCTCGTGGACAGCCTGTGGCCCCCCTGGCATTGATTCTTTCGCCAAAAATTCTTATTAATTCCAAAAAGTGCCTCCATGGATTTCCAGGACATTCCGAGAACTTTTCTTTTCTACACATAAAACAACATCATGGTAGTTCTGCTGAAAACAGCGTTAGGCCGAGTTAGTTTCATTCAAATCATGCAAGTTAGAGTCCAAAACAAGGGCAATAGTGTTTGGAAAAGTAGATACGTTGGAGACGTATCAACTCCCCCAAGCTTAAACCTTTGCTTGTCCTCAAGCAATTCAGTTGATAAACTGAAAGTGATAAAGAAAAACTTGTACAAACTATGTTTGCTCTTGTTGTTCTAACATGAAAAGCCAGCATTCAAGTTTCAGCAAATATTATGAACTAACCATACTCACAATAACACATAGGTCTCACAATTACTCATATCAATAACATAATCAGCTAGCGTGCCATAATAATAAAACTCGGATGACAACACTTTCTCAAAATAATTATAACATGATATAACAAAATGGTATCTTGCTAGCCCTTTCTGAGACCGCAAAACATAAATGCAGAGAACCTTTAAAGATCAAGGACTGACTAAATATTGTAATTCATGCTAAAAGAGATCCAGTCAAGTCATACCCAATATAAACCAATAGTAATGAATGCAAATGACAGTGTGCTCTCCAGCGGGTGCTTTTTAATAAGAAGGGTGATGACTCAACATAAAAGTAAATGATAGGCCCTTCGCAGAGGGAAGCAGGGATTTGTAGAGGTGCTAGAGCTTGATTTTAAAATAGAGATTGAATAACATTTTGAGCGGCATACTTTTGCTGTCAACGCAACAACTATGAGATGGCTGTATCTTCCATACTACATGCATTATAGGCAGTTCCCAAACAGAATGGTAAAGGTTTATACTCCCCCAACCACCAACAAGCATCATCCATGGCTTGCTCGAAACAACAAGTGCCTCCAACATAGAACAGCCCTGGGGGAGTTTTGTTTAATTATTTTGATTTGCTTTGATCTTTTTGGATCATGGGACTGGGCATCCCGGTTACCGGCCCTTTCTTGTGAATGAGGAGCGGAGTCCACTCCTCTTGAGAATAACCCACCTAGCATGGAAGACATAGGCAGCCCTAGTTGTAACATGAGTTGCTCGAGCATACAAAACAGAATTTCATTTGAAAGTTTAGAGTTTGGCACATACAAATTTACTTGGAACGGCAGGTAAATACCGCATATAGGTAGGTATAGTGGACTCATATGGAACAACTTTGGGGTTTAAGGAGTTTGGATGCACAAGCAGTATTCCCGCTTAGTACAGGTGAAGGCTAGCAAAAGACTGGGAAGCGACCAACTAAGCGAGCGACAACAGTCGTAAACATGCATTAAAATTAATTCACACCGAGTACAAGCATGGGTAGGATATAATCCACCATGAACATAAATATCGTGAAGGCTATGTTGATTTGATTCAACTACATGCGTGAACATGTGCCAAGTCGAGTCACTTAATACACTCAAAGGAGGATAGCATCCCATCATACCACATCATAATCATTCTAATAGCATGTTGGCACGCAAGGTAAACCATTATAACTCATAGCAAATCAAGCATGGCACAAGTAACTATAATCTCTAAATGTCATTGCAAATATGTTTACTTCATAATAGCTGACTCAGGAACCATGAATCATCATATTTACAAAAACAAGAGAGGTCGAGTTCATACCAGCTTCTCTCATCCCAATAAGTCCATCATATATCGTCATTATTGCCTTTCACTTGCACGACCGAACAATGTGTATAATAATAAGAGTGCACGTGCATTGGACTAAGCTGGAATCTGCAAGCATTCAACTCAAGAGAGAAGACAAGTAATACAGGCTCTAAGTTAAATAAACAATCATGCATATAAGAGCCACTAAACATTTTCAATATGGTCTTCTCGACCCCCAAAAGAAAGAAAAGAAAATAAAACTATTTACACAGGAAAGCTCCCAACAAGTAAAAAGAAGAAGAAGAAATCTTTTTGGGTTTTCATTTTAATTCCTACTACAAGCATGGAAATTAAACTAACTATTTTTTTGGTTTTTTCTTAAGGTTTATCAAACACACAAGAAGAAAAGTGGAAAAATAAATTTAAACTAGCATCAATAATACAATGAAAGAGTATGAACACCGACGACTCGTGTGTGAACATGAATGTAAAATCGGTGAGAAATACGTACTCCCCCAAGCTTAGGCTTTTGGCTTAAGTTGGTCTAATACCAATGACCGCCTGGCTGATATCCATAAGAGAAACTGGGGTCGTACTGAGATGCAGAGGCAACCTCCTCCTGAGCAGCAGCGTGTTGGCGAGCTGCCTCCATTCCCCTCTCATATTCAGTTGCTTCCTCCCTGGTGACAACATATCTTCCTTTTGCCTGATAATCAAAAAGGTAGGGGGCAGGAAGAGTAACAGGGACGACATTGTGCCTGTCATAGATTAGTCGATAATGGGGGAATGGTTCATTCCTCTCAAGAAAATAATGATCAAACATAGCTTCTTTATCCAAATAAATAGGAGGTACAATCATATCCCCTCTCGTGGAGCTATATTAAGAAAATTAGCCACACGGGTTGCATAAATTCCTCCAAAGAAATCACCCCTTCTACTATTATTCTGCAACCTACGTGCAACTATTGCCCCCAAGTTATAACCTTTATAACCTGACACAGCACTCTTGAGGGCACAAAGATCAGGGACACACGTGTGACATGCTTCGTACTTACCGCTAATGCATCTACCAATGAAAAGAGCAAAATAATGTATAGCAGGAAAATGAATGCTCCCTATGGTAGCTTGTGTTATGTCCCTAGATTCTCCCACAGTAATACTAGCAAGAAAATCTCTAAATTCAGATTTGCGAGGATCATTAATATTACCCCACTGCGGGAGTTTGCAAGCAGTTGTGAAATCCTCTAAATCCATGGTATAAGATGTATCATAAATATCAAACATGACACTAGGAGAATTACGCGCAGAGATATATTCAAACCTCCGCACAAAGGAATCAGTCAATTGATAATATTGAGGACACTTATCTTGTAAGAAGTCCTCCAGCTCAGCATTACGCACATACGCGTCAAATTCCTCCTTGAAGCCTGCTTCGACCATAAAATCATCGGATGGCCAGTCACAAGCCCGTACATTTGCCTCCCTCGGCAATTTAACATCTTGCTCACGTATAGCAATCCTTGACCCTTTCTTTGCCGAGGAACCACCTTGGTACATTCTTCTAAGCATATTTCTTTTCCTGAAAATTTCTGAAATTTTAGTAACTTCAAAATAAAAGTGAATAAAACTAAACAAGATTGATAGCAACTACTCCTACAAGTGCCTAGAGCCTATATCATGCATTGGAATTGCTTGGGACCTCGAAAATTTAACATGCAAGCTCAAGAACATGGTCACCTATGCAGCAAAAATTTGCAATGAATAAAGCACTAGAACAAAAACTAATTGGACCAATGGAGGAGTCACATACCAAGCAACAATCTCCCAAAGCAGTTTTGCGAATGAAGCTTTGAGCTAAGAGATCGAAAATCGTAGCAAAACGAGCTAGAACTCGTGCTTGAGCTGGATGGGGATTTTTTTGGGTAGAAGATGAAGTGTGTGGGTGCTGGCATAAGTGGAGGGGGGCCACCAGGGGCCCACGAGACAGGGGGCACGCCCTATAGGGGGGGGGGCCTCCTCTCTTGTGGCCTGGTGCTTGCCCCTCCTACAGTGTTTTCAGTGCCTAAAATCCTCAAATATTCCAGAAAAAATCATACTAAATTTGCAGGGCATTTGGAGCACTTTTATTTTCAGACTATTTTTTAGTGCATGGTTAAATCAGAAAACAGACAGATAATACTATTTTTGCTTTATTTATTATAAATAACAGAAAGTAAAGAGAGGGTACAGAAGGTTGTGCCTTCTAGTATCATCCATCTCGTGATCATCAAAATGAATCCACTAACAAGGTTGATCAAGTCTTGTTAACAAACTCATTCCGAATAACACGGAACCAGAGAAATTTCGAATAACACTAAGTTACCTCAACGGGGATATGAAAATCCCCAACAATAAGAATATCATACTTTTTCTTGACAGTAGGGAGAGGAAATTCAAAACCTCCAAAAATGAAGTTGGAACTTTTTCAATAGAATTGATGCTATGAACTTGAGATTGTTTCCTCGGAAAGTGTACCGTATGCTCATTACCATTAACATGAAAAGTGACATTGCCTTTGTTGCAATCAATAACAGCCCCTGCAGTATTAAGAAAAGGTCTACCAAGGATGATAGACATACTATCGTCCTCGGGAATATCAAGAATAACAAAGTCCGTTAAGATAGTGACATTTGCAACCACAACAGGCACATCCTAACAAATACCGACAGGTATAGCAGTTGATTTATCAGCCATTTGCAAAGATATTTCAGTAGGTGTCAATTTATTAAATTCAAGTCTACGACATAAAGAGAGAGGCATAACGCTAACTCCGGCTCCAAGATCACATAAAGCAGTTCTAACATAGTTTCTTTTAATAGAGCATGGTATAGTTGGTACACCCGGCTCTCCAAGTTTCTTTGGTATTCCACCCTTAAAAGTGTAATTAGCAAGCATGGTGGAAATTTCAGCTTCCAACATCTTTCTTTTATTTGTGATGATATCCTTCATATACTTAGCATAAGGATTTACTTTAAGCATATCAGTTAAGTGCATACGTAAGAAAATAGGTCTAATCATTTCAGCAAAGCACTCAAAATCCTCATCATCCTTTGACTTGGATGGTTTAGGAGGAAAGGGCATGGGTTTCTGAACCCATGGTTCTCTTTCTTTACCGTGCTTCCTAGCAACAAAATCCCTCTTATCATAACATTGATTCTTTGATTGTGGGTTATCAAGATCAACAGCAGGTTCAATCTCTACATCGTTGTTTTTGCTAGGTTGAGCCTCAACATGAACATTATCATTAACATTATCACTAGGTTCATGTTCATCACCTGATTGAGTTTCAGCATCAGAAGTAGAAATATCATTGGGATTATCAGGTGTGTCTATAGTAGGTTCACTAGAAGCATACAAAGTTTTATTGTTTTTCTTTTTCTTCTTTTTAGAAGAACTAGGTGCCTCTAAATTATTTCTCTGAGAATCTTGC
This sequence comes from Triticum timopheevii, assembly GCA_963921465.1. Taxonomy (NCBI): domain Eukaryota; kingdom Viridiplantae; phylum Streptophyta; class Magnoliopsida; order Poales; family Poaceae; genus Triticum; species Triticum timopheevii. The sequence goes on from OY997266.1 coordinate 58,454,739, forward strand.
TCGATTCTCTTAGGGTGGCCTTCAGGATACAAAGGTTCCTGAGTCATTCTACCAGTTCGAGTAGCCACTCTAACCGCAAAGTCATTTTTATTATATAATTCATCAAGCAAATCATTTTGAGCTTTGAGTACTTGCTCAGCTTGAGTAGCAACCATAGAAGCATATTCGCTAACGCGGTGAAGTTCATCTTTAACTCTAGCCAGATTATCACTTACGCGTCCTATCTCGAAAGCATTATTCTTTAACTCTCTACCAACATAAGCATTAAAACTTTCTTGTCTAGCCATAAAGTCATCAAATTCATCTAAGCATGGGATATGAAATTGAGTAGAGGGTATTTCAACTTTATCATATCTATAGAGAGAATTTACCTTTACTACCTGTGTCGGGTTATCAAGAGAATGTGGTTCTTCATGCGGTATATTAAGACCATGTATTTCTTCAATAGGTGGTAAATTCTTAACATCTTCAGCTTTAATACCTTTTTCTTTCATTGATTTCTTTGCCTCCTGCATATCTTCAGGACTGAGAAATAAAACACCTCTCTTCTTCGGAGTGGGTTTAGGAATAGGCTCAGGAGTTGGCTCAATTGGTTCAGGAATTACTTCAGGAGGAAGAGTCCAATTATTTTCATTCAACATATTATTCAATAATATTTCAGCTTCGTCGACTGTTCTTTCTCTGAAAACACAACCAGCACAACTATCCAAGTAGTCCTTGGAAGCATCGGTTAGTCCATTATAAAAAATATCAAGTATTTCATTTTTCTTAAGAGGATGATCAGGCAAAGCATTAAGTAACCAGAGAAGCCTCCCCCAAGTTTGTGGGAGACTCTCTTCTTTGATTTGCACAAAATCATATATTTTCCGCAAAGCAGCTTGTTTCTTATGAGCAGGGAAATATTTAGCAGAGAAATAATAAATCATATCCTGGGGACTACGCACACAACTAGGAGCAAGAGAATTATACCAAGTCTTAGCATCACCCTTTAATGAGAACGGAAATATCTTAAGGATATATAAATAGTGAGACTTCTCATCATTAGTAAACAGGGTGGCTATATCATTCAACTTGGTAAGATGTGCCACAACAGTTTCAGATTCAAGGCCATAAAAAGGATCAGATTCAACTAAGGTAATAATCTCAGGATCAACAGAGAATTCATAATCCTTATCAGTAACACAGATAGGTGAAGTAGCAAAAGCAGGATCGGGTTTCATTCTAGCATTAAGAGACTGCTGCTTCCATTTAGCTAATAATTTCTTAAGATCATTTCTATCATTGCAAGCAAGAATTTCCCTAGCAGCTTCTTCATTCATAACATAACCCTTAGGAACAACAGGTAATACATAATCATTGGGGGAACCTTCATCATCACTATCATCAATAATAGGTTCTTCAATATTTTCATTCCCCCTAACTCTAGCAAGTTGTTCATCAAGAAATTCACCTAGTGGCAAAGTAGTATCACACACAGAAGTAGTTTCATCATGCATAGTAGAAGTGGCATCATCAATAACATGTGACATATCAGAATTCATACCAGTAGCAGGTTTAGGTGTCGCAAGCTTACTAATAACGGAAGAAGAATCTAGTGCAGAGCTAGATGGCAGTTCCTTACCTCCCCTCATAGTTGAGGGTAAAATAGTAGCTCGGTCGTCTTTCAAGTTCTTCATAGTGATCAATAGATATAAATCCCAAGTGACTCAGAGAATAGAGCTATGCTCCCCGGCAACGGCGCCAGAAATTAGTCTTGATAACCCGCAAGTATAGGGGATCACAACAGCTTTCGAGGGTAAAGTATTCAACCCAAATTTATTGATTCGACACAAGGGGAGCCAAAGAATATTCTTGAGTATTAGCAGTTGAGTTGTCAATTCAACCACACCTGGATAACTTAGTATCTGCAGCAAAGTGTTTAGTAGCAAAAGTGGTATGATAATAAAGGTAATGGTAGCAAAAGTAAAGATAAATGTTTTTGGGTTTTTGTAGTAGTTGTAACAGTAGCAACGGAAAAGTAAATAAGCGAAGAACAATATGTGAAAAGCTCGTAGGCAATGGATCAATGGTGGATAATTATGCCGGATGCGATTCCTCATGTAATAGCTATAACATAGGGTGATATAGAACTAGCTCCAGTTCATCAATGTAATGTAGGCATGTATTCCGTAAATAGTCATACGTGCTTATGGAAAAGAACTTGCATGACATCTTTTGTCCTACCCTCCCGTTGCAGCGGGGTCCTTACGGAAACTAAGGGATATTAAGGCCTCCTTTTAATAGAGAACCGGAACAAAGCATTAGCACATAGTGAATACATGAACTCCTCAAACTACGGTCATCACCGGGAAGTATCTCGATTATTGTCACTTCGGGGTTGTTGGATCATAACACATAATAGGTGACTATAGACTTGCAAGATAGGATCAAGAACACACATATATTCATGAAAACATAATAGGTTCAGATCTGGAATCATGGCACTCGGGCCCTAGTGACAAGCATTAAGCATAGCAAAGACATAGCAACATCAATCTCAGAACATAGTGGATACTAGGGATCAAACCCTAACAAAACTAACTTGATTACATCGTAAATCTCATCCAACCCATCACCGCCCAGCAAGCCTACGACGGAATTACTCACGCACGGCGGTGAGCATCATGAAATTGGTGATGGAGGATGATTGATGATGATGACGACGACGAATCCCCCTCTCCGGAGCCCCGAACGGACTCCAGATCAGCCCTCCCGAGAGAGATTAGGGCTTGGCGGCGGCTCCGTGTCGTAAAACACGATGAAACTTTTTCCCACATTTTTTCTCCCCGAACGTGAATATATGGAATTGGAGTTGACGTCGATGGAGGTCCAGGGGGCCCACGAGATAGGAGGCCGCGCCCTAGGGGGGCGCCCCCCTGTCTCGTGGACTGCCTGTGGGCCCCCTGGCATTGATTCTTTTGCCAAAAATTCTTATTAATTCCAAAAAGTGCCTTCGTGGATTTCCAGGACATTTCGAGAACTTTTATTTTCTACACATAAAACAACATCATGGTAGTTCTTCTAAAAACAGCGCCAGTCCGGGTTAATTTCATTCAAATCATGCAAGTTAGAGTCCAAAACAAGGGCAAAAGTGTTTGGAAAAGTAGATACGTTGGAGACATATCAGGGCCTCGGCTGAGCCGGCGATGTCCTCTGCCTCGTTGTTGGCGGCGCAGGCTCAGCGGAGCCGGCGGTGTCCTCTGCCTCGTTGTTGGTGCCGCGGGGCTCGGCGGAGCCGGCGGTGTCCTCTGCCTCATTGTTGGTGCCGCGGGGCCTCGACGGAGCAGGGCCTCGTCGACGCCAGCGGAGCGGGCACTCGTCGAAGCTGACATTGTCCTCTGCCTCGTCCTCGGTCTCGCCAAACAGCGCCTCGCCCGCTTCATTGCCCACTTTGTAGGCGGCCGCAGCCTCCACCACTCGCATGCGGTACTGCCAGCGCTCGAGGCGGCCCTCGCGGGCGGAGCGGTACGAGTCGATCAGCATCTCCTGCTCCGCCCGCTCCGCGACGATCTGCTCCTCCGCCTGCAGGTGCTCCTGGAGGAGATGGTGGTTGTAGGCGGCGTCGGCCTGCGCCTCCCGGAACTGCTCCTCACGCATCTGCCTCACAGTGTCCATATATTGGGCACGGGCCTCGCCGATGGTCATGGTGCAATGCACCAGCGAGGATGGCGCGGAGGAGGGGGTTGGCACCGGATCATCGACTACCATGTTCTCGATTGGGATGTCGTCGTCCTCCGGCTGCCTGCTGGCCAGCCGGTCGGCACTCGGCAGCAATGGCTGCCATCTCCTTGTGGTCCGTCGTCCACCCGTACCGAAGAGCGCTGGAGCGCGAGGAAGCCATGGTGGTCAGTAGTGGTGTGGACAGGAGAAAGGGAACGGATGCGGATGACTGCGACTATGGCCGGCGCAACAGTTTATATAGCAATGGTGGGCGGCGGAGGGACGGACGTGTGGCGCCGAAGTAGCCGCCTAGGCAACCGCATATCATTAATGTGGGAGGCAGATGGACGGGCGGACGACACTTGTGTCGTTTGAAGGCGGAGCAATCGCCTGCACCGGGAAGCGGGGCGGGCGGCGCTGACTGTTTCGGGCGGAAAGCGCGCGCGGGCGAGGAGATGACTTTACTTGGAGAGGATGACAATGGGGACCCACCAGGGCCATAGCCTCACGTACGCAGGTGCCTCCTTATTATATATATAAAACTATTATTTATTTTGCTTCCTCCTGGTTTCCTGACATCACGGTCCCACACCATTGTCAACCTATGTACTCCCTCCTTTCCGGTTTATAGGGCTTATCTCAAAATTTTAGTTTATCCATTTTATAAGGCTCAATTTGGTTGTTTTCCATCACATGTTCAGATTCCAAGGTGCATTAAATCATTGCATGCAAGTATTAAGAGAAAATTGACCAATGCATGTACTTTATGCATGCATGCATTGCAATTAATGCATTGATAAACATAATTTTTTGAGGATAACAAGAGAATTAATTAGGTGCTTTTGCAAAACTACAAAAAGTATACCACCACTTGCCATCTACCTTGATTGGTGAGATTTTTGAATTCGGCACTATAAACAGGAAAGGAGGGAGTAGTCAATAAACGAGAGAATTGCACAAGAAGCGGCCGATAGCTGGGACCAAGCAGCTCGTGCAGTATTTGTGTTTTTGAGGTGTGAGCACTGCAGAGTTTTTTCATGTTTAGCCCAGATATTAATTTTTCTCCTCTGAACAACAACGAAAACATCGCTGCAGGTATTAACTGGGCGGGCTGTGGCCCATCTAGCCCAGGCGAGATATCCAGCCCAGATATTAATTTTTTTCAAGCTGAAAATGGCTAGCCCAGCTATACTTTTTTTAGAATACCCAGGCAAGGTCAAGTTGTTATTCTCCGCCCCGCTAGGCTGCAAATCTTTCCTAGGAGGGATGCATTAGGGTTAACAAGAAAATGGGCTTTAAGAAATAATAAATGGGATGTAATTATAAAAACTGGGCAGTAACTATAAAAAATGCACCAAACACGTAATTACTTTATAAAATCTTATTTTTGGATATTGAAAATTTTAATTTCATTAATTGTTGCGAGCACAATCTTTCGTTGGATTTTTACGTAATATAAATTTATATTGAAATTGTATTTAATCTGACTAGAAATTTCGGGATAAAAATATTTCGGATCCCATCAAAATGTAGGAAATTTTATTGAATTCTGTTTTGAACGGTTGGTTGAAATGGGTTGTACTTTTAACAAACTGTAAATGGGCTGTATTAAATTCCATTAGAATTCAAAAATGGGCTGCACATTCTTACAAATCTCAAATGGGCTATAAGTTCGCTGCCACACACTTCTGGCCTTACTAAGTTGACGCGTCCCTTAAAAAAAGAGAGTTGACGCGTATGCAAGGCTTTGTCAACTTATAGTCAACACACGGTTCGAGCAGCAGTGGCCGTTGGATGTCCATCCAACGGATGCTGTGCTTCTTCTTCAATCTTGGATATTCTAGCTTCACCCGCCCAAAAAATGATTCCTCCCCCTGACATCTGGGGCGCACCGTTTCGGAAGCTGACCTGTGGGCCTACTAAGTTGACGTACCAAGGGCTTTGTCAACTTAGTCAATATAAACAATTCTAGCTGCAGTGACCATACGATGTCCATCCAACGGCCGTCGTGCTTCTTCAACCTCTGGTCTTCTTGCCCCAACCGCCCAAAGCAGTGCCGGTCGTGCCGCCTGCTCCTGCCTCCCATGGCCGGCTGTGCTGCCGCGGAGGCCTCACCGCCCCCTACAACTCCCACCGCTGGCCAGGCCATCCCTCCACTCCCCACACCCTCCTGTTATTCTGCGGCGACAGCAGCCTCACATCGCTGCCGAACCAGTGAACCCTCTTACTCCTCTCCGTGTGTGCATCCACTGCCGCGTCTTCCCCGGCTCCGCGTCATCCCCTTCCTAGTCCTCGCTGTCGTCCACCACCGTGGTGCTCTAGGCATGGTGTGGTCAACGTGGTCAAGGAACGACTTCCGTCGGACGTGGACTGTACGTGGAGAGGATGACAGCTGGGTCCATGGCAGCCGCAAGGAAGTGCCTCCTTATTATGCGCAAAATAATTATTCCTCTACCCGACAGCGAGGACCCACCGGACGGGCCACCGTATTTCGTGAAAAAAATGATTCGCCCCCTGACTGCTGGGACCCACTAGTTACATCTTCGCACGCAAGGAAGTGCGTCCAGGAAAAAAATGATTTGCCCCCCTGACTGCTATGACCCACCAGCTACATCTTTGCACGCAAGGAAGTGCGCCCGAAAAAAAAACGATTCGCCCCCCTGACTGCTGGGACCCACCAGCTACACCTTCGCACGCAAGGAAGTGCGTTCGAGGAAAAAAACGATTTTCCCCCCTGACTGCTGGGACCCACCAGCTACATCTTCGCACGCAAGGGAATGCCTGACAGTCGGGACTGATACTTCTCCAACGTATCTATAATTTTTGATTGTTCCATGCTATTATATTACCCCTTTTGGATGTTTATGGGCTTTATTTTACACATTTATATCATTTTTGGGACTAAATTACTAACCGGAGGCCCAGCCCATATTGCTGTTTTTTTTGCCTATTTCAGTATTTCAAAGAAAAAGAATATCAAACGGAGTCCAAACGGAATGAAACCTTCGGGAGCGTGATTTTTGGAACGAACGTGATCCAGAGGACTTGGAGTGCAAGCCAAGAAGCTGCCGAGGCTCCCACGAGATAAGAGGGCTCCCCCCTGTAGGGCGCGCCCCCCTGTCTCGTGGGCCCCTCAGGTGGCCACCGACGTACTTCTTCCTCCTATATATATCTACGTACCCCGAAAACATCCAGGAGTAGGACGAAACACAATTTCCACCACCGTAACCTTCTGTATCCGCGAGATCTCATCTTGGAGCCTTCGATGGCACTCTGCCGGAGAGGGAATCGACCATGGAGGGCCTCTACATCAACATCCTTGCCCCTCTGATGAGTTGTGAGTAGTTTACCACAGACCTACGGGTCCATAGTTATTAGCTAGATGGCTTCTTCTCTCTTTTTGGATCTCAATACAATGTTCTCCCCCTCTCTTGTGGAGATCTATTCGATGTAAACTCTTTTTGCGGTGTGTTTGTCGAGATCCGATGAATTGTGGGTTTATGATCAAGTTTATCTATGAATAATATTTGAATCTTCTGTGAATTCTTTTATGTATGATTGAGTTATATTTGCAAGTCTCTTCGAATTGTCAGTTTGGTTTGGCCTACTAGATTGATCTTTCTTGCCATGGGAGAAGTGCTTAGCTTTGGGTTCAATCTTGCGGTGTCCTTACCCAGTGACAGAAAGGGTTGCAAGGCACGTATTGTATTGTTGCCATCGAGGATAACAAGATGGGGTTTATATCATATTGCTTGAGTTTATCCCTCTACATCATGTCCTCTTGCTTAATGCGTTACTCTGTTCTTATGAACTTAATACTCTAGATGCAGGCAGGAGTCGGTCGATGTGTGGAGTAATAGTAGTAGATGCAGGCAGGAGTCGGTCTACTTGTTATGGACATGATGCCTATATACATGATCATGCCTAGATAATCTCATAACTATGCGCTTTTCTATCAATTGCTCGATAGTAATTTGTTCACCCACCGTAATGCTTATGCTTTCTTGAGAGAAGCCACTAGTGAAACCTATGGCCCCCGGGTCTATCTCTTATCATATTTGCTTCCAATCTACTTTTATTTGCATCTTTACTTTTTGCATCTATATTATAAAATACCAAAAATATATTTATCTTATCTTACTATCTTTATTAGATCTCACTTTCTCAAGTGGCCGTGAAGGGATTGACAACCCCTTTATTGCGTTGGTTGCGAGTTCTCAGTTTGTTTGTGTAGGTGCGTGGGACTTTTGAGGAGCCTCCTACTGGATTGATACCTTGGTTCTCAAAAACTGAGGTAAATACTTATGCTACTATCGCTGCATCACCCTCTCCTCTTCGAGGAAAACCAACGCAAGCTCAAGACGTAGTAAGAAGGGTTTCTGGCGCCATTGCCGGGGAGGTCTTCGCTCAAGTCAAGACATACCAAGTACCCATCACAAACCCATCTCCCTCGCATTTACATTATTTGCCTTTTGCCTCTCGTTTTCCTCTCCCCCACTTCACCCTTGCCGTTTTATTCGCCCTCTCTTTCCCAATCTCCTCCTCTCTTTTCGCTTGCCTTTTTTCTGTTTGCTTGTGTGCTGGATTACTTGTTGCCATGGCTCAAGATAATACCAAATTGTGTGATTTCTCGAATACCAATAATAACGATTTCCTTAGTACTCCAATTGCTCCTCTTAATGATGTTGAGTCTTGTGAAATCAATACTGCTTTGCTGAATCTTGTTATGAAAGATCAATTCGCCACTACTAGGAAAAGGCATGCTAGTGGCGCACCAGTTTTGCCTTCTAATGGCGCACTACTGGTGCGCCACTAGCATCACGCCATTAGAATTAAATTCTAATGGCGCACCACTGGTGCGCCATTAGTATCTGGTGTTCTAATGGCGCACCACGTAGTGCGCCATTAGTATTGCCCACAGTGCGCCACTATTATCTGCTATACTAATGACGCACCACATGGTAGTGCGCCATTAGTAACAATTTTTTTTAATTTTTTTTGTTTTTTCTTAATCTCAGGTCACTGTTTCACATATGAGATATTCAACACATATATATACAACAAGCATCCATATAGCAATCATATCCAACACACAAGTTTCATCATATATACATACATAGCCAACACATAGTTCCGTCGTTACATATTACAAAAGTTTCACATTGTTCATCCAACACCGTTATCCATCAATTCACAAAAGTTTCACGTTGATACAAAATAAAAACACAAATGGAAAAGAAGCACTCCATCCACGCAAGCTTCCGTCAATTAAATCAAATCTGCAAAATGATAAACAAGAAGTTAGAAGAAGAAAAAGAAGAAGACTAGAAGAATACTAGAAGAAGAAGAACACTAGAAGAAGAATAAGAAGAGTTTTGGAAAAGAAGAAGAATAAGAAGAAGACTATAAGCTTATTATGTAAACTTGATCATTTTGTGCTAACATAAGTTATTTTGGAGCTAACCTATAGGAAACTAAGCATATAATCTCTAAGTTAGTATATTAGAGCCAACTTAGGTAAAATGAAGCTAACCTATGTCATTTTGGAAAAGAAGAAGAATAAGAAAAAGACCATAAGCTTATTATGTAAACTTGATCATTTTGTGCTAACATAAGTTATTTTGGAGCTAACCTATAGGAAACTAAGCATATAAGCTCTAAGTTAGTATATTAGAGCCAACTTAGGTAAAATGAAGCTAACCTATGTCATTTTGGAAAAGAAGAAGAATAAGAAAAAGACTATAAGCTTATTATGTAAACTTGATCATTTTGTGCTAACATAAGTTATTTTGGAGCTAACCTATAGGAAACTAAGCATATAAGCTCTAAGTTAGTATATTAGAGCCAACTTAGGTAAAAATGAAGCTAACCTATAGGAAACTAAGCATATTAGAGATAACATAGGTAACTAAGTATATATATATATATATATATATATATATATATATATATATATATATATATCATTTTGGATAGCTAACCTATAGGAGATCTGACATACCTGACAAAGTTCAGTTCTCATGCATTGTTCTTCTCCTTCTTCTCCTTCCTCTCCCTGATGCGCCTAGAGCGGCGAGGTGGTGGAGGCAGTGGAGGCAGTGGGATGTAGTCTTCTACCACAATTGGCGTGGTCATGTCGCCCAGCTGTGGGATCGCCGGCGTCACCACCGGTGCGTAGTCATTGTCAGGCACCACCACTATCGTGAGGCCACCTTCAGGCACTACCATTGCTAGGTCATCCTCAGCCACCTCCATCTCTTGCCCATGGTCAGCCACCACCATCTCTTGGCCTTGGTCAGCCATCACCAGCGCTAGGTCATCCTCAGCCTGATTCCCATCGTCATCCTGCAGCTCCTCATCCTCACTCTGCTCCTCTTCTCCCGCACTCCAGTCCGGATCATCCTTCTTGTTGTCTATGCTGCTGCCAGAATCGCTGCTGCTTTCGCTACAGCCAGAATCGCTGCTGCTTTCGCTACAGCCATAGTCGCTGCTGCTTTGGCTATAGCCAGTGTCGCTGCTGCTGCTCCTACCTGTCCAAAATGCAACAATGACCATTAACAATCGATGTGAGACAAAGCCAAATGTGGAGGAATAAGAAGAGGCAGAACGTACCGGCATCATCATCGGCAGCGTAGCGCATGCGACACATAGTCTTGTTGTACACCTTCACGATGAGCATGTTGGCGTCGTCGTCGTACCTGAAGACAAGGAAGTACCCCAGCTGCAGGTTGTAGGCACGGTAGAACTTCTCCCACCCACGAGACAAGTACATGTGGCCCTTCTTGATCACCAACTGCACATCCCACTGCCTGCGGAACCCGCTGCCGGCCTGTCGCAGCTTCACATTATTTGGCGAATCTTCACCCATCAGCATGTTCATAAAACTGTCAGGCAGCCTCTGCAGTTTGGGACAATGAGTGATGTAGCAAACAACAGATATCATAATGAGATGGGTGAAGGGGAGATCAGCTTGTTTTATATACCTGCGTCATGGATGATACTGAAGCCTCAATTATGATAGTGAAGAACTCGGAAGCATCCAACTCGTACTGCGGTGTCGCAGATCAACGGTGGCTGCTTCCCACCATCTCTGATAAGCAGCAGAAGAGACCAATTAGTACCCTTACAACAAATCATAAAACATGCATGATAACAGGCATTAGTCGCAAGTACCCCATATGTCCTATTTTTAGCAAAGTAATGCTAAAATTCACGGAAAATTTCAGCATTACCTTTGCTGAAAATAGGACATATGGAGTACCCGAATTTGCCGGAACGGAAGTTAATCGACATTCCGGCAAACTCAAGGGCCTCTCGGGGTACCTGCAAATTCATCACGACACGATGGTCGGAGACATGACCTTTGCAAAATGGTCGGAGACACGATGGTCTTTCTCAATGTGATCAATTGATGGATCAACACATAAAACATGTCCAATAAGTATGATTTATAGAGTCAACATCAATATGAATATATATAAAGTTTTTCTTCATCGGCCAGGCCCATGCAAGTAACTGCATCCAGCAACTATTTCTGCTACTCTGTAACTAACTACACTCTGTATTTATAGATTCATTTCAGATGAGATCAGATTGAGCTCCAACTGTAGCTGCAGCTGAGGGATCCATGAGCCATCATGCCAGCCAGCCAGGAAATAAACTTTACTTTCCAAAGGAAATAAAAATAGAATGCATACATACATACTTAAGCAGGTAGATAGATAGATAGATAGATAGATAGATAGATGAGCATGTTCAGTTTACAAGAATGAATATAAACAAGGAAAGAATGCATGCATGCATATCAAAAGTTGGCATCTACTGCTACTGCTACTGCTTGCCTCTGCTGCTATTGAATATTTATAATTACCTGAAATTGTTCCTTTCACTGCAAGTAAATGCAACTTTTCCATTAATTAAAACTAAATTGTTCCTTCATGATATTCTCTCTTCATCTACCCCTGGGAGTATTTCTAACTTGAAAATCTCTGGTGAACTGCCTGATGATGTACTGGCAGTACAAGCTCTCTTCTTTTCTTACATTTGCTTGTTCTGTACCTTTTTCTGTTAACTGATTAAACATGCAGTGGAGTAGTGTATTGCAGTGCATGCAGTGGAGTAGAGCAGAGAATTTGCAAAGAACTATAGTATCACTGGAGTAAATTGCAGTAGTGCAAGTTTCAGTAGACCAGAGAATATCCCTACAGTAGTGCCCTCCAACAGTAGTTCTTGCTTGCAGTAGTTTTAGGGAGTACTACAATTTTGCAAGTTTAAAGTAAAACGTTTCAGTTAATGCAAGTACTCCTCATGCTCTCTACTTTCTCTCTTCTCTTCTTCAGTTAATTAACTGAATTTTACTGATGTTGTTGTTAACTGAATTTTGTGCAAATGATTAGCAACTGCATCAAACTAGATCAGCAAGCAACCAACAAACTAGATCAAAACTGCATCATTGGCAGTGATCAGCAAACTGTAGCCAACTGACCACCAACAGACCCAAAATTGTTTCCCATAGAAAAGGGGTCCAAAAATTTCATGCAAAGGAAAGGTTGAGACTTCATATCATCTTCATGGCCAAAATGAGAACATTCTTTCATGGAAAGATAGATAGAGGGTTGCATTCAAAACTGAAATGGCCATTTCAGAACATACAAACAGAGAATGTGCAGAATTACTACTCATTGATACTTCAAAGCATTTGCACAATGCCCTGATCTCATACTCTCCTAGTTCCAAGATGTGTGCAATATGACAACATGAGGAAGGATAAGTTCATAGCAGTGCAATGCTTTCTTCTCTACCGAATGACATAATGAACATACCAATTATCTTTCTTCTCTACCGAATGATATCACAGAGTTGCATCTGAAAGAATCGGGGGCGAGGGGGAAGATGGAATCGGGGGCTCTGTACCTGCGACGGCTGCGGCTGGAGGACGGCGCCGTCGACGAACTCGAGGGCAGGGGCACCGGATGCTCCTCTCGTTGATGGGGAGGGGAGAGGCTGGAGGCAAACCCTAGATGACAGAGCAGGTGGCCGACGTTGTGGTTGGTGAGGAGCAGGTGGCCGGCGTCGTGGTTGGTGAGGAGAGCGCGAGGAAGAGCGCCCCGTCCGAGGAGGTGGTTGGTGCCTTGGCGGCCGGCGGCGGCGGAGGCCTGGAGGATGTGGAAGAAGGCGCAGACGGCGAGGAGGAGTCCGGCGAGGGTCGGGGCAGCGGGGGTGGGGGCGCGGGGGTGCGGGGGCGGCGGGGGTGGAGTCCGGTGAGGGTCGGGGCGGCGCGCGGGTGGATCTGGTGGCGAGGGAGAGAGGGTCGAAGGGGATCTGGCGAGGGAGAGGGAGGATAGCTAGGGGGAGGGTTCTAATGGCGCACCATCCAGTCGTGCGCCATAAGTATGACTATTCTAATGGCGCACCTCCCCTCGGTGCGCCATTAGAATTTTGTTTTAATCTAGCCCACTAACCATATCTACAACCTAACCCTATCTACAACAGAACCCACCCACTAGCCCGACTGGTTAGCACGCATCACACACACCAGGAGGTCCTGGGTTCGATTCCCAGGATCCCCAATATTTTTTTATGCATTTTAAATGCTGTTTTTTATACTTATTTGTGTTTAAATATGTTCAAACTTGTTTAAATCAGAACAGTAATATTTTTTTATAAAAACAGTAATAATTTTTTTTAAATATGTTCAAATTTCTTACTTGAAAATATCATCGACGGCGGCGGTGGAGCGGGGGAGGGTGCGGGGATCGAGATCGAGATGGAGGGGGAATCGAGGCTACTTCATCGTCGTCGTCATGTTCGATCTTCGGGTCGCCGTACTTGTCGAAGTCTTGCTCATTGGCTACTCCATCCATTCCGATGATCTTCCTTTTGCCTCTCCTCACGACAACACGACTGGGCTTTGGCGGGTCGGTAATGAAGAAGCATTGGTCCACTTGGGAAGCCAGTACCCATGGCTCATTTTTCACGGTGACGTTTGCGCCCGCGGTCCTGGATTTGGCTTCGGGTATAACCATGGTGGTGAAATATCGGTCTTCTTTTAGGACGCTCTTGGCCCATCTGACACGGAACATCGGCACCTTCTCTCCAGCGTAGCTCAGCTCCCAGATCTTTTTTATGCATTTTAAATCCTGTTTGATATTTATTTGTGTTTAAATATGTTCAAACTTGTTTAAATCATAACAGTAATATTTTTTTTATAAAAACAGTAATAATTATTTAGAAAATATGTTCAAATTTGTTAATTGAAAATATCATCGGCGGCGGCGGTGGAGCGGGGGGAAGGTGCGGGGGTGCCCGTTGGCGGCAGTGGAGCGGGGGAGGGTGCATGCAGGGGGCCAGGTGCTCGTCGGCGGCGGTGGAGCGGGGGAGGGTTGCGGTGGGTCATCGGCGACGATGGAGCTAGCGGGGGAGGGTGCGGGGGGTGCCCGTTGGCGCGGCGGTGGAGCGGGCCGGGAGGGTGCGGGGGGGGGGGGGGGTGCTCGTGGGCGGTGGTGGAGCGGGGGAGGGTTGCGGTGGGTCGTCGGCGGCGGTGGAGCTAGCGGGGGAGGGTGCGGGTGGGATCGAGATCGAGATCAAAAAGTGTCCATGAAAATATACACGGTGCGCCATTAGCAGTTTTGCAAAAAAGTAAAAAAATAAATTATATACTAATGGCGCACTGTTTACAAGGTGCGCCATTACTTGGTAGAACTAGTAATGGCGCACTTTGGCACCATGCGCCATTAGAGTGTATGGAAAAATGGAAAAAAAATTCAATACTAGTGGCGCACCGTGTGCCTGTTGCGCCATTAGTGTCTTCCACACTAATGGCGCACCCCTAACCGGTGCGCCATTAGTATATAGTAGTGGCGCACTACTTGCCTGGTGCGCCATTAGTATCAATCCTATCTATAGCCCTTTTCCTAGTAGTGCGCCGGCCTTCCTAGTGAAGATGCCGCTACTCATCTAAACAACTTTGTTGATTTGTGTGATATGCAAAAGAAGAAATATACGAATAACAATATTGTAAAATTGAAGTTATTTCCGTTTTCACTTAGAAATCATGCTAAAGTTTGGTTTTCGTCTTTGCCTAAAAATAGTATTGATTCTTGGAACAAGTGCAAAGATGCTTTTATCTCTAAGTATTTTCCTCCCGCTAAGATTATCACTCTTAGGAATGATATTATGAATTTTAAACAACTTGATCATGAGCATGTTGCCCAATCTTGGGAAAGAATGAAATTGATGCTTTGCAATTGCCCTACTCATGGTTTGAATTTATGGATGATCATACAAAAATTTTATACCGGTTTGAACTTTGCTTCTAGAAATCTCTTAGATTCGGCCGTGGGAGGCATGTTTATGGAAATCATGTTAGGAGATGCTACAAAACTTCTTGATAATATTATGGCTAATTATTCTCAATGGCGCACCGAAAGATCTTCTAGTAAAAAAGTGCATGCTATAGAAGAAATCAATTTTTTGAGTGGAAAGATGGATGAACTTATGAAATTGTTTGCTACTAAAAATACTCCTCTTGATCCCAATGATATGCCTTTTTCTTCTTTGGTTGAGATTAATAATGAATCTATGGATGTGAATTTTGTTGGTAGGAATAGTTTTGGAAACAATGCTTATAGAGGAAACTTTAATGCTAGACCATTCCCTAGTAATTCCTCTAATAATTATGGAAATTCCTACAATAATTCTTATGGTAATTTTAATAAGATGCACTCTGATTTTGAGAATAGTGTGAAAGAATTTATGATTTCTCAAAAGAATTTTAATGCTTTGCTTGAAGAAAAATTGCTCAAAGTTGATGATTTGGCTAGGAACGTTGATAGACTTTCGCTTGATGTTGATTCTCTTAAACTTAGATCTTCTCCTCCTAAGCATGATATCAATGAGTCTCTCAAAGTAATGAGAATTTCCATTGATGAGTGTAAGGAAAGAACCGCTAGATTGCGTGCTAAGAAAGATAGCTTTATAAAAGCGTGTTCTTCTAGTTTCCATGAAAATAATGATGAGGATCTTAAAGTTATTGATGTGTCTCCTATTAGATCTATGTTTTGCAATATGAATTTTGATGTCTATGGGACTGATGATGAATCAACTTTGCCTAGAAGGCATCCCAAGAATTCGGAGTCTTTAGATCTTGATGCTAAATTTGGTAAAAGTGAGATTGGAGAGTCCTCAACTTCTAATAACATTGAACCTACTATCTCGGATTTCAAGGAATTGATTATGATAATTGTTCTTTAAAAGGTTGTATTTCCTTGTTGCAATCCGTTGTTCATTCTCCTCATGCTTATAGTCAAAATAAAGCTTTTACCAAACATATCGTTGATGCCTTGATGCAATCTTATGATGAAAAACTCAATTTGGAAGTTTTATACCTAGAAAACTTAATGATGAGTGGGAACCTACTATAAAGATTAGAATTAAAGATTATGAGTGTTTTGCTTTGTGTGATTTGGGTGTTAGTGTTTCCGCGATTTCGAAAACTTTATGTGATATTCTAGGTTTCCATGATCTTCATGATTGCTCTTTAAATTTGCACCTTGCGGATTCCACCATTAAAAAGCCAATGGGAAGGATCAATGATGTTCTCATTGTTTCAAATAGAAATTTGGTGCCCGTGGATTTTATCGTTCTTGATATAGATTGCAATCTTTCTTGCCCTATTTATCTTGGTAGACCTTTCCTTAGAACGATTGGTACGATTATTGATATGAAGGAAGGGAATATTAGATTCCAATTTCCATTAAAGAAAGGCATGGAACACTTTCCAAGAAAGAAAGTCGAATTACCTTATGAATCTATCATGCGGGCTACTTATGAATTTAGTGCCAAAGATGACACTCGTTAGATCTATCTTCGCTTTTATGCCTAGCTAGGGGCGTTAAACGATAGCGCTAGTTGGGAGGCAACCCAATTTTCTTTATGTTTTTTGTTTTTGCTTCTGTTTAGTAATAAGTCTTGCATCTACCTTCTGTTTAGATGTGTTTTTATCTTTTAATTAGTGTTTGTGCCAAGTAGAACCTATAGGATAACCTACGATGATAGTTGATTTGATTCTGCTGAGAAACAGAAACTTTGCTCGCACGAATATAATTTTGTTAAATCACAGGAATGTGCTTTTGCATTGATTCTTTATTATTCTGTTCAATAAACAAATTTTACAAGACTTCCTATTTTGGTAGGATTTTTAGAGTTCCAGAAGTTTGCGTTAGTTACAGATTGCTACAGACTGTTCTGTTTTTGACAAATTCTGTTTTCCGTGTGTTGTTTGCTTATTTTGATGCATCTATGGCTAGTAAAATAGTTTATGAACCATAGAGAAGTTGGAATACAGTAGTTTTAACACCAAAATAAATAAAGAATGATTTCACTGCAGTACCTTATGTGGTGGTTTTGTTTTCTTTCACTAACGGAGCTTATAAGATTTCCTGTTGAGTTTTGTGTTGTGAAGTTTTCAAGTTTTGGGTAAAGCTTTTATAGACTATGGAATAAAGGGTGGAAAGAGCCTAAGCTTGGGGATGCCCAAGGCACCCCAAGATATTAAAGAATAGCCAAAATCCTAAGCTTGGGGATGCCCCGGGAAGGCATCCCCTCTTTCGTCTTTGTTCATTGGTAACTTTACTTGGAGCTATATTTTTATTCGCCACATGATATGTGTTTTGCTTGGAGCGTCGTGTATTATATTAGTCTTTGCTTTTTAGTTTACCACAATCATCCTTGCTGTACACACCTTTTGAGAGAAGCCTATTTGATTAGAATTTGCTAGAATACTCTATGTGCTTCACTTATATCTTTTGAGCTTGATAGTTTTTGCTCTAGTTCTTCACTTATATCTTTTAGAGCACGGTGGTGTATTAATTTTGAAGAAATTACTAGTCTCTAATGCTTCACTTATATTATTTTGAGAGTCTTTTAGAACAGCATGGTATTTGCTATGGTTATAAAATTGGTCCTAGAATGGTAGGCATCCAAGTTGGGTATAATAAAAACTATCATAGAAAGTGAATTGGATGCTATGATCAATTTGATACTTGATAATTGTTTTGAGATATGGAGGTAGTGATATTAAATTCATGCTAGTTGGGTGATTATGAATTTAAAGAATGCTTGTGTTGAAGTTAGCAAGTCCCTTAGCATGCACGTATTGTTAAAGTTGTGTAACAAATTTGAAACATGAAGTGTACCTGGCTTGTGCATCCTTATGAGTGGCGGTCAGGGACGAGCGATGGTCTTTTCCTACCAATCTATCCCCCTAGGAGCATGCACGTAGTACTTGGTTTTTGATGACTCCTAAATTTTTGCAATAAGTATATGAGTTCTTTTGATTAATGTTGAGTCCATGGATTATACGCACTTTTACCTTTCCGCCTTTGCTAGCCTCTTCGGTACCGTGCATTGCCCTTTCTCACCTTGATAGTTGGTGCAAACCTCGCCGGTGCATCCAAATCCCGTGATACGATACGCTCTATCACACATAAACCTCCCTATATCTTCCTCAAAACAGCCACCATACCTACCTATTATGCATTTCCATAGCCATTCCGAGATATATTGCCATGCAACTTTCCACCGTTCCGTTTATCATCATCATGACATACTTTACTTTTGTCATATTGCCATTGCATGATCATGTAGTTGACATCGTATTTAGGGCAAAGCCACCATGCATAATTTTTCAAACATGTCACTCTTGATTCATTGCACCATCCCGGTACTCCGCCGGAGGCATTCACATAGAGTCATATCTTGTTCTAGTTTCGAGTTGTAATCCATATGTTGTAATCAATAGAAGTGTGATGATCATCATTATTAGAACATTGCCCAAAGAATAAAAAGAAAGAAAAAAAAGAAGAAAGGCCAAAAAAAGAAAGGCCCAAAGAAAAAAGAAAAAAAGAAAAAAAAGAAAAAAAAGGAAAAAAGGGGCAATGTTACTATCTCTTTTTCCACACTTGTGCTTTAAAGTAGCACCTTGTTCTTCATGTAGTGAGTCTCATATATTGTGCTTCAAAGTAGCACCATTGTTTTTCATATAGTGAGTCTCATAAGTTGTCTTTTTCATACTAGTGGGAATTTTTCATTTTAGAACTTGGCTTGTATATTCCTACGATGGGCTTCCTCAACTGCCCTAGGTCTTTGTGAGCAAGCAAGTTGGATGCACACCCACTAGTTTTCTTTTGTTGAGCATTCATTTATAGCTCTAGTGCATCCGTTGCACGGCAATCCCTACTCCTCATGTTGACATCAATTGATGGTCATCTCCATAGCCCATTGATCATCCTCGTCAATGTGAGACTTTCTCCTTTTTTGTCTTCTCCACACAATCCCCATCATCATATTCTATTCCATCCATAGTGTTATATCCATGGCTCACGCTCATGTATTGCGTGAAGGTTGAAAAAGTTTGAGATTAATTAACTCTGAAACAATTGCTTGGCTTGTCATCAGGGGTATAGAAGTTGGGAACATCTTTGTGTGACGAAAATGAAGCATAGCCTAACTATATGATTTTGTAGGGATGAACTTTCTTTTGCCATGTTATTTTGAGAAGACATGATTACTTTGATTAGTATGCTTGAAGTGTTATTATTTCTTTTATCAATATGAACTTTTATTTCGAATCATTTGGATCTGAACATTCATGCCACAATAAAGAAAATTACATTATGAATTATACTAGGTAGCATTCCACATCGAAAATTCTCTTTTTATCATTTACCTACTCGAGGACGAGCAGGAATTAAGCTTAGGGATGCTTGATACTTCTCCAACGTATCTATAATTTTTTATTGTTCCATGCTATTATATTACCCCTTTTGGATGTTTATGGGCTTTATTTTACGCATTTATATCATTTTTGGGACTAACCTACTAACCGGAGGCCCAACCCATATTGCTGTTTTTTTTGCCTATTTCAGTATTTCGAAGAAAAGGAATATCAAACGGAGTCCAAACGGAATGAAACCTTCGGGAGCGTGACTTTTGGAATGAACGTGATCGAGAGGACTTGGAGTGCAAGACAAGAAGCTGCCAAGG
The DNA here is from genome assembly GCA_963921465.1 of Triticum timopheevii. Classification (NCBI taxonomy): domain Eukaryota; kingdom Viridiplantae; phylum Streptophyta; class Magnoliopsida; order Poales; family Poaceae; genus Triticum; species Triticum timopheevii. Next base: position 58,474,482 of record OY997266.1, read on the forward strand.
ATCCCACGAGATAGGAGGTCCCCCCCTGTAGGGCGCGCCCCCTGTCTCGTGGGCCCCTCGGGCGGCCACCGACGTACTTCTTCCTCCTATATATACCTACTGTGACGCCCGGACAATTAAGCTATAGTGAACCTCCGCTAATGATGCCATGTCACCTCGGTTACTGTAATTAAACTCGCGTTGATTCGAGGCCTATTCAAATTCAAATTTAAAACATAGGCAAACAACAAAAGTTTCCAAACTTTAAAACTAAAATGTTCGGAGTGAACTAAATAATGCATAGGTAATTATGGTGGAGAAACCAAACTGTGATAAAATGTTTAAAGGCTCTAAGATAATTAAAACAGTAGTTAAAACAATTAAATAAATGCCTATTGAATTTTGTAAAATATTAAACTATTTTATTTTGGGTTGAGAATTAAGGTGGCAGTAGTATATTTATAAATACAAATTTAGGTGCTAGTGTTTATTTTTATAAAACTGTAATAAAAGAGGACTTAAAATAAAATAGAAAAGAAATAGAAAACAAAAAAAAGACCCCCTCTCCCCTGGGCCAAGTGGCCCAGTTGGCCACAGCTGACCAGGCCGGCCCAGGCCACCCCTGCCTATACACCCCCCACCACGGTAACCCTAGCCCACTACTCCACCACTCGCACCCCCACTCCCCACGATCCAGAATGGGATCGAGATCGGGCCAACGCCCGGTCGCCACCGCCCCCAACACCGTCACTCCCCGGCCGCCGCCGCCCTTCCCGTCGCCGGACCTCGCCGGCCCCTGCCATTGTCCTCGCGCCCCCGTTCCCTCTCACTCGATGGCGCTCGTCGTCGTGGCGACCGCGCCCTCGACGCCGCTGGACCACGTCGCCGTCGCCCGGAACGCCGCCTCGACCACGCCTCCCCACCGGCCTGCCTCCCCGTCGTCCTCTACGTCGTCATCGTCGCCACCTCGAGCTCACTGTCGCACACCTGCAGGGCCCAGTGAGCATCGCCCCTCTCCTCTCCCCCTCTGCTTCCGTTGCCGGATCTGAGCGCGCCCGTCGTTCGCGCCGTGGCATGCTGCCGTCCATGATGGCTACCGGCCTAGTGCTGCTTCGCCACCGTCGCACCCCACACGCGCTCACCCCACCGCTCTGTCGTGCGCGCGCGCACTCGCGCTCCCCGCGCCCGATGCCGCGGCCTCCTCCCCGCGCTCGTCCCCCCCACCGGCGACCGCCCGTCTCACCACGGCCTCGCCCTCCTCTGCAGGCTCCGCCGCCCCTGCTCCCACTCCGCCGACGTAGTCCCGCGCCGCCTCCGCCGCATCGCGCCGGCGCCACCCCTCGCCTGCTGCCGCTGTTCCACGCCAGCGCCTAGCGCCGTTCCTTCCCCCCTCGACCTGGGCGGGTGCCCAGCGCCCGGACGGGCGAGCGCCCGTAAGGTCGTAACCCGCTAACCCGCATCGGCCCCCTAGGCCTATGACACACAGGCCCCGTGCCCAGAACGATTTAAAGAAAAAAGAAAAATAAAAATAATTAATAAATAAATAAATTAATTAATTAACTTAATAACCCTATTTAATTAACATAATTAATTAACTAACCTACCTAACCTGTTAATTAAACTAATTAAATTGGTTAAATAGTTAGCAGAGTATGACCAGTGGGACCCACCATCAGATTGACCCAGTCAACACCTCTGTTGACTGCTGACGTCATGCTGATGTCATGCTGACATCAGCATGCACTATTCTGGATAATGTTGGATTTAAATAATTAATTAAATTCCAGAAATTAATAAAATCTTTATAAAATCATATCTTTTAATCCGTAACTCGGATGAAAATACTTTCTACATGAAAGTTACTCAGAACGACGAGACGAACCCGGTTACACAGCCCGTTCGTCCACCACACACCCCTAGCATACCGAACATGCAACTTTACCCCTTCGGCTCCTTTGTCCGAAAGCGCGAAACACCGGGGATACTTTCCCGGATGTTTCCCCCTCTCGTCGGTATCACCTACTACCGCGTTAGGGCACACCTAGAATCGTTACTTGTCTTGTCATGCATCGATATGCATCTGTTTGCTTAAGTATTTATTGTTTCTTCCCCCTCTTCTCTCGCTAGACACCGAGACCGATGCCGCTGCTACCCAGTACGACTACGGTGTTGACGACCCCACTCTCTTGCCAGAGCAACCAGGCAAGCCCCCCCTTGATCACCAGATATCGCCTATTCTTCTCTATACTGCTTGCATTAGAGTAGTGTAGCATGTAATATTCGGTTACTCCTATTCTGTTGCATAGCCTGTCATTGTTGCTACAGTCATTGATACCTTACCCGCAATCCTAAATGCTTAGTATAGGATGCTATTTTATCATCATTGGCCCTACACTCTTGTTAGTCTACCTTGCTATCTATCGGGCCGTGATCACTTGGGAGGTGATCACGGGCATATATTATACATACATACATACTATACAGATGGTGACTAAAGTGGGGTCAGCTCGATGAGTACCCGCAAGTGATTCTGATGAGGGGGCTGAAAGGACAGGTGGCTCCATCCCTGTAGAGGTGGGCCTGGGTTGCCAACGGCCCCCGACTGTTACTTTGTGGCGGAGCGACAGGGCAGGTTGAGACCACCTAGGAGACAGGTGGGCCTGGCCCTGTTCGGCGTTCGCGGATACTTATCACGCTTAACGAGATCTTGGTATTTGATCTGAGTCTGGCCATTTGGTTTATACGCACTAACCATCTACGCGGGAGTAGTTATGGGTATCCCAGCGTCGTGGTATCAGCCGAAGCCTTCGTGACGTCAGCGACTGAGCGGCGCGCTCCGGGTTGGACTGCATTAACGCAACTTCCTTTGTAATGGAGGTTGCTAAGTCTGCTCACCGGCCGCGTACGCAATGTGCAGGTGTGCAATGGGCGATGGGCCCAGACCCCTGCGCGCATAGGATTTAGACCGGCGTGCTGACCTCTCTGTTGTGCCTAGGTGGGGCTGCGACGTGTTGATCTTCCGAGGCCGGGCATGACCCAGGAAAGTGTGTCCGGCCAAATGGGATCGAGCGTGTTGGGTTATGTGGTGCACCCCTGCAGGGAAGTTTATCTATTCGAATAGTTGTGTCCCTCAGTAAAAGGACGACCCGGAGTTGTACCTTGACCTTATGAAAACTAGAACCGGATACTTAATAAAACACACCCTTCCAAGTGCCAGATACAACCCGGTGATTGCTCTCTAACAGGGCGACGAGGAGAGGATCGCCGGGTAGGATTATGCTATGCGATGCTACTGGAGATGCTACTTGGAGATGCTACTTGGAGGACTTCAATCTACTCTCTTCTACATGCTGCAAGACGGAGGTTGCCAGAAGCGTAGTCTTCGATAGGACTAGCTACCCCCCTCTTATTCTGGCATTCTGTAGTTCAGTCCACTGATATGGCCTCCTTACACATATACCCATGCATATGTAGTGTAGCTCCTTGCTTGCGAGTACTTTGGATGAGTACTCACGGTTGCTTTCTCCCCCCTTTTTCCCCCTTTCCTTTCTTTATGGTTGTCGCAACCAGATGCTGGGTTCCAAGATCCAGACGCCACCGTCGACGACGACTACTACACTGGAGGTGCCTACTACTACGTGCAGGCTGCTGACGACGACCAGGAGTAGTTTAGGAGGATCCCAGGCAGGAGGCCTGCGCCTCTTTCGATCTGTATCCCACTTTGTGCTATCCTTCTTAAGGCAAACTTGTTTAACTTATGTCTGTACTCAGATATTGTTGCTTCTGCTGACTCGTCTATGATCGAGCACTTGTATTCGAGCCCTCGAGGCCCCTGGCTTGTATTATGATGCTTGTATGACTTATTTATGTTTTAGAGTTGTGTTGTGATATCTTCCCGTGAGTCCCTGATCTTGATCATACACATTTGCGTGCATGATTAGTGTACGATTGAATCGGGGGCGTCACAAGTTGGTATCAGAGCCGACTGCCTGTAGGAATCCCCCTTCCAAACTCCTTGGCCGAAGTTGAGTCTAGTCATGGCAAAACTTTTACTAACATGGCTGTGCGGCCCATGGGCCCACGTCGCCATTGGGTGGTATTAGGATCTTTTATTCCTCGTCTTTACTCTGGGACTCTGATCTCTCTTCTATTCGGGTTAAATGAATTTTACTAAAATCTAACTTTAGGTTCTCGAAAACACTTTTTCCTGGAGAGCCCCTTCAGTCAAGATGATCGCCGACTGCACTAGAAGATTTCGAAGATACTCTCCGATATCCTCTCGAGACTTTGTGCCCGTTGCTTTTGCAATTCCCCGCCACTGATAAATCCCAATGGATAACTACATACACTTGCCATCGTATAATCGTTGCCCGTTGATCTTGTTACTACCAGATACCTTGAAATTCTCTCTATTGTTCCAAGAACTGTTTGTGTCACTGCCTTTCAGTTCTCTGCCACATGAATACCCCTACGGATAATTCCTCGCACTTACCAAATATCCACTCATAGCCAGTTGTCCGTATGTTTCACAAAGTCTTCGAAATACCATTCGATCTACCGAAAATCCTCGGCAACCTATTGCTCTGGAATTTCTTGCTTGCTTTCATTATGATTAATCCCATAAGTCTGGTAATCTTATTGGCATCCTTTGTCATTATCATTTGAGTCTGTTGATTCAATATGTTGCGAATGCTCGCAATCCTCAATCAGACCCTAGAATTTGTTCTTCCAGCCTCAGACGTCACTCCAGACATGAGTTGGTTCAGCAAATCAAACCTTGATTGATTGTCGATCTATGACTAATCAACTTATTTATCTTTTGATCAGAGCCTATGTTTCTGATTCCTTGATTTGGAAATAATAATTCCTTTGTATTTAAGCATCGAAGTTATCCATATATTTCTATAATCTGAAGCCCTTGCATTACTTCTTCTGGTTGACATTGATACTCACGTCAGATCCCTTGTGGACCACCAGATCCTTTGTTGGATTATTATCCGACAGTGCCATCGTACTTAATCACCTTGTGAATTCTTCCCTGATACATAATGCCTTTGGTAAATTGTATCCTCTCCTTTTGTCAACCATGCTCTACCTTCGAGCTTGTGTTATTTACGATTTAAGTTTGTGGTATATGTTCCTAAGATGCCCCGATGGGTTGAACCAACGCCTTCCCTATTCAGTTTGAATCCATAAGATTTCACGGGTCATACTTATCTGGTATTGCACCAGGTAAAACTTTCAACAACTAATGTCATTTTTGAAACATGAGAAGTGAATGGAAGGTTATGCATTGAAGAAGTGGGAGTCGACCTTGAACTTAGTGTTCATGCCCATGGACCTGATGTGGAACTTATCATGGAAGCTTCTTGCAAAACTTTTAATCAGTTGGATAATTCTTTCAGTGTCTTTGAATTGGATCCCTTGCAACTATGGTTTCGGCCATATTGATATTCCTTGATTCCTTCTCTCGGACAAGTTAAAGTACTTGTCTTTTGCAGATCAATACACTTGTCAAACCTCTATTTGATCTACCTTTGAGTAATACCCCCTGGTATCTCGAGTATATCAACCCATTACACTACATCTTATGAATTTCTGATGAAGTAGTGCCTTTCCCCGTCATGGTCACTCCACAGGTTTTGGGTTGTCGTCAACCGAGAACACCGATTTGTGAATCAAATGAACACTGTGATTCAGTACTTCCAGTACTTCGTTGTTGAGAAGTTTATTAACCCTTCAAGTCATTCCTAGCCTGATCGGCTATATCATTATCGTGCAACTTTTTAACTGTGCTACCTGGTCCTTCTTCCTGGAGCACAATTTTCGACGATGAGCTAAGCTTACGTCGATTTTCCTCATCATATCATTTTGCCTTGAACAACAAACTTGATTTCGAGTTTGTGTCGTGTCCTTGGTTCCAATAACCTTTCGCTTCAGCATTTCTTTGACTTGATGCCATCGCCGATCGATTACACCTGCATAAACCTCTCGACAATTGTGTCGTGATCATCATCAACATTTTGAGCTCTTACAGGATATCAATTGAATTCATGATGAGAAATACCATCCTTGCACTCGATGATTGTGTATCATCGACCACTTTATTGCCTTCCGTTCAACACAAACTTGTTCGTGTTTTGCGTTATACCTTGAGATCCCTGCTGTCCAGCATTTGTTCTTCTTTACCTTGGAACATTACCATCTCTTATGTCATCAATGTTGTGAGAATTTCACCATCTCTTAAGGATTTGTGGTATAGTGATGCTTCTCGCCATCACCATTCTTTTCTTGGTCCCCGTGTTGAGTGAACTCTATTGCGCAAATTTAATATCTCTAGCAACCCTATTGCTTCAGAGTTATTGGATAATAATTCCAATTTAGTGTGTTGGTTGCTCAATAACCATTCCGATGTTGGTCGTGCAACCCAACCCATATTTCGGGTGCACCTTTCAGTCAATGTTTAATTGTGTATGTTTTCCTCCAGCATACAACATTAAGTCATTTGATCAGGCTAATGTTATCTCACATAATTGTGGAAATCCATCTTGTTGGAAATCTCGATGAATTGTCGCTGAGTTCATCAGCCACCTCCTCACCCTCTCCTTGGTTTAATGATGAGCTTTTGTTTCGGAACTCGCTTCCGTAGTAAATTTCCCGAGAATCTTGCAATGTCATCTCGTCAATTTGTGTTGCACCTTTTTTTTCTCGGACATCCTGAGTCTGAGGTATCATGACACCAATCGGATCTGAATCTCAGTCAGATATAATGGTTGGGACAACTTTCCAGTAGTTATGATGTTGGTCCTTTGATGACCCGGTAACATGATGTCATGCCTAGCACCCCCGCCCCTGCTGGAGGACCTATCATTATAATTTCTTTTGCAAGGATAACCATTCTTCCCGGAGGAAATTGTAAGACCTATTTTATAAGTTGCCCCTGATGGATCATTTGTGTTTCCAAAGTCTGGCCCTTGATTGAAACACCATGCATTGCTATCTCGAAGCATGTTCGTGGTACTCCGCTTTTCAACAAGGACATTTGAAGCCCAATGCTAAATGTTTCCTGCTCAATTATCCAAACACCGCTGTATAGATAATGCATGAAAATTTCTCTCCCCTCACCTAGAGGCTTTTCTACCTTATATCCTGTCAAGGATATCATTCTCTACTTGTCCTTGGTAAGGATATACCCTTGAAATATGTGTTTAGACACATTTTCCTTTCCATTCTTCTATTTAAACCTGATAATCACTTTTCCTTTCCATTGGTTTGTTTGACCTCTCTTGTGATCTATATAATCTAAGCAGTAATGATTCACTGCTTATGTAAACACCTCGGTGCGCAATTCCGTCAGCAAAACCCTGTTACTATTGTTGATGACATTTCCGAAATACACCGATGAACGGGAACCTTGCCTATTGGTCTGCCTCGTTCAACGAGCGGGAAAATGGTTCTCTTCGTCCCTCGCCCTTGGTATCGATGTTGTTGCTGACATAACTAACAGGCTACCCTCTGGCATGCCTTGCTATTGTGACCGTGCAAGATATCAGCCCCCCCTTCCTACCTTTAAACCACATGGTGGGCCCATAACACACAGTTCCACAGGATCGAAACTTGACTCTCCTGCACCCCCTGTTCCCAAGGTTCTTCCTCATGTGTGGCCTCGTATGTAATTCACGAGCCGCCTTCCGAGAGATCACCAAATCTGTTACCAGACGCAATACTTAGTCTCGATTGCTTTGAGCCCCTTTCAAGCCCTGTTCAGGCATCGAACGGTTTCCTGCTCACTTGAAACTTCCCATGATACCTCCTTACCTTGCTCTCGATAATTTCGTAAATTTCAATTCGAGAGTTACTTTTCGCCACATTCCCTAATGATTATCTACCGGATAAGCAACCATGCAGAATTCCATTCTTCCGGTATACCCATCCTTCACTCCTCTGTAAGTACGATGGAGTTCCCAAAGGAAGGACGACAGCTTCCTCATGATGCATTGATGCAGAGAAATAAAGACATCAACACTATGGATCAACCTCTTCAAGAAGGGCAACCAAGACCGAGAAGACACGTTAGAAACTCGTAACCAGAACTTCCCCGTACTCCCCTCTTAAATCTCGGGACGAGATTTCTTGTAGTGGAGGAGAATTGTGACGCCCGGACAATTAAGCTATAGTGAACCTCCGCTAATGATGCCATGTCACCTCGGTTACTGTAATTAAACTCGCGTTGATTCGAGGCCTGTTCAAATTCAAATTTAAAACATAGGCAAACAACAAAAGTTTCCAAACTTTAAAACTAAAATGGTCGGAGTGAACTAAATAATGCATAGGTAATTATGGTGGAGAAACTAAACTTTGATAAAATGTTTAAAGGCTCTAAGATAATTAAAACAGTAGTTAAAACAATTAAATAAATGCCTATTGAATTTTGTAAAATATTAAACTATTTTATTTTGGGTTGAGAATTAAGGTGGCAGTAGTATATTTGTAAATACAAATTTAGGTGCTAGTGTTTATTTTTATAAAACTGTAATAAAAGAGGACTTAAAATAAAATAGAAAAGAAATAGAAAACAAAAAAAAGACCCCCTCTCCCCTGGGCCAAGTGGCCCAGTTGGCCACAACTGACCAGGCCGACCCAGGCCACCCCTACCTATACAGCCCCCCACCACGGTAACCCTAGCCCACTACTCCACCACTCGCACCCCCACTCCCCACGATCCCCTTTTCCCCATCCAGAACGGGATCGAGATCGGGCCAATGCCCGGTCGCCACCGCCCCCAACACCGTCACTCCCCGGCCGCCGCCGCCCTTCCCGTCGCCGGACCTCGCCGGCCCCTGCCATTATCCTCGCGCCCCCGTTACCTCTCACTCGATGGCGCTCCTCGTCGTGGCGACCGCGCCCTCGACGCCGCTGGACCACGTCGCCGTCGCCCGGGACGCCGCCTCGACCACGCCTTCCCACCGGCCTGCCTCCCCGTCATCCTCTACGTCGTCATCGTCGCCACCTCGAGCTCACTGTCGCACACCTGCAGGGCCCAGTGAGCATCGCCCCTCTCCTCTCCCCCTCTGCTTCCGTCGCCGGATCCGAGCGCGCCCGTCGTTCGCGCCGTGGCATGCTGCCGTCCATGATGGCTACCGGCCTAGTGCTGCTTCGCCACCGTCGCACCCCACACACGCTCACCCCACCGCTCTGTCGTGTGCGCGCGCGCACTCGCGCTCCCCGCGCCCGATGCCGCGGCCTCCTCCCCTCGCTCGTCCCCCCCACCGGTGACCGCCCGTCTCGCCACGGCCTCGCCCTCCTCTGCAGGCTCCGTCGCCCCTTGTCGGTGTCAAAACCGGCGGATCTCGGGTAGGGGGTCCCGAACTGTGCGTCTAGGCGGATGGTAACAGGAGACGAGGGACACGATGTTTTTACCCAGGTTCGGGCCCTCTTGATGGAGGTAAAACCCTACGTCCTGCTTGATTAATATTGATGATATGGGTAGTACAAGAGTGGATCTACCACGAGATCAAGGAGGCTAAACCCTAGAAGCTAGCCTATGGTATGATTGTTGTAATGCATGTTGTTCTACGGACTAAAGCCCTCCGGTTTATATAGACACCGGAGAGGGCTAGGGTTACACAGAGCCGGTTACAATGGTAGGAGATCTACATATCCGTATTGCCAAGCTTGCCTTCCACGCCAAGAAAAGTCCCATCCGGACACGGGACGGAGTCTTCAATCTTGTATCTTCATAGTCTTGGAGTCCGGCGGACGATGATAGTCCGGCTGTCCGGACACCCCCCAGTCCAGGACTCCCTCAGTAGCCCCTGAACCAGGCTTCAATGACGATAAGTCTGGCGCGCATAATGTTCGGCATTGCAAGGCGGGTTCCTCCCTTGAATAATCCAGAGAAGATCATGAACACCAGGATAGTGTCCGGCTCTGCAAAATAAATTCCACATTCCACCGTAGAGAGAATAAAATGTACACTTAGTTCAATCTGCAGACGTATTATGCAGCGTGACATCACACCGCTACCAAGCCACTGTTTGAATCATTTTTTACTATACCACCTCAGCACGTTTAGCGAAGCGGTTTCCTTGGCACGTCCTGTCGAAGCAGAGATCGTGTTCCCCTTATTCCGGGATTCTCATCAATACGTGCGTGGGTAACCCAACCGTTCCCGTCGCCATGCCTCCTCTATCGAAGGTGAATCCCAAACGGTCACGGAGACGGCTCTTGGTATTTTTTCCTCTTTATAAGAGGACCAAGGCTTGTCCTTGTTCTTCAATCTCGCATCGAATCTCCTCCTCGCTCCCAGTTCCAACACCCAGAGCCTCAGATTCGAGCGCTTCGGATTCTCAACCATGTCCGGCTCCGACCTCCAGGGCCGGTGGATGTGACGGAGGAGGACATATTAAAGTTACGCGAGGCCAAGTACCTGGCCTACGAGGTTTCGCACAGGTTGCCCGCCCAAGGGCAGGCCGTGCCTGCCCCTGAGCCCGGTGAGTTCGTTGTCTTCGTATCCCACCTCCGTCGGGGTTTAGGCTTCCCGACAGATCCCTTCGTGAGAGGGCTCATGTTCTATTATGGGCTGGACTTTCACGACTTGGCCCCGGAGTCCATCCTCCACATCTCCGCATTCATTATCGTCTGCGAAGCTTTCCTCCGCGTCACTCCCCACTTCGGCCTGTGGCTGAAGACCTTCAGTGTGGAGCCGAAGATGATCAGGGGGCGTCAAGCGGAGTGCGGCGGGGCGGCCATAAGCAAAAAAGCCGATGCCCCATGGCCCGAGGGTTCCTTCCAAGAGGAACTCGGACTATGGCAACAGGAGTGGTTCTATATCACCGCTCCGAAGGGCAGCAAGCAAAAGCCGCTGCCTTCCTTCCGCCCGGGACCTCCATGCCGACTGATGTCATGGGTCAACCAAGGGCTCAGTTGGGGGCCGTCCGAAGACGTGCCTTTATTGCAGGGCCGGATTCGAGACCTCCAGGCGAGGGAGATCAATCTGATCGTGGTGATGCAGGTTATGCTAATCAGGCATCTTCTGCCCTGCAAACGTCGTCCTCTCTGTCTATGGGAGTCCAACCCGGAGGGACCTCGGATTCTTCAACACTTCATGGGTGCGACACCCGTGGAGATGTACGAGTTGTTCTTCGGACCGCAGGTGGCGTGTCCGGAATTGGCCGAGGACGCAGGCCTAAGCCGCAATCGCCCGGATACTCAGGTAAATAGCTCAGAGTCCGGACGCTCTGTTTATCTTCTTTTCTAGAGCTCGCCTCCTAACCCGTTACTCTTCACAGGAGTGGGTAGCACATTCGAGGCTGATAAGGTGTCCGGCCCCCCTCCCAGAGACCGCACTGGAGCCCGTGCTGGTAAGAATGTTGGAGGTCGCGCCCATGGACGGGTGCGACGGGGAAAGTAGAGGAGCTATTATTTCGCCCAAAGGGGCGTCCGAAGAGAGGGGAATCACAAACCCCTCCTTCCAGGGGGAGAAGAGGACCGCCTCCAAAAATCCGGAGGCCAAAGCCCCTAAGCGTGGGAAGAGATCTTCACCGGGGGGTCCGGCGTTCGGAGAGAATCCGGACGCACAATCATCGCCAAAGGATCAGCCCTCCAGCGAGCCGTGAGTATGAAAAAGGGAGTTAATTAGTAAGGAAATACCTTCATTTGTGCTTCTGTGGGTAACCGAAATATTTATATTGCAGTTCGGATCTGCAGCCTTCTCAGATGAGTTCATCTTCGGGGGACCTTCTTCCGGAGATGATGGAGAGCGAAACGCCTCCGTTTGCAGCGCCGTCAGATAAGGCAGGCGATCCTGAAGTATCGTCACGGAGGGTATCCCCGAGTCCGGAGGGGCCAGAGAGTTCGGCACCCACTAGTATCCAGCCGGGAGAACTGAAGAATCTGTTTGAGAGGGTGTCCATCTCAGAAGATCACCGTGCGTTGATGCGTATGGTGATTGGAAGGATTTCGTCCGCCGAAAGCGGATTGCGCAATGCCGCTATGAGTTTGCTGGCGGGGTTTGAGGTACGCGAGAATGACGCATCTCTTTGTCTGTTGACAGTCTTGCACATGAAAATGCGCCCTGTATAGATAGTAGCCCCTGAGACTCGGTAGGTTGTCGAAAACGACAGCATGCCGAGGATCGAAATCGAAAGTAATGAATTCTGCCGTTCCTATGCAGGTGGCGGATAGTCCGAGGGCTAGCCGGACTAGTGGGTTTGCCGAGTTAAGTCGGCAACTTGACGTGGCGGATGCGGACATCGCACTTGTCAACCGGCGACTTGACGAGTCGCAAGGTAAATGAGTTCTCCGCAGTCGCTTTATTAAGGGGGTCGAAGCCCTCCTCTAATAAATTTTATGCTGTTGTACAGACGGTGCTGCTGCCGTGGAGAGCCTTCGGGCCGAACTTGCTCAAGCTAAGGAGCAAGCCCGAAGGAGCGACGCGGCTGCCTTGAGGGCGGCCGAGGAGTTGAAAGCTGAAAGGGTTGCGCACTGCCTAAGCAGGGCAGAGGTGGCCGAATTGGCCATGAAATTGAAAGATGCTGCCGACCGCAATGAGGCTCTTGAAAAGGAGCGCTTATCGGGGCGGGAAGACCTGAAGAAGGCCACCGCCGAGGCCAAGGATGCCCGCTCTGCAATGCGGGCCATGAAGGAGGAACTGCGCCAGGCCGGAGATATCGTGGCTGGCAAGCCTTTTCTGCTGTGTCGCCGGTTTATGGATCAAAAGTATGCTCACTTTGAGCGGCTGTGGAGTCCGGAGGATTCGTATATGGACTTAGCTGCAAGTGCGGCTGATGCCGTTGAGCATTTCCGGAGCCAGAAGGATCACAAGACGGAAGAGCTATATTGGTCTCAATTCCATAGTCCGGATCGCTCACTTCCGTTGACAGACCGGTTGGCCGAATGGGCCGAGCTAAATAGATTGTCCGGACTTGCCATGACTGACATCGTGGACCATGTCTGGCCAGAGAGGCCCAAGGCGACGAGCTACTTCGGCTTACTGCAGCAATTCCTTGGAGCGGTGCCGCATATAAAGGAGATGAAGCGGTCGGCCTGCATCAAGGATGCGCGGATGGCTCTTGCCCGTGTGAAGGCGCATTGTCCGGAGATGGATGCCACCGCTGTTGCCGCCCAGGTTCGGATGAAAGCCGGCTCCCCGCCGAGCACTATTTCGGGGAAGTTATGCGTGGTGCTCGTGTAATAGAGTCGCAGTGCTCGAAAAATGTCACGTTCAAATGAACGTATTAGCTTGTAAAACGATGATTATGCTATAACGGCTTTTTGTACTTGTGCGTCCCAAGTAGTAAAACTTCTCCTGTGCGGCCGTTTACGTATACATTTGTATAACTTGAAAGATGGCAGTCTTCGACTTCAGCCCCCACGCACAGGGTGCGGGGGTGTTCGCAAAAATAGCGCGTTTTCACACTTAATCTGACGTCTCGGTCCTGTTTAAGGAGGTGGTAGCGTAGCGAACGAGGCAATCCGGACTATAATGCTTTATCACTTTCACTTAGCCAGTGGAGCTCGAGGGTGGGGCTACGATATAGCCCCTGGTAGCACCGCACTTCTCCAAATTCGAGGTGCGTATGTGCCTGACCGGGAAACGGTCCTTCATCAAAGCGGGGAATTCTAAACATTCCGGTGGTCGATCGAGTGGTTGACCAGTCTCTCGCTGTATCATGACAGTCAGTTTTCGGCTTTCTCTACTGAGGTGCTCGCCCAGGCGAACTGGGGCACAATCGCAGTAGTTCTCCTGGTGCCGCATTAGCCGATGATACGGAACGTAAGGCAGCAAAACACAGGAGCCGGGCAAACCCAACATTTGACCAAAGACATGATTCGGAGCTGATGCATATAATGCCTAACTCGAGACGCCGAACACTCCCTAAGGTGTTCGGTCTTTATAATAATGGGCAGAACGATGCCCTAAGCCCCTAGTGTCCAGGTACGGGCATGGTCTTCTGACGCGGCCGATGCCAAAACGTCAGGCTCCGCTTTGGCTATAGGAAGAAACCAAGGGAGAATAACAACATGAGACAGTAAAAAAGGTTTACGCAGGGTCTTAATCTGAAAAGAATCCTCACAACGGGTTCCTACTGCACGTGTGCGCCTGTGTCTCCGTTGCGCCGTTATCCTGGATGGGTATGCACGTTGTTCATCTATAGAAAGAGAGGAACGTTTAGTTTGAAAACAATTCGTGCGAAAAATATGTGTAAAAGAAGAAATATAAATAATGAAAGTGGGGTTTGTATGAACCCGCGGTTGTTTGTGCGCGCAGCCCCCTATGAAGAGCTATGCGGCTAGGGAGCCCCTAGCCTGCTGAAGCCGGATTCGTCTATCCGAGTCCGGGGTCTTTAAGTGACCCTCGCACTGAAACGACGCCACGCGGACCGGGCATCTTGAGTGTAAGAGACGCGTAATGCGGTATGGCGTTGAAGCGGACAAAAGCCTTTCGTCCCAAGAGTGCTTGATAACCACTTTCAAATGGGACGATGTGAAAAATTAATTTTTCGCGTCGAAAATTGTTCGGCGATCCGAACACGACTTCTAGTAATATGGAGCCTGTGCACTTGGCGTAAGGGCCTGGCGTCACTCCTTTGAAGGAAGTGCGGCTGTGTCGAATTTTGGTAGGGTCTATCCCCATCTTACGGATTGTGTTTGAATACAGCAGGTTTAAGTCGCTGCCTCCGTCCATTAGGACGTTAGTAAGTTGTAATCCGTCAATTATGGGATTCAATATCAGGGGAGTTCGTCCCGCGTTTCGAACGCTTCTGGAATAGTCCAGGTGGTCGAAAGTGACTGGTTTTGATATCCAATCTCTATGGTCTGCTGGGTTGGACCGCGCGAAGCTCTTTTTAGAAAGTGCTGCACTATTTTTCCGTATTATCACATGAAGTGAGTTTACTGCTTTGACCCCTTGTGGGAAAGTCTTTTGTTTTCCGGTGCTCTGCTGGTGGGGCTTATCGTCTTTGCTTGACGGTCGAGCCCCTTGTGTTCGGCGTTTAGTCGGCCGGACTGCTTAAAAACCCAACAATCCCGATGGGTATGGTTTGCAGGCTTTCCGGGGGTACTGTGGATTTGACATATCCGACCCAGAATCTTATTTAAGCTGGACAGATCGTCGCTATCATCCTTAAGAGGCGTTGTTTTATTGTTTGGCCACGAGCGTTTGAATCCGGCGTTAACTGCCGTGCTCTTTGGGCTTTTCTCTTTATTTTGGCGTTGTTCTTTTCTGCGCCGTGATTTTCCGTTTCCATCCCTTATCTCGGATGTACTTGGGTCGCTGGTGCTGCATCTTGCTAGCCAGCTGTCCTCTCCCGCGCAGAAGCGGGTCATGAGGCTTGTTAGTGCGGACATTGTCCTCGGTTTCTCTTGACCGAGGTGCCTGGCAAGCCATTCGTCTCGGACATTGTGCTTGAAAGCTGCTAAGGCTTCGGCGTCCGGACAGTCGACTATTTGGTTCTTTTTGGTAAGAAACATGTTCCAGAATTTCCGCGCTGACTCTCCGGGCTGTTGAGTTATATGACTTAGATCATCTGCGTCCGGAGGGCAGACATAAGTCCCTTGAAAATTTGCTCTAAACGCATCCTCGAGCTCTTCCCAACTTCCCATGATGTTTTCTGGGAGGCTTTTAAGCCAATGACGGGCTGGCCCTTTGAGCTTGAGGGGTAGGTATTTTATGGCGTGGAGATCATCTCCTCTGGCCATGTGTATATGTAGTATATAATCTTCTATCCAGACTCCAGGGTCTGTTGTTCCATCATAGGCCTCTATGTTTATGGGTTTAAATCCTGCTGGGAATGCATGTTCCAGCACCTCATTGATGAAACATAGTGGGTGCGCGGCGCCCCTGTATTTGGGTGTGCCACTATCTTTGGACACTTGACGTGTTGCCTTGCTTCCTGGGGCCCTCTTCTTTGGCCCGTAGATGGACCTGGCTGGGCCATCTATCTTTCCAGGTTCATTAGTTGGTTTATGTGTGGCGCCACTTTCAGAATTTGGCCTATCATCTGGCCGTCTATCCAACCGGGCAGCCTCTTTATTTTTTGACGGTGGAGGCTCTATGGCCTCCTCGTCGAATTCTGGTAGCAGCTTGCGCTTCGGGTAGCTCTTTGATTGGTGGCCATTGCCGTATTTATCTGCGGTTTTGAGCACTTTGCTCCATCTCATTCGGAGTGTGTCTTCCGCTGTTTTGAGCCTCCGTTTTTCCTTCTTCAGGCTTCTTGCAGTGCTGACGAGTCTTTTCCGAAGGTTCTTGCTCTCCGGTGGTGTGTCCGACATGAGATCGTCCGGACTGTCATTTTCGCCGGGCCTGGACTGATTATCTGACTCGTCATGTTCGGAAGGTTGCTTGTCTGCATGTTCATCATCCATTTGTGAGCCCTGCTGTATTACGGGCTCCTTTGGAGCGTTGTTGTTGTCGAGGCGGGACTTAGGGCGGCGTCTGCGCCGCCGTTTTGGTCGTTTATCGGCGGGGTTATCTTCTGCCGCGGCCCGTTGGTCCTCGTTATCGCTCTCCTTTGGGGTGTCCACTATATATATGTCATGTGACGAGGTGGTCCTCCCGTGCCTTATAGGCTCTGTTTCTTGTTCGTCTCCGGCATCGTTGTCCATTCCGTCGATGTCTTCGGAGTCATAGTCTAGCATGTCGGTTAGATCGTCGACAGTGGCTACAAAGTGGGTGGTGGGTGGGCTCTAGTCCGGCCAGGACTCTCCTGATAACGAGAGCTGCTTTAGCGAATTTAGGATGTCGCCAAAGGGCGAGTGTTGGAAGATGTCCGCGGCGGTGAATTCCATAACCGGCGCCCAATCCGAATCGATTGGTAGGGGCGCGGGAGGTTCGGAGTCCGACAAGGAGTCCGGCGCCTCGGAATCACGAGTTTCGCAGGGGACAAGATTAGTGTTCGGCTCCATCGCCGTGGATGTTGAAGCCCCCAGGGCGGCGTCTATCCACCGGCCCTCGATCTGGGCGATCGGCTCCGGACTAATGGCCGAAGCGGATCCATGTGCGGCCACCAAGGCACTGGTCGGTGGCAGAGCTAGATCATGCCCGTTGTCATAGTGCGGCGCGCTTGGCTGTGGCTCGAGTCCGTCGAAGATCAAGTCTCCGCGGACATCGGCCGTGAAGTTTAGGCTTCCGAATCTGACCTGACGGCCAGGGGCATAGCTTTCGATCTGCTCCAGATGGCCAAGTGAATTAGCCCGCAGTGCGAAGCCGCCGAATACGAAGATCTGTCCGGGGAGAAAAGTCTCACCCTGGACAGCGTTGTTGGTTGAAGGTGCCATCAAGCCTATCGGTAACGACACAGAGGAACTCTCAATGAAAGCACCAATGTCGGTGTCAAAACCGGCGGATCTCGGGTAGGGGGTCCCGAACTGTGCGTCTAGGCGGATGGTAACAGGAGACGAGGGACACAATGTTTTTACCCAGGTTCGGGCCCTCTTGATGGAGGTAAAACCCTACGTCCTGCTTGATTAATATTGATGATATGGGTAGTACAAGAGTGGATCTACCACGAGATCAAGGAGGCTAAACCCTAGAAGCTAGCCTATGGTATGATTGTTGTAATGCATGTTGTTCTATGGACTAAAGCCCTCCGGTTTATATAGACACCGGAGAGGGCTAGGGTTACACAGAGCCGGTTACAATGGTAGGAGATCTACATATCCGTATCGCCAAGCTTGCCTTCCACGCCAAGGAAAGTCCCATCCGGACACGAGACGGAGTCTTCAATCTTGTATCTTCGTAGTCTTGGAGTCCGGCGGACGATGATAGTCCGGCTGTCCGGACACCCCCCCAGTCCAGGACTCCCTCACCCCTGCTCCCACTCCGCCACGCGCCGCCCTGCCGACGTAGTCCCGCGCCGCCTTCGCCCCATCGCGCCGGCGCCACCCCTCGCCTGCTGCCGCTGTTCCACGCCGGCGCCTAGCGCAGTTCCTTCCCCCCTCGACCTGGGCGGGTGCCCAGCGCCCGGACGGGCGAGCGCCCGTAAGGCCGTAACCCGCTAACCCGCATCGGCCCCCTGGGCCTATGACACACGGGCCCCGTGCCCAGAACGATTTAAAGAAAAAAGAAAAATAAAAATAATTAATAAATAAATAAATTAATTAATTAACTTAATTAACCCTGTTTAATTAACATAATTAATTAACTAACCTACCTAACCTGTTAATTAAATTAATTAAATTGGTTAAATAGTTAGCAGAGTATGACCAGTGGGACCCACCGTCAGATTGACCCAGTCAACACCTCTGTTGACTGCTGACGTCATGCTAATGTCATGCTGACATCAGCATGCACTATTCTGGATAATGTTGGATTTAAATAATTAATTAAATTCCAGAAATTAATAAAATCTTTAGAAAATCATATCTTTTAATCCATAACTCGGATGAAAATACTTTCTACATGAAAGTTACTCAGAACGACGAGACGAACCCGAATACGCAGCCCGTTCGTCCACCACACACCCCTAGCATACCGAACACGCAACTTTACCCCTTCGGCTCCTTTGTCCGAAAATGCGAAACACCGGGGATACTTTCCCAGATGTTTCCCCCTCTCGTCGGTATCACCTACTACCGCGTTAGGGCACACCTAGCATCGTTACTTGTCTTGTCATGCATCAATATGCATCTGTTTGCTTAAGTCTTTATTGTTTCTTCCCCCTCTTCTCTCGCTAGACACCGAGACCGACGTTGCTGCTACCCAGTACGACTACGGTGTTGACGACCCCACTCTCTTGCCAGAGCAACCAGGCAAGCCCCCCCTTGATCACCAGATATCGCCTATTCTTCTCTATACTGCTTGCATTAGAGTAGTGTAGCATGTTACTATTCGGTTACTCCTATTCTATTGCATAGCCTGTCATTGTTGCTACAGTCATTGATACCTTACCCGCAATCCTAAATGCTTAATATAGGATGCTAGTTTATCATCATTGGCCCTACACTCTTGTCAGTCTGCCTTGCTATCTATCGGGCCGTGATCACTTGGGAGGTGATCACGAGCATATATTATACATACATACATACTATACAGATGGTGACTAAAGTCGGGTCAGCTCGATGAGTACCCGCAAGTGATTCTGATGAGGGGGCTGAAAGGACAGGTGGCTCCATCCCGGTAGAGGTGGGCCTGGGTTCCCGACGGCCCCCGACTGTTACTTTGTGGCGGAGCGACAGGGCAGGTTGAGACCACCTAGGAGACAGGTGGGCCTGGCCCTGTTCGGCGTTCGCGGATACTTAACACGCTTAACGAGATCTTGGTATTTGATCTGAGTCTGGCCATTTGGTCTATACGCACTAACCATCTACACGGGAGTAGTTATGGGTATCCCGGCGTCGTGGTATCAGCCGAAGCCTTCATGACGTCAGCGACTGAGCGGCGCGCGCCAGGTTGGACTGCATTAACGCAACTTCCTTTGTAATGGAGGTTGCTAGGTCTGCTCACCGGCCGCGTACGCAACGTGCAGGTGTGCAATGGGCGATGGGCCCAGACCCCTGCGCGCATAGGATTTAGACCAGCGTGCTGACCTCTCTGTTGTGCCTAGGTGGGGCTGCGACGTGTTGATCTTCCGAGGCCGGGCATGACCCAGGAAAGTGTGTCCGGCCAAATGGGATCGAGCGTGTTGGGTTATGTGGTGCACCCCTGCAGGGAAGTTTATCTATTCGAATAGCCGTGTCCCTCAGTAAAAGGACGACCTAGAGTTGTACCTTGACCTTATGACAACTAGAACCGGATACTTAATAAAACACACCCTTCCAAGTGCCAGATACAACCCAGTGATCGCTCTCTAACAGGGCGACGAGGAGAGAATCGCCGGGTAGGATTATGCTATGCGATGCTACTGGAGATGCTACTTGGAGATGCTACTTGGAGGACTTCAATCTACTCTCTTCTACATGCTGCAAGACGGAGGTTGCCAGAAGCGTAGTCTTCGATAGGACTAGCTATCCCCCTCTTATTCTGGCATTCTGCAGTTCAGTCCACTGATATGGCCTCCTTACACATATACCCATGCATATGTAGTGTAGCTCCTTGCTTGCGAGTACTTTGGATGTGTACTCATGGTTGCTTTCTCCCCCCTTTTTCCCCCTTTCCTTTCTTTCTGGTTGTCGCAACCAGATGCTGGATTCCAGGAGCCAGACGCCACCGTCGACGACGACTACTACACTGGAGGTGCCTACTACTACGTGCAGGCTGCTGACGACGACCAGGAGTAGTTTAGGAGGATCCCAGGCAGGAGGCCTACGCCTCTTTCGATCTGTATCCCAGTTTGTGCTAGCCTTCTTAAGGAAAACTTGTTTAACTTATGTCTGTACTCAGATATTGTTGCTTCCGCTGAATCGTCTATGATCGAGCACTTGTATTCGAGCCCTCGAGGCCCCTGGCTTGTATTATGATGCTTGTATGACTTATTTATGTTTTAGAGTTGTGTTGTGATATCTTCCCGTGAGTCCCTGATCTTGATCGTACACATTTGCGTGCATGATTAGTGTATGATTGAATCAGGGGCGTCACACCTATGTACCCCGAAAACATCCAGGAGTAGGACGAAACACAATTTCCACCACCGTACCCTTCTGTATCCGCGAGATCTCATCTTGGAGCCTTCGCCGGCACTCTGCCGGAGGGGAATCGACCACGGAGGGCCTCTACATCAACATCCTTGCCCCTCCGATGAGTTGTGAGTAGTTTACCACAGACCTACAGGTCCATAGTTATTAGCTAGATGGCTTCTTCTCTCTTTTTGGATCTCAATACAATGTTCTCCCCCTCTCTTGTGGAGATCTATTCGATGTAAACTCTTTTGGCGGTGTGTTTGTCGAGATCTGATGAATTGTGGGTTTATGATCAAGTTTATGTATGAATAATATTTGAATCTTCTGTGAATTCTTTTCTGTATGATTGAGTTATCTTTGCAAGTCTCTTCGAATTGCCAGTTTGGTTTGGCCTACTAGATTGATCTTTCTTGCCATGGGAGAAGTGCTTAGCTTTGGGTTCAATCTTGCGGTGTCTTTACCCAGTGACAGAAAGGGTTGCAAGGCACGTATTGTATTGTTGCCATCGAGGATAACAAGATGGGGTTTATATCATATTGCTTGAGTTTATCCCTCTACATCATGTCATCTTGCTTAATGCGTTACTCTGTTCTTATGAACTTAATACTCTAGATGTAGGCAGGAGTCGGTCGATGTGTGGAGTAATAGTAGTAGATGCAGGCAGGAGTCGGTCTACTTGTTATGGACGTGATGCCTATATACATGATCATGCCTAGATAATCTCATAACTTTGCGCTTTTCTATCAATTGCTCGACAGTAATTTGTTCACCCACCGTAATACTTATGCTTTCTTGAGAGAAGCCACTAGTGAAACCTATGGCCCCCGGGTCTATCTCTTATCATATTTGCTTCCAATATAATTTTATTTGCATCTTTACTTTTTGCATCTATATTATAAAATATCAAAAATATATTTATCTTATCTTACTATCTTTATTAGATCTCACTTTCGCAAGTGCCAGTGAAGGGATTGACAACCCCTTTATTGCGTTGATTGCGAGTTCTCAGTTTGTTTGTGTAGGTGCGTGGGACTTTTGAGGATCCTCCTACTGGATTGATACCTTGGTTCTCAAAAACTGAGGGAAATACTTACGCTACTATCGCTGCATCACCCTCTCCTCTTCGAGGAAAACCAACGCAAGCTCAAGACGTAGCAGGGACCCACCTGGTTGAAGCGTACGTAGCGTTGTCATTCTGGTCGCGAACGTGTATGTACATACTGGTGGATGTAGAGGCGCGCACGTGTGGTAGTAGAGGCGCGCACGTAGCATGTACACGTATGTACAACGGTCAGTGTGCAAGAAAGAAAATACGGCCATGTATGCGTACATACGGACGGGGTCTCGAACACCTACTCGCGCATACGTACGGCCAGGGCTCGTGTACATGGCTGGGTTGGAACAGAGAAACAACATCGTCGTCGTGTTCATGGGGAGCCAACCGGCTAGGTCGGAACGGAATGCGTCGTCGTGTTCATCGGGAGGGCTTGGACGGACAGGCGATGGAAACGAGGCTTGGCGTACCGCAGAACGGAGGAAACGGCCATGTGTTAGACCGGCCATGTTCGAAACGGGATTGTAACATCCCAAATTTTCAATTTGGAACGTTATACATTAGATCATCATTGCATATAATATTTTATTGCATTTTTGACTCGATCCTAGAAATTCTACGCAACTCAAGGACCCACGGAGACAGTTGGGGATTTCGTTATTTTCATATTAGAGTTTTTCTCAAATTTTGAAATAGGATCATTTGATTTTATTTATTTTATCTTCAATTATTTCTATTATAAAATATGAGAGAGAGAATAAAATGACTTTCCCAAGATAAAGAAATATTGAGGATTTAATAATAAAATCAAATAAGATTTTATTTTTGGATTTTATCGCTATTTTATTTGAATTTAGGAAAAATGCGCGTTTTTCAAAATTGCATTTAGGCCCCAAATAAATGTTCATATTGTCCGGCTTGATTTTAGAAGTCGGGAAAAATTTATTTCGGGACTTTTGGAGTCCGTTTAGTATTTCTTTTATTTGTTTTTCTGCGCGTAATGATTTAAAAAAAAAAAAGATAACGACCTAGCCGGGCCGTAGCCGACCCGGACTCTAGCCGGCCGGCCTTTATAAGCTGGGGGAGCCCTGCCCAAGCCGCCCCAAACTCTAGCCCCAGCCACCGTCGTCGCCGCCACCGCGCCGCTGCCCGACGCCGCCGCCGCCGGACCTCGCCGCCGCCGACCACCGCCGCCGAAGTAGCCGCCGCCACCGCCGATCCGCACCCCGAGGTAGCCGCCAGTTTTCTGATAAAACCGATCGGTTTTTTTCGAAACCCTAGATCTGTTTTTTATTTTAGATCTGGTTCGGCTTATTTTTTTTCCCGGTTTAGTCTATTTAGCGGACGTTCGTCCGTATGTTTGTTTTAACGAACGGTTCTCGTCGTCTAGCCACAGACAGCGAACGTTCATTCGTTAGCCTGTTCGTCCATTTTTCTTTTCTCGGATTTTCCGCGATCATTTCTGATCGCGATTTCTGATCCGATTTTTGTTTTAGTATAACTTTTCGCTCGTTTATCGGAATCAGGCGATTCAGGCGCCTAGAGTTTCGTCTCGAAACCCTCTTTCCTTTTAACCAACTCAAACAAGTTTTTGCTACTGTAAAATTTGACCTAGGTCCAGAATAATAAAACAAAGCTTGTTTCTTTCGCCGTTTGATTTTCGTTGCTTCGTTTGATTTGATTCTTTTTGCAAACCGGAGTTCTTAAGTTGAACTTTCTAGTTAGATCTTTTATTTTAGTTTGCCCTATGCATTAGATGAGTGCTTATTGTATGCTTGTTTGTTTGCGAAAGAGTACCCGGAGTGCGCCCCTGGCTACTTCGAATCTCTAGGTTTCATGGATCATCAGCAAGGCAAGTAACATTTTGATCATAACTTCTTACTACCCAGTTTTATTGCATTAGATCAACCCTCAAACAATTGCATGATTAGGATCTGATTAATACGTGGGTTTGGGGAAGTAGATGAGGTAGAACCTATTACCTGTTTATTATCAAACCTTTGGGAGTTACTTCTACGTTTGCTTATATTGCCATGCTATGCTAGTTGACGTGGATTGGGTGAGTGTTTCCATGACAGATGTGAGATTGTTATTTAATGGTTTACTTAAGGTGGCAACTTAAATTCACATCTGGGTGGATTGAGGCATCTGGGGAACCCAGTGTTGCCTGTATTTTTTTTGGAAATCCCGGGGTACCGTGTGATTCTCCTATGGACCGCCACCCAAGCTCAAAGGGATCATGAGATTATTCATGCTAGAAACTTCCGTGTGTAGCCGCAAGCTACTATGGGCTCTAGCATAGTTGATTAAGTTCTTTGAGCTCTTGAAGAGGTAGACTAGCAGATGTAGGGGATGTAGGTTGGTACTGTCTACCCGGAGTAAAGAGTTAATGCTTCTGAAAGACTGTGTCTCGGTCATCCGTTTCTCAAACACCATGTAGTGCGAGAAATCAAGCGGAGGAGATCGAGTCTTGAGGGGAAAAGTGCGCAAACCTCTACAGAGTGTATAAACTAATCATGGTTAGCTGTGACCCCGGTTATGGACGTTTTGAGTATCTAGTACTTGGATTATCATGTGAATCTCATCATGTTTCTTTAATTAAATTTTGTTGGGTTAATGATGATGCTTAATTTGGATTGAGTTTGAGTACCCTTCTCAATGTTTAACAACCACCATGATAGTTAAATAAAATTTTATTCCTTTGCAGTAGGGGAAAATTGGCTTTATGCAAAACCGTCACCATAGAGCTTTCCACCAGCCATATATGCA
Organism: Triticum timopheevii; assembly: GCA_963921465.1. Lineage (NCBI taxonomy): Eukaryota > Viridiplantae > Streptophyta > Magnoliopsida > Poales > Poaceae > Triticum > Triticum timopheevii. Next base: position 58,498,843 of record OY997266.1, read on the forward strand.
TGTAGTATAGCATTATTCTTTCATTACTCTCCATGTGTTACATTGCCAGCATATTCCATGTGCTGACCCATTTCAAGCTGCAACGTTCATGTTGCAGACTTTTCAGACGACGAGTAAGGTGCCTTAGGTCGTGATCTTATACTCAGTGATGTCGTTCGAGTTGATGGACTCGCTTATCTTCCAAGCATTCCGCTGTTATCGTTATTAGATGGCCTTAAGCCATATTTATTGTAATAAGTTCTCTTTTGAGACATTCAATGTAATAAGTGTGTGATTGCTACTCTGTTATAAATCCTTCAAGTACTATGCATGTCAGCATTACCGATCCAGGGACGACACTGATGCACAGAGATCAGACTGTTTGAGGTCTGGTCGTTACAGGGATCCTGTTCATCAGGAGGGGTCTGGCGTACCGCAAAACGGAGGAAACAGACCTCCTACGGTCAAAACGGAGGTCCTGTTGATCGGGAGGGGTGTGGCGTACCGCAAAACGGACGAAACGGACTTGTGTTGGAGCGCTACAGTCAAAACGGGGGTCCTGTTGATCGGGAGGGGTGTGGCGTACCGCAAAACGGGACTCCACGGGATATTGTTCATCTCCACCTTCGACCTCCACCAGCACCCACGAGCTACCGTCGACCTCCTCCAGCCTCCACGGGCTCCTGTTCATCCAGCCTCCACCATGCGCTACTCCACCGGCTACTATTCAACCACCCCTCCACGGGCACCCCTCCACCGTCTATTGTTCATCCAGCCCTCGACGGGGTCGTCCTGTTCATCCAACCCTCCACTCCACGGGGTCCTGTTCATCCACCCCCACCACTCACTGTTCATCCAACCTCCCCCCCCCCCGCAATGCTCACTATTCATCCAATCGATTGGCTTCAGTTAGTAGCAGTAGCGAAGGAATCGCTCGGTCGGGTTCAGTTAACAGCCATCGATCGATCGCTCGGGTTCAGTAATGTGTAGCCTGCAGTGCAATCGCTCGGGTTCAGTTAGAGCCAACGCCTCGCACACACGCGCGTACGTGTACGAGAGAAACGCACATCGCTCGGCCCCCGACCGCCCACCATAATCGGGAACTCCCCGAAATTTTCCTCGCCCTCGCTTCTACCACGGTTTTTTCAGTCATGGACGGCCCAAAGAATGTCATGCAGATGCGTCTTCGGCCCGCCCAGGACGAAAAGCCAATTTTCTGTCATGATTTTTTGTCATAGAAGTAGGAGCCCACCACATCTATGATGATACCGGGTTTTGTCACAATTATCGTCATAGAAGTGTCATAAGTATGACAGAATTTTTTTCGTTCGGCCCAAAATGTCACGGATGTGTCTTTTTTTTGTCGTGCACACAACAAAGCGACAACCATATGGCTCCTGCCAGTTGCCGTTAACTTTGTTACAAAACATGCTCATTTCATACAACAAATTGTATCACATCACAGCAAACCCTGCAAAAACAAGTTAGACGTCCTCTACTTTGTTGTTGCAAGTTTTACATGGCCGCTACAGGCTTCTAGCAGGAACCGTTCTTACCTACGCATCAAAACAACAACGATTTTTCATCAAGTGTGCTATTTTAACCTTCAACAAGGACCAGCCATAGTCAAACTCGATTCAACTAAAGTTGGATAAACAGACACCCGCTAACCACCTATGTGCAAAAGCACGTCGGTAGAACCAGTCTCATGAACGCGGTCATGTAATGTCGATCCGGGCCGCCTCATCCAACAATACCGCCGAATCAAAGTAGGACGTTGGTGGTAAGTAGTATGACTATTATCGCCCACAACTCTTTGTGTTCTACTCGTGCATATAACATCTACGCATAGACCTGGCTCGGATGCCACTGTTGGGAAACTCGGTAATTTCAAAAAAAATCCTACGATCACGCAAGATCTATCTAGGTGATGCATAACAACGAGAGGGGAGAGTGTGTCAACGTACCCTCGTAGACCTAAAGCGGAAGCGTTTCAATAACGCGGTTGATGTAGTTGAACTTCTTCGCGATCCAACCGATCAAGTACCGAACGTATGACACCTCCGCGTTCAGCACACGTTCAGCTCGATGACATCCCTCGTGCTCTTGATCCAGTTGAGGACGGGAGTGAGTGCCATCAGCACGACGGCATGGCGACGGTGATGATGATGTTACCAGCGCAGGGCTTCGATCACCTAGGCACTACGATGGTATGATCGAGGTGTGTAACTCTGGAGGGGGGCACCGCACACGGTTAAGACAAACCTGTGTGTTCTAGGGTGCCCCCCTGCCCCCGTATATAAAGGAGCAAGGAGGGAGGCCAGCTGGCCCCTAGGGCGCGCCCCAAGAGAGGAGTCCTACTAGGACTACTAGTCCTAGTAGGATTCCACCACAAGGGAGAGAGGGGGAAGGAAGGAGAGGGAGAGGGAGTAGGAAAGGGGGGCGTCGCCCCCCTTCCCTTGTCCTATTCGCACTCCAAGGGGGGGCCTGCCCTAGCCACCCTCCCCTCTCTCCACTAAGGCCCATGGTGGCCCATTACTTCCCCGGGGGGGTTCCGGTAACCCCTCCGGCACTCCGGTTTTACCCGAAACTTCCTGGAACTCTTCTGGTGTCCGAATAACATGGTCCAATATATCAATCTTTATGTCTCGACCATTTCGAGACTCCTCGTCACGTTCGTGATCTCATCCGGGACTCCAAACAAACTTCGGTCATCAAAAACACATAATTCATAATACATATCATCATTGAACGTTAAGCGTGTGGACCCTACGGGTTTGAGAACCATGCTGACATGACCGAGACTCATCTCCGACCAATAACCAATAGTGGAACCTGGATGCTCACATTGGCTACCACATATCCTATGAAGATCTTTATCGATCAAATCGCATAACAACATACATTGTTCCCTTTGTCATCGGTATGTTACTTGCCCGAGATTCGGTCGTCGGTATTATCATACCTAGTTCAATCTCGTTACCGGCAAGTCTCTTTAGTCATTCTGTAATACTTCATCCCACAACTAATTCATTAGCCACATTGCTTGCAAGGCTTATAGTGATGAGCATTACCGAGAGGGCCCAGAGATACCTCTCCGAAATACGGAGTGACAAATCCTAATCTCGATCTATGCCAACCCAATAAACACCTCCAGAGACACCTGTAGAGCACCTTTATAATCACCCATTTACGTCGTGACGTTTGATAGCACACAAAGTGTTCCTCCGGTATTCGGGAGTTGCATAATCGCATAGTCTGAGGAACATGTATAAGTGATGAAGAAAGTAGTAGCAATGAAACTGTAACGATCATAATGCTAAGCTAACAGATGGGTCATGTCCATCACTTTATTCTCCTAATGACTTGATCACGTTCATCAAATGACAACACATGTCTATGGTTAGGAAACGTAACTATCTTTGATTAATGAGCTAGTCAAGTAGAGGCATACTAGGGACACTGTGTTTTGTCTATGTATTCACACATGTACTAAGTTTCCGGTTAATACAATTCTAGCATGAATTATAAACTTTTATCATGAAATAAGGAAATAAATAATAACTTTATTATTGCCTCTAGGGCATATTTCCTTCAAGTGTACCCAATTGTTTCCTTAGGGTATCCTATAAAGACGCACTTCTCCGATTTGAGTTCGAGCTTATCAGTTTAGGTTTATTGCCAAACCACAGTTCATATGGTGTCGTCTCAACAGATTCAGACAGTGCCCTATTTAACGTGAATGCAACTGTCTCTAATGCATAACCCAAAAATGATATCAGTAAGAGACATCATAGATCGCACCATATCTAATAAAGTACGGTTACGACGTTCGGACACACCATTACGCCGTGGTGTTCCAAGTGGTGTCTGATATGTTTCCAATGTATCTACTTTTCCTAATTCTTTTCTTCTTGTTTTGGACTCTAATTTGCATGATTTGAATGAAACTAACCCCCGACTAACACTGTTTTCAGCAGAACTACCATGGTGTTGTTTTTGTGCAGAAATAAAAGTTTTCAAAATGGAACGAAACTTTGAGAGGATTTTTTATATAATAGAAGAGAATTTCTGGAGCCAGTATGGGCCTGAGGGGGGCACCTGGGTGGGCACAACCCACCAAGGCGCGCCAACCCCCCAGGCGCGCCCAGGTGGGTGCTTCCCACCTGGTGGCCCCGGTGACCTCCAAAACGATGCTATAAAATCCCATATTTCCAGAAAAAATCAAGGAGAAAGAATTATCACGTTTCACGAGGTGGAGCCGCCGCCAAGCCCTGTTCTTCCTCTGGAGGGCAGATCTGGAGTCCGTTTGGGGCTCCAGAGAGGGGGATCTTTGATCTTCGTCATCACCAACACATCTCCATCGCCAATTCCATGATGCTCCCCATCGGGAGTGAGTAATTCCTTCGTAGGCTCGCTAGTCGATGAGGAGTTGGATGAGATTCATCATGTAATCGAGTTAGTTTTGTTAGGACTTGATCCCTCGTATCCACTATGTTCTGAGATTGATGTTGCTATGACTTTGCCATGCTTAATGCTTGTCACTTTGGGCCCAGGTGCCATGATTTCAAATCTGAACCGTTTACGTTATCACCTTTATATCCATGTTCTAGATCCGATCTTGCAAGTTATAGTCACCTACTACGTGTTATGATCCGGCAACCTTAGAGTGATAGAAATCGGGACCACTCCCGGTGATGACCGTAGATTGAGGAGTTCATGTATTCATTGTGTGCTAATGCTTTGTTCCGGTTCTCTTTAAAAGGAGGCCTTAATGTCCCTTAGTTTCCACTAGGACCCCGCTGCCACGGGAGGGTAGGACAAAAGATGTCATGCAAGTTCTTTCCATATGCATGTATGACTATTTACGGAATACATGCCTACAATATATTTATGAACTGGAGCTAGTGTCGTATCGCCCTAGGCATTATAACTGTCTCATGATGAATATCATCCAACGAGTCACCGATCCAATGCCTACGAATTTATCTTATATTGTTTTTGCTAAGTTACTACTGTTATCACTGCTATCACTGTTACTGTTACCGTTACTACCGTTGCTATCATCAAAATTATCATACTACTGTGCTACTAATCACTTTGTTGCAGATAATTAATCTCCAGGTGTGGTTGAATTGACAACTCAGCTGCTAATACCTTCAAATATTCTTTGGCTCCCCTTGTGTCGAATCTATAAATTTGGGTTGAATACTATACCCTCGAAAACAGTTGTGATCCCCTATACTTGTGGGTTACTCAAGACCTTTTTCTGGCGCCGTTGCTGGGGAGCACAGTTGTATTTGTTGAGTCACTTGGGATTATTATCATATTATCACTATGAAAAATCTGAGAGATGCTAAGACTAAGGTTTTTCCCTCAAAGACGAGGGGAGGTAAGGAACTACCATCCAGTTCTGCTTTAGATTCACCTTCTGTTATAAGTAAACTTGAAACACCACAACATGCTATTAATTCTGATATGTCGCAAGTTATTGATGATGCTACTTCTACTATGAATGCTACTCATGATGATGCTAGTACCTTGCTTGATGATGTGCCATTAGGTGAATTTCTTGATGAACAAATTGCTAGAGTAAGACAACATGATATTGTTGAATCTGATGATGAACTTGAAACTGAAACTATTTCAACACCTACTAGAACTAGTCCTCCTAGATATGAATTGCCATAGGTACCGGAAGGTTACACTATGAGTGAGGAGGCAACTAGACATATTCTTGCTTGTAAGGATAGAGATGATCTAGAGAAATTATTATGCAAGTATAAGGAAAGATCTCTGAATGCTAAAATGAAATATGATCCTGAGTTTGCTACTTCACCTATTGTTATTGTTTATAAGGATTATGAATTCTCTGTCCATCCAGAGTTTATCACTTTGGTTGAGTCTGATCCTTTCCATGGTTATGAAACTGAAACTGTTGTGGCACATCGTACTAAGTTGAATGATATAGCTACCCTTTTTGCTCATGATGAGAAGATTCACTATTACTATATTCTCAAGTTATTTCCGTTCTCATTAAAGGGTGATGCTAAAGCTTGGTACAATACTCTTGCTCCTGGTTGTGTGCGTAGTCCCCAGGATATGATCTATTACTTCTCTGAAAATTATTTCCCTGCTCATAAGAAACAAGCTGCCTTGCAGGAAATATTTAACTTTGTGCAAATTGAAGAAGAGAGTCTCCCACAAGCTTGGGGGAGGCTTCTCCAATTGCTTAATGCTTTGCCCGATCATCCTCTTAAGAAAAATGAAATACTTGATATCTTCTATAATGGACTAACTGATCCTTCTAGGGACTTCCTAGATAGTTGTGCTGGTTGCGTTTTCAGGGAATGAACTATTGAACAAGTTGAGGAATTATTGAATAACATATAGAAAAATTATGATGATTGGACTCCTCCTGAAGCACCTATTAAACCCACTCCGAAGAAGAGGGGTATCTTATATCTTAGTCTTGAAGATATGCAAGAGGTAAAGAAATCCAGAAGTAAAAAGGTATTAAGGCCGAGGATGTTAAAAATTTACCACCTATCGAAGAAATACATGGGCTTGAAGCACCACCACCCAAGATGGTAGAGATAAAATCTTTAATGAAATTCAATGATAGTGATGATCCTCATAATAAACATCCTAGTCAATGCCTTTATGAGTTTGATAATTAGATTAGAAAGCAAGATTACTTCAATGCAAATGTTATGAAACAATTGAAATACAACTCTGATATGATTGCTCGCTTAAGTGACTTGCTATTTAGAATCTCAAATGATGTTAGAGGTGTAGGAAAACATGCCTCTATGGTTCAAACTCAATTAGAACAAGTTGATAAATCTCAAAGAGGGTTACTTGATGAAATGAACAATAATATAAGTGACTTTGTTGTTAGAGTAGCAACAAGAGGAGATAAAATGACTCAGGAACCACTTTATCCTGAAGGACACCCAAAGAGAATCGAACAAGATTCTCAAAGGAACAATACCACTACACCTAGTTCTTCTAAAAAGAAAAAGAAGAAGAAAAATGATAAGATTTTGCCGACCTCTACTGAACCTAAAATAGAAAAACCTCCTAATAATGATAATGAAGTGTCTATCTCTGATGCTGAAACTCAATCTGGTAATGAACACTCGCCTTCTGATAATGAAAAAGATAATGGTGAGGTTCATGAAACACTCAACCTAATGATAAAGAACCAAATAATGATGTTGAGATAGAACCAGCTATTGATCTTGATAACCCACAACCTAAGAATAAAAGATATGACAAAAGAGACTTTGTTGCTAGAAAACATGGAAAGGAAATAGAACCATGGGTTCAAAAGCCTATGCCCTTTCCACCTAAGTCAACTAAAAAGAAAGATGATGAAGAATTTGAACACTTTACTGAAATGATTAGGCCATTCTTTTTGCGTACTCGCTTGACTGATATCTTGAAAATGCCTCCTTATGCAAAGTACATGAAAGACATCATCACTAATAAGAGAAAAATACAGGAAGCTGAAATCTCCACTATGCTTGCTAATTACACTTTCAAAGACGGAGTACCTAAAAAACATGGAGATCCGAGACTACCAACTATACCTTGCTCCATCAAAAGAAATTATGTGAAAACTGCTTTATGTGATTTGGGAGCCGGTGTTAGTGTTATGCCTATCTCCATCTCCAAAGCAACGTCATGATCTCCATCGTCACCGGCTCGACACCTTGATCTCCATCGTTGCGTCATGGTCGTCTCGCCAACTATTTCTTCTACAACTATCGCTAACACATAGTGATAAAGTAAAGCAATTACATGGCATTTGCATTTCATACAATAAAGAGACAACCATAAGGCTCATGCTGGTTGCCGATAACTTTCACAAAACATGATCATATCATACAATAACGTATGTCACATCATGTCTTGACCATATCACATCACAAGCATGCGCTGCAAAAACAAGTTAGACATCCTCTAATTTGTTGTTGGAAGTTTTACGTGGCTGCTACGGGCTTCTAGCAAGAACCGTTCTTACCTACGGCACAAAAACCACAATGGTGATTTATGAAGTTTGCTGTTTTAACCTTCAACAAGGACTGGCCGTAGTCAAATTCGATTCAACTAAAGTAGGAGAAACAGACACCCGCCAGCCACCTTTATGCAAAACTATTTGCATGTCTGTCGGTAGAATTGGTCTCAAGAACGTGGTCATGTAAGGTTGGTCTTGGCCGCTTCATCCAACAATACTGCCGAATCAAAATATGGCATTGGTGGTAAGCAATATGACGATCACCGCCCACAACTCTTTGTGTTCTACTCATGCATATCATCTACGCATAGACATGGCTTGGATGCCACTGTTGGGGAACGTAGCATGCAATTTCAAAAAAATTCCTACGCTCACGCAAGATCTATCTAGGAGATGCATAGCAATAAGAGGGGGAGAGTGTGTCTACGTACCCTCATAGACCGAAAGCGGAAGTGTTTGACAACGCGGTGATGTAGTCGAACTTCTTCTAGCTCTGATCCATCAAGTACTGAACATACGGCACCTCTGAGTTTTGCACACGTTTAGCTCGATGACATTCCTCGCCCTCTTGATCCAGCAAGGTGTCAAGGAAGTAGATGAGTTCCGTCAGCATGACGGTGTGGTGATGGTGATGGTGAAGTGATCCGCGTAGGGCTTCGCCTAAGCACCGCGACAATATGACCGGGGGTGTAAACTATGGAGGGGGGCGCCGCACACGGCTAACAGTTGATGTTGTATGTTGTAGGCGGCCCCCTCCCCACATATATATAGGTTGGAGGGGAGGAGAGGCAGCCAAGGGGGCTCCCCAAGTAGGCCGAATCCTACTTGGGGTCCTCCCCCCTTCCATAGTTGTCGGAGGGGGAAAACAGAAAAGGGAAGAGGAAGGAGAGAAGGAAAGGGGAGGGGGCTGAATCCCCTCTTTCCCTTGTCCCACTAGGCCTCCTTCCTTGGGGGGAGCCACCCCTTGTGGGCTGGTGTGCTCCCCTCTTATGGCCCATATGGCCCATATCTTTCCGCTGGGGGTTCCGGTAACCCCTCCGGTACTCCGATGTGTACCCGGTACCTTCCAGAACACTTCCAGTGTCCGAATACTATCGTCCTTTATATCAATCATTACCTCTCGGCCATTTTGAGACTCCTTGTCATGTCTGTGATCTCATCCGGTACTCCGAACAACATTCGGTCACCAAATCACATAACTCACATAATACAATATCGTCATCGAATGTTAAGCGTGAGATCCTACCGGTTCGAGAACTATGTAGACATGACCGAGACACCTCTTCGGTCAATAACCAATAGCGAACCTGGATGCTCATATTGGCTCCCACATATTCTACGAAGATCTTTATCGGTCGAACCGTTATGACAACATACGTTATTCCCTTTTTCATCGGTATGTTACTTGCCCGAGATTCGATCGTCGGTATCTTCATACCTAGTTCAATCTCGTTACCGAAAGTATCTTTACTCGTTCCATAATGCATCATCCTGCAACTAACTCATTAGTCACTTTGCTTGCAAGGCTTCTTATGATGTGCATTACCGAGAGGGCCCAGAGATACCTCTCCGATACTCGGAGTGACCAATCCTAATCTCGATCTATGCCAACCCAACAAATACCTTCAGAGATACCCATAGATCATCTTTATAATAACCGAGTTACTTGTGACGTTTGATAGCACACAAGGCATTCCTCCGATATCCGGGAGTTGCATAATCTCATAGTTGAAGGACTATGTATTTGACATGAAGAAAGCAATAGCAATAAAATTGAACGATCATAATGGTAAGCTAACGAATGGGTCTTGTCCATCACATCATTCTCCTAATGATATGATCCCGTTATCAAATGACAACTCATGTCCATGGTTAGGAAACCTTAACCAACTTCGATCAACGAGCTAGTCAAGTAGAGGCTCACTAGGGACATAGTATTTGTCTATGTATTCACACATGTATTTAGGTTTATGATCAATACAATTCTAGAATGAATAATAAACATTTATCATGATATAAGGAAATATAAAATAAAAACTTTATTACTGCCTCTAGGGCATATTTCCTTCAATGGATGGGCTCGGACTGGCGGTGCAGAGAGGGAAGAGGGGGATGGGTTAGGGTTGCGTGATGCCGGCCAACTTAAATAGACGGGTTTGGTCTTGGGAGGCGAGCCGGAGCGGCGCCACGCAACGTTCACACCGCGGTGACGGACGCGGTGTCTGTCAGACCGCCGGTTTTCCAGGCGTTTTCACGTGGGACCCCGCCGTTAGGCCGATGTGGGGAGCGTGCCCGGTCGCCCCTATATCCGCCCCATATTTGGGCTGGATATGGGGGGTGCCGATCAGTTTCGACGTTTGAGGGCCGTTTGAGGGCCCGTCTGGGTCAAAAATTCTTCACTGGACAGTGACCGGGCGGGCCATCCGGGCGTATGAGGCAGGTTTGAGAGGTCCGACTGTAGATGCTCTTAGGGCTTCTCCAAGGAGCCCATCAAAACTCCGGTATATGTCTGATCGAACACTTTTTTTCACTTTTGCAACGCGGTTTTGCATCAGTCTGTGAAGTGGTCCAGATGTCCCTTTTTTGGCAAAATGGGGAAAAACATGGAAACTATACCCGAGTTCGGACATCCACTTGACCAATCAAAACAATCTGCATGGTCCTCCTCTCTTCTCTCTCTCTCTCTCTCTCTCTCTCTCTCTCTCTCTCTGAACATGCATGGTCTCCCTCTTCTCTCTTTCCTCCCAACCGGACACCATACCACAATATCACACCACATGCATGGTCCTCACCTACTTTCTCTCCTCCCAACTAGATATTTTGTGAATAGCATTGGATGACCCTCTCCCGCATCATGTTCGGGAACCACGTCCGGACATAAAAACGGAAATTTACCGGAGCTATTTGCGGGTCTGCGCTGGAGATGCCCTTACGAGATTGAGCTATGATGCTTTAGCTCCCTCTGTCCCGAAGTAAATATCGCTGATTTAGTACAATTAAAAAATAAAGCCCAAAAATAAAACAATGTTATTGTCAACGTCACCTAGGATATAAAAAAGTGTGAGCACAGAAAATACAAAAGAGAGCTTGTAGAAGAAAACTTATAAAGAAAATCGAGTAAAAGACTGAGAACAGTTCAGATCAACCATGACCAAAATATACAAGGACTACTCAGTCCTTGAACATTATAAGCATGTCATAGTTTTCTGTGATGATGTCATGAGTTGGGTCATGGATTCAGATGCATCCTTTCACATTACCTCACGTAAAGAGTATTTCACATCTTACACTAGTGGTATATTGGCCAAGTGAAGATGGAGAACAGTGGTTCGTCAACTACTGTTGACAAGAACTCATATATGCATTAGAAACTCGGTGACTATAACTTGATCCACGTTTATAATATGGATGTGTGCGTCATGTGATGTAGAGGCCAGCGTAATCCCCTTTTAAAAAATGCATTGAGACAAACACAAGTTGCATATTAATGCTTGATGATGTGAGGCGTGTTTCCAGCATAAGATTGAATTAATCGTCATGAGCAAGCTTGATGATACCAAGCAACCTAGTTATTTTGGCAAATTAAAGTGAAAGCTCACCAAAGACTTTTTGACCATGGCTCGAGTAAGTAGGCAAGGTTTTCTCTATGTGACTAATAAAGTTGTGCGATGAAGTGTTGAACATTGCTGAGAAAGACCATTCAACTGACTTGTGGCACAAGATGCTTGGTCATATGAGTGAGAAGGGCATGCATGCTCTTGCTCACATTGAGTACCTTCCTGAGTTGAAATGTATATCTTTGAAACCATGTGCACGTTATTTTTGTTCTGTCGACACGAACGAGAACCGCAGACCATGCAAATAGTGCAGGATTGCGGAAGTCTGCCGAATCAGGATTTTGGAGATCCTATGACCTTACTCCCTCAATCTCTGTCACAGTGTGTGATGAGGACCTTCATTGTTGGGATCCTTTGGTGGCAACTGACAGTGGTCATGACTCAATAACCTGTTTGTACGAGGATCTTGACTTGCTTGGCATTCCACATCCAGACCATACTATGCACGCAACATCTGGGATCGTGAAAAGTGATGGCGACAATACATGATGACTTTGATTTGGTGGTGCTTCTTCAATACTTGAAAATCCGAGGTCTGGCCCTATTTGATTATACCTGACAATGATGATGCTTCTCGTGTCATTAATTTATAGAAGGCATTGCTCAGACTTGTTTTCAGGGTGAAAAACCATGATTTGGCCTAAGATGTTGCATCTAGTGATGACGATGTTTGAGGGTTGTTCCTTTTTTTGAAGGTGTTGTTGTTGAAGAATGTTTTTTGTTGTACTTGTGATAGCAAGATATGATTGGTGCAAATATATACGACCACTAATATAGCTTCTTTGATCATTGTTTTGATTTCTTTCGAGTTTTCTTTTTTTTACTCCGTCGTGACATAGTTTTGGTCTTGTATAATTTTGCTAGTTGATGTTGGTTGTGTGTATCATAGCTATACTTAGGTTTGTATTTTTTTATGCTTAATTTTGAGTTAATAAAATCTACAAAAGAATATGTATATTCCATTTGTTTTTTTTCTTCGGTAGGTAGAAAAAAATTCATTCATAAATATTTTTTGTTGCAAGCAGAACAACTGTAATTTTTTTCTCGAATACGCACGAGTCATATATTATAGAAGGAAAGAGTAGAAACCCTCCACACTTGATGTTACAATGTTATGTACAAATGACCCGACGGTCACCCCACCTGCCTATCTCGCTAATGAGGACTACTCGCTACTCTCCCACAATGCAAGGCCAACGAAGAACACCTTGACTTCCCCTCGCAGTAGTCCTGCCTGCTTCCAAGCCCTGGCCTCGCTTCCTATGCTCTTGAGCACCGCAAGTGTGGATGGCGCCGCTCCGTCAAAGACCACTGCATTACGGTGTGTCCACAACTCCCATAGGACCAAGATGCATATTGTCCTAGCCATCTTCCGGTGTTGCCCAATTTCCTCTTGCCTGATGCACCACTCTGATAGTGACTCTGACGCTGTTGGAGCGCGGTCTGGTCGTCCCAAGGCCAGGCACACCTTGCCCCAGACCTTTCTCGCAAAGTCACATCCGATCATGATGCGGGTGATAGTCTCGTCGTGTTGGCCACACAGTGGACACGAGCTTTGGTGGGGGAGTCCCCTTCGAGCAAGGCGGTCAGAGGTCCAACACCTGTTCCTCATGGCTAGCCAAACGAAGAAGCGACGTTGTAGGGGCGCTCGTGACTTCCATCTGAATTTCGCCGTTGGTGCAACCTCGAGTCCTGAAAACTTGGCCACGTATGCCGAGCGTGCTGAAAATATGCCATCCTTCTCCCATGCCCACTGCACCTTGTCTTGCGTGTCCTCTTGCAGGGCCACCCCATCTACTCGCTGCCATATATCCAGGAATTGACGGAGCATGTCGGCCGTGAGCTCTGGCACGATGAACAGGCTATGCATTAATTACTCTTCATCTTGGCGATCCCGCACGGTGATCATGAAGCGCATCCGTGATGTCGGCGGCCATGGCAGAGCCAGTCGCTAGCATTGTTCTCATCCGACACCGGGTCCTTGGGGGTCGAGTTCCCCTCCATCAGCGCCAGCTCGCAGTAACCCGGCTGGTACGAGGCGTCCTTGAGCGCCAGCCACGCCGCCTCTACGCGGCCCGCGCGGAGGTCGTCGACCGCGCCGGCCACCCATCCGTTCATGTCTGTACATGTCCAGGCACTGCTGGAGGCTGCCGACGAGGTCTCTGAGGACGCACACCGTCGACGTGACGTTGGCGGCGGTGAGGCTCGCCGCGACGACAGCGAGCGCTCGTGCGTCGGCGGCGAAGGTGGCCCTTGGATCGGCCGAGAGCATGTGCACGCAGTAGTGGTAGGAGGTTTTCCAGGTGGAGCTGGTGGCCGCGGCGCACGTTGATTTGATGAGGGGGGACGCGCGGCGGGGCGCAAGGGCGCAAGGCCTGACACCCCGGCCGCCCCGAGGAGAAGGAGAAGTGGTATGTGCTGATGGATGGCCATGGCTTCTTCACTGATCACTTGTGCGTTGTGTGCCACAGCTCCGAATCTACCGACTGGAGGGGTTGTTGAGAGAGAAGCATGCACGGGATCTTTGGAATGAAATCAATCTTGTGTGTGGGCACTCCGTTTCTTTCGGGAGCTCCTATACGGCGCTGCAGGGGCCGTCCCACGAAACGCGCAAATCACTGAACGCGAAAAAGCTCGCGAAAAAAATAGAAACAAAAAGCGGTCCCCAGGATTCGAACTCAGCACATTATTTGATGATACATGCGCCACTAGCCACCCGAGCTGCTAGCTGTTTCTGACCAATAAAAGAGGCAAGAGCATAATAACAAGGTCGCAATACAATTTTATTGAGCAAAACCATTCATCTATTGTACCACTTAAATTTTTTTGAATTATTTGAAAAAAATAATGATTTTTAAAAATGTTCTTCATTTTGGAAGAAAAAAGTTCATTGATTTTGCAAAAAAGGTTCATCAAAGTTGAAAAATGTTCACAGATTTTGAAAAAAAAAATCATATTTGAAAAACATTCATCGAATTTGAGAAAGGTTCATTAGTTCTGAAAAATGTTCAGCGATTTTGAAAAATGATCATCGAGTTTGCAAAAAAAATTAATTGACTTTCAAAAAAAGTTCATTGAATTTCAAAAAAGTTCATAAAATCTGAAAATAGTTCATCAAAGTTTAAAAAAAGTTCACCGAATTTGAAAAAAGATCATCCTATTTGGAAAAAGTTCATAAAAATTGAAAAAAGTTAATCAAATTTGGAAAAAAGTTCACCGAATTTGAAAAAAGTTCACAGAATTTAAAAAAGTTCATCGACTTTAAAAAAGTTCACAAATCTAAAAAAAGAGTTCGTCGATTTTATTTTATTTTTGCAAAAATTGAGAAAAGTTCACGCATTTGCAAAACAAAAAGGAAACCGAAAAAAGATAAGAAAAAAAGAAAACTGGTCGCGTTCTGGAGAAATAATAGAAGGAGAAAAAATGAGCAGCCTATCATATGAGTTGGGTTATCCCAAGTGATTTCTGCGTTGCTACCGTATGGTGCAGGTTCCAGGTTCGAATCTCTTCTCTGCACACTTTTTTCAGTTTTTACAGAAAAGGAGAAGGGAAGGGAAGGAACTGGGCCGGCGGCCTGTTTGCGCGCGGCCCGTTTGCTCAGTCTCCTCGCATCCTAACCGACCGAGCCAACATAACTATGGTTACAGGAACTGTGGTATCCGCAGCCCATCAGGGTTCAAATCCTGTTGCTTGCATTTATTTCTGAATTTATTTCAAATTTTTCGGTGATGCGCATTCAGTGAAAGGAGACGTTCCCGTCGACAACGAGGCGTCTACGATGACTTCGTAAATCTCAAGATGATATGTCGGCTCAGTCTTTCGTAGGTGCTCATAGGGGTAGGGTGTGTGTTCATAAGGGGTGAGTGTATGCGCGTATATATGAGCGCTTGTGTCTGTACTGATGTTAAAAAAAAACTTCCTTTACACGCGCACACAAAGTAGTGAGCCAGAATCAAAGATTGTGTTGTACCCAGGAATTGAAGTTTGGGCTGATGTGTTTAGCCCTTTTATATGGATAACCAGAGTAAGATCCTATTTGGGGCAATAAGTCATCTGCACCTGCTAGGGGCTTTCATTCTTGAAAATGAGTCCATTAGTTTATTTGTTTTGACCCTCCAAATATTTCAACATTTTCCGTGATTATGGTATCCATGCTGAAAGGTTGAGCAATTTCTTAAAATTTGAGATGCCACTGAGAAATAGATGTATTAATAGACAAGCATAGTTAGGAAGGTAGGAGGATTTCCTTTGTAGCAAGCTCCTAGTATTTATCCTGTCGTGCAACATGCATTTTAGTCGACAAGGAGGTTGAAACCCCGGCCTCTGCATCCGCCATCATGCAATATGCATGAGCCAGTAAAATATTTGGTGTCTTAATTAATTGGCAGTTACTTTTCCATATCCAATTGAAATGACCTGGAGCATGTCCATCTCTCATAAGAGCCTTGCGCTTTGTTCGGTTGAGATGGATTTGAAGGGGATCGAGGGGATTAAATCCCCTAGAAGCCAAAATCCACTCAAATCCCCTTGGGTGGAATGGTCAGAGCACGGTCGATCTCCCATTGCCTCATTGCCCCATGAGGAGGAAAACAACAGCAACTGCAAGCATGCTCCCCCGGACGTGCGACGCGTAGGCTTTTCTTATTCGTTCTAACTTCTTGACCGTAATAATGAACGGCCATGATTTCAGAGCCTTTTCACACGTAGTCCCTTCATTCCAAAATATAATGCACCCGCGCTTCTCGAGGTTCAACTTTGAGCATAAATTTAACCAACAAGACCAATTGCGGCGGGAGAAAAGTTATATAATTGAAAACCTTTTTTGAATACAAATTCACTGGTATAACTTTTGCTCCCGCCGCAGCCAATCTCGTTTCTTAAATTTATGGTCAAAGTTAAAGCATGGAAATAGAGGAAACACTATATTTTGAAATGGAGAGAGTAGTATACTTTAGAATCAGATATGAGAGGAAGGATCACAGCGAGCCTGGAGATTTCCATTGTTCGCATGGGCAGCTGCAACTACTATACGGAGAGCGCAGGACTTGGTGCTACGTGAGGAGTAGGGCGTTTCGGTGCCCAGACTTACCTGCACCTAGTTAGAAAAAATTCGTAAAAAATTGAAAAAAAATCAACAATTTTCAATTCTTTTATGTGGTAGAAAATTTGATGCGTGAGGCCGCTCCAAAATTTTAAGTTATTCGGACATCTGAGGAGATCTCAGCAAAAAAGAAAAATCGGGTCAAAACAGTACATGAACAGTAAACGTTTTTACACAACCCTAATTTATCTTTTTTGCTGAGAGCTCCTCAGATGCCCAAATGATGTGGAAATTGAAGCGGACCTGACACATCAAATTTTCTACACATAATTTTTTTTTGAATTTTTCTAGTATTTGTTTTGATTTTTTTCGTCAGCACGGGTGCGGACGAGTTCGGGTGCAGTGATGGATTTTCGCTACATGAGGTCTTTCCTTCGATCTAATTGGCACCGTTCCTTACCCGTCAAACATATTTGGTCACACTCAGAGCGTCTCCAACAGCCGCACTACACATGGCGCGTTAAAAATCCATTTCCAGTGAGCGGATCGCCTGTTTTTGCACGGCGGAGTGCGTTTGCTCCAGCGGCTGCTGCAAATTTTAGCGCGTACGAGCCGCTCCAGCAGCCGCTGCAAAAAACTGTTCGTGCTCGCGCACAAACAACATATGCACTCCGAATTAATATAAAAAACACATGCATAGATTAAAAGAGATAAAAAAAGATACATACATATTTCACAATGCGTACATAGTTCATCATAGCATAGATAGACAAAAAAACTAGTCTAACACGGTAAAAAAAAACTACGGTGCAACTAGAACTTACTCCGAGTCATCATTCTCGCTGGTGTTGTCCGAGGTATCGAGCCACGCATCTTTCCAGCGAGGATCGTCTGAGTCAAAGAACGACTCCCCACATGCGTTAATGAGATCGCACTGCGATATGGCCAGTGCCTTCCACCGACGCATGTTCGCTCGCTCCACGCGGCGCCTTGCCGTCCTCTCCGCCCGGAAGGCGTTCTCGTCGACGACGTCCTGCGGGTAGTGTTGGCCCCACTCCGCCATGGCTCGCTCGTCCTACACAGCGATGAGGAGGCGGCGTTGGTGCCGATGGTGTTGCTCACGGTCTTGTTCTGTTATAAGACAAGGCAGAGGGGCGACGGCCTGCGCCTGCTCGCACGTCCAGACGTCCTGAAAGTTCATCTGCATGCGAGGCCTCTGGTAGCCCGAAGATCCCCGGCGGCGCGGCGGCATGGTGGCACAGTAGTGGCGCATCGGTGGCGGGCCGAGGAAGCGGCAGAGGAAGCAGAGGAAGCGGGGAGAGAGTGTTGGAAATATGCCCTAGAGGCAATAATAATAGTATTATTATATTTCCTTGTTCATGATAATTGTCTTTTATTCATGCTATAACTGTATTATCCGGAAATCGTAATACATGTGTGAATACATAGACCACAATATGTCCCTAGTAAGCCTCTAGTTGACTGGCTCGTTGTGATCAACAGATAGTCATGTTTTCCTGGCTATGGACATTGGATGTCGTTGATAACGGGATCACATCATTAGGAGAATGATGTGATGGACAAGACCCAATCCTAAGCATAGCACAAAGATCGTGTAGTTCGTTTGCTAGAGCTTTTCCAATGTCAAGTATCTCTTCCTTAAACCATGAGATCGTGTAACTCCCGGATACCGTAGGAGTGCTTTGGGTGTATCAAACGTCACAACTAACTGGGTGACTATAAAGGTGCACTACAGGTATCTCCGAAAGTGTCTGTTGGGTTGACACGGATCGAGACTGGGATTTGTCACTCCGTATAAACGGAGAGGTATCTCTGGACCCACTCGGTAGGACATCATCATAATGTGCACAGTGTGACCAAGGGGTTGATCACGGGATGATGTGTTGCGGAACGAGTAAAGAGACTTGCCGGTAACGAGATTGAACAAGGTATCGGTATACCGACGATCGAATCTCGGGCAAGTAAAATACCGCTAGACAAAGGGAATTGTATACGGGATCGACTGAGTCCTTGACATCGTGGTTCATTCGATGAGATCATCGTGGAACATGTGGGAGCCAACATGGGTATCCAGATCCCGCTGTTGGTTATTGACCGGAGAACGTCTCGGTCATGTCTACATGTCTCCCGAACCCGTAGGGTCTGCACACTTAAGGTTCGATGACGCTAGGGTTATAAAGGAAGCTTGTATGTGGTTACCGAATGTTGTTCGGAGTCCCGGATGAAATCCCGGACGTCACGAGGAGTTCCGGAATGGTCCGGAGGTAAAGATTTATATATGGGAAGTCCTGTTTTGGTCACCGGAAAAGTTTCGGGTTTTATCGGTAATGTACCGGGACCACCGGGAGGGTCCCGGGGGTCCACCAAGTGGGGCCACCGGCCCCAGAGGGCTGCATGGGCCAAGTGTGAGAGGGGACCAGCCCCAGGTGGGCTGGTGCGCCCTCCCACCAAGGCCCAAGGCGCCTAGGGTTTGGGGAGGGGGCGCCCCACCTTGCTTGGGGGGCAAGTTTCCCCCTCTCCACCCCTT
Source organism: Triticum timopheevii (assembly GCA_963921465.1). Taxonomy (NCBI): domain Eukaryota; kingdom Viridiplantae; phylum Streptophyta; class Magnoliopsida; order Poales; family Poaceae; genus Triticum; species Triticum timopheevii. The sequence goes on from OY997266.1 coordinate 58,518,051, forward strand.
GGCCGCCCCCCTAGATGGGATCTAGGCCTGGCCGCCGCCCCCTAGGGTGGAAACCTAGGTGGGGGCGCAGCCCCCTCTCCCCCTATATATATTGGAGGCATAGGAGCAGCCCAACACATGAGTTTCTCCTCCTGTTGGCACAGCCATACCTCTCTCCCTTCTCCTCAGATCTCGCGGTGCTTGGCGAAGCCCTGCTGGACTACCACGCTCCTCCATCACCACCACGCCGTTGTGCTGCTGCTGGATGGAGTCTTCCTCAACCTCTCCCTCTCTCCTTGCTGGATCAAGGCGTGGCAGACGTCGCCGGGCTGTACGTGTGTTGAACGCGGAGGTGCCGTCCGTTCGGCACTAGGATCTCCGGTGATTTGGATCACGACGAGTACGACTCCTTCAACCCCGTTCTCTTGAACGCTTCCGCTTAGCGATCTACAAGGGTATGTAGATGCACTCTCCTTCCCCTCATAGCTGGTTTCTCCATAGATAGATCTTGGTGACACGTAGGAAAATTTTGAATTTCTGCTACGTTCCCCAACAGAGAGCGCGTGGCAATGTGGATAGCTATGGGAGGCCGCGTGGCGGGCGCAACAATTTATAGGCGCGCCGGAAGCGGTGCGCCAAATCTAGCGCGCGACCTACCGCTTTTTCCCACGCGTGCAATCGTTTCTCGCGTGCTCGAGTTTCCCGCCTCTGCTGGAGCGCGCGAAAACGTCCCGCGAGCGCTAAAATGGCAGTTTACCCCGCGTGCAGGGTTTTTGCGCCGCTGTTCAAGATGCTCTCACACGGTTTGCAGGGCGATTTTTGTAACTTGACCACAGTAGGTTAGAGGCAAAGCCGCTTAAGGTATCATATTTAATTAGGAATCATCATTATATAACTAGTGTCTATCTGTAAACGCACGCAACCGTGGAGCCGTATACATTGTTTGCCAGCGATGTGCAGCTTAGAGCAAGTACAATAGGTCCTAGTCAGCTGGCTGTAAGCCATTCCACGTCATTGAAATTTGAGCTGGAGGGAAGAGAAGGGTGGAGAGAGAAGGGAGCGGGCGCTTCACCTACAGCCCGGCTGCAACACAATAAACAAGAAGTAAGAGCCTGCATGCAGCCCGTGTGATAGCTTTAAGCTGGCGTTTCTTTCTCCCATCCAATCACGTTAGCTCATTCTACCTTCTCCACATGCAAGCAGTTAATGCTATAGTCAACCTTGTAATTAATCTACAGCCAACGTATTGTATGAGTCTACTTTTGTGAAGGCTTTGAGTGACATGGCACTACTATAGAGCCGGCAACGGGCTCTTCTATTAGGCTGGTCACAATGGGCAAGAACATAAGCTAGTAACTTACACACTTCCCTAGACTATGTTACTACCTCCATAGTGGGTAGGAACATCTATGTAGTGTCATGCAACGAAATAATTATTAGGTTATAGACTCATTGTTTTTTGGAGTGTGTGATGTTCCGGTAACTTAGCTAGTTATCACAAGCACCTCTCTCTTCATTAAATATGTGCCACATAAGCAAAGTTGTATTGGAGTGTGTGATGTTACTCCTAAGTTCCTCCCCATTGTGACCAGCCTTAGCCATGCTCTTAGTCAACCCCTCAGTGCAGTGTAGACTACTGCTAGTAGAGAGATGCCAGGTGGGCCCGCTATGCATCCATAGAGTAGACTTTGTCAACTCTTGGATCCCAACTTCCCAAGCCAATGACATAAAGAAGGGAAGTCAGTCTCATTATGCACCAAAGTTCCGATCCCTGGCTTCCCTGCTCCTCCGCGCGCTCCATGGCAAACAGGTGCGTTCATTTTGGCAATAAGCAGAATGTCTTCCGGTTCAGTTTCTGTTCTATGATTGTTACATTCCAAAAGTATCACATGTGTGGATCTAGCCTTCATCAATTGTATATATTTGTTATTCAAGCTCATTCTCTCTTTTCATGCTCCTGGATGGAATCCGTATGTTCAGATCTAGGTGTGGGGTTTTAATTTAGCCTTCAAATCATCCTGGTTTTCCTTTGACAAACCACATATGTGATTTGATCTTATTTTTTTCCATGCATTTGGTCCACATCCTACAACGATTTGTGTTGCGTCGATTATTGCAGGGTCTGATTGATCGCACCATCTTACGCCTCATAGCAGTACTCTCTCCTGTCGACTTCACGGCTAAGCTCTGAGTTGGCATAGTGCCAAAGGGAAATAACTTTAGCTTGGAGACCGCTGTGTACTCAGAAAATGGGCGACAGACATATGCAACCTAATGTCCTAGAGCAAATACTCGATGGAAGCATGAAGCCTATGGATCTACGTTTAGCTCTTCTAGAGAACATCACGGACAATTTCTCTGTGGAGCGAAAAATCGGCGTCGGTGGATTTGGGACTGTTTACAAGGTAAAATTTATTTCCCCAGTAGATTTACATTAAACTATCTCTACAACCAAAATGGCTATATATATGCTATCTATACGATATACATCATTCGAAATGCTTACAAGACAAGTTAAACAGGGTGTTCTACGAAACGGGAATGTTGCTGTGAAGATGATGAACAGCCACTCAATCGATGAGAAGCCATTTCGTCGTGAGGTCAATAGTCTCATGAAGGTTAACCATATAAATACAGTTCGCTTCCTTGGCTTCTGTTCTAACACAGAGCATAAAGCTATACAAATTAGTGGATCAGAAGAATATATTTTTGCCGAGATAAGACAGCGATTGCTCTGTTTTGAGTATATCAGCAATGGAGGCCTTGATAAACATATTACGGGTACGACAATATTGCTTGTCATGCAGACTTTTCCTTCCTTCTTATACTATAAGCACAGGGACAACAGACTGGACAAATAAAAATATTTTGTCTTGCTGCATATAATTTATCATGCTCAGATAAAATGCTGGAATATTTCTTCTGCAGATGAATTGAGGGGACTTGAATGGAGCACGCGGTTTGATATAATTAAAGGAATCTGTGAGGGCTTGCAACACCTTCACAAGGAAAATGGCATAATTCATATGGACCTCAAGCCAACCAATATACTACTAGATGATCAAATGGTACCAAAAATCACTGATTTCGGCCTTTCGAGACTCGAAGAAAACTCACAAACTATGAGTACACACCGTTTTTTATCACTGTACGTAAGCTCTGCATCAAGCGAACCAATTCCTTTACCAGCTGACCTTTACTTGCCTAGCTTTGCATCAAACTGTTGTATTTTTGTGCAGAGGATATTGTGCTCCAGAATACCAATTCGATGGCAAGATGTCACTCAAGTCGGACATGTACAGTTTGGGCGTCATTATCATCGAACTGGTGACCGGAAGAAAAGGAATTCCTGATAATAAAAATGATGTAAGACGTTTTATCCCCGGCTGTATAGGTCGTCAATTTTCAGAAATATGTGCCAAAAATTTGCATTACACACAGTTATATTCTTTCATTGTACTGCTAATTTGCTTACTCTCCACATATCTAGTTTAAATGACACTAGTAATCAGTTATGCGTTTGCACAGGCTAGCTCAGAATGTTGAGAAGTGTTAATTGTATATAAATGTAACATTAGCCATGAATATATAAAAGTAAGTAAAATCTTGAGCAGTTTTAATTCAATACAAACATGTATTAAAGGTAATAAACAGATTCTCTGGGTGTGGCACCTTTCGAACCAGCTGAGGGGGTTTATTATTTTTAATACATGTTCCGCGCCTGCACCGCAGATGCAGCTTGCAAAGGTAGAGGGAGAAGCAGGTGTTGGCAAGTGACCAGTGGTGCAAGCATGGGTAGGCTCGATAGGACATGAGAGAGAGAGAGAGAGAGAGAGAGACCGGGTTTTAAAGAGATAAGTGCAAGTTAGAGATTGTTGGTTCCTTCAAATTTTAAGTATTTATTTGAGAATTAGCGATGTTGGTTATGTATATATTCGCTAGGCACATATATAATTTTGCATTGTATATTCTTGTCATCATAGACTATCTTTGTGAAATGACAGGTACTTAGAAGGTGGAGACACAGATGGAACAGATCAGGAAATAGAACACCCTTGTGTTATCAACAAGTTTCAAAGTGCATTGACATAGCTCTCCTTTGCCAAGCAAAAGACCCCTATGGGCGACCATTTATATGGGAAATAATTGGCGATATAAATGAAATGGGATGTAAGAATGGGAAACTCAAGGATGTTGATGAATCTACATTTGACCAAGTAAGCTAGTAATCTCCTCAAGGTACCTCTTAGCTTAGACTAGTACTTCCTCCCTATTACTCCGTGCCAAGAATTCTTAAATGTTAAAAAGGAAAGTATTCTACCTCTCCATCACAATATGTGGACAACCATGATTTACAAAAATGGTGCAAAGCCAAACAAGAAAGAATAACTAATTTTCATGTTGTAAGCTTGAGGCAGCATTGACCACAACATATGACATATAGTCTGGTAGGTAGGGAATATAAATCGAGATAATGATTCATATCTTTTCTTACAGTTAAGCCCCTATTTGGACGATGACATGCTTGTGGTTGAGCCGCTCGAGCTGCGTTTTGCCTGTGACCTTAACAAGAAGATATCATGCTCATTTGAGCTGACAAACGAGACAAATGCTTATATTGCGTTCAATATCGAGACGATGAGCCCCCTTCCATACTGCACACAACCAGAAAAAGGCGTCGTGTCACCACAATCCAAGTGTAGTGTTAACGTAACATTGAAACCACATGACATGTTCCAAGAGATATCCAGCATGCATGCAAATTTATAGTGCGAAGCACCAAAGTGGATGAGCTTCTTTTGTTTGAGGATTTAACCAAAGACATGTTCATTAAAGAGGATGGTAATGTGGTTGATGAGGTAAATGTGGATGTTGTTTTTGATGCACTATTGCGGACTGATGTGCCACCATTAGGTGTACTGCATATGGGTCCAGCAAATCCAGTTCCAGAGGTGAGTTTACTCAATATCCTAATATAAGAACTCATTTGTGTACTGACCATGGTTTTCACTTTTAGTGAGATTTCGATGAAATTCACTGAATTTCAGTAGACACGAAAATAATTAGGTTTTGGCCAAAATATTTCAGAAATTTCAGTAGTGCACAGGAATTCAAATATTTCTCAAAATATTAAAAAATCAAATTTTTAATTGAATTCAAGTGAACATTTCAGTCATTTGGCTGAAATGCAAACTGAAATACTGAAATTCACTGAATTTCAGTGATTTCGGTTGGTCCCGGATTTTTTCTCAAACTGAAATTGAAAACCATGGTACCGACGCCACACGTTTTGATCCATTCAAAGCTTTATGTGATTGTATATTATCATTCTGTCTCCACACTAGAATATCCTTATTTTAAAATTTCCTTAATTGCAGCAACTTTAGTTAGGTTTGCATCAACTTTCCACTAACTTAACATCTCACACCTAAGCCCTTTGTAACTCAAATTGTTCCCCGCAGGTACCCTCACTCTCCCATGAGTCGGCTCAAACCCTAGTAACCAAGGTGGTGGATTTGACAGTTTCTTCAAGCACACCGTCTCTTATACTACAAGAAGATAAAGGCATGTACGAAAGTCTAGACAGCAGCTGTCTATAGTACCATCCATGTCATTTATAGACACACTAAAGACAGTTCCTGTAGTGTGTCATGTAAAATTCCGAAATGGAATGAAACTTAAAAACTCAATGGATTAAACATTGTATTAATTAAATTTCTGTGGTTTTCTTAGATAGACCTTGCAACATTACATATGATTAGTGATTTCTTGAAGACGTTATCTTTATGTACCACACTCGGTGTTCAATTCCATGTTGTTCTAGGTTTGGACTTACTTTGGAGGTGTTGGCTATCACGAGACCATATGTTTATCTTGGGGTTTTCGATTTTTATATGTCTAAGTGGGTTAGCTCGGTATTGATGCCTGGCATCTTTTTAATAAAAAAAAATTGGTTGAGTGCATCCTAGCATGAAAAGGTCGAGAGGCTTATGTCTTCCTTTTTGATTTTTTTCATGCACTTTAACCTCTTGGTAGCTTGTAATGCACGATGTAAACACATGGCTAAGAAAAACCTCCAGTAGATATCCTGTATCTACAGAAGGTGGAACCCACCTTCCTGGTGGGCACCATGCTGGGATTCTCAACATCTTAGTTCTTACTAAGAAGAGTTCTAATGCTATAAGAACTTTTGGGTGCTATCATGCATGCTACAAATGCACAGTAGATCCATGGGAATATACTGAAGCTTTAAAGATGAACACCTATAATGTGTATATTGAAATTAAGTCATGATTTCTTTTATATGAAGTCTTCCTTTTAATCGGGTGTCTCGCTATCCAGTCGCACGTTGCTTTGATACCATTTGCAAGTTGTTTATTTGTGACGCCCGGATAATTAAACTACAACAACCCTCTGCTAATGATGACACGTCACTTCGATTACTGTTGCTAATCTCGCGTTCATTCGAAACCGATTCAAATTCAAATTTAAAACAAAGGCTAACAACAAAAGTTTTCAAATATTAAAACTAAATTGTTCGGGTTGTGCCAAATAATGCAGAGGTACTTATGATGGAGAAGCCACATTTTTCTAAAATATTTAAATGCACTTAAGTAATTAAAATAATGGGTAAAACAATTAAATAAATACCTTTTTGATTTTATAAAATACTAAACTATTTTGTTCAGGGGTAAAACTTTTGTGGCAGTAGTTGGAATTGTAACTCTATTTTAGTTGGGGTTTTCTTTTGGTAAAACAATAAACTGTTAAGAAATAAAAGAAAATAGAAAAGAACAAGTATTAAAAAAATAAAACATAATAAATAAATGGCCAAAAGGCCCCCTTCCACCGGGCCTCGGCCCAGCCACATGCCAGGCCGGCCCATTCCCACTCCCTTAACCCCCCTGGTGCCGAAACCCTAGGCACCGACACCCCCACTCCCCCCACTCGCGCCCCCACTCTCCCTTCCCCCGATCCCCTCCTGGATCGGGATCGATCCTCGACCCCATCCCCAATCTCTCCACCCGTCGCCCCACCTCGCCGGCGCAGAAGGCCATCCCACGCCATGGCCTCCTCCTCGCGGCTCCCTGCCCTGCTTCGACCCCCCTCGCATCGCCAACCTCCTCCTCCGCACCCAGCGCCGGACGCCCTTGCCGGAGACCGGCCGTCTCCTCGCAGCATGCCATCGCCTCGCGCACCCAGGCCTCCCCCTTGCCCGTGCGCCTGCCACGCCGGGGCTAGGCTCGCCGCCTTGGCGTTCGTCGGCCGTCGCCCATCCCGGCCGGCTCATCACCGCCGGAGCTCGTCGGGACTCCGCCGGATCGGCCGCGTCTACCTCCTCTACCCCGCCGGTCGTCACCGTCAACCCAGCACCACCACTGCTTCCCCGTCTCCGCCGACGTGCTCCCGAGCTCACTGTGAGCTCCCGGTCCTTTGTGGCCTCTCCCCTTTCTCCCCCTCGCCCCATAACTCGGATGCAGCCGAGGCCGCGTCGACACCGCCGCCCCGTGCCGCCCTGCCTGAACCTCGCGCACCGCCTCCCCCGCGCGTGGCCTTGCTTCCCTTTGCCGCTGCTCACCCGTCGTCGCTCGCGGCTGGCCTCGCCCAGTCCCGCACCTGCCGCGCCCTACCAGTGGCTCTGGTCGCCGGCGCCGGTGTGCGTCGTGCGTGCCCAGCGCCCTCTCGGGCTCGTGCCCGTTCGGGCGCCCATGCCACTGCCCGCTAGCGTCCGCCCCGCTAGGCCCCGATGGGCCACTGCCAGGGGGCCCCACGCCCTTTTTTATTTATTAAAATGAAAATGAAAAACAAAAATAATAAATAATAATAATTAAATTAGTGAATTAATTAACCTAATTAAAACTGTTATGTTAACACTAATAGTCTTTTAGTTAAATAGAGCCAATGACGAACGGGCCCCATATGTCAGGGTTGACCAGGTCAACCTATGGACCTGCTGACATCATGCTGATGTCACGCTGGCACAATAATTGGATTTTCTAAATTAGTTAATTCTGTTAATCCTAAAATGACTTAAATCTTTATAAATTAATATAAAATAACCCGTAGCCCGGATGGGAAAACTTTGTACATTAAAGTTGCTCAGAACGATGAGACGAATCCGGATACGCAGCCCGTTCGTCCGCCACACATCCCTAGCATAGCAAACTCGCAACTTTCCCCCTCCGGTTCTCTGTCCGAAAACGTGAAACACCGGGGATACTTTCCCGGATGTTTCTCCCCTTCACCGGTATCACCTACTACCGCGTTAGGGCACACCGAACACCGTGTATTGCCTTGTTACGCTTTGTGATGCTTTGTTTGCTCTGTTATTTATTGTGTTCCCTCTCCGTTACTTCTTTCCGGTAGACCCTGAGACTGCCGGCGACCCCCAGTTCAACTACGGTGTTGACGACCCCTCCTTCTTGCCAGAGCAACCAGGCAAGCCCCCTCCCCCCCCCCCTTGATCACCAGATATCGCCTATTCTTCTCTATACTGCTTGCATTAGAGTAGTGTAGCATGTTACTGTTCGGTTACTCCTATTCTGTTGCATAGCCTGTTATTGTTGCTATAGTCATTGATACCTTACCCGCAATCCTAAATGCTTAGTATAGGATGCTAGTTTATCACCATTGGCCCTACATTCTTGTCAGTCTGCCTTGCTATACTATTGGGCCGTGATCACTCGGGAGGTGATCACGGGTATATACTACATATATACATACTATACAGATGGTGACTAAAGTCGGGTTCGCTCGAAGAGTACCCGCGAGTGATTCACGGATTGGGGGCTGAAAGGACCTTTGTCCCGACGGCCCTTTGTGTGGATCTTTGTGGCGGAGCGACAGGGCAGGTTGAGACCACCTAGGAGAGAGGTGGGCCTGGCCCTGATCAGCGTCCGCGGTTGCTTCATAATAACACGCTTAACGAGATCTTGGTATTTGATCTGAGTCTGGCCATTTGGTCTATACGCACTAACCAACTACGTGGGAAAGATATGGGCACTCGACGTCGTGGTACCAGCCGAAGCCTTCTAGATGTCAGCGACTGAGCGGCGCGCGCCGGATTGGAACGTAAGCCTGCTCTTGTATTAAGGGGGCTAGTTCTGCTTTCGGCCGCCCTCGCAACGTGCAGGTGTGCAATGGGCGGTGGGCCCAGACCCCTGCGCCATAGGAGCTAGACCGGCGTGCTGACCTCTCTGTTAGGCCTAGGTGGGGCTGCGACGTGTTGATCTTCCGAGGCCGGGCATGACCCAGGAAAGTGTGTCCGGCCAAATGGGATCGAGCGTGTTGGGTTATGTGGTGCACCCCTGCAGGGAAGTTTATCTATTCGAATAGCCGTGTCCCTCGGTAAAAGGACGACCCGGAGTTGTACCTTGACCTTATGATAACTAGAACCGGATACTTAATAAAACACACCCTTCCAAGTGCCAGATACAACCCGGTGATCGCTCTCTAACAGGGCGACGAGGAGAGGATCGCCAGGTAGGATTATGCTATGCGATGCTACTTGGAGGACTTCAATCTACTCTCTTCTACATGCTGCAAGACGGAGGCTGCCAGAAGCGTAGTCTTCGACAAGATTAGTTATCCCTCTTATTCTGGCATTCTGCAGTTCAGTCCACTGATATGGCCCTTTACACATATACCCATGCATATGTAGTGTAGCTCCTTGCTTGCGAGTACTTTGGATGAGTACTCACGGTTGCTTTCTCCCCCCCCCCCTTTTCCCCCTTTCCTTTCTTTCTGGTTGTCGCAACCAGATGCTGGAGCCCAGGAGCCAGATGCCACCGTCGACGACGACTCCTACTACACTGGAGGTGCCTACTACTACGTGCAGGCTGCTGACGACGACCAGGAGTAGTTTAGGAGGATCCCAGGCAGGAGGCCTGCGCCTCTTTCGATCTGTATCCCAGTTTGTGCTAGCCTTCTTAAGGCAAACTTGTTTAACTTATGTCTGTACTCAGATATTGTTGCTTCCGCTGACTCGTCTATGATCGAGCACTTGTATTCGAGTCCTCGAGGCCCCTGGCTTGTATTATGATGCTTGTATGACTTATTTATATTTTAGAGTTGTGTTGTGATATCTTCCCGTGAGTCCCTGATCTTGATCGTACACATTTACATGCATGATTAGTATACGATTGAATCGGGGGCGTCACATTATTGTAGCTTTCATATGACGCTTCTAGCTTAGGTAGAGTAGCTTAGAGTAGTGGGTTAGAGGTCAAGATGTTTAAGGTATAACATTTAACTAGCAACTTGTTTTATAGAACCAATGCTTATCTGTTAGCCAGTGGAAGCATCGTGGGATGTATACAATCATTGGCAGCAAAAAGAGCGAGAGATTGGGCAGCTTAGTCAACGAAACATTTTCTTTTTTTCTATAATACGGAGCCAGCTGTCATGACATCCTGTCGTTAGTCAAGAACCTTTGATGATATCTCAAATGATTCCTACCTAACCCAATGTTTTTCCTTTTATGAGAGGGATCTTCACCCTGATTTCATTGAATAAATCATATAGGCTCTTACAAGGGAAGGTCTCAAAATAGCAAAGCAAAATGGAAAGACAACATTATGTCTCCAAGATTACAGACATAACAACAGCATAAACATGTCTTAGTAGGACACTGCACACACTTCCGATATGCCAACAAACATGTCCACCAGCGACGCAGAATATTAGCTACACGTACAATTTTTCCCCCGCGATAAATAAATAAAAAAATCATACGTGTGCCCAGCTAGCATCCATCTTCTGATCTATTGAACACCCCGGTGCATGGCTACCGCGGCGAGTCTTTTAGATTCGTGTCGCAGAAGCTTCAGCTCCTTTTCCTTCTGCAAACCAGCACATTCATCAATAAATTTACTGACGAGTTAAGTAAATCAAAGAAGTGGGATCGCCAGGAAAGGCCCCCTCTGAAAGCATGCATTGTTGCGTATGCTTTCCTGGTCGTCCAAACAATAACAGCAATGTCAGCTGCAACAAGCCTTTTCCGCATTCTGGAAAAGCAAGCTAGTATCTCAACACCTAAACTGGTAGGCGCCATAGACAAATCAAACGCTCATTGAGCAACATTCCAAACATATCTAAGCTATAGCACGTCTGGAAAATAGATGATGGAAATAACAAAAAAAAAATCACCAGGCCATCCTCCATGTAAGTGTCGCGGATGATAAGGAAAGCTATCTACCACATTTTTATCAATGGGAGTTGCATAAGTTGTCTGTGATAAAGAATGTTGGACGTCTTTTTGTATATAGCAGTGAGCTGGTAGCTGGATCAAGAAAATGGAAGTCTTTGCTACACGCAAACCGGTTTGTTGTCATCAAAGTAATCCAATAGAACGTGGGGTGCAGAGTAGACTTTGCAGGTCGTCTTCGATCCCAACCACCAAGAACACATATAAAGAAGGAAGTCGGACATAAGAGTTTGTTTCATTCGCTTCCTCGAAGCTCCACTCCATCCGTTCCCAGCCACAGGCTCTCCTTGGCTAGCTAACTGGTATGTCAACGTGCTTTTGCTTTGGCCTATGAGCCTAATATCATTCTGGTTTGCTTCTCCGGATCTATGGAATATCACCTTAGTATATGTGGTTATGGCCTTTATATTCCCTCGCATAAAAAGAAGGATGTGACCTTCATTTCTTATTTTCCGGAAAGGAGGTTAAAACCCCTTGCCTCTGCACCATTGTGCTGCACACAACCAAAGATGCAACCTTCATATTGTTTAATTCCACATAAGTGTTTAGCTTCATATATAGTCAGCTATATTTTCTTTGTGACGGTCGTCTTAATTTTACAAGCATATTTGTTTCCTCTATATGTTTAGTCTACCTCTTAAGAAAATTTCCATGTCTAAATTAATGCAGGTTTTGATCACTTCATTTTGCACCTCATATCACTTCTGGGTCGTGCTCTGCCATCAAAAGGTATGGACTTCAAATAAATGCCCAAGACTCTTGTTAATTGTCCCATGCAAAATAACCTTTCCCCCTCTTAACTTCGAAAAGGCACTTTGTACTTAGAATGGACGCTAGACATATGCAACCTAATGTCCTGGAGGAAATACTCGACGGAAACATGAAGCCAACGGATCTACGCTTAGCACTTTTAGAAAACATCACAGACAATTTCTCCAAAGAGCGGCAAATAGGCGAGGGTGGGTTCGGAATGGTTTACAAGGTAAAATTTACTATTTAGAGAAAAAATTATGGCATGATATCTAAAGTTGCATAAAGGATTTCTGCAAATCTGAGTGGGCTTATTTCCTCAATAATTTACTGGGCCTTCAAACGTTATCCCAACAGGGTGTGCTCGGAAATGGGAATGTCGCTGTAAAGAAGATTATGAACACTCACACAATTGACGAGAAGCTATTTCGTCGCGAGGTTACCAGCTTGATGAAGGTTAACCATAAAAATGCAGTACGGTTTCTTGGGTTTTGTTCTAATACGGAGCATAAAGCCATACAAATTAGCGGATCAGCAGAATATATTTTTGCTGAGTTAAGACAACGATTGCTCTGTTTTGAGTATATCAACAATGGAGGCCTTGATAAATATATTACGGGTAAGACAATACTATGTATTATGTAAATCTTATCCTTCTTATTTCTTAGTTCATACATATGTTCCGCTTCAACATTTCAAGTATTAGCATGTGGCAACTAGATTGGACCAATAAAAATATTGTGTTTTGGCGCATAATTTTTATCAGGCTCAAATCAAATGTTGGAAGTTTTATTCTGCAGATGAATTGAGGGGACTTGAATGGAACATACGGTATGACATAATTAAAGGAATCTGTGAAGGATTGCATCACCTTCACAAGGAAAATGGTATAATTCATATGGATCTTAAACCGGCCAATATACTACTAGATGATCAAATGGTACCAAAAATTTCCGATTTCGGCCTTTCAAGACTTGAGGAAAACTCACAAACCATGAGTACACACCGCTTCCTATCACTGTACGTAAGCTCTGCATCAAGCAAGCCAATTCCTTTCCCTGCTTCTACTTGCTTAAATTAGAGACAATTTTTTGTACTATTATGTAGAGGATAATGTGCTCCGGAATACCAATTTGATGGCAAGATGTCATTGAAGTCGGACATGTACAGTTTGGGCGTTATTATTATCGAACTAGTGACCGGACAAAAGGGCATTCCTGATAATAAAAATGATGTAAGTGTTTTGTCTCAACATGGATATGGTCCCTTTTAGAAATATTTATGTCACGGTTCTGCATTTGCTTGTCATTATTTTTTCTATGTTTTATTATTATGCGTACTATAGTATGAATAAATGGAAGGCGTGTCATATTTAAATAATACTCCTTTCATCAGTTTGCTAAACTGACATCAATGTAAGCTCTGATTCAGAGAATGAGGATATTACTCAGATTGTTGAAGAGTTAGATAATCACAGTACTTGTACACCAGTTGGTCACAAGAACACTACGAGCAGAGCTAAGAGGAGGCATAACAAAAAAAAGAGATACCGTAGATGTGTGGAGGCTTCTCAGTATTTGTGTCTCTTCCCCCATTGTCATTGATAGAAGAAAACGCCAACAATTGGATCAATGCATACAAATCCACAGTGTCAAAAACCACAACCATATTCTTTTAGATGAAAAATTATAACTGTAACTATTAGTAAATAAAATCCATGCGCATAAATTATGTTCTATCAGAAAATTCAATGCATGCATTTTCTAGATTTTTTTAAACTTGGAAACTCCATGTGCCCCATCAGGTACGAATCAACTAGTTGTAGAAAAAATGCATTCCTACTTTATCACATCGAGTATTCTTGGCTTGGCTTGTAGAGGATACAATCTGATCGTTTTATCTACGTCCGATTGTATCCTCCTCTACAAGTCATACCAAGAATACAAACATGTGTAGTGTTCAACTCAGACTCCATGTCACGAACTTCCAGTACAGGCTATACATCATAGATTGTCATCCTCACTAAACAACAAACTATGTGAATATGTGTGGCGGTCAGATAGGACCTCTTTCCTTAATTAGCCTGCAAATTGTAGTGCCACGGAGATTCCTCTCAGCATAGCACCACGTTAGTTATAGGCAGTCAAGCGGTTCATAGACGTTTACTGAGTTACTTAAACAGTGAACATGCTCTTTCTAGAAAATACATAGATTTGAGGACATGCATATATGTTGGCATCATTGTAGTTGTCTTTGCGAAATGGCAGGTACTTAGGAGATGGAGGCATAGATGGAGTAAATCAATGAAGGGGTCGGCCTTGTGTTACCAACAAGTAAATAAGTGCATTGATATAGGTCTACTTTGCCAGTCAAAAAACCCCTACGTCCGGCCTTTTATATGGGAAATAATGGAGGATATCAAGAAAATGGAGAGTGTGAGCGGGATAATTGATGGCGCTAGCGAATCTCAGCTCTGCCATGTAAGCTAAATTAATTCTATATACCTCTTAGCTTATACTTACACTCTTTGTGTTGTTCTCTACAAACAATTCTTAAATGGCAAAAGGGCGGGTCTTTTGACATCAAAGTCAAATACCTTTATTTTTGTGAAAGAATACACTTAACCATGCCTTCTCATGGCAGCAAAACCAAATAGTATACTTACAAAATAGAAAGAATTGTAAAGAAATTGTCATTGTGAGGATACATTATTTTTGGCCATAACATATGAAATGGCATGTGGGCTTTATATGTCTTGGTGATCATGCATCTTGATATTTATTTTATAGATGATAAACCCTTACTTGGACGATGACATGCTTGGGGTTGAGCCGCTCGAGCTACGATTTCCATATGAGCTTAGCAAGAAGGTATCATGCTCACTCGAGCTAAGAAATGAGACAAATGCTCATACGGCGTTCAACATCGAGACATTTAGTCTCCTGCCATACTGCACACAGCCAGAAAGAGGCATCGTGTCACCGCGATCTAAGTGTAGTATCAATGTAACATTGAAACAACAGGACAATTCTCCAAGAGATATCCAGCACCCCGGCGTCTTTACCGTGCGAAGCACCAAAGTGGATGATGTTCTTAAATCTAGTGACATAACTAAAGACATTTTTGTTAAAGAGAGGGGCAACGTGGTTGATGAGGTAAATTTGGATGTTGTTTTTGATGCACAACTACTAGCAGCTTGCCACTCAGGAGAACCCACGGAGGATTTTTCACTTAAGACTCTTACACTTTCTGGTACGGGCAATCTGAAGGCATCTGGTGCCCCACAGTTAAGTGCAAAAGAGACGGGAGGAACAGTTTCTGAGGTGAGCTCACTCAATGTCAAAATATAAGCATCAACTTTCTGGTAACAGCCTATCTCATTTCTAAACCCTTCGTGTTTTAAACTTGTTTCTCACAGGTAGTCTCAGCCTCCAGCGAATCAACTGTATCCCTTGATGCCAAGTTGATGGTAGCTTCAGGTGAACCACCACAGCCACCATCTCCATTGCTTGAGGAACACAAGGACATGTACGAAAGTCTAGACTGCAGCTGTCTATAGTACTCCTTTATGTCATCTGTCGCTCTTTCAAAAATGTTATATGTACACATTTCTACAGTGGGTTGTCTTTTTAGTTGTCTATGGAATTCCAAAATGGAAAGAAACCTGAATAAGCTGTCGATTGGTACTAGATTTTATCTCATGTATCTAGCTTGACTGTGGCAAGGTACTAACATTTCCATGCAAAAAAAAGAGAGGCGAGGTACTAACATTTGCAGAAAGTATGTTATATATGTAATGCACCACGAAAGTACTGGTTTAAAAGAAAGGTTTGTTCACATGCGTTAATTGAGCCCATTTGGAGATGGCTTGTTTGGTGTGTGGAAGGTGCATGGAAAAATACATAAGACATATATAGTCATTCTTCGATAGGCGGAAGCGAATGTGCACTCCGTGGCGACAACAGAGGAAAAATGGGATAGACATACTCAAAACCAATTCCTAGGAGTTCCCTGCCCTTTTTGCACTATTCACACAACAAAGCTAATAAAGAATCGTACTCCCTCCGGTTCAAACTATAAGTTGTTATAGTTTTCTGAAAAGTCAAACTTCTTTAACTTTGACCAAGTTTATAGCAAAAAATATCAACATCTACCATATTAAATAAATAAAATATGAAAATATGATGGTGAATCTTATGATATTGATTTGATATTATGGATAATGGTATATTTCCCTATAAATCTGATCAAAGTTAAGAAGTTTGACTTTTTGACAAACTAATACACCTTACATTTTAAAACGGAGGGAGTAGCTTACAAAAGGCAACGACAACACTACACTTGTACTTAACACACAGATGGGCGCCACGTCCTCATATTTCATCTGTATCAATTAAAAAATAAATTATCATAGAGAGGCCCGCCAGCTCTGACATTTGGCCGCCTCTATCCCCCAAGAGCCCTCATCACTGCGCTGCCTAGAGCTTTCACAGGACTTCCATGGCGGCGGAAGGCAAGCCCGGGCACTGGCCGGGGTAAGGGAAGCCATAACTCCTTGATTGCGCACAAATGAGTTCATGTTCCTAGACAAGGCCGCCATATGGTGGAAGAGGTGACCGACATTGATGCTGCGACATGGTCATGGTAGGGAGCATCGTGGTGCCCAGTGGAGGGTGTAGGATCATAGAACTGAGGGTGCCACAATTTGCATGTACGGTGTATGAATTTTTGTAGATATTGTTGACGCTCAAAAATGGCACGAGAAGAAAATGGTAAGGAACACACACAAAAATTTGCTTGAGACTGTTGGAAGATGAAGTCAAATTAAAGGTTGGAAGCCAGCGTTGGATAGCCCTCTCCAAGAAGATTAGAATGGAAATAAGGATAACTAGAATCGGAGCACACATGCGAGAGTTATGACAAGTTCAAAGGGCCTTGTGTTGCACCCAATTTTGTCTTGCATTCTCCGATCCTCAAGATGGCCTCAAATGAAGAGGTGTTCAACATAAAAGTCTTTCGCTTTATTGAGCTGAATGATTTTTTTTTCGATCATCTCAATCCGAGGTCATATGCAACTTCTAGAGTAAAAAACAATGTGTTGCAAAAAAGTTGCCCCGGAGCTTCCAGGGGACCTCCAAGGTACATATGGACTTAGTAGGAACTTTACAATGTTTGGTGCAAAAGTTGACCCCGGAATCTCCCGTACAGAAATATTACAGTATGTTGCCCAGTTTTTTCTGCTGGTAAGTGTGTGCAAGATGAGATGTCAATTGGAAAAGTTCGCAACATAAAAATTGATCATCTCGTCAAGACGAGCAATTTTGCTCTTTCACTCATCTCAATTCAAGCTTGTATGTGAACTCCAAGGCTAAAACACAGGAGTTTTGGACGGGATTAAGTCTTTTTTTTCTTGTACGGGAAGTCTAGTCACCTCATATATAGATGAGAGGGTATGACCGATTGAGATGAGACAACAAACAAATTGACAAATCAATCTACTACTTTTATTCCTATCTTGTTATATTTCCTTATTTTCTTATATTTGTTGTTCGTATTGTAGTGCAGCGAATTTCGAGGCCCTATGGGTTCAAGTCGACCTTGGGAAGCCCATAGCCTCCGCCATCCTGATGGGTCACTTAGGGCAACGTGTCTTTCCCCTTGCGTCACATGCTTCATGTGCTTTACATTAAAGATATACTACTCATATGCAAGGTTCTCCATCGCAATTGAATATTTGCTTGATGTGTTGCGCTTCAATTCACGTTAACTCTAGTGTGTTCTATTCTAGTTTTTATTTGTTCTGGACTAGTAAGCGTGCACGTGCAACGCACGCCTCGACTGAAATTCTTTGACAAGGATGGATACAACTTTGTTTTCACAAGATTATTTCAAAACCAACATTTTACAAATGATATGCTTTTTGGTTGAGAACACATCTTATCTTGTTCAGCTTCCGCATGCAAGGTTCCGGCAACAGATGTGCCTGGGTGAACGGTTAAAGTTGTGTAAATTCTCGCCGCCATTATCATACATTGTGTTATCTCTATAAGCTGGACATTAGTCTATGACCCATGTACTCTTTATTACAGAAGCATGCAAGTTACATTCAGAGTGAACATAACCCAGCTGAACAAGAAAGGGGGCACTTAGCCTACCGAAAGAGTGCTATGTGTTTTAGCACTTATTGAATGCAAAAACCGTCAACCCCGCAAAAAAAAGAATGCAAAAACCGTCTGCATAATTTGCAGACCATAGCACAAAACAAGATCAAATTGACGTAGGATATATATTAAGGGAAAAGCTTTACATCAACCGGCTGATTTTAGGACGCGCGTCCGTCACCCGCTCCGCTCGCCACGTGCCTTCCGAGGCCCTACACCGCTACCTTATCTCCTCCTACAGTAGAACCAGAAGCATCGCATCGTCTAATCCCCTCCTATCGTCGTCTCTATCTCTTCTCTATTCAATCACCGGCTAATTTTATTTTCTGCAACAAGACCTCTGTTACGGAAAAATTCTGTAGCAAGACAATTGTTGCGGAAATTTTCGCCTAATTTTATTTTCTGCAACAAGACCTCGGTTGCGGAAAAATTCTGTAGCGAACTGAAACAATTGTGTTGTCGACCTTGAAACAATTGTGTTGTCGACCTTGAAACAAGAACTGAAATATGTTTGAGATGATGATGTACACAGTGATAAAGTTATGCCCCGAGCTTATATGGCCCTCAGATTCGCTATACAAGTTCACTGCGAGATCTGGTTGCCAAAAACAATACCAAAAACTGAAGACCAGTCAGGCAGGATTGCAATCGCGCGGCACGGGTCATCCATCAAATGTCCGGAGAAGTAAAAAAAACATGTTGGAATTTCAAGGTACCTGGACGGAGTAGCGTCCGCGAGCCGTGTGAAGGTTCGTTGCGCGGCAGTGCGGCGCGAGTTCGAGCTGTTCGCCGCGCAAGCCAGGGGGGTACGCGCGAGGTCTGCGGCGCCGAACAATCGCGCCCATGGCTTCCACGGCGGCGGGCACCATCGCACCATGCCACGCCGCCGAGATGAATCGCGCGCCGCCCGCCATGGTGGGGCCCCACCTGAGGACGATGTCCTGGTGGCTTCCTTCTATCTGTTGCGCCGTCGAGCGAGCAGATCAGCGGGTGCGAGGATGTCGTGGTGGAGAAGGCGAGACCGGTCGCCGGTAGCGGAGCCATCCGAGGAGGCGCGGCGAGGCGGCATTTGCTCGAACGCCTGGTGGGCAGCAAAGCGAGGAACGGCGGGGCGGCAAAGGGCGGCTCCGGCGGCAGCTGACGGCCGCGGGAAGAACGGCGAGGTGGCGAAGGGAGGCTCCGGCGGTGGCTGATGGCCGCGGGAAGAACGGCGAGGTGGCAAACTGCGCGCGGGGGAACTGCCCAGGCGGGAGGAGGAGGAGGGGGGCGAGAGTCGTGCGTGCGTGCGTTGTTGGTAGATTTTTTTTTTAATAACAGCGAGGCAGGTTAGCGATCGGCTTAATGCATGGTTAGCAATGGCATGGTGGGTAATTAAAGCGTAAAACGTGTTTAGTATGCTGAATGGATGTAGACCATTAGATTGCAGGTTTTGATGGATAGGATGATCTGGTTCTCCGCCTTCTCTTTCTTTTATAGTGGTAGTAGATAGTAGATGCATATTTTGTACCCATATTTGTTTTTCTGATAGGTTCCACAATGTTTTTTCAGTTTCTCCTGCTTTTTTTCGTCATCATCTGTGCATAGCGCTCTTTATATTCCCTTATTTGTTCCTTGGCATCCATGACTGGAGATTCCAACCCAAACGGCTTGCTTGCATTAGAGCTAGCTTTAGATAGACAACTTAAAGCATGTTAACAAACTGACTAGAGGATGCAATGTTGATAAATATTAGGATACATCTGTATTTGATATAAAATATTAAATGTGTCGCTTTAAACAAATTTGCACTAATATTATAGATTATTTTGTAACCAAGACTTAAATAAATATTTTCTTTGTCCTACTTAAAATAAGATGTCATTATCTCGAGTTTCCAAGGTCCAACAATAATATAATATAATATAATCATATGCCTCCACTCAATAATTTCTGGGACACAATAAATAATAGTGTATATTTATGTGTTATGGAACACATTCACGTCTTTAAATATCTTAATAGAGAGCACTAAAGTGTGACTTCAACATATTGATAGAAACTTCTACGGTGTATGGATACACATATGAATATATGATGTTAACAAACCTTTTTTTAAGCAAACAAGGGCTGAAATGCTCGCCACTTGAGTACGATCTCAATTAAAAAAAGAAGATTGATCCAGTTTACAAGAGATCTTGCCCAAAAAAAAACTCAAAAATAGACCCATTTTAAGAGGAAAACCGTGTTAAAAACCATACAAGTAACAAGAAAGAGAAAAGAGTGAAAAGGGTGCCCATGAAAAAGCACAGCCCGGCTAGCGAATGGGGTATCACAATAACAAGGGCTTCCAGGTTACCAAGCACATGCGTACATGTTGGTATCCCCACAGTGCGAAAAAGAAGCATGCATAATTAACAAGTGCTATCGACGTGACCAGGGGCAAAAGCCAGGAAATGGACGTACGCGAGTCTAAAACGAAAATTTAGCAGCCCACATCACAATGTAAATATACTTCTTTTAACAATTATTTATTATATCAAATATGATAATTGCAAAATATTGACCAGGAGATTGATGGATAGTAATTTACTTCTGTTAACAACTAAAAATTAAGTTAGGAAATAGAAATATAACAACTATGAGGAATGTTTATTTGAAATTTTTTCAAGGAAACGTCTAATTAGTAAATTAATTTACCATCTTACATGCTAGATTAGTTAGGCTGCTAGGTTGTAAGAGCATCTCCAGCAGCAGCCTTATAATAGGGCACTATAAGTAGTTTGAGAAAAAATTAGGGCACCAGAGAGTGAGTTAAAGTGCACCAAAAATGTTCGTCTCCAAAAGCTGCCCTAAAATAGGCAGCCACACCACATATTCTTCTCCACGATTTACATAGTTCATCAATCCACAACATCAAATTCAACACAAATTGTTCACCAAACATAACAAAGTTCGCCACACATGACATGAAACATATAGATAAAACTAGTTGTCTTCGGACAAGGAAATCATCCCATCGAGAAGATTCAAATGAACTCATCTACAATACAATAATCTCCATTATCACAAGCTACTCATATGTGTACTCTTACTGTGTGAGGAGGAGGAAAGCGATCGGCTGCCTCGTCGGAGCGAAGTTGGTCGCCGCCCCAGGTCCAAATGGCCTAGGGAGGCCCCCCTTGATGTCAGAGGTCGAGCTCACGGCAAAAAAAAAAAGGCAATGTCACGCCGTCGACATTGCCCAAAGCAGCGGTGGCTTGGCTCGCTCGCGGCAGTCGTGTGACCAGTAGCGGCACTTCGGTAGCACTAGTCCACATCTCTGACATGCAGAGGAGCTGCGACGGCCATTACAAGCGGTGAGCGGGGGGCTGCAGTGGTTGTCAGGAGCGGTGGAGTCGGAAGTGGGCAACAGAGGTGGTGTTGGCGGTTGAAATCGCGCCGGTGGCGGTCGGGGGATAGACCGGGTGTGGCTGCGTAACGTTCAGCATGGCGGTTGAGAAATTGTGCGCTGCATTTTTTAAAGAAATATAAGATCGTTTGGATCATTAAAGAACTGAGTATTACGTAATACTACTACTATGGCCCATGAGACGGGGCTATCTCGACTCCTGGACATGATACTGGAGCAATACAAGCCGTGACATGGCTGATGAACACAACCTTGACTATGACTGGAACCTCCGCTCTAGGTATAACCGAAATAAAATGCAAGATGGGGTGGCATCCGACACCATTGAAGAGAAAAGATCAGTTGAGACCGCACAAAGAACATGAAGCTCACCGCAACACATGGGCCACCATGGAGGAATTTTAGCGAGCACAACAATCGGAGAGTCAACATTGAGGACATGGAGGAATTTTAGCGAGCACAACAATCGGAGAGTCAACATTGAGGGACATGGGAAATGAATGGGTGTAACGTGTCAGCATGATGACACAAAAGGCAGCACCACTGGACCCCAGTGTTGCCTCCAGCAGAGAGCACAAGAACCCTCAACAATGGCCCCCAAACGATGACGCCTTCAGGAAGAGGAACCACGTCCAAAGACGCCATCATCATTGAGCTTTCACCCGGAACCACGCCGAGGAGAGGTGCCTATGCAGGACCACTCCTCCATGGACGGACTCCCCCATTTGTTCGTGGACACATCCAAACATGTCCGAACATCACCCATTTTTCCGAAAAATAGTGATACTCAATGGCATCCTTCAATTGTTCCTTATTTGTTCGAGCATTTCATCAAACATATGGAGCTTTAGAGAGAGGAGATAGAGAGAAAAGAAAGAGGGGAATTGGCTCGTGTGGGCCGGTGTTGATATAGTGTTGTATGTGGTACCACTGACATGTCCAGACATCCCCATTTCTTCCCCATATATGGGTTGTGTTTGGGGAAGTCCGTATATATGGGACATGTTTGAGGGAGCCCACTCGGTGGTTGTTTTCGTGTCTAAACTGTCCGAGTGGACATATGGGGGCAGAATAGGAGGTATCTCAAACCCCTCCAACGCCGGCTCCCAAACCGGACATAGTATTTGTCCGCGGAGGAGTCCGGACTCCTTCGCGCACAGTGGTATAGGATTTGGAAATCAAGCATTTGCCAGAAACCTCCGCACGCAATGCAAAAACATTCGGACATAATTCATGCAAACACGACGGAATTCATGCAAACGGACATAAGTTTGGACATAGTTTACATAAACCGGACGATATTTCGTCCCCTCAGCTAAAACTTAAAAAAATAAACTAATTTGTAGCGGACGGTGACCTCATACGCCTGGTCAGGCAGGCGGCACCACCTCTATCATTGTCCATGTCGTAGACGTCATTGTCGTCATCAGAGTGGTCCTTCCAGCAGTGGAAGGGCACGGGGCTTGACAACCATGCCCGGCCCTCGACTGGCGCTCGCAGAGGAGCCGCTCGGCTTCCTCCTACGTCATGCGGAGGTCCGTCTCGGCCAACGCTAACCCTGGCCGGGGAGCCCCACCCTTGCCTCTGCCGATAGCAGCGGAGGTATCGCGGAGCGACCACTCCTCCCCGATCTTGGCGAGCTTCTGTCGAGGAGGCGCGGTCTCTAAGGACGTCTCCGATGTGGTCACTAGCCCAGGCCTCCACGAGGTCAAGGCCTACGAGGACCCAGGTCGGCGCCATGTCGGACTTCGCGAACGGCTCCCGGCGTGCCACGTTGCGCCACTCCCACTGTGTCGCCTCCTTGGCGGCCATTTCCTCCGTCTTCACGGTGCTCCGCAACGAGGAGCCGCTGCCGCCGAAGCCACCGAGGTAGTGGAGGATTCGCCTGCGTGCCTTCTGAAGGAAATATGCCCTAGAGGCAATAATAAAGTTATTATTTATTTCCTTATTTCATGATAAATGTTTATTATTCATGCTAGAATTGTATTAACCGAAAACATAATACATGTGTGAATACATAGACAAACATAATGTCACTAGTATGCCTCTACTTGACTAGCTCGTTTATCAGAGATGGTTATGTTTCCTAGCCATGGACAAAAGAGTTGTCATTTGATCAACGGGATCACATCATTAGGAAAATGATGTGATTGACATGACCCATTCTGTTAGCCTAGCACTTGATCGTTTAGTGTACTGCTATTGCTTTCTTCATGACTTATACAAAGTTCCTACAACTATGAGAATTGTGCAACTCCCGTTTACCGGAAGAACACTTTGTGTGCTACCAAACGTCACAACGTAACTGGGTGATTATAAAGGTGCTCTACAGGTGTTTCTGAAGGTACATGTTGGGTTGGCATAATTCCAGATTAGGATTTGTCACTCCGATTGTCGGAGAGGTATCTCTGGGCCCTCTCGGTAATACTCATCACCTAAGCCTTGCAAGCATGTAACTAATGAGTTAGTAATGAGATGACATATTACGGAACGAGTAAAGAGACTTGCCGGTAACGAGATTGAACTAGGTATTGGATACCGACGATCAAATCTCGGGCAAGTAACATACCGATGACAAAGGGAACAAAGTATGTTGTTATGCGGTTTGACCGATAAAGATCTTCATAGAATATGTAGGAACCAATATGGGCATCCAGGTCCCGCTATTGGTTATTGACCGAGAATGGTTTTAGGTCATGTCTACATAGTTCTCGAACCCGTAGGGTCCGCACGCTTAACGTTTCGATGACAGTTTTATTATGAGTTTATAAGTTTTGATGTACCGAAGTTTGTTCGGAGTCCCGGATGTGATCACGGACATGACGAGGAGTCTTGGAATGGTCGAGACATAAAGATTGATATATTGAACGACTATATTCGGACACCGGAAAGGTTCCGGGAGTTTTCGGAGAAAACCGGAGTGCCGGGGGGGTTACCGGAACCCCCCGGGAGAGTTAATGGGCCACATGGGCCTAGGTGGAAGAGAGAGGGGCGGCCAGGGTGGGCCGCGCGCCCCCTCTCCCTCTGGTCCGAATTGGACTAGGAGGGGGGGCGGCGCCCCACTTTCCTTCCCCCCTCTCCCCCTTCCTTCCCCCTCCTAGTAGGAGTAGGAAAGGAGGAATCCTACTCCTACTAGGAGGAGGATTCCTCCTCCCTTGGCGCGCCCAAAGGGGCCGGCCGGCCTCCTCCCTCCCTCCTTTATATACGGGGGCAGGGGGCACCCCCTAGACACACAAGTTGATCTACGGATCGTTCCTTAGCCGTGTGCGGTGCCCCCTTCCACCATATTCCACCTCGGTCATATCGTCGCGGAGTTTAGGCGAAGCCCTGCGCCGGTAGAACATCATCATCGTCACCACGCCGTCGTGCTGATGGAACTCATCTCCGGAGCTCGGCTGGATCGGAGGCCGGAGATCGTCATCGAGCTGAACGTGTGCTGAACTCGGAGGCTCCATACGTTCGGTGCTTGGATCGGTCGGATCATGAAGACGTACGACTACATCAACCGCGTTGTGATAACGCTTCCGCTTACGGTCTACGAGGGTACGTGGACGAACACTCTCCCCTCTCGTTGCTATGCCATCACCATGATCTTGCGTGTGCGTAGGAAATTTTTTTGAAATTACTACGTTCCCCAACAGTGGCATCCGAGCCTAGGTTTTATGCGTTGATGTTATATGCACGAGTAGAACACAAGTGAGTTGTGGACGATATAAGTCATACTGCCTACCAGCATGTCATACTTTGGTTCAGCGGTATTGTGAGATGAAGCGGCCCGGACCGACATTACGCGTACGCTTACGCGAGACTGGTTTCACCGTTACGAGCACTCGTGCTTAAAGGTGGCTGGCGGGTGTCTGTCTCTCTCACTTTAGTTGAACCGAGTGTGACTACGCCCGGTCCTTGCGAAGGTTAAAACGGAGTCTATTTGACAAACTATCGTTGTGGTTTTGATGCGTAGGTGAGAAACGGTTCTTGCTAAGCCCGTAGCAGCCACGTAAAATTTTCAACAACAAAGTAGAGGACGTCTAACTTGTTTTTGCAGGGCATGTTGTGATGTGATATGGTCAAGACGTGATGCTATATTTTATTGTATGAGATGATCATGTTTTGTAACCGAAGTTATCGGCAACTGGCAGGAGCCATATGGTTGTCGCTTTATTGTATGAAATGCAAACGCCCTGTAATTGCTTTACTTTATCACTAAGCGGTAGCGATAGTCGTAGAAGCAATAGATGGCGTAACGACAACGATGCTGCGATGGAGATCAAGGTGTCGCGCCGGTGACGATGGTGATCATGACGGTGCTTCGAAGATGGAGATCACAAGCACAAGATGATGATGGCCATATCATATCACTTATATTGATTGCCTGTGATGTTTATCCTTTATGCATCTTATCTTGCTTTGATTGACGGTAGCATTTTAAGATGATCTCTCACTAATTATCAAGAAGTGTTCTCCCTGAGTATGCACCGTTGCCAAAGTTCGTCGTGCCCAGACACCACGTGATGATCGGGTGTGATAAGCTCTACGTCCATCTACAACGGGTGCAAGCTAGTTTTGCACACGCGGAATACTCAGGTTAAACTTGACGAGCCTAGCATATGCAGATATGGCCTCGGAGCATGGAGACCGAAAGGTCGAGTGTGAATTATATAGTAGATATGATCAACATAGTGATGTTCACCATTGAAAACTACTCCATCTCACGTGATGATCGGTTATGGTTTAGTTTATTTGGATCACGTGATCACTTAGATGACTAGAGGGATGTCTGTCTAAGTGGGAGTTCTTAAGTAATATGATTAATTGAACTTAAATTTATCATGAACTTAGTCCTGGTAGTATTTTGCAAATTATGTTGCAGATCAATAGCTTGCATTGTTGCTTTCATATGTTTATTTTGATATGTTCCTAGAGAAAATTGTGTTGAAAGATGTTAGTAGCAATGATGCGGATTGGATCCGTGATTTGAGGTTTATCCTCATTGCTGCACAGAGGAATTATGTCCTTAATGCACCGCTAGGTGACAAACCTATTGCAGGAGCAGATGCAGACGTTATGAACGTTTGGCTAGCTCAAAAGGATGACTACTTGATAGTTTAGTGCACCATGCTTAAACGGCTTAGAATCGGGACTTCAAAGACATTCTGAACGTCATGGACCATATGAGATGTTCCAGGAGTTGAAGTTAATATTTCCAGCAAATACCCGAGTTGAGAGATATGAAGTCTCCAACAAGTTCTAGAGCTAAAAGATGGACGAGAATCGCTCAACTAGTGAGCATGTGCTCAGATTGTCTGGGTACTTCAATCGCTTGAATCAAGTGGGAGTTAATCTTCTAGATAAGATAGTGATTGACAGAATTCTCTAGTCACCATCACTAAGTTACTAGAACTTCATGATGAACTATAGTATGCAAGGGATGACGAAAACGATTCCCGAGCTCTTCGTGATGTTGAAATCGACGAAGGTAGAAATCAAGAAAAGACCATCAAGTGTTGATGATTGACAAGACCACTAGTTTCAAGAGAAGGGCAAAGGGAAAGAAAGGGAACTTCAAGTGGAAAGACAAGCAAGTTGTCACTCCTGCGAAGAAGCCCAAAGCTGGACCATAGCCTGAAACTGAGTGTTTACACTGCAAAGGAAATGGTCACTGGAAGCGGAAATGCCCTGAATATTTGGTGGATAAGAAGGATGGCAAAGTGAACAAGGGTATATTTGATATACAGATTATTGATGTGTGCCTTACTAGTGTTTATAGTAGCCCCTGAGTATTTGATACTTGTTCGGTTGCTAATATTAGTAACTCAAAACAGGAGTTACAGAATAAACAGAGACTAGTTGAAGGTAAAGTGACGATGAGTGTTGGAAGTAGTTCCAAGATTGATATGATCATCATCGCACACTCCCTATATTTTCGGGATTAGTGTTAAACCTAAATAAATGTTATTTGGCATTTGCGTTAAGCATGAATATGATTTGATCATGTTTATTGCAATACGGTTATTCATTTAAAATCAGAGAATAATTGTTGTTATGTTTACATGAATAAAACCTCCAATGGTCATACACCCAATGAAAATAGTTTGTTGGATCTCGATCGTAGTGATACACATATTCATAATATTGAGGCCAAAAGATGCAAAGTTAATAATGATAGTGCAACTTATTTGTGGCACTGCCGTTTGGGTCATATCGGTGTAAAGCGCATCAAGAAACTCCATAAAGATGGGTTTTCGGAATCACTTGGTTATGAATCATTTGATGCTTGCGAACCGTGCCTTTTGGGCAAGATGACTAAAACTCTGTTCTTCGGAACAATGGAACGAGCTACCGACTTATTGGAAATAATACATACTGATGTATGCAGACCAATGAGTATGAAGGCTTGTGGCAAGTATCGTTATTTTTTGACCTCCACAAGATGATTTGAGCAGATATGGGTATATCTACTTGATGAAACATAAGTCTGAAATAGTTGAAAGGTTCAAAGAATTTTAGAGTGAAGTGGAAAATCATCGTAACAAGAAAATAAAGTTTCTGCGATCTGATCGCGGAGAGGAATATTTGAGTTACGAGTTTGGTCTTTAATTAAAACAATGTGGAATAGTTTCACAGCTCACGCCACCTGGAACACCACAACGTTATGGTGTGTCCGAACATCATAACCGCACTTTATTGGATATGGTGCGATCTATGATGTCTCTTACTGATTTACCAATATTGTTTTGGGGTTATGCATTAGAGACAGCTGCATTCACGTTAAATAGGGCACCATCCAAATCCATTGAGACGACGCCTTATGAACTGTGGTTTGGCAAGAAACCAAAGTTATCATTTCTTAAAGTTTGGGGCTGCGATGCTTATGTGAAGAAACTTCAACCAGATAAGCTCGAACCCGAATCGGAGAAATGTGTCTTCACAGGATACCCAAAAGAGATTGTTGGGTACACCTTTTATCACAGATCCGAAAGCAAGACATTCGTTGCTAAGAATGGATCCTTTCTAGAGAAGGAGTTTCTCTCGAAAGAAGTGAGTGGGAGGAAAGTAGAACTTGATGAGATAACTGTGTCTACTCCCTTATTAGAAGGTAGTTCATCACGAGAACCGGTTCCTGTGACGACTACACCAATTAGTGAGGAAGCTAATGATATTGATCATGAAACTTCAGATCAAGTTTCTGCTGAACCTCGTAGGTCTACCAGAGTAAGATCCGCACCAGAGTGGTACGGTAATCCTATTCTGGAAGTCATGTTACTTGACCATGATGAACCTACGAACTATGAGGAAGCGATGATGAGCCCAGATTCCGCAAAATGGCTAGAGGCCATGAAATCTGAGATGGGATCCATGTATGAAAACAAAGTATGGACTTTGGTTGACTTGCCCAATGATCGACAAGCCATTGAGAATAATGGATCTTTAAGAAGAAGACTGACGCTGATGGTAATGTTACTGTCTATAAAGCTCGACTTATTGCGAAAGGTTTTCGACAAGTTCAAGGGGTTGACTACGATGAGACTTTCTCACCCGTAGCGATGCTTAAGTCTATCCGAATCATGTTGGCTATTACTGCATTTCATGATTATGAAATTTGGCAAATGGATGTCAAGACTGCATTCTTGAATGGATTTCTAGAAGAAGAGTTGTATATGATGCAGCCGGAAGGTTTTGTTGATCCAAAAGGTGCTGACAAAGTGTGCAAGCTCCAGCGTTCCATTTATGGACTGGTGCAAGCATCTCAGAGTTGGAATAAACGCTTTGATAGTGTAATCAAAGCATATGGTTTTATACAGACTTTTGGAGAAGCCTGTATTTACAAGAAAGTGAGTGGGAGCTCTGTAGCATTTCTAGTTTTATATGTTGATGACATATTATTGATTGGAAATGATATAGAATTTCTGGATAGCATAAAGGGATACTTGAATAAAAGTTTTTCAATGAAAGACCTCAGTAAAAGCTACTTACATATTGAGCATCAAGATCTATTGAGATAGATCAAGACGCTTGATAAGATTTTCAATGAGTACATACCTTGGCAAGATTTTGAAATAGTTCAAGATGGAACAGTCAAAGAAAAGTTCTTGCCTGTAATGCAAAGGTGTGAAGTTGAGTAACACTC
This sequence comes from Triticum timopheevii, assembly GCA_963921465.1. Taxonomy (NCBI): domain Eukaryota; kingdom Viridiplantae; phylum Streptophyta; class Magnoliopsida; order Poales; family Poaceae; genus Triticum; species Triticum timopheevii. The sequence goes on from OY997266.1 coordinate 58,547,663, forward strand.
AAGACCCGACCATGGCAGAAAATAGAAAGAGAATGAAAAGTCATTCCCTATGCCTCAGTCATAGGTTCTATAAAGTATGTTATGCTGTGAACCAGACATATTGTATACCTTGCTCTGAGTTTGACAAAGGAATACAATTTTGATCTAAGAGTAGATCACTGGACAGCGGTCAAGGATATCCTTAGTGAGGACTAAGGACATGTTTCTCGATTATGGAGGTGATAAAAGAGACCGTCGTAAAAAGTTACAACGATGCAAGCTTTTACACCAATCCAGATGACTCTAAGTCTCAATCTGGATACATATTGAAAGTGGGAGCGATTAGCTAGAGTAGCTCCGTGCAGAGCATTGTAGACATAGAATATTTGCAAAATACATACGGCTCTGAATGTGACAGACCCGTTGACTAAGCTTCTCTCACGAGCAAAACATGATCACACCTTAGTACTCTTTGGGTGTTAATCACATAGCGATGTGAACTAGATTATTGACTCTAGTAAACCCTTTGGGTGTTGGTCACATGATGATGTGAACTATGGGTGTTAATCATATACAGATATGAATATTGGTGTTAAATCACATGACGATGTGAACTAGATTATTGACTCTAGTGCAAGTGGGAGACTGAAGGAAATATGCCCTAGAGGCAATAATAAAGTTATTATTTATTTCCTTATTTCATGATAAATGTTTATTATTCATGCTAGAATTGTATTAACCGGAAACATAATACATGTGTGAATACATAGACAAACATAGTGTCACTAGTATGCCTCTACTTGACTAGCTCGTTTATCAGAGATGGTTATGTTTCCTAGACATGGACAAAAGAGTTGTCATTTGATCAACGGGATCACATCATTAGGAGAATGATGTGATTGACATGACCCATTTTGTTAGCCTAGCACTTGATCGTTTAGTGTACTGCTATTGCTTTCTTCATGACTTATACAGAGTTCCTACAACTATGAGAATTGTGCAACTCCCGTTTACCGGAAGAACACTTTGTGTGCTACCAAACGTCACAACGTAACTGGGTGATTATAAAGGTGCTCTACAGGTGTTTCCGAAGGTACATGTTGGGTTGGCATAATTCCAGATTAGGATTTGTCACTCCGATTGTCGGAGAGGTATCTCTGGGCCCTCTCGGTAATACTCATCACCTAAGCCTTGCAAGCATGTAACTAATGAGTTAGTTACGAGATGACGTATTACGGAACGAGTAAAGAGACTTGCCGGTAACGAGATTGAACTAGGTATTGGATACCGACGATCAAATCTCGGGCAAGTAACATACCGATGACAAAGGGAACAAAGTATGTTGTTATGCGGTTTGACCGATAAAGATCTTCATAGAATATGTAGGAACCAATATGGGCATCCAGGTCCTGCTATTGGTTATTGACCGAGAATGGTTTTAGGTCATGTCTACATAGTTCTCGAACCCGTAGGGTCCGCACGCTTAACGTTTCGATGACAGTTTTATTATGAGTTTATAAGTTTTGATGTACCGAAGTTTGTTCGGAGTCCCGGATGTGATCACGGACATGACGAGGAGTCTCGGAATGGTCGAGACATAAAGATTGATATATTGGACGACTATATTCGGACACCGGAAAGGTTCCGGGAGTTTTCGGAGAAAACCGGAGTGCCGGGGGGGTTACCGGAACCCCCCGGGAGAGTTAATGGGCCACATGGGCCTAGGTGGGAAGAGAGAGGGGCGGCCAGGGTGGGCCGCGCGCCCCCTCTCCCTCTGGTCCGAATTGGACTAGGAGGGGGGGCGGTGCCCCCCTTTCCTTCCCCCCTCTCCCCCTTCCTTCCCCCTCCTAGTAGGAGTAGGAAAGGAGGAATCCTACTCCTACTAGGAGGAGGATTCCTCCTCCCTTGGCGCGCCCAAAGGGGCCGGCCGGCCTCCCCCCTCCCTCCTTTATATACGGGGGCAGGGGGCACCCCCTAGACACACAAGTTGATCTACGGATCGTTCCTTAGCCGTGTGCGGTGCCCCTTCCACCATATTCCACCTCAGTCATATCGTCGCGGAGTTTAGGCGAAGCCCTGCGCCGGTAGAACATCATTATCGTCACCACGCCGTCGTGCTGACGGAACTCATCTCCGGAGCTCGGCTGGATCGGAGGCCGGAGATCGTCATCGAGCTGAACGTGTGCTGAACTCAGAGGCTCCGTACGTTCGGTGCTTGGATCGGTCGATCGTGAAGACGTATGACTACATCAACCGCGTTGTGCTAACGCTTCCGCTTACGGTCTACGAGGGTACGTGGACGAACACTCTCCCCTCTCGTTGCTATGCCATCACCATGATCTTGCGTGTGCGTAGGAATTTTTTTTGAAATTACTACGTTCCCCAACACCTTCGCGATCATCAGTGACACCTCATCCTTCATGGACTTGTCACGCCAGACGTGGTGTGTCGAAGACGCCGACTCTTCCTTCAAACAATGTCTGATTTGGACGTCGCGATTACGCACGGGGAGGGGGGGGGAGCACCAGCTCCGCCTCAATGAGCCGGAGAGGCGGTGATGCCAGCTCCACCTTGACGAGGCCACGACGCCGGCTCCTCCTTGATGTGGGCTCGCGGCAGTGAGGGCGGTGCCAGACCGCAGTACCCAAGCGACCGCTCAATCATGATATCCATTTGGGCCTGGCACTCTTCATCCACCGTCGTCGCCCGCCAGGAAGTGTGGCTCCCACTCCTGGTTGTCATCGAAGGAGATGATGATATCCTCCTTCTCGAAGGATCCGTCTCCTGTGGAGGTCAATGACCCCAGAGAGCGACAGCAGCAACGCCAAGATCCGGATCTTGAAGGAGATCCGGTAGTCACCTACCGGCACAGAGAACCATGACTTCGGCATCGTCGACGGAGGTGAGCAAAGAGGGATAGGAGCGGAGAAGCGGTGCATGGAGAGGCGAGGATGTGCGATATGGTGTGTATGGCGCCGAAGCCGTGCTTAAATAGGTGAATGGACATCCAACCGGCTTCAATGCGGCGCACCAGCCGGAGTAGGCTTATCGGTCGCCGCGTCGACATTGAAGCGGCACCGCTCGCTCGGCTGTTCGCATCGCTCTGACCGCCATAACTGCCATCTAGAGTCATGACCACTCTGGAGCAGGCTGACGGGCAAGAATGCGCGACAACCGCATCGCATAGAGAGGGTTTTTCGGGTGAAGAGGGGTTTTGGGTGGGACCGACCGGTCAGGTGCGTACATTGAATGTCCGGACTCCCACAATATATCCTCCCCTGATTTGTGTACGATTTGCAGGATTTCAGACAAGCGGACGCGTCCAGGGACGGATGGGTACTACGTTAAATGGCTTGTAGCATCCTGACACATCTGTCCAAACAGAAGTTTGGGGCGTTTTGAGGGTTCACGTTGGAGATGCCCTTACGCATTTGATTAAGTGCATTGTTTTTTTTTCAACAATGTTCAAGGTTTGGACTTAATATTTTGATTACTATTGTTTGTACTGGAATGGTTACTTCAGAAGCTTGACTTCCCTTATTCCTGAAGGAAGTTAATGTTTACTAAGATCCACTGAAGCCATATATCTTCTCTGGAGATTGCCAATAATCATCTCTTCCTCTTGTTACATGTTACAGATAATCAACACAATGCCTGCATTACAGGCCAAGCACAAATTTTGATAAACATGTTGATGAATTGACGCAACTATTGTTTCACAGGATTCAGATTCATGCTTTCCAGTAATCACAATACATACACATGTTTTCTTCTTCAAATGCATATTAGTCACATCATGCTATTCTTCATGATCTGGCCTTTACTCATCCAGATGACACTGATTCTGCAATCTCCTGTCGTTTTTTGGACTTTCGGTTCATATTCTCGCACAATGCACTTGCCATGCCTGCAGGTTTATCAGTCTACTGTTACATTTGTACATGCATAACTTTCCCCATGAGCGGCCAAACTACATATCTACCGAACTAACTACGTGAATCCAGAGAACTAGCTACAGATTGGTGAACTAGCTTGAGCTGTTGGCTGATTGTTCCCCGGAAAACATGCTTCCACTGGACATCGCTGCCGATCCAGACTGAGCAGGGCCCCCACCGCGGCTCCTCTGGATCTGCCTGAGCCTGAATATGTCTGGCATGGCTCGACTCTGCGCAGCTGCTGCTGCGTCTTCTTCCTCTTGCCCTGCACACAGTAAGTCAACACATTACATAAGCTTTCCCATTTTGTGTTTGTTAGACCGCCTGCATTAAACCATAAGACAACTTCAACTTGAATCAATCGTAACAAAAAAAATGTTCAACAAATGCCAGAGCACATATAATCTTAAACGAACACAATACTGGCATTCTGGACCAATAAAGATTGGAGAGGGAGGGAGAGTACTTTCAACAGCCTTCCTTTTTGGAGGTCTACGAACTGATCCATTTTGGTTGCGGGGACCCGAGATATCACTTGTCGCAGGGCCAGGAACTGGAGCAGACGGTTTGCCAGCATCATGTCCTGTTGGCAGTGTGCTCTGCAGTAGAACGCTAAGCACAATGTCTATATCTGGTGATGGACCTGAAAAGACAAGAATACGATGAATATATGCAAAGGACTATGCACTCTTGTATTTTATTCATAACCATGCTTTCAATTACAAAAGGGGCATGCCCACAAGAAATAGTCAAAAATTCTGAACATTTCTCAACCAATGAATAACATGCGCCAAGCCTATGTTAGTGTCTGGTTTTAAACGGACGAGTTACGTGCTCTAAATATAATAGCATCTGGCAAACAGTCTACAAGCTATGCATCAGATGACACTGAGTATTCGTACAGTAACTCGGCAGTACCTTCAATAGCAGGCAAATTTGTGATGAAAGACATGAGTGGTGGAGAAAGCATTTTGAATATTTCGTCAACCTCCTTTGTGTACCCACTGGATGTGGCTGAAATCACTGGTCCTGACAAATTAACAATGCTGCCTCATGAGTGAGATAGATAGGCAATTGCAACTGAATAATTGGTGCATTTACAACTGCAACCGCCATGCATCCAGTTCTTTCTCATTAAACAATGTGCCTACTCATCAATATAAATACCTTTCATCTGTCTAGGATCATAAATAACCATTCGAGAAGTCTCAGGACGGACGACTTTGGTAGACTGCGGCAATAACTTTGCATTGGCACCAACTCCAACAGTGCCTTTATCTGAGCCAAAATTCGTAGGCATATTATAATCAGCAAACACTTTTAATAACATGACGGCACAATTAAGTTTATAACAGAGAGCAGCTTGCCAGCTTACCTAAGGTAGAACCGCCACCACTAGTTAGCATAACTGACCTGTCAGCCTTCTTAGACATGTTCTTTGCAAGCCACTGCAATATTGAAATCGAGAAAGCATTACAAGTGAAATTTGCCAATGGAAACCAAGCATGGACTCTCTGAAGTGTCACAAAATACAGCCCGCATCCGACATAAATTGATGATGAAGAATGCATTCTTTAGCCAAATCAGCAGAGAATTTGAGGGCTACAACCAATTTTGATATCGTACCACTACTAAATGATGTAGTCCAACTTTTTATTTATGAGTGTGCTTCAAAGTTTAGCAATCAACGCCACTTGTTGCTGGAAGTTGCGCACCAACGCCATGTATCAAATGCAAATGTATCGTGTATGTAAACTTGATGATTCAACTCACATAAAGCCCATAGTTCAATCATCAAGATGTCATTCAGTGATTAGGGATATTAAGACAGCATGCCATGCTTATATATATGATTAAGGTAATTTTGTTGATAAAGAATAGTTTATCTTGCAATGATAGTTATGCATAGTCAATGTACCTCCTGTCTTGACAGATAATCCAATTCTTTTGATGAGCATGGCCAGAGATCCATATAATTATATCTAGAAACAACGTCATAAAGTGTGTTCTCTAAGGACGATACGACATCTTCTGATGTCCTAGATAAAGCTTCCTTCCTTCTTTGTTCCACCTGAGGAAACAAAATTTATGAGCACACTTATGCCTTAGAGGGGGTAAAAGGACTTGGGCACATAAAGAGCAGAGAAGAATATAAACTGACAAAAGATCCAACTTATAATGAACACCCTAACAAATTATATTTATATCTAGTCAGAGATAAGCCATCTAAATATAATAAGCACTTGACAACGAATCTCTAAGTCTATCCAATAAATAACTCATAGACCTTGAGACTAATGCAAACTGACATAAAAATACAAGTGCTGCACAATTGTGGATACTGAATATTGCTCATGGCTTCACCCTACAGTGCATGTGTGAAGAGGACCACACCTAATGGGCCGAACATGACAATCAATGATAACCTATATCTGCACTTTGCTTAGAGCTTCATACCTTTAACATGCTTGACAAATCCCCATAAATCTGCTCAAATTGAGCAAATCGTTTCCATACCTGCAGAAGAACAGCAACATATAGTAATTCAGAGAACAGACAGGCAAACAAATCTATATCTATTTGCATGTTGCACCTCTATAACAAATATCCCACAACATGAGCTCCTGAGGCTATGTGGTACACCACCAAAAGGTGGAAATGATATTATTGCTATTGCTGGTGCTCACAAGGCACTAATGCCAATTAAGATAGTTGTGAAAAAATGCACAGCTGAAAGGGCATCTCCTCATAATATAGAAATGTTGAGTAACTCGGAGCAAATAAAAGAAAATATTTACCTCTACGGAATCCTCAGGAGGAAGTAAGCTCAGAGCTCGCTCAAACAATGCACGTACATTTCTATCGTCGTTTAAGCGACACAGGAAGTCTGCATATCTGAATCATAGCAAGAGTCTCAAAAAAACAACAAATTTGATTTGCCAATAATGGGACAGTAAAATGAACACTTTTCGACTGCCAATAGATGAACACAAAATAAGTAGCATAAAATAATGACTCAACTCCAAATCTGACATCAGATTTTTGACCATGGCAAATCGAATGTTTTTTATGGCAATTTATTTTTGCCGAGGATGGCACATTTAGTTGGCAAGCACGGCAAATCTGCCTCAGTTCATTTTTATTTTATTTTGGCAAGAAATTGCCATCCTCGCACCAACATAAATTGCCATAAAAAACGTTTGATTTGCCATGCTTAAAAATCTGATGTCAGATTTTTAACATTACTGAATAATAATGGAGAGACATTTGGTTGATGAGTTGGGACACTGAAGGACCAAAATACAATGATTAATGTTAAGGTTTAATGATACTCAAATGGATACTTACTCGAGGACATATCCTGGTTCTTGCATAAATCGCTTTAAACCAACTTCAAAAACATTTTGAGCCACCTACAAGAGAATATTTAGCAGATACTGCACATATGTGAATAATTGCAACCGGAAGAAACATTGAATACATAGTGAAAAGGTGAAACCTAAAATACTACATAATCCCTTATTATTCAGTCATTTAAGCTCTTACTATTACGATGTCAACTGGCAGTTTAGGTACCACTTGCACCTTTATGGCCAACGTATACTCCAGGCTATTTGCAGGCACGGATACATATAAACCGAGGGCAATGCCAGCAAAAACTAGCATGCTGGTGCGTTCTCACAGGCTTGCAGCCACAGGCCACAATTCTAATCAGATCTAAATGTCCACTTCAACCTCTGATAATCTTTACCAAATCTGTGCAATTTTCAATGGTTGGTAAGGTACTCCATAGCACAAAGAAGGGTATGCCATGACTACTCGATCCTCTCTGCTGAGACAAACAACTAGCTGGGATGGCCAGACCCCAAAAAGATGTCCTCTAAGTACCATCATAGACTGCACCTGAAAGCATTGTACTAGCTAGGATGACAAGTAACCTGGTACAAGGCTCAAAGGTGAAAACTAACAGTGCATAATTATGGTGATTTATGCACAGATATTGGATATCCTGTGACGTTTGAGCTTAAAGCTATGCCTTGGATCCTATTGAACCTATTTTTGCAAATTATACTCTTCGTACTGTAATCAAACAGATAAAGAACCGCAGCAAGATAGCTGGCAGTCCGTAACGGAGAAAATGTTTGCATACATGTCATCACTTTAACAACCTTCGCATCTTTGTCGAGGCAAAACGACATTGTAGCATATGCAACATAGACATGATAAGTGCAGCTTGGCAACTTCCGAACTTCCAAAAAGTACTTGCGAGCTGCTTCAATGCCTTCTGTTCTCCTTAAAAACCGAATAAACTGCAGTACAAAGCAGAATGGTAAAGATACCACAGGAAGTGTAGCCATAACCATAAGTACTTTAAAGTAGTAATGGGAACAAACCTGAATGTGTGCAAGTGATGACATGCTTGCATTTTCAGCTATAAGAGACTCGTATATTGTCTTAGCAGGCTGCAATGGGAAAGCGCATGCAAGGAAAATAATGATCTTAAGAGTGCTTGTAGCAGTATGTGAGTGCTAAGGAAGCTACGCATTGTAGAAAAATTATCAAACAAAGAAAATGGACCTGAATCGCCCCTACAGACTCTTCCAGTTCAGCAAAGGCATATTTTAGTACTTCAGAACCTATGAAAAGCAATAGGCAAAATAATTTCAGGAGTTGAAAGAACAGGTCAAGAAATGATACAGTACATTCCAGTTAAACCATCATTCTAGTCTACTGCTCAGTTCAAGCATGCAACTGAATTAGCATTAAGAATGCCTTTTCATCTTTGCATACCTGTCACATGCTCAGTATGATAGAATTAAGCTGGAGAGTTGTTATGTTCACAGAATAACGAATAAAAAATACAGAATAAGTGGTCATAAAAGATAAACCAGTAACTAGGAGCAGCTGTTACCAATCCATATTTAACATCCTATCGGAATATGGATTAAATAAGCCTCACATTAAAAAAATACTGAAGTGGGTATCACCACTGCATGCCCGCACGCATGCAGGCATCCAATAAACGGTAAGGATCGATCAGTGAGAGATCCTAATACTGAAGCAAGTGTAAAAGGATTGCACATGACAAGCTAGAGGTAACACGTCCTTAATAGCCTGTGGCACATCCATAATTCCATATGACTGAATTATAAAGATTCATATATTAATATGAGGGTATCTCATCTTGATCTAAGATGTGAACTGAACTGTGGCTAAAGTTCTAACATGTGGGCTCTCATCGCATTCACACAGTTGGTCCTGTGGGTTTTAATTTAGTATCCTCCTTAGAAATGTGTTCAGCCTTCCTGGAAGATATATTTGGCGTTCCTTGATGGCATCCTATGGAGTTATTGTCTGTCCCCCAGAGTATATACCAATTCGTCAACCAGTTATTTAGGTTCCGGCCAGTTAGCATTTTTTAGGTGGACTGGGATTGGGCCTGATCCCAATACAACTTAGTAACTTTCATGCTCATGGGACCCTCGCCCATCCAAACAAGGGCTAAGGCAGTAAGAAAGTAATATGTCTTTCTCGATGGCTGGGAGGCCCTAGAATATCCCAGTTTGTTTTCCCACGGATATTTCTGCACTCTGCTCTTAATCTTCCGGCAAACCAAGTATAAGGCGCTAAATTCCAAAAGGATGACTACAGGACTGGCTACCATAATCGAATTGACCAAGAGAACTTCGCAGGATATTCAATTACCAGGGAGTGCTTTTACAGCACGCTGAAATATTTTGATTGCAGAATCCGTAGAACCATTCTTTGCATGCCATGTAGCATAATCATACCATACATCAGGATGATGGTATAGATACATTAGGCACTGAAAATAAAAACAGGTTGATACAATTCATTAATGTCCCCGCTTATAATGGTAAGCATAGTAAAGGTGAGGTCTAATGACTGAACAGTTTATTCTAACAGAAGTATAGGAAATAATGGGGTCATTAGCTATATGACTTCTTTCCAATATCATGGGGCAAGAGAGCTCAAAAACTGCAACTATGAAAGGAAAAAAAATGCATGTCATTGAGTACATGAGGTTTACACATGCCACCATATCATCAGTTGACCACAATGAATAAGAGTGCCTAATTAGAATACTATGCAAAGCATAATTATTTGACTACAGATTTAACACCAGTGTGCATCTATGTTCACATACAGAAGTTGGCTTACTTGCTCATAAGTAAAGGTAATACGCCTATTAGCAGCTGTAACATCAATTCTTTGAGGATTCCCCCTACAGTAAACAGAATACTTACTGTTAACAGAAATGTAGGGAGTAACCTCGGAAAGAAGTGAGAGTGACAAAGGTGACAAACTGATATGTCAAGTTAGAATAAAGAAACATAGCATACTCGATAATTTTCCTCACTGAATCTCATCCAGGAAATAAAGAACTTGCAGACAAATTTTTGAGATCAGAAACAAAATTCATTGACTGGGGCAGAGGAGAAGAAAAATGAAAAATATCTATATACAACAAAGAAATAAAATTGCCTTGAAGACTTGCATCAACCGAAAATATTACTGAAAATTCGAATCATGATTACACTTAGCTAATTTGACGCAGATGTTTACTCACTTCTCGAATGTCAGAAGTCTTTTCCATGCCAAACACTGTTGCTCTTCCTGTGAAACAGATTAATGAGTTCTGAGTTACCTGCCAGTTAAATACTGGTCATGCATCTACTACTCTACCAGAGAGGATGTCAGAAAACTATTCAATGTGTCGGAAGATTTACCAGCAAACTATAGACAAGAGAATAAAGACATATAGGGAAAGACAAGGACATTAGTCTGAATTCAATTATGTGCATTTCAAATGATACAAAGAGTGGTTCTTAACAGTAAGCATATATCTTCTCAAATACTATCTCGATTCAGAAATTGACGGGTGTTTTTGGAAAGCATGCAGTCAAATTTCTCTTTCTATGACAACATATAAAAATTATTTAGGTTGGGTGGGTAGAAATGGTACTATTAGATTTATCACTAAACATATTTTCATAGAATTTTAATAAAATATTCACAGAAAAAGTAACGGTTAAAGTTGTATACTGGAGACCATGTCCATCTCAACAACATCATCTATCTATGATTGGAGAGAGTATAAAATAACTAAATAGGATTTTATTAACACATTCATAGAAAAAGTAACGTTAAAGTTGTATACTGGAGACCGTGTCCATATCGACAACGTCGTCTATCCATGAATGGAGGGGGTATACAATTACTAAATTTCGGTTGCGGGGAAAATATTGAGATTTAAAAAAAAAAGGTGGTGGGTTAAGGGTGTTGAAACTTCAGGTAGGTTATCTTGAAAAGTGGAATTAACAAAATATATTGACAATAATAGATAAAACTCTGTTATCCAGCTTTTGTAGAACACACTCAAATTGTTATGTTCACAATCAAAAGTGACACTAGTACTGTTTTACCATACAGTTTTCCGTAAGAAAACATGAGTGGCACAGAAATGTATGTCATTGAGAAAAATGGATAGAGAAACTTTGAAGGAAATTATAATTATGAAATTTTTCCTAACCACACTACCAAAATAATTATCCACAAAACATAACCGTTTTGTAAAGTCAATAATTGTAGACTGTCATGCCTAGTGTAAATCAACATTATGACCTGATCAACTGCTTACCTTGTAGGAGCCTGTAGAGGGGGTGGCCAGCATGCTCCAATCAATATCATCAATATACTTCTTACGCTCTCTATATACAGCCTTAGCACTGTTAAACTTCGGTTGATACTCAGATAGCAAGCCTTTTGCCTGGAACATGGATAGGTTACAGTGATCTCCATATGAAATGCACACAAGACAGGTTTGCATTGTCTTGAGATTTAATAAAATAAAATAGTAACCGTATTAAACGGTCGAGTGCAGTGAACACTACTGACATACCAGAATGAACTGAAAACGAACAACTTCACACTACTAAAGGACTAAAGACTGGTCTTTTTGCCAATTGAATGAATGGAATTATATGCTGGCTGCTTTTTTCATAATGATTAGTGATCCAAATGGAAAATCTACTTACCAAGGTGCGGCTAACTGAATTTTCGAAGTTATCATAATCCTTCCATAGCTGCTCGACATGACTAGTTGGAACTAAGATTGCCTTCTGATATACTTTACGTATAGTAGTCATGCGGTGTGACTCTTCCTGGGGTGTCATAACCTGAAGAGTTTCAAACAAGGAATCACAAATGAAATAATTCATACACAAATAAAAGGGCATAATAATGTTAGGACAGGAAAATGAAGAAACACAAACCGGCATTGACTTCAAGAATGCAATGTACTCCATCCAAACAGGGCCAGATGCAACATCATTGCCTGTCACAATTAAGCTTCTTAGATTAATGTATGAAGATGCATGAAGAGAAGAAAGCTATGAAGCCGAAGAGCAGGAGGGGTAGCCAAATGACCCACGTGTACTGCAAGCTCCCCATGTTGATTAGGAGCTTCCATAAGAGAATGAAAGGCCCTCATTTTACAATAAAAAGCGAACCGGAGATCAAAATTTTATTGCAAAAGTAGCTTAATAACAACGCACTGCTTATTATCTACGGTCAACACTTAATAGAAGTACTTGGTACTTACCGACATAGTTAAGCATGAAATCAAAAGCCTTTTTTGTCTCTTCCAGACCCTCAGAGCCCCTTTTGCTGTTTACTTTTTTAATAAAGTTGATGTAACAACGCCTGCAAGTTACACCCAACCCGATAGGGTAATGTCAATACAGCAGTTGCAACCAAACTGGAAAATTTATGTTGAAAAGAATATGACAGTCGTAACTAAGAGCAGTATAAGGTTCAGACACATCAATTGTGTATTTACAAAACAATGAGGTGCTGACAAGTTCGTAACAATTTTGATCAGACAAACAGGGCATTGTTGACTGGTAACAAGATCAGGCGAAATGAAAGGAAACTGATACCACACGCGGGCGTCAATGGAGGAACGTGTTGGTAGAAACAGTGACTAATCACTTGTGCAGTGACAGTGAAGGAGAATTTCTCATCTATCCGAAAACACAAACTAGGGCATGTGGCCATAGATCATAAAAAAAATGTGGAATGCCCTCACCAAAGATTAATATGAGGGCAGGTGAGCAAGCATCTGCTGAATATCTGCTTGGCGGTCTCCTCGTCATTCGTGACAATGTATGATTCCACATACTGCTTCCAGTACTTAGCCTGCGTGCACATTCAAGCCTCAGCCCCAGAAGATTGGCAACATGAACCGAGAAAATCGGCAGAGCATGTAACCCAACCAAACAGGCATTTGATGGAAAATTCAACTGGCTCACCGCTGTCGGAAAGGTGGCAAGCAGCTTCTCATAGATGGGGGCGGCCTCGCCGATGGGGAGATTCTGCAGCAAGGAATGGGCACAAAACCTCAGCAATTTCACTCGTCAGCTCAAATCATCTCGAAACAGGGGATCCGGGGATGGGGGGGGGGGGGGGGGGGGGGGGGGGGGGGGGGGCTAGACACGGGGGCAGAGAAGAAGAGAAATAATATGGGTGGTGAGTGAGCTCACGAGGGTCTCGTGGGCGAGGATCTCGGCGGCCTCCACGTTGTAGATGTCCATCGCCGCCACGGCCGCCGAATTCCTGCGCGACAAAACCAGGTTAGGATTACTGAGAACCGAATGGAGCGAGAGGGTTTGGATTCGGGATGGAGTGGGGGAATCCAGGCGCGGGGGGGGGGGGGGGGGGGGGGGGGCTTAGGGCTTAACCCCGGCGTCGGTGGAGACTGCGCTGGGATGCGTCCGGGCGGCGACGGCGGGGACACGGGGGGCGCAAGCGGCGGCGGCGGGGAGTGGCGGGAGGCGGAGGCGACGGCGAAGCGAGAGGAGCAAGGCAGGGATTGCGGGCGCAGTGGCAATCTGTAAAAACGAGCAAACTAGAGGGTGTTTTCGGGGTGTACGGATGAAAATCCACAAAGATTTAGGGTTCCTTTGATTCAAACGAATTTCGTAGTATAACTTTGAAAGATTAGGATCCCTAGAATTTTCCTTATGTTGATTGTTTGATTCATAATTTTTCTTATGTTGATTGATTGTTTGATTCCTAGAACCAAATCTCATAGAAATATGAAGGCATCTCCAACGCCGCCCGTAAACCAGACATCGCATCCATCTGCGAACACTTATGCGAGAGCCGGTCATCTAAAGCTATTCGCATACATTTCAGACCTGATTTCAACAAACCGGACAAATTACATGCAAATCAGATGATTTTAATACTAATCAAAGCACATTCATTACATTTCGAACAACTTTCGTTAAAAAATGGAGAACCAGACCTAAACCTAGCCTACGGCGACGCCCGCCATCCAAGTCCTTGTTATTTCCTTTCCACGACCATGTCCTCCATCTGCCGTCTCCATGAGCGACGGGGATAAGACCCGCGAAGTGAAGGTGTCGTCGCCGGGAGGAAGAGTGGAACATGCAAGATGAATCGGCCCACTAGGGACACAATGCCCGCCATCTCCCATGCTCTACTCATCCTCGTGCGGAGTCCGCGACCTATCCGTTGCCATTGAATGTGAGATCGATGATGGACGTGGACGAGCCAGCCTTTTCCTCCTGCCACGTGTGCCCCCGATAGTTTGGTGGCAGCGCGTAGGACACGCGGCTGGCGGCATTCTCGTCCTCGATCACCAGTGTTGTCTCCACGTCCGGGCATCAGCTCTATGTTGCGAGTGGCTGCTTGAGCATGTGCGGCCTCATAGAGCGCCAGTTGCTCGTCCACGAAGTTGCGTTTCACCATGGCTATGGTCGCCACGGCCTCCTTACTCACGTGCTCGCCATAAATTTGGCCCTCCGCCAGCCGGTGCTGCTCGGGAAGGAACATGTTCCTCTACCTGCCAGAACGCCGACATAGGCGGCAGCGTAGGCTGCTCCTCTGCCATGGCGGCGGTGAAGTGCGCCTGCACCTGCTCCATGGTCAAGCCAACATGCACCGGCACGGGCTCCAGCATTGAGTCGTCGTCGAAGCCCGTCTCCATCATGGGTTCGTTGTCGGAGACCTCGGGCGAGTTGGTCGGCATGCAGGCCTCGATCCGCCTGACAAGGCGCCTCTGTCAAGCGTCGGCAAGGGAGCCACCTCATGCTTCTACTCCGTCGAGAGGCTCTCCCACAAAGCGTTCATGGCGGGTGCGATGCACAGGAGGAAGATGTGGAGCAGATGGGTTGTGGTGTGCTGTGAGCCGTCCAGCCGGGTGTTGCCGCCTTTAAATACTGGATGCCGATGAGCCTAAGCATCTGGGTGCACCAATGCGCGGGCATTAGAGTTGGTTTCTTAGTCGGTGAGCCTGTTTAATGGCGGCAGACGGAGTGATGGACATTGAACGGGCATGGTAGATATCCATCCCGTCTCATCTAGTAAACGTCTCTTCAGCATTTAACGGGCGCGGACATCGGGGACTGATCACGCAGGAACCCCAAATCCTCTAGACAGAGCTGCAATCGTGAAGCCGGCATTTTGCACCCGGAGATGTGGGGGCGAGGTTTTGCAACTTGAGAGGTACCGACGAGGGCTTCTTGCAAATGTCAGAGGACGTGGTTGTAGGTTTTTTTTAAAGGAGGCACTACTAGGGAAAAGCCTAGCAGCAGCGCGGGTTTTGGGCCTATTAGTAGCGCGGGGGCCGGCGCTACAGCTAACTTATAGTAGTAGCGCGGGTGCCACCCACGCTACAGCTAACGTATAGCAGTAGCGTGGGTAAAAACCCGCGCTACTACTAATCTGTAATCTCTAAAAAAAAATTTGAATTTTTTTGAATTTTTTTTTGATTTTTTCCCCTAATTTTCAAATTTCTGAATTATTTTAACCTTAAATCTCTAATCACCCCTCATCGCTGCTCAATTTAATCTCTAATCACCCCTCATCATTCCAAATCATCTAACTTCCTGGGCGGTCACCCATCCTCTCACTACTCCAGCCTGAGCACGCTTAACTTTCGGGTTCTATTCTCCCTCGTTTCCAAGTCTGCACTTGTTGTTTTCTTGACAATAATAAGATGTCAATCCTATTAACTTCAGGAATTTAGTTTGAGCATGTAGTCACACATTTCACTTTTTGAGTTTGAAACTATTGTTCTAAAAAATTAGTAACACTAATATTTCTTGAATAATTAGTTTGACCACAGTTTGACCATAGTTTGACCAGATTTGACCACAGTTTGACCATAGTTTGACCAGATTTGACCAAAATTCAAAAAAACTAAAATAATTATTTAGTAACACTGATATTCTTGAATAATTAGTTTGACCATAGTTTGACCAGATTTAACAAAAATTTAAAAAAACTGAAATTTGATGAATTTTTTTGCCTCCAGATCTTAAAAGCCCCGTAACTTTTTTCTGTTAGGTTTTTGAGGAGTTTGAAAATGTTTAATGAGGTTCCCCCGGTTAAATTCGGAT
Organism: Triticum timopheevii; assembly: GCA_963921465.1. Classification (NCBI taxonomy): domain Eukaryota; kingdom Viridiplantae; phylum Streptophyta; class Magnoliopsida; order Poales; family Poaceae; genus Triticum; species Triticum timopheevii. The sequence continues at coordinate 58,564,029 of OY997266.1, forward strand.
GTAACTTTTCGAGTAGATGATTTTTCATATAAAAACTTTTTCATCCGAGTTAGTATGCAAAAGTTATGCCCATTTTTACAAATTCTCGAGAGATTTTGTAAATAAAGTCGAAATTCATATTTGCAAATTTTCCCAACAACTAGACCACATATCACATGGGAAACTTATTTTCTTTTATTTTTTTGACATTTTCATCATTTTCTTTTATTTTTTTAAAACTGAAAAGGCGATCCACGGGGGGGGGGGGGGGGTAGAGTTTGAAAATGGGACCTTTAGTAGTAGCGCGGGTTTTTACCCCTCGCTACTACTATGGCTAAAAACCAGCGCTACTGCTATCAACTTAGTAGTAGCGAGGGCTAAAAACCAGCGCTACTGCTATCAACTTAGTAGTAGCGAGGGTTAAAAACCCGCGCTACTACTATGGCATGTCCCGGGGGGCACGATAGAGACCGCTTAGTAGTAGCGAGGGTTAAAAACCCGCGCTAGCGAGGTTTAAAAACCTGCGCTACTAGTAAGTAGCAGTAGCGGGGGTTTTTAACCCTCGCTACTAGTAAGATTCTGTGTATAGGCTTTTCCCTAGTAGTGAGGTTAAAAGTTAAAACCCCGGGCCTCTACATCAATCGATGCATACAGCCATCTTTATTTATTATTCAACAAAGGCCTAACAAGAACATACATTAAGCCACCTGAAGCCACCAGTCACACCTACAAAACTCGATAATGTGGAGTGCTCTCACTTCCCATATCTAAAACCGGTGTCGTCGCTGATTCATCCACATAATGTATCGGAACGAATAGCCAGTGCAGCAGACCTGAAGTGTACACCACATGCACACGTTTTAGAAGCCGCCATCATCATCAGACCACTGACCCATCTTCAAGAGAAAGATCCGCATCATCTTTGCCAGTCCGTCCATCTGTTGATGCCACCACGGTGCCCAGCAGCGCCACCGCCCTACGCTCATCCATCTAGACGCGAAGATTCCAGAGGATCTGTCGTGCGTAGCACCTGCTGGCCAGGCATGACATAGCATATCACCTGCCGGCCGGGCATAACTTGACATCTCCACCGAAGCTCCATGCAAGACGAAGCCACTCCACCTCCTACCTCCATTACAAAAAATACGCTTCCGTGATGATACATGTTTGTCACAGTAGGTCATGTTTCCTGTCATGTATGTACATCCATGACGAATTTATGACAGAATCAAGATAGTCATACCTGTGCTGTCGTAGAAGTGTTCCATGACAATACCAAAATTATCATCACAGAAGTGTTCACTTCCATGACGATAAATGACACGTCATGGAAGTGCTTTCGTCAAGGGTAACCGACACGTGGTATCCACTGTAACGGGTTGCCGTTAAGCTATTGGGTCCTGTTTTTGATCCGATAACCCGTTAACAGCCCAGACCAATCGCGATTTTCCACGTGTAAAATTCTCATTGGCCGAAAGAAACACGTGTCAGCTCGTCATTGGGTCAGATAGGCGCCTCTGATATGTCAACACGTGTGAAGGCCCAACACTAGCCCATTTAGCTTACAAAGGCCGGCACGTTTGACTTGATCAAAAGTTAGCGGGCCGGCCCATGAAAACCCTATTAACGGTCTGTTCGCATATAGCCCATTTTATGGCCCGGTAACTCACGACCCGTTAGGGCCTTCCCGAAATTGGCCCAACAGTGTCATGTGGGCGGTCGAATATAACACCAGCATGTTTTCACTTTTGGCCAATGTATGGTCCACGACGTCTTTCGGCCCATACGAGGCCTTCCATATCTTTAGGCCCTTCAGTGGTCCACGGTGACTCTGGCCCATAATGAACAGTAAATTTCTTTATACTTATTAACGACCCATGATTTCCATGGGCCGTTTCCAGCCCGTGTTAGCTTTCGGCCTACTAACGGCCCATACATTCTTGGGCTCCTTTCCGGCCCCTCGATTACTTCCGGCCCGTTACTGGCATGTTCCCCTAATGGGTCAAATTCGGCCCATGGTTAGAATCGGCCCGTTTGTGGCCTGTTAACCTGTTACGCCGTTTCCAGCCCGTCCTATATTCTGGCCCATTAACGACCCGTTATGCCTGTGACAGAGTTAAGCCTTTGCTATCTTTTGTCCTGTTAATGGCCCGTTACCGTGCTGGCCCGATACCAATTACACCCGTTTATGGCCCATGTGGACCCATTTATCCAACGTCCCGAGGCCCACCGGTTCTACGGCCCGTTGGAGACCGATTTATCCAACGTCCCATAGGAGGCCCCTGGATCCTACGGCCTGTAGCAGGCTCAAGGTTACCATGGTCCGTATATGGCCCATGGTTGTTGCGGCCACTAGCAAACCAGGGAAAAAGAGACTAGGAAATAAATAAGCCCGAAAATAACGCTGGGCTATTAAGGCGATTGCATAGATTACATCCACTGGGCATCAATGTTTGCCACCAGTGCAAATATAGGGAACACCCTACACTATACAAAAATGGCTTGTTGTTTTCTTCAGCCGTTGGCTGCATGTTAAGAACAAATTTTGTATCGCAACAAAACATATTACAAACATAAAACAAAAGGAAGGTTGGCACAAAAGTTAACAGTCTAACAGATAAATGCACCACCACAAGTTCAGAAGCTCAGTTCATTTGACCTGACTGGTACGTTTTCATGTTGTATTATTTGATGGAGCACCATAACCTTCGCCTTCATTTCTCCTAGGCTCCTGAACAACATAGCAAATGTCTGATAGTCTGGTTTCATAACCATGCATATCTTGACGATATCGAACAATGGCTGTCCTTGTTTCACAAAGGGTCTCTGTTAGGGAATGGACTTGTGTCTGGAGCGCAGATAAAACATTGTTTTGAGCTTGCATATCTTGATCATGAGGCAGTTTGGACGAGATTGCCTTAATAACCAACCCAGTATTACGCAGGAACATGCTTTTGGTACTGTTAGTGAACAGGTATTGACCCACTGCAGCAAGAGGTGACATTGCGGTTATAGTTGCCTCGTCACCTTGAGAAGGTGGCGGTTCCACCATTTTTTCTATAGCTTGCTGAAAAGTTGAGTTTTTACATTAGTAGTACCAGAACAGAAGATATTAAGGAGGCAGCAAAATCAAACAAAATAGCTTTGGTTTATATACAAAACTTATTCTGGTGAACCCGTGTAAAATATTAGTTGTATTTTATTGAGTACATAATAAAACCAGGTTCCAAACATATGACCATGTACCATGGTTAATGTATTGTGTATTTCTTCACACTAGATTGACAGCTAAGGATAAAGAGATAAAGTTTATAATACGGTAAGCATAGTATGACAACATTCATATCACAAAACAACTGCGAACAGACAAACAGGCAATTGTAACGTTGTGTGGGCAAGTCCAGCACTTAACTAGATTACAGATCAAGATCAAAGGAACATCACTCTTCTCTTTTAAACCTTGTAAGATGCAATGATACGCTAAGACAATTGTGTATAAAATTGAAAAGAGTAATAGACATTGGCTGCAAACCATGCAGTACAATGCACGAGTTAGAGTAAGTAGTAGTTAAAAGGCATGAGGATTAAGGACTTACAACATCGGCTTTGACTGGTGTAGTCATGCCCTTCGTCTTGCTGGTGTGACAGTCCTTGAAGATATCCACAACATTTGGTTCAGGTACTTTTTGGTCCTTGCGGGCTTTCCTATGCATTTGGAACAAGTCAATATAGATCCGATAATATGGCATAGCGAAAAGAGTGAAACAACAGCTAATTACAAGAGCCTCGCAGTGTGCAATATAGCTACGAGATCATGTCGTTTGTTGGAATTTCACTTTCGTATGGTTGGCCTTGTTCTTTGAATAGTTCACCTACAAGAAGATTGATTTGTGAGGCACATGCATAAATAGGATTTCAACATGTGATCTGATCACATACATATAACGTACTTGATACTTTGGATCAGACCAGTGTTTAACGAGGCCTCTCCAGTCTTCATCCGATATATTTTTCACTATAGATGTTTGAGCAAGTTCACTGTTAGCCTTGCCTTCAAAGTGAGTATTCCTCAAGTTATACCGATACTATCGCAGAGCAGACTTGAAAACATGGGTGCAAGCTTGTCTGGTTGCATCATCTTGGTTATCCAACTTGAACCTCATCTGTTGAAAATTATGGGAGTCTCATTATCATCAACCTAGAAAGTATGGGACTAAGCAAGATGATATTACTAGTTTCCATACATAACCATACTTATAGATAAATGGTCGAGGAAGGTGTTGAACTGGGTTTCATCTTTGTCATTTTTGTACTGAATCCATGTTGGGAGGATACGTGCATGACACCTAACGGCAACCGCTGCCTCTGATACTAACTCAGCTGACTCTGTAGCATCACGTGGCCTTTTAAAACCTGCCTCAAAACGGATCTCCATTCTTCCTCCTCTAGATTTAGTCAACCTATCGAGCATTATCCCTAATGTTTGTTTCCTCTTGCGCATAGGTGCTAGTCCAACAACGAACATAGGAAGTATTAGTGCACATCAAACTGTGAGACTACACATATAAAGAAGCATGCAACTGTAACTTGAATCCAACAACTACTTTCTAGCTGTTGAAGCTCACAAGGTTCATCTGATCTTGCCAACTCGTCTTGTGTCAACAGTGCTTCGGAAGTAGTGTCAGGTGGCAAGGGAGCTTAGGAACGTGCTGCTAGCTGAGTTGACAAACGAGTAACTCGTGCAACTGGTGGTACTGTGGAAGGTGTTGCAACAACTAGGGCCGTCTCTGCTTGTTTGGTGGCAGCTATTAGTTTCTGTTTGGCTTGTTTTGCAGCTCGTGTAGCACGGGATACCGCATTTGTACAATTTTCCGCTGGATTTTTACCTTCTATTGCACCATCAATACTAGCAGAATCTGCATTATTCGGCCGCTTCCGGTTTCGTGTGTCCTTCGTACTAACACCATCCCTTGTCATTTTGTGTTCCTTCCTCTTTCTCTGTGACATGTTAAGTCAAGCCAACAAGAAAAAGGAATAAAAATTTAGTTCTTCGGAACAAATTGGTGCGTGATACAGACGAACTGAACTTTGATGTTAGACAATGATACGTCTCCAACGTATCTATAATTTTTGATTGTTCCATGCTATTATATTACCCCTTTTGGATGTTTATGGGCTCTATTTTACACATTTATATCATTTTTGGGACTAACCTACTAACCGGAGGACCAACCCATATTGCTGTTTTTTTTGCCTATTTCAGTATTTCGAAGAAAAGGAATATCAAACGGAGTCCAAACGGAATGAAACCTTCGGGAGCGTGATTTTTGGAATGAACGTGATCCAGAGGACTTGGAGTGCGAGTCAAGAAGCAGCTGAGACTCCCACGAGATAGGAGGGCCCCCCGTAGGGCGCCCCCTGTCTTGTGGGCCCCTCGGGCGGCCACCGACGCACTTCTTCCTCCTATATATACCTACGTACCCCGAAAACATCCAGGAGCACCATGAAACATAATTTCCACCGTCGTAACCTTCTGTATCCGCGAGATCTCATCTTGGAGCCTTCGCCGGTACTCTGCCGGAGGGGGAATCGACCATGGAGGGCTTCTACATCAACATGCTTGCCCGTCTGATGAGTTGTGAGTAGTTTACCACAGACCTACGAGTCCATAGTTATTAGCTAGATGGCTTCTTCTCTCTTTTTGGATCTCAATACAATGTTCTCCCCCTCTCTTGTGGGGTCTATTCGATGTAAACTCTTTTTGCGGTGTGTTTGTTGAGATCCGATGAATTGTGGGTTGATGATCAAGTTTATCTATGAATAATATTTGAATCTTCTCTGAATTCTTTTATGTATGATTGAGTTATCTTTGCAAGTCTCTTCGAATTATCAGTTTGGTTTGGCCTACTAGATTGATCTTTCTTGCCATGGGAGAAGTGCTTAGCTTTGGGTTCAATCTTGCGGTGTCCCTACCCAGTGACAGAAAGGGTTGCAAGGCACGTATTGTATTGTTGCCATCGAGGATAACAAGATGGGTTTTATATCATATTGCTTGAGTTTATCCCTCTACATCATGTCATCTTGCTTAATGCGTTACTCTGTTCTTATGAACTTAATACTCTAGATGCAGGCAGGATTCGATCGATGTGTGGAGTAATAGTAGTAGATGCAGGCAGGAGTCGGTCTACTTGTTATGGACGTGATGCCTATATACATGATCATGCCTAGAGAATCTCATAACTATGCGCTTTTATATCAATTGCTCGACAGTAATTTGTTCACCCACCGTAATACTTATGCTATCTTGAGAGAAGCCTCTAGTGAAACCTATGGCCCCCGGGTCTATCTCTTATCATATTTGCTTTCAATCTACTTTTATTTGCATCTTTACTTTTTGCATCAACATTATAAAATACCAAAAATATATTTATCTTATCATACTATCTTTATTAGATCTCACTTTCGCAAGTGGCCGTGAAGGGATTGACAACCCCTTTATTGTGTTGGTTGCGAGTTATCAGTTTGTTTGTGTAGGTGCGTGGGACTTTTGAGGAGCCTCCTACTGGATTGATACCTTGGTTCTCAAAAACTGAGGGAAATACTTATGGTACTATTGCTGCATCACCCTCTCCTCTTCGAGAAAAACCAACGCAAGCTCAAGATGTAGCAAGAAGGATTTCTGGCGCTGTTGCCGGGGAGGTCTTCGCTCAAGTCAAGACATACCAAGTACCCATCACAAACCCATCTCCCTCGCATTTACATTATTTGCCATTTGCCTCTCGTTTTCCTCTCCCCTACTTCACCCTTGCCATTTTATTCGCCCTCTCTTTCCCAATCTCCTCCTCTCTTTTCCGTTTGCGTTCCCGTTGCCATGGCCGAATCAAAAAGAACTAAGGGCCCTTTCCTAGGTTTTAGTACCTTGGATAACCCCTCTATCCTCTCTAAGCTCATGAATAATGACGCTATAGAAAGACCCACCGGGGTCTCCAATGAGAGCTTGAATAATTTTGATGAGGATGACTCTGGAATTTTTTGCTATTTACTTGATGAGTCTTTAAAAGATGCTTGGAATAGGTTATTAGGGATTCGTGCCAGCTATGTGCCACAATATGAAATTGAAGATTACTTAAAAAGTTTCTATGTTGGCTTGCCCGCTTCTTTTAAACAAGTTTTAGATTCTATTTTTGAAGGAAGTTTTCTTGAAAGGGATGCTATAGATACTTATGAAAAAATGAAAACCATATTTGGGCACCCTATGAATGATAAGGTTGAATCAACTACTCTCTTGTGCTTTTATCAAAATGAAATTATTAAAGAGATGAAGTCTAGTTTAGAGGCAAACTTCCATAATGTGCTTAATCTTACTTCTTCCATTAATGGTCATGTGCTCACCTTAAATAGAAGACTGAATGCCCTAGACAGGAGATCCTCCTCCCCGAGTGCCAAAGATGGCACCCGTTAGATCTATCTTTGCTTTTATGCCTAGCTAGGGGCGTTAAATTATAGCGCTAGTTGGGAGGCAACCCAATTTTCTTTATGTTTTTGTTTTTGCTCCTGTTTAGTAATAAATCTTGCATCTACCTTCTGTTTAGATGTGTTTTTATCTTTTAATTAGTGTTTGTGCCAAGTAGAACCTATAGGATAACCTACGATGATAGTTGATTTGATTCTGCTGAAAAACAGAAACTTTGCACGCACGAATATAATTTTGTTAAATCACAGGAACGTGATTTTGCGTTGATTCTTTTTGATGCTGTTCAATAAACAAATTGTCCAGGACTTCCTATTTTGGTAGGTTTTTTAGAGTTCCATAAGTTTGCGTTAGTTACAGATTGCTACAGACTGTTCTGTTTTTGACAGATTCTGTTTTTCATGTGTTGTTTGCTTATTTCAATGCATTTATGGCTAGTAAGTTAGTTTATAAACCATAAGGAAGTTGGAATACAGTAGGTTTAACACCAAAATAAATAAATAATAAGTTCATTACAGTACCTTATGTGGTGGTTTTGTTTTCTTTCACTAACGGAGCTTATAAGATTTCCTGTTGAGTTTTGTGTTGTGAAGTTTTCAAGTTTTGGGTAAAGCTTTTATGGACTATGGAATAAAGGGTGGCAAGAGCCTAAGCTTGGGGATGCCCAAGGCACCCCAATATATTCAAGGATAGCCAAAAGCCTAAGCTTGGGGATGCCCCGGGAAGGCATCCCCTCTTTCGTCTTCGTTCATTGGTAACTTTACTTGGAGCTATATTTTTATTCGCCACATGATATGTGTTTTGCTTGGAGCGTCGTGTATTATATTAGTCTTTGCTTTTTAGTTTACCACAATCATCCTTGCTGTACACACCTTTTGGGAGAAGCCTATTTGAGTAGAATTTGCTAGAATACTCTATGTGCTTCACTTATATCTTTTGAGCTTGATAGTTTTTGCTCTAGTGCTTCACTTATATTTTTTAGAGCACGGTGGTGTCTTAATTTTGAAGAAATTTCTAGTCTCTCATGCTTCACTTATATTATTTTGATAGTCTTTTAGAACAGCATGGTATTTGCTATGGTCATAAAGTTGGTCCTAGAATGATGAGCATCCAAGTTGGGTATAATAAAAACTATCATAGAAAAGTGAATTGGATGCTATGATCACTTTGATGCTTGATAATTGTTTTGAGACATGGAGGTAGTGATATTAAAGTCATGATAGTGGGGTGATTATGGATTTAAAGAATGCTTGTGTTGAAGTTTGTGATTCCCGTAGCATGCACGTATGGTGAACCGCTTTGTGATGAAGTTGGAGCACAATTTTATTTATTGATTGCCTTCCTTATGAGTGGCGGTCGGGGATGAGCGATGGTCTTTTCCTACCAATCTATCCCCCTAGGAGCATGCGCGTAGTGCTTTGGTTTTTGATGACTTCTAAATTTTTGCAACAAGTATATGAGTTCTTTTGATTAATGTTGAGTCCATGGATTATACGCACCCTTTCACCTTTCCATCATTGCTAGCCTCTCTTGTGCCGCGCAACTTTCGCCGGTACCATACACCCACCATTTACCTTCCTCAAAACAGCCACCATACCTACTTATTATGGCATTTCCATAGCCATTCCGAGATATATTGCCATGCAACTTTCCACCGTTCCGTTCATATGACACGCATTACTTTTGTCATATTGCTTTTTGCATGATCATGTAGTTGACATTGTATTTGTGGCAAGGCCACCTTCATAATTTTCATACATGTCACTCTTGATTCATTGCATATCCCGGTACACCACCGGAGGCATTCATATAGAGTCATATCTTGTTCTATCTTTGAGTTGTAAATCCATAAAAGTGTGATGATCTTCATTATTAGAGCATTGTCCTAGTGAGGAAAGGATGATGAAGACTATGATTCCCCCGCAAGTCGGGATGAGACTTCGGACTTTACAAAAAGAAAAAGAAGAAGAAAAAAAGGAAAAAAAAAGAGAAAGGTCAAAAAGAAAAAAAGGAAGGCCAAAGAAAAAAAGAGAAAAAAAGAAAAGAAAATATATATATAAAATGAGAGAAAAAGAGAGAAGGGACAATGCTACTATCTCTTTTTCCACACTTGTGCTTCAAAAATAGCACCATGATCTTCATGATAGAGAGTCTCATATGTTGTCACTTTCATATACTAGTGGGGATTTTTTTCATTATAGAACTTGGCTTGTATATTCCAATGATGGGCTTCCTCAAAAGTGCCCTAGGTCTTCGTGAGAAAGCAAGTTGGATGCACCCCCACTTAGTTTCTTTTGTTGAGCTTTCATATATTTATAGCTCTAGTGCATCCGTTGCATGGCAATCCCTACTCACTCACATTGATATCTATTAATGGGCATCTCCATAGCCCGTTGATATGCCTAGTTGATGTGAGACTATCTTCTCCCTTTTTGTCTTCTCCACAACCACCATTCTATTCCACCCATAGTGCTATGTCCACGGCTCACGCTCATGTATTGCGTGAAAGTTGAAAAGTTTGAGATTATTAAAGTATGAAACAATTGCTTGGCTTGTCATCGGGGTTGTGCATGATTAAATACTTTGTGTGATGAAGATAGAGCAACAGCCAGACAATATGATTTTGTAGGGATAACTTTCTTTAGCCATGTTATTTTGAGAAGACATGATTACTTTGATTAGTATGCTTGAAGTATTACTATTTCTTATGTCAATATGAACTTTTATTTTGTATCATTTGGATCTGAACATTCATGCCACAATAAAGAAAATTACATTATGAATTATGCTAGGTAGCATTCCACATCAAAAATTTCTTTTTTTATCATTTACCTACTCGAGGACGAGCAGGAATTAAGCTTGGGGATGCTTGATACGTCTCCAACGTATCTATAATTTTGATTGTTCCATGCTATTATATTACCCCTTTTGGATGTTTATGGGCTTTATTTTACACATTTATATCATTTTTGGGACTAACCTACTAACCGGAGGCCCAGCCCATATTGCTGTTTTTTTGCCTATTTCAGTATTTTGAAGAAAAGGAATATCAAATAGAGTCCAAACGGAATGAAACCTTTGGGAGCGTGATTTTTGGAACGAACGTGATCCAGAGGACTTGGAGTGCAAGTCAAGAAGCAGCCGAGGCTCCCACAAGATAGGAGGGCGCCCCCCCCCTCTAGGGCGCGCCCCCTGTCTTGTGGGCCCCTCGGGCGGCCACCGACGTACTTCATCCTCCTATATATACCTACGTACCCTGAAAACATCCAGGAGCACCACGAAACACAATTTCCACCGCCGTAACCTTCTGTATCCGCGAGATCTCATCTTGGAGCCTTCGCGGGCACTCTGCCGGAGGGGGAATCGACCATGGAGGGGTTCTACATCAAGATCCTTGCCCCTCCGATTAGTTGTGAGTAGTTTACCACAGACCTACAGGTCCATAGTTATTAGCTAGATGGCTTCTTCTCTCTTTTTGGATCTCAATACAATGTTCTCCCCCTCTCTTGTGGAGATCGATTCGATGTAAACTCTTTTTGTGGTGTGTTTGTCGAGATCCGATGAATTGTGGGTTTATGATCAAGTTTATCTATGAATAATATTTGAATCTTCTCTAAATTCTTTTATGTATGATTGAGTTATCTTTGCAAGTCTCTTCGAATTATCAGTTTGGTTTGGCCTACTAGATTGATCTTTCTTGCCATGGAGAAGTTCTTAGCTTTGGGTTCAATCTTGCGGTGTCCTTACCCAGTGACAGAAAGGGTTGCAAGGCACGCATTGTATTGTTGCCATCGAGGATAACAAGATGGGGTTTATATCATATTGCTTGAGTTTATCCCTCTACATCATGTCATCTTGCTTAATGCATTACTCTGTTCTTATGAACTTAATACTCTAGATGCAGGCAGGATTCGATCGATGTGTGGAGTAATAGTAGTAGATGCAGGCAGGAGTCGGTCTACTTGTTATGGACGTGATGCCTATATACATGATCATGCCTAGATAATCTCATAACTATGCAGTTTTCTATCAATTGCTCGACAGTAATTTGTTCACCCACCGTAATACTTATGCTATCTTGAGAGAAGCCTCTAGTGAAACCTATGGCCCCCGGGTCTATCTCTTATCATATTTGCTTTCAATCTACTTTTATTTGCATCTTTACTTTTTGCATCAATATTATAAAATACCAAAAATATATTTATCTTATCATACTATCTTTATTAGTTCTCACTTTCGCAAGTGGCCGTGAAGGGATTGACAACCCCTTTATTGTGTTGGTTGCGAGTTCTCAGTTTGTTTGTGTAGGTGCGTGGGACTTTTGAGGAGCCTCCTACTGGATTGATACCTTGGTTTTAAAAAACTGAGGGAAATACTTATGCTACTATTGCTGCATCACCCTCTCCTCTTTGAGGAAAACCAACGCAAGCTTAAGACATAGCAGACAACCACATGATAGGAGGATGTAATATGTACAAAAAACAGGACGTCATGAGATAATCAGAACTATGATGTCTAAACTAAGCAGAAGGCATTTCAATAAATTAGAAGCAATGCAATGGAAGGTAGACACCATATGAAAGATTCTACAAATATCGCTCTGCCAAGTTAACAGTGTCTAGTCATAACTGGCGTTTAAACAAATGTGAAGCAGTACAAGAAATAAATCATATGCAAGATGCAAACAACATCACACTACCAAGTTAAAGGTCTCTCGTCATTAGTGCCATTGCATATTCACAACATGCATATTCACATCTTATGATGTGTAAACTAAGTAAAAGGCATTTCAACAAATTAGAAGCAATGAAAGCTAGACACCATATGTAAGACGCAACGAATATCACTCTACCAAGTTAAAGTTGTCTCATCATTAGTGTCATTTCAGCAAATTAGTAGTACAAGCTAGAAAATAATGCGAGATGTAAACTATACCAGACTCCAAGTAAAACGTGTCTTGTGAAAAGTGATTGTTGCAGGTTACACAATAGTAGTACTTTGATGTAAGAACATGGTGTGGTAGACAGATATTGTATGTTCTATAAACAGGAGCAGGTATGATATGAGGATGGAATATGTATGAAAAATAGGATGGCATGGCATATTCACAATTATTTGTGTAAAATAAGCAGAAGTAATTTAATCAAATTACAAGCAATACAAGTGAGACACTGTATGCAACATGCAGGACAATATCACACTACCAAGCTAGAGAAAGCACCTGGGATGTCGATTTCGTCGGAAGACCGCCATCAATCCCTGTCTAATTTTTTTCCTTCCTTTTTCTTAATTGTATTGCCTTGTCAAGTCAAACCCACAAGAAAAATGAATAAAAATTCGCTTTTCAGAACTCATTGATGCAGGATGCTGGTGAGCACTATTTTAATGTAAGGCGACCACATGATAGGACGATTGAATGTGTAAGAAAAAAGGACAACATTGTATATTCACAGCTATGATGTGTAAACTAAGCAGAAGGCATTTCAACAAATTAGAAGCAATGAAAGCTAGACACCATATGAGATATGCAGCAAATATCATTCTACCAAGTTAAAACTGTCTCGTCATAAGTGCCATTTCAACAAATTAGTAGTAGTACAAGCTAGAAAAGAATGCGAGATGTAACCTATATCACACTCCCAAGTCAAACGTGTCTTACGATATGTGATTGTTGCAGGTTACACAACAGTAGTGCGTTGATGTAAGAACATGGTGTGATAGACAGATATTGTATGTTCTAGAGACAGGAACACGTGTCTGATTCACTAGTATAATGTGTAAAGTAAGCAGATGGAATTCAACAAAATTAGAAGCAATACAAGCTAGACATCATACATAACATGCAACCACATATAACAGTGCCAAGTTAGATGGAGCACCTGTGATGGTGCACTAGGGGAGACGTGCTCATCATCAACACAACTACGTTGAGTGTCTATATATGCATGTGTTGTCTTCCAAATCTTCTTGGGGGGTGGCGGAGTAGAATCTATAGAGGCCCTCCATTTGGAAGGAGCACCTTTATCCACTGCCTTGCTAATTTCGTTCCACTTTATTGATTTTGAATTTTCAAGTAAAACCGACAAGAAAAAGCAATAAAATTCACTATTCAGAACTCATTCATGCATGATACTAACAATCACTACTTTGATGTAAGGCAAACACATGATACCAGGATGAAATATGTACGAAAAATAGGACGGCATGGCATATTCACAACTATTTGTGTAAACTAAGCAGAAGCCATTTCAACAAATAAGAAGCAATGCAAGCTAGACACCACATGAAATATGCAACCAATATGACTCTGCCAAGTTAAAAGCGTCCCATCGTAAATGGTGTTTCAACAAATTAGAAGCAGCGCATGCTACAAATCATATGAAAGATGCAACCAATATCACACTGCATATACTAAAGGTGTTTCATCATATTGATTGATGCGGGATACAAAAAAATAGTAGTTTTATGTAACACTAGTAGAAAATGGGCCATTAGTCCCGGTTCTGGAGGGCCTTTAGTCCCGGTTCTAAAGCCCAAACCTTTAGTCCCGGTTCGAACCGGGACTAAAGGAGCTCCACCTTTAGTCCCGGTTGGTAACACCAACCGGGACTAAAGAAATTCTTTTGAAATTTGTTTTTCTGATTTTTTTATTTTTTTTCTTATTTTCAAATTTCTGAATTATTTGACAATTTAATCTCTAATCACCCCTCATCACAGCTCACTGCTCAATTATGAACCAGTCATTCAAAATCGTCTAACTTCCCAGCAGGTCACACATCCTCTCACTACTCTAGCCTGAGCACGCTTAACTTTCGAGTTCTATTCTCCCTAGTTTCCAAGTCTGCACTTGTTGAACTTGAGCATTAAGCACCGTTTGAGTTTGAAACTATTATTGTAAAAAACAATAATTATTTAGTAACACTAATATTTTTGAATAAGTAGTTTGACCATAGTTTGACCACAATTTGACTACAGTTTGACCAGATTTGACCATAGTTTGACCATAGTTTGACCAAAAGTCAAAAAAACTAAAAGTAATTATTTATTAACACTAATATTTCTTGAATAAGTAGTTTGACCACAGTTTAACCAGATTTAAAGAAAAGTCAAAAAACTGAAATTTGAGCATATCTTTTTTTCCTTTCAGAATTTGAGGCTTCTAAAAATTTGCAAACAGGCCTATGGCGGTCAAAATCGGATGCGGATTTTCATGTTGATTTTTTTTAATATATTATGCAGGTTTTTTTCAACATCGTATGCAAAAGATATGGCCGTTTTACTTTTTCATAACACTTTTTTGCAAAACTTGTCCAAATTTAAGTTTTTTATTTTCCTAACTAGTAGATGTAGTAACATAACTACATCTCGAAGGATTTAATTTTTGAAGTTTTTATCATTTTCTTTTGTTTTTTACAAAACTAAAAAGGCGACACACATGGGGGGGGGGTAGAGTTTGAACCTTTAGTCCCAGTTTGAGACAAGAACCGGGACTAAAGGGCATCACACCCTTTAGTCCCGGTTCGTGTCTCAAACCGGGACTAAATGTCCCATTTGAACCGGGAGTAATGCCTTCCCAACGCCTTAGCCACTCGAACCGGGACTAATGCTCACATTAGTCCTGGTTCGTGATGCAACCGGGACTAGACATTAAGCTGTGACCAAAGCCCTGTTTTCTACTAGTGTAAGGACATGCTTAATAGATAGATGTACTATGTACTAAAAACATGAAGGCATGTCACATTAACCGGTATAATGTATAAACTAAGCAGAATAGCACATGTGATTTAACCAGATTGGAAGAATTACAATCTAGACACCATATGCAACATGCAACCACATATCACGCTACCAACTTAGACTAAGAACATGCGATGTGGTGTAGGGGAAATGCGGTCATCAACTACAAAGCTACGTTCACTATCTTCATCTAGCTTTGTTGTTTGTTGAGATGTGGGGAGGCTGACATTGCATTCTTTAAAAGAGCATCTTTTCTCACAGTAATCAACTGGGGTAACTGTCTCATCATAAGTGATTGATGTGGGATACACAAGAACATTAGTTTGATGTAAGAATATGGTTAATAGACAGATGTACTAGTATGTACCAAGAACAGGAAGGCATGTCATATTCAAAGGTATAATATGTAAGCTAAGCAGATGCAATTTAACCAAATTGGAAGCAACACAAGCTAGACACCATATGCAACATGCAACCACATATGACACCGCGAAGTTAAAGCAAGCACCTGTGATGGTGGTTCATGGCGAGCGAGATCATCAACTCCAGAGCTAGGTTTGTCGTCTCCATCTGCTGACACTGCACACTTTATAATGCTGGAACGTGTCTTGCCTAAGCCCGGAAAATATGGAGCTGCTTCTCTCTTTTATTTCGTGCTTCTATCAACCGGTTAGCAGAGTCTGAAATACCCATGCATAAAAAACAATAGTGAGAGTATGGGTGAAGTGTGTGCAGAACTAGTGCACTTTAAAAGTAGCAGATAGCAGGTGGTTGGAAAATAAATGACAGGAGACATATGATACCTTTACAACATTGCATGGCAAACAAAATTAGATTCGACTCCGTATAATTTTGTAATATATGAGCACAGGGATGGCTGGGAAATGCAGGTACTCCTCCAGCACACCACCACATGTGGTCCTATCAAAATAACAGTCGACTGGAAATAAATAGGCCAGTCGATTTTTTTATGAACCGTCTGATTTACATGGAACGGGCAGATGGCCTTCGTCTACCTCCCGTCAGTCACTATTGTCGATCTTTCTCGAACCGCCAGTGACCACCGGCCCAGACCCCCGCCTCCGCCACCCCGCCCTCCCCTCAACCTCACACCACCGCCATGCTTGGCAGCGCCCCCCGACCATCCCTTTAAGCCCGACCGACCTCCAGATCAGGAGCCAGCAGCTCCTAGGCCCCACACACATCCCTAAGATAAACACCTAGGCGCTGCTTCCCCGGCGTAATAGGCAGACTAGCGCCTGTTATGCTGGGGAATGCTTCCTTTAATTGGGAATCAACTGACCATGAATTGAAATCCAGGGGGGTGACAAACCTCTAGCTAAGGTGAAATAGTATATGAGGAGAAACCTTGTGCATCGCTAGTTACTAGGAACATCTAGTATCAGGAAGAAGCGGTCAACTAGTGCCTTGTGTGGGATGAATACCGTGCAAGCAGACACATAAGATTTGCACGAATAAGGGAAGAGGAATACTATTTTCGGTTGCCAGTGCTGTGTCCTCCGGATATCGCGGCGATGTTCTTCTTTTTACCAGGGTAACCGATGTTTTGGAGGAGGGTGGGGCCTTGGACAAACCCATTGCCAAATTGTTGACTGTGTTGCATTCTATCAGCGGAGGGGAAGTGAAAGTGCAACTAATCCCCGGGTGGTTTTGGTAATTAATAACAACATATATATCATTGAACTAATAGTTACTTGAGAATCATTTCAGAAAGTTCAGTGATATGGGTATGGCAAGGACTGAAGAAGTGGACCCCTCAAAATGCTAAGGCAAGCATTGGCAAAAGCTCAAGACTCCATTTTTGGTTTAGTGATCCAAGATCACATTGAGTCCATAGGAAAAGCCAATACTATTAAAAGGGGATGAGGTTATGATGATGATCTGGTTGCTCAAGTGCTTAGTGATACATCTCCTAAACTATCAGCAATTTTCACTGCCATATACACTCATAAGTAGTCTCGGTCCCACCGATATTCCAAACTCAGTCACACCGAGATGAACCACCTCAGCCATAAGCCAAACCCAAGAAAACTCGGATTTTCCGATTCTGAACTCGGTCTCACCGAAACATGAGTTGCCAAGCTTCTGTAACCTTCTGTCATCAAATCGGTGTCACCGAGATGATGAAGTCGGTCCCACCGAAACTGGCATGCTCTTGTCATTGCATGAATCGGACTAACCGAGATTGTATTTTCGGTCCCACCGAAAATCCCAACGTTCACATTATTTGAACTATCGGTCTCACCGAGTTGTCCACTTCGGTCCCACCGAGATTGCTCAAATGTGTGTAACGGTTGGATTTTGTGTGGAGGCTATTTATACCCCTCCACCCCCTCTTCATTCGTGGAGAGAGCCATCAGAAAGAACTACCACTCCTATCTTATATTTCTGAGAAGAGAACTACCTACCCTTGTGTTGAGATCAAGTTGCTCCACTCCCACCATATGAAGCTTGATCTCTAGCCTTCCCAAGTTGCTTTCCACTCAATCCTTTCTTCCACCACAGCCAAATCAGTGAGGAGAGTTGAGTGTTGGGGAGATTATCATTTGAAGCACAAGAGCAAGGAGTTCATCATCATCTACAACATCTATTACCTTTTGGAGGGTGGTGCCTCCTAGATTGGTTAGGTGTCGCTTGGGAGCCTCCGTCATCGAGATGTGGAGTTGAACCAAGAAGTTTGTAAGGGCAAGGAGATCGCCTACTTCGTGAAGATCTACCCCGAGTAAGGCTAGCCCTCCGTGGGCGTAGGCCATGATGGAATAGACAAGGTTGCTTCTTCGTGGACCCTTCGTGGGTGGAGCCCTCCGTGGACTCGCGCAGCCGTTACCCTCCGTGGGTTGAAGTCTCCATCAACGTGGAAGTACGATAGCACCACCTATCGGAACCACGAGAAAAATCACCGCGTCTCCAAAATTGCGTTTGCTCTTCTCCACCTCTCTTTACTACATGTGCAATTTACTTTCCGCTGCCTATACTCTAGAATTGCATGTGTAGGGTGATGCTTGACTTGATCATAAGTGTGAATCTGCCAAAAACTGTTCTTTATCAAAAGGCAGAATTTTTATATTGTCAAGTAGTCTAATCACCCCCCTCTAGACATACTTTCGATCCTACAAGTGGTATCAGAGCTTTGGTCTCCATTGTATTGGTTTCCATTGCATTGGACTCCATAAGCTTGGTTTCACAACCTAGGAGAGTATGGCGTCTAGTGAGGGTAATTTTCGTAGAGGTCCTTACTTTGATGGTACAAATTTTGCTAGTTGGAAGCATAAAATGAAAATGCATATTCTTGGTCATAATCCAGCTGCATGGGGCATTCTTTGTGTTGGTATGCAAGGTGAATTCTTCGAGGAAGGAAAAGTTCCGGATCGCGAAGCTACAACTGAAGAATTGCGGATGTTGCAAAACAATGCTCAAGCTTGTGACATTCTCTTCAATGCCTTGTGTCCCGAGGAGTTCAACAAAATCAGCCGTCTTGAGAATGCAAAAGAGATTTGGGATACTTTGGTTGAAATGCACGAAGGTACCGAGTCCGTGAAGGAATCAAAGCTAGATATTCTTCAAGGTCAACTTGACAAGTTCAAGATGAAGGATGGTGAAGGAGTCGCTGAAATGTACTCTAGGCTTGCTCGCATCACAAATGAGATTGCCAGCTTAGGAAGCGAAGAAATGACCGACCGATTCATCATCAAAAAGATTCTCAGAGCTTTGGATGGAAAGTATGACACCGTGTGCACTTTGATCCAAATGATGCCAAACTACAAGAATCTCAAGCCAACCGAAGTCATTGGAAGAATTGTTGCTCATGAGATGACACTTAAGGATAAGGAAGAGCTTCACAACAAGTCAAGTGGTGCTTACAAAGCTACAAGTGATGCTCCCACAACCTCAAGTGACAAGTTAGTTTCCAATGAAGAGATAAGCCTAATGGTCAAGAACTTCAACAAATTCTACAAGAATAGAGGCAAAGAGAGAAGCTCAAAGTCTAGATCATATGATGAAAATAGATCTTCTAGTCGTGATCGAAACTGCTACAATTGTGGAAGACCCGGACACTACTCAATTGAGTGTACGGCTCCCCACAAGAGAAGAGAAGAATCTCCAAGAAGAAGAAGCTCAAGAGATGAGTCACCTCGGAAAGAGAGAAGGAGCAGAGATGATCGTTATGAACGAAGACCCTCTCGGAGAAGCAAGGATTCGGAGAGGAAAGACAAGTCATCAAGGAGCTACACAAGAAGAAAACATCAAGCTCATGTAGGTGAATGGGTCTCCGGCTCCGACTCCGACAATCAATCCGAAGGAAGCTATCACTCCGACTCCGACTACAGTCAAGATGAAGGTGTTGCCGGTCTTGCTCTCGTATCCTCCAACTCCAACTCCTACGACTTATTTGATTCACCAAATGAGGGAATTGGAAGATGCTTCATGGCTAAAGGCCCCAAGGTATCACACCCTGAATTCATTGACTTCAATAGTGATGAGGATGACTTGCTTGGTGAAGATGAGCTCTTGCTTGATAAATCCAGTGAGCCTAGTAACGATGAACATGCTAATAGTCTTTATAGTCGAGAAGAGTCAAATGACAATGCTATGAAGGAGATTGAGCGTCTAACTAAAGAACTAAACACTCTTAAGTTAGCTCATGAAACAACTCAAGAAGATCATAGAGAGCTCCTAAGATCTCATGAGAAGCTACGCTTCGAGAAGCTCACTCTAGAGCAAGAACATGAGTTTCTAAAAGCAATCAATGACGATCTTCGAAAGAAGAGTTCTTCATATCTTGCCAAACGACTTCTCTTGTCTAATTTCTTGCCACCCATTAAGACTAAGCATGACAAGCATAAGAAAAATTCTTCCTCTAGCAGTAACAATAACCATGCTAAATCCAATGTTGTTGCTTCTAGTAGTTCTCTTGATTCCACTAACAATGTTTCAAGCCAAGTTACACTTGAGCAAGAAAATAGTTTATTGAAAGGGATTATAGAGAAAGGTGTCTACAAGAGCCTTGCCGGAAGCAAGAACTTTGAGGAAATTGTTCGCAAGCAAGGAAGGCACCGGAAGAATCAAGGAATTGGTTTTGAGCGAAAGTTCAATGCCGAAGGCGTTGAGTGGGAAGAAGGTCAATATCCTACTCCACAGTTTGTTCCTCAAAAGGAGAAGTATGATCCTACTTCTTCCAATGCGGAACAAGCTCAAGATGACCTTCCACCACAAGACCACAAGCTAAAAGGCAAGGACAAGCTTCAAGAGGAGATTGATGCATTTGTTGAAGCACCTCAAGCCATGGTCAAGTGGGTTCCCAAGGAAACGTCAAGTTCTAATTCGTCAAGCTCAACTACAACCCCAAGGATTCCCATCAAGATGATGTGGATCCCGAAGAAGAAGAACTAGAAAGTTCTTGAGGGTGACTCCGCCAACATACTTCACTCACATTCATTTTGGCAAAAACTTGTGCAATCAACTTCCACATCGTGCACTAGTTCATGGAGTCACAAACCCTCTTGTTGGTATGTCAAGGGACAAGGTAATCATTGCTTTCATGGACATCATCTGTTGTGAACTTCAATCTATGTCCATGGATATCCTTGTTTGTTCCTTGTGGGACTAACCCATGTAGGTATTGAAAGTGCCCGAATCCAAAGGATAGCTCCCAACTCTTGATGATCTCCATCAACATTGAGCATCTACATCTTCAACATCTACATGAAGTCTTCTACGACAACCCAAGGTTAGTTTGACCCTTTAAAAGGGGTTCTCACATCTAGGGGGAGCTTTGCTCTAAAAATTGAGCTAAAGCATCTTCAAATGATGTGAACACATCAATGCTTTATGTAAAAGTGGTAACCCCACTTGTGCTTAAACGATGAGTATGACCTATGATCAAATGTTCTCATTTGGCTCCTAAGTCAATATACTCATATAAAGATGACCTATTCATCGACAAATTGTGTGTTAGTAGCTAGAGTTTTGGTTGTGCATGTTTGACACATATTTCATTTGCTATCTTATTGTGTGAGCATGTTGGATGCATGATTTCATCCATTCGAGGACATCCATTGGTTGTTTTGGTCGTTTTGATTTTTCTGACCAAATGGATGGACAAGAATGCCTAAGTACCTCCCCTAGCTATCTATGCTTTCTTGTCTCAAATTCTATTCATGCTTACATCACAAACTTTGAACAAGTCATTTTCGGACCCTCCGGGTGAGGAGCACTCGGAGCCACCGATCCGTCAAGGGCTAACTTCCAAAACCTTCTAATTGATTTCGGTCAGACCAACTCACTCAAACTCGGTCGAACCGAGAGCATTTAGACTGATCTAGGTTTTCACCTCGGTGAAACCGAGTTGTGATTTTCGGCGTGACCGAAGTGCATAACTGCCTAGCAGTTATCCATCTCGGTGCCACCGAGTTTTACAACTCGGTCCCACCGACAGCGAAGGGGTATATACTCCGAGGGCCGCGCGCGTTGATTCCTCTTTCAAACGTTTCGCCCCCACACCCCTTGCTGCCGTCACCTTGGTCTCCGGATCGTCACCGTCGTCGCCTGTGCGCCCTCGCCGCAGGTCTCCGTCGCCGTCAACGGACATCTTCTCCGCGCTGTTGCCGCCGTAGAAAAACTCCACCAAGTTAGGGTGAGTTTTGATCCCACTCGTGCTCCCATCTCCGATTCAATGCACGTTTGGTTTGCCTAGTATCTTGCCACGATTGAAATCCTCCTGTACACCAGATTAGTTCGTTTGAACTAGATTCGAGTAAAAGTTTTAGGGTTAGGTTTCCGCGGAACACATCTCGGTGAGACCGATTTTATAATTTCGGTATGACCGATTTGGCCTATGGCCATTGCACTGCACCTTTCGGTCCAACCGAGTTGTGCAAAATCGGTGTGACCGAAATGAAGATTCTGTGAAACCCTAGTGTTTTCGGCAGGACCGAAACCCATTTCGGTCAAACCAAAAGTGGTGTGCCAAGCTCCTGTTTAACACTTCGGATTCACCGAACCTTAAACTCGGTCTGACCGAAATGTCTTCTGTGAAAACCTAATACTAGAATTTGAACTCATTTTTTTTGCAAAAACTTCTGCAGTTTGTGATAACTCTTCTTCTCTGCCTACACCTTATCTATTCACAGGTTGTCAGCCATGTCAGATGCCAGTGACAGTCAGAACAGGTCAGAAACACCCATTGCAGACATTCCAGAGGCAGGCACTAGTCCTGATCCTAGCAGTTCATCAGATGATGGTGAGAGGAGTACACCAAGTGGATTGCCTCCTGCAGCCACCAGAGCTAGAAAGAAGAGGAATTCAGATGATGAGGATTCTGATTTCGTTGTTGAGGAAGAGGTAACCTCAAAGCCCAAAAGGAAGGTTGTTGCCAAAGAGCCACAGGGTCAACAAACTAAGAAGGGCACCAGCAAAGTCAAGCAGTCAACTGTTGCTAAGAGGCTGAATTTGGGAGAGGCAGCTGCAAGCAAAGTGAAGAAAACCTCCAAGAGAAAGAGGATAGTGCATTATGCAGCAGTAGAGAATGAGGATGAGGAAGCACCCCAGCCTCCTCAGAAGCCAAAGCTCATGAGTGATGCCATTAAGGCTGGAGCCACATCAAAGCCCAAGAAATCTGCTCCAGCTAAGGCAGCTCCAGCAAAGCCTGCTACCAAGCCCAAGAAGACCGTCAGAAACATTCCAGCGTCTGAAAAGAACAAGGATGATGTGCCACCAGCTGAGTCAGACGATGAAGGACCAGTTTTGCTGAAACTTCGTCCAAAACTGCCACTCCATGATGATGCTCATCCTCAAGCTGAGGATATGAAGGCAAGGAAAGATAGAGGTCTCAGGCTATGGAGACAAACTGACCCATATGCCGTGAGGAGAAGAACTGCTGTAGATCCCAGATTTCACACCAGAGAGCAGCAGGACTTCTATGAGACCGTGCTGATGGACAAGAAGCCCATAGTCGCAGACACCCGATATGTTGACTGGAAGTACATTGACAGCGAAGAGCACAGAGATTTCTTTCCACATGTGCATGAAAGTTTCACTGCATGTGGCGTTGCAGACTTTGTAGGTCAGAAATTGACCAGTTGGAACGATGAGATGATAATGCAATTCTATGGCACAGCTCACTTCTACCCTGATGGAAAGATTACGTGGATGACTGAAGGTCAAAGGTTTTCTTCTTCTGTTGAAGAATGGGCAGAAATTCTGAATGCTCCAGTTCAATGAGAAGATGATATTGATGTATATGGGATTCCAAAGAAGAATCATGAATCCATGAAGAACATGTATAAAGAGATTCCAGCAGAGGACTTGGGAATCTGGAAGCTCGGCTCAGTCTACTATCTCCAGGCAGGCCTACCTACCACTAATACCATTTTGAGGCATACCTTGATGCCCAAGTCTGGAGATCATCGCATGATCAGAGGATAATCTATCAACATGCTGCACATACTTGATGAGAAAGCACCTTTCAAGGTGATGGACTTGATGGTAGAGACCATTAAGAGGACTGCAGCTGACCAGAAAAGGTCATGTGGATTTGCCCCACAGATTCAGATGCTTATCAATGCCAAGTTTGGCACGGGCACATTCTTGTTGGATAGAGAACATTTACCGTTGCAGCCAGAGCATGAAGACAATGTTGTTGTGATGGATGAGGAGGATCCAACATCTGTTGAAGGTCAAGCCAAGATTGAAGCTGCCAAGAAAGCTAAAGCTGACAAGGAAGCAGCAGCAGCAGCAGCAGCAGCTAAACCAAAGAATTTCGGAGAGCAAATTCTTGAAGCTACCCAAAGGATTGAACAACGCCTGGCCAGTATTGTACAGTCTCAGGAGAGCTTAGAGAGGATTGTTGAGGACAAGATCCACGCTTTGGATGTGAAGCTGACTGAAGTGCAAGTGACTGTCAACAAGCTTGAGGCAGACATTGAGGAAGCAAAGCGGGAGAAGGAAGAACTTATGCGTGAGATGCAGGATGACTTAGTCCAGGATGCTTATCAACAGACTGCTCCGGTTCCCACAGGACCCCGATCAGCTGCTATTCCAGTGACTGACACCAGGACTACAGCTTCAGCACCTCCCACAGTTCCAGCAGTTACTCCAACTCCAGCTCCAGTGACCACTCCTCCAGCACAGACATCAGCTGAAGTCTTCGCCGATGCTGTCATATCCACTCCAACATCAACCCAGACGGGAGCCGCCAGCAGAGTCCCCAGTGACGCTTAGCTCTATGCTTTTTCGAACTTTTTGGTAACTTGTTGCCAAAGGGGGAGAAATTGTATAGATCATAGGACTTCGAGAGAGAGAGTGCTGTTGTCTTTGCGCTTTCGTTCTTTCGTTCTTTTGCGGTTTCTTTGAGATACTTTTGGTTTTCGAGACATTCAGTGTGTTTGATACTCCGTTTGATTCTACCTTAATGAGTGCTTGGTCGTACTATGCTTTAATGTGTGCTTAATGCTTATCATATGCCATTCCTATCTCGTATGACCATTTACTCATGTCTTGGTGATTGGGTGCATGCTGTTCATTCTTATCATTTTGTGCGCTCCACCAAGATGTATGTGACATGGAAGAGTGACCCATGATCCTAATTGATTGTGCATTTGCATTCAAACGCAAATCTTAAATAATGCACAAATTTAGGGGGAGCTCTTGCTTATCACATACTTCTCAAAGCAACGATATTATTCATTGATTATATCCTTTGTCGAAGCTTTGATCTATATGTTGTCATCAATTACCAAAAAGGGGGAGATTGAAAGTGCAACTAATCCCCGGGTGGTTTTGGTAATTAATAACAACATATATATCATTGAACTAATAGTTACTTGAGAATCATTTCAGAAAGTTCAGTGATATGGGTATGGCAAGGACTGAAGAAGTGGACCCCTCAAAATGCTAAGGCAAGCATTGGCAAAAGCTCAAGACTCCATTTTTGGTTTAGTGATCCAAGATCACATTGAGTCCATAGGAAAAGCCAATACTATTAAAAGGGGATGAGGTTATGATGATGATCTGGTTGCTCAAGTGCTTAGTGATACATCTCCTAAACTATCAGCAATTTTCACTGCCATATACACTCATAAGTAGTCTCGGTCCCACCGATATTCCAAACTCAGTCACACCAAGATGAACCACCTCAGCCATAAGCCAAACCCAAGAAAACTCGGATTTTTCGATTCTGAACTCGGTCTCACCGAAACATGAGTTGCCAAGCTTCTGTAACCTTCTGTCATCAAATCGGTGTCACCGAGATGATGAAGTCGGTCCCACCGAAACTGGCATGCTCTTGTCATTGCACGAATCGGACTAACCGAGATTGTATTTTCGGTCCCACCGAAAATCCCAACATTCACATTATTTGAACTATCGGTCTCACCGAGTTGTCCACTTCGGTCCCACCGAGATTGCTCAAATGTGTGTAACGGTTGGATTTTGTGTGGAGGCTATTTATACCCCTCCACCCCCTCTTCATTCGTGGAGAGAGCCATCAGAAAGAACTACCACTCCTATCTTATATTTCTGAGAAGAGAACTACCTACCCTTGTGTTGAGATCAAGTTGCTCCACTCCCACCATATGAAGCTTGATCTCTAGCCTTCCCAAGTTGCTTTCCACTCAATACTTTCTTCCACCACAGCCAAATCAGTGAGGAGAGTTGAGTGTTGGGGAGATTATCATTTGAAGCACAAGAGCGAGGAGTTCATCATCATCTACAACATCTATTACCTTTTGGAGGGTGGTGCCTCCTAGATTGGTTAGGTGTCGCTTGGGAGCCTCCGTCATGGAGATGTGGAGTTGAACCAAGAAGTTTGTAAGGGCAAGGAGATCGCCTACTTCGTGAAGATCTACCCCGAGTAAGGCTAGCCCTCCGTGGGCGTAGGCCATGATGGAATAGACAAGGTTGCTTCTTCGTGGACCCTTCGTGGGTGGAGCCCTCCGTGGACTCGCGCAGCCGTTACCCTCCGTGGGTTGAAGTCTCCATCAACGTGGAAGTACGATAGCACCACCTATCAGAACCACGAGAAAAATCACCGCGTCTCCAAAATTGCGTTTGCTCTTCTCCACCTCTCTTTACTACATGTGCAATTTACTTTCCGCTGCCTATACTCTAGAATTGCATGTGTAGGGTGATGCTTGACTTGATCATAAGTGTGAATCTGCCAAAAACTGTTCTTTATCAAAAGGCAGAATTTTTATATTGTCAAGTAGTCTAATCACCCCCCTCTAGACATACTTTCGATCCTACAGGAAGCTGATCCGAGGCGGCGAAGGACGGCGTAGCGGGAACAACTCTGGTACAGTGGATGATCGCGACGTTGGAGCGGTAGCGGTGAGACGCAGGACGTCGTGGTTGAACTGGCTCGGGTACGGTGCACACCGGCGTCCTAGAGGCAGCTCAGCCTCGGCTTCAACTACTAGCCGTGGTGGGCATTGCGGTTGTGGTTGCGGTGGACGATGGCGTCGGGGTATTGGCTCCGGCGTGATGGAGGAGGGCGGTGGTTGATGGGTGGGATGGGGTGGCGGATAGAGGACGCCGGGGTTTCACGGCTGGTGGAGAGGTAGTTTTGGCGCCCACGGAGTACGAATGGGGAATCAGACAGGGGGAGCGGGGGAACCATGTTTCGGTCTGGGACGCGCTTGTTTTTGGTTTTTTGAATAGATGGGACGCACTTGTTTGAAATTTTGGGAAAGTACACACTTTGCCCCCTCATAAATTTCGGACCTACTGCGGGTCGGGGTAGGACGGTAATCATAGGTGTCCCAAATAGCGTGCGAGAGCGATTTCGGCCCAGCACATGTGTGCTTAGGCGACCATGCATGGTGTATGAATGTTTTTCAGAGGCGGTTGTGTGGCATCTAGATGAAGCTACAAACCTACCCCGGTTTAGAGCTTTGGATGTCAGGCCGGTAGGTTTCACAGGTCGGAGTTAGAAAAGTAATTTCCTTCTACCAAACATTGGTCTCACGCGATTTCGGGCGAGTAGATGCTCTTTTGGCGCTAAGTTTGAAATTTTGAAACAGAAGCATTCACGTTTAGAGTACTCCCTCGTTTTTATTTACTCTACATATTAGAGTTGACTGAAGTTAAATTTCATAAAGTTTGACCAAGTTTATAAAAAATAGTATAAACATTTATCATAACAAATCTATATGATGTGAAAGTACATTCAATAATAAATCTAATTTTATTGATTTGTTATTGCTTATGTTAATATTTTTTTATAAACTTGGTCAAATTTTATAAAGCTTGATTTTTACCAAAACTAATACGCGGACTAAATAAAAACGGAGGGAGTACTCTTGAACTTTGAGGATTGACCTAAATAGACAACGTTAAATTTGACGTTGTATGTTTGAAAACCTCATTAAATTATGCGCTTCTTTTTGAAATTTTGACACTTGAAAATCCTATAACTACAATTATTTTGGAATGGGGGAGGTAATTTTGAATCTATTTTTGTACACGACTATATATGTTATTATGTGAAAAATCAGAGCAAGGATTGGTGCCCCCATAAATTAGGTATGATTTACAAATGCCATGATATCTAATTCAAATAATTTAATGGACTTCGTGTTGAATTCGAAATTTTTAAACCATCTTAAGTTGAATTCAAATGTATGCTAGTTCATAGCTAGCTATTTATAATGTTCATTGTGTAACTTTTATATGTGTAATGTGCTTTACACACACAAGATGAACTATTCTCACGTTTATATTCGATTGCTAAAGCGATGCATTGTCTAGAGTTCAAAATACCAACTCTGTGGATCAATTATGTCGAATAATAACATAGACATGCTCAAATTCGATAGAATATAGATGTCTGATGAATCAATGACCGTTCCTTACGCGAATTGCAAATATCATGATCCCATCCTAATACTTGAATACAATTTATATTTTTAATGAATGTGTACATCAGTCTTTTACGTGTAGTTTCACTCTCCATAGGCCCCTCCTCACACACAAGCTGACTTTCTCTCTCACACATACGCGCACACGGTGTATATCCATCGGTGGTCTCTCACACACTCTCTCCCGAGGTGTCTTTCTCGCAGACATGCTCTTGATATAACCCTCCCTCACTCTCGTAACCATTTACGACTATTTTCACTAACCTTTATCACAAGCACTCTTCCTCTCACAAGCATACACACACATAATCCCCATCGACCCTTTCTATATACATAGACCTGCCTATGTGTCTCCTGCACACACATTATCTTTAGGCCTGTCTCTCACGCATTGTCTTCACCTCTATTCCTAATTGACGAGTATGATTCTAGCAGAGCATTCTTTAGGATGCCCCTTCAAGTTACATTGGATGAATAGTAATATCAGAGATAAGGGGCTATCTTAGTCCGAGGACCTAGGGTTACAAATCCTAGCCGGCTTTGTTAGTGGACACAGAGTCCTTCACGACTCTGCTATCTTTGTCTTGTATGGCTAGTCCTCCATGGGTCTCCCTAAATGCGTCACAGGCCGACCAATGTGGCGTAGGACGGAACCGAACCAAGGGCCTCACCTCGGCCCACCGGACATCACGCGGTGACACACCCTAAGCCCCCAAGTCTCGTTATCTTCCCACACCCACACATACCAACACATACACCACACAAAATATTTTCTCCCCGTGCCTCTATCCCCTCCCCCTTGCATATACACACTCAAGGGCATCTCTCGACGTGACATCCTATTCGTCTCTCTCTTTGTCTATACCTCTCTCATATCTCGTGTTATCTCTCCAACGCCCCCCCCGCCGGCGGCCCCTCTATCCATTCCTCTCTCGAATACGTAATACATACACATACCTCTCTAGGCCCTGCCAAATACATCAACTCCACATTCACACATGTTACATCACGTACCCCATTGATCTAAAAAGCCTTCACTTCACGTTTATTTCGCATATGACATGTCTAAGAGTGTGGTGGGAGGTTTAGTCCCCCAACACAAAGCTCCCGGAGTGTGACCACCTTCACGGATGATGATAACACTGAAGTAATGTTCAACACTTCTGTTGTTGTATGAATTGTCCTAAATAGTAAGAACTTGATCAATTCATGAAATTTTTACATAGTAATTATAAGCTATGTGGTAATTCATGAAATTTTTACATAGTAATTATAAGAATAGGCAGAGATTTTCTCGAACACAAGAGATCAAGTGCTAGGAAGGATGTGGAGAGTCCCTTTGGTGTTCTTCAATCTCAATGAAGCATTGTTCGATATTGTGCTAGAATTTCGAGCACGAAGAAGTTGTGGGAAGTGATCACTGCTTGTTTCATCATGTACAACATAATTGTAGAGGATGAGCGTCCGGATTAAATCTACGATCAAGGGATCCAGTTTCAGGGTGACAATGTTGTGTCTGAGCATGGATGAGCGGCAACGTTTACACAGTTCCCCAATTTCAGCATCAAATGCGTGATTGAAAACTCACATTCAACTGCAAGATGATTTGGTTGAGTATATGCGGGCTCGCGTTGGCAACCAGTCGATGTATCAGCTATTTTTCTTTCAAATGTATTTGAGACAATTTAAATTTTATTTGCCTTGTAAACTATGAGATGTTTATTTGGTTGTGAAGCTATGAGATATTTATATTTTGATAGAATTATTGAACTTGGGTCAAATTTTTTCTGATAGGTCACAAAAAGAGCTCAAAAATGGCCGCAAACCGTTTGCGAGGACGAAAATGCGTCTGTGCGTTTGGCGCACTGCCAACCCAAACATGAAAGGGGACGGACACGCTGACCCAAATGGACAAAAAGCGGACAAAACACGCGTCTGTTTGTGTAGGCGCGTTGGAATGGCTCTTCCATTCCAACGCAAATTAATATTACTTGATAAATGCACACATAGTAATTAAGGGGTCACATTAATGGCTATTAGTGTTCAATTTATTAGTTCATTACTCTCTCTGTTCCTTTATATAAAATGTATTTGTTTGTTCAAAAGTCAAAGGAGTGTATGTTTGACTAAGTTTTTAGAAAAATGTATCAATATCCACAATACGCAATTTATGTCATTTGGTCCATCGTGACAAGTAGTTTCATATTTTATCTATTGGGTATTGCAGATGTTGTTATTTTATTCTACATTCTTAGTCAAATATTCAAATGGTTGACTTGCACGGAAACTAATACACCTTATTCTGAAATGGAGGAAGTATAAAATATCAGTGCACGATTAGATGGCTATTATAGTTTGGTTAGTTGTACAACAGAGCAGTCCAAGCTTAGATGCCATGGACCCATGGTGGGCATGGGGTGAGATATTATCTGCGATGCTTTTGTCTTGCTATGACTGCCTTTTGGTAAATTTTTACATAGTAATTATAAGCTATCGGTATGCAAAAAACAAAAAAAATATTGTTGGACATTAATTGTTTCTAGACTTAAAGATGAATTATATTTTATGTCTATGATTTCGCCTTCCCATTTGCACACATAAAGAGAAACAAGATTTTTCTTGAGGGAAGGTCATTGACGGTGTCCTGGACTAGGGGGGTACTCACCACGTCGTCCCCCGACCGGTTAGATTGGGCAGAGGACCCCCATGGTCGTATACTCATGGGCCAGTTCGGACAGCTACCGCATACAAAGAAGATTCCACAAGACTTGGTGATCAAGACAAGGACTCCTCCCCACCGGCGTATTCGGCTAGGACTTTTGTTATCTTAGGCCTCTGGTACATTATATAAACCCAGGCTAGCTAGTCGATAGATAAGCTAGATCATTATGACATTACTCATCATACCTCTAGGGCTTAGACCACAACATATGATCTCGAGGTAGATCAACTCTTGTAACCTTATATTCATCAAGATCAATCAAGCAGGAAGTAGGGTATTACCTCGATAGAGAGGGCCTGAACCTGGGAAAACATCGTGTCCCCTGTCTCCTGTTTCCCATTGATCCATGACACACAGCTTGGGACCCCCTACCCGAGATCTGCCGGTTTTGACATCGACAATGATGCTTTCATTGAGAGTTTCGTTGTGTGATCGACAAAAGGATCGATGGCTCGTCTGCAGATTAACTGCGACGTCGACATCTTCATCACCGGCTCGACTGGTCACCTTGGCTTGATCGAGGACTGTGCCCTGCCTCCGATCGTCATGTTCGGACGAGGGCCTTTGAGGGAGTCCTGGACT
Organism: Triticum timopheevii; assembly: GCA_963921465.1. Classification (NCBI taxonomy): domain Eukaryota; kingdom Viridiplantae; phylum Streptophyta; class Magnoliopsida; order Poales; family Poaceae; genus Triticum; species Triticum timopheevii. Next base: position 58,595,395 of record OY997266.1, read on the forward strand.
AGGGGGTGTCCGGATAGCCGAACTATCATCATCGGCCGGACTCCAAGACTATGAAGATACAAGATTGAAGACTTTGTCCCGTGTCCGGATGAGACTTTCCTTCGCGTGGAAGGCAAGATTGGTGAGGAGTCCTGGACTAGGGGGTGTCCGGATAGCCGGACTATCATCATCGGCCGGACTCCCAGACTATGAAGATACAAGATTGAAGACTTCGTCCCGTGTCCGGATGAGACTTTCCTTGGCGTGGAAGGCAAGCTTGGCAATACGGATATGTAGATCTCCTACCATTGTAACCGACTCTGTGTAACCCTAGCCCTCTCCGGTGTCTATATAAACCGGAGGGTTTTAGTCCATAGGACGAACAACCATTACAAAAATCATACCATAGGCTAGCTTCTAGGGTTTAGCCTCCTTGATCTCGTGGTAGATCCACTCTTGTACTACCCATATCATCAATATCAATCAAGCAGGAGTAGGGTTTTACCTCCATCGAGAGGGCCCGAACCTGGGTAAAAACATCGTGTCCCTTGTCTCCTGTTACCATCCGCCTAGACGCACAGTTCGGGACCCCCTACCCGAGATCCGCCGGTTTTGACACCGACATTGGTGCTTTCATTGAGAGTTCCTCTGTGTCGTCACCGATAGGCTTGATGGCTCCTTCGATCATCAACAATGACGCAGTCCAGGGTGAGACTTTTCTCCCCGGACAAATCTTCGTGTTCGGCAGCTTTGCACTGCGGGCCAACTCGCTTGGCCATCTGGAGCAGATCGAAAGCTACGCCCCTGGCCATCAGGTCAGATTTGGAAGCCTAAACTTCATGGCCGACATCCGCGGAGACTTGATCTTCGACGGATTCGAGCCACAGCCGAGCGCGCCGAACTGTCACGATGGGCATGATTTAGCTCTGCTGCCGGACAGTGCCCTGGAGGCCACACATGAGTCTGCTCCGATCCTTAATTCGAAGCCGACCACACAGATCGAGGACAGATGGCTAGACACCGCCTCGGGGGCTGCAATCTTTACAGCGATGGAACCGAATACTGACCTTGTCCCTTGTAAAGCCCGTGACTCCGAGGTGCCGGACTCCTCGCCGGACTCCTTGCCGGACTCCGAATCTCCTGCGCCCCTACCAATTGAATCCGATTGGGCGCCGATCATGGAGTTCACCGCCGCGGACATCCTGGCGACATCCTGAATTTGCTAAAGTATCTCTCGTTATCAGGAGAGCCCTGCCCGGACTGCGGTCAGGACGGTTGGGATGCGGACGACGAAGAAATTCAAAGCCCACCCACCACCCACTTTGTAGCCACTGTCGACGATCTAACCGACATGCTAGACTACGACTCCGAAGACATCGACGGTATGGACGACGATGCCGGAGACGACCAAGAACCAGCACCTACGGGGCACTGGAAGACCACCTCGTCATACGACATATACATGGTGGACATACCAAAGGATGGGAATGGCGAAGAAGCAGCGGAGGCAGATTCCTCCAAGAAACAGCCCAAGCGCCGGCGTCAGCGGTGCCTCTCTAAATCCCGCCACAGCAAGAATGGAGATTCCGGCGCCGGAGATAATAACACCCCAGAGAGTGCCGAAGACAACCCCCTCCAGCAAGATTCAGCACAGGAGGACGGAGAAGCCAGCCCTCACGAGAGAGCAGCAGACGAAGAGGTAGAGGATGATAATTACATGCCTCCCTCCGGAGACGAGGCAAGCCTCAATGACGATGAATTCGTCGTGCCTGAGGATCCCGTCGAACAAGAGCATTTTAAACGCAAGCTTATGGCCACAGCAAACAGCCTAAAGAAAAAGCAGCAACAGCTCCGAGCTGATCAAGACCTGCTAGCCGACAGATGGACTGAAGTCCTGGCGGCCGAAGAGTATGAACTCGAACGCCCCTCCAAAATCTACCCAAAACGCAAGTTGCTCCCCCGACTAGAGGAAGAGGCATATAAACCTTCATCACCAGCGCACAATATGGCAGACCGACCACCTCATGGCCACGACAGAGAGGCCTCTAGGCCCTCCATCAGGACCGTACCCCGGCACCGCTCGAAAATTACGAAGCCACGGGGGAATGCGCCGGACTTGCGAGACATATTGGAGGACAAGGCAAGACAATCAAGATCGATCTACGGATCATGTGGGCGCCCCACGACGCGCGATGACTACCGTCGCGCCAGATACAGCAACTCCGGCCGGGCCGAACACAGTAGACAAAGCTCGCTTGAGCTACGTCATGATATTACCCAATATAGAGGCGCCGCACACCCACTATGCTTCATAGATGAAGTAATGGATCATCAAATCCCTGTAGGGTTTAAACCCATGAACATTGAATCCTACAATGGCACGACAGACCCCGCGGTTTGGATCAAAGACTATCTCCTTCATATCCACATGGCCCGCGGCGACGATCTTCATGCCATCAAATATCTCCCACTCAAGCTTAAAGGACCAGCCCGACATTGGCTTAACAGCTTGCTAGCAGAGTCAATTGGGTGTTGGGAGGACCTAGAAGCCGCATTCCTTGACAACTTCCAGGGCACATATGTGCGACCACAAGACGCCGATGACCTAAGCCACATAATTCAGCAGCCAGACGAATCGGCCAGACAGTTCTGGACACGGTTCTTAACAAAGAAAAATCAAATCATCGACTATCCGGATGCAGAGGCCCTCACAGCCTTCAAACATAACATCCGCGACGAGTGGCTGGCCCGGCACCTAGGACAGGAAAAGCCGAAATCCATGGCAGCCCTCACATCACTCATGACCCGCTTCTGTGCGGGAGAGGACAGCTTGCTAGCCCGCAGTAACAACCTCAGCAAAAATTCTGGCAGTCCAGATAACAAGGACCGCAATGGCAGGTCGCGTCGCAACAAAAACATACGCCGCGTTAACAGCGATAACACTGAGGATACGTCAGTCAACGCCGGATTCAAAGGCTCCAAACCCGGTCAGCGGAAAAAGCCATTCAAAAGAACTACTCCGGGTTCGTCCAATTTGGACCGAATACTTGACCGCTCTTGCCAGATACATGGCACCCCCGAAAAGCCAGCTAATCACACCAACAGGGATTGTTGGGTATTTAAGCAGGCAGGCAAGTTAATTGCCGAAGACAATGACAAGGGCTGCATAGCGATGACGAGGAAGAGACCCGGCCGCCGAATAACAGAGGACAGAAGGGTTTCCCCCCACAAGTGCGGACGGTAAACATGATATACGCAACCCACATACCCAAGAGGGAGCGGAAGCGTGCACTTAGGGATGTATATGCGACGGAGCCAGTCGCCCCGAAGTTCAATCCATGGTCCTCTTGCCCGATCACTTTCGATCAAAGGGACCACCCCACCAGTATCCGCCATGGCGGATTCACCGCATTGGTTTTAGACCCAATCGTCGATGGATTTCACCTCACCAGAGTCCTGATGGACGGCGGCAGCAGCCTGAACCTGCTTTATCAGGATACAGTGCGCAAGATGGGCATAAACCCCTCAAGGATTAAACCTACAAAGACGACCTTCAAAGGCGTCATACCAGGTGTAGAGGCCAATTGTACAGGCCCAGTCACACTGGAAGTGGTCTTCGGATCCCTGGATAACTTCTGAAGCGAGGAATTAATCTTCGACATAGTCCCGTTCTGCAGCGGCTATCACGCTCTGCTCGGACGAACCGCGTTTGCAAAGTTCAACGCGGTGCTGCATTACGCATACCTCAAGCTCAAGATGCCAGGCCCTCGAGGAGTCATCACGGTCAATGGAAACACTGAACGCTCCCTCCGAACGGAGGAACACACAGTGGCTCTCGCGGCAGAAGTACAGAGCAGCCTCTTAAGGCAATTTTCGAGTCCGTCCGTTAAGCGACCGGACACGGCCAAACGCGCCCGGAGTAACATACAGCAAGACCACCTGGTACGTTTCGAGCACGCGTAGCAATGCGGCCCCAACCCCAGCCCTCGCATAATTGCAAGACTGGTCCTTCGCGTACATCATTATGCTCTGGAGATACCATGGGCATAGGGGGAGGGGCACGACCACAGCAGGCCCAGAGTGCGGCTCAACCACACCAGGGGCTCCCAAGTGTGTCGCTCTTTTTTTTCTTTTTTACCCACAGGACTCCGCTCACCCGAGGCCCTGTCCGGCAGTGGACCTGCCGAACTCACAATGCAATAGCCAGGGAAGGAAAAAGGCTACGACGAACACTCAGGTGGTCTCCTTTACGAGCATTAAATCTGTTTAGTACAACATTCCGCAGCCTACCCCTGGAGGGGGACATGTTTAATAGTCCAATCCCTTGCTTACCGCACTATTTGTATCGTTCTGCATTCATGGCAGTATTTTTGGAATAAACAATGCATCGCTTTTTTGCTTATAATTGCATTTCTCTCTTATAGATGTTCGTTTATGACATGTTGCATCCGTACACTTTGGTACGGCCGAATACACCAGGGGCTTAAGTTCCCCGCATTATGGTGTGATAAGTCCGAACACTTTCACAAGTGCGGCACCCCGAACTTATAGCATTATATGCATCAGCTCCGAATCATGTCTTGGGTCAATAGTTGGGTTTGCCCGGCTCCCATGTTTTGGTACCTTATGTTCCGTTTTATCGGCTAAGGTAGCACTGGGAGAACCACTGCGATTGCGCCCCGGTTGAGCTGGGCGAGCGCCTCAGTGGAGAAAGCTAAAACTGATCGTCATGATAGGGCGAGAGCTGGTCGCTGTTCGAGACGTTTTTTTGAGTCCCTAAAGACTTATGCCGCTTAGAGCGAGGAACCGGCTTTGTCCGGCCCAGGCGTGGATAGCGCCCCGAACTCGGTCTTCCGAACACTAGGGGCTTCGCCGAAATTTAAAATTATAGAATTCTATGGCTAAGTGAGAGTGTTCAAGCATTATAAGTCCAGTTGCCTCATTCGCTGTGTTGAGCGCCTCCCTAGATGGACCCAAGCATGGGAATAAGAGTGCTCAAGTTTCTCCCGAACACCCCAGCACTAGTGGCATGGGGGCTGAAGCCGACGACTTGCCATCTCTCAGATTTGATAAACGGCCGCACAGAAGGTAATATTTTAAATTAATAAGCGTTGCTTAGCGCATATGAACACAATTTTCAGCGCACAGGATAACATAATGCGATTCTACTCAAGTATTACATCCTTGGAGCACTCATCCGCAATCATGCGGGCACCCTTCAGGACACTCTTATAATACATTTCGGGCGTGCGATACTCCTTGCCCGCTGGCGGCGCGTCCGTCAGAAGCTTCTCAGCGTCCATCCTGCCCCAGTGCACTTTTGCACAGGCAAGGGCCCGACAGGCACCTTCAATGCAGGCGGAGTGCTTGACGACTTCCACCCAAGGACACGCACCCACCAGCCGCCGCACCAGGCCGAAGTAGCTCCCAGGCATGGCCTCCTTGGGCCACAGCCGAACTATGAGGCCCTTCATGGCCTGTTCGGCTACCTTGTGGAGCTCGACCAGCTGCTTCAGCTGGTCGCTAAGGGGCATCGGATGTCCGGCCTCAGCATACTGAGACCAGAAGACCTTCTCCGTCCAGCTCCCCTCCTCGGCCCGGTAGAAAGCGGCAACATTGGACACGCTGCGAGGCAGATCTGCAAACGCTCCTAGAGAGCTCCGAATTTGGGTAAGTAACTGGTAATTCACATTCACATGCTTGCTTTGCATGAAAAGTGCCTTACCCGCCGCTATTTTCTTCACCGCCTCAATTTCCTCGAGGGCCTTGTGGGCTTCGGCCTTAGCGGCTTTGGCACTCTCAAGAGCCGATGCAAGCTCGGACTCTCGACTCTTCGAGTCGCGCTCCAAGTTCTCATGCTTTTCCACGAGAGCCTGGAGCTCTTGCTGCACCTCCGCCACCCGCGCCTCCTGCTTCTCTCGCTCAGCCCGTTCCGCGGCCGCATTACGTTCGGCCGCGGACACGGCCTCCTTCAGGGTCGCCACCTCGTTCGTGGCCCCTGGAGTACCCACGTTATCCTTGTTATTTCTCTTGCAACCAAAATCCTTTTCTGTAAGGTAAAAATTCAATACGGTGTTACTCACCTTCCTTGTCCTCGAGCTGCTTCTTGGCACGGCCGAGCTCACTCTCGGACCGCTCGAGGTTCTGCTTCAAAGCATTGACCTCCGCAGTCAGTGCGGCAGAGGTCAGCAGCGCAGCCTGCAATCCCATATTGATGCGTATATCTTTTTAAGATCCTCAGTCCGGCTTTTCTTTTCGAACACCGAACCGAGCATCAGGGGCTACTGTCTATGTGGTATCATATTACATATTTTAATTTTCTTACCTCAAAGCCTGTTAGAAGGCTGCTGCAGGCTTTGGTCAGCCCGCCCTTGGCGAGCTGAACCTTCTGAATCACTGCACTCATGATTGTGCGGTGTTCTTCCTCGATGGAAGCGCCATTGAGCGCCTCCAACAAGTTATCCGGCGCCTCCGGTGGAAGCCGCCGGTGTCATAGTCTGGCCCTTCTTGCGAAGGGGATGCCTGCCGGACTCTGGAACCACTGCAGGTTCCGGTGCGGAGTCCAGAGCGAAGTCCGGGAGGTTGCCCTTGTTGGGGAACGTTGCAGAAAATTAAATTTTTTCCTACGGTTTCACCAAGATCCATCTATGAGTTCATCTAAGCAATGAGTCATGGGAGAGAGATTGCATCTACATACCACTTGTAGATCGAGTGCGGAAGCGTTCAAGGGGATGGTGATGATGGAGTCGTACTCGCCGTGATTCAGATCACCGATGACCAAGTGCTGAACGGACAGCACCTCCGCGTTCAACACACGTACGGGACGGGAGACGTCTCCTCCTTCTTGATCCAGCAAAGGGGAAGGAGAGGTTGATGATGATCCAGCAACACGACGGTGTGGTGGTGGATGCAGCAGAACTCCAGCAGGGCTTCGCCAAGCGACTACGGGAGGAGGACGAGGTGTAGCAGGGGGAGGGAGGCGCCAATGCACAGGGTCGCGGCTGCCCTCCCCCCTGCCCTCCTTTATATAGGCCCCCAAGGGGGGGCGCCGGCCCTGGGAGATTCAATCTCCCAAGGGGGCGGCGGCCAAGGGGGGAGGAGTGCCCCCTAAGGCATGTGGTGCGCCCCCCACCCTAGGGTTTCAACCCTAGGCGCAGGGGGTGGGCCTAGGGGGGTGCACCAGCCCACTATGGGCTGGCTTCCCTCCCACTTCAGCCCATGGGCCCCTCCGGGATGGGTGGCCCCACCCGGTGGACCCTCGGGACCCTTCCGGTGGTCCCGGTACATTACCGGGTGACCCCGAAACTTTCCCGATGGCCGAAATACCACTTCCTATATATAATTCTTTACCTCCGGACCATTCCGAAACTCCTCGTGACATCCGGGATCCCATCCGAGACTCCGAACAACATTCGGTATACTGCATACTCATATTCATACAACCCTAGCGTCACCGAACCTTAAGTGTGTAGACCCTACGGGTTCGGGAGACACGTAGACATGACCGAGACGACTCTCGGGCAATAACCAATAGAGGGATCTGGATACCCATGTTGGCTCCCACATGCTCCTCGATGATTTCATCGGATGAACCACGATGTCGAGGATTCGATCAAACCCCGTATACAATTCCCTTTGTCAATCGGTACGTTACTTGCCCGAGACTCGATCGTCGGTATCCCAATACCTTGTTCAGTCTCGTTACCGGCAAGTCACTTTACTCGTACCATAATGCATGATCCCGTGACCAACCACTTGGTCACTTTGAGCTCATTATGATGATGCATTACCGAGTGGGCCCAGAGATACCTCTCCGTCATACGGAGTGACAAATCCCAGTCTCGATCCATGTCAACCCAACAGACACTTTCGGAGATACCTGTAGTGCACCTTTATAGTCACCCAGTTACGTTGTGACGTTTGATACACCCAAAGCACTCCTACGGTATCCGGGAGTTACACGATCTCATGGTCTAAGGAAGAGATACTTGACATTGGAAAAAGCTCTAGCAAACAAACTACACGATCTTGTGCTATGCTTAGGATTGGGTCTTGTCCATCACATCATTCTCCTAACTAGATCATTGATGGTGCGCGTTGCCGCACCCGTCTATTTTTATAATAAATGTGGAAAAGGTTCTACAAATATATGGTAGCAACACAGATGTAAGTGATTTTTCTCCCACGTAGTAATCTATATATTACTTAGTGATACAAATAGAAAATCTATGTTAATAATAGACCCAACCTATTTAAAGAAAGATGTTGATGCATAGAAGCAGCACCAGACAGAGAATATGGCATTCACCCGTTGAAAACATGGGCTATTTCAAATTGGGCATTCACCCATTGGAAAGCATAGAAAAAACTTCAGCGAGATAATGTGTTATCAGGCTAAGGGAATTTTGTTTTCGAAATGGCTAAGGGAATGATGGAACACTTTCTAGCACATTAATCAAGTAACTTGCTTATCTTCAGCCCAAACCTCTAACCCAAGGGAGCATCATAGAGGTTTGAAATTATACACAACACATAATTTATCTGGCATAATCTACTGCAAGTGTATCCTTGTCAGTCCCCGTAGAAATTCAAGGTAACTAACCCATTAGTTTTATTACATTTCGCACTGATTTTTCTTCTTCTTGTGTTGCTGTTCCTCGGTGTGCAATGGGGCCAAAGTGGGCAAAAATTGACATAGAGCTTTGTCTTAATCGTTGTTGTGCTATGTTTTCTGGACATGGGCTTGGCCTTTCATTATTCTCTATAAAGATTAGATGCAGTCTTCCTGATCCTCCAAAAAGATACAGTCTTCCTGCATGGTTCAATTTTTTTCAAGACAACATTGACGTCACCTCCATGAGCATTGACCTTGATGAAAGCTTGTAGCACCAGCAAAACCCTAGAACTGAAACTTGACAGATCTTAGCCGGGAACAAAACACTCTTACCATCCCTATTCTTGCGACCTCCCCATCAATCCTTTGAAGCAGGAGTACAGCAGATGCCATGGAGGCTGGAGCTACTTACCAGAAATTGGAAAAAGGCGTTGGAAGTTGCATCAATATGAGGCATTATCCACAATATATATTTGTCTTGATGTGATGGAATGGTAAGCTCGCCAGCAAGTGTTAACTAAATTCAGTTCTCTAATCATAAGTTGAATATATCTGTCGACAATCATTGGCGAAGTAAGTTTTTACCATCATATTAAATTCAAATCTACCACAAATTATCTGAGCTGATAAAAAAGGCCACAATAAAGCATGCCATGGAGTAGCAAACATTCAACATCCTTTCTTATTTGCAAGATCTGAACAAACAGTAGATACTATTTGGTCAGATAGGAGACAAATTAAAATTACATTGGAACAACATGTGTTTTCATATTAATGGCACCTGAAGACCACTTCCATATGGATAACACATTTCCTAAGAGTGGAACTTAACAGGTAGAACATGATATTCAGATGAAGTTTAGTTTTTTTTTCTGCGAATAGGCTAGGAAAATCAACACATATGAAGAGCAGTGTTACGGGAAGGATGAGCTGGGTACTAAATAAATGCAATCAGATCATACGGCCACAAGTAAAACTCTCTACTGGTCCATACAATCAGATCTTTGATACTGGACAGATATATCATTGCTACATGCCTATATATCCAGCATTGCAAGAAGTAATGGAATTGGATTGGCTTGATAATTAACATGTCACAAGATAACCTTAAAAGTAGAAAATGGCAATAATCAAGCCGGCTTGGAATAGCTCATGATTCGACAACCGGAATATTAGATGATCGTTTGTGTAGCTGCTATATAACAAATACCACCATTTGGCGATTTAACTTGCTTGCCAGTAATAAACTAATAATGTACATAAATCTGAAGATCTATTACTATGTCAATTTTAACCTCCTGCTAAAGAACTTCAATCTAGTCCGCTCGTAACTAATATGGTTCACAATTGATCAGTAGCATCAAGCAGAGGGCATGAAGGGGTAGAGGACAGGTATCGTGTTCAAGGGAGGTAGTATGGGGGCGTTGCACAGGATCTCACCCACAGTAGTTGTCGTGCCCCACGGATAGGAGTAGAAGAGTCAGGCGGGATACAACCGGTGTGAAGGGTGTGCGCCATGGCTGGAGTGCCTCAGTAGATCGATTGCCCGCATTGCCCGCGTGCGCACGTCGATTGGATCCTCCGCTTCGGCCGCATCGCAAACGCTGGATACCCCCTCTGTCACTGATCCTCTGCACCGAGCGCCGAAGGAGACGAATCCTCTGCATCGAGCACCGGAGAAGTCGATTGGATCCTCCGCATCGGCCGCATCGCGAACGCCTAGATCCCCTCTTTCTCTCTCTGTCACCGATCTGTAGCGGCAAAGTGGCGAGCGTTGCAACCCCAAACGTCGCGATATTTGGTCCATGGGCTTCGTGCGGGAGCCAGGCCACCCGCACAGGCCCAGTTAACCACGTTGCACCGTTTTTTCCACCGGAGTAGCCACCCTAAGGACAGCCAGCCCACTTAGCGAGTAACTCAGGGTGATCCAGCGATCGGACGGTGGGAAACGATCTGCACACAAAATCTGACGGCCAAAATTGCTGAGTGCGTGAGAGGGCTAGAAAAGGGTTCAGTTTTACTGTCCTTAATGATGTGATCCCGTTATCAACGACATCCAATGTCCATAGCCAGGAAACCATGACTATCTGTTGATCACAACGAGCTAGTCAACTAGAGGCTCACTAGGGACATATTGTGGTCTATGTATTCACACGTGTATTACGATTTCCGGATAATACAGTTATAGCATGAATAAAAGACAATTATCATGAACAATGACATATAATAATACTTTTATTATTGCCTCTAGGGCATATTTCCAACAGTCTCCCACTTGCACTAGAGTTACTAATCTAGTTACATTGTGATGAATCGAACACCCATAGAGTTCTGGTGTTGATCATGTTTTACTCGCGAGAGAGGTTTAGTCAACGGATCTGCGACATTCAGATCCATATGTACTTTGCAAATATCTATGTCTCCATCTTGAACATTTTCACGGATGGAGCTGAAACGACGCTTGATGTGCCTGGTCTTCTTGTGAAACCTGGGCTCCTTGGCTAGGGCAATAGCTCCAGTGTTGTCACAGAAGAGTTTGATCGGCCTCGATGCATTGGGTATGACTCCTAGGTCGGTGATGAACTCCTTCACCCAAATTGCTTCATGCGCTGCCTCCGAGGCTGCCATGTATTCCGCTTCAGAGGTAGATCCCGCCACGACGCTCTGCTTGCAGCTGCACCAGTTTACTGCTCCACCATTCAACATATACACGTATCCGGTTCGTGACTTAGAGTCATCCAGATCTGAGTCGAAGCTAGCGTCAACGTAACCCTTTACGACGAGCTCTTCGTCACCTCCATAAACGAGAAACATGTCCTTTGTCCTTTTCAGGTACTTCAGGATATTCTTGACCGCTGTCCAGTGTTCCTTGCCGGGATTACTTTGGTACCTTGCTACCAAACTTACGGCAAGGTTTACATCAGGTCTGGTACACAGCATGGCATACATAATAGATCCTATGGCTGAAGCATAGGGGATGACACTCATCTCTTCTTTATCTTTTGCCGTGGTCGGTGACTGAGCCGAGCTCAATCTCACACCTTGTAACATAGGCAAGAACCCCTTCTTGGACTGATCCATTTTGAACTTCTTCAAAATCTTATCAAGGTATGTGCTTTGTGAAAGACCTATGAGGCGTCTCGATCTATCTCTATAGATCTTGATGCCTAATATATAAGCAGCTTCTCCAAGGTCCTTCATTGAAAAACACTTATTCAAGTAGGCCTTAATGCTGTCCAGAAGTTCTATATCATTTCCCATCAAGAGTATGTCATCTACATATAATATGAGAAATGCTATAGAGCTCCCACTCACTTTCTTGTAAACGCAGGCTTCTCCATAAGTCTGCATAAACCCAAACGCTTTGATCATCTCATCAAAGCAAATGTTCCAACTCCGAGATGCTTGCACCAGCCCATAAATGGATCGCTGGAGCTTGCATACTTTGTTAGCATTCTTAGGATCGACAAAACCTTCCGGCTGCATCATATACAGCTCTTCCTTAAGATGTCCGTTAAGGAATGCCGTTTTGACGTCCATCTGCCATATCTCATAATCATAGTATGCGGCAATTGCTAACATGATTCGGATGGACTTCAGCTTCGCTACGGGAGAGAATGTCTCGTCGTAGTCAATTCCTTGAACTTGTCGATAACCCTTAGCGACAAGTCGAGCTTTATAGATGGTAACATTACCATCCGCGTCTGTCTTCTTCTTATAAATCCATTTGTTTTCTATCGCTCGCCGATCATCGGGCAAGTCTGTCAAAGTCCATACTTTGTTTTCATACATGGATTCTATCCCGGATTTCATGGCTTCAAGCCATTTGTTGGAATCTGGGCCCGCCATCGCTTCTTCATAGTTCGAAGGTTAACCGTTGTCTAACAACATGATTTCCAGGACAGGGTTGCCGTACCACTCTGGTGCGGAACGTGTCCTTGTGGACCTACGAAGTTCAGTAGCAACTTGATCCGAAGTACCTTGATCATCATCATTATTTTACTCTTCAGTTGGTGTGGGCATCATAGGAACATTTTCCTGAGCTGCACCACTTTCCCGTTCGAGAGGTAGTACTTCATCGAGTTCTACTTTCCTCCCACTTACTTCTTTCGAGAGAAACTCTTTTTCCAGAAAGCATCCGTTCTTGGCAACAAAGGTCTTGCCCTCGGATCTTAAGTAGAATGTATACCCGACAGTTTCCTTAGGGTATCCTATGAAGATGCATTTTTCCGACTTGGGTTCGAGCTTTTCAGGTTGAAGTTTCTTGACATAAGCATCGCATCCCCAAACTTTTAGAAACGACAGCTTAGGTTTCTTCCCAAACCATAATTCATATGGTGTCGTCTCAACGGATTTAGACGGTGCCCTATATAAAGTGAATGTAGCTGTCTCTAGAGCGTATCCCCAAAATGATAGCGGTAAATCGGTAAGAGACATCATAGACCGCACCATATCCAATAGAGTGAGATTACGATGTTCGGACACACCGTTACGCTGAGGTGTTCCAGGCAGCATGAGTTGTGGAACGATTCCACATTTCCTTAAGTGTGTACCAAATTCGTGACTTAAGTATTCTCCTCCATGATCTGATCGTATGAACTTTATCTTTCGGTCACGTTGATTCTCCACCTCATTCTGAAATTCCTTGAACTTTTCGAAGGTCTCAGACTTGTGTTTCATTAAGTAGACATACCCATATCTACTCAAGTCATCAGTGAGAGTGAGAACATAACGATATCCTTCGCGAGCCTCAACGCTCATTGGACCGCACACATCGGTATGTATGATTTCCAACAAGTTGGTTGCTCGCTCCATTGTTCCGGAGAACGGAGTCTTGGTCATTTTGCCCATGAGGCATGGTTCGCATGTGTCAAATGATTCATAATCAAGAGACTCTAAAAGTCCATCAGCATGGAGCTTCTTCATGCGCTTGACACCAATGTGACCAAGGCGGCAGTGCCACAAGTATGTGGGACTATCGTTGTCAACTTTACATCTTTTTGCATTCATACTATGAATATGTGTAACATTACGCTCGAGATTCATTAAGAATAAACCATTGACCATAGGGGCATGACCATAAAACATATCTCTCATATAAATAGAACAACCATTATTCTCGGATTTAAATGAGTAGCCATCTCGTATTAAACGAGATCCAGATACAATGCTCATGCTCAAACTTGGCACCAAATAACAATTATTAAGGTTTATAACTAATCCCGTAGGTAAATGTAGAGGCAGCGTGCCGACGGCGATCACATCGACTCTGGAACCATTCCCGACGCGCATCGTCACCTCGTCCTTTGCCAGTCTCCGTTTATTCCGCAGCTCCTGCTGTGAGTTACAAATATGAGCAACGGCACCGGTATCAAATACCCAGGAGTTACTACGAGTACTGGTAAGTACACATCAATTACATGGATATCAAATATACCTTTGGTGTTGCCGGCCTTCTTATCCGCTAAGTATTTGGGGCAGTTCCGCTTCCAGTGACCCTTCCCCTTGCAATAAAAGCACTCAGTCTCAGGCTTGGGTCCATTCTTTGACTTCTTCCCGGTAACTGGCTTACCGGGCGCGGCAACATCCTTGCCGTCCTTCTTGAAGTTCTTCTTGCCCTTGCCCTTCTTGAACTTAGTGGTCTTATTGACCATCAACACTTGATGTTCTTTCTTGATTTCAGCCTCTGCTGACTTCAGCATTGAAAACACTTCAGGAATGGTCTTCACCATCCCCTTCATGTTGTAGTTCATCACAAAGCTCTTGTAGCTTGGTGGGAGCGACTGGAGGATTCTGTCAATGACCTCCTCATCTGGGAGGTTAATGTTCAGCTGGGTCATACGGTTGTGCAACCCAGACATCTTAAGTATGTGCTCACTGACAGAACTATTTTCCTCCATCTTACAACTATAGAACTTGTCGGAGACATCATATCTCTCGACCCGGGCATGAGATTGGAAAACTAGTTTCAGCTCTTCGAACATCTCATATGCTCCGTGATGCTCAAAACGCTTTTGGAGCCCCAGTTCTAAGCTGTAAAGCATGCCGCACTGAACGAGGGAGTAATCATCAGCACGAGACTGCCAAGCGTTCATAACGTCTTGGTTCTCTGGGACGGGAGCGTCACCTAGCGGTCCTTCTAGGACATATTGTTTCCTGGCAGCTATGAGGATGATCCTCAGGTTCCGGACCCAGTCCGTATAGTTGCTGCCATCATCTTTCAGCTTGGTTTTCTCTAGGAACGCGTTGAAGTTCATGTTGACATGAGCGTTGGCCATTTGATCTACAAGACATATTTGCAAAGGTTTTAGACTAAGTTCATGATAATTAAGTTCATCTAATCAAATTATTCAATGAACTCCCACTCAGATTAGACATCCCTCTAGTCATCTAAGTGTTACACGATCCGAGTCGACTAGGCCGTGTCCGATCATCACGTGAGACGGACTAGTCATCGTCGGTGAACATCTTCATGTTGATCGTATCTTCCATACGACTCGTGTTCGACCTTTCGGTCTCCGTGTTCCGAGGCCATGTCTGTACATGCTAGGCTCGTCAAGTTAACCCTAAGTGTTTTGCATGTGTAAAACTGTCTTACACCCGTTGTATGTGAATGTAAGGATCTATCACACCCGATCATCACGTGGTGCTTCGAAACGACGAACTGTAGCAATGGTGCACAGTTAGGGGAGAACACTTCTTGAAATTGTTGTAAGGGATCATCTTATTTACTACTGTCGTTCTATGTAAACAAGATGCATAAACATAATAAACATCACATGCAATTATATAGTTGTGACATGATATGGCCAATATCATGTAGC
Source organism: Triticum timopheevii (assembly GCA_963921465.1). Taxonomy (NCBI): domain Eukaryota; kingdom Viridiplantae; phylum Streptophyta; class Magnoliopsida; order Poales; family Poaceae; genus Triticum; species Triticum timopheevii. Next base: position 58,610,812 of record OY997266.1, read on the forward strand.
TCCATTGATCTCCATCTTCGGGGCTCCATGATCATCTTGTCACCGGCATGACACCATGATCTCCATCATCGTGTCTTCATGAAGTTGTCACGCCAACGACTACTTCTACTTCTATGGCTAACGCATTTAGCAATAAAGTAAAGTAGTTTACATGGCGTTCTTCAATGACACGCAGGTCATACAAAAAATAAAGACAACTCCTATGGCTCCTGCCGGTTGTCATACTCATCGACATGCAAGTCGTGAATCCTATTACAAGAACATGATCTCATACATCACAATATATCAATCATCATTCATCACAACTTCTGGCCATATCACATCACATGAACCATCGCTGCAAAAACAAGTTAGACGTCCTCTAATTGTTGTTGCATCTTTTACGTGGCTGCAATTGGGTTCTAGCAAGAACGTTTTCTTACCTACGAATAACCACAACGTGATTTTGTCAACTTCTATTTACCCTTCATAAGGGTCCTTTTCATCGAATCCGCTCCAACTAAAGTGGGAGAGACAGACACCCGCCAGCCACCTTATGCAACTAGTGCATGTCAATCGGTGGAACCGGTCTCACGTAAGCGTACGTGTAAGGTTGGTCCGGGCCGCTTCATCCCACAATACCGCTGAAGCAAGAAAAGACTAGTAGTGGCAAGCAAGTTGATAAGATCCACGCCCACAACAAAATTGTGTTCTATTCGTGCATTAGAGAACTACGCGTAGACCTAGCTCATGATGCCACTGTTGGGGAACGTTGCAGAAAATTAAAAATTTTCCTACGGTTTCACCAAGATCCATCTATGAGTTCATCTAAGCAACGAGTCATGGGAGAGAGATTACATCTACATACCACTTGTAGATCGAGTGCGGAAGCGTTCAAGGGGATGGTGATGATGGAGTCGTACTCGCCGTGATTCAGATCACCGATGACCAAGTGCTGAACGGACAGCACCTCCGCATTCAACACACGTACGGGACGGGAGACGTCTCCTCCTTCTTGATCCAGCAAAGGGGAAGGAGAGGTTGATGATGATCCAGCAACACGACGGTGTGGTGGTGGATGCAGCAGAACTCCAGCAGGGCTTCGCCAAGCGACTACGGGAGGAGGACGAGGTGTAGCAGGGGGAGGGAGGCGCCAATGCACAGGGTCGCGGCTGCCCTCCCCCCTGCCCTCCTTTATATAGGCCCCCAAGGGGGGGCGCCGGCCCGGGGAGATTCAATCTCCCAAGGGGGCGGCGGCCAAGGGGGGAGGAGTGCCTCCCAAGGCATGTGGTGCGCCCCCCACCCTAGGGTTTCAACCCTAGGCGCAGGGGGTGGGCCTAGGGGGGCGCACCAGCCCACTATGGGCTGGCTCCCCTCCCACTTCAGCCCATGGGCCCCTCCGGGATGGGTGGCCCCACCCGGTGGACCCTCGGGACCCTTCCGGTGGTCCCGGTACATTACCGGGTGACCCCGAAACTTTCCCGATGGCCGAAATACCACTTCCTATATATAATTCTTTACCTCCGGACCATTCCAAAACTCCTCGTGACGTCCGGGATCCCATCCGATACTCCGAACAACATTCGGTATACTGCATACTCATATTCATACAACCCTAGCGTCACCGAACCTTAAGTGTGTAGACCCTACGGGTTCGGGAGACACGTAGACATGACCGAGACGACTCTCAGGCAATAACCAACAGAGGGATCTGGATACCCATGTTGGCTCCCACATGCTCCTCAATGATTTCATCGGATGAACCACGATGTCGAGGATTCGATCAAACCCCGTATACAATTCCCTTTGTCAATCGGTACGTTACTTGCCCGAGACTCGATCGTCGGTATCCCAATACCTTGTTCAGTCTCGTTACCGGCAAGTCACTTTACTCGTACCGTAATGCATGATCCCATGACCAACCACTTGGTCACTTTGAGCTCATTATGATGATGCATTACCGAGTGGGCCCAGAGATACCTCTCCGTCATACGGAGTGACAAATCCCAGTCTCGATCCATGTCAACCCAACAGACACTTTTGGAGATACCTGTAGTGCACCTTTATAGTCACCCAGTTACGTTGTGACGTTTGATACACCCAAAGCACTCCTACGGTATCCGGGAGTTACACGATCTCATGGTCTAAGGAAGAGATACTTGACATTGGAAAAAACTCTAGCAAACGAACTACACGATCTTGTGCTATGCTTAGGATTGGGTCTTGTCCATCACATCATTCTCCTAATGATGTGATCCCGTTATCAACGACATCCAATGTCCATAGCCAGGAAACCATGACTATCTGTTGATCACAACGAGCTAGTTAACTAGAGGCTCACTAGGGACATATTGTGGTCTATGTATTCACACGTGTATTATGATTTCCGGATAATACAGTTATAGCATGAATAAAAGACAATTATCACGAACAATGAAATATAATAATACTTTTATTATTGCCTCTAGGGCATATTTCCAACAGCCCTGTGGCACCTCCGGAGCCTCCCCCTCCTGGTGGGTCCCCTCCTAGGATCCCACCTCGGCGTCGTCAGCACCACGAGGGGTGGAGGCGGTCGGAAGAGAATCCATATCCGACGTAGCCAAGGACCCGCTCGACGAAGCGGGATGATTGTCCTTGGCCGGACTACAGGTTGTATGCGACATTAGAAGGACACTACGTGGCAAAAAGAGAAATTGTAAATCATCCAGGAATTCGGACACTTACGATCTTGCCAGGGGCTTGGCCCTTGAGGGCCACTCTTCGTCGCCGTCGTCGGCGTTGGCGGAGCAGTCCGGGGGAAGGGTCTGTCCTTTCTTGGACCCTTCGGCCGCCCCCGTTGGGGAGGCCTTCCTCTTCTTCTCTCCCCCCGATGGGGGAGAGGCCTCTTTCTCCTCCTCCTCGGGGGAGGAGTCCGCCTCGGAGTCATCGGACGATGAGTCTGATACCACCTGGCGCCGGGAACTCCTTCGGGTTCCCGTGGCCTTCTTCTTGGCCTTCTTCTCCGGGACCACGTAAAGTGTCGGGACCAGCAGCCCCGTCAAAGGGGTGTCCGCTGGGTCTTCTGGAAGTGGAGCCGGACAGTTAACCTGTCCGGACGTCTTCTGCCAGTCCTGTTAAAGGCATTGGGAGTTTAGATCCCGCATAGAGTCAAACTATGAAAGAAATGGGTGTCCCATAAAGGATATCCTAGCTTACCTCGCCGGCCGGGCGCTGCGTGCTGAATCCGCGATCTTCAGTTGCTGATGCGGGGGCTTCTCCGCCCTTGAACAACACCCTCCAGGCAGCTTCATACGTCGTGTCGAAGAGCCCGCTCAGGGTCCGGTGCTGTGCCGGATCAAACTCCCACAAATTAAAGGACCGTTGCTGGCAGGGGAGAATCCGGCGGACGAGCATGACCTGGATCACATTGACAAGCTTAAGCTTCTTGTTCACCAGGGACTGGAGACAGGACTGGAGTCCGGTCAGCTCCTCCGAACTACCCCATAGCAAGCCCTTCTCTTTCCAGGAGGTAAGCTGCATGGGGATGCCAGATCTGAACTCGAGGGCCGCTGCCCATTTAGGGTCACGCGGCTCGGTGATGTAGAACCACCCCGACTGCCACCCTTTGATGGATTCCACGAAGGCACCCTCCAGCCAAGTGACGTTGGGCATTTTGCCCACCATAACGCCTCCGCACTCCGCTTGGACGCCCTTCACCACCTTCGGCTTGACATTGAAGGTCTTTAGCCACAAGCCGAAGTGGGGCTGGATGCAGAGGAAGGCCTCGCACATGATGATAAACGCCGAGATGTTGAGGATGAAGTTTGGCGCCAGATTGTGGAAGTCCAGGCCGTAGTAGTACATGAGCCCCCGGACGAAGGGATGAAGTGGGAAGCCCAGTCCGCGGAGGAAGTGGGGAAGAAATACGACCCTCTCATGGGGCCTGGTGGTGGGGATGAGCTGCCCCTCGTCGGGCAGCCGGTGCGCGATGTCTCCGGACAGGTATCCGGCGCCGCGCAGTTTCTCGATGTGTCCCTCCGTAACGGAGGAGGCCATCCACTTGCCTCCCGCTCCGGACATGGCTGGAGAAGGTTGAGGCGAGATGTGCGGATTTGGGCGCTGGAGCTCGAGTGCACGGAGATGGATAAGCAAAGGAGGAAGAAGGCGTAGGTAAAAAAGGTGGATCCTTATCCCCTTATATGGGCGGACGAAGACTATGCATCCCCACCAGCCTGGTAAAACTTGCTTATCTCCCAAGCGCCACAATCAATGGTGCGGTTGGGTTACCCACGTCTGTATTGATGGGAATCCCGGAATAAGGGGAACATGATCTCTACTTCAACAAGACGTGCCAAGGAAACCGCTTCGCTAAACGCGCTGAGGTGGTATAATAAAAATGATTCTAGTAAAGGCTTGGTAGTGGTATGACGTCATGCCACAAAATATGTCAGTAGATTGAGATTGTATACATATTATTCTCTCTACGGTGGTATGTGGAATTTATTTTGCAGAGCCGGACACTATCCTGGTGTTCACAATCTTCTATGAATTATTCGGAGGAGGAACCTGCCTTGCAATGCCGAAGACAATATGCGCGCCGGACTCGTCGTCATTGAAGCCTGGTTCAGGGGCTACTGAGGGAGTCCTGGACTAGGGGGTGTCCGGATAGCCGGACTATCATCATCGGCCGGACTCCCAGACTATGAAGATACAAGATTGAAGACTTCGTCCCGTGTCGGATGGGACTTTCCTTGGCGTGGAAGGCAAGATTGGCAATACGGATATGTAGATCTCCTACCATTGTAACCGACTCTGTGTAACCCTAGCCCTCTCCGGTGTCTATATAAACCGGAGGGTTTTAGTCCATAGGACGAACAACCATTACAACAATCATACCATAGGCTAGCTTCTAGGGTTTAGCTTCCTTGATCTCGTGGTAGATCCACTCTTGTACTACCCATATCATCAATATCAATCAAGCAGGAGTAGGGTTTTACCTCCATCGAGAGGGCCCGAACCTGGGTAAAAACATCGTGTCCCTTGTCTCCTGTTACCATCCGCTTAGACGCACAGTTCGGGACCCCCTACCCGAGATCCGCCGGTTTTGACACCGACTCTTGGCAATACGGATATGTAGATCTCCTACCATTGTAACCGACTCTGTGTAACCCTAGCCCTCTCCGGTGTCTATATAAACCGGAGGGGTTTAGTCCGTAGAACAACAATCACAACTACAATCATACCATAGGCTAGCTTCTAGGGTTTAGCCTCCTTGATCTCGTGGTAGATCCACTCTTGTACTACCCATATCATCAATATCAATCAAGCAGGAGTAGGGTTTTACCTCCATCAAGAGGGCCCGAACCTGGGTAAAAACATCGTGTCCCTGGTCTCCTGTTACCATCCGCCTAGACGCACAGTTCGGGACCCCCTACCCGAGATCCGCCGGTTTTGACACCGACATTGGTGCTTTCATTGAGAGTTCCTCTGTGTCGTCTCGATCAGGAAGGATGCCTCTTCCCGTCTTTATAGACGGTACCATTGCCAAAGGAGCTTTGCCCACCAGCCAAACTGTCCGGCTAGGTGGTTTTCTTATGACCGCCTGTTCGGCCGCCGCTCCGACGATGACCTCTCGGGTCATCAAAAGCGATCTTCACGTCAACCCGGAATCCGCCGAGCAGCTAGATCCGATAGAGCTCTCCTCCATAAATGAGCTCTTGGATCGCTTCGCCGCCCTGGGAGTCGCTACAGACTACGATCAGATTGGGCTTAAAACTGATCTGAGAGAGATCAACTCTCCCCAGGCTACCCACCACGTTGCTGTGGTGGAGGAACAACGCAGCGACTCTTCTTATATATCAAAGACCAGTTATGTCCGGATTCCAGATCCCTCCATGCCAGATTCCCGCAGAGGGACGGACGTCAACCAAGTACTAAACCTAAAGTCAGGCAGCGGATCGGATCCGCTGGATGATGTCCAGCAATCCAAGCTTCCAAATTCGGAAACTTTTCGGCCCTTGAGCCTCAAGTTGGGCAGGGTTACGAACTCAATTCCACCCGCCCACCCAAACATATGCGATCCATCTCAAATCCGGCAAGAGCCCACGGAAATAGTACATCATTACTGGGCCAGATTCCTCCTGGTTATGGACAGGATAAAGGACTGCCGTGAGGAAAGCGCAATCTCAATTTTTTGCCACAATTGCACGGACAAGGGAATCTTGAATGCCGTAAGTCGTCATGAAATTACATGCTTGGCCGACCTGGCGTCTATAGTACGAAAGTACTGTGCGATGGAGAGTATCTGGAAAACCGAAACTAAGTTTTGGGACAATCCGGCTCCGAACACAACCCTAGTCCGAAACAAAAGGGTACATCATGCTCAGGCACCCGGGACAAAAACCAAAAAGCAAAAACCCCATAAAGGGCACGGAACCATACTGGAGGGATGGCTCAGCGGACCCTGTAAAATTCATAGTACAGAGGGCGCCACTCCAACACATAACCTTCGAGCATGTTGGATACTGCGGCAGGTGGCCAAAAGTGGCGAGGAGCTTCTAGCCCCGGAGAACCACCCCAACAGTTCTAGTACGGTATTAACAGTCTTCGAGACTTTCGCATCAAATAACATGCGGAAACGAACAATCCGCAGCCTCGCCGAAGTCTACCAAGTAGCAACAACAAATCCATGGAGCGACACGGCTATCACCTTCAACGCCAGTGACGAACCTAAATTCCGAACAGCCCGAGCACCAGCCGCATTGGTCCTCAGTCCAATAGTGGACGGCTTTCGTCTTACCAAGGTACTCATGGATGGCGGCTGCGGATTAAACCTCATTTACGAGGAAACCCTTCGAAAAATGGAAATAGACTGGAGCCGCATTGAGCGAAGTAGCACAACCTTTAGAGGAATAATCCCTAGTCGGGAAGCACGCTGCACAGGAAAAATTACACTTGATGTGGTGTTCGGCTCGCCGGACAATTACAGGTCCGAGGAGGTCATGTTCCAAGTGGCCCCATTCAGCAGCGGATATCACGCTTTATTAGGGCGAGAGGCATTCACAATTTTCCAAGCCATACCCCACTACGGGTACATGAAGCTTAAAATGCCCGGGCCCAATGGAATCATCACTCTTGTCAGTGATCCGGACATAGCACTCCGCGCCGAAAACAAGACAGCTGCACTAGCCCTAGAGGCACTATCCGAAGCCCTAGCGGCAGAGGAACTCACCGTGCTGCGCTCCACGGTGAACAGGGACGATGTGATACTCGATAAGAGATCCAAGTCCACCTCTTTTAAACCAGCAGATGAAATAGTTAAATTCCAGGTCCATCCAACGGGCCCCACAAAGACGGCCTCCAATTGGGCACAATTAAACCCTGATGTGGACGCCGCACTACGAGAATTCCTTCGGGAAAATTGGGACATCTTTGCCTGGCACCCTTCAGATATGCCAGGAATCCCACGCAGATTGGCAGAACACAGCCTAATCATCCTAAAAGGATTCAAGCCAGTAAAACAGGCTCTTCGGCGATTTTCTGAACCCAAAAGATAGGCAATGGGAGAGGAGCTAGCCAAGCTATTAGAAGCCGGATTCATTAGAGACATCAAACATCCGGACTGGCTAGCAAACCTGGTAATGGTACCAAAAAAGGACAAATCCTGGCACCTGTGTGTCGATTTTAAAGACCTTAACAAGGCTTGTCCAAAGGATCCTTTCCCCCTTCCCTGCATCGATCAAATCATTGATGCTACCGTAGGGCACGATTCATTGTGCTTCCTCGACGCATACTCCGGCTACCATCAAATCAAGATGGCAGAGACAGACCAAGCCGCAACGGCATTCATTACGCCATACGGACCATTCTGTTTCAACACAATGCCTTTTGGACTCAAAAATGCCGGCGCAACATATCAGCGCATGATTCAGACATGTCTGGCCACCCAGATCGGCAAAATAGTGGAGGCATACATGGACGACGTGGTCGTCAAGACCAAACACGTCAAAACTTTAGTAGATGACTTGAGGCTCACATTCGACAACCTCCGAGCATATGACATTAAGCTCAACCCGGAAAAATGCGTTTTCGGTGTACCAGCCGGAAAGCTCTTGGGCTTCATTGTATCCGGTAGAGGAATTGAAGCAAACCCAGCCAAGATCCGAGCTCTGTCACAGTTGGATATCCCAAAAGACCTCAAACAAATACGATAATTAACTGGATGCGTGGCGTCTCTAAGCCGCTTCATCTCCCGTTTGGGAGAAAAGGCATTGCCCCTCTATCGCCTCCTCAGGCGCACCGAACACTTCGAGTGGACGGATGCTGCCACGGCCGGACTCGAAGAAATAAAGGCCATATTGGCAACAAATCCGGTCCTGGCCGCGCCTAACCTGGGCGAACCGATGTTATTATATATCGCGGCAACACATCAAGTTGTCAGCGCGGTACTCGTTGTCGAACGAGAAACAGAAGGACACAAGTTCCCTCTTCAAAAACCAGTGTACTACGTATCTACTGTCTTAACCCCATGCAAGTCCCGGTATCCACATTATCAAAAGATAGCGTACGCGGTGTTCATGGCATCCCGGAAGCTGCGACACTACTTTCAAGAGTGTTCGATAACAGTTACCTCCGAAGTACCTCTCAACGACATTATAAACAACCGCGACGCGACGGGCAGGATTGCAAAATGGGCCATTGAGCTCTTACCATTCGACATAACATGCAAACCACGGCGAGCTATAAAGTCGCAAGTTTTGGCTGACTTCATCGCCGAATGGACCGAAGCCGAACTCCCTAAAGAGTACGGCCCATACTCCAATTGGATCATGCATTTCGACGGCTCCAAAATGTTGGCTGGCTTGGGGGCTGGCGTCGTATTGACGTCCCCAACCGGAGACACAGTCCAATACATACTTCAGATAATGTACACGGACTCCAAAAATGCAGCCGAATATGAGGCCCTTCTACATGGTCTCCGGATGGCAATCTCCATGGGTATTCAACACCTAGAGGTGCGCGGGGATTCAAACCTCGCAATATCCCAAGGAAATGGATACTTTGATGCCAAGGATCCGAAAATGGCAGCCTATCATAACGCCGTCTTAAAAATGTCAGCTCGATTCGAAGGACTCGAATTCCACCATGTAGCCCGGGATAATAACTAGGCAGCCGACGTGTTGGCACGCAGCAGCGCAAAACGCGACGCCGTCCCTCCAAACATCTTCCTGGAGCGGCTCTTTAAGCCATCCGTATTATGGGAAGAGGAGTCCGGAAATAACAACCTGGAACCAACCGTACCACCCAACACGGAACATTCTGACACAATCGATGGCTCAGCCAATGAAATAACACCTTCAGCCCACGAAATAATGGCAGTAATTGCCCCGTGGACGGAACCATTCCTAGCCTACTTAATTAGGCAGGAACTTCCCGAAGACCAGAATGAGGCCCGCTGCATAGTTCGGCGATCTAAAGCCTACAAGGTCCATGAGGGAGAGCTTTATAAGAAAAGCACAACCGGAGTCCTTCAAAGGTGCATCTCCGAAGAGGAAGGGCGAAATCTGCTGGCTGAAATTCACGCCGGACTCGGCGGGCACCACGCCGCAGCCCGGGCCCTTGTAGGGAAGGCCTTCCGTACATGATTTTATTGGCCGACGGCCCGGGCAGATGCTCAGGACTTAGTCCAGCGATGCGTAGGGTGCCAACTTTTTGCTAATCAAAGCCACATGCCACCCACCGCCCTCAAAACTATACCCATCACCTGGCCGTTCGCGGTCTGGGGGCTTGACATGGTTGGACCCCTTAAAGGGGGAATCCATAAGCAAAAATACCTATTGGTAATGGTGGACAAATTCACCAAATGGATAGAGGCCAAGCCAGTTAAAACGACCGAATCCGGACCAGTGATAGACTTCATATCCGGGGTAGTACACCTTTATGGCGCCCCCCACAGCATCATCACCAATAATGGCATGAACTTCACGGCCGACGAGGTTAAACTCTGGTGCAAAAATATGGGCATCAAGCTCGACTACGCTTCAGTCTATCACCCTCAAACCAACGGTCAAGTTGAACGAGCAAATGGTCTAATCATGAGTGGCATCAAACCCAGATTAGTGTGGTCCCTTACGGAATCTAACACGCACTGGGTAGGGGAGCTCGACTCCATACTCTGGGGGCTGCGGACCACGCCAAACCGTACTACCGGATTCACATCATTCTTTATGGTATACGGCGCAGAGGCAGGTTTGCCCTGCGATATAATTCATGACTCACCTCGAGTGCGCATGTACGAAGAAAGAGAAGCCGAGTTGGATCGGCAGGACAACTTGGACGCACTGGAGGAGGAGCGCGACATGGCAAAGGCTCGTTCCGCATTCTATCAGCAGCAGGCTCGAAGATATCAAAGCAGAGAAGTACGGGCTAAAACTTACAATGTTGGCGAACTAGTTCTACGCCTGCCGGACAAGAAAAAGGACAAACTCAAGCCCAAATGGGAAGGTCCCTTCATCATCGACCAAGTCCTGACCGGCGGAGCATACCGTCTGCGAAACACATCAGACAACCGACTCGAGCCGAACCCATGGAACGCAGCCCGCCTCCGAAGATTCTACGCCTAGCGCCAGACTCAGAGTTCGTCTCCCTCCTCCGTCCACATTTTATACTTCAGTTGTATTTTGTTTCTCTCTTTCCTCCCACCTTTTTCATAAAGCCCTTAAAGGCTGATTTGCGCATTGTTCGCACACACTTGACGTGCTACTCGCACTCATTATACGTGGGGGCTTCTTTAACAGAAGCTTATTTATACGGGCTTTATGCCCAACACATGTGTCAAACTTCTGCATGTACCTTTTATTCACCATTATATGCATCGATATGACTTAAGTTTTGGCCAAGCTGGGTTGCCTGGCTCCTGTGCTTACCCCTACGTTCCCGATTGTTCGGCTAGGAGGTAAAGGGAGCACCTCTGCGATTGTTACTGCCAGGTCAGCCGGATGTGTACCTCAGACTGGGTGAAGCCGAAAGCTAGTGTTCTTAAGGGAATATTCGGTCAGTGACTTGAAAGATGATTTCTCATTTGTTTATTTATCTGTCCCCAGATGCTTTCCTGCTCTTTTTGCAGTCTGGACATGCACTTTAGGGCATGCCTCCCAGGGAAAGGAACCCCTAACGGAACTATTCTCCCTGGAAGATGTTTCTTACTAACCATGTAATATAACATAACTAGTCGGGCACTTGTCTGATAAAGCACTAATGACCCCTACGCCTGGTCTCCATGCATGCCCCGGTTTTTTGCATAACCGCGAGGGTATTCGGACACACTCCGGACTGTTGGGTCCTGAGGTTGAAGCGAAAAGGTCCGCAAAGACAAACGATCTACAATCCGGCTAGAAGGCATTATACATGTCATTTTAAAAATACATCGTCACATTGACTGATTGTACTCCTCTTCAATCCCATCTAACAGGCTGTCTAATTTACAGTCCCGTTGGGAATACTTAGCGGCCAACTCTACTTGGCCGTACATTAAGCTCACAGGGATCTCCTTCCCAGCGGGCCCCACAGGTCCGACCTTGGCCATGTGGTTCGGATCCGCCTTCTTGTACCGCGTCTTCACCATGGCCCAGGCCTCCATGGCGCCTTGACGACAGGCCGATATCTTCCATAGACGGAAGCGCTGCCGTGCTCCCTGAAGCTTCTCCGCAAGCCCTCCAAGACCCTCGGGTAGGGAGATGGACGGCCATAAGGCCTGGGCGACGCCACTCATCGCCTGCCGAACACGTTCGTGCAGTTGCAGCAGCTCGGGAAGTTGGTCACCCATTGAACCGGGCATTTCCTCCGTAGGGCGACCTATGAGCACACCTACAGACACATTTCTGTCAATCGACTTCCTCACCGAACTCTTCTTTTCAAAGGAGTTTGCTCAAGCACTTACTGTAGATGCCGCGACGAAGCCGCTGATTCTCCTTCACGGAGCCAGACAGCTGGGCCCGAACACCTTTTAGCTCTTCTCCAAGCTGGGTGTGGGCATCTGGGAGTTTGTTCCTCTCCTGCTGCATCATAAGAACCCTCTCGCCGGCCTTCAGCTGGCGCAGTAGCTGTTGCTTGTCCAGATCAAGTCCGGCAACATCTGCAATATTATTGTCAGACTTATACGCACGTTGCACACCGTTTATCTTTTTGAAATATGTGTTACCGGAGGGGGTCTCTGTGTCTCCTCCTGCGGCGGCTAGTGCCCCCTCAAGTTGGGCCTTGCACTCTTGTAGCTCCTGGGACAATTGGGTATTCTTCCCCGTAAGATCCTGCATATCAAATGATCCTTAAATCAGTTATTTTAACTGCTTTAAGTCTCGGGGGCTACTGGCATATACAACTATTAAAATCCCTTACCCGTATGTCTTTCACATACTGCTCTGTGGCTCTGGTTAAACCATCTTGAGCGGCACGGAGGTGCACGTCTCCCACGTTAAAGGCATTCAACGCCTCCGGGAGAAACACGCGTCACGAAGAACTGTCCGGCGACGCCTGTGATTCATGGCGCTCTCCACCTCAGACCTGGTGGCGGATAGCCTGTCGGCATCCTCCGTTGGAGGAGCATCCGGCTCGCGCCTTGCGCTCGCCTCCCCCTCTGGACCAGGTGCTGGAGCCTGGCTGGCGGAGGCTTGGTTGGCAACCTCTCCGGGCACTGTCCGGCGAGCGCTCTTTCTCCTGGAAAAACTACGAGCATCAATATGCTTCACATGGGTCTTTTACTTAAAAACGATGGCGTGCCATACCATTGCGGCGACGTTTCAATTCGCACCGCACCCCTCTTCCGCCTGCTGGGCCGAACTGACCCTGGTTGGTCAGCTGTCGTGCGATCAGCTTCCCGCCTTGAAGGCACCTCCTGCAAGACACCGTTGGCATGCGGTGGTTAGAAGTAAGCACGGACGAAGTAATGGTGTCAGGGCTCCGGTCATAGTTACCTGGGAAGCCGGAGATAAACCGGGGTAGTCAGCCGTAATGGCGACTAGAGCATTGTCCATGCTAAGTTGGTGGAACACCCCGTCAATCAGCTCCACCTTTATGTCCGGATCCTCTTCGGAGGCCGGATCAAGGGATCTTCCCGGATCCTCAGGTTGTGGAGCCGGACTGTGTATGTCCTCCACATCCCGGCGCAGTTCCTGCATCGAAATCATAAAGTAAGACACTTAACTTTGAAAGCACGGATCGGATGAATAAACGTCCGCTTACCCAGCTCCGAGGGTTATTCATGGAGAATCCGTTCAATGGGCTCATTTGGAGGAAGTCCTCCTTCTCCCCATTGTACAAGCCGGACAGGATCTTCACCAGATCTGCGGCCGATCCCGGCCCCTTGCGGCCATGACGAGTGGCGTCATTCTCCCCGTTGAAATCCCACATTGGGTGGCCCCTATATTGGAGCGGCTGCACCCCTCGCATGATGCACGTAGCCATGACTCCAATCATGGTCAATCCGGAATGAGCCAGCAACCTTATCCGGCCCATCAGATAATGGACACTCCTGTCATCCTCCTGTTGAGGGCTCCGCGGGCGCCAACTCAGGCGTTTCTTCAGAGGAGCGTTGCTGAACTCCGGGAGGCCGATCCGAACTGGGTCCGGCAATGGAGCATCTTCCACATAAAACCATTCCGAGGGCCAGTCCTCGGACGCCTTGTTTGGGGTTCCGGATAGATATCCGGTCCCGACGATGCGCCATATTTCGGCTCCACCCACTTGATATATCGACCCCTCGTGAGAACGGGGTACGAGGCAAAACAATCTCTTCCACAGCGCAAAATGGGGCTCGATGCCTAGGAACAGCTCGCAAAGAGCTACGAAGCCCGCAATGTGCAGAATGGAGGCGGGCGTAAGGTGATGAAGCTGGAGTCCGTAGAACTCCAGAAGCCCCCGGAGAAACGGATGTATGGGAAATCCGAGCCCCCTTATTAGATAAGGGACGAAGCACACCCGCTCTCCTTTGGAGGGACTAGGGGTGTTCTCCGCCTGCTTTCCACCTTTGTAGGTGGCCAGCCCGGCTCGAACCGGGACCATAAGGGCCAGAGGACGGTATCCCTCCGCTTGGAGCGTCACCAGCTCACTGTGCGGGACTGAACATCTCCTCCAATCTCCTGGCCGAGGGCTGGGAGCGCGAGAGGAGGAGCCGCGTCGACGGTCCATGATGGAGTGGATTTTTGTCAGAAGCGCTCCGATGAGTACTCGCGGAAGGAGGATGGTGTGATTTGGATCTGGATTCTTGCCTTTCTTATAGGCAGCTTATTCGCGCAGCTAGGGGGTAAAATGCAAAAATACCCTGGCCTTTTGCATTCATACGACACGTGGAAGAGAGCCATTATTGGGCGTGGAAGCCAAGGAGTGCAACACTTATAGGGAAGCCGGACACTATTCGGCAAGCACATGGAATTTGGAGGAGAACCCGCCTTGCAACGCCGAAAATGATGTACGCACCGGACTCGTCGTGATTGAAGCCTGGTTCAAGGGCTACTGAGGGAGTCCTGGACTAGGGGGTGTCCGGATAGCCTAACTATCATCATCGGTCGGACTCCAAGACTATGAAGATACAAGATTTAAGACTTTGTCCCGTGTCCGGATGGGACTTTCCTTGGCGTGGAAGGCATGCTTGGCAATATGAATATGTAGATCTCCTACCATTGTAACCGACTCTGTGTAACCCTAGCCCTCTCCGGTGTCTATATAAACCGGAGGGTTTTAGTCCGTAGAACAACAATCACAACAACAATCATACCATAGGCTAGCTTCTAGGGTTTAGCCTCCTTGATCTCGTGGTAGATCCACTCTTGTACTACCCATATCATCAATATCAATCAAGCAGGAGTAGGGTTTTACCTCCATCGAGAGGGCCCGATCCTGGGTAAAAACATCGTGTCCCTTGTCTCCTGTTACCATTCGCCTAGACGCACAGTTCGGGACCCCCTACCCGAGATCCGCCGGTTTTGACACCGACAGCCTTCTTCAACACCAACTCCGATCTCTATCAAGATCATGGAGGAATCATCAATGGAGCTCGGGGGCTCAACGTCAACATTGCCCTTGGGCGACCGTGCTGTTTTTCTGGACAACAAACTTGTATCCACTGCCACCGCCTCCTCGAGTGTCGTTTTAAGTCTACAACAACCCTGGAAAATTTTGTCGAGTTCCGATGGAGGAATCTCTGGCAATCTATGATACGCCGGAGCCCTGTCAAACCTGGACGAGAATCTGGACGGGTTTAGGGCATGGTCTCCAGAGCCCAGCTCGGAGGTCCTTTGGAAGATCCAACCGTCCATTTTCTGCGGAATTTCAGCTCGATCCGACCATCCAAACTCCGGGAACCTTCCGATTAGTGCATCACTTTTCAGATCTGCTTTCTGCACGAATACGGATCTGACCCGAATTCATGTTTCTTTATGAACATGGTATTGGACAACCTTTTTAAAGGAATTTCCTTCTAAGGTATTGCGCGTTGTTCTTAACACGTGCCCATAAAATTTTAAGCCTCCTCTAAGGTAATCTTCGCCATCACGTTGGTGTCAAACCAGTCTGGCAATATAGCTCCATGGCTGCCGACCTGCGCTAGACACGTCGTCGCTTTTTGAGCCGAGCTCAACTTCTTCGGATCCTCACCTCGGCGAGCCGAACAAGAGCTCAGAATCGCCAAAGATAAATCATCACCAACATCGTCGCCCCATGAATTACACGGAGCGGGCACACCGGCATCGCCGCATGGTCACTTCATCAAACCAGCATTGGCCACGTCACAAGTTACGACCTGCGTCGGCATGGCCGCACTGTTGCTTCTTCGAGCCGATGTCCATCACGCCGAACTACCTCAACACCTCGGCTGACATGGCGGCTGCAACGACTCCTTACTGACCTGCTCCATCACCTCGGCTAGACCGGGGACTTGGCTATTTCTTCATCAACATACTCTGGTGACTTTGGCGTCACCAGCCGACCAGCTTCGTCACGTTTGCTGGACCGAGGACTTTGCCTCGACAGGCCAACCTTTGTCAGCTTCGCCATGCTGTTGCTTTATCGCCCATCAGGCAATGAGTGTGCGGATCGATTCCCAATTTTGGGAGTCGCTTTTCTTCGGACTGCTACAACAAATAAACCAGGTGCTATTAATCCTAACAATTTTTGCTTGTCGGGTTTATTTTTCCTAAGGAATTATTACTTTAGTTTGTTCCATCATCTGTGCACAGGTCTATCAAATGATGGCCAGATTAAAGACGGTCCCGTGGTGGTTCGGTCAGTTTACGTACATAGTTCGGCGAACGCCGTATCCGAAACTCGTACCGCCCTGCAAATTCAGGCTTTGTCACGCCTTCACCGCGTTATGCCGACGCCCTGCATCGACATTGGCTTCGGCGCCAGGCCACATCTCTTTAAATAAATTATTTTTGCGTAAAGCAATTATGCAAGGATTATATATATTATTATTATTTCCGGGACCGTACTGTTTTATGTGTGCAGGTAATCGATTTTGACTGCGTTATGCGGTCACTACTCTGGAGTGCCGAACTCCTTGCTCGGACACCTCGTGCCTGGGGGTTGGGACCTCGGCCATGCCGAGGACTGCGAACCTTGTCAGATCTGTCACAGATCAATGGGCGTCTTCGTCCCGCCACAAGCCCGAATCGCATCATCAACACCGAGCACATTAACCAGCTAAGTCGCTTTCATGCTCAAAAACTTTTAGTTTTAAATTTTGTTCGGTTCGACCAAGCATTATACTTTTTTGGCAAAAAAAATTGTTTGTGACAAAGTTCCTTGTCAAAACTTTGTTTGTAACACAAAAATTCAAATACCCATTTTACTTGGGGGCTTCCTTTATGAAGATTTTCCTCTTGCATATGATTATACTTGTACGGCTTCGTTCCTTGTTCGTGTATTACGCCACAATATGCACCATATTGACCTAAGTGTTCTGCAAGCTGGGTTGCCTTGCTCCTGTGTTTACCCCTACGTTCCCGATTGTTCGGCTAGGGAGTAAAGGGAGCACCTCTGTGATTGTCACGATCGGGTCATCCGAGCCGGACCTCAGATTGGGTGAAGCCGAAAGCTAGCGCTCTTACTGTTTTCAATAATGGTCGGCACACAACGGAACTCATGAATACAAAAAATCTATTGCACAAGTCTCGTAGTAATAATGAGAAACCGAAGAAAGGTATCTGTGGGGGTACTATTTTCTTCGAAGATGCTTCTTACACTTCGTCGGTAATATAGCATAAGTTCCCTGAGCGCGCTTTGTCTGTTACAGCCTTATGGCCTGATTGCCTGGTTATCGGAAACACCGTCGATATTCTCGACAAGTGGAGTACATAACACTTTTCGGCCCTTGACCGAAGAGGGAGAAGCCGACGGTCGGTTAAGACGCGTTTAAAGTTCGGGTGAACACATATATATAAGTACTTCGGTACATACAATCATTATACATAAAATTCTTGTGCCCAAGTCACTTGGGGGCTCTTAAATTTATTTGAGCTGTTTTATAGTAAATGTGTTTTTTTTCTTGGTCGTTGCAAAGTCTTTTTCTACCGCTCCTTTTTCGACGCGAGTATATAGTCAATAGCTGGACAGCCTGTCTTCTCTCTAAAAGCCGCTCGAGTTTAGTTCACTAAACTGGCCTCGGAGAAGAACTCCACCTTTGGTATAAGGAGCTTGAAGCCGTAGGCTGACCCACGTGAAGTCTTGAGATCGGATGTGTCATGTTAAAGCACGAAAAAAGCACAATTTTTTCCCCAATTTTCGGATTGGCACCGAACACTTGATCTTGTTCGGACGTCAAGTTTTTACTGACGTTTCTTGGTTTTCCAAGCTTATGGCACTTTTAAACTATTTGTGTATTTCCAGCATAAGTCTTGCAGTGCAACACCGGACATCTTTAGAGATTCAGCAAAAACATTCTCGGATATTGCTATATATGCATCGGTATCGGATTGTGTTTTCGGTCAATAGTTGGGTTGCCCGGCTCCTGTGCTTGCCTCCTACGTTCTGCTTTGTTCGGCTAGGTGTGCAAAGGGAGAACCAATGCGATTGTGCTTCCAGCTCGCATGGTTAAGCACCTCAGTGGAGAAAGCCAAAAACTGACAGTCACAATAAGTGTAAACTAGTTAGCGATCCGATGACTATGTTAAATGACGGGCCGTTCATAACATTGGCTGAAGTGTTTACGGCTTGACCTCAGCGTCACCGCACACTAACTGGGGGCTTGTAGCTAGCTTCCCAAGTTTAAAACTCCTATGACTAAGTGAAAGTTATAAAGCCCGGATATCTGATTGCCTCGTTCCCGCTAACACAACCGCCTCCGGGCATCGAGACGTCGGCTAAGGGTTGTCTTGTTATTGCGGAAACACTGTATGGCCGGATTGCCTTGTTTGCCAAAGAAAGGAACCGATAGTGGGACTATTTTCTTTGGAAGATGTTTCTTACATTAAAAAGTAATATAACATATATCTCCCCGTACCTTTGTTTTTAAAACCGTATGGCCGGATTGCCTTGTTTGCCGTAAATCTTTGCCCTCATAAAGGCTTTATAAAGTAGGACAAACACTCCTCGGCTGCTGGCCAAGGAGGTGGAAGCCGTTGGTCGGTCAACAAAGTTTTTTACAATGCGGATCCGAGCATTAATGATGTAAAGTACTTGGATACATAGAATCATTACACATAATTTGTGATTTTACTATGGATATCGATCCTTAATTCAGCCACCCGTGCCCACATTAAGGCTCGGGGGCTACTGGGCTTCGTGCTTATCATTTACAAATATTAAAGGGGTACATTAGTCCCTTGATCTGGTGTTGCCACCCGACCAGTGGCTCGGGGGCTACTGCATTGACAATCCAATGTAGAAAATTTAAAGTGCATTATAGTTTTCGAGGAGATTATTATCCTCAAGTTGGTCGGCCACACCCAACCTGAGTCTCGAGGACTTTGCACACCGCGTTTTTATTCCTAAGTATGCTGCCGAGCTGGGAATTGATCCTCAGGCTGATTTTATGAATCGACCCGAGTCTCAGGGCTACTAGGGTCAGCGGTTTGATTTTTTCCTTCAGGTGCATCCCGGATATTAGGCCAACACACACCTTGAGGGCTACTGGCTATACATCTCGGCCGAGATTACATTGCACAATTCAGAATTAAATTCATAAAAATCAGCCCATGCCCAAGGTGGTGCACCACCTCGGAAGTAGTCCAGCATAAAGCTCGGGCGCTAGTGGCTGGCTCCTTAGCGGGCATTTCCGACATTAAGCTCGGCTAAACTACTTCAAACTTTTTTGAGCCAAGATGATCTATGACACCTCGGATATAGTCCGGCGTTGAAGCTCGGATACTTTCCAGCGTTGGAGCCCGAATGCAGTTTGGCGTTGGAGCTCAGCTGTAGCAATACTCTTATACAATCCGGCGTTGGAGCTCCGCTGTGAAAGATAAATCGAATTTAGTCCGACGTTGGAGCACGGACACAAGAGGACACTGCCGCCCGAGAACAACTTCAAACCCGAGGTGTGGCATAAAAATAACAAGTCATTGATAAAGGCCGGAAACTTAAATGGGCTCCTCGGATACCCGACGTATAAACTCTTCGGATGCACGTTGACGATCCTCAAGATCGAAGATGAGAAGATTTGTTGAACCAGTTTTCAAGACCGATGACCGAAGATGAAGAACAGTTCGGAAGAATCGAGGAGCGTCCCCAACTTGAAGACTGGTTCAGGGGGTTACTGACGGTGTCCTGGACTAGGGGGTACTCACCACGTCATCCCCCGATTAGTTAGATTGGGCCGAGGACCCCCATGGTCGTATACTCATGGGCCAGTTTGGACAGCTGCCAAATACAAGGAAGATTCCACAAGACTTGGTGATCAAGACAAGGACTCCTCCCCAACGGCGTATTCGGCTAGGACTCTTGTTATCTTAGGCCTCTGGTACATTATATACACCGAGGCTAGGCTAGTCGATAGATAAGCTAGATCATTACGACATTACTCATCATACATCTAGGGCTTAGACCACAACATATGATCTCGAGGTAGATCAACTCTTGTAACCCTACATTCATCAAGATCTATCAAGTAGGAAGTAGGGTATTACCTTGATAGAGAGGGCCCGAACCTGGGTAAACATCGTGTCCCCTGTCTCCTGTTACCCATTGATCCATGACACACAACTTGGGACCCCCTACCTGAGATCTACCAGTTTTGACACCACCAGTCATCATGGCTAGTGATATGTCTCCAACGTATCTACTTTTCCAAACACTTTTGCCCTTGTTTTGGACTGTAACTTGCATGATTTGAATGAAACTAACCCGGACTAACGCTGTTTTTAGCAGAACTGCCATGATGTTGTTTTATGTGTAGAAAAGAAAAGTTCTCGGAATGTCCTGAAAATCCACGGAGGCACTTTTTAGAATTAATAAGAATTTCTGGGTGAAAGAAATACATCAGGGGGCCCAGGGCCTGTCCACGAGACAGGGGGCGCACCCCCCCTGTAGGGCGCCCCCCCCTGTAGGGCGCCCCCTCCTATCTCGTGGGCCCCATGGACCTCCACCGACCTCGACTCCAACTCCATATATTAATGTTCGGGGAGAAAAAAATTAGGGAGAAAGTTTCATCGCGTTTTACGACACGGAGCCGCCACCAAGCCCTAATCTCTCTCGAGAGGGCTGATCTGGAGTCCGTTCGGGGCTCCGGAGAGGGGGATTCGTCGCCATCGTCATCATCAACCATCCTCCATCACCAATTTCATGATGCTCACCACCGTGCGTGAGTAATTCCATCGTAGGCTAGCTGGACGGTGATGGGTTGGATGAGATTTACCATGTAATCAAGTTAGTTTTGTTAGGGTTTGGTCCCTAGTATCCACTATGTTCTGAGATTGATGTTGCTATGACTTTTCTATGCTTAATGCTTGTCACTAGGGCCCGAGTGCCATGATTTCAGATCTGAACCTATTATGTTTTCATGAATATATGTGTGTTCTTGATCCTATCTTTCAAGTCTATAGTCACCTATTATGTGTTATGATCCGACAACCCCGAAGTGACAATAATCGGGATACTTCTCGGTGATGACCGTAGTTTGAGGAGTTCATGTATTCACTATGTGCTAATGCTTTGTTCCGGTTCTCTATTAAAAGGAGGCCTTAATATCCCTTAGTTTCCACTAGGACCCCGCTGCCACGGGAGGGTAGGACAAAAGATGTCATGCAAGTTCTTTTCCATAAGCACGTATGTCTATTTACGGAATACATGCCTACATTACATTGATGAACTGGAGCTAGTTCTATGTCATTTATGTTATAGCTATTACATGAGGAATCGCATCCGGCATAATTATCCATCACTGATCCATTGCCTACGAGCTTTTCATATATTGTTCTTCGCCTATTTACTTTTCCGTTGCTACTGTTACAACTACTACAAAACCCCAAAAACAATTATCTTTACTTTTGCTACCGTTACCTTTATTATCATACTACTTTGCTACTAAATACTTTGCTGCAGATACTAAGTTATCCAGGTGTGGTTGAATTGACAACTCAACTGCTAATACTCAAGAATATCTTTGGTTCCCCTTGTGTCGAATCAATAAATTTGGGTTGAATACTTTACCCTCGAAAGTTGTTGTGATCCCCTATACTTGTGGGTTATCAAGACTAATTTATGGCGCCATTGCCGGGGAGCATAGCTCTATTCTCTGAGTCACTTGGGATTTATATATGTTGATCACTATGAAGAACTTGAAAGACGATCGAACTACTATTTTGCCCTCAATTACGAGGGGAAGTAAGGAACTGCCATCTAGCTCTGCACTAGATTCTCCTTCCGTTATTAGTAGGCTTGCGACACCTAAACCTGCTACTGCTATGAATTCTGATATGTCGCATGTTATTGATGATGCCACTTCTGCTATGCATGATGAAACTACTTCTATGCGCGATACTACTTTGCCATTAGGTGAATTTCTTGATGAACAACTTGCTAGAGTTAGGGGGAATGAAATTATTGAAGATGCTATTATTGATGATAGTGATGATGAAGGTTCTCCCAATGATTATGTATTGCCTGTTGTTCCTAAGGGTTATGTTATGAATGAAGAAGATTCTAGGGAAATCTTTTCTTGCAATGATAGATATGATCTTAAGAAATTATTAGCTAAATGGAAGCAGCAGTCTCTTAATGCTAGAATGAAACCTGACCCTGCTTTTGCTACTTCACCTATTTGTGTTACTGATAAGGATTATGAATTCTCTGTTGATCCTGAAATTATTACTTTAGTTGAATCTGATCCTTTTTATGGCCTTGAATCTGAAACTATTGTGGCACATCTTACCAAGTTGAATGATATAGCCACCCTATTTACTAATGATGAGAAGTCTCGCTATTATTATATCCTTAAGATATTTCCATTCTCGTTAAAGGGTGATGCTAAGACTTGGTATAATTCTCTTGCTCCTGGTTGTGTGTGTAGTCCCCAGGATATGATTTATTACTTCTCTGCTAAATATTTCCCTCCTCATAAGAAACAAGCTGCCTTGCGGGAAGTATATAATTTTGTGCAAATCAAAGAAGAGAGTCTCCCACAAGCTTCGGGGAGGCTTCTCCAGTTACTTAATGATTTGCCTGATCATCCTCTTAAGAAAAATGAAATACCTGATATCTTTTATAATGGACTAACTGATGCTTCCAAGGACTACTTGGATAGTTGTGCTGGTTGTGTTTTCAGGGAAAGAACAGTTGACGAAGCTGAAATATTATTGAATAATATGTTGACTAATGAAAATAATTGGACTCTTCCTGATCCAACTCCAGAGGCAATTCCTGAACCAATTGAGCCAACTCCTGAGCCTATTCCTAAACCCACTCCGAAGAAGAGAGGTGTTTTATTTCTCAGTCCTGAAGATATGCAAGAGGCAAAGAAATCAATGAAAGAAAAAGGTATTAAAGCTGAAGATGTTAAGAATTTACCACCTATCGAAGAAATACATGGTCTTAATATACCGCCTGTTGAAGAACCACATTGTCTTGATAACCCGACACATGTAGTAAAGGTAAATTCTCTCTATAGATATGATAAAGTTGAAATCCCCTCTACTAAATTTCACAGCCCGTGCTTAGATGAATTTGATGATTTTATGGCTAGACAAGAATGTTTTAATGCTCATGTTGGTAGAGAGTTAAAGAATAATGCTTTCGAGGTAGGACGCATGAGCGATAATATGGCTAGAGTGAAAGGTGAACTCCAACTCATTAGCAAATATGCTTCTATGGTTGCTACTCAAGCTGAGCAAGTACTTAAAGCTCAAAATGATTTGCTTGAGGAATTAAATAATAAAAATGACTTTGCTGTTAGAGTGGCTACTAGAACTGATAGAATGACTCAGGAACCTTTGTATCCTGAAGGCCACCCTAAGAGAATCGAGCAAGATTCTCAGAGAAATAATTTAGAGGCACCTAGTTCTTCTAAAAAGAAGAAAACAAAAAATGATAGGACTTTGCATGCTTCTAGTGAACCTACTGTAGACACACCTGAGAATCCTAATGATATTTCTATCTCTGATGCTGAAACACAATCAGGTGATGAACATGAACCTAGTGATAATGTCAATGATAATGTTCATGTTGATGCTCAACCTAGCAAAAACAATGATGTAGAGATTGAACCTGTTGTTGATCTTGATAACCCACAATCAAAGAATCAACGTTATGATAAGAAAG
Organism: Triticum timopheevii; assembly: GCA_963921465.1. Lineage (NCBI taxonomy): Eukaryota > Viridiplantae > Streptophyta > Magnoliopsida > Poales > Poaceae > Triticum > Triticum timopheevii. The sequence goes on from OY997266.1 coordinate 58,634,515, forward strand.
ATTTTGTTGCTAGGAAGCACGGTAGAGAAAGAGAACCATGGGTTCAGAAACCCATGCCCTTTCCTCCTAAACCATCCAAGACAAAGGATGATGAGGATTTTGAGCGCTTTGCTGAAATGATTAGACCTATTTTCTTACGTATGCGCTTAACTGATATGCTGAAAGTAAATCCTTATGCTAAGTATATGAAGGATATCATCACAAATAAAAGAAAGATACCGGAAGCTGAAATTTCCACCATGCTTGCTAATTACACTTTTAAGGGTGGAATACCAAAGAAACTTGGAGATCCCGGGGTACCAACTATACCATGCTCCATTAAAAGAAATTATGTTAGAACTGCTTTATGTGATCTTGGAGCCGATGTTAGTGTTATGCCTCTCTCTTTATATCGTAGACTTGAATTGAATAAGTTGACACCTACTGAAATATCTTTGCAAATGGCCGATAAATCAACTGCTATACCTATCGGTATTTGTGAGGATGGGCCTGTTGTGGTTGCAAATGTCACTATCTTAACGAACTTTGTTATTCTTGATATTCCCGAGGACGATAGTATGTCTATTATCCTTGGTAGACCTTTTCTTAATACTGCAGGGGCTGTTATTGATTACAACAAAGGCAATGTCACTTTTCATGTTAATGTTAATGAGCATATTCCGAGGAAACAATCTCAAATTCATAGCATTAATTCTATTGGAAAAGTTCCAACTATTATTATTGGAGGTTTTGAATTTCCTCTCCCTACTCTCAAGAAAAAGTATGATATTCTTATTGTTGGGTGAGGGAGTCCTGGACTAGGGGGTGTCCGGACAACCTGACTATTATCATCAGCCGGACTATTATCGTCAGCCGGACTCCAAGACTATGAAGATACAAGATTGAAGACTTCGTCCCATGTCCGGATGGGACTTTCCTTGGCGTGGAAGGCAAGCTTGGCGATACGGATATGTAGATCTCCTACCATTGTAACCGACTCTGTGTAACCCTAGCCCTCTCCGGTGTATATATAAACCGGAGGGTTTTAGTCCGTAGGACAACACAACCATTACAACTATCATACCATAGGCTAGCTTCTAGGGTTTAGCCTCCTTGATCTCATGGTAGATCCACTCTTGTACTACCCATATCATCAATATCAATCATGCAGGAGTAGGGTTTTACCTCCATCGAGAGGGCCCGAACCTGGGTAAAAACATCGTGTCCCTTGTCTCCTGTTACCATCCGCCTAGACGCACAGTTCGGGACCCCCTACCCGAGATCCGCCGGTTTTGACACCGACATTGGTGCTTTCATTGAGAGTTCCTCTGTGTCGTCACCGATAGGCTTGATGGCTTCTTCAATCAACAACAACGCCGTTCAGTGTGAGACTTTTCTCCCCGGACAGATCTTTGTGTTCGGCGGCTTCGCACTGCGGGCCAATTCACTTGGCCATCTGGAGCAGATCGAAAGCTACGCCCCTGGCCATCAGGTCAGGTTTGGAAGCCTAAACTTCATGGCCGACATCCGCGGAGACTTGATCTTCGACGGATTCGAGCCACAGCCGAGCGTGCCACACTGTCACGATGGGCATGATCTAGCTCTGCCACCGGACAGTACGCTGGAGGCCGCATACGAATTCGCTCCGACCCATAGTTCGGAGCCGATCGCGCAGATCGAGGACGGGTGGCTGGACACCGCCTCGGGGGCTGCAACTTTTACGGCGATAGAGCCGAACACTGATCTTGTCCCTTATAAAGCTCGTGACTCCGAGGCGCCGGACTCCTTGCTGGACTCCGAAACTCCTGCGCCCCTGCCAATCGAATCCGATTGGGCGCCTATGGAGTTCACCGCCGCGGACATCTTTCAGCACTCACCCTTTGGCGACATCCTGAATTTGCTAAAGCACCTCTCATTATCAGGAGAACCCTGGCCGGACTACGGTCAGGACGGTTGGGATGCGGACGACGAAGAAATTCAAAGCCCACCCACCACCCACTTTGTAGCCACTGTCGATGATTTAACCGACATGCTAGACTATGACTCGACGGTATGGACGACGATGCCGGAGACGACCAAGAACCAGCACCTACAGGGCACTGGAAGACCACCTCGTCATATGACATATACATGGTGGACACCCCAAAGGATGGGGATGGCGAAGAAGCAGCGGAGGCAGATTCCTCTAAGAAACAGCCCAAGCGCCGACGTCAGCGACGTCGCTCTAAATCCGCCACAGCAAGAATGGAGATTCCGGCACCGGAGATAACAACACCCCAGAGAGTTCCGAAGACAACCCCCTCCCGCACAATTCAGCACAGGAGGACAGGGAAGCCAGCCCTCGAGAGAGAGCGGCAGATGAGGAGCTAGAGGATGACAATTATATGCCTCCCTCCGGAGACGAGGCAAGCCTCAACGACGACGAATTCGTCGTGCCCGAGGATCCCGTCGAACAAGAGCGTTTTAAGCGCAGGCTAATGACCATGGCGAACAGCCTAAAGAAAAAGCAGCAACAGCTTCAAGCTGATCAAGACCTGCTGGCCGATAGATGGACCGAGGTCCTCGCGGCCGAAGAGTATGAACTCGAGCGCCCCTCCAAAAGTTACCCAAAACGCAAGTTGCTCCCCCGACTAGAGGAGGAAGCATACAAACCTTCATCACCAGCGCACAATACGGCAGACCGACCACCCCGTGGTCGCGACGGAGAGGCATCTAGGCCCTCCACCAGAACCGTACCCCGGCACCGCTCGAAAAGTACGAAGCCACGGGGGAATGCGCCGGACTTGCGGGATATATTGGAGGACAAGGAAAGACAATCCAGATCCATCTACGGATCACGTGGGCGCCCCACGACCCACGACGACTACCGTCGCGCCGGATACAGCAACTTCGGCCGGGCCGAACACAGCAGACAACGCTCTCTTGAGCTGCGTCGTGATATTGCTCAACATAGAGGCGCCACACACCCACTATGCTTCACAGACGAAGTAATGGATCATCAAATCCCTGAAGGGTTTAAACCCGTGAACATTGAATCCTACGATGGCACAACAGACCCCGCGGTTTGGATCGAAGATTATCTCCTTCATATCCATATGGCCCGCGGCGACGATCTCCACGCCATCAAGTATCTCCCACTCAAGCTTAAAGGACCAGCTCGGCATTGGCTTAACAGCTTGCCCGCAGAGTCAATTGGGTGTTGGGAAGACCTGGAAGCCGCATTCCTCGACAACTTCCAGGGCACATATGTGCGACCACCAGACGCCGATGACCTAAGCCACATAATTCAGCAGCCAGACGAATCAGCCAGACAGTTCCGGACACGGTTCTTAACAAAGAAAAATCAAATCGTTGACTGTCCGGATGCAGAGGCCCTCGCAGCCTTCAAACATAACATCCGCGACGAGTGGCTGGCCCGGCACCTAGGACAGGAAAAGCCAAAATCCATGGCAGCCCTCACATCACTCATGACCCGCTTCTGTGCGGGAGAGGACAACTGGCTAGCTCGCAGCAACAACCTCAGCAAAAATGCTGGCAGTCCGGATACTAAGGACCACAATGGCAGGTCACGTCGAAATAAAAACAAACGCCGCGTTAACAGTGATAACAATGAGGATACGGCAGTCAACGCCGGATTCAGAGGCTCTAAACCCGGTCAACGGAAGAAGCCATTCAAAAGAACTACTCCGGGCCCGTCCAATTTGGACCAAATACTCGACCGCTCTTGCCAGATACATGGCACCCCCGAAAAGCCAGCTAACCACACCAACAGGGATTGTTGGGTATTCAAGTAGGCAGGCAAGTTAATTGCCGAAAACAATGACAAGGGGCTGCACAGCGACGACGAGGAAGAAACCCGGCCGCCGAACAGTAGAGGACAGAAGGGTTTCCCCCCACAAGTGCGGACGGTAAATATGATATACGCAACCCACATACCCAAGAGGGAGCGGAAGCGTGCACTCCGGGACGTATATGCGATGGAGCCAGTCGCCCCGAAGTTCAACCCATGGTCCTCTTGCCCGATCACTTTTGATCGAAGGGACCACCCCACCAGTATCCGCCATGGCGGATTCGCCGCATTGGTTTTAGACCCAATCGTCGATGGATTTCACCTCACTAGAGTCCTCATGGACGGCGGCAGCAGCCTGAACCTGCTTTATCAGGATACAGTGCGAAAGATGGGCATAGATCCCTCAAGGATTAAACCTACAAAGACGACCTTCAAAGGCGTCATACCTGGTGTCGAGGCCAATTGTACAGGCTCGGTCACACTGGAAGTGGTCTTCGGATCCCCGGATAATTTCCGAAGCGAGGAGTTAATCTTCGACATAGTCCCGTTCCGCAGTGGCTATCATGCCCTGCTCGGACGAACCGCGTTTGCAAAGTTCAACGCGGTGCCGCATTATGCATACCTCAAGCTCAAGATGCCAGGCCCTCGTGGAGTCATCACGGTCAACGGAAACACTGAACGCTCCCTCCGAACGGAGGAACACACAGCGGCTCTCGCGGCAGAAGTACAGAATAGCCTCTTAAGGCAATCTTCGAGTCCGTCCGTTAAAAGACCGGACAGGATCAAACGCGCCCGGAGCAACATACATCAAGACCACCTGGCACGTTCGGAGCATGCGTAGCAATGCGGCCCCAACCCCAGCCCCTGCATGATTGCAAGACAAACTCCCCGCGTACATCATTACGCTCTGGAGATACCTTGGGCATAGGGGGAGGGGCACGACCACGATAGGCCCAGAGTGCGGCTCAATCACACCAGTGGCTCCTAAGTGTGTCGCTCTTTTTTTTTCTTTTTTTATTATTTTATCTTATCTACAGGACTCCATTTACAAGAGGTCCTGTCCGGCAGTAGATCGGCTGAACTCACGATGCAACAGCCAGGGAGGAGCAAGGGCTACGACGAACACTCAGGTGGTATCCATTACGAGCATTAAATCTGTTTATTACAACACTCCGCAGCCCACCCCTAGAGGGGGACATGTTTAAAAAAGTCCACTCCCTTGCTTACCGCACTATTTGTATCGTTCTGCACTCACAGCAGAATTCCTTGAATAAACAATGCAGCACTTTTTGCCTATAATTGCATTACTTTTTTTACATATATGTTCATTAATGACATCTTGCACCCGTACATTTTGGTACGGCCGAATACACCAGGGGCTTATGTTCCCCGCATTATGGTGTGATAAGTCCGAACACTTTCACAAGTGCGGCACCCCGAACTTATAGCATTATACGCATCGGCTCCGAATCATGTCTTGGGTCAATTGTTGGGTTTGCCCGGCTCCCATGTTTTGGTACCTTACGTTCCATTCTGTCGGCTAAGGTAGCACTGGGAGAACCACTGCGATTGCGCCCCGGTTGAGCTGGGCGAGCGCCTCAGTGGAGAAAGCTAAAACTGACTATCATGATAAGGCGAGAGACTGGTCGCTGTTCGAGAGGTCTTTTCGAGTCCCTAAAGACTTACGCCGCTTAGAGCGAGGAACCGGATAGTGTCCGGCCCAGGCGTGGATAGCGCCCCGAACTCGGTCTTCCGATACTAGGGGCTTCGCCGAAATTTAAAATTATAGAATTCTATGGCTAAGTGAAAGTGTTCAAGCATTATAAGTCCGGTTGCCTTGTTCGTTGTGTTGAGCGCCTCCCTAGATGGACCCAAAAATGAGAACAAGAGCGCTCAAGTTTATCCCGAACACCCCAACACTCGTGGCATGGGGGCTGAAGCCGACGACTTGCCATCTCTCAGATTTGATATACGGCCGCACAGAAGGTAATATTTTAAAGCAAACAAGCGTTGCTTAGCGCATGTGAACAATGTTTTCAGCGCACAAGATAACACATGGCGAGTCTACTCAATAATTACATCTCTGGGGCACTCATACGCAATCTTGCGGGCACCCTTCAGGACAGTCTTATAATACATCTCGGGCGTACGATACTCTTTGCCCGGCGGCGGTGCGTCCGTCAGGAGCCTCTCCGCATCCAGCCTGCCCCAATGCACCTTTGCGCGGGCAAGGGCCTGACGGGCACCTTCAATGCAGGCGGAGCGCTTGATGACCTCCACCCAGGGGCATGCATCCACCAGCCGCCGCACGAGGCCGAAGTAGCTCCCAGGCATGGCCTCTCTAGGCCACAGCCGGACTATGAGGCCCTTCATGACCTGCTCGGCTACCTTGTGGAGCTCGACCAGCTGCTTCAGCTGGTCGTTTAGGGGCAGCGGATGTCCGGCCTCAGCGTACTGAGACCAGAAGACCTTCTCCGTTGAGCTCCCCTCCTCAGCCCGGTAGAATGCGGCGGCATCAGACACGCTGCGAGGCAGATCTGCAAACGCCCCTGGAGAGCTCCGAATTTGGGTAAGTAATAGGTAATTTACATTCACATGCTTGCTTTGCATGAAAAATGCCTTACCCGCTGCTATCTTCTTCGTCGCCTCAATCTCCTAGAGGGCCTTATGGGCCTCGGCCTTAGCGGCTTTGGCACTTTCAAGAGCCGAGGCAAGCTCGGACTCTCACGTCTTCGAGTCGCGCTCCAAACTCTCATGCTTTTCCATGAGAGCCTGGAGCTCTTGCCGCACCTCCGCCACCCGCGCCTCCTGCCTCTCTCACTCCACTCGTTCTGCGGCCGCATTGCGTTCGGCCGCGCACACGGCCTCCTTCAGGGCCGCCACCTCGTTCCTGGCCCCTGCAGTAATCACGTTATCCTTGTTATTTCTATTGCAACCAAAATCCTTTTCTGTAAGGTACAAATTTCAAAGTGGTGTTACTCACCTTCTTTGTCCTCGAGCTGCTTCTTGGCAAGGCCGAGCTCTCGTTCGGACCGCTTGAGATCCTGCTTCAAAGCACCGACCTCTGCAGTCAGTGCGGCAGAGGTCAGCAGCGCAGCCTGCAAACCCATTTTGACATAATTTTTAGCACTCCTGCGTATATCTTTTATAGATCCTCAGTCCGGTTTTTCTTTCCGAACACCGAACCGAGCATCAGGGGCTACTGTCTATGCGGTATTACATTACGTATTTTAAAGCTTCTTACCTCAAAGCCTGTTAGAAGGCTGCTGCAAGCTTCGGTCAGCCCGCTCTTGGCGAGCTGAACCTTCTGAATCACCGCACTCATAATAGTGCGGTGTTCTTCCTCGATGGAAGCATCGTTGAGTGCCTCCAACATGTTGTCCGGCGCCTCCGGTTGGACGGAGGCCGCCGGTGTCACGGTCTTGCCCTTCTTGCGAAGGGGCCGCCTGCCGGACTGCGGAACCATTGCGGGTTCCGGCGCGGAGTCCGGCACGAAGTCCGGGAGGTTGCCTTGTGGCACCTCCGGAGCCTCCCCCTCCTGGCGGGTCCCCTCCTGGGATCCCACCTCGGCGTCCTCAGCACCGTGAGGGGTGGAGGCGGTCGGAATGGAATCCACGTCCGACGGCGCCAAGGACCCGCTGGATGAAGCGGGAAGATCCTCTTCGGCCGGGCTACAGACAGTATGCGGCATTAGAAGGACACTACGTGGCACGAAAAAGAAATTACAAATCACTCAGGAGTCCGGATACTTACGATCTTGCCCGGGGCTTGGCCCTTGAGGGCCACTCCTCGTCGCCGTCATTGGCGGGGGCGGTGCTGTCCGGACGAAGGGTCCTTCCCCTCTTAGACCCTTCGACCTCCCCCGTTGGGGAAGCCTTCCTTTTCCTCTCTCCCCCCTCCGGGGGAGAGTCCTCTTTCTCCTCCTCGTCTTCATGGGAGGAGTCCGCCTCGGAGCCATCGGACGATGAGTCTGATATCACCTGGCGCCGGGCACTTCTTCGAGTTCCCGCGGCCTTCTTCTTGGCCTTCTTCTCCGGCACCACATAAAGTGCAGGGACTAGCAGCCCCGCTAACCGGGCGTCCGCTGGTTCTTCGGGAAGGGGAGCCGGACAGTCTACCTGTCCGGACGTCCTCTGCCAGTCCTGTCAAAGGCATTGGGAGTTTTAGATCCCACATAACATTAAATTGTGAAAGAAAATAAATGTCCCATAGAGGATAACAAAGCTTACCTCGCCGGCCGGGCGCTTGGTGCTGAATCCGCGGTCTTCCGTCGCGGACGTGGGGGCTTCTCTGCCCTTGAACAGCACCCTCCAGGCATCTTCGTACGTCGTGTCGAAGAGCCCGCTCAGGGTCCAGTGCTGTGCCGGATCGAACTCCCACAAATTAAAGGCCCGTTGTTGGCAGGGGAGAATCCGGCGGACGAGCATGACCTGGATCACATTGACAAGCCTAAGCTTCTTGTTCACCAAGGTCTGGAGACAGGACTAGAGTCCTGTCAGCTCCTCCGAACTTCCCCATAGCAAGCCCTTCTCTTTCCAGGAGGTGAGCTGCATCGGGATACCAGATCTAAACTCGGGGGCCACCGCCCATTTTGGGTCACGCGGCTCGGTGATGTAGAACCACCCCGATTGCCACCCCTTGACGGACTCCACGAAGGCCCCTTCGAGCCAGATGACGTTGGGCATCTTGCCCAACATGGCGCCTCCACACTCCGCTTGGACGCCCTTCACTACCTTTGGCTTGACGTTGAAGGTCTTGAGCCACAAGCCGAAGTGGGGCTGGATGCAGAGGAAGGCCTCGCACATGACGATAAACGCCGAGATGTTGAGGATGAAGTTTGGTGCCAGATCGTGGAAGTCCAGGCCGTAAAAGTACATGAGCCCCCGGACGAAGGGATGCAACGGGAAGCCCAGTCCGCGGAGGAAGTGGGGAAGGAATACGACCCTCTCAAGGGGCCTGGGGGTGGGGATGAGCTGCCCCTTGTCAGGCAGCCGGTGCGCGATGTCGCCGGACAGGTATCCGGCGCCGCGCAGCTTCTTGATGTGCTCCTCCGTAACGGAGGAAGCCAACCACTTGCCTCCTGCTTCGGACATGACTGGAGAAGGTTGAGACGAGATGTGCGGGCTTGGGCGCTGGAGCTCGAGTGCGCGGAGATGGATAAGCAAAGGAGGAAGAAGGCGTAGGTAAAAAGGTGGATCCTTATCCCCTTATATATGGGCGGACGAAGACCATGCGTCCCCACCAGCCTGGTAAAAATCGCTTATCTCCCAAGCGCCACCATCAATGGCGCGGTTGGGTTACCCACGTCCGTATTGATGAGAATCCCGGAATAAGGGGAACACGATCTTTGCTTCGACAAGACGTGCCAAGGAAACCGCTTCGCTAAACGCGCTGAGGTGGTATAATAAAAAACGATTCAAGTAAAGGCTTGGTAGTGGTGTGACGTCATGCCACAAAATACGTCAGCAGATTGAACTTGTGTACATATTATTCTTTCTACGGTGGAATGTGGAATTTATTTTGCAGAGCCGGACACTATCCTGGTGTTCACAATCTTCTATGAATTATTCAGAGGAGGAACCCGCCTTGCAATGCCGAACAATATGCGCGCCGGACTCATCGTCATTGAAGCCTGGTTCAGGGCCTACTGAGGGAGTCCTGGACTAGGGGGTGTCCGGACAGCCGGACTATTATCGTCAGCTGGACTATTATCGTCAGCCGGACTCCAAGACTATGAAGATACAAGATTGAAGACTTCGTCCCATGTCCGGATGGGACTTTCCTTGGCGTGGAAGGCAAGCTTGGCGATACGGATATGTAGATCTCCTACCATTGTAACCGACTCTGTGTAACCCTAGCCCTCTCCGGTGTCTATATAAACCGGAGGGTTTTAGTCCGTAGGACAACACAACCATTACAACAATCATACCATAGGCTAGCTTCTAGGGTTTAGCCTCCTTGATCTCGTGGTAGATCCACTCTTGTACTACCCATATCATCAATATCAATCAAGCAGGAGTAGGGTTTTACCTCCATCAAGAGGGCCCAAACCTGGGTAAAAACATCATGTCCCTTGTCTCCTGTTACCATCCGCCTAGATGCACAGTTCGGGACCCCCTACCCGAGATCCGCCGGTTTTGACACCGACATTGGGGATTTTCATATCCCCGTTGAGGTAACTTAGTGTTATTCAAAATTTCTCCGGTTCCGTGTTATTTAGAATGAGTTTGTTAACAAGACTTGATCAACCTTGTTAGTGGATTCATTTTGATGATCATGAGATGGATGAAACTAGAAGGCACAACCTTCTGTACCCTCTTTTTACTTTTTTTATTTAGAATAAATAAATCGAAAATAGTATTATCCGTCTGTTTTCTGAATTATCCGTGCATTGAAAAATATCCCGAAAATAAAAGTGCTCCAAATGCCCTGCAAATTTAGTATGATTTTTTATGGAATATTTGAGGATTTTAGGCACTGAAAACACTATAGGAGGGGCAAGCACCAGGCCACGAGAGTGGAGGGCGCCCCCCTATAGGGCACGTCCCCCTGTCTCATGGGCCCCTGGTGGCCCCCCTCCACTTATGCCAGCACCCACACACTTCATCTTCTACCCAAAAAATCCCCATCTAGCTCAAGCACGAGTTCTAGCTCGTTTTGCTGCGATTTTCGATCTCCTTGCTCAAAGCTCCATTCACAAAACTGCTTTGGGAGATTGTTGCTTCGTATGTGACTCCTCCATTGGTCCAATTAGTTTTTGTTCTAGTGCTTTATTCATTGTAAATTTTTGCTGCATAGGTGACCATGTTCTTGAGCTTGCATGTTAAATTTATGAGGTCCCAAGCAATTCTAATGCATGATATAGGCACTTGTAGGAGTAGTTGCTACCAATCTTGTTTAGTTTTATTCACTTTTATTTTGAAGTTACTAAATTTTCAGAAATTTTCAGAAAATGTTGAGGAAACTTTTGAGGGGCTCTTCTAGCCAAAGCTCTCAGGAAAAACAAGCCAAAGAGAAGGAAAAAGCCAAGTATAATCTTCCTCGCTTAGCGGAAGTACGGTCGTGTGAATGGCCATGTGAGGATTTCTTGAAAGAAGCCGGAATTCATGAAGATTTTTATTCTTTGATCGAGACTGCAGGCCTCACCGGTTTCATCAACGACCGAATCGATCAGTATCTCTTACTCATCAATACTTTCGTGCAAAACTTTTATTATTATCCTAAGAAGTCACCGCCTGCAGTATCATTTCATTTATATGATGAATTCAGAGAAATGTCTTTACGTAATTTGCGCGGTGTGTAGGATACCTTATGAGGGAGAATTAGAGGAACCCCATCGCGAAGATGTTGATGGCTTTGTTAAAACTATCGCTGTAGAGGAGCCAAAGAAGGGCTCCGAGGCAAAAGTCTCTAGCATACACTTTCCTGTTTACGCTACTTTGCCATATTTGCTAGTAGATGCTTGATTGGTTGTGGAAATAGTGGAAACTTGAGTGTTCCTGATATTATCATTCTTCAACATGCCTTTCTTGGAGACAATACTTTTAGTATGGGTGTCGTTGTTGCTAAGCGGACAGCCCTGGATCGTAAAAAAGGCCCCATATTTGGAGGTATCTATGCTGCACGTCTTGCTAGACATTTTCAGATACCCATTAGGCACCATGAGAAGGAGAAGATAAAATTGCCTCCTCACATTTTAGATTACAGGAGCATGGTAGCACACAAGTTTATTGTTGACAACGAAGAGAAGATGCTCTTGTATAAACTTAGATATAATAACAAACACTTTGAGATTATTATTTTGCCTGCGCCTTTGTTGTTTGATTTGCTTGCAGAAAATTTTCTTGTCACACCGGAAGCGGTGAACAATCATCGAGCCCAAGCTTTCACTCCAGAACCTGAACCTGAGCCGGAACCTGAATTGGACCCTTATCGTGCATCATCTGTCCAGTGGGATCCGGAGATGACCAACCAGTGGTATCCTGATTACACCTCCCATTACACTGGGGAGAGTAGCGGCGGTCCTTGGTACTAGACCAACTTAGACCAAAAGCCTAAGCTTGGGGGAGTACGTATTTCTCACCGACTTTACATTCATGTTCACACACTAGTCGTCGGTGCTCATACTCTTTCATTGTATTATCCATGCTAGTTTAAATTTATTTTTTCTAGTTTTCTTCTTGTGTGTTTGATAAACCTTAAGAAAAGCCAAAAAATTAGTTAGTTTAATTTCCATGCTTGTAGTAGAATTAAAATGAAAACCCCAAAAGATTTCTAGTTCTTCTTTTTACTTGTTGGGAGCTTTCCCGTGTAAATAGTTTTCTTTTCTTTTCTTTTCTTTGGGGGTCGAGAAGACCATATTGAAAATGTTTAGTGGCTCTCATATGCATGATTGTTTATTTAACTTAGAGCCCATATTACCTTGTCTTCTCTCTTGAGTTGAATGCTTGCAGATTCCAGCTTAGTCCAATGCACGTGCACTATTATTATAATACACATCGTTCGGTTGTGCGAGTGAAAGGCAATAATGACGATATATGATGGACTTATTGAGATGAGAAAAGCTGGTATGAACTCAACCTCTCTTGTTTTTGTAAATATGATGAGTTCATCGTTTCTGAGTCAGCATATTAATTATGAAGTAAACATATTTGCAATGACATTTAGAGATTATAGTTGCTTGTGCCATGCTTGATTATCTATGAGTTATAATGGTTTACCTTGCGTGCCAACATGCTATTAGAATGATTATGATGTGGTATGATGGGATGGTATCCTCCTTTGAATGAATTGAGTGACTCGACTTGGCACATGTTCACGAATGTAGTTGAATCAAATCAACATAGCCTTCATGATATTTATGTTCATGGTGGATTATATCCTACTCATGCTTGTACTCGGTGTGAATTAATTTTAATGCATGTTTATGACTGTTGTCGCTCTCTCAGTTGGTCGCTTCCCATTCTTTTGCTAGCCTTCACCTGTACTAAGCGGGAATACTGCTTGTGCATCCAAACTCCTTAAACCCCAAAGTTGTTCCATATGAGTCCACCATACCTTCCTATATGCGGTATTTACCTGCCGTTCCAAGTAAATTTGTATATGCCAAACTCCAAACCTTCAAATGAAATTCTGTTTTGTATTCTCGAGTAGCTCATGTTACAACTAGGGCTGCCTATATCTTCCATGCTAGGTGGGTTATTCTCAAGAGGAGTGGACTCCGCTCCTCATTCACGAGAAAGGGCCGGTAACCGGGATGCCCAGTCCCATGATCCAAAAAGATCAAAGCAAATCAAAATAATTAAACAAAACTCCCCCAAGGCCGTTGTTAGTTGGAGGCACTCGTTGTTTCGAGCAAGCCATGGATTGATGCTTGTTGGTGGTTGGGGGAGTATAAACCTTTACCATTCTGTTTGGGAACTGCCTATAATGCATGTAGTATGGAAGATACAGCCATCTCATAGTTGTTGCATTGACAGCAAAAGTATGCCGCTCAAAATGTTATTCAATCTCTATTTTAAAATCGAGCTCTGGCACCTCTACAAATCCATGCTTCCCTCTGCTAAGGGCCTATCTATTTACTTTTATGTTGAGTCATCACCCTTCTTATTAAAAGCACCCGAGAGCACACTGTCATTTGCATTCATTACTATTAGTTTATATTGGGTATGACTTGACTGGATCTCTTTTACCATGAATTATAATGTTTAGTCAGTCCTTGATCTTTAAAGGTGCTCTGCATTTATGTTTTGCGGTCTCAGAAAGAGCTAGCGAGATACCATTTTGTTATATCATGTTATGATTATTTTGAGAAGTGTTGCCATCCGAGTTTTATTATTATGGCTCGCTATCTGATTATGCTATTGATATGAGTAATTGTGACACCTAAGTGTTATTGTGAGTATGGTTAGTTCATAATATTTGCTGAAACTTGAATGCTGGCTTTTCATGTTTACAGCAACAAGAGCAAACAGGGTTTGTAAAAGTTTTTCTTTATCACTTTCAGTTTATCAACTGAATTGCTTGAGGACAAGCAAAGGTTTAAGCTTGGGGGAGTTGATACGTCTCCAATGTATCTACTTTTCCAAACACTTTTGCCCTTGTTTTGGACTATAACTTGCATGATTTGAATGAAACTAACCCGGACTGACGCTGTTTTCAGCAGAACTGCCATGATGTTGTTTTATGTCTAGAAAAGAAAAGTTCTCGGAATGTCATGAAAATCCACGGAGGCACTTTTTGGAATTAATAAGAATTTCTGGGCGAAAGAAATACATCAGGGGGCCCAGGGCCTGTCCACGAGACAGGGGGGCGCGCCCCCCTGTAGGGCGTGCCCTCCTATCTCGTGGGCCCCCTGGACCTCCACCGACCTCGACTCCAACTCCATATATTCACGTTCGGGGAGAAAAAAATCAGGGAGAAAGTTTCATCGCGTTTTACGACACAAAGCCGCCGCCAAGCCCTAATCTCTCTCGGGAGGGCTGATCTGGAGTTCGTTCGGGGCTCCAGAGAGGGGGATTCGTCGCCATCATCATCATCAACCATCCTCCATCACCAATTTCATGATGCTCACCGCCGTGTGTGAGTAATTCCATCGTAGGCTTGATGGACGGTGATGGGTTGGATGAGATTTACCATGTAATCAAGTTAGTTTTGTTAGGGTTTGATCCCTAGTATCCACTATGTTCTGAGATTGATGTTGCTATGACTTTGCTATGCTTAATGCTTGTCACTAGGGCCCGAGTGCCATGATTTCAGATCTGAACCTATTATGTTTTCATGAATATATGTGTGTTCTTGATCCTATCTTGCAAGTCTATAGTCACCTATTATGTGTTATGATCCGACAACCCCGAAGTGACAATAATCGGGATACTTCTCGGTGATGACTGTAGTTTGAGGAGTTCATGTATTCACTATGTGCTAATGCTTTGTTCCGGTTCTCTATTAAAAGGAGGCCTCAATATCCCTTAGTTTCCACTAGGACCCCACTGCCACGGGAGGGTAGGACAAAAGATGTCATGCAAGTTCTTTTCCATAAGCACGTATGACTATTTACGGAATACATGCCTACATTACATTGATGAACTGGAGCTAGTTCTATGTCACCCTATGTTATAGCTATTACATGAGGAATCACATCCGGCATAATTATCCATCACCGATCCATTGCCTACAAGCTTTTCATATATTGTTCTTCGCTTATTTACTTTTCTGTTGCTACTGTTACAACTACTACAAAAACCCAAAAACAATTATCTTTACTTTTGCTACCATTAGCTTTATTATCATACTACTTTGCTACTAAATACTTTGCTGCAGATACTAAGTTATCTAGGTGTGGTTGAATTGACAACTCAACTGCTAATACTCAAGAATATTCTTTGGCTCCCCTTGTGTCGAATCAATAAATTTGGGTTGAATACTTTACCTTCGAAAGCTATTGCGATCCCCTATACTTGTGGGTTATCAGCTAGCTTTATTAAAATTAAATAAGGATTAGATCGTCCACAAGGATTGGAATAGGTAGCTCGGAGGATCCCCCAACCAACTACTATAAATCTTATTATAAAAACCATGATTAGCTAGCACATGCGCCGCTTGATTAGTAGAACAATAACAATGTTTAAATTTGACCTTCCCGATTGACGAAGACACGTCCACACATTCCGCAAAGATCACCGCTGCCGCATCCCACCATCTTGTTTGTCCAGTATAATAATCAATTACCGTCAAGGAGTCAGACTCAGCTTCCACTCGAGGGAACCCCGGAGAGTTTGCAAAGATTAGTCCATCACGCATAGCCATAGCCTCCGTTGTCACCACATCTGCTGCATAAGGTATAAACCGACATTGTGCCACCAAAAAAATACCATTATTGTCTCTAAGAACAGCTGCAATGGCTCCTGCACCCTCATCCATATGGAAAGAGGCATCCACGTTTAGCTTCACAAACTTGGCTTCCGGCTTGCTCCATTTATGTTCCTATACACCACGAATTTTTAAGTTGGCTTGATGAAAATTGTTTGCAATTGCCAGGACCGAAATAGGCCATCTCAAGGGAGGCGCCAGTGATCCATCATGGGTGAGCTCACGGCGCACCCACCATAAGTACCAAGCCCCAACCGCTATCACATGTTTTACATCCAAATTAGGCTTTATAGGGGTCGATCTGGAGTCTGCTAGGATCAGGTGTTCGAGTATGATTGAACCAGAGCAGTCAATTAACTTCGCTTCTTCAACAATGCCCAGTATAGACGGAGCCACAATTCCTTTGCATGTGTACAGTCAAAAAGCAGATGGCGTACATCTTTTGCGTCCTGGTGACAAATCGGACATGAGCCATTGGTACCCACATGTCTATTAGTGAGTATGGATCTTAGGGGGATAATTCCATGAAGTGCACGCCAGCAAAAATCTGAATCTTACATGGAACCTGCAGTTTCCACAGTGTAGGCCATATTTCCGGTAAATTTGATCCAGCTGGGCGTGCCAATACATTTGCATGCGCCTGAAAAGATTGAATCCATTGTAAGCAGTACGCCAAACGAACTGAAAAAATACCCCTCTGATCTGGGTTCCAGGCAATAAAATCATCAAATGCATTGTGATTAATTGGGATTTGCATGATCCTTCTAGCATCGACAGGATTAAAAATAGAACGGATCAGGGGCTCGTCCCATACTCCGTTATCAGGGTTAATGAGATCACTGACGACCGAGAGAATAGTTTGACCTCGATTTGAGATAACCTTCCTATCCGGACTGGCTGGCACACAAGGATCACTCCATATATTCACATTCTCTCTAGTTCCAGTGCGCCATATATATCCCGACTTAAAAGTTTCGAACCCCTTCATAATACTTTGCCATGTAAATGATGTTCCGTTTTTCAGTGTTGCTTGGAGTAAATTTACATTTGGAAAATATTTTGCTTTCAAAACTCGAGCACAAAGAGAATCTAGGTTGGTGATAAGTCGCCAACATTGTTTCGAGAGCATTGCCAAATTGAAAGAGTGGAGGTCCCTAAAGCCCATCTCGCCTTCATTTTTTGGATAGCAAAGTTTCCACCAAGTGTACCAATGCATCCTTTTGTGTTCCTCATCATCCCCCCACCAAAACTGAGCAATCAAATCAGTGATCTCTTTGCAAATCCCTTTAGGTATACTAAAGACTGACATGGAAAAAACTGGGATTGCTTGAGCTATAGATTTAATAAGAATTTTCTTGCCACCAGCGGAAAATTGTTTCTCCACCCATCCTCGTAACCTTTCTTTAATTCTTTCACAAAAGTGCCTAAAACAGTCACTTCCATCTGCTCTCACCATCGTCGGAAGCCCAAGATACTTGTCAGATAAAGCTTCAGTGTCAATGTTTAACTGTTGGCAAATTTCAGCCCTAGATACGACAGGAGTGTTTGGACTGAAAAAGACACTAGATTTCGACAAACTCACCAATTGTCCCGAACTCTGACAGTAGGTATCTGGAACATGCTATAAGGAAGCTGCATTTAAAGTATCTGCTTTCATTAGAATCAAAGAATCACCAGCGATAACAGGTGTGATACTGATGGTGCATTTCCGCACACTCTGATTCCTTCTATGGCACCAGCTTCTTCTTCATACTACAATAGACTAGAAAGACCTTCCGCACATAAGAGGAACAAGTAAGGGGAGATGAGTCCCCCCTGTCTAATACCCCTAGTAGGAGTAAAAGAATCCGCCTCTTGAGAATTAAACCTCACTTTATACCTGACAGAGCTTACACAAGACATCATCATCTCAATCCAATGTTCTTGAAACCCCAAAGCAGCCATCATATCATGTAAAATGGACCATTCCACCCTGTCATAAGCTTTATGCATGTCCAATTTTACCGCACACAGACTAGTTTGTCCAGCCCTCCTATTCTTAATTTTATGAACACATTCATATGCTATCAGAATATTGTCAGTAATCATCCTTCCTGGTACAAAAGCACTTTGTGTAGGCGAGATAATCTCAGGGAGGATATTTTTCAGATGTGACGCCAACATCTTGGAGATAGTTTTATAAAGAACATTACACAGGCTTATGGGGTGAAATTGAGTTACCAGTTCTGGCGTATCAATCTTCGAGATCATAACGATTGTTGTATCATTCCACTCAGCCGGAATCTTCCTAGAATTAATAGCAAGAAGGACCTCCTATGTTATATCATCCCCCCAAAATATGCCAGTATTTCTTAAAGAATATAGCATGAAGACCATCTGGGCAGGAGCCTTAATGTCTCCAATACTAAACACAACCTTTTTCACATCATCCGCAGTATATGGCGCCAACAGGAAGTTATTCATTTGTGTAGTTACCTTGCTTTGCACTTTTTGTAAGACACTAGGATCCGTGTGCTGTACTTCAGAAGTAAAGAGATGACTAAAATAGTCATGAATATGTGAGTTTAACTCCGGCATACCTTCCAGCCAGTTACCTCCCGCATCTTTAAGTTTTTTGAGAGAATTCCTCTTCCTTCTGGCAGATGCAAAGGCTTGGAAAAAAGCAGTATTGCAATCGCCACTTGTTAGCCATGTAGCCCTGGAATACTGCATGGCCTGGATTTCTTCTAATTCTAATAGATACTCAATCAGCTCTTAGCATCGGCTTCATCATTCATTGGGCCAGCCATCACATTCTCCAAGTCCATTTGAGCTTTACATAACCTTTTCTTTGGTTTCTTCATGATGCGCTGGTCCCAATCATGGAACTCTGCATGCATTTTATTTAGCTTTTCGTATATGCTAGTCAAGCCTGGATCTGCTTCAACTCTTGACCAAGCCTCTAGAACTGTATCATTAAAGCTTTTTTCATGTAACCATCTCGCCTCAAATCTCCTCGGATGTACATCATTCACTACTGGTACAGGCTGAGTGTAATACTTTGTGTCCACGACCAGAGGCCGATGATCCGAGTGATTATATTCCATATTTTGCAGAGCTGCATGAGGGAAAAGTACCGACCAAGTGTCGTTTACCAGTCCCCTGTCAAGCCTCTCATTGATTCTCCCTCAATGCCAAGTGAACTTGTCACCTATAAACCCACGGTCATGCAGCTCACAGTCCTCGATAACCTGCTGGGAAGCCTGCATATACTGTATCAGGCGTGGGTTACCTCCATCCTTCTCATGTAGGTACTGAATTTCATTCAGATCACCCAACACAATCCATGGAAGTTTATGATTTTGGTGGAGTTGCCTCATGCGGCTCCAATCACGTGTTTATTTTCCCACTGAAACTCCGCATAGATCCCTGTCAAACGCCACACCACATTATTTGCTTCTTCAATCTTAACATCAATGAACATAGGGTCTAGCTCAAGCTTGGTCACCCAAGTGTTATTATTCCAAAACAGAAATAACCCTCCCTTCCTACCATCACTAGGGCACACAAGTTTCTGATCCATCTTCAATCTTCTCCTCAAACTTTCAGCCGGATAGCTATCTAGGTGTGTCTCTGACAAAAACAGAACATCAGGTTGGCGTCTTCGCTAGACGTCCAGCAAGGGATGAACCGCCAGGGCATTCCCTAGTCCATTACAATTCCAACTCAAAACCTTCATCGCTTGTTCCTGAACGATCAAACCTCAAGAGAAATAGGAACCTGCACCAACAAGGGTTGCCACAGCCCTTCACAACTTTTTTTTTGAACGGTCACCGGGGGGGGAGAGCTTCCCCACCTGAATATATTACCACTCAAAGGAGGATGGAGGAATTACAGTGTAGCTCATATTACAGCACCAACAGTTAATGAATATAGGCAGAGAGGAAATTCAGCCATAGCTTAGCCGAGGCGTTATCTTCCTTGTTTTTAAACCGGAAGACCCAAAGGGAAAAATCAGCTACAATGTTACGAATTGTGGTGCGGTGGGAGTGATCCTCGTTTCTGAAGACCAAGGCATTCCTCGAGTCCCAGATTTTCCATGCCACTGTTATGGCAACTGATGGCCAGATATTTGGGTTGAGGCCATGGATCGTAGGGTGTTGTTGTAGCTCGTCGAGAGAGTTTGGAGATGGCAGTCCCAAGGCAGACCAGACCTGTGTTGCATAGGAGCATTTGGAGATGAGGTGGAGAGCATCTTCGTGTGGGTCTTGGCACCGAGGGCAAGCAGCTGATTGTGCAATGTGCTTGTGAAGCATGTTGGCCTTGGTATTCAGACGGTCGCGGAGGAGAAGCCAAGCGAAGATCTTGACCTTGATTGGCACCATGGAGCCCCAGATGAATTGGTGGTGTTCGTCAGTAGCGTCCTCAGCCAGAATGGATAAGTAGGCATTCTTTGCAGAGAATGGCAGCCCGTGGGAGAGGGGCCGCTCGTCCGGTCGAGGTACCTGCTGAAAATCCTGCAACAGCAACAGAACGCAATCCATCTCGCGAGCAGCAGCATTAGATAGACGGTTCCGCAGGTTTGTTAATAAGCCATTTTGCCATATCATAGCCACTAGGACCTTGTCATCCAAAGAGTGTGAGTGCAGGTTAGGGAAAACTTTGTGGATAGGAGAGTGGATGAGCCATGTGTCTAGCCAAAAGAAGGTGGCAAGACCATTATAGGTGATGACAAAAGAGTGATCGATGAGCATTGGCAAGTGGTTATTCATAGTTTTCCAGAGGAAGGAGGGTCTTGCAGTTTTTGCAGCGATGCCCAGAGGGTGTTGATGGTGGTACCACAGTGTCCAGGGGACATTGGGGTTCTGTAGAAGTTTGAAGGAAAATTTCATAAGCAAGCAGCGGTTCTGAATCTCAAGATTTTTAATGCCTAGACCACCGTAATTTTTCGGTTTGCAAACGTTTTTCCATGCAACTAGACAGCTTGCCCCAGTGCAAGTAGGTTCGTTAGACCAGAAGAACGCCCTACGAATCGCGTCCAGTTTGGTCAGAATGGACTTGGGGAGGCGAAATACTGACATGAAGTACACTGTCAGAGAGTCTAGAACTGCAGTTAGCAGAGTTAGACGAGCCCCGCGTGAGAGCAGGCGTGCCACCCAGCCGAATAGGAACTTTCGAAAGCTATCAATGATTGGGTCGAAAGCAGTGAGGGGTAGTTTAGTGGGTGAGAGTGGAAGGCCTAGGTATATTAGTGGAAAGCTGGCTAGGGAGCATCCAGTGGTAGTGTTGATTTTGTTTTGTAAGGCTGGTTCAGTGGCAATGGTGAGGAGTGCTATTTTTTGGAAGTTGATAAGCAAGCCTGTTGCAAGTGAGAAGTCGTGTAACGTTTGTTTTAGGGTTAGTGCAGCTGAATCATTAGCCGCGGCGATAATGAGGGTATCGTCCGCATATTGCAGCGTCACTGGCGGTTCATTTGGACGTAGTGGATGGCAAAGAACATTCTGTTTGAAGGCGTTTGCAATCAGTCTTTGGAGGACATCGGTGACAATGATGAACAGATATGGCAAGAATGGATCTCCTTGTCGTAGGCCGCATCGGCATTGTATCCATGGCCCCGGAATGCCATTTAGGAGAACAACTGTTTTGCCAGTAGATAGTATTTCGTGGACCCAAGAGCAGAATAATGGGGGGAAACCTCTGAAAGTGCAACTAATCCCCGGGTGGTTTTGGTAATTAATAACAACATATATATCATTGAACTAATAGTTTCTTGAGAATCATTTCAGAAAGTTTAGTGATATGGGTATGGCAAGGACTGAAGAAGTGGACCCCTCAAAATGCTAAGGCAAGCATTGGCAAAAGCTCAAGACTCCATTTTTGGTTTAGTGATCCAAGATCACATTGAGTCTATAGGAAAGCCAATACTATTAAAAGGGGATGAGGTTATGATAATGATCTGGTTGCTCAAAGTGCTTAGTGATATATCTCCTAAACTATCAGCAACTCTCACTTCCATAATACACTCATAAGTAATCTCGGTCCCACCGATTTTCCAAACCTAGTCACACCGAGATGAACCACCTCAGCCATATAGCCAAACCCTAGAATTCTCGGATTTTCCGATTCTGAACTCGGTCTCACCGAAACTTGAGTTGCCAAGCTTCTGTAACCTTCTGTCATCAAATCGGTGTCACCGAGATGATGAAGTCGGTCCCACCGAGATTGGCAAGCTCTTGTCTTTGGACGAATCGGACTCACCGAGTTTGTATTTTCGGTCCCACCGAAAATCCCAACGTTCACATGATTTGAACTTTCGGTCTCACCGAGTTGTCAACTTCGGTCTGACCGAGATTGGTCAAATGTGTGTAACGGTTGGATTTTGTGTGGAGGCTATAAATACCCCTCCACCCCCTCTTCATTCGTGGAGAGAGCCATCAGAAAGAACTACCACTCCTACCTTACATTTCTGAGAAGAAAACTACCTACCCTTGTGTTGAGATCAAGTAGCTCCACTCCCACCATATGAAACTTGATCTCTAGCCTCCCCAAGTTGCTTTCCACTCAATCCTTTCTTCCACCACAGCCAAATCAGTGAGGAGAGTTGAGTGTTGGGGAGATTATCATTTGAAGCACAAGAGCAAGGAGTTCATCATCATCAACACCATCTATTACCTTTTGGAGGGTGGTGCCTCCTAGATTGGTTAGGTGTCGCTTGGGAGCCTCCGTCGAGATGTGGAGTTGAACCAAGAAGTTTGTAAGGGCAAGGAGATCGCCTACTTCGTGAAGATCTACCCCGAGTAAGGCTAGCCCTCCGTGGGCGTAGGCCATGATGGCATAGACAAGGTTGCTTCTTCGTGGACCCTTCGTGGGTGGAGCCCTCCGTGGACTCTCGCAGCCGTTACCCTCCATGGGTTGAAGTCTCCATCAACGTGGATTGACGATAGCACCACCTATCGGAACCACGAGAAAAAATCTCCGTGTCTCCAAATTGCGTTTGCTCTTCTCCACCTCTCTTTACTACATGTGCAATTTACTTTCCGCTGCCTATACTCTAGAATTGCATGTGTAGGGTGATACTTGACTTGATCATCATTGTGAACTTGCCAAAAACTTGTCTTTATCAAAAGGCTGAATTTTTATATTGTCAAGTAGTCTAATCACCCCCCCCCTCTAGACATACTTTCGATACTACAAGTGGTATCAGAGCTTTGGTCTCCATTGTATTGGTTTCCATTGCATTGGACTCCATAAGCTTGGTTTCACAACCTAGGAGAGTATGGCGTCTAGTGAGGGTAATTTTCGTAGAGGTCCTTACTTTGATGGTACAAATTTTGCTAGTTGGAAGCATAAAATGAAAATGCATATTCTTGGTCATAACCCAGCCACATGGGGCATTATTTGTGTTGGTTTGCAAGGTGAGTTCTTCGAGGAAGGAAAGGTTCCGGATCGCGAAGCTACAACGGATGAATTGCGGGTGTTGCAAAACAATGCTCAAGCTTGTGACATTCTATTCAATGCTTTGTGTCCCGAGGAGTTCAACAAAATCAGCCGTCTTGAGAATGCAAAAGAGATTTGGGATACTTTGGTTGAAATGTACGAAGGTACCGAGTCCGTGAAGGAATCAAAGCTAGATATTCTTCAAGGTCAACTTGACAAGTTCAAGATGAAGGATGGTGAAGGAGTCGCTGAAATGTACTCTAGGCTTGCTCTCATCACAAATGAGATTGCCAGCTTAGGAAGCGAAGAAATGACCGACCGATTCATCATCAAAAAGATTCTCAGAGCTTTGGATGGAAAGTATGACACCGTGTGCACTTTGATCCAAATGATGCCAAACTACAAGAATCTCAAGCCAACCGAAGTCATTGGAAGAATTGTTGCTCATGAGATGACACTTAAGGATAAGGAAGAGCTTCACAACAAGTCAAGTGGTGCTTACAAAGCTACAAGTGATGCTCCCACAACCTCAAGTGACAAGTTAGTTTCCAATGAAGAGATATGCCTAATGGTCAAGAACTTCAACAAATTCTACAAGAATAGAGGCAAAGAGAGAAGCTCAAAGTCTAGATCATATGATGAAAAGAGATCTTCTAGTCGTGATCGAAACTGCTACAATTGTGGAAGACCCGGACACTACTCAAATGAGTGTACGGCTCCCCACAAGAGAAGAGAAGAATCTCCAAGAAGAAGAAGCTCAAGAGATGAGTCACCTCGGAAAGAGAGAAGGAGCAGAGATGATCGTTATGAACGAAGACCCTCTCGGAGAAGCAAGGATTCGGAGAGGAAAGACAAGTCATCAAGGAGCTACACAAGAAGAAAACATCAAGCTCATGTAGGTGAATGGGTCTCCGGCTCCGACTCCGACAATCATTCCGAAAGAAGCTATCACTCCAACTCCGACTACAGTCAAGATGAAGGTGTTGCCGGTCTTGCTCTCGTGTCCTCCAACTCCAACTCCTATGACTTATTTGATTCACCAAATGAGGGAATTGGAAGATGCTTCATGGCTAAAGGCCCCAAGGTATCACACCCTGAATTCATTGACTTTGATAGTGATGAGGATGACTTGCTTGGTGAAGATGAGCTTTTACATGACAAATCTAGTGAGACTAGTAATGATGAACATGCTAGTAGTCTTTATAGTCGAGAAGAGTCGAATGACAATGCTATGAAGGAGATTGAGCGTCTAACTAAAGAACTAAACACTCTTAAGTTAGCTCATGAAACAACTCAAGAAGATCATAGAGAGCTCCTAAGATCTCATGAGAAGCTATGCTTCGAGAAGCTCAATCTAGAGCAAGAACATGAGTTCCTAAAAGCAATCAATGACGATCTTCGAAAGAAGAGTTCTTCATATCTTGCCAAACGACTTCTCTTGTCTAATTTCTTGCCACCTATTAAAACTAAGCATGACAAGCATAAGAAAAATTCTTCATCTAGAAGCAACAATATTGGTTCTAGTAGTTCTCTTGATTCCACTAACAATGTTTCAAGCCAAGTTACACTTGAGCAAGAAAATAGTTTATTGAAAGGGATTATAGAGAAAGGTGTCTACAAGAGCCTTGCCGGAAGCAAGAACTTTGAGGAAATTATTCGCAAGCAAGGGAGGCACCGGAAGAATCAAGGAATTGGTTTTGAGCGAAAGTTCAACGCCGAGGGTGTTGAATGGGAAGATGGTCAATATCCCACTCCAAAGTTTGTTTCTCAAAAGGAGAAGTACGATCCTACTTCTTCCAATGTGGAACAAGCTCAAGATGATCTTCCACCACAAGACCACAAGATAAAAGACAAGGACAAGCTTCAAGAGGAGATTGATGCATTTATTGAAGCACCTAAAGCCATGGTCAAGTGGGTTCCCAAGGAAACGTCAAGTTCTACTTCGTCAAGCTCAACTACAACCCCAAGGATTCCCATCAAGATGATGTGGATCCCGAAGAAGAAGAACTAGAGAGTTCTTGAGGGTGACTCCGCCAACATACTTCACTCATATTCATTTTGGCAAGAACTTGTGCAATCAACTTCCACATCTTGCACTAGTTCATGGAGTCACAAACCCTCTTGTTGGTAAGTCAAGGGACAAGGTAATCATAGCTCTCATGGACATCATCCATTGTGTACTTCAATCTATGTCCATGGATATCCTTGTTTGTTCCTTGTGGGACTAACCCATGTAGGTATTGAAAGTGCCCGAATCCAAAGGATTGCTCCCAACTCTTGATGATCTTCATTAACATTGAGCATCCACATCTTCAACATCTACATGAAGTCTTCTACGACAACCCAAGGTTAGTTTGACCCTTTAAAAGGGGTTCTCACATCTAGGGGGAGCTTTGCTCTAAAGAATTGAGCTAAAGCATCTTCAAATGATGTGAACACATCAATGCTTTATGTAAAAGTGGTAACCCCACTTGTGCTTAAACGATGAGTATGACCTATGATCAAATGTTCTCATTTGACTCCTAAGTCAATATACTCATATATAGATGACCAAGTCATCGACAAATTGTGTGATAGTAGCTAGAGTTTTGATTGTGCATGTTTGACACATATTTCATTTGCTATCTTATTGTGTGAGCATGTTGGATGCATGATTTAATCCATTCGAGGACATCCATTTGTTGCTTTGGTCTTTTTGATTTTTTTTGACCAAATGGATGAACAAGAATGCCTAAGTACCTCCCCTAGCTATCTATGCTTTTCTTGTCTCAAATTCTATTCATGCTTACATCACAAACTTTGAACAAGTCATTTTCGGACCCTCCGAGTGAGGAGCACTCAGAGCCACCGATCCGTCAAGGGCTAACCTCCAAAACCTTCTAAGTGATTTCGGTCAGACCAACCCACTCAAACTCGGTCAAACCGAAAGCATTTGGATTGATCTAGGTTTTCACCTCGGTGAAACCGAGTTGTGAATTTCGGCGTGACCGAAGTGCATAACTGCCCTGCAGTTATCCATCTCGGTGCCACCGAGTTTTACAACTCGGTCCCACCGACAGCAAAGGGGTATATATACTCCGAGGGCCGCGCGTTGATTTCTACTTCAAAACGCTTCGCCCCCACACCCCTTGCTGCCGTCGCCTGGTCTCCGGATCGTCTCCGTCGTCGCCTGTGCGCCCTCGCCGCAGGTCTCCGTCGCCGTCACGGACATCTTCTCTGCGCCGTTGCCGCCGTAGAGGAACTCCACCAAGTTAGGGTGAGTTTCGATCCCACTCGTGCTCTCATCTCCGATTCAATGCACGTTTGGTTTGCCTGTAATCTTGCCACGATTGAAATCTTCCTGAACACAAGATTAGTTCCTTTGAACGAAATTCGAGTAAAAGTTTTAGGGTTAGGTTTCCGCCGAACACATCTCGGTGAGACCGATTTTACATTCTCGGTATGACCGATTTGGCCTCTGGCCATTGCACTGCACCTTTCGGTCCAACCGAGTTGTGCAAATCGGTGTGACCGAAATGAGGATTTAGTGAAACCCTAGTGTTTTCGGCAGGACCGAAACCCACTTCGGTCCAACCGAAAGTGGTGTGAATGCTTCTGTTTGAACCCTTCGGATTCACCGAATTTTAAACTCGGACTGACCGAAATGTCTTCTGTGAAAACATAATACTAGAATTTGAACTCATTCTGTTTGCAAAATCTTCTGCAGTTTGTGATAACTCTTCTACTCTGCCTACACCTTATCTATTCACAGGTTGTCAGCCATGTCAGATGCCAGTGACAGCCAGAACAGGTCTGAGTCACCTATTGCTGATATTCCAGAGGCAGGCACTAGTCCTGAACCCAGCAGCAGCAGCAGCTAAACCAAAGAGTGTTGGAGAGCAGCTCCTTGAAGCTACCCAAAGGATTGAACAACGCCTGGCCAGCATTGTACAGTCTCAGGAGAGCCTTGAGAGGATTGTTGAAGACAAGATCCATGCTCTGGATGTGAAGCTGACTGAAGTGCAAGTAACTGTCAACAAGCTTGAGGCAGATATGGAGGAAGCAAAGAGGGAGAAGGAAGAGCTCATGCGTGAGATGCAGGATGACCTAGTCCAGGATGCTTATGAACAGACTGCTCCGGTTCCCACAGGACCCCGATCAGCTGCTATTCCAGTGACAGACACCAGGACTACAGCCTCAGCACCTCCCACAGCTCCATCACTTGCTCCAGCTCCAGCTCCAGTGACCACTCCTCCAGCTCCACAGACATCAGCAGAAGTCTTCGCCGATGCAGCCATCTCAACTCCAACATCAACCCAGACAGGAGCCGCCAGCAGAGTCCCTAGTGACGTTTAGCTCTATACTTTTCGAACTTTTTGGTAACTTGTTGCCAAAGGGGGAGAAATTGTATAGATCATAGGACTTCGAGAGAGAGAGAGTGCTGTTGTTTTTTGCGCTTTTGCTCTTTCGTTCTTTTGCGGTCTTTTTGAGATTCTTTTGGTTTTCGTGACATTCTGTGTGTTTGATACTACGTTTGATGAGTGCTTGGTCGTACTATGCCTTAATGTGTGCTTAATGCTTATCATATGCTATTCCTATCTTGTATGACCATTTACTCATGTCTTGGTGATTGGGTGCATGCTATTCATTCTTATCATTTTGTGCGCTCCACCAAGATGTATGTGACATGGAAGAGTGACCCATGATCCTAATCGATTGTGCATTTGCATTCAAACGCAAATCTTAAATAATGCACAAATTTAGGGGGAGCTCTTGCCTATCACATACTTCTCAAAGCGACGATATTATTCATTGATTATATCCTTTGTCGAAGCTTTGATCTATATGTTGTCATCAATTACCAAAAAGGGGGAGATTGAAAGTGCAACTAATCCCCGGGTGGTTTTGGTAATTAATAACAACATATATATCATTGAACTAATAGTTTCTTGAGAATCATTTCAGAAAGTTCAGTGATATGGGTATGGCAAGGACTGAAGAAGTGGACCCCTCAAAATGCTAAGGCAAGCATTGGCAAAAGCTCAAGACTCCATTTTTGGTTTAGTGATCCAAGATCACATTGAGTCTATAGGAAAGCCAATACTATTAAAAGGGGATGAGGTTATGATAATGATCTGGTTGCTCAAAGTGCTTAGTGATATATCTCCTAAACTATCAGCAACTCTCACTTCCATAATACACTCATAAGTAATCTCGGTCCCACCGATTTTCCAAACCCAGTCACACCGAGATGAACCACCTCAGCCATATAGCCAAACCCTAGAATTCTCGGATTTTCCGATTCTGAACTCGGTCTCACCGAAACTTGAGTTGCCAAGCTTCTGTAACCTTCTGTCATCAAATCGGTGTCACCGAGATGATGAAGTTGGTCCCACCGAGATTGGCAAGCTCTTGTCTTTGGACGAATCGGACTCACCGAGTTTGTATTTTCGGTCCCACCGAAAATCCCAACGTTCACATGATTTGAACTTTCGGTCTCACCGAGTTGTCAACTTCGGTCTGACCGAGATTGGTCAAATGTGTGTAACGGTTGGATTTTGTGTGGAGGCTATAAATACCCCTCCACCCCCTCTTCATTCGTGGAGAGAGCCATCAGAAAGAACTACCACTCCTACCTTACATTTCTCAGAAGAAAACTACCTACCCTTGTGTTGAGATCAAGTAGCTCCACTCCCACCATATGAAACTTGATCTCTAGCCTCCCCAAGTTGCTTTCCACTCAATCCTTTCTTCCACCACAGCCAAATCAGTGAGGAGAGTTGAGTGTTGGGGAGATTATCATTTGAAGCACAAGAGCAAGGAGTTCATCATCATCAACACCATCTATTACCTTTTGGAGGGTGGTGCCTCCTAGATTGGTTAGGTGTCGCTTGGGAGCCTCCGTCGAGATGTGGAGTTGAACCAAGAAGTTTGTAAGGGCAAGGAGATCGCCTACTTCGTGAAGATCTACCCCGAGTAAGGCTAGCCCTCCGTGGGCTAGGCCATGATGGCATAGACAAGGTTGCTTCTTCGTGGACCCTTCGTGGGTGGAGCCCTCCGTGGACTCTCGTAGCCGTTACCCTCCGTGGGTTGAAGTCTCCATCAACGTGGATTGACGATAGCACCACCTATCGGAACCACGAGAAAAAATCTCCGTGTCTCCAAATTGCGTTTGCTCTTCTCCACCTCTCTTTACTACATGTGCAATTTACTTTCCACTGCCTATACTCTAGAATTGCATGTGTAGGGTGATACTTGACTTGATCATCATTGTGAACTTGCCAAAAACTTGTCTTTATCAAAAGGCTGAATTTTTATATTGTCAAGTAGTCTAATCACCCCCCCCCCTCTAGACATACTTTCGATCCTACAAGTGGTATCAAAGCTTTGGTCTCCATTGTATTGGTTTCCATTGCATTGGACTCCATAAGCTTGGTTTCACAACCTAGGAGAGTATGGCGTCTAGTGAGGGTAATTTTCGTAGAGGTCCTTACTTTGATGGTACAAATTTTGCTAGTTGGAAGCATAAAATGAAAATGCATATTCTTGGTCATAACCCAGCCGCATGGGGCATTATTTGTGTTGGTTTGCAAGGTGAGTTCTTCGAGGAAGGAAAGGTTCCGGATCGCGAAGCTACAACGGATGAATTGCGGGTGTTGCAAAACAATGCTCAAGCTTGTGACATTCTATTCAATGCTTTGTGTCCCGAGGAGTTCAACAAAATCAGCCGTCTTGAGAATGCAAAAGAGATTTGGGATACTTTGGTTGAAATGTACGAAGGTACCGAGTCCGTGAAGGAATCAAAGCTAGATATTCTTCAAGGTCAACTTGACAAGTTCAAGATGAAGGATGGTGAAGGAGTCGCTGAAATGTACTCTAGGCTTGCTCTCATCACAAATGAGATTGCCAGCTTAGGAAGCGAAGAAATGACCGACCGATTCATCATCAAAAAGATTCTCAGAGCTTTGGATGGAAAGTATGACACCGTGTGCACTTTGATCCAAATGATGCCAAACTACAAGAATCTCAAGCCAACCGAAGTCATTGGAAGAATTGTTGCTCATGAGATGACACTTAAGGATAAGGAAGAGCTTCACAACAAGTCAAGTGGTGCTTACAAAGCTACAAGTGATGCTCCCACAACCTCAAGTGACAAGTTAGTTTCCAATGAAGAGATAAGCCTAATGGTCAAGAACTTCAACAAATTCTACAAGAATAGAGGCAAAGAGAGAAGCTCAAAGTCTAGATCATATGATGAAAAGAGATCTTCTAGTCGTGATCGAAACTGCTACAATTGTGGAAGACCCGGACACTACTCAAATGAGTGTACGGCTCCCCACAAGAGAAGAGAAGAATCTCCAAGAAGAAGAAGCTCAAGAGATGAGTCACCTCGGAAAGAGAGAAGGAGCAGAGATGATCGTTATGAACGAAGACCCTCTCAGAGAAGCAAGGATTCGGAGAGGAAAGACAAGTCATCAAGGAGCTACACAAGAAGAAAACATCA
This sequence comes from Triticum timopheevii, assembly GCA_963921465.1. Classification (NCBI taxonomy): domain Eukaryota; kingdom Viridiplantae; phylum Streptophyta; class Magnoliopsida; order Poales; family Poaceae; genus Triticum; species Triticum timopheevii. Next base: position 58,665,054 of record OY997266.1, read on the forward strand.
AGCTCATGTAGGTGAATGGGTCTCCGGCTCCGACTCCGACAATCATTCCGAAAGAAGCTATCACTCCAACTCTGACTACAGTCAAGATGAAGGTGTTGCCGGTCTTGCTCTCGTGTCCTCCAACTCCAACTCCTATGACTTATTTGATTCACCAAATGAGGGAATTGGAAGATGCTTCATGGCTAAAGGCCCCAAGGTATCACACCCTGAATTCATTGACTTTGATAGTGATGAGGATGACTTGCTTGGTGAAGATATTGCATCCATGAAGAAACCCTGTTTGATCATAGTGGATGAGCAGAGGGATGAGAGGCTTGACTCTGTTTGTGAGGACATTCGCGACTGCCTTTGGGGTGCAGTTTTGGAGGGAGATTGGTCGAAAGGCGTCGGGAGACGTTGGCGCCAGTGTTTTTGGAAGGAGAACCATGAAGGCTCGGTTGAAGCGTTCAAGAGAGGCCGTTTGGTCGTGGAAGGCAGAGAAGAATGGTAGTATTGAGTGTTTGATATCATGCCAGTATTTTCTGAAGAGGATCGGTCCAAAGCCGTCTGGTCCGGGGCTAGCGTTTGTGTTCATGTTGAGGAAGGCCTGGTGGATTTCGTCTTGTGTGAAAGGTTGTGTGAGATCGGAGAGTTGTGGGAGGGTAGAGGGGTATAGGTGTTGCAAACTGAAGTTCCAAGTGTCTTTTTTATCCGTTCCGATTAGCTGCTGGAAAAAGTTTTTAAGGATGTCGGCTTTCTGTTCGTGTAGGAAAACTTTGGATGAGTTGTGGATAAGCATGGGGATTTTATTTGAACGAGAGCGCTGAGTTGCCGAGGCGTGGAAGAACCTGGAGTTCTCATCCCCATCAATGGCGACTCGAATCTTCCCCCTTTGTTTCCAGAAAGCAATCTTGTGCTTCACAGCACATTGTAGCACGTTAGCTAGGACTAGCCTTAGCCTTTGCTCTAGGGGAGATAAAGGAGCGAATTCTTCGTTTAGGTCGAGGGCTTGGATAGCGATTTTGCAGTTATTTTCCCTTTGGCAGATGGGCCGCAGCGTCTTGGCCCATGATTTGAGGGCCGATCTTGTTTTTTTGATTTTGTGGGCGAGGGTGGCGGCAGGATCAGTGGTCGGGACGAGTCCATTGGGCTGCCAACAGTCCCGTACACAAGTGGTGCAGGCCTGGAGGGAGGTCCAGAAGCGTTCAAATCGAAAAAGGCGGGAAGAAGGGACAGTAGTGGATATAGTAACTAGGAGAGGAACATGATCAGAGACAAATCTGGTTAGAGATGTTAGGTGTGTGTTTGGGAATAGAGCGTCCCAAGGAAGGTTGATAAGAACTCTATCCAAGCGAATTAGCGTGGGCGATAGTCGTTTGTTTGACCAGGTAAACTGCCTGTCTAATAGCGGTATTTCTAGTAGGGCAAGGTGATCAATTGTGTCATTGAAGGCATCGGCCTCCGATCGTCTGAAGTTGCTGTTGTTCCGCTCATTAGGAAATCTTGTGAGGTTGAAATCACCAATGAGGAGCCAGGGGGATGTTGTTGGTGGCTCAATTTGCCTAAGTTCGTCTAGGAATTCTAGTTTTAATGCACGTTGAGAGGGTGCATATACATTGGTAACAAAGATGTGATGCGACGAGGCAACGCATGAAAGAGTTAGGGTGGTCGTGAAGCGTTTGTGCTGACAGTTGAGGAGGGAGAAACAGCGGGAGTTGGTCGCGGATAAGATTCCACCGGCAGATCCAATCGCGTCAAGGTGGTTACAGGAGTCAAGGAAACGTGGGAAGATGGATCGTATTTTGATGGAGTCAGGTTTTTGTAATTTTGTTTCTTGTAGCAGAGCGATCGATGGCTTTAGTTGTTTTATTTCAGAGAACACATTAGCACACTTGTCATTGTCACCTAAACCACGCACATTCCAGGAAACGATAGAGAACGTCTCATTCTTCATATGGAAAGATAAGTTGACACCTTACAAGGGGACAGATACCCAAAAGCCAAGGCTGGCAGTTCCTGATACAGATCGATACACTGACAGAATAAGTAGCGAGCAGCATTACAACCATCATACGACTAAGATAAGCAGGTCCTAGGGGTGGTAAGCACCGGATACAAAGCCGCCCTTCACAACTTCACCACAGCAGTGTGAGATTGATTGGAACTCACCTTCTCTTTGTTGGAATCACAAGCTCTTGCACAACATAAAATCCTTCAATCAAAACGATGGAGTAGAAAAACGAATGTACTATGGGAGACTTGGTGTAAAGATGACCAAGACCTCACAGTAGAGAGAGAGAGAGAGAGAGAGAGAGAGAGACCAGCCACGACGTCGAACGGTGTCATCCTAGGACAACAATCGCCGACAGCCATGCCGCCGCCAAGGAGGCGGCCGACGGTGGTCTGCAAAACCCTAGACGCCTTGGTGTTGATCTTGTAGCACAGAAAAACTGTTCGCCTTCCATTTTAAAGTTGATTTCCAAGGAGGCCAAAGAAATAAGATTGACATACACAAAAAATAAAAAATAAAACAAAAGGGAAAAATAAAGCAGAACAAAATTGATGTCACTAAATTTATTGATCCAACAGATGCATGTGCACTAAATCAGATTTTGGATAATAATAGGCATACTACAGAAGCAGAATCAGATAATTCTATTTGTTATCTACTCCCTCCGTTCCTAAATATAAGTCTTTTTAGAGATTCCAATAGGAGACTTCATAGGAGCAAATGAGTGAATCTACACTCTAAATTACGTCTATATAAATACATATGTAGTCCATAGTGAAATCTCTAGAAAGACTTATAATATTTAGGAACAAAGGTAATAGATGCTAGCAGCAGCTTGCATGAAATGAAGCCGGTGAATTCATACAGCTGGTAAAACAAAAGGTCGGCTGATAAAACTGAGTTAAGCTATAGAAACAAGCCCATAAGGCCTGCCAACACAACGACTCGACTGAAAACACAATAACCGGTAATTCGAATACCGCAGCCCAACAACACATGGAAGCACAAATCACAACGCAACTAATGAACAATCGCAGATTTGACTAAGACAAAAGAAAATTTCAGGTGCCTAAACTTTGGCAAACACATTTTTTAATAGGGCAAGATTGTCGAAAGGCCCAAACTTCATTAGATAAGCATCAATAAACAAGTTATAGGCCCTGTTTTTTTGAGCTTCAGGAACCAAATTCAGCTTTGTCGGTGAAGCTGAATATGGAATTTGAAACAAAGAGTTATTTTGAATCAGCTATACCAGTGAAGCCAGCTTTTCTAGGGAAACTGAATATGGAATCAGAAACAAATAGCTATTTGAAATCAGTTTTGCCAGTGAAGCTCAATCTGGATTTGGGTTATTTTTAGTGTAATTCGTTGAAGCACCTCAAAGTGTACTTCGGTGGCGAAGCTAATTCTATGAATTAGCTTTAGCACTAAACCTAATCTATAGGTGATTCAAATCCAATCATAGATGAAACAAACATGATCTTATATAACTGTGAATCAACTTTTCCACTAAATTGAATCCCTAGGTCATACGTCTCCAACGTATCTATAATTTTAAATGTTCCTTGTTATTGTAGTACCAATCTTGGATGTTTTATATACATTTACAAGCAATTATATATCATTTTTTGGGACTAATCTATTAACTTAGTGCCAGTGTCAGTTGCTATTTTTTGTTTGTTTTGGTTTTTCAGAATATCAGTACCAAACGAAGTCCAAATGCCATGAAACTTTTTGGAGATTTTTTCAGGACATAAGAGACCCTGGAAGCTTCGGGAGGGGACGTGAAGATGGAGCAGTGGCCCACGAGGCACCAGGGCGCATCCAAGGGGGTCGGCCACGCCTTGGTGGCCGGTGGGGATGGCTCCGTTTGACCTATCTCCGCTTCTATAAACTCTCTAAAATTGGGAAACCAACAGAGAGCCAGACAAAATACTTTTTCTGCCACCGCAAGTTCCTATTCTCGCTAGATCCCATCTGGAGGCCTTTTTTGTCACTCTGCCGGAGGGGGAATCAATCATGGTAGGGCTCTACATCAACCTTGATGTCCTTACGGTGATATGTGAGTAGTTTACCACAGACCTACGGGTTCATAGTTAGCAGCTAGATCTCTCTCTCTCTCTCTCTCTCTCTCTCTCTCTCTGATCTTCAATACAATGTTCTCCTTGATGTTCTTGGAGTTATCTTTGATGTAATCACTTTTTATGGTGATCCGATGAATTATGAGTTTATGATAAGATTATCCACGAATATTTTTTAGCATTCTCTAAACTCTTTTATGCATGATTATTATACCTTCATATTTCTCTCTGATCTATTGATTTGGTTGGCCAACTAGACTGATTTTTTTCAGTGGGAGAGGTGCTTTGTGATGGGTTCTTGTGGTGCTCAATCCCAGTGACAAAAGGAGACATGACACGTATTTGTATCATTGCCATTAAGGATAAAAATATGGGGTTTATTCATGCTTGAGTTTACTTTGTCTACATCATGTCATCTTGCTTAAGGCGTTACTCCGTTCTTCATGAACTTAATACTCTAGATGCATGCTAGGTAGCGGTCAATGTGTGGAGTAATAACAGTAGATGCAGGCAGGAGTCAGTCTACTTGTCTCGGACGTGATGCTTATATACATGATCATTGCCTTGGATATCGTCATGATTATTTGCTTTTCCATGAATTGCCCAGCAGTAATTTGTTTACCAACTGTACACTATTTTCAAGAGAGAAGTCTCTAGTGAAAACTATGCCCCCGGATCTACTTTTATCATATTGAAAATCCTACAAAAAACCTTGCTGCAATTTTTTTTGTATTTTGTTCAATCTATCTATCAATTACTGCACAATTTTATCTTGCACGTAACTGCCAAGGGATTGACAACCCCTTGTTCGCGTTGGGTTGCAAGGATTTGTTATTTTGTGTGCAGGTGCTTCTAACAAGGTGTTGCATGGTTCTACTGAATTGATAACCTTGGTTCTTAACTCGGGAAAATATTTATTTTTACTATACTACATCATCCTCTCCTCGTTGAAGAAATCCCAATGCAGTTCACAAGTAAGACTAGGTGATTCGAATTAGTTCAAAGCTAAAACAAACAAGGCCATGGAAGGACACACACAGAATAAATTACAAGCCAGTCCTAACATCTTGCAAAGAGGACCCAAGAATAGTAAAAAAACACAATCCAGTCGTTTACACCGTACTAGCTGGAGACGAGAGCCACCGTTGCATGGGACGAACCACTTGGGATGGTGGCTTCGCTGCGCCATCTCCACCAAGCTGGAAGAAATGGCTGCAGAAGGTCGGGTAGCACTCAACCGCCCCCCCTTTTTTTTGAACCAGGCGCAACCCCTTTCCATTACTCGCATAACGGAAATACAACAGTTCAGCAGACCAACCAGGAAACAAAGAAAGGGGGAAGTGAGTTCAACGCATCCCTGGGAAACCCACAATAAACACCCGTCATCAGGCAGCTTATTGCGGGGGGAAACCCAGTGACACCAAAATATCCAAGTTAAACTACCAGCACCATCAGGCTAACCAAAGTCTTGCTCACGCAGGAGCCTACCACCAAACATCACACCAGACTAGCAGAACCCAAAAGGACCAAGAATGAAAGACAGCAAATCCCAGGCGAAGCGAAGCTGGAGAGACAGTCCTCTCATATTGATCTTCAGTTGATCCCTCCCGGGGCCGCGCAGATGCGCATCATGTTCGCAGCGTTGCCTCTCAGCATCTTGGCTCCCCTCTCCATTGCTTCACGGTCTTCACCCATCAGCAGACCTGCCCAATATGTAATAAAGCCACAAGCAACATAGATCACATCAAAAGGAGATCTCATTTTTTTGAACTCAAAGGTGGATCTGTTACGATAGTTCCATACATCCCAATAGAGTGCGGCTAGGCCAAAAGTATAGAATCTCTCCCCATCAGGAAGGAAGCTATAGCACCAGGAAAAGTACTGCCAAATATGTTTGGACAAAGGTCCGTTCCCAGCATACACCCAACCGTCCTCCACATAATTCTAGCCACCGGACAAGTGAAAAACAGGTGCTGGGAAGTTTCTCTGTTATCACAGAAGGAACAAGAAGGGTTCCCCAACCAATTTCGTCTCCTCATCACATCCCTAGTAAGGATGGAGTCTTGGAAAAGTTGCAACAGGAAAATTTGAATCTTGAGTGGAATTCTGGCACGCCAGATCCATTTATAGTTACACCCAGTCAGGGTTCCATCCTGGTACTTATAAACTGATTTGGTGGTGAACTTGCCTTTCTTACCCCCCCAAGGCCCACACTACTTCATCAGGATCATTGTTGGTCGACCATGAGGCCACCACTTTTTTCATTTCCCTCCACTGCTCCAGTAGAGGGGGGTGGAGACGTCTCCGAAAGAAATTATCACCCACACCATTTTTAAAGTTCGCCACAGTGATCCCCTGATCATTACACATGTTGTACAGCGCCTGGTATTGATCACACAGAGGAGTATCACTATTGATACAATCATCCCACACTCTAGCAAGGTTACTAGAATTAAGTAACACCCTCCTCCCCGCAAGGTAGAATTCTTTGACTCTCATAATGGCCTTCCAAATGGGGGAGTCACCAAATTTAGATTTAACTGAGACAATCATGTCTTTTTTGAGGTATTTAGCGCGAATAATGTCTTGCCACAGCCCTTGTTGTGTTTCCAACTTCCACCACCACTTGGTGAGGAGGCTAATATTTTGTTTATGCAAGTCTTTCACCCCCAGGCCTCCCTTTTCCTTGGATCGACAAGTTCTGGACCATTTTACCAAATGGTACCTTTTTCAACCCTCATGTTCTTGCCAAAAGAACCGCTTACGATGCTTGTCCAGCTTCCCAACCACTTTTTTCGAGAGCAAGAACAACGACATATAATAGAATACTATGCTGGTTAAAGATGAGTTAAGAAGGATCAAACGACCCCCCGAAGAAGCTGCATTCCTGATCCAGGATTAACAACATTTGAGGAACCTCTCTTCCAAGAAATCCCAATCAACACTGCATAAGGTAGAAAAACTGACCGACACCCCCAAGTACCTCATAGGAAAATGCCCGATGCTGCAGTTAAACAGCTCAGAATAAAATGCAATCGTCTCCTCATCTCCCCCAACACAAAGGATTTCACTCTTCATGAAATTGATTTTAAGGCCTGACATAAGCTTGAACATGTACAAAAGGAGTTTAAGGTTAATAGCTGCATCCTTGTCATGTTCAAAGCAAATACCCGTGTCATCCGCATACTGCAAAATGGCTACTCCCCCCTCAATCAATTCCGGTGCGAGCCCAACAAGCAACTTCTGCTTTTGAGCATTAAGAACCATTTTTGAGAGAGTTTCTACAACAATATTGAACAAGAAGGGGGAGTGGGGATCGCCTTGTCGAACCCCCTTGTGGCTTTGGAAGTATGGGCCACTTTCATTATTGAGCTTAATACTCAAAGTGCCATTTCTGAGGATTTTTTCCACCCAGCCACACCAGGTTGATCCAAAGCCATGGTTGCGATGACATTCAATAAGTAAATCCCAATTGATCTTGTCATAGGCCTTCTCAAAATCTAGTTTTAGCACCACACCAACTTTCCTCTTTTGATGTGTGTGGTGCAGCACCTCATGCAAAGTAAGGATCCCATCCATGATGTTTCTATGCTTAATGAAGGCATTTTGATGCTTACTAATCAACTTGTCTGCAAAAACAGCAACCCTATTGTCCAACACCTTAGTAATAAGTTTGTAAGGGCATCTAAGCAGGCAAGTGGGACGGTATTGTTGGATGCGCTTAGCCCCATTGAGCTTTGGAATCGGGGTTATAATCCTATAGTTCAGGCGTGCAACATCCAGGGTATTATTATGGAACGCTTCAAAAAGCCTCATGATATCGTTTTTGACGAAGTCCCAGCAGTGTTTATAAAACTCAGCTGGGATATTATCAGGCCCAGGTGCCCTATTACTGTCCATGCTAAATAATGCTTTTTTAACTTCCTCTTCAGTAAAAACACTAGTCAGGATGAGATTGTCATCTTCTGTAAGTTTCTCATCATCAGACCAGGTTTCAGGAGAGAGGTGAAAAATATTTCCACTGGCCGAGCCAAAGAGCCCCTTATAATAGGAAGTAGCATGTTCAAGGAGATTTTTAGTACCCTCTATAACCCTATCCCCGCCAGCAAGGGAATGAATGGTATTTTTCCTCTTCTTACCATTGGCTATACGGTGGAAATAGGCTGTGTTACAATCCCCTTTAAGCAGCCATCGTTCATTCGAGTGCTGTAGCCAAAAGAGCTCTTCATCAGCAAGGATATTGTTAAGTTTGGCACTCAAGGTGGTCCTTTTCTCGTAGGTCTTAGGATCCAAGGGACCAACCTCCTCCATTTTTTTCTATTTCTTCCAGCTCCTTTTTAATCCACTTTTTCCTCTTTTTGGCATGTCCAAAAAGGTGAGAACTCCATCCTTTAAAGTATTTTTTTATACGCTTAAGCTTAATATTCAGGATGTCTATGGGATCCTCAGACTGCACAGGTTGCTCCCAGATCATCTTGCTTTAGCATAGAAATCTTCATTCTTCAACCAGCTAAGTTCAAATCTGAACTCACGCTGGTGCATGGTACTATTTTTCACGGGGTTTGTTGTCAACAACAAAGGGTTGTGGTCTGAAACATCTCTCACTAACTTACGAACAGCAACGAGAGGGAAAAGATCTTCCCAATCAGGGCTCATGAGAACTCTGTCGAGCTTCTCGAGCGTTGGGTGTCTCTGTTTATTGGTCCAAGTGAACCTGCCTCCTCCCATATGAATCTCTCTAAGGTTTAGTGAGTGGATGATATTGTTAAATCTATCCATGTGCTGCGATCTATGTAGGGGCTTGTTTTTATCACTATTGTCCCGAAGGATATTGAAGTCCCCACCAATCACATAAGGAGTTTTGATGTTGCCACAGCAAGAGGTTATTTCATCAAGGAATTCGTCCCTCTTCTCATCATGTGCTGCTCCATAGACTACCACCAGGGTCCAAATACATTTGAGTTTAGCATCACAGATGGTAGCCTGTAGTAGGTACTTACCTACCACCCAAGACACAACATCTAAGGTTTCTTTTCTGATGCCACAAAGGATACCACCAGATTTACCAATGGAAGGAGTCCAATTCTAAGTAAATCTCTCAAAGGGGTCAACTTTCCTTAGGTACTTGGGTGTAAACTTCTCCTTCTTCGTTTCTAGGATTCCTATAAAGTCGAGGGAGTGGTCTCTAATGATGTCAGAGAAGCAGGTAGCTCTCCCTCTTTTACCTGCTCCTCTACAATTCCAGAAGAGGCCGTTCATTTTTTCTTTTTTCTCCCCCCTTTCCCGAAAGCTCTACTAGGAGGCTGGGTAGAGCTTTCAGTTTCATTCTGTAAGGTTACCCCAATTTTTTGACTTCTAGTGGTCGGCCTAGCTATCACCACATTATTTTTTTCTCTTTTCTTCCTAGACCATACCACAGTATATTTTTCTTCATCTACCATATTATCCTCCCCCCAATTCATGATCAAGGGTGTCTGATCCCCTTTTTCATTAGTAAGGATCATAGCTCTATTATTCTTATCATGCTCATCAGCATTAGACGCCATTTTTTCCATGTTTGTACAATTCTCTAACTCTCTAAGGATATCCACACTGGTAAAGTCTCTGTCAGGAATGTTTACTCCCATTTTCACAGCCCTAATAATAAGCGCAGGGTTGGATAAAGCATCAAATGAATTAGGGTTGTGGGGAGTACCTTCCAGATCTCGCTTTTTTGCTGCAGCCATAGCTTTTTCTTCAATTATCTCCATCTTGTTCTGACCGTTGCGAAGGCTGAAGCGCAAATTCTCCTCAGTCACCAGCGGAGGAGCAACCGACATCTCGTTATCCATCTCACCCTCAGGCATCTCAACCATATACTCCTTTGTGTTTGCAACATCAGTACCACAGTGGCCAGTAACATCCACCACCTGATAAGATTTTTTAATGATGTCAGAGTAAGTTTTTCTTGGCAAGCTCATGCAAGAAACTGTAGGAATATTAACAGGAGGCCTTACTTTTTCCTGAGACATTTCAAGTGCCATGGTTTCAATAAGGAGGGTATTGTGGAGTGATTCATCTGAATCAGTGCTTTCTTGCGATTCCCGAACTGGGTCCGGCTTACCACCATGGGGAATACAGGAAGAAACCCCTCCAGGCCCATGTGGTAAGTCAGCCATTTTAGCTCCAGGGGTCGAAGAGGAAGCAATCTTTTTATCAATGTTGCTTTTATCTGGATTAGAAGGTGCTTGCACCCTCTCCTTTTCCCTTTCAGGATCTCTCACCAAAACCTGCTCCACCTCATAGTAGAAATCATAAAAATGATCACCCAGGACAGCTTCTGCCACCACAGGAATCTCGTCAACATTTCTGCATCCTACCCTGACCCGGGAAGAGGCCGGGCGGTGTAGGGTAGCAGTGTCAATTTCCAGGGGAACTCCAACCAGAGATGCCACATATGCCAAATTCCTCTCACTTCTTTTGTCTAATAGAACATTGCTAAACTTAACCCAAGCCACTTCCATCACCCCCTTGGCCCCCACTGATGAAGACCAGCGCGTGACATGGATCACAGCCCCGCTAGTTTTAAGGGTAACTCTCCCAACATAGCATATTGTGCAACTGCGCGAGGGTTAGGGAAGCGGACAACAAAGACCCCTGGCCCTATCATATGAGCAGAGCACCTCCATCCAGTGGCAAGGTAGGCAGTTAAATCTAACTCCATCTGACGAGTAGATGTTTCCCCTTCCACTATCGTAACAACAATGTTATTGGCCCTCTCCTTAATCTGACTAGCAGTGCAAGAGTCATGAATATAGTAAAATCCCTGCCCCTTAGCTTGAAAAGCGCACATAGGTGCCATGCATTCCCAAGGCAGGAATTCTACACACACAGAGGCCATATGACCTAGCTTGCTACAACGTTCACAGTAAGCTTGAGGGAAACGAGTAGGGGGATGCTCATGTGCTTTGCAAATGCGACATGTATCAGGTTTTTTGGAAGGGAGCACCTGAGCAGGGTTTTTCTTCCCCTGGATCTGACGAGGAGAGGATGCAGCTTGGCGCCCAGCGGTGGTGTCGCCCGAGCCCGACGAGACTTGAGCCTTCTGCACCCAGATCTCGCCGTCCTGGATCTCGCGGTGGTTGACCCCCGCCGCCTCGTCCCAGCGAGAGTCGCCCCCCCGACCCCTGCTGGACAGCGGATGCAGTCGTGTTGGAGTGGTCGCCTCCAACTTCACGACGCCATGAGAACTTGCTGCGGTCGCCCCCGCGGCTGTTGCCGCGGCCGGCCTGGCGCCCACCTCCGCGATTCGGGCGGCCTCCGCGGCCTCCTCCGCGTCTCTCTCCATGGAACCCGCGCCCCGCATCGTTCGCCATGGGTGAACTGGCTGCGACAGCCGCGAACGAACGGAGATCGCCCCCCACCTTGCCCTCCCACCACTCGAATGACTTTGGGATTTTAGATCTAGGGTTCTTCGCCGCCGCCCAGAAATGGGAGAAGGAATCCTCTAGGTCAAGGAACGAGTGGGGAGGGGATTTTATACCCGCGATGCCGTCCCGCGGGGTGGGGTGGATCGACCCCACGTGTCGCGCATCCGCCATTGCTGGTTGGTTGGTGGGGTTTGGGTGCGCCCATGTCCGACTCGGTTCGGTTGCGTGCAGCCCCGCACGTCCCTCATGTACCGCAGCGTCACGTCTCGCGCCTCCCTGCACGAACACCGGCGCGGTGGTCGCCGCCGGTAGCCGGTCCCGCACCTTGGCGAAATGGCAGGGGAAGGAGATCACATCGCCGATGTCTATCTCTTCTCCCTGTCGCAGGAATCGCGCGTCGATCGTGACACCACGCGAGTCCGTGAGGACTAGGCGGAGTGCATCGCGACGCAGCGTGAGGCTGCCATCGTTGAACGAAATCGTGCGAGCAAGGTGGAGATCGGCGGCGTACGACACACGCCATCTCGGATCAGGATCGCCGCCATTTCCGCTGCTCGCGCGGCCCTTTTGACGACGACACATTGGGAGGAAGGACTTCCCTCTAATGTACAAACTTCGTTTCATAATGTAGTATGTCTAATTTTTTTGAGAATTCAAACTTTACAAAGTCTGACCAAGTTTATAAAAACAACTATTTATATCAACAATCCATTTATTGAAAAAAAAAATACAGTACCAAATATATAAAATTTGAAACCACATCTTATGGTGAATCTAATGATATATGTTTGGCATACGTCACAAACTGGTCAAAGTATGAGATTTGACTTTTTAAAAAAATATATGCGCCACAATACATTATGGAGCAGAGGTGTACCTAACTATGGGATATCGGTATTAAGGTTTTCTTTATGTAGAAACGAAAACCTTAGAGTGACTCACTCAGGAACAGTGACTTGAACAGTGGCATTCAACCATAACTCGCTCTTCCTCCTTGCAGAGAGCCCGGACCCCTCCGTCATGTCTAGCTTAGTCGGATCGGCGCCACCCGGGAGCTCCCAGTCGAAATGGTAGAGAAGGCTGGCCATGGCGAGCTCGACGTTGGCGAGGGCGAACAACACGCCAGGGCACATCCTCCGGCCTGCGCCAAACGGCAGGAACTGGTAGTCCGTCCCATAGAATTCCACCGCGCTGCCGTCGCCTTGGAATCTCTCCGGCCTGAACTCGTCGGCGTCAGCGCCCCAGCTGGCAGCGTCGCGGCCAATCGCCCAGGCGTTGACAAGCACCATGGTACCCTGGGGCACATCGAAGCCGAGGACGCGGCAGGGCTCCCGGCACTCCCGCGGGAGGAGCAGCGGGCCTGTGGGATGCAGCCGGAGAGTCTCCTTGATCACCAGATGAAGGTAGGGAAGGTCGCGCAGGGCGTCCTCCGATACGCGGCTCTGTCCGGCGAGGGCTTGTCGCACCTCGGACTGCGCCTTGTGGAGCGTGGTTGGGTTCCGTATCAGCTCCGCCAAGGCCCACTCCATCGTCGTTGCAAAGCTCTCGCTCCCGGCGGCGAAAAGATCCTGCGTTTGTATGTTTGTTTCAACGTTGATTCTTCGATCGATCGATCGAGAGAGAGACAGAGGCTTACGAGGATGACGGCGCGGATGGTTCCCATGTCGAGAGGCACACCATCAATCTTGGTCCTGAGAAGCACGTCCAGGATGACCTCTTCCTTGCCGCCGGTGCCAGCCGACCTCCTTGCGCGGTGGTCCTCGATCACCTTGCTCATGATACGGTTGATCTCACGGTTGCACGCCTCCGCCTGGCGCACTCCTCCGCTGCACATGCGGGCGAGACGCGACGACGGGAACAAATCGGCGAGGCTGAACTTGGCAGCCATCTTTACGACCTGCCGCTTCGCCTCCAAGTAGGCCTCGCGCTCGGTGATCCAGTCGCCCACCACGGAGCGCGTCGTCACGTCGGTGACGAACCTGGACAGCAGGGAGCTGACGTTCACGGGCTCCTTGGACCGCGACGCCGCCGCCGACGCGATGGACGCCACGAGGCTGGAGACCTCGGCCTCGCGGGTGACGCGGAGCCCTTTCACGCGCCGCGCGCTGAGCAGCTCGGTGGTGACCAGCTTGCGAAGCTGGCGCCAGTGGTCGCTGTTGGGCGCGTAGATGATGCCGAGGCCGTCCTTGGTGAGAGCGCGGAGCGTGGCCGTCTGCGGCCGCGTGGCGAACGCGGCGTCGTGGGTCTTCATGACCGCCATCGCCGCTTCGGCCGTCGACGCGACCACGAGGGGGAGCTCCCCAAGGCGGAGCATCATCAACGGGCCGTGACGCCCGGCAAGGTCTCGCATCACATGGTGTGGGAGTGCGCCTGCGAGACTCACGAGGTGGTGCAGGCTGCCGATGACCGGCAGGCGCCATGGGCCGGGAGGCGGGTTGTTGCCGTCTTTGTCGGATGGCCTGAGCCTGAGCTTGAGGAGGAGAAGAGGGGGCAGTAGGATGGCGGAGAAGAAGAGGGGGCAGTAGGAGTATTGTTGTTAATTTGTAGGGTGGTACTGGCAGTGTCGCTATCAGATGACCTGGTAGGACGATATGCTTTAATTAACGGCTAGCAGGTGAACTAATGTTTGATTAAAACAAGACGATTTTGATGCAAATCATATACTAGTATTATGCAATAATTAGCGTGCCAAGCTCCCAGATTGGATCCTCCATCTGAATCGATGCACACTACTCATAAAATTTGATTAGGGCTGGACGTTTGCTTGCCATATGCGAAGATGCTTCTGCCGCATGCACCTTTCAAGACGTTGTCCTTTTGTTAAGGAGTAGGAACACAAATAATACATTATTAGTGGTCACATGTCATACCCTATAACTACCTGTATATTAGTCATATATAGACGAAACAATCCACAAACAAACGACAACTTGTTGAAAGGTGCATCTTTCTCACTCTACAACAGGAATCTCCTCTTTCAAATGACAAAAGTTGTTTGTTTGTTTGTTTGTTTGCAAGGGACGATCAAGCAGGAGTTTACTAATCAAGAACTTGAGAGCCTCGAGGTGGGGGAGGCCGCCAGCCATGGGTCATTCTGGGGGAATATATGCTTGTCGTGCTTCGGGACATCATGTTTGAAATGGGTAATGTTGAGGTGTCAGTTCTACCATAGTCTATGTGCGATCCACGCCCATCGTACCAAACAATAAAAATCATTGGTATCTACGGCCCAACGGATCACCCTGAGATCGTCGATTTTCTTGGACGAGGTGTCTACGAAAAATCGCTAGCTGTCCCCTCCCGATTCTCATGGGAGGAGATTTTAATCTGATGCGTATTCACGAAGACAAAGAAAATCTATACATACCTACTGTTAAGAGAAGAAGGTTCCTTACGTACCCCCAGAATTTCGTCCCTTTTTTTGATAAGATATATTTCCATTAACGAACTTGTGCAGCAAAATCGCTAGCAATCAAACATGAAACAAAACCTGGCATATGCTCCATCCACACAGTGGAGGGCATAGAAGCATGATAACAATGCTGCGCTTGATAGAGGCAAAGGTGTCCCGTCTTTCGATGAGATGGTGTCTATCGTTTTGGTAGAAGTCGACTTTGACGATCCGCCTACGAACGTGCGAGGACGTCGCGCCTTAGCAATTGCTAAACCAACTAGGAGTTACAAGGTAGGTTACAGTTGGATTATGAGTTGTATTGTGTTTACATAGGATGTGGAGTCGTGTCCTAATAGGACACTTGTATCCTAGGCCTCTCATATATAGCGGGGGTAGACACACGATGTAACCTATGGCAACATAATAGCATCGGAACGCAGGGGAAGCCGGCGGCATGTGCTGGTGTCCAGGGCGACCGGGTGTGGTATTGTAGCGGTGTCATGGAGAGGAGCGCCCATAGTCAGGCCCCAGAGATGTAGCCATATCGGTGAACCTCGTTAACAAATCTCGGTGTCGTGCTCGTGTGACAGCTTGATTCTCGGATGATCGACGGAGTGCCTTGGATTTATTCTAACAAGTGGTATCATGAGCAAGGTTCGGAGGAGGCTGCGGTGGTTGATCTAGAGGAAGCGAAACCGAGAGATCACCGTTGTGGAGTTGAAACCGATTGGGCAGATCGGAACGGTGGCAACAAGATCTATACGGATGGCGTAATAGGCAGTCGGGCATCAGATCGGTCAGC